>CM067378.1:49301386-50630532 GCA_034510155.1 Eucriotettix oculatus
GATCTACGTTTCGAATACTAAAAGGAGCAATATTACTTTCTCATACCAATGCTGTATCGCGACCATGTGTCTTATCCATTTGGAACGTCGTGTATTTTAATATTTTATAAAGGTGTTGATATTCGTAATAGTAGATCCTATTAACCATTATTCATAAGCGATAAATTTCAAAATTTCTCCGCACGAAATATAATATATTTTCCACAGTACGTAAAAACTATCTACTACACCCTTCGGGAATAATGTTACATGCGTTTTCTCCCCTAATTAACATTACCCAGTCAATTATGCGTCTTATGGTAGCATTAGTTTGCGTATACATGCAAAGAATTATTGAAATAAGTTTCGTTGGTAATTCATAAACAGAAATGTGACTACCCAAGTGTTAGAAACGTTTGTCTTAATATTTTCCCGTTCATAAATTAAGTAATTTTGTTGTCCTTCCACCCTATTCTCACGAAATATCTTTGCTTTACCGTCATGCCTACCTATTGATTTTTACATATTGCTAAATGTAATTCAGTTTAAATACGTTAACGCCTTATTGAAATAACCTCTGCAATTCTTCAAAAATCGTGTGACCCTACGTAAATATCGTAATATGAGAAAAATGAATTCTAAAAAATAATCTTAACAGTTCTGCTTCTTTACAAAACAAAATTTTACTATTGCAAATTGAAGTGAGGAGTGAATAAAGTATGTACAGTAACTATCGCCTAAAAAATGTCATGTCCATTAAAGCTAAACTTGATAACCTAATGTAACGTATGGAGAATGTTAATGGTATGTAGGTTAATAAGTAAAAACTAATATTATGGACATATTGGTAAGAGAAATTTAAAGATTAATTAACGGACAAATGTTACAAGTGTGGACCTACCTTCTCCTTCTTCCATGCAGACGTTTATGGTAGTTTTAGAAAGCAAGGATTGAATCTTTTTTCTGAGAATCTATCCATTATGTTCCTCGTTGATGACTGACTGTAAGTGCAACGTTATTTGACGAAGTGCTGCAATTTATTGAACGTCAGAGCGCCATCTGAAAAATGTTTATCGTATTCGTTCATAAATAAATTTATAATTTGGTAAATTAAGTGCAAGATATGAGTAAAAGGTATTATCTGGGAAATATTTACCTCTTGGTTCAGAAGAACGTCCGAGTTGTTGTTACTATCTTCCCATCTCCTATCTTGACTAGATTTAGTATCTCCAATCAGTTACACTGCCCGTAGTCCACATATAGAAAAGAACTGATCCCACGACGTTACCTGTAAGGGCCACACTTGTAACATTTGCCAGATACTTTTCTATTGCTACTTCAAAATAAAGCAATCAAATAATTTGACGGAATAACATTATTTTTAGTAAGTTATATGATCTGACTAACATGGTGCTTACTGTTTAATTTGTTTCACTACGCACTTAATAAAAATTACTTATTCTCACGGATAGAGCCTTCGTCAAGGGATAAAAGAGGTGCAATCTGCTTTCGTCATTGTTTGTATTTAGCTACTCATTTTTATTTAACGTAAATTAATTGTGTAGTATCATTACTCAGATAACACTCACGCAAAGAACACATACAAATAGAATACGTATAATCTAAAACATTAATACTAATTATGATCCTATTCTTGTTAAGTCGTAATCACAGGAACGGTTTTGTGCAACGCTTCATTTACTTTCATCTTTCTGAACTCCAATTCCGGGAGTGATTATAGTCTAAATATAGTTTCAGAAATTAACTCCATCTTGAATAATCTCCAAATCAATGGGTTCGCATACTATGCGGCTGAAATAGTTAACCATTTCAAATTCTCAGTCTTCTCTGTGCAACGTTTCTGTTTTTATATGAAATTGTTTACATATTCTGAGATATCAGATACTTTCACATTTGTCCTGGTATATGATGCACATTTTATATAAATATTGTCTTAAGCTTCATTTCAAAACTGAATGCACTTTTTGACCAATGAGTAATATTTTCTTTTTCCGTTTCATAAACTTTATTTTTTTTCGGGTGTGGTCATGTTTCGAACTGATCGACGTTTACGTGCGCATAAAGTAGTAATTTCGTGTCTTCCAGATTGTTTGTTCAATATTAATTATTTTATATTATATAAATTGCACTTGAATCTAAAGGGTGGTTCTTTGAAAACCAACATGGATTCCGATCGAGTTTTTCGTGTGAAAGTCAGATTTTTAGTTTGTTTCAAGATCTAGCTGATGATGCCGATCGGGGTGTTAGAATAGACGCCATTGTTCTTGATTTTGCAAAGGCTTTCGATGTAGATCCTCACGATATCTTGATCAAGATGTTAGATGGGACAGGTATTGACAAAGAGTAGTTCTCTGGGTTCAAGTATGCATAAAAGGTAGGCTACAAAAAGTCATGTTGGGAAAAAAACTTCAGAACTCGGATCTGTAATATCGGGAGTCTTCTCAGGGATCAGTTATTGCCCCATTCTTGTTTCTCATTTTTATTAATGATTTGCCTAATAATATGAACTCTAAGGTCCGACTTTTTGCAGATGACTGTGTAATTTACATGAAATAAATGGGAAACAGGACGCAGCCGCTCTCCAAACTGACTTAGATACTGTAAGTACATGGGCTTAACGAAAATAAATCAAAATCAACAATAGTAAAAGTAAAGCGATTAGTTTTCCTAAAATGCGCGTTCAATATGCCTTGATATTGAAAATATATGGGGAAACAGTGATAGAGGAGAAAACTGTAAATACCTAGGCATTTATTTTAACAGTAAGCTTGGGTGGGTGGAGCAGGTAAACTATGCTACAAGGAATGCGTGGAACATCTTGCACTTTGTCATGAGAACACTCAAGAAGGGAAATGCGAAATCTATAGTTGGCATATTTGTCATTAGTACGCCCACTTATGGAATATGGTGCAGCATGCTGGGGATCCGTACAGGATAGGTCAAATAGAATCCTTAGAAAGGGTGCAAAGAAGGGCAGCAAAATTCGTTCAAATAACACCTGCGCATAGGAACGAAAATGTAAAGGGACTCGGACAAGAAGAGAAAAAGCTAGGCTACATATTTTCTACAGAGCTTTTGCAGGTCAAAAATTTTCGAAGGATATTCGAGATAAAATGAAAGAATCGACTCGGATCGGGAGGGGTGATCACGTGTTTAAATTACAAGCAAGGAACGGAAAAGGAGACTTGCGATATACTCATACCTCATAAGGACAATTTATGAATGGAACAATCTGCCTGCAGGAGTGTTTGGGGAACTTCCTCTAACAGAAAGAAAATTTCGACTCAATCTAAGTTTATTGAAGTGTAGTGAAGTGATCAGTGACACGAAATCTCTAAAAATATATACAGGGAATTATATTTTCAGTTTCGTTTTCGGGGAAAACAATACTATTCTTTTTTTAAAAAAATTCATTCCATAAATATGATTCCACACTTGGATATTTATATTGAATATAGTTATACATACAACTAAAGGTTAAATATGGTCCTTACGACCAGTTTATTAATTATTGCTTAATTTCTATGTATCTGCCACCGGGCATCTGCTCATTTGTAGATTTAATCAATACAATACAATATTTAGGCAAAAGTTATAACCCAAGTTATAATTGTAGTCACTACAACAGCAACTTTCAAGTACAGATTTTTCATTTGTCCAAGCTTTAAACAGGAACATACTATTCGTGTTAAGGGAGGGACTAAAGTAATCCGATCACTCTTTTAAAAGAACGAACTTACTCAATTCAGCGTATTCCAGACAGATGGCTGCATCAGTCTGATCGAGGTTAGTGAATATCAAGAAACTTAAACTTAAGGAGGAAAATTTGTAGAATGAATGACGTTCGTTGATTTGTAAGAAAAAAATTCATGAGTTTGAAGGAAAATGGGTTAATCGATATTGCATGAATACGTCCACAACTCTTATTTATGGTTTCTCTTATCCAAATTAAGTGCCAAGTGAATATCAAATTAAACAGTCTTTCTTTACTCTGGTGTCGCCAAAGTTAATTTCCGGTGTGATTCAACAACTTTCTCTAAATTAATAGAAAACTTTGATCAAGCTACAACTAACGTGTCTTCGTCGCGACTAAAAACATTAAGTTACGGACAAATGTTACAAGTGTGGAATTACCTCGTTTCGTTAATATGTAGTTCTATACGTCCGCGATAAAATTTCCTACATTCACATGCAGTCATAGACCATGAAATCAGCAAGGGATCCCTTTAAATCTTCAGCATCGATCATTTCTTCCTACGTAATGTTGTTGGCGGTGTTCTCCGAAGATTCAGAACAAAGATCGCCATCTAGAAATAAATGAAATATTGCTAACCGATAGTTTTGTACTAACATTTAATAAGGTTTACTTAAGCCATTTAATGATTAGGATGCTTCTATGAATTACATACCTCGTGTTCCAGAGTACTTGTCGAGAAGCCAGTGAGTCTACATAAAGGCAAGTTGTGAAACTCTCAAAGCGATCATAGACCCCGTCGAAGATTTCATCCCGAAAACTCCACCTAAAATATTCCACACTTGTAACATCTGCCGGTTAATTTTATTAATACAATGCAAAAACGCATGCCTATCTCATCAGCTGTTATTTCTAAGAGTCAGTCATTGGCCTAAACTGTATATAAGATTTCACTCCACACTCATGAAAGTTATCCCGAAAAAGGTTGAATTATAATATAATGTTGTTTCTTGAGATTCTTTCCAGTCGGTAATCTTCCCATATTTCTTTAAGATGTAAAATTATAGAAGATCTGCCAATGAAGAGGTCAGCTTCTTCGTACGCCGTTGTCCTCGATGAGAAATGACTAGAGCTTCTTTCGTCTTCTAAGATTTGGACATTCGGGTTCATCAACGAAATAGGTCTTTACTTTCCGTGGCACTGAAGGGATGTACGAAATCTTCCGGGCTATTCCGTGGAAAAGTGAGCGTTGCTTTGTGACCCTTAAGGTATGATATTTATTACATTACAATTATGTAGGAGCAGAACTGTTAATAGCTCTTCATAACATTTACAGTAAGTATATTTCTACTTAGAGTCAATAAGGTGCATTTGAAATTGAATATTTATTTAAAGGTTAAAGAATTACACAAATTTATGAGAGGCGTATAATATCTGTTATGTATTCAAGCCGATTTTATTTGTACGTTTCATTTAAGAATTATAGATTTACGTAATTAATTTATCTTCCCGCCGGATCTACGTTTCGAATACTAAAAGGAACAATATTACTTTCTCATACCAATGCTGTATCGCGACCATGTGTCTTATCCATTTGGAACGTCGTGTATTTTAATATTTTATAAAGGTGTTGATATTCGTAATAGTAGATCCTATTAACCATTATTCATAAGCGATAAATTTCAAAATTTCTCCGCACGAAATATAATATATTTTCCACAGTACGTAAAAACTATCTACTACACCCTTCGGGAATAATGTTACATGCGTTTTCTCCCCTAATTAACATTACCCAGTCAATTATGCGTCTTATGGTAGCATTAGTTTGCGTATACATGCAAAGAATTATTGAAATAAGTTTCGTTGGTAATTCATAAACAGAAATGTGACTACCCAAGTGTTAGAAACGTTTGTCTTAATATTTTCCCGTTCATAAATTAAGTAATTTTGTTGTCCTTCCACCCTATTCTCACGAAATATCTTTGCTTTACCGTCATGCCTACCTATTGATTTTTACATATTGCTAAATGTAATTCAGTTTAAATACGTTAACGCCTTATTGAAATAACCTCTGCAATTCTTCAAAAATCGTGTGACCCTACGTAAATATCGTAATATGAGAAAAATGAATTCTAAAAAATAATCTTAACAGTTCTGCTTCTTTACAAAACAAAATTTTACTATTGCAAATTGAAGTGAGGAGTGAATAAAGTATGTACAGTAACTATCGCCTAAAAAATGTCATGTCCATTAAAGCTAAACTTGATAACCTAATGTAACGTATGGAGAATGTTAATGGTATGTAGGTTAATAAGTAAAAACTAATATTATGGACATATTGGTAAGAGAAATTTAAAGATTAATTAACGGACAAATGTTACAAGTGTGGACCTACCTTCTCCTTCTTCCATGCAGACGTTTATGGTAGTTTTAGAAAGCAAGGATTGAATCTTTTTTCTGAGAATCTATCCATTATGTTCCTCGTTGATGACTGACTGTAAGTGCAACGTTATTTGACGAAGTGGCTGCAATTTATTGAACGTCAGAGCTGCCATCTGAAAGCTCTTTTAAAAGAACGAACTTACTCAATTCAGCGTATTCCAGACAGATGGCTGCATCAGTCTGATCGAGGTTAGTGAATATCAAGAAACTTAAACTTAAGGAGGAAAATTTGTAGAATGAATGACGTTCGTTGATTTGTAAGAAAAAAATTCATGAGTTTGAAGGAAAATGGGTTAATCGATATTGCATGAATACGTCCACAACTCTTATTTATGGTTTCTCTTATCCAAATTAAGTGCCAAGTGAATATCAAATTAAACAGTCTTTCTTTACTCTGGTGTCGCCAAAGTTAATTTCCGGTGTGATTCAACAACTTTCTCTAAATTAATAGAAAACTTTGATCAAGCTACAACTAACGTGTCTTCGTCGCGACTAAAAACATTAAGTTACGGACAAATGTTACAAGTGTGGAATTACCTCGTTTCGTTAATATGTAGTTCTATACGTCCGCGATAAAATTTCCTACATTCACATGCAGTCATAGACCATGAAATCAGCAAGGGATCCCTTTAAATCTTCAGCATCGATCATTTCTTCCTACGTAATGTTGTTGGCGGTGTTCTCCGAAGATTCAGAACAAAGATCGCCATCTAGAAATAAATGAAATATTGCTAACCGATAGTTTTGTACTAACATTTAATAAGGTTTACTTAAGCCATTTAATGATTAGGATGCTTCTATGAATTACATACCTCGTGTTCCAGAGTACTTGTCGAGAAGCCAGTGAGTCTACATAAAGGCAAGTTGTGAAACTCTCAAAGCGATCATAGACCCCGTCGAAGATTTCATCCCGAAAACTCCACCTAAAATATTCCACACTTGTAACATCTGCCGGTTAATTTTATTAATACAATGCAAAAACGCATGCCTATCTCATCAGCTGTTATTTCTAAGAGTCAGTCATTGGCCTAAACTGTATATAAGATTTCACTCCACACTCATGAAAGTTATCCCGAAAAAGGTTGAATTATAATATAATGTTGTTTCTTGAGATTCTTTCCAGTCGGTAATCTTCCCATATTTCTTTAAGATGTAAAATTATAGAAGATCTGCCAATGAAGAGGTCAGCTTCTTCGTACGCCGTTGTCCTCGATGAGAAATGACTAGAGCTTCTTTCGTCTTCTAAGATTTGGACATTCGGGTTCATCAACGAAATAGGTCTTTACTTTCCGTGGCACTGAAGGGATGTACGAAATCTTCCGGGCTATTCCGTGGAAAAGTGAGCGTTGCTTTGTGACCCTTAAGGTATGATATTTATTACATTACAATTATGTAGGAGCAGAACTGTTAATAGCTCTTCATAACATTTACAGTAAGTATATTTCTACTTAGAGTCAATAAGGTGCATTTGAAATTGAATATTTATTTAAAGGTTAAAGAATTACACAAATTTATGAGAGGCGTATAATATCTGTTATGTATTCAAGCCGATTTTATTTGTACGTTTCATTTAAGAATTATAGATTTACGTAATTAATTTATCTTCCCGCCGGATCTACGTTTCGAATACTAAAAGGAACAATATTACTTTCTCATACCAATGCTGTATCGCGACCATGTGTCTTATCCATTTGGAACGTCGTGTATTTTAATATTTTATAAAGGTGTTGATATTCGTAATAGTAGATCCTATTAACCATTATTCATAAGCGATAAATTTCAAAATTTCTCCGCACGAAATATAATATATTTTCCACAGTACGTAAAAACTATCTACTACACCCTTCGGGAATAATGTTACATGCGTTTTCTCCCCTAATTAACATTACCCAGTCAATTATGCGTCTTATGGTAGCATTAGTTTGCGTATACATGCAAAGAATTATTGAAATAAGTTTCGTTGGTAATTCATAAACAGAAATGTGACTACCCAAGTGTTAGAAACGTTTGTCTTAATATTTTCCCGTTCATAAATTAAGTAATTTTGTTGTCCTTCCACCCTATTCTCACGAAATATCTTTGCTTTACCGTCATGCCTACCTATTGATTTTTACATATTGCTAAATGTAATTCAGTTTAAATACGTTAACGCCTTATTGAAATAACCTCTGCAATTCTTCAAAAATCGTGTGACCCTACGTAAATATCGTAATATGAGAAAAATGAATTCTAAAAAATAATCTTAACAGTTCTGCTTCTTTACAAAACAAAATTTTACTATTGCAAATTGAAGTGAGGAGTGAATAAAGTATGTACAGTAACTATCGCCTAAAAAATGTCATGTCCATTAAAGCTAAACTTGATAACCTAATGTAACGTATGGAGAATGTTAATGGTATGTAGGTTAATAAGTAAAAACTAATATTATGGACATATTGGTAAGAGAAATTTAAAGATTAATTAACGGACAAATGTTACAAGTGTGGACCTACCTTCTCCTTCTTCCATGCAGACGTTTATGGTAGTTTTAGAAAGCAAGGATTGAATCTTTTTTCTGAGAATCTATCCATTATGTTCCTCGTTGATGACTGACTGTAAGTGCAACGTTATTTGACGAAGTGCTGCAATTTATTGAACGTCAGAGCGCCATCTGAAAAATGTTTATCGTATTCGTTCATAAATAAATTTATAATTTGGTAAATTAAGTGCAAGATATGAGTAAAAGGTATTATCTGGGAAATATTTACCTCTTGGTTCAGAAGAACGTCCGAGTTGTTGTTACTATCTTCCCATCTCCTATCTTGACTAGATTTAGTATCTCCAATCAGTTACACTGCCCGTAGTCCACATATAGAAAAGAACTGATCCCACGACGTTACCTGTAAGGGCCACACTTGTAACATTTGCCAGATACTTTTCTATTGCTACTTCAAAATAAAGCAATCAAATAATTTGACGGAATAACATTATTTTTAGTAAGTTATATGATCTGACTAACATGGTGCTTACTGTTTAATTTGTTTCACTACGCACTTAATAAAAATTACTTATTCTCACGGATAGAGCCTTCGTCAAGGGATAAAAGAGGTGCAATCTGCTTTCGTCATTGTTTGTATTTAGCTACTCATTTTTATTTAACGTAAATTAATTGTGTAGTATCATTACTCAGATAACACTCACGCAAAGAACACATACAAATAGAATACGTATAATCTAAAACATTAATACTAATTATGATCCTATTCTTGTTAAGTCGTAATCACAGGAACGGTTTTGTGCAACGCTTCATTTACTTTCATCTTTCTGAACTCCAATTCCGGGAGTGATTATAGTCTAAATATAGTTTCAGAAATTAACTCCATCTTGAATAATCTCCAAATCAATGGGTTCGCATACTATGCGGCTGAAATAGTTAACCATTTCAAATTCTCAGTCTTCTCTGTGCAACGTTTCTGTTTTTATATGAAATTGTTTACATATTCTGAGATATCAGATACTTTCACATTTGTCCTGGTATATGATGCACATTTTATATAAATATTGTCTTAAGCTTCATTTCAAAACTGAATGCACTTTTTGACCAATGAGTAATATTTTCTTTTTCCGTTTCATAAACTTTATTTTTTTTCGGGTGTGGTCATGTTTCGAACTGATCGACGTTTACGTGCGCATAAAGTAGTAATTTCGTGTCTTCCAGATTGTTTGTTCAATATTAATTATTTTATATTATATAAATTGCACTTGAATCTAAAGGGTGGTTCTTTGAAAACCAACATGGATTCCGATCGAGTTTTTCGTGTGAAAGTCAGATTTTTAGTTTGTTTCAAGATCTAGCTGATGATGTCGATCGGGGTGGTAGAATAGACGCCATTGTTCTTGATTTTGCAAAGGCTTTCGATGTAGATCCTCACGATATCTTGATCAAGATGTTAGATGGGACAGGTATTGACAAAGAGTAGTTCTCTGGGTTCAAGTATGCATAAAAGGTAGGCTACAAAAAGTCATGTTGGGAAAAAAACTTCAGAACTCGGATCTGTAATATCGGGAGTCTTCTCAGGGATCAGTTATTGCCCCATTCTTGTTTCTCATTTTTATTAATGATTTGCCTAATAATATGAACTCTAAGGTCCGACTTTTTGCAGATGACTGTGTAATTTACATGAAATAAATGGGAAACAGGACGCAGCTGCTCTCCAAACTGACTTAGATACTCTACGTACATGGGCTTAACGAAAATAAATCAAAATCAACAATAGTAAAAGTAAAGCGATTAGTTTTCCTAAAATGCGCGTTCAATATGCCTTGATATTGAAAATATATGGGGAAACAGTGATAGAGGAGAAAACTGTAAATACCTAGGCATTTATTTTAACAGTAAGCTTGGGTGGGTGGAGCAGGTAAACTATGCTACAAGGAATGCGTGGAACATCTTGCACTTTGTCATGAGAACACTCAAGAAGGGAAATGCGAAATCTATAGTTGGCATATTTGTCATTAGTACGCCCACTTATGGAATATGGTGCAGCATGCTGGGGATCCGTACAGGATAGGTCAAATAGAATCCTTAGAAAGGGTGCAAAGAAGGGCAGCAAAATTCGTTCAAATAACACCTGCGCATAGGAAGGAAAATGTAAAGGGACTCGGACAAGAAGAGAAAAAGCTAGGCTACATATTTTCTACAGAGCTTTTGCAGGTCAAAAATTTTGGAAGGATATTCGAGATAAAATGAAAGAATCGACTCGGATCGGGAGGGGTGATCACGTGTTTAAATTACAAGCAAGGAACGGAAAAGGAGACTTGCGATATACTCATACCTCATAAGGACAATTTATGAATGGAACAATCTGCCTGCAGGAGTGTTTGGGGAACTTCCTCTAACAGAAAGAAAATTTCGACTCAATCTAAGTTTATTGAAGTGTAGTGAAGTGATCAGTGACACGAAATCTCTAAAAATATATACAGGGAATTATATTTTCAGTTTCGTTTTCGGGGAAAACAATACTATTCTTTTTTTAAAAAAATTCATTCCATAAATATGATTCCACACTTGGATATTTATATTGAATATAGTTATACATACAACTAAAGGTTAAATATGGTCCTTACGACCAGTTTATTAATTATTGCTTAATTTCTATGTATCTGCCACCGGGCATCTGCTCATTTGTAGATTTAATCAATACAATACAATATTTAGGCAAAAGTTATAACCCAAGTTATAATTGTAGTCACTACAACAGCAACTTTCAAGTACAGATTTTTCATTTGTCCAAGCTTTAAACAGGAACATACTATTCGTGTTAAGGGAGGGACTAAAGTAATCCGATCACTCTTTTAAAAGAACGAACTTACTCAATTCAGCGTATTCCAGACAGATGGCTGCATCAGTCTGATCGAGGTTAGTGAATATCAAGAAACTTAAACTTAAGGAGGAAAATTTGTAGAATGAATGACGTTCGTTGATTTGTAAGAAAAAAATTCATGAGTTTGAAGGAAAATGGGTTAATCGATATTGCATGAATACGTCCACAACTCTTATTTATGGTTTCTCTTATCCAAATTAAGTGCCAAGTGAATATCAAATTAAACAGTCTTTCTTTACTCTGGTGTCGCCAAAGTTAATTTCCGGTGTGATTCAACAACTTTCTCTAAATTAATAGAAAACTTTGATCAAGCTACAACTAACGTGTCTTCGTCGCGACTAAAAACATTAAGTTACGGACAAATGTTACAAGTGTGGAATTACCTCGTTTCGTTAATATGTAGTTCTATACGTCCGCGATAAAATTTCCTACATTCACATGCAGTCATAGACCATGAAATCAGCAAGGGATCCCTTTAAATCTTCAGCATCGATCATTTCTTCCTACGTAATGTTGTTGGCGGTGTTCTCCGAAGATTCAGAACAAAGATCGCCATCTAGAAATAAATGAAATATTGCTAACCGATAGTTTTGTACTAACATTTAATAAGGTTTACTTAAGCCATTTAATGATTAGGATGCTTCTATGAATTACATACCTCGTGTTCCAGAGTACTTGTCGAGAAGCCAGTGAGTCTACATAAAGGCAAGTTGTGAAACTCTCAAAGCGATCATAGACCCCGTCGAAGATTTCATCCCGAAAACTCCACCTAAAATATTCCACACTTGTAACATCTGCCGGTTAATTTTATTAATACAATGCAAAAACGCATGCCTATCTCATCAGCTGTTATTTCTAAGAGTCAGTCATTGGCCTAAACTGTATATAAGATTTCACTCCACACTCATGAAAGTTATCCCGAAAAAGGTTGAATTATAATATAATGTTGTTTCTTGAGATTCTTTCCAGTCGGTAATCTTCCCATATTTCTTTAAGATGTAAAATTATAGAAGATCTGCCAATGAAGAGGTCAGCTTCTTCGTACGCCGTTGTCCTCGATGAGAAATGACTAGAGCTTCTTTCGTCTTCTAAGATTTGGACATTCGGGTTCATCAACGAAATAGGTCTTTACTTTCCGTGGCACTGAAGGGATGTACGAAATCTTCCGGGCTATTCCGTGGAAAAGTGAGCGTTGCTTTGTGACCCTTAAGGTATGATATTTATTACATTACAATTATGTAGGAGCAGAACTGTTAATAGCTCTTCATAACATTTACAGTAAGTATATTTCTACTTAGAGTCAATAAGGTGCATTTGAAATTGAATATTTATTTAAAGGTTAAAGAATTACACAAATTTATGAGAGGCGTATAATATCTGTTATGTATTCAAGCCGATTTTATTTGTACGTTTCATTTAAGAATTATAGATTTACGTAATTAATTTATCTTCCCGCCGGATCTACGTTTCGAATACTAAAAGGAGCAATATTACTTTCTCATACCAATGCTGTATCGCGACCATGTGTCTTATCCATTTGGAACGTCGTGTATTTTAATATTTTATAAAGGTGTTGATATTCGTAATAGTAGATCCTATTAACCATTATTCATAAGCGATAAATTTCAAAATTTCTCCGCACGAAATATAATATATTTTCCACAGTACGTAAAAATTATCTACTACACCCTTCGGGAATAATGTTACATGCGTTTTCTCCCCTAATTAACATTACCCAGTCAATTATGCGTCTTATGGTAGCATTAGTTTGCGTATACATGCAAAGAATTATTGAAATAAGTTTCGTTGGTAATTCATAAACAGAAATGTGACTACCCAAGTGTTAGAAACGTTTGTCTTAATATTTTCCCGTTCATAAATTAAGTAATTTTGTTGTCCTTCCACCCTATTCTCACGAAATATCTTTGCTTTACCGTCATGCCTACCTATTGATTTTTACATATTGCTAAATGTAATTCAGTTTAAATACGTTAACGCCTTATTGAAATAACCTCTGCAATTCTTCAAAAATCGTGTGACCCTACGTAAATATCGTAATATGAGAAAAATGAATTCTAAAAAATAATCTTAACAGTTCTGCTTCTTTACAAAACAAAATTTTACTATTGCAAATTGAAGTGAGGAGTGAATAAAGTATGTACAGTAACTATCGCCTAAAAAATGTCATGTCCATTAAAGCTAAACTTGATAACCTAATGTAACGTATGGAGAATGTTAATGGTATGTAGGTTAATAAGTAAAAACTAATATTATGGACATATTGGTAAGAGAAATTTAAAGATTAATTAACGGACAAATGTTACAAGTGTGGACCTACCTTCTCCTTCTTCCATGCAGACGTTTATGGTAGTTTTAGAAAGCAAGGATTGAATCTTTTTTCTGAGAATCTATCCATTATGTTCCTCGTTGATGACTGACTGTAAGTGCAACGTTATTTGACGAAGTGCTGCAATTTATTGAACGTCAGAGCGCCATCTGAAAAATGTTTTGTCGTATTCGTTCATAAATAAAGTGGAAGCATTTATAATTTGGTAAATTAAGTGCAAGATATGAGTAAAAGGTATTATCTGGGAAATATTTACCTCTTGGTTCAGAAGAACGTCCGAGTTGTTGTTACTATCTTCCCATCTCCTATCTTGACTAGATTTAGTATCTCCAATCAGTTACACTGCCCGTAGTCCACATATAGAAAAGAACTGATCCCACGACGTTACCTGTAAGGGCCACACTTGTAACATTTGCCAGATACTTTTCTATTGCTACTTCAAAATAAAGCAATCAAATAATTTGACGGAATAACATTATTTTTAGTAAGTTATATGATCTGACTAACATGGTGCTTACTGTTTAATTTGTTTCACTACGCACTTAATAAAAATTACTTATTCTCACGGATAGAGCCTTCGTCAAGGGATAAAAGAGGTGCAATCTGCTTTCGTCATTGTTTGTATTTAGCTACTCATTTTTATTTAACGTAAATTAATTGTGTAGTATCATTACTCAGATAACACTCACGCAAAGAACACATACAAATAGAATACGTATAATCTAAAACATTAATACTAATTATGATCCTATTCTTGTTAAGTCGTAATAACAGGAACGGTTTTGTGCAACGCTTCATTTACTTTCATCTTTCTGAACTCCAATTCCGGGAGTGATTATAGTCTAAATATAGTTTCAGAAATTAACTCCATCTTGAATAATCTCCAAATCAATGGGTTCGCATACTATGCGGCTGAAATAGTTAACCATTTCAAATTCTCAGTCTTCTCTGTGCAACGTTTCTGTTTTTATATGAAATTGTTTACATATTCTGAGATATCAGATACTTTCACATTTGTCCTGGTATATGATGCACATTTTATATAAATATTGTCTTAAGCTTCATTTCAAAACTGAATGCACTTTTTGACCAATGAGTAATATTTTCTTTTTCCGTTTCATAAACTTTATTTTTTTTCGGGTGTGGTCATGTTTCGAACTGATCGACGTTTACGTGCGCATAAAGTAGTAATTTCGTGTCTTCCAGATTGTTTGTTCAATATTAATTATTTTATATTATATAAATTGCACTTGAATCTAAAGGGTGGTTCTTTGAAAACCAACATGGATTCCGATCGAGTTTTTCGTGTGAAAGTCAGATTTTTAGTTTGTTTCAAGATCTAGCTGATGATGTCGATCGGGGTGGTAGAATAGACGCCATTGTTCTTGATTTTGCAAAGGCTTTCGATGTAGATCCTCACGATATCTTGATCAAGATGTTAGATGGGACAGGTATTGACAAAGAGTAGTTCTCTGGGTTCAAGTATGCATAAAAGGTAGGCTACAAAAAGTCATGTTGGGAAAAAAACTTCAGAACTCGGATCTGTAATATCGGGAGTCTTCTCAGGGATCAGTTATTGCCCCATTCTTGTTTCTCATTTTTATTAATGATTTGCCTAATAATATGAACTCTAAGGTCCGACTTTTTGCAGATGACTGTGTAATTTACATGAAATAAATGGGAAACAGGACGCAGCCGCTCTCCAAACTGACTTAGATACTGTAAGTACATGGGCTTAACGAAAATAAATCAAAATCAACAATAGTAAAAGTAAAGCGATTAGTTTTCCTAAAATGCGCGTTCAATATGCCTTGATATTGAAAATATATGGGGAAACAGTGATAGAGGAGAAAACTGTAAATACCTAGGCATTTATTTTAACAGTAAGCTTGGGTGGGTGGAGCAGGTAAACTATGCTACAAGGAATGCGTGGAACATCTTGCACTTTGTCATGAGAACACTCAAGAAGGGAAATGCGAAATCTATAGTTGGCATATTTGTCATTAGTACGCCCACTTATGGAATATGGTGCAGCATGCTGGGGATCCGTACAGGATAGGTCAAATAGAATCCTTAGAAAGGGTGCAAAGAAGGGCAGCAAAATTCGTTCAAATAACACCTGCGCATAGGAAGGAAAATGTAAAGGGACTCGGACAAGAAGAGAAAAAGCTAGGCTACATATTTTCTACAGAGCTTTTGCAGGTCAAAAATTTTGGAAGGATATTCGAGATAAAATGAAAGAATCGACTCGGATCGGGAGGGGTGATCACGTGTTTAAATTACAAGCAAGGAACGGAAAAGGAGACTTGCGATATACTCATACCTCATAAGGACAATTTATGAATGGAACAATCTGCCTGCAGGAGTGTTTGGGGAACTTCCTCTAACAGAAAGAAAATTTCGACTCAATCTAAGTTTATTGAAGTGTAGTGAAGTGATCAGTGACACGAAATCTCTAAAAATATATACAGGGAATTATATTTTCAGTTTCGTTTTCGGGGAAAACAATACTATTCTTTTTTTAAAAAAATTCATTCCATAAATATGATTCCACACTTGGATATTTATATTGAATATAGTTATACATACAACTAAAGGTTAAATATGGTCCTTACGACCAGTTTATTAATTATTGCTTAATTTCTATGTATCTGCCACCGGGCATCTGCTCATTTGTAGATTTAATCAATACAATACAATATTTAGGCAAAAGTTATAACCCAAGTTATAATTGTAGTCACTACAACAGCAACTTTCAAGTACAGATTTTTCATTTGTCCAAGCTTTAAACAGGAACATACTATTCGTGTTAAGGGAGGGACTAAAGTAATCCGATCACTCTTTTAAAAGAACGAACTTACTCAATTCAGCGTATTCCAGACAGATGGCTGCATCAGTCTGATCGAGGTTAGTGAATATCAAGAAACTTAAACTTAAGGAGGAAAATTTGTAGAATGAATGACGTTCGTTGATTTGTAAGAAAAAAATTCATGAGTTTGAAGGAAAATGGGTTAATCGATATTGCATGAATACGTCCACAACTCTTATTTATGGTTTCTCTTATCCAAATTAAGTGCCAAGTGAATATCAAATTAAACAGTCTTTCTTTACTCTGGTGTCGCCAAAGTTAATTTCCGGTGTGATTCAACAACTTTCTCTAAATTAATAGAAAACTTTGATCAAGCTACAACTAACGTGTCTTCGTCGCGACTAAAAACATTAAGTTACGGACAAATGTTACAAGTGTGGAATTACCTCGTTTCGTTAATATGTAGTTCTATACGTCCGCGATAAAATTTCCTACATTCACATGCAGTCATAGACCATGAAATCAGCAAGGGATCCCTTTAAATCTTCAGCATCGATCATTTCTTCCTACGTAATGTTGTTGGCGGTGTTCTCCGAAGATTCAGAACAAAGATCGCCATCTAGAAATAAATGAAATATTGCTAACCGATAGTTTTGTACTAACATTTAATAAGGTTTACTTAAGCCATTTAATGATTAGGATGCTTCTATGAATTACATACCTCGTGTTCCAGAGTACTTGTCGAGAAGCCAGTGAGTCTACATAAAGGCAAGTTGTGAAACTCTCAAAGCGATCATAGACCCCGTCGAAGATTTCATCCCGAAAACTCCACCTAAAATATTCCACACTTGTAACATCTGCCGGTTAATTTTATTAATACAATGCAAAAACGCATGCCTATCTCATCAGCTGTTATTTCTAAGAGTCAGTCATTGGCCTAAACTGTATATAAGATTTCACTCCACACTCATGAAAGTTATCCCGAAAAAGGTTGAATTATAATATAATGTTGTTTCTTGAGATTCTTTCCAGTCGGTAATCTTCCCATATTTCTTTAAGATGTAAAATTATAGAAGATCTGCCAATGAAGAGGTCAGCTTCTTCGTACGCCGTTGTCCTCGATGAGAAATGACTAGAGCTTCTTTCGTCTTCTAAGATTTGGACATTCGGGTTCATCAACGAAATAGGTCTTTACTTTCCGTGGCACTGAAGGGATGTACGAAATCTTCCGGGCTATTCCGTGGAAAAGTGAGCGTTGCTTTGTGACCCTTAAGGTATGATATTTATTACATTACAATTATGTAGGAGCAGAACTGTTAATAGCTCTTCATAACATTTACAGTAAGTATATTTCTACTTAGAGTCAATAAGGTGCATTTGAAATTGAATATTTATTTAAAGGTTAAAGAATTACACAAATTTATGAGAGGCGTATAATATCTGTTATGTATTCAAGCCGATTTTATTTGTACGTTTCATTTAAGAATTATAGATTTACGTAATTAATTTATCTTCCCGCCGGATCTACGTTTCGAATACTAAAAGGAGCAATATTACTTTCTCATACCAATGCTGTATCGCGACCATGTGTCTTATCCATTTGGAACGTCGTGTATTTTAATATTTTATAAAGGTGTTGATATTCGTAATAGTAGATCCTATTAACCATTATTCATAAGCGATAAATTTCAAAATTTCTCCGCACGAAATATAATATATTTTCCACAGTACGTAAAAATTATCTACTACACCCTTCGGGAATAATGTTACATGCGTTTTCTCCCCTAATTAACATTACCCAGTCAATTATGCGTCTTATGGTAGCATTAGTTTGCGTATACATGCAAAGAATTATTGAAATAAGTTTCGTTGGTAATTCATAAACAGAAATGTGACTACCCAAGTGTTAGAAACGTTTGTCTTAATATTTTCCCGTTCATAAATTAAGTAATTTTGTTGTCCTTCCACCCTATTCTCACGAAATATCTTTGCTTTACCGTCATGCCTACCTATTGATTTTTACATATTGCTAAATGTAATTCAGTTTAAATACGTTAACGCCTTATTGAAATAACCTCTGCAATTCTTCAAAAATCGTGTGACCCTACGTAAATATCGTAATATGAGAAAAATGAATTCTAAAAAATAATCTTAACAGTTCTGCTTCTTTACAAAACAAAATTTTACTATTGCAAATTGAAGTGAGGAGTGAATAAAGTATGTACAGTAACTATCGCCTAAAAAATGTCATGTCCATTAAAGCTAAACTTGATAACCTAATGTAACGTATGGAGAATGTTAATGGTATGTAGGTTAATAAGTAAAAACTAATATTATGGACATATTGGTAAGAGAAATTTAAAGATTAATTAACGGACAAATGTTACAAGTGTGGACCTACCTTCTCCTTCTTCCATGCAGACGTTTATGGTAGTTTTAGAAAGCAAGGATTGAATCTTTTTTCTGAGAATCTATCCATTATGTTCCTCGTTGATGACTGACTGTAAGTGCAACGTTATTTGACGAAGTGCTGCAATTTATTGAACGTCAGAGCGCCATCTGAAAAATGTTTTGTCGTATTCGTTCATAAATAAAGTGGAAGCATTTATAATTTGGTAAATTAAGTGCAAGATATGAGTAAAAGGTATTATCTGGGAAATATTTACCTCTTGGTTCAGAAGAACGTCCGAGTTGTTGTTACTATCTTCCCATCTCCTATCTTGACTAGATTTAGTATCTCCAATCAGTTACACTGCCCGTAGTCCACATATAGAAAAGAACTGATCCCACGACGTTACCTGTAAGGGCCACACTTGTAACATTTGCCAGATACTTTTCTATTGCTACTTCAAAATAAAGCAATCAAATAATTTGACGGAATAACATTATTTTTAGTAAGTTATATGATCTGACTAACATGGTGCTTACTGTTTAATTTGTTTCACTACGCACTTAATAAAAATTACTTATTCTCACGGATAGAGCCTTCGTCAAGGGATAAAAGAGGTGCAATCTGCTTTCGTCATTGTTTGTATTTAGCTACTCATTTTTATTTAACGTAAATTAATTGTGTAGTATCATTACTCAGATAACACTCACGCAAAGAACACATACAAATAGAATACGTATAATCTAAAACATTAATACTAATTATGATCCTATTCTTGTTAAGTCGTAATCACAGGAACGGTTTTGTGCAACGCTTCATTTACTTTCATCTTTCTGAACTCCAATTCCGGGAGTGATTATAGTCTAAATATAGTTTCAGAAATTAACTCCATCTTGAATAATCTCCAAATCAATGGGTTCGCATACTATGCGGCTGAAATAGTTAACCATTTCAAATTCTCAGTCTTCTCTGTGCAACGTTTCTGTTTTTATATGAAATTGTTTACATATTCTGAGATATCAGATACTTTCACATTTGTCCTGGTATATGATGCACATTTTATATAAATATTGTCTTAAGCTTCATTTCAAAACTGAATGCACTTTTTGACCAATGAGTAATATTTTCTTTTTCCGTTTCATAAACTTTATTTTTTTTCGGGTGTGGTCATGTTTCGAACTGATCGACGTTTACGTGCGCATAAAGTAGTAATTTCGTGTCTTCCAGATTGTTTGTTCAATATTAATTATTTTATATTATATAAATTGCACTTGAATCTAAAGGGTGGTTCTTTGAAAACCAACATGGATTCCGATCGAGTTTTTCGTGTGAAAGTCAGATTTTTAGTTTGTTTCAAGATCTAGCTGATGATGTCGATCGGGGTGGTAGAATAGACGCCATTGTTCTTGATTTTGCAAAGGCTTTCGATGTAGATCCTCACGATATCTTGATCAAGATGTTAGATGGGACAGGTATTGACAAAGAGTAGTTCTCTGGGTTCAAGTATGCATAAAAGGTAGGCTACAAAAAGTCATGTTGGGAAAAAAACTTCAGAACTCGGATCTGTAATATCGGGAGTCTTCTCAGGGATCAGTTATTGCCCCATTCTTGTTTCTCATTTTTATTAATGATTTGCCTAATAATATGAACTCTAAGGTCCGACTTTTTGCAGATGACTGTGTAATTTACATGAAATAAATGGGAAACAGGACGCAGCTGCTCTCCAAACTGACTTAGATACTCTACGTACATGGGCTTAACGAAAATAAATCAAAATCAACAATAGTAAAAGTAAAGCGATTAGTTTTCCTAAAATGCGCGTTCAATATGCCTTGATATTGAAAATATATGGGGAAACAGTGATAGAGGAGAAAACTGTAAATACCTAGGCATTTATTTTAACAGTAAGCTTGGGTGGGTGGAGCAGGTAAACTATGCTACAAGGAATGCGTGGAACATCTTGCACTTTGTCATGAGAACACTCAAGAAGGGAAATGCGAAATCTATAGTTGGCATATTTGTCATTAGTACGCCCACTTATGGAATATGGTGCAGCATGCTGGGGATCCGTACAGGATAGGTCAAATAGAATCCTTAGAAAGGGTGCAAAGAAGGGCAGCAAAATTCGTTCAAATAACACCTGCGCATAGGAACGAAAATGTAAAGGGACTCGGACAAGAAGAGAAAAAGCTAGGCTACATATTTTCTACAGAGCTTTTGCAGGTCAAAAATTTTGGAAGGATATTCGAGATAAAATGAAAGAATCGACTCGGATCGGGAGGGGTGATCACGTGTTTAAATTACAAGCAAGGAACGGAAAAGGAGACTTGCGATATACTCATACCTCATAAGGACAATTTATGAATGGAACAATCTGCCTGCAGGAGTGTTTGGGGAACTTCCTCTAACAGAAAGAAAATTTCGACTCAATCTAAGTTTATTGAAGTGTAGTGAAGTGATCAGTGACACGAAATCTCTAAAAATATATACAGGGAATTATATTTTCAGTTTCGTTTTCTGGGAAAACAATACTATTCTTTTTTTAAAAAAATTCATTCCATAAATATGATTCCACACTTGGATATTTATATTGAATATAGTTATACATACAACTAAAGGTTAAATATGGTCCTTACGACCAGTTTATTAATTATTGCTTAATTTCTATGTATCTGCCACCGGGCATCTGCTCATTTGTAGATTTAATCAATACAATACAATATTTAGGCAAAAGTTATAACCCAAGTTATAATTGTAGTCACTACAACAGCAACTTTCAAGTACAGATTTTTCATTTGTCCAAGCTTTAAACAGGAACATACTATTCGTGTTAAGGGAGGGACTAAAGTAATCCGATCACTCTTTTAAAAGAACGAACTTACTCAATTCAGCGTATTCCAGACAGATGGCTGCATCAGTCTGATCGAGGTTAGTGAATATCAAGAAACTTAAACTTAAGGAGGAAAATTTGTAGAATGAATGACGTTCGTTGATTTGTAAGAAAAAAATTCATGAGTTTGAAGGAAAATGGGTTAATCGATATTGCATGAATACGTCCACAACTCTTATTTATGGTTTCTCTTATCCAAATTAAGTGCCAAGTGAATATCAAATTAAACAGTCTTTCTTTACTCTGGTGTCGCCAAAGTTAATTTCCGGTGTGATTCAACAACTTTCTCTAAATTAATAGAAAACTTTGATCAAGCTACAACTAACGTGTCTTCGTCGCGACTAAAAACATTAAGTTACGGACAAATGTTACAAGTGTGGAATTACCTCGTTTCGTTAATATGTAGTTCTATACGTCCGCGATAAAATTTCCTACATTCACATGCAGTCATAGACCATGAAATCAGCAAGGGATCCCTTTAAATCTTCAGCATCGATCATTTCTTCCTACGTAATGTTGTTGGCGGTGTTCTCCGAAGATTCAGAACAAAGATCGCCATCTAGAAATAAATGAAATATTGCTAACCGATAGTTTTGTACTAACATTTAATAAGGTTTACTTAAGCCATTTAATGATTAGGATGCTTCTATGAATTACATACCTCGTGTTCCAGAGTACTTGTCGAGAAGCCAGTGAGTCTACATAAAGGCAAGTTGTGAAACTCTCAAAGCGATCATAGACCCCGTCGAAGATTTCATCCCGAAAACTCCACCTAAAATATTCCACACTTGTAACATCTGCCGGTTAATTTTATTAATACAATGCAAAAACGCATGCCTATCTCATCAGCTGTTATTTCTAAGAGTCAGTCATTGGCCTAAACTGTATATAAGATTTCACTCCACACTCATGAAAGTTATCCCGAAAAAGGTTGAATTATAATATAATGTTGTTTCTTGAGATTCTTTCCAGTCGGTAATCTTCCCATATTTCTTTAAGATGTAAAATTATAGGAGATCTGCCACTGAAGAGGTCAGCTTCTTCGTACGCCGTTGTCCTCGATGAGAAATGACTAGAGCTTCATTCGTCTTCTAAGATTTGGACATTCGGGTTCATCAACGAAATAGGTCTTTACTTTCCGTGGCACTGAAGGGATGTACGAAATCTTCCGGGCTATTCCGTGGAAAAGTGAGCGTTGCTTTGTGACCCTTAAGGTATGATATTTATTACATTACAATTATGTAGGAGCAGAACTGTTAATAGCTCTTCATAACATTTACAGTAAGTATATTTCTACTTAGAGTCAATAAGGTGCATTTGAAATTGAATATTTATTTAAAGGTTAAAGAATTACACAAATTTATGAGAGGCGTATAATATCTGTTATGTATTCAAGCCGATTTTATTTGTACGTTTCATTTAAGAATTATAGATTTACGTAATTAATTTATCTTCCCGCCGGATCTACGTTTCGAATACTAAAAGGAGCAATATTACTTTCTCATACCAATGCTGTATCGCGACCATGTGTCTTATCCATTTGGAACGTCGTGTATTTTAATATTTTATAAAGGTGTTGATATTCGTAATAGTAGATCCTATTAACCATTATTCATAAGCGATAAATTTCAAAATTTCTCCGCACGAAATATAATATATTTTCCACAGTACGTAAAAATGATCTACTACACCCTTCGGGAATAATGTTACATGCGTTTTCTCCCCTAATTAACATTACCCAGTCAATTATGCGTCTTATGGTAGCATTAGTTTGCGTATACATGCAAAGAATTATTGAAATAAGTTTCGTTGGTAATTCATAAACAGAAATGTGACTACCCAAGTGTTAGAAACGTTTGTCTTAATATTTTCCCGTTCATAAATTAAGTAATTTTGTTGTCCTTCCACCCTATTCTCACGAAATATCTTTGCTTTACCGTCATGCCTACCTATTGATTTTTACATATTGCTAAATGTAATTCAGTTTAAATACGTTAACGCCTTATTGAAATAACCTCTGCAATTCTTCAAAAATCGTGTGACCCTACGTAAATATCGTAATATGAGAAAAATGAATTCTAAAAAATAATCTTAACAGTTCTGCTTCTTTACAAAACAAAATTTTACTATTGCAAATTGAAGTGAGGAGTGAATAAAGTATGTACAGTAACTATCGCCTAAAAAATGTCATGTCCATTAAAGCTAAACTTGATAACCTAATGTAACGTATGGAGAATGTTAATGGTATGTAGGTTAATAAGTAAAAACTAATATTATGGACATATTGGTAAGAGAAATTTAAAGATTAATTAACGGACAAATGTTACAAGTGTGGACCTACCTTCTCCTTCTTCCATGCAGACGTTTATGGTAGTTTTAGAAAGCAAGGATTGAATCTTTTTTCTGAGAATCTATCCATTATGTTCCTCGTTGATGACTGACTGTAAGTGCAACGTTATTTGACGAAGTGCTGCAATTTATTGAACGTCAGAGCGCCATCTGAAAAATGTTTTGTCGTATTCGTTCATAAATAAAGTGGAAGCATTTATAATTTGGTAAATTAAGTGCAAGATATGAGTAAAAGGTATTATCTGGGAAATATTTACCTCTTGGTTCAGAAGAACGTCCGAGTTGTTGTTACTATCTTCCCATCTCCTATCTTGACTAGATTTAGTATCTCCAATCAGTTACACTGCCCGTAGTCCACATATAGAAAAGAACTGATCCCACGACGTTACCTGTAAGGGCCACACTTGTAACATTTGCCAGATACTTTTCTATTGCTACTTCAAAATAAAGGTCATGTAGGTCCAAGATAATATTTTCTAGTTTCATATCCAGTGACAGTCTATAAAATCAGGAAGGAAATTCATCAACTGCTCGGGATGTTCTGTAAGGTGTTCTGTGAAGAATCTCAACAAACTTCGCCATCTAGAATGAAAATAAAGTATTACATTACCAATAGTTTTGTACTTACAATTCTAAGTTTGAAATTAGTTATCTAATGATAAGGTTATTTTCTATGAAGTACATACCTCTGTATTCCTTCCTGTCCCAGAGTTTCTCAAGCATTTAGTACGAGCACAGAAAGGGAAGTTATGAAAGCCTTAAAACTCTCATAGACACCTTCGAAGGCTTCATCTACAAAACTGCATCTGAAAAATTTAATAATTAAAATATTGCCAGATAATTTTATTAATGTAATGCGCAGTTTATTATAGGAAAAATAAATGAGATTTTTATTTTTAATGTTTCCGATAAAGCGCGTTTTGATTGAACAAACTTATTTATGTCATATTCAACTTAAATAAATATATAGATTTATATATATATATATATATATATATTGTTGGAATGTTAATATGTAGTTGACGTAATCAGATGTGATTTGGGGAACTTTTCTTTGTCTTATACCATTGTAATATTTTATGATATTTTTTGTAGAAGCATATCAGTAAATTTTGGTTCATTACATATACAGTAATTTATTCTGATGTGTTTCCAATTTTAGAACTAAATAGATTGGATGTCAGATTTTTGAGTACATACAAGTTCACAAAATGTATTGTCTTTTACGTGATTTTTAATTTGTATCACCGATACAGTTAATCCTAAAAAATCTTTGTACATCAGTTATTTACTTAACTTACGGATGAATTTTTGTATATTGCTACATATAAGAAGTTATCCTACCAATAATAGCTTTATTGGGCCACTATAGTTTTTAAATGTGACAGTATATTTATCACAAGTTTGTGTCTATTTATTTTCTTTTGCAAGGCAAATCGGGGAATCAAGGATGACGATATCTGAGAAATGCATATCTCTGACCGGTAAATTGTATTTGCATGCAACCGGGACTTTAATACCATCGCGTGTTTATAAAATTAAATAAAGTTTACATCACTGAGTGTGTGACATTTGAATATATGTTACGGGAAAAATCGTATTGTGATATGGATGAGAAAATATCAATTACGTTTATGTGTTTTCATTAGAGTTGAGAAGAAAATCAGGTATAAGAAGCGGCAGAAAATATTGAAACGAAATATTTGGATGAGGATTTTGAATACACGTACTCATATTTTGTATGTAGTATGTAGGTGTTGTTTATGTTGTTAAAAACCAAGAACTATTAAAAAGCGTATTTAGTTAACGTTTTAAAATGGTCATTAATTATAAGAAATATAAAAATTAATTTAGGATGTAGTATTCAAGTTTTCAATAATTAATTGCTCATTTGATTAATATTTTTGTTTAATATAATTCTATCTGTGTTCAGCATATGTGATGTGGGATGACGTCAGAGTGACTTGTGTTGGACCTGATCCGAAGTTTCACCAGGAATAAAAATTCAGTCAAGTTTCGATAAAAAGCAGTATAGTATCAAAAAGTAAATAATTAATGTGGTGAATTCTGTTTGAAGCTGTAATATTAGGTAAAGGATGAATAGTGTACACCCTTGTCTACATGCATTTTTATTAATGCAGCTTAAATATTGGATTAATTAATGTAAAGAAGTGTTATATTTAATGAAATAGCTGAGGTAAAAATTAAACCTGAGATCGGAAAGAGGAAATATTTTTGTGTTATATTTTATTTGTTGTAATAAATACATAAAATTTTCTGTTCATTATTTATTCGTGTGACAGTAATCAATTATAAACTTGGATATTGTACATGTCTTAATAATTAAAATTAAATTCCAAAATTATGGGTAAATGTTACAAGAGTGGACTTACCTAGATTCTATTGTATGCAGGAATTGAACATAGCCATGGAGCCAACTAGCCAATTTCTAGATTGAGGATGTACGAAATCAGCTTTATTATATTTCACTGTAATGAACACTTGACACATTTGGATCTGAAGATTAAACCATAAATAAAAAATATTTAATAACAAAAAATGAATAATCGTATAATATAAAGTCGTTATACCTCGTGAATGTTAAGATGCGATTGTATCTCAATCATTTGAAGGTAGCACTTCATACGTGTACGTTGATTGCTCAGATCCTTTCTCCAACTAGTTTGAGTTCAAATGTTGCCTGCTCCTGTTTCCCTAGTAACGAAGTGCCGCTATAAAACTTAACTAATAATGTACTGATCACCAAGACAATTTAAGTAATTGTTTATTATAAGTTAATAATTTTCCAATATAACTAACACTATAATAATAGTAAATGAGATATAGCAAGTAGGACTGATAGATAATCTGTATTATTGTTTCAATTTGATTTTCTGAAATATTTGTAATTGTTTAATTATTATTTACTTTGAAAATTTTTGAATATTTAATATACGATATTGACAACTGTGATAAATAATTCAGATATTGTGTAATCGTTATTATCACATGTATCTGAAATTCAAAGAATCTTAAGTTTGTTTTGAAATGTACAAGCAAACATTTGTTGCATCAGAATATATTATATATAACATACCATTTGATTTAATTCATTGACTGAATAATTTGTATGTTCAGTTGAAGAATTATCATTCTTTTCATAGGTAAATAATATATTTCCGTTTGTCTATCGTAGTAGAAACCGTTAAAGTTTTATTATTTACGCGTGGTCCCATTGGCAGGCGATACTGTGTATAGCTGAAGATTTCCTTTTTGTATTGGTTTATCAGGTCGCAATAGTGGCTTATACAAGGTACTTAAGATACTATAGCGGTAAAGTGTAAAGAAACTAGTTATAGGACTCTACGAACTCCCACGATATTTTTGCAGATAAGAAGTGTTTAATTAAATATTCTCGTCCGATTTGAAAGGTAACCATTAAAAATATTAATTTATGCAAATATATATAGGAAAATAGAGAGATTGAACTAACCGAGAGAATATTTCGCTATTATTCTGAGAATGTCGCGAATTAAATCAGCTTTGGGTTTAAATAAAGTATGAAGGACTGTTAAGTTCGTACTTTAGACCAGTAATTAAAATACGTGTATATCCTTCCTAATGAAAACAAGAAAATTGGAATATTACAACAAACTATGATAAAATGCAGATTGAATAAAACAATAATTAAGAAATACCAACTAAAAATATGAGCTTTATGCAGAATTAAACAACTGAGACATCATACTGCCCGAATGATTTTCATATTGTGCTCACATAAAACACTACATTCGAATAAAAAATTTGTCATAAATAACAAGCTGCACACCAGTGTTAGGTTTTGCTAAAATCACTAGTCGCTGTTTCTATGGCGAGATCATTTTAATGTTGGTACCACGCTATGACAAATGTCGCATATGTAGCTGTGATGTGTAGATGAATGTTGAAAAGAAAACGCTATTGATTTTCACTGCTGTTTTAATTTCGCGACAGATCGGACATTGAGAAAAGAAATCATGTCACGAATGAAGATCTGGCAAGTCTGACAAAAGAATTCCGTTACGGAGACTTCTGCGCCAACTATGGGATGTTTAAATTCCCAGCTGTCGTAATTGGAAGGGGTCGGCCGTGAAATTTTGGTGATAAGTTGCCCCAGAGTTTAAATTCGCCCACTGGTTAACTTTGACGATCAAATTTTTAACTTTTGACCCTCCAAGGGGTGAGGACTATCTACAGTCATTCTTAAAGAGCTTCATATGACGATGGTCTCATAGACGCCCCAAAGCTGATCCAGATATTGCAGGAACAGAAACAGGCAATTTTACTGGACACCGAGTTGATGGAACAGACGATTTACCTCACTCCTCTCGGAAATAAAATCAACCCTTAAAAATCATATATTTCTCAATAATAGGTAAAACCCGCATTTTAAGTTTACTCAGTAGCAAAAACTAAGCTCTAAAAGTATTAGACCTTTTATGTTATATATGATTAGTGTCATCAAACTTATTGAATTAAAGACTAATTCGGCAGATTACAGATTCTCTCATCCTCTCCTTCAGAAGATAATTCTACATTTATCCTCAACCGGTACACAATCTATCCTTTCTCTTATCTCGTCGAGTTGAGGAGAAAGGTTCGCTTCCTGAAGCTCAGGCTAAACGGGAATGATGGCATGTGTGATGGAAAATTTCTGTACAATGATCTGAGCCTTGTTTTCCCCGAGAACGGAGAGAAAGGAAGAGTAACATATGAGTTGAAGTGATGGTTATTATTCTATTGATGGTAATAAGAGGGTTGTAAGTAAATCGTTCGCCTAAAAACCGGTTTCAGTGTGCGTTGTGTAAGAGAAACCTAATAATGTGACAAAGGTGAAAGTGTTTTGTGACTCCATGTTTGAACATAGTGGCGTGTACTGCGCAAGTAGATACCACAGTGTTTTCCTACCCATACCCACGCATAATAACACATTAACTTGGGAAATTTGTAGAAGGAGACGTTTACGAGCTCACCACGTTTCGCTCCAAATTCGGAATGTGTCATATAAGATGACCGCTGCGTATGTGTATGACTTAGAATTGTGAGCAAAACACTAAACGTTGTGTTATACAGTAGCCGCAGAAAATGGCAAGTGGTATGCCGTTATAGTTACAAACGTCTACGTAGTATGTAAAAGAGACAGCAATTGAAAGGGATACGTATTCGTGTGTGTTAAAATTTTGTTAGCCAGTAGCTAAGGATTTATTGACAAGGAACACGATATTATTGGTGTTGATGTTTCAATGTGTAATGCCAGTAAAATATTTAGAAATGTACGCTTTGACAGCAGCCTGGCTGCAAGGACAACAAGGAAACTGGGAAAGACGCATGTACAGTAAGGAAACAAGGCAATAATCTCGCTCTGCTATGTGTATAAACACGTGATACAGCCCTGAGGAAAAGTAGATTGTATTTACTAAGTCTCTTGCAATATAATTTCTAATTAAGGCTGAGCTAGGAAAATTAAATTCATTATATTTAAATATTGTAATCTTGCTTTTTAGTTTTGTTAAGAATAAAAACTGAAAATTTCAAAGTAGATATTTATTGGCCACCCATCTAAACCTAACTAATATTTAATATATTTATAAATAATAAAAACCACGTCACAGTTTTAAATCCTTTCCTATAAACTTCCAGACCCAACTAGGTTTATTGGCGTTCTACATGGCATTTATGATGAACTAGAAATGATAACAAAAGTTAGGAAGGCAATGGTTAAACAACTAGGTCAAAAAGGCCTTTATTGCACCTTGTTTTTAAGTCCTATGAATAGTTTACGAATCTTACAATTGAATTTTTAACGGATTGAAGAGAGAGAGAGTATTATTATTACATATTTAAAGGATATTCATTCACCTGACATACTATGTATACAGGGAAACAATCATAGAGATGTAGAAACTATTTAATGTGCGCGATTTAGATCTTTTATCGTACTTTCAGCAGAATTGTTAGCGGACGTGTTCGAAATTATATAAACTCAGCCTTACTACACTACACTCACCCTCGCAGAATTGGTTCCATGCCCCAATTCACCATAAAAAATATTTACATCCTAAAGATTTCTCCTACACGGGCTTGGAAACCCCCTGGATGCAGTTGGGGTGTAAAGTATTTTTACTTGATGAGTGAAAGTGTTATAAACAGATGTAGGAATCTACCCGTTCAAATCACATAGGTACGGTTATTGGAACATTTTTTGACAACTTACGTTAGTTGTTAACAACGCTTGATCTAACTAACTTTACTTTTGCCCAAGGTTTGTAAACTGTAAGTGATGTAGCCTTCACAAGCTCTTTACATCCTTCGTACTTAAAAAATAGAACGACAACCGTGGTAAAATGATTATTATGCTGTATATTGAAAAGTTTAAATTGAAACATACTCTCAAAGAAACCAACACATTTTATTTTTTTAAAAAATAGGGCACTTATCAGGAATATCATTAGGGATACGGATAGATAATAATGGGAGTGTAATATGCAATCGCTAGATGACAATAACAATGGATGGGACGCATATCAGAAAGTGTGTAACTTTGTAATAAGTTAATGAAGGGAAATTTAGCAATGATATAAAAGTAATAAATAAAATTATTATACAAAGAGAAGTGCCAACTGGTAATAACAATTTTAATATTTTGGTGTCACAGATAGATGTTATTCGTTAAAGAGAATCCACCAATGAATGGACTCAGTAAGGTAATATAACTCCAGAAAAATTTTAGGAAGCACTTAGAATACCAGCTATCTAGAAAGCAGAAATTGTAGTGCCCATACATAAATCAAAGAACATAATGATAGTCCCAAGGGATTTAAAGCAACATAGCTATATTTGTGGAAAAGGTAGTGGCTTCATTTTTAAAGTAGAGACCAATTTGCCTTAAGAAAAAGCACATGAACGGCGTCCATGGTATACAAATTATCTAAGTTCCTGAATGAGGCACTAAACAAACGAAAGATTATCTTAACGATTATCCAAATATAGGAAACAAACGAGCAAAAATCACGTAATATATTAATTGCATAGACGGCTTCTTAACAAATAGAATTATCACCATGAAAATTGGTAACACCCTATCAAATCAGGCATCGAAAATTACTCGTCATAGTGCAATGCGTGTAACGAAGTGTAATAAGAGTTAATCAAATTAGGTCTGCACAGAAGAATATAATGCATCATACAATTCTTTATATAAGCCTCTCATCCAGTAGACATAATCCTTAAATTAAAAAAATTAAGTTGCTAAAAAATTAATAAGTTTATCGTTTTCTTTCATAAATAAAGTGGAAGCATTTATAATTTGGTAAATTAAGTGCAAGATATGAGTGAAAGGTATTATCTGGGAAATATTTACCTCTTGGTTCAGAAGAACGTCCGAGTTGTTGTTACTATCTTCCCATCTCCTATCTTGACTAGATTTAGTATCTCCAATCAGTTACACTGCCCGTAGTCCACATATAGAAAAGAACTGATCCCACGACGTTACCTGTAAGGGCCACACTTGTAACATTTGCCAGATACTTTTCTATTGCTACTTCAAAATAAAGCAATGAAATAATTTCACGTAAAACGGCAAAACATTATTTTTAGTAAGTTATATGATCTGACTAACATGGTGCTTACTGTTTAATTTGTTTCACTAGGCACTTAATAAGAATTACTTATTCTTACGGATAGGGCATTCATCAAAGCCTAAAAGAGGTGCAATCTGCTTTCGTCGTAGTTTGTATTTAGCTACTCATTTTTATTTAACGTAAATTAATTGTGTAGTATCATTACTCAGATAACACTCACGCAAAGAACACATACAAATAGAATACCTATAATCTAGAACATTAAAACTAATTATGTTCCTTTTATTGTTAAGTCGTAATCACAGGAACGGTTTTGTGCAACGCTTCATTTACTTTCATCTTTCATAACTCCAATCCCGGTTGTGATTATAGTGTAAATATAGTTTCAGAAAATAAAAGTCCATCTTGAATAATCTCCAAATCAATGGGTTCGCATACTGTGCGGCTAAATGAGTAATATTTTCTTTTTTCATTCATAAACTTTATTTTATTTCGGGTGTGCTCATGTTTGGAATTGATCGACGTTGAAGTGCGCATAAAGTAGTAATTTCGTGTCTTCCATATTGTTTGTTCAATATTAATTATTTTATATAAATTGTCTCTTTTTGCAAAAGGTATGCTTTGAGTACTAGAAAAATATTGCCACATTTTTTTGTTATTATTTTGTTTGTAACTTTTGTTTTATTATAATTTAAATAACGAATGTGTTAGTAAAAATGTATTTTCCCACAAGAACTTTGCATTGTAGCTGATGTTGTGTTTTTGAGCGAGGGCAGTTTACGGTGTGTATTCGGTGCGAGTGTATCGGGGTGAATAAAAGTGTTTTTATAAATCTGCTAGTTCGTTTATTAACTGAGACCCGTGACAGTTGGAGACGCCAGGTATCCTCAAAACGGGTCCCATTAGAAGAAGCCGTCGCCTTAAACATTTGCCACCTGAGTACGGAGTTTATTTGAAACAGCGTACGAGGGTTAGAAAGATGGCGACCACGACAGCTGTTTCACCTTTAACCTCCTGCCATCAAGTTAGGAATCCGACAATATTCAAAGGTGAGACCAGCCAAGATCCAGACAAATGGCTAAAAGAATACAAACGGGTCGCCAAACACAATCGCTGGGACGACACAGTGTGTTTAGCCAATGTGTACTTCTTCTTAGAAGATACGGCGAAACAGTGGTTCGAAAACAATGAAGACCGACTTAGTTCCTGGGACGTATTCGAAGAAGGGATAAAAGCAGCTTTCGGTGACAGCCAGAAACTTAAAAGGCGTGCGGAGGAGCAATTGAAGACGCGTGCACAAGGATCAACGGAAAGCGCAATGTCTTACATACAGGACGTCATTGCACTGTGCCATCGAGTAAACTCGTCAATGGACGAAGAAGAGAAAGTTGGTCACTTGATGAAGGGCGTCGCAGAGAACATTTACCAGGCCATTCGTATCCTGAACATTACAACAACAGAGGAGTTCATAAAATGGTGCCACCACATAGAGCTATCACAACAGAGTAGAATAGCTCCACGACGCTATGAACGTTTACCTAACGTCGCTTCAATGACGAAGGTGGATGAGAGACAAGAAATAAGACAGATCGTCAGAGAGGAAATACAGAAAGTGTTTATGCCACAAAATATAGAACCGCAGCCGTTAGATTTTGAGGGAATAATAAAAGAAGAAATACAAAGAAGCATGGCTCCCCTTTCGAGGTCCGAACCAGCGTACGTCGCAGAAAGACCACAGATAAGTTATGCTGCCACGATCCGTAACAAACCGAGACAGTCGTATATCGTGCAATCCCGTCGACAATCCTCGAGTCAACAGAAGGAATCACCACGACGACGAACAGATGTTTGGAGGACTACAGACAATACACCCGTGTGCTTCCATTGTGGGCGTCCAGGCCACGTGGTACGTTACTGCCGTGAACGGAGGCAAATCTTTGATGACTACTACGCCGACAGACGTCAACAACCAAGAAGACAGAACGAAGACGACGAATACAGCCGAACCGCCGATCGCAGTCCGTCCCCACAAAGAAGCAGATCACCTGCACGCCGCGGACGTTCACCGTCACCATACAGACGATCCAGCCGTTCATCCAGCCAGGAAAACTGAGATGGGCGACCACCTACGGAGGTGCGGCCGCTGCTGATAAAAATCCTCCTTGGACGACAGTCGCTAGGATGACGGGGAATTACGTAAATATCGACATCGACGATCAGCCAGCTAGAGCCCTCGTAGATTCTGGAGCCTCCTATTCTGTAATAGCCGATGCTTACCGCCGACAGTTCAAGAAGACCATGATAAAAGACGATAGGGAAATTACGTTGAAGACCGCCAACGGAAGTCAGGTACGGTCTATTGGAACCTGTACTTTTAGAATCAGTATTAACGGCCAGACTCAACCATTTCAATTTATAGTCATCCCTGAATGCAGTCATAATGTTATTCTAGGATGGGACTTCCTCGAGGCGTCGCAGGCCGTCATAGACTGTGGCGACGCTGTACTCTACCTTGACGAGGCAAGTGAAAAATGTTCAGACGTACCACAAGGTGTGAGTCGGATATTCGTACTAGAAGACACGTTTGTTCCGCCTGCATCAGCAAAGCGAATCCGAGTCCGTGCCACGAACGCTGACAATTGTGACCTATTCGTGAGTTGTAATAAGACACTGCTATTCGGAAGGGAATTGTACGTACCGGCGTCAATATTAAACATTTGCGATGGCGAAGGATATATTTGGGTCACTAATGGCAAGAATCAGTCGCAGCTAATCCCTAGAGGAATTTGCATTGGAATAGCCGAGACAATACACGAGGGCCAGCTCTGTAGCCTCGAGGAAAGTACACGACAAACAGACGTACGACGGAAAGCCGACGAGGAGGCTACGCAGTTGCTTCTTGGAGCCAATTTGACACAGGAGCAGCGAAAGCAAATACAGGACGTACTAAGAGAATTCTCCAACGTATTCGAATCCGGGAAAGAGTCGATAGCTCTCCGAAAACCTACGGTTAAACATCGCATCAACACTGGGGATAATCATCCGGTTAGACACAGACCTTATAGAATGTCACCAGCAGAGAGACGGATTATACATGAAGAAGTTGACAAGATGTTAAAAAAGGGCATTATTCAACATTCAGAAAGTCCATGGTCATCCCCTGTAGTTCTCGTAAAGAAGAAAGACGGGAACTGGCGTTTTTGCGTCGACTATCGCGGATTAAATCGAATCACTAAGAAAGACGTATATCCCCTTCCACGGATTGATGACACGTTGGATTGCTTAAGCGGAGCAGTATACTTTTCAACTATGGATCTTCATACTGGCTACTGGCAGATCGAGGTAGACGAGGCGGATCGGGAGAAGACCGCGTTCGTGACTCCAGATGGACTTTATGAGTTTAAAAAGATGCCATTCGGTTTGTGCAACGCGCCAGCAACGTTTCAGCGTATGATGGTTAATTTGCTTCGACATCTTAAGTCGAAGACGTGTCTGTGTTACATGCACGATATTATAGTATTCTCCCATACGTTCAAGGTTCACCTAAGCCGCCTGGGCGATTAATAAATTTCGGCAATACTTATTTGGGACACCATTCACTGTCGTAACTGACCATCACTCCCTGTGCTGGTTGACAAACCTCAAGGACTCATCAGGTCGCTCATACTGCAAGAGTACGAAGTGCCAGTCGTATATAAAAATGGACGTGTACATAAAGATGCTGACTGCCTTTCAAGGAATACGTTGAATGATCAAACGGACTTGGACTGCAGGGGTCCCGCTGTAGCTGCGTTGACCAATATCACCGATGAACAATGTTGTGACGAGAATCTGCGGAAGATCATCGAAGATCTGGAATATGGAAAACCGAGAAAGGAAGGATTCCACTTAATTGATGGCACATTGTACAAGCGAAATCATATTCCAATGGAACGGAATTGGTTAGTCATCATACCAGCACATATGAAAGTAGAGATTCTACGATATTTTCACGATGCACCATCGTCCGGACATTTAGGATTCGCTAAGACTGCAGATAGGATTAGGCGCAGATACTACTGTTCTGGCTTCTGCAAAGATGTAAGGCGTTACGTGCGCCATTGCCGGGAATGTCAGCGAAGGAAAAGTGTACCACAACTGCCGCCCGGACTACTGATATGGATTCCACCTGCAGTGGCTCCATTCCACAGAATTGGAATTGACCTTCTAGGAAGGTTTCCGAAGACGATCTTAGGCAATAAGTGGATAATAGTATGTACGGACTACCATACGCGTTATGCGGTAAACCGAGCCGTTCCAACAGCGGTAGCTGCAAAGATAGCCAAGTTTATTGTAGAAGAAATCGTTCTCAAGCACGTCGCGCCTCGTGTTATGATCTCGGATAGAGGTCAAGTTTCTTGGTCCAAGTTGGTGTACGAGATAATCGCACTGTCCAATATCACTCACAGGATGAAAACAGCCTACCATCCGCAGACGAATGCCCTAACAGAACGTTTTAACAAGGCTTTGGTGGATATGCTTAAATTTGTACGTCGACCTCAAAATGATTGGGACAATATACTGCCCGTTGTAACACTGCAAAACAAGATATCACTGGTTTCACTCCGTTTTTCCTTGTACACGAACGAGAGGTTGAGACAACACTGGACACACTGTTCCCACTACTAACATATGATGGGCAGGAGGTTTACGTCAAACAACTAATAACCAGGACGGATGAAGCACGGCAACTGGCGCGGATTCAAACCATACGCGCGCAGGGAAAGGATCAAATAAGATACAACGCGAAACCCAAGGTGGTATCTTATAAACCAAAGGATTTGATATGGGTTTTTCTCCGATACCAAAAGTTGGTCTATCCTAAAACTTATGGGCGGTACTTTAAGGCCCTATCAAATAACACGTCAGCTTTCCGACGTCACGTACGAAATCGAAGACTACGACCCATCGTCCAGAAAGCGTAAACGGAAGGATGTTGTCCACGTTGCACGCATGAAACCCTAGCACCACCCAGCAAAACAGCTCGGCGAGAACGACAAGACTGCCAAAACCGGTGGTGATCCAGGACACGATTCTCCACAAACAAAATGGAGCCATGCCCCTGAAACATCAATATCATTGAAAACAAACAGCGGGACGCTGTCCTCCTGGAAGAGGAGCAATGCCACATTATTTGTTATTATTTTGTTTGTAACTTTAGTTTTATTAAAATTTCAAAGACATTAACGAATGTGTTAATAAAATGTCTATACCCACAAGAACATAGAATTGAAGCTGATGTTGTGTTTTGTTGTGAGAAAGGGCATTTTACGGTGTGCACTCGGTGCGAGTGTATCGAGGTGAATAAAAGCGTTTTTATAAAAACAGCTAGTTCGATTATTAACTGAGACCCGTGACAATATTCATTTATTATTGAAAACAATATAACTGCAACTTTCATGTACTGATTTTACATTTGTCCAAGCTTAAAAACAGGAAAATACTATTCGTGTTAAGGGAGGGACTAAAGTAATCCGATCACTCTTTTAAAAGAACGAACTTACTCAATTTAGCGTATTCCAGACAGATGGATGCATCAGTCTGATCGAGATTAGCGAATATCTAGAAACTTAAACTTAAGTAGGAAAATTTGTAGAATGAATGACATTCATGAGTTTGAAGGAAAATGAGTTAATCGATGTTGCATGAATACGTCCAGAACTCTTATTTATGGTTTCTCTTATCCAAATTAAGTGCCAAGTGAATATAAAATTAAACAGTCTTTCTTTACTCTGGTGTCGCCAAAGTTAATTTCCGGTGTGATTCAACAACTTTCTCTAAATTAATAGAAAACTTTGATCAAGCTACAACTAACGTGTCTTCGTCGCGACTAAAAACATTAAGTTACGGACAAATGTTACAAGTGTGGAATTACCTCGTTTCGTTAATATGTAGTTCTATACGTCCGCGATAAAATTTCCTACATTCACATGCAGTCACAGACCATGAAATCAGCAAGGGATCCCTTTAAATCTTCAGCATCGATCATTTCTTCCTACGTAATGTTGTTGGCGGTGTTCTCCGAAGATTCAGAACAAAGATCGCCATCTAGAAATAAATGAAATATTGCTAACCGATAGTTTTGTACTAACATTTAATAAGGTTTACTTAAGCCATTTAATGATTAGGATGCTTCTATGAATTACATACCTCAGTATTGCTCGTGTTCCAGAGTACTTGTCGAGAAGCCAGTGAGTCTACATAAAGGCAAGTTGTGAAACTCTCAAAGCGATCATAGACCCCGTCGAAGATTTCATCCCGAAAACTCCACCTAAAATATTCCACACTTGTAACATCTGCCGGTTAATTTTATTAATACAATGCAAAAACGCATGCCTATCTCATCAGCTGTTATTTCTAAGAGTCAGTCATTGGCCTAAACTGTATATAAGATTTCACTCCACACTCATGAAAGTTATCCCGAAAAAGGTTGAATTATAATATGATGTTGTTTCTTGAGATTCGTTCCAGTCGGTAATCTTCCCATATTTCTTTAAGATGTAAAATTATAGGAGATCTGCCACTGAAGAGGTCAGCTTCTTCGTACGCCGTTGTCCTCGATGAGAAATGACTAGAGCTTCAATCGTCTTCTAAGATTTGGGCATTCGGCGTAATAGGTCTTTACTTTCCGTGGCACTGAAGGTGAGTATGTACAAAATGAAAATCGTAAATTGCTGACGAAATCTTCCGGGCTATTCCGTGGAAAAGTGAGCGTTGCTTTGTGACCCTTAAGGTATAATATATATTACATTACAATTATGTAGGAGCAGAACTGTTAATAGCTCTTCATAACATTTACAGTAAGTATATTTCTACTTAGAGTCAATAAGGTGCATTTGAAATTGAATATTTATTTAAAGGTTAAAGAATTACACAAATTTATGAGAGGCGTATAATATCTGTTATGTATTCAAGCCGATTTTATTTGTACGTTTCATTTAAGAATTATAGATTTACGTAATTAATTTATCTTCCCGCCGGATCTACGTTTCGAATACTAAAAGGAGCAATATTACTTTCTCATACCAATGCTGTATCGCGACCATGTGTCTTATCCATTTGGAACGTCGTGTATTTTAATATTTTATAAAGGTGTTGCTATTCGTAATAGTAGATCCTATTAACCATTGTTCATAAGCGATAGATTTCAAAATTGCTCCGCACGAAATATAATATATTTTCCACAGTACGTAAAAATTATCTACTTTACCCTTCGGGAATAATGTTACATGCCTTTTTCTCCCCTAATTAACATTACCCAGTTAATTATGCGTCTTATGGTAGCATTAGTTTGCGTATACATGCAAAGAATTATTGAAATAAGTTTCGTTGGTAATTCATAAACAGAAATGTGACTACCCAAGTGTTACAAACGTTTGTCTTAATATTTTCCCGTTCATAAATTAAGTAATTTTGTTGTCCTTCCACCCTATTCTCACGAAATATCTTTGCTTTACGTCATGGCTACCTATTGATTTTCATATTGCTAAAAGTAATTCATTTTACATACGTTAACGCCCTATTAATAAAATCTCTGCAATTCTTCAAAAATCATGTGGCACGGTTTTCTTTCGACCCTACGGAGATATCGTAATATGAGAAAAATGAATTCGGCAAAATAATCTTAACAGTTCTGCTTCTTTACAAAACATAATTTTACTATTGCTAATTGAAGTGTGGAGTGAATAAAGTATGTACAGCAACTATCGCTTAATAAATTTCATGTCCATTAAAGCTAAACTTGATAACCTAATGTAACGTATGGAGAATGTTAATGGTATGTAGATTAATAAGTAAAAACTAATATTATGGATATATTGGTAAGAGAAGTTCAAAGATTAATTAACGGACAAATGTTACATGTGTGGACCTACTTCCTCCTTCTTCCATGCAGATGTTTATGGTAGTTTATAAAAAACATAATTGAATCTTTTTTTTCTGTGAATGTATCAATTATCTTCCTCGCTGATGACTGACTGTAAGTGCAACGTTATTTGACGAAGTGCTGCAATTTATTGAACGTCAGAGCGCCACCTGAAAAATGTTTATCGTATTCGTTCATAAATAAAGTGGAAGCATTTATAATTTGGTAAATTAAGTGCAAGATATAAGTAATAGGTATTATCTGCGAAATATTTACCTCTTGTTTATGAAGAACATCCGAGTTGTTGTTACTATCTTCCCATCTCCTATCTTGACTAGATTTAGTATCTCCAATCAGTTACACTGCCCGTAGTCCACATATAGAAAAGAACTGATCCCACGACGTTACCTGTAAGGGCCACACTTGTAACATTTGCCAGATACTTTTCTATTGCTACTTCAAAATAAAGCAATCAAATAATTTGACGGAATAACATTATTTTTAGTAAGTTATATGATCTGACTAACATGGTGCTTACTGTTTAATTTATTTCACTACGCACTTAATAAAAATTACTTATTCTTACGGATAGGGCCTTTATCAAGGGCTAAAAGAGGTGCAATCTGCTTTCGTCGTAGTTTTTTATTCAGCTACTCATTTTTATTGAACGTAAATTAATTGTGTAGTATCATTACTCAGATAACACTTACACAAAGAACACATACAAATAGAATACCTATAATCTAAAACATTAATACTAATAATGATCCTATTCTTGTTAAGTCGTAATCACAGGATCGGTTTTGTTGAACGCTTCATTTCCTTCATCTTTCATAACTCCAATTCCGGATGTGATTATTGTGTAAGATTAGTTTCAAAAAATAAAATGCCATCTTAATGTCTATATCAATGGTTTCGCATAGGAGTTAAATATATTCAAATTCTTTATCTAGTCTTTGCGATGTCTGTATTTTTTGAAATGTTTTAATCTTCAGTATTCCTTTTTCTGTGTTTTCAGAAATTTCTCCATTTTTCTATATATTACGTTAAGATATAATTAAACCTTGATTCCCTTTTTCACAGATGAGTAATACTTTCTATTTTCTGTTAATAAATTTCTTTTTGTACTGGTGTGCTTGTGTCGGTTAATTGTTGAATTTGGTTGATGTTGAAGTATACGTTTTTAAACACAGTAGTTGTATTTTCTTGTCTTCTAATGCGATACTATTTTCATATTCTATTTTTTTTATAGTTGTTTAAACTCAAGGGTATGCTGTATTTTGGGAACTTATGTCGTTGTAGGGGTATCTTGGTAATATTTCTCAAACAGAAGAAACATTCAAGTTCATGCTAGTATTCGATCGCGGTGCCGCTGTGTTGGGATGCTTTCAAGCTCCAGCTTCTTTGTTTGTTAATAATTATTTTATAGTAAGTAAACTGCACTTTCAGAAAGTTTTAAAGTAAGCAATGAATCCTAATAAAATTGTTATTTATAATTGGTGTCACTATAAGTCACCTTTCAGGAACATATTTTTCATGTGTCCAAGCATTAAACAGGAAAATACTCGTGTTAAGAGATGAACAAAAGTAATCAGAGCTACGCTCACGATTCCAATCACTCCGTAAAGGAATAAATTTACTCCATACAGTATTTTTCAGAGAGACGGGTGTCAGATCGAGATTATGGACTTGCTCTAATTTTAAAGTGAGAGGAGAATGTGTAAAATGGATGACGTTTGTCGATTCGTGAGGGAAACCTTTGTGAGTTTGAAAAAAAACATTATATATTAGATAATTTTACGTTATTTATGGTGTCTCTTATCCAAATTATTGTCAGGTGAAAAAAAATATAACATTTCTTCCTTACTGTCGGAAAAATTAATTTACGTCGTGGGTTATCATCTTTCTCTACATTAATGGAAAACGTTGATCAAGCTAAATCTAATGTGTCTTTGTCACACCTAAAAACTAAGCTACAGAGAAATATTAAAAGTGTAGATTTACCTTGTTTCGTTAATATGTAGTTATAATAGTCCATGCGTTTCTTTGAATTGTCAGCATCCTTGATTTTATAAATAATCGCACCGGCAGCTGAGGAAAATTTCTTCCAGGAGTTCTGTGTAGAACTAGAAAGGAGATCGCCGTCTAGAATTAAAATATTTCTTTATCTATGGCTAGTTTGAAAAATTGTAAAATTAAGACGTCATCTGAAGTTTTGAATTTGATTGTGATCCTATTGTTTATTGTATAATAAAGCTCTATCTTCAATTTTAATTAAAAATTATAAATGTAATGAAAAACGGTAAATAACTAGTGAAGTAAATTAAAGTAGATAAGAAAGATATTTAACTAAATTCTCTTCGCTGGACCAGTCCTGATTGATGTAACTAGTTTGTTTTAACAAAGCATGAGTAAAGTAAGGAAAAGTTTACATTACTGTTTTGAAATGTAAGAAATAGATCGATGATTATTGTTTCAACTGAATTGTTACAAATTTTCGTAAAAAAGTAGGTTCTAGCGAACGGTTCTTGTATTTTGAGGAGTTAAGGGGAATGGTATGAGGCATTGAAGTGTATTACCTTTACATATTTTTTGGAGTAATTTCAATAAATTTTACATTTTCAGGAAAATTGTAGATATAGCCGATAGTCATTATTTGATTATTTTCAGACAGGTTACAAATGTATTTCAAACTTCGTTTAGCATACGCTTAAGTTATTCGTCTAGAAGAATGAATTGACAGAATAAATTTTCTTATAAAATTAATCTATACTTCTAACAGTTTTATTAACTAATGTCATTTGAGTTTCTTGAGCGCCACCTTTAAAAGCCATACCAAACATTAGTAATTTTTTCTTGCATAGTTTCAAGAATTTGATCTGTACTCATTAAAATTTAATGTAGACTATTTTTTTCTTTTAGAAATAGCTTAATGAATTCTATTATGAATATCCGACCACATGTATTACATTTTTCATTCAGACCTTTCATATGTCTACCGAAAGGAGCCTTGAAGTATTTAGAAAACGTCATTAATAGAGGATTATATGAATATTGAAAAATTCTATAGAATATAAAATAAAAAATTGTAGTAATGTTTGTTATATGTTTAAAAGTATTTTCCCGTAAATAGAATTTTATTATTATTTTTTAACTGAAAACTAACTCAGCGTCATCAATGTAGAAAGTTGATGGTAATATTAAAAAATTGTTACGTAATATGCTTATATTTAATATATGTAATATGCTATATTTAAAAAAAATATTATTCAATGAAGTACGTATCTCGTCTTTCATTCAAAAATCTGCATTTCTTCCACCAGCCAGTAAGCACAGGAATGTTTTTTGTCTGCTGGCGTGTGTACACGAAATATCTTCAAAGAAAAAAAATTAAGTTTACGCTTAAATTTAAATGCGGAGGTATTGTAATATAAACAATCACTACTTTCATTTGTAAACAATAAAAATAAAATTTCGTAACACCATTTCTTTACTCGGTAATATTGTTCAAGGTAAGTGAGACATAGTAAACTTAACCTGTCACAAGTTTTTTAAAATGCGTAAATTTAATTTCAATTTATAAACAAATCGGGTGGTCAAGGATGACCACACATGATAAGTGCAGTATCTCTGATCGGGAAATTATCTTTGCATGCAGTTTGGGATTTGAATTACTACAAATGTTTTCAAAATTAAATACCATTGACTTCAATTTTATTTTTAAATTGATTTGTAATATAATTTTAGTTTCGTTAATACTTATCACGCGTGAAATTTGAATAAATGCGACGGAAAAGATCATATTGTGAAATGGATGGATTAATACCTTTGGCAGGTGTGTGTTATCTTTAGCGAGGAGAAAAGAATTGTGTTTGGAGAATTAGCGTAACCCACTTATATAAACCAATTATAAAAGCACGAAACTTCATCACGGAGACAGTAGAAAATATTGATGCGATCCTTCGGATGTAGGAGAAATTTTGAATACTCGTATTCATTGTGTAACGACAGGGAAATGGCAATATGGTCAGTACTGTTGCATAGTTTATTAATAGTTCAGAATACTATTAGATATAATATTAAAGTAAAGGATTAATATGGTCATTAATTAAAAGAAAATTAAATATTAAAAACGGGAAGTTTAGTTTAAGTGATCAAAAACTTGTTGCTCATTTGATTAAAATCTGCATGTTTCTTCTAATTTTATGTGAAATCGGCAACCGGGATTAGGGAGAATGTTCTCACGCTGGATGACGTCAGAGTGACGTGAATTGGATCTGATCTGAAGGTTCACGCAACAGCCAACGACTGAACTAACTGGGCAAGTTTACCATAAAATGAGTATCGTAATAAAACAAATAATTAATGGCGTGAATTCTGTTTGAAGCTTTGTGTACGTAGATAAAAGTTGAATAGTGTGCACCCAGTGAATGCTGAGGCAAGAGTGTGACGGAACTTAAATATCGGATTCATTAAATAAAAGAATATTATATTAAAGGAACTAGCTGAGACACTAATTAAACCTGAAGACGGAGATAGGAAATATATTTGTGTTAGTTTTTATTTGTCGTAAGAAGTAAATAAAATTTTCTGTTAGTCATTATTTATGAGTGTGACAGTAATCAACTGAGAAACTAAGATTTTGGACACGTCTTAATAATCAAAATTAAATTCCAAAATTATGGATAAATGTATCAAGAGTGTACTTACCTAGTTTCTGTTGTATGTAGGGATTGACAAAATCTGTAGAACACTGCCATGGGGCCAAATTCTTGACTCCGGTTGTTTGAAATCATCTTCATCACAGTTAACTGTAAGGTACCTTTTATTACGAACACTTGAAAATTTTGTAACTGAAATCAACACCTGGAAAATTATAAAAACTATTTAAATAGTGATGTAAAATTTACAATCAGTGAATAATCTTATTATATCAAGGCGATGTACCTTGTTGGTATTAACGTAACATGAAGATGCGATTGTATCGGCATGGAACATGTAGCTCTCTTATATGGTTGTATCCATCACACGTTCTTGATGATTGCAGCTATTATCTCTCCGATCCTTTCTCAACCACGTTTGCGTTCGAATGTTGCATGCTCCCGTGTTTCCCTAGTAACGAACTGCCGCTAATTTTTTTCTAATAATGTACTATCACCATGGTAATTTCTTTAATTGTTTACTATACGTTTATAATTTTCTAATATAACATTAGTGAAGTGTGTCGTTTATCGAAATTTATTTAGTAATACAGATTCGGATTTGAGAAGTGTTAGGGTAAACTCAAATACAAAAATTAAATAAAGCTATAAATATATGTTTTAAAGGTAACAGTTGTGGTATTCCATTCCCTCATAAATTAAATTAATCATGCAATCTTCTAGAATTATTTAAATTATCCCGGTTACAGAGGTTTACTTAGAACAAAATACAAGTTTATAAAGCTCTTTATATCATCCTGAATAGTAAAACTAAGTAAAGTAAACACAGTTAACTGGTTGTTAATGAGATGGAACAATTATTAATAATTACTGTTATCTCAAATTCTAAGAATTGATATAAATAGAAAAATATCAGCTGAAGTTATAAATAAAACTAGAGACTGTGTTTAACATTAATGTGAGGAATAATTTTGTAATATCGGACTGTCAGAATGGTAAATTAACCGCAAATATTAAGATCTGTTTGGACATTTGTAAATTAAACTTTTATAGCAATATGATAAATTTTTGATACCATACGACTTAAATCTTTGATATTTGTTTCTTCAGTCGAATAATTTATATCTTCACTTGACGAATTATCATAATTAACATATTCACATTTGTTTATTCTAGTAGAAACCGTAAACGTTTCTTTTTTGTACGCGTGCCCCCATATGCATGGGATTCTTTGTATAACTGAAGATTTATTTTGTTTTAATTGGTTCATTATGACGCTTCAACACAGTATTGTCATTAGCGGTCTCTACAAGAAACGTAAAGTTTCTTTATTGTATAGGAAGCTATGAGTTGAAGTTTGTAATGAGTAGACTGAAACTAATTGAGATAAATTGTAAAGAAACACAAGTTTTAGGACTTTAACTACGAACTCCCAGATGAGATGAGAAATCATTAATTATAATGACTTCTGCTTCAAGCAATAAACACACATAGGTTGGGTCATTATCGTCCGATATGAAAGGTAGATAATGCAGATAAATTAGCTAACCAGCTTTATAGGAATATAAAAAAATGATTCAATTCGTAAATGGAAAATAACATTTTGTAATGATGAGAGACGTTATTGTCCTAATTATTCCCACTACAGACTGGGAATACTCACCTAGAGGCTATTATTGGCCATAATTCTGCGTGAGTCACGAATTCAACCAGCTTCATTTTTAAATAAAGTAGGAGAAGTTGATTAAGTAATTAAAATACCAGTATATCCTTCCTAATAACATGAAGAAAGATAGTACAGGGTGAGTCAAAAGTGCAGTACATCCTGTTATTTCAAAAACTCTGCAGGAATTGGGAAACTAGAATATTCTAGTTAGTTATGGGTGAGTGTTCTGTCCTTTACGGTATGTACCAAACATGGGTGCAACCTTGAAATCGGCCATCTTGAGTCTGTCTTTTTTTAATGAAAAGGGGTTGTGTCATTTATCAAATAACATCAGCATTTTTGGACAAGTTCATTCTTGTAAACATATCTGAAGTAGCAGTTATGATTCAAAAGTTACACTTAATTTTGTTTGGAATTACAGGCAGGACTGTTCTTCATAAAGTCATTTAATGTGTTCAACATGTTGTTCCTCTCGATCAACCACATATTCGAAAGCGCTGTATACAATCGTCATGCACTCGCAGAAGGATTTCCGCAGAAAATTTGGCACACGCTCCTTCAATCTGTTGCTCCAAATGTAGTCTGTGTATTATTTTCTCTGCAAAAGTGGGTACTATAAATGACGCTACTGATAAAGGTCAAGTGGTGTGAGATCAGGTGATCTGGGGGTCCAATCCAATGACCATCTAACTAATGACGAACAACTGTTCCGTAATGTGGTGGGGCCCAATCCAGTTGAAAGTAAGAGAAAACTGTTCTCTTCATCCGGAACTAACGGAAACACCACTTATCGCAGCATTTTCAGGTAACGTTGAGCATTTAGGTTTCGGTCAATGACTATGGGTCCAATTCCACGGGTACCCTATTTTCCAGACTATAACCTATAAGTCGCTAACGACCTTGGAAGGTTCTATCTACTGTGGATTCTGGTCACTCCAGTGGATTGGCCTCCCAGATCACCAGATCTGACACCACTTGACTTCTATCTGTGACGTCATAGAAAGTAACTCCTATATGCAGAGAAAATAATACACAGACAACATCTGGAGCAACGCATTGAAGGAGCGTGTGCATGACGGTCGTTATGAAGAACAGTTCAGCCTGTAATTCCAAACAAAATGAGGTGTAACTTTTAAATCACAGCTGCTACTTCAAATCTGTTTACAAGAATGAACTTGTCCAAAATTTCTGATGTTATTTGATATATGACACGACCCCTTTCCTATTAAAAAAAATGGACTTACATTCAAGATGGCGTCGGTGTTCGGCTCATACAGTTAAAGATAGACCACGTCACCCAATTCATTGCAGAGTTTTTGAAATAACAGGGTGTACTGCGACTTTGGGCTCTATTTAATCAGATATAACAATTAAACATACATAATCAGCATTAGGGTTGCTGATAAAAAAATACTCAGAATGTGGGTTGACTTTATTATTAGTTGTTTATAAAATCAAAATATTATATATCAACTATTCTAAATTTATTAACATGATTAAAAATGGAGAATGTTTTTATTTTATAGTATTTGAAGATTTAATTGTTAAATAATGACTTCTTGCTGAATGTGTTTACAGTGAGTCAGAAGTTTGTTTGAATTAAATTCATTAAAAGCTATGAAAACTGGTCAAAAAGACAAATCTGTTACACACACCTGTTGTTATTCTAGTAATCAGTCCTTAGACTGGACTGTTTTATACCTCAACACTAACATATTCTGCAGACAGCTAACTTATTTAAATTAGAAATTATTAAATCTTGGAGTTCATCCATCCATCAGCAAGAGTTTAATTTCTCGTGGAAGATACTTGCTTCTCTAAATACTCATAACCTGGGCAGATATTTTGCGAGCACCAAACATAATGTCTGTTGTTGTTCGTGTGGTGGTATTCATTCCTAAGACTGGTCTGATGCAACCCTATCCTGCCTTTTCATTTCTATAATATCCTGCATCCATAATCTGCTTAGTATATTTCATCCATATCATCCCTCTTCTGTTCTTACCCCTCAATCTTCTGTCTAATGCTATATTTACAAGACCTTCATGTCTAAAAATGTGATCTATTCATCTATCCCTTCTCTTGGTCAAAGTCTTCAATATTGTTCTCTCTTCCCTTATACTGCTAAGAACTTCAGGGTTAGTTACTCCATCTGATTTTCAGCTTTCTTCTATAGCACCATATTTTGAAAGCTTCTATTCTTTTCCTTTCTGCAACTCATATTGTTCACATTTCGCACCCATATAATGCCACTCAGAAGACGTTCTTTTAGTATTTTTTAAAATGGTCTGGTTTATATTTGCACAGTGTTTAATATGTTTATTTTCATAAGATAAAGGACAAGTTTTGGTACGTGAAATAACTATAAAGTTTTCCATTATGAAGATTGTGATGAAAAATATTTTAATTTTCTGAAGTATTGCCTAATGAATTGGTTGTTATTGACATTAAGGTACTTATTATGAGTAAAGAATACCTTCATATAAAAAATGAAATATTATATTGTATATGTTGAAAATCACTTTAGTATAGTTAAGTGATTGGAAACTGTGCCAAAACAAGTCATGACATTTATTTTAAAATAAAGTTGTCATTTTTTTTAGCTACTACTTATATCAAATTTGGGCTGAAAGCTTCTAATATAAATATTGGTATAAAGTATTTGAAATTTTTGAAACAGAAATGCATATTTACTATTTATAATGAGGTTTTATTTTTGTAATTCAGTTTATGACATAATTCATGACTAAATGACACATATAAATTATACTATTTGTTTACTAAGTTATTTGCAATTGTGATGATATTTAAAACACGTTAGAGCTGTGTCTAACATTAGCAGATCCAGAGAAGTAATTTGGGAAGAGGGGGAGACATTTTCTAACATTTACTCTTGATTAGTATAATAAGTACAGTGAACTGGATTGCCTCAGTTTCAGGAAACAAAATTATACGTAAGTATTGATAGAGTAAACTGTTTTCTTTGAACATTAAACTTTGACGATTGGTTGCTGAAGGCTTTGATATTCCTTCAATTTCCTGAAATTCTTGTAGATATACCTTTCTATATGATCTGGTATGAAATCAAATAATTTAAATTTTTTCTTGTAACTAGTGATTTATTTGTGCCAAAGATATGTGTAATAAATCCAGTCATGGTCACCATTGTTAATAAATATTTATGTATTAAATTAACAATTGCTGGACTAGATTTATCAGTTCATATTTCAAAGGATGTTCAAGCTGAAATTAAATCCCATTATATTGCTTTAGAAAATATTGAATCTCACATTTATATTATGTGATAACACTGACTGCTTTATAATGATTAATAATTAACTTGTGAGACTTCAGGTTCCAATACATATGAAAAGGTAATTTTAATAATGTAGAATAATTATTATCGTAACAAGTTCTTAAGACTGATAATTTGTTTCTTGATAGTAACTGAAAAAATTAGCATATTTTTATCAGAAAATTGTGGTTCAAAATATTATCAATACACACCATGTATGCTGATTATTAGTATACAAATGTTTTATTTTTTTCCCAAATTGTTGTAAAATAATTGTCCACAGTAATTGCTACAATACTGCCTGTATTTTGTGACAGGGGTTAAAGTAACACATGACGTCTGGTTATGATAAAAGTCGTCTCAAGACCACTTGTTGCATCCCTTCACAGTATTGTTGAACCCCTGCACAGAATTGCCAGAACACAGAGGCAGACAAGCAGCCACTCTAGTTAACACTGCCCAATAAAGTAAGCTAGTTCACAGATATTGTGTATCTTTCAAATAATGAAAGAGGTCGAGATTCAACTTCAGAGTCAAATCAAAGATAGTTAGGAATACTGTCTGCTTAGCCATTGGTTTTTCAGATATCTCTTCCATAAGGAATATGTAGATTTGCAATTGCTATCAATAAGGGCAGAAAAGAGAGTAAGAAAGTTGGTGGCTTACCTGAAATATAAATATGGCAGTCACAATTGGATATTGTAAGTATTATTCAAACTTGTGAAGTAACTGCTCCCTTCTTCAGGAGAATAGGAAATGAAGAATTGAAAGCCCCTAAATCTTAGAACTTGGAACACACCTTTTGTTGAATGTTGAATCAAGGCAGTGGTCAGTGTGTCCATCTTGGGTAATCATAGACAGGAGCTGTGTTATAATTTTCAGCTGCAGCCAAGTTGTCCATACATAATGTTCACAAGCAAACTCTTGCTGACCAATTTAACTGGGCAATTTTCTTATAGGAATACTAGGGCATGTCCTGAGAAACCAACAATGTTTTTCTCCTTTATGCTAGTTTGCAAGTGTTTTATGCATGTTCTGTTGCTCCAGTAAAAGAGCCATCTCATATAATGGAAACAACATTATTATTCAATATATTTGTTTATGTGTTTTTATTGCACTCAAATGTAACCAATGATTTAAACTAAGACTTATTTTTTACACTCGACTGAACATATATGGAAGCAACATGCCAGTTTGGAATCAGGTTTATGGACAAGATTGATCTTTTCCTCAGAAAGGTGAAAAAATATTTTTATTGTATGAGAATTGTATATATAGGCTATAAGATAGGTCTGGCCTGGTAAAATTGGTAAAATTTAACTCCAATATTCACAACAGTCCCAACTCTCAGAAATCCTCCTGCAATAAAGTGGAAAGTTCAAAATATTATATACCAACTTATGATTATATTTTAAACAAAGAATTTCTTTCTTTTCTAATAAACTTACCCATGAACAGCCAAAAACTTTTCCCACAGGTCCAAATCTTATCAAGAATTCAAAATAATGTCGTCATGTTTAATCTCAAATTTTAGAATATTTAGAATAAAACACCCAAATCTTTCAAATGTTCATTATTTACTTTATGCAATTTACTATCACACTATATTTATTGACATGGGAAGTGTTTTGCTTTTGGGGAAATTTATCAAGCATAAACTGAGTGACATTAATTTTTATTTGGAGTCTTAAATTTGGATAAGTACAAAACTGTCACAAAGTTTTCTGCCCTTGCCATTTCTGACAGAAGTGGACATGTTAAACTTGTGTACAATGGTTGCTTTTAATTAATTTACTAAAAGCACAGAATGCAATTTTTTTAGGCATGATTTAATGGGATTCATTATACGAATATACAAAGATGTAGGCTTATTCATCGCTGGTATTATGGGGAGATTTAGTTGCGTTGCTCTCTTCATTTGAAATAAATTCCAGATTAATTAGATTATAACCTAGTGTTTAAAGTCTTTCAATAGTGAGTTTGTTTAATGTTAAATTAATAATTAATGTGATCAGAATATTATCCCCAAAGAACTGTTTACATAATTTATTTTAATTGTATTTACAATATTTCCATTAATGCAAGCAAATGATTGATTTTATTTAACCCTTATTTTAAATTACTGAAAGGAATCACATAATAAATCGGAATTGCTCGTGTAACGGAAATGGCCTATATTTAGTTCTGGATATAATACGAATTATTAGTTTCACGGAAATATTCCCCATTTTTTAGCTAATAATCATACTTGGCGCTTAAAACTGAAAATACAATAGAAAATGAATAAATGCTCATTAATTCATGTTCGCAAGAATTAATTTTCTCTAAGTATTTCTTTAAGAACTTAAAGCTCATTGAATGATTTTAATTGTATAATCTTGATTATAAAATACCGCAGTAGTGAGTAAGTAATATACTGTGACGAATTATAATTAATAATACACAGATAAAGCAATACAAATTATTTTCAAAATGTTCCTAAAAAGATAATTATGAATGAAGCATTGTAGAGTTTCCAGCCTAGTTAAATTTAACACAAATTTTCGACGGCGTGCTCCGCCATTGCCGTCAGGTGGATTGGGATTAGGCTGCTATTAATAAATGGTAAAAAGTCTTATGAGTGAGAAGAATTAATAATTTCATTGACACACGTTCATTACACGAAGTTTACAAAATAATAATGTGTAGAATAATAAAATGAAAAGTACTTACAAAAACAAATTTAAGGAGAAGAAATTTTGGTGTGCATGTCATACGAGCGTAGAGGGCGAAATTACAGTTAAACAACAATTATACGCATTCAATCAATAGAAAGACGGCCAACAAGTCAGTAATTAATTTATTTGGTGTCATTTCGGCCGCAGCCGTCGCGGGAGATTGTCCGCGACACCAAATTCCTCTCATGTGAATAGCCTTACATTTAAAAATCATTTCGGCCAAGGGAGTCAAGCAGTGATGATCATGAATTGCTAAATTTTATCTCAAAAAGGAGACGAAATGTATTTGGATTAAATAGTAATAAAATTAATTGCTGACTTATTATCCGTCTTTTTTATTGATTTAAACTTGAAGTCATAAAACTATTTTAGTGTTATACGTATTGTCATAATTCAGATAACAATACAAAGTTTAACAATAAGTGGAACATGAAGTCTATAACAGAAGCAAATCGTAAATTTTGTTCAAATTGCTAGCATCATTTTTCACATTTGTCAAAAAGTGGGACAACTAGGTTTATGTGTATAAATATGGTGCTTGGTAGTTTGACAGGTACATTATTAATCTCGTATTTAATCTTAGTCAGCTTAATTTTAAAATGCGTGTGAATAAATTGCAATGAATAAGAATATTTACAATTTTGTCCAGATTAAATTTATGGTAGCGATTATGAATTAATTAGAATTTAATATTTACTCGATTATAAGCAATAGATTTTTTTATGGGATAATGTGTCATGTAACATTAAATTAAGAATTCTTCCCGAGTACGCATATTTTTGATACCAATTTTTAATTTTAGGGTGGTAATTATCAAAAGTATTTAGCAAATCTATGTGGATTTTAGGGATAGACCCTAATACAAAACTTGTACAAAAATATCAACAACAATTTCTGATTATTATTTACTGCTACAAAATTTAAATAATTTCTGTAACCGCAAATAATTAGCAGGTGAGTTTCGGTTATTTGTGTTATTATTATGTTTTATAACAACAAATAAGAACACAACCGAAATCCACTTTGCGACATTGGCAGAGCTATTAATCTAAACAGTGCGTTACAAAAATTTAACGCAGTTTTAAGGCTTTATACAAAATAAGAAATTATTCTACTAGACCTTTCTACAATCACAGCTTTATTGGTTTAGAATATAAAATTTTTCTAACATCAACTTTTTATAAATATAAGTTCCTATTGGATGAACGAAGCTATTTTTGCTTTGATAGGAAACGGGATTGCCAAGGATGAAGGAAATCAGAGTATCATACGTTAAGAGAGCTACTGAAAATCTTGAATAATAAATTTATCGCTAAAGCAACTAGAACGATTTAGAAAGTATCTACAAGTATAGACTCTATGGAGCACACTGAGTCTAGTAGATGGAGAATAAACGGAGACATTCAGATTTAGTTAGCTAGGTGGCGGAATTACGAGTGTAATGGGGGAAGATAATGATCAAGGTATACAGTGAAGTTAATTATAAATACAAAAGAAGAAGCAACGGACTGGTGTGGACTGATGACTATTATGATGGTCCCTGCTTCTTCCCTTATTAATTTTATATATTTCGACATAATGGTTCAACTTACTCGACCCGACATGTAGGATTCCGTTTCACAAATTATGTAGCAAACTTCTTTATACTTTCTTATTCCTCTGGCTGCCTTTATTTTTGTACCGATCCCAGAAACAATCGTAGTCCGACCGTGTGAGTTTCAGAGAAACTAACCTGTGTTTGTTGCTCTTTTAGACAAATTTTGTAATAATAATTGTGAATAAAAGTTTTAAGATGCCTCTCCTGCTTGGATCATCTTTCAGCAGGTAGTATTCTACTTATTTACTTTTATCAACGTATTTGGACGGCAACAGTCTTTGCCTCATTACAATTAAAGGTTAATAAAGTATAGTGATAATTAAGTTTTAGTATTTAAATTCTGTGATAAATATATTTTACTATTTTACAGGAGCTTAACAGTCCCGTTACATGTTACAATATATAGCTATAGTACATATTGTTTTAGTGGTTGTCCTTCTGTGAAGAGCAAATTATGTAACCAATTATTTGTTTTATAAAAGCAGAACTTTCTGGAAGTGATATTTACACATTCTTGCATTCTTTTATGATCTTTTAGAGGGTATACATTTTGACCAATTGTTTCAACGAAAACCAAGTTTCAATTTTTGCTGCTAGTTTCTTCTGTCATTTCAGCAATTGCACTCAATCTTTGGTAACCCTTCTCTACCTTCCGCATCCACCCTTTTCAATTCCCTTCCTATGCTAATTGTTTCAGGATCACCCCCTCAGGTATCCTGTTAATCCCCCCCCCCAAAAAAAAGAGAATAGGTAAAAATCATGAGGGTGAAGGAGACTGAGAAGGCTATCTACTGGATGTTTTTCTTCTACTAAATTCAAATTCCCAGAATCCTCGGTCAGATTTGAGAGGTGCAATCACCTCAACAGACGTTACCGTTGAATCAGTCGTCCCAGCTGCCTCCAAATTTGGTCGAGGAATAGAGACGTAAGGACGTCATGGTAAGGACCAGTATTTAGATCCGATCTACCTGCTGTAGGACTTGTAGGGTTTTCTCTGTGTCACATTTAGGTAAATGTTGAGTAGGGCTCTCGAAATATAGCACGATGGTTATAGTTAGACCTTGGCTACCTTGATCATTTGAGATCTCGTGCTATAAATGGAGAGGTCACAACGTGGATGATCCCCAGCTTGCATATTTAAATAGAAAAGTTGGTAACGACCAAACCATTCTAAAGGTTTCAGATGTGTTGGAACCGATGCTAATTGCAATGAAAAAATTCTATCGAATACGAAATTAATTTATTTAACAATAAAATATATCGAAATGAGACTTGACTGGTCCAAGAGAAGGAAGCAAAAACGAATACAAAGGAATTAAATTAAAACGAAAGTTGTATTGAGTATATTAGTTCGGTACTATAAGTGCTAACAGATGTGTAATTTAAATTTAAAGTCAATGATTATCGATTCTCGGAACAAATGCCTTAAATTACAGCAGTTGTAACCCGCACGTGATCGTTTAATTCAAAAAGAGTTGTCAAACCTTTGTTATCGGGGAGCCAGCGCCACTCCGGCAGCGGCCGGAGTTTGAAGTAGCGCGTCGCCAACTGAGGCGCACGAAATTCTGGATCAATGTCAAGATCTGACCCGATATTTGTGAATATTTCAGCTGCGATCATCGCCGATGGAGGTGGGTTAAGCTTGAGCATCAATGGAAGGAACATAGCGTGCTCCACAAGTTTCTTGCGAAGAGGAATGTTTTCGCGCGGCGAAGTTGGTTGCGCTTTGGGCGAACCAGTACTTTGAGAGGCACAGTCGTTCGGAATCCGCCCACGCACAGGCAACGCGTTCAGTCCTCAGACGCAGTCCACGGGAGCCGATCCGATACTCACGCGGTTCTTACAAACGGTCATGACGAGTGCGTGCAGTGAAACAAAGACTCATCCGCAAGGAATCATCAACGACGTGTAAAGTTACTCGTAGAAATAATCAAGGTATTCGTTGATTATTTCTCCAACTCTGGAAAACGACAGGTAAGAAAGTTTTTAGTCTACAGTTAAACAAAGAACCTGATAAAATATTCTAAAAATGTTAAAGAATCACAATATAATAAAATTTTATGCATGTTTACCTTATAACATACGAATGGTTATTTTTTTCTCTGTCAGAAGCAAATTGCCAGATTACTAAACTCAATTGTAGAACGTTATGTAGAAGTAATTTTCTTTTTGTTGACAGCAAACAATATATTTAAAAAAAAACAGGTCAATAATTTCCATACATTATTAATAACATATGCAGATAAAACAAATTAAAATATTGCTCACACTTTTGTTATTGTTTGCTTCCTCGAGCGGTAATTATAATGTTTTCGTTAAGTTATTCTGATATTTTTTATTGTAACTTTCGATGGTTTAATGAGTAATATCTGTAAAAAACCCAAATTAAATTTCTCATTCTTTTTAAAAATATCATTACATTTTAAAAAGCTTAATTTTATATTAAAATATTTGCAAGCACTGAGCGACGGTTCTCGCGAGTTTTTAGTTTTTAAAATATATTAGTTTTTTTGTTTGTAACGTTTCCTTAAATTAAAGTATACTAGTTCAACGACTTTTATTAATTACAAAATAATACTTATTGACCTGAAATTAATGAGGAGAAATGTTGCGAAGATCATGGATCCTCCGAGTAGACAGAGACGAGGTGCATTTTCTCCTGCAAGCAATTTTAATATTCAACGTCATGAAGAGTTTCCATAATATAAACAATTAATATTGCGAAACAAATAACTGACAATACTAAACAATCCAAAAATTAAAAATATTTACAGAATTTTAAATTACGCTTTTTCTTTGATACCCGATTTTACAGTAAGAATTACAACAAAATAATAAATTTTAACGAGAGGCAATTATATTTGTATTTGGTAATTAATTTTAAAAATTTGTTATGACTGATTTTTAAACATAATTGCATGACTTTAACTTTAAATCAATAAAAAGACAGCCAATAAGTCAGCAATTAATTTTATTACTATATTATTAATACAAATAAAACGTTGCGTCTCCCTTTTGAGACTTGATCAGGCATACACAAACATAACGTTACACTAGATGATACACTGACCACGTATCACCCCAAATTCGAAATGTGTCACGCCAGATGACAGTCCGCAGCCTCCTCGGTAGGCCTAGGCCCTCAAGAGGGCTGTTGAGCCATTAGAAGAAGAAGATTACATATGAGTTTCATGTTACAATTTTTAAATGTATAGCAAATATTACAAATATGTAAGTTTTGAACCATGTCTTCATACAAAAAATTGTAACATATTTTTGTAGTATGCCTGATGAAGTCTCAAAAGAGAGACGAAACGTCGTATTTGAATTAATTAAAAAATAATCAAATTAATTGCTAACTTATTGGCTGTCTTTTTATTGATTTATGACTGATTTTTGTTTTACTGAGTTCTTATCTTTTGCCCAATGATTCCATCAGTAGTGATTTTATAAAAAGGAAACTGTTTCATAGCTTTCTAAAATGATTTTATTTTGATTTTAATCCGGAGTATTTGACAGTTCTCCGTAGTCATTTATTACAATAATAAAACATATACATTAGAATTATAGCAATAAATCAATTATCTGACAATTAAAAAATAAAAATACAGCCAATTTGTCGGCAAACAAAATAATATTTACAGCGTAACCGTCACTGGATGTAATTCACGACGCAAAAATATACGATTTTACATATATGCTTTTCATTTGAAATTTACCTGATGAAGTCCACAAATATGGACGAAACACGTAAATGTATTAAATAAATATTATTTTATTTGCTGACACGTTGACTGCATTTTTTATTTAAAAGTATCAATTTTTTCTTTAATATAAATAATTTATTATGCACAATTGCATTATTGTCAGAGTAAATTAAAATTGAATGAATTTAAAAAAATTATTAGAATGCTTTTAAATAAGTTAACTATTGAGGAAAACCATTAGTGATTGTTAAAAAAGGTTTTAGAATTATTTAACTAATTGAAATCAGTAAACGAGTTTCAAACCATCTAGAAATTTGCGTTTAGAAGTGAAACAACCGTATGGCCGGGTCGGAGTTACAAATGGAATCACTAAAGTTCTCGCGTTAATTGTGGCTTCAGATACAGATGTATAAATTTTAACGTCTTTTTTTGCATACAGTTTCAGCATTTGTTAGCGAGAGCCCATTTCGGACGGTTTGGGTTGTTTCATGTTATTTCTTCTCTGCTGTTTATTTACTGATGAAACCATTATAATAACGCAGTTAAATACTAATTTATTGGGCTGAAAAATGTATAAAATTACTTGGATGTTTCGAAAGCTATGAGTTACATACTATCGTATTACGCTTTTTGTGTCATAACAGAAATTGACTTTCGAATAGATTAATTTCGATAATTATAAATTCTCAAAATTTTTATAATTTTTGTTCTTCATCTCACCAAACAGCCAACTTGTAGACCTTTTTGGTGCGATATCATTCCCTATTGTGCCATATTTACCATTCGTGTTGTAAGTTCTTTTCTCCGTTGTTTCAACAACTTAACACGCTTCATTGCATCTGACACATTGTCCTGTTTCTTATCAAAGGATTCTTTTTAACGATAATCTCTTCTTCTCCCAAGGATATACTGCTTTTATATCGTGAAATCGATTATCCGAAGTCAGCAATATTGCTATGGACCGGCTGAGCGATAAAACACTTTATTCTTTAGTTTTTCTTGAGATTTGACTTATATGGAACAAAATTAAATAAAATTGATTCATACATATATATTGAACGTTAAAATTGATTGTGAATTAAATGGTAGCGGCATGATAATTATCATTTCTTGCAAGAAGTAAATTGACTTAGTACCCATTGATGAAAAGCTATTGTCACATTGAGCTTCTTTGTCACGATAAGAATGCCTTATAGTTTCGGAAAATATGTTCAAGAACACTTTTTTTATGAAACCGAATAACCTCTTTAGGTTATTGAACAATAACTCGTTGACGAACGACATTTAAAAATAAATTGTTCATCACAGCTGGATTAATTAAATAACTTATTATTCAGGAAATGAGCTTGCAGGAATCCAAGCTTAATTTTAGTTATGTCAAGACATCCTGACTTCTTTAACAGGCTTGACTCCGTTGAGTTCTTTCAGTATGTCCTCCAGTGGTCTTCCCTTAGTCTCCGGAACGACTGTCACCACGAAAATGGTGCCGAGGACGCAGACGCCAGAGAAAATCCAGTAGCTGCCGTGAAGACCCACGGCGGCGCTTATGACCGGGTAGAACTTGGTGATGATGAAGGCCAGGAACCAGATGGTGGAGAAGGCTAACAATGAGGCAAAACCTCGAATCCTGGGTGCTACTGTTTCTGAAAGAAGAACGTAGACCAACGGACCCAGTCCTACAGCCATCATGCACAGGAAGACTGAGAGGCTGGTAACGGGGATCCACGCTATGCTCGATACGTCCATTTCTGTACAGTTCTTCAAGTAGAAATAAGTTCCGAGGGAGGCCAAGCAGATGGCGAGACTTAAGTCCGACAAGATGAGGAGAATCCTTCGACCCAGTCTGTCAACCAGCACAGTGGACACGGCAGACCCTACCAACTGTAAAAGATATCAGATTAGCAAACAATTCGGCGTTTTATAACATCATGCTAGACAAAAATCTCTCGGCACTACCAACATTACGATTGTTATTAGATTTTAAGAATGAATGTGATGATCATTTATAATAAATAATGAATGTGGTTGCTAGAATACACGTAAAACAGCAAAAAAACTCTATTACATTACTTTATTCAAGTAAAGAAATAAATTGGATCGTTTGCTTCCACAAGACATAATCTTCTTCAATGAACTTAGATTATTATTATTTCAGTACCCCAAAGTCGCCACCCACTAAAAGAAGACGGAACGGGCTGGAATATTACTTTCCTTAGTCATGGTGTTTGGAGTTTCTCATGAAAATCCGAGTAAGTGGTAGGCATGATGGTATTCGCTTCAAGGAATTTCCCTCGCCATTTTTATTCTCTAATTGGATTGATACCCTCTTCATTAAATGAAGCACCCTGATGAATACCTGAAGTTTATCTTGTGTTTCCTCTTTCGTGGAAATTCCTGTCTTCAATTTTGGCCTCTCAGCAACTTATTAACGACAACACTCAAGGTAGGGCGGGTAACGAAGAAATTTTATGAATTTATTGCTTTTTAGGATGACTAGTTCCTGCATAATAGAAGCGTAAGGAAATAGGGAAATTCGTAACAAATATGATTAAAGCCTAGTAAGGGGGTATGCTGACTTTATCAAGAGTTTTCAAATTATATCCTAACTTTCCTCCTAATGTCCCGACTTACGAATCAATCTGTTAACCTGAATTACCGCACAGATTGGTTTCTGATCTGAGTTGTGTAGTCAGAGGAAGAATGGTAAATATGAGACGACGTACCTGTAACACTCCAAGCATTATCGTTGCGAGGGACGACGGGAGACTGCTCCCAGATTCTTCGAATATGAGAACAGCGTAGTTGAGAATCGCGAATGTTCCACTAAGCATCTGGTTGGCGCTGAGCACGACTACAATGGTCAGGCCCACAAACGTTCCCTTCGTGAAAAGGATGTCCGCGAAGGACGATGAGACATCTCCTTCCTTGCTCGGTGTGCCCCCGACGAACGTTTCTATCTCCGCTATTTCTTCCTTAACATCGTCGGAGGCGCGGAACCATTGCAGTGACGCCAACGCTTCGTCGCGACGACCCTTGCTGAGGAGGTAGAACGGCGTCTCTGGTAGCCAGAAGAAGCAGCACACGAACGCCAGTGGTTGGGCCAGGTTCACCCAGACCATGATCCAGTACGACAAGTACGCCCCCGCGACGTAGGCGAACAAGATGCCGCTGCAGCACATTAGGATGAGCAGCGTCCCCAGGGCTCCGCGGATGTCCGGCGTCGCGATCTCGCTCACGTAGATAGACGGTAGGACCAGCGTCCCTGCGGCGGACAAACCGGCCAACACTCTGCGAAAAGATAACGACTAATCGTTTCATACGGTCTTATACTATTCTTATTAACACATGTAACTCAGAACACCTTATAGGCCAATAAAGAGCGGGAAAAGCAACCTTTTAAATTAGTAAAATTTTCTCATCTTTACGAGTCTGCTCGATTATTTCAATTAACGTGAACGACGTTTGCTTGAGGAATATATTATGAGAAACTAAACGTGTTTCATGTTTCTCTGTACATATTCTCATACAGATCACACGCGGGTACATCATACATGTCATATGTAACAAAATTTGAAACATATGAACATAGAAAACAATAGCCACATAACTAACTAAATAAAGAATATCATTTCTAAAGAAATATCCTGATAAGAACGTGAAAGATATTATTATTTTAATAACATAAACTTTAGATTCCTCTTGTTATAGAAATTATTTTAATGAACACAAACAAAAAGTTAATTTTAAATGCTGTTCATGGATTCAATTACTTGAAATGTTTGATCATATACATAAGAAAAACGGATGTATAAATGTTTTTTCGTAAGCAAATTTGTATATGATTTATAGATATTTAAAAGCGCGTACAGATTGCGTCAAAACTTGGTACACACATCTTTATTACTCCTCAATTTACTATGTCTACACCGTTTTTTCAGGAAGATTATAACTTAAAATAGTAATTAATTTAATTTCATGATTTATCAGTTTTACTTATTTAATGGGGCTATGAGATGTTTAAGGAATGCGTTTTCCGACCATGAGGGTAAAAATCCTTGCAGCTGGTTTTACAGAAAGGTTTTAAAATAATAAAGATAAAATAAATAAGGGAGAGAAATTATAGAAAATATTGAAAACAGAATTTAAAAATATTTCACATCTTTTTACAAATAAGCACCTAACTTATTTATGTTTCAGTCTTTTTAAAAACCTTTATATTCCTAGGGAAAACTTTTGATACCCTTACAGGCAAAGAATTCCAGTCCCTTATTGCTCTGTTTACGAAGAAATATTTGCCCTCGTTCGTTCTTTGGTCCCTTTCCTTTATTCTGTAATTATGGTCGTTTTTAGAGAAAATGTGGATATGCTCCGAGTACGCGATTGTTCGAAAACTCTCTAATCAATTCAATTAAGCGATTGTCTATTCCAGATTCCTTAGGTTTAGCTACTAAAATATTGTATGGTACTACATCGAACACCTTGCAGAAATATATAACTACCGAGTCTATTCTCTCTCCATCATCGAAAATGTCCGCAAGGTTCTGACACACCGTCGCCAATCGTCCATCGCCTCCCTTGCCAATTTTTCCTCAAATATTCATCAAATTTTCTAATTGTTTGCACACTGTCGACGCTTGTAGTTGCAGATATCCGGCCCTGATTCCGATTTGTATAATGGCACTACTATCGCGCTTTTCCAATCGGATGGAAATTTCAAAGAGGCGCTCTAGGCTTCTCTTCGTAACTTAATCACTTTTCAGGAAATACCATCTGGTCCTACTGATTTATGAGGCTTAATTTCCTAAATATTCCGTCTTAGTACGTTTTCATTTTAAATGTGGACGTGTTGAGATTGTTTCACTACACGTAGGTACGGAGGTCTTTTCGCCGTTAACTTTTATAAATATTTTGAAAATCTACCTGCCTTTTCTTCATCCTGTTAAATAATTATTTTTTGTCGTCTCTTAGTAAGAGAAAGCTTCCAAATCATTAATATTAGTACTAAGAATTTTTTTTAATTATTTTGCTTCTCCGGAATCAATTCTTTATTAATTTGTTAAGTCTATTATTTTTTTGTGTTTTTACTTTTGATCCCATGTGATTTCCTAAATTTCTTTTTGTGTCCTCTGATTTTGTGATTATAGTATTTGGAGCCAATATTTTGTTTCAATTCCTTAATCAGAACGATTTTTGAATGTGTTGGAGAATGACAGATTTTAAAATTTACCAACAGTTTCTTACGAAGTTCCCAGTAGTGGCCCAAGACGGCATATTTTTCTTGACAAAATTTCCCAAATTGTAATAAAATATAAATGGATTTATAGAAAAAATATTTCTAAGAAAATAGAAATATTCAGAAACCTATGTGTAAAATACCTACAAGATTCTAATATGTAATATATAAAAAATTCAAACCTTTCTGTCATATACTTAAGGAAATAGTTATACATACCCGTAAGATACATATTTTATTTTACCGGGAATATTTTTCAATTCCGTAAGGTTCAGTTTGGTCAACCCTAAACCGTAGGGAATGTTTTTAACCAACTTAAGTACTCTATTTAAGAACCAGGTATATTTTCCGCGCTTTAAAGTATTATTATTTTTAAACACCCTTAAGGTACTATGTTTCAGGTTAATTCTTGACTACGTTAAGACGCCTTCAGCCATTGTCTCCTTTAATTTTAAATTAATACCCAATTGGCAATAGTCGTTTTGCGCTCATGAAGAGATTAATGTAAAAAAAAGCGCCGGTCGCGAAGCCCAATGAAATTTTATTCTCGCGTCATTATGATAATACCCGAGCAACGCTGGGCACCAGATAATTAGCAATATTTAAGAAGTATATCAACTATTTTGTAGCCATTAGGATGTTAATATTTTCGAATGGTTCTAATATAAATAAATTTAGATTTTTTTGGGGCACGTAAATTGTGGTTTATCATTGTCCCTGGCTCAGATCGATTGAAAATTTCAAGATTTTATTTTTTAATTTCAGCACGAGAATATTTCCTCCTTTATACACGTTACACGGATAGTGAACAATTTGCATAGCCTACAGGCGTTCTGAATATTCACTTCAGCTCGTCTACACGCCGTTTTGTAATTATCTTAGGTTATATATTAACCGTGAAAATAAATTGCCTGAGGCAATGAATTGCATTTATAAATAATTTATCATGTAAACAATACATCTTCATTGATTTTGTGTCGATTGTTTGTTGCTGTAATAATAAGTCCTAAGACTGGTCTGATTCAACCCTTCATGCTAACCTATTCTACACAAAACTTTTCATTTCTACATAGCTACCACATCCCACATCCTCCCTAATATGCTTAGCGTATTCCATCTTTAGTCTCTTCCATTATTATCTCACCCACTTCCCTCTAATGCTAATTTTGCAAGACCCTCATGTCTCAAAACGTTGCCTATTAGTCTATCCCTTCTTTTGGTCAAAGTCTTCCAAATTGTTCTCTCTTCCCCTATTCTGTTTATAACTTCCTAGTTAGTAACTCTATCCACTCATCTGATTTTCAGCATTTTCCTATAACACCACATTTCGAAAGCTTATAATCTTTCCTATCGTCCACGTTTCACGTCAATATGACGCCAAATTCCATACTAACGTTTTTAATAATAATTATAATAAATGCATTAATATAAATTTCAAAAGTCAATATATCACGCATCAAAGTAAATATTACAGATAATTTGAATTATTTAATTATGTAAAATGTAACAATTTGGTAACAAAAATGATCAGAATGTGAAGTTACATTTGTTTAAAAAAAGTTATTACTAACGCACATAGGTTTTTATTTTCTTCAATTTTAAAACATACCTGTTAATATAAGTGACCAATTTTGATCCGTTTCGTAAAGTATTAGCGCTCTAAAAATTTATTCATTTTAAGTGACGTGAACCTTCTGGTTGTTAGCGACTGCTACATTTAACCATCATATATTTACCCAATGGTTATAGAATACAGCCACAATATATCTATCACAATCCAACCTCAAGAAAAATGAAACAAACCCCATAATCATACAAAAACGTTTCACTGAGATATCCGCCGATTTCCTAGACCACGAGCCATTTTGCACAGGTGGATAACTGGAGCAGGATGTGCAATAGTTTCAATAAAGCAAATCACTAAATACAAACTCAACAACATAAGCTCCACCTTCTTCTGCGAAGCCTTTGCCATCCATGAAAGCACTAGAAATGATCCAAACCTCCCATTCAACCAAATTTGTAAAACATACAGTCCCAAAAAGGGTCATAATCAACATGATCAACAAAGAGCCAATCATCAACAAGATTAGAGAAAAATACCATGAAAATTTAAACCAAACAAAAGATGTAATAATTCGATGGATTTCTTCACGTACTGGCATCAACGGTAACGAGATGGCATTACGCTGGGTGCATCAATAGACTTCAGCCTCAATTATTAGTGTATAGAAATACAGATAATTAATAGAAATTAATTCATTTTTTATAGTTTCTGAAACGTTATTTCGAATACTTTCATTCAGTTAATTTGATTCTTAATTACAATGTTTTAGAATACATTTTTTACTTTGCTAATTATTTTATTATATTGCAATTATAAATTAAAAATTGATAATTTTCCTAAACAGATGATAAATTAATTTTGTAATATAGATATATATAAAGAGGAAGGAGGAGGGAGTTATAACTCAAAAACGGCGACGCCGTTTATGTGACACTCACTCACTGGTTTATAATTCAACAGTTCAAGCACGCTTTCCGTAAATATCCCTGTCTATGGAGCGTTTTATTTCCGATCGCCTCCGTTTGTTCTGTACTTACTTGGAAACGTAGTAGGCCTCCACGTTGTTGAAGCAAAGGATGACGGCCCAGGATATGAGGAGCGGTATCGCGGTCAGGTAGCCCAGCATCTTGCGTCCCATGAAAGAGGGCATCGCCGAGTAGATGGGCGTCGCGAGGAGCGCCCCCAGGGCCATGAGCGACGCCAGCCACGACGACTCGTCTTCGGTCAGTGGCGACGCCAGGATCGGGGCGTCGGAGGACATTAGCTGCGGCAGCGCGAACGCCGGCCAGCCCACCATCGAGCCATACGCGAACGAGTTGATGTTCACTGAAAAAAGGAAATTCCAATACTAAAAAAGATGATAATGACATGGCGCACGCCAGTCGTTTCAGTGCAACATTAGGCGAGGTGATCAAATCGAATATGCATGTGATAAATCTTGTGGCGGTAAGAAAGTAAATGCATAAAAATGTTGAACAAGTAGACCAATTGCAGAAAGAATTTTAAAAAATTGTCTTAAAATTTGTTCACACTTGTAAAACTTCACAAAAGTAAGGAAAGAAAAAAAAGGGGAAAACGGGTACACTTGTCCTCAACTAAGAGAAACAGGCAGTACCGAAATCAAGATTATTCGTCTTAACCTTTCGACTTATGATTTAAATTTCTATTTTCTTCTCTGTTCCATCCAAATAAAATTTTAAAAATATCAAACATGTATAAATAATTTTAGCCTGCGTTAAAGAGCAGTCGTTAATCATTCATCGTGGAATATAAATATTATACAACAGATTTTTGTGTAATAACAACACAGATAACTATGCCAATTGGTGAAAACTGGACAAAGGTCACCAGATAAATGAGAATCACTAAAATATATTATATATATTATTGTTAAATTGTGAATTGTTGATAATACAGAAGTAAATGTGAAAATATAAGCTAAAATATTAGAACAATAAAATATTTAGTAACTTTAAGACACCACTTTTAAATCTCGATTTCTGTCGATATTAATAATGTCAATTTCGAATGTAATATGTTGTAGATGCGTAAATATTTAAAATTACTGAAGGATAACAAAATGTTTAACAAAAGTAGGGAAAGGTAAATTTAAGTTCTGAGTTTTATGATAATCTGACGATGTTCCATCGTTAGATGGGATAGACTCGATGTATTTAGGACTATAAGTACGTAGTCATTTACAGGAGTTTTGATTCACTAACATTAAATCTGAACTCCACGTGAAAATAAGAAAATATTTTTGAAAATTAAAATAAAGGTCAATTTCCTTTAAAAATAAATATTATTGAATTTGAAGGTTTTACTTCGACAAAAAAATAAAGAATTTTAGAATTTAAAATGTTATTTTATTTTAAAAAATCCTTCGTAAAGATGGTTGTGGCAAAATTATTGGCCGGAAGCTATTTTTTATAAATATAGATTTACTAATAGAGTTTTGAATATTTTTGAGAGTGATTAAAATATAAGAGACCCGATACATAAGTATTAAAATTAAAAATGAGCCATTTTAAATTAATATTCCTTCAATTCACTTTGATCTGGTAACCTTCGACCATTGTAGTAATAAGCTGTGTTGTTACTTTACAAAAAACTGGTCTAGCTTTCAGTATTACCTGTCATATAGAAAGTTAAACTTCAAAAATTTGAGAAAATGTTTATTTAAAAAAAAATGTTTGAGTCGTAATATGTTTCACCTTCATTTAGAGGTACGAAGCTATAACGATATTAGTCTTAACTTTCTGAGGCGTGATATCCGAAATGCCAATAACTTATATAAGGCTGAAAAACAGCTAGGAATGAGACATTAAGGAACGAAAACATTAACCAATAGCATGAGATGACATGCAATCAAGACAAATTCTGATTGTAACTTCTCATTCACACTAAAAAAATACAAAATGCACATTTCATCTAGTCGATGAATATTGAGAAAAGAATAAACTATCGTAATCCAAGCACTCGTTCAAGGAAACCGATTATTTGCCAGTATACTCAAATAAGAGGTTTTGAAAACATATTAAGAAGCATTTTTAATTAAATTTATTTTAAAGATGTGGGTTTCTTATATTTAATATATACTGAAGATTTAACTTTCATACTTTTAACGTGCAATGCCAATTAAACAAGAATCAACCGAAGTGAAACCAAATGCATGGTGCAGTTGCGTGTGTGCCCGTGCAAAAATTACGCTGAAAAGTAGCACCTCGTTTCTTTACGAGAGATGTGTAGAGGCGATACTGTGAACACGCACCTTTGCTCAAATAATATGATAGCGGGCAATATGAGACTAACAAAAGAGATTCGAAAGAAAAAAATGAAAGTATAAATATTTAAAAAAACTTCAACAGTTTCATTTCATCTCTTAAAAACTGAACAATCAGTAGAGCGATTATCATATAGTAGCAAAGAAAATATTTTAGTTTTAAAAGCTGAAGTGGTTCAGCATGTCAAAAATTACTTAGTAATTTAACAATTATGAAAGACACTCATACGTTTTACGTTCTCCTTATTGAATGATCAATGTAGAGGACAGTAGCTCGATAATAATACGCTACAATCGTAAGAAATAATTTTTCATCCGCATGAAATTTTGTCAACTGAAAACGCTGAAGGATACTTTCCACAAACAGAGAATTAATTTTGTATTACTTGTCAGAGTTACAGAGAAAACGATGTATCTATTATAGACGAACTGGGTTATAACGAGCGCGACGGGTCCATTTGTTTCTGATCGTAATAATTTGGATACATTATATCCCAATTTTGCTTTTATTTTATACAAAGTAAAAAAGAAAAACATGTACGGTGTTATTAATATTATAGTGAAAAATTCAACTTACTTGAATAGAAAATATTTCCGGAAACATTAATCTACTTGCAGTTTCATAGGATTGTCAATCACCTGTGGTGGAACTATGTTCAATTTTCACAATTAATGCGCACTCTAAATTGTTTAATTCACACCTTCTAATTTTGGTGCAATGATTGTTTTGAAAAAGACTATGAGGAACTATTCTACAAAAACGTTTTACTGTTGATGATGTCAATCCACGCAGTATTTTTAATTCGTGAAATCGAAAGACTTTTAGGTTTTCTTGACTCTAAGTCCATTATATTTTAACTGAAGAAATAATTTGCAGTGTTATAAGCTGCAGGGCGAAATGTGACTCAGTAAATTTTCCCATCATTATGATTGTCATTTTTTAAAAATAAGGACTCAAGTCTTTCCCCATTATAGGGCCAGAGCCCCTCCGTATCTTCCATCATATAACGTTTTATTATTTTGAAAAATGTAAAAAATTCATTTCGACGTGAAAAGTCCGGTGGTGAATTGGCAAGAATAATTCATTTCCGGGTACAACTGTAGTGAATAATTGTTCATACGTCTGGCCGCAACCGCTCCAAGGAAGTTTCATATTTGAGTTTGTTTGTATTTGGTTCTTCACTGTGGAACATACACTGAGTGGCCAAATTATTACGACCACCTGGCAGCGCCACAGTGTTGCCGTTAGAGAGCGAGATATTTATAAAATGGGAATACAGGAGAAATTAATTATCAGTTATACTTTGTTGGGAAAAAGAATTGATTTAACCGAGTTTGAACGCGGGATGATCGTAGGCTCGAACCGTCGGAACCAATATCAGAAAAACGGATCCACCTGTAAAGTATTCAAGAGCAGCGATTATTAATGTTTGCAGAGAGTACACTACCAAAAGTGTTTCAACGTTTGGGCGTGTGGTTGTCACCAGCTACTCAATGCTAGAGTTGAAAGGAAACTTGCGAGGGTTGTCTAATGCAACAGAAGAGCGACGGTGTGTCTAATAGTGGAAAATCGTTATCAAAGACTGTAAACGCCTCTGAACAAACTGTTCGCCGCACATTACGCTATGAAAGCCAACGACCTGTTCGAAAACCTTGAAGAAGTTCTCAAAGGAGGTGAAGGATTGGACAGTAGGTTACTGGAAAACGGTCATGTGATCTGATGAAATGCGATTTCAAATGCACCGTTCAGATGGCAGGGTTCGAATATGGAGAAAACAGCACGAAAGCAGGGACCCCAACTGCTTTGTCACAACACTTCAAGCTGGTGGCGGCAATCTTATGGTTTGGGAATGTTTTCGTGGCATGGTGTTTGTCCTTTGATTCCTGTTAAACAAACTTAGAAAGCCCAATGGTATTATCGCAAGATCAAGTACATCCTGTTATGTTAATGTTGCAAGGGATGGATACGTCCAGCAGGTGATGTCACAAAGCTGACATTGTCATCAGATGGTTCGAATAACATGACGAAGACTTTACATTGCTTCGTTGGCCTGCAAAATCAACAGATCTTAATCCAATTAAGAATTTGTGGGAACGGCCAACGGGCCGATCTAGTACCATTAAATATTAAGAAATTGGAAAGTGTAGGTAATCAAATATGGTCTCAAATTCCTCCTAACGCCTACCAAAATCTTATAGAAACCATGCTCCGAAGAATTAAGAGAAAAAGGTGGGCTAACATTATATTGAAGGGGTGATCATAATAATTTGGCCACTGAGTGTAAATGTTTAAGTTATAGTTTGCTGTAGCACTTCGAATCATGAACAAAACCTAAAAACACGTCATCCTTCTGAAAATGATTTTTTGGTAGATGATTGTATTAAAGGTAGGAATAATAGAATTTCTAGGGTTGTTAAGAGCGTCAACTACTTTAAAGAAATCATGGCAGTAATTAGTGAGATGCAATAAAATTAAAAAGGGCGGCCCAAATACGTTACCAACGGTATTAATAGGAATATTTGAAAGTAATTATGATACGGAAAAATAATTGAGTGGGAGAGAGTGGCATTGATTAAGAAATTACACACGAATTTCAGTTAATTAAGGGAGGAAATGGCAAGAGGTTTGACGAGACTAAAGTAGCGCATTGCAGTGAGATTTCAGGATAGAAAAACCAAAGTGATATGCAGCAAGCTATGGATCGGAAGGATCATAACACGAATAGAAGATTGGAAGGTGTGCTTTGTTGACAACTTAATTTTTTTGAGATGAGTTATAAAAATATACTTCGTTCTATACAATCAGTACACATTGAGAATAGATGCATAATAGCATAAAAACATTCTCCTAATAACTCTGACCATAAACTTAGGAATTATTCTGTTTTTTATTATGTTACATATATCTGAATCATCGTAACGTGGATTAATTCGGATACACATTAAACATACTGAGATGTTGACCATTGAATAGGCAACCTTTCCGCATTCTTTGAAGGAATAAGCTGATTATGTATTCCAGTAGCGGGAAGAAGATTTTCTTAAACGGCTTACTTAATTACTGACTAGAGCGTATTCTCGGCTTTACTTCTCCCGAGGGTGTAATATATAATATTTATTTATAATTTAGCTTTGGAGCCTTCTGTCATAGTCATTACAGTAAATCTCTCGCTACGTTCAATTTTACTTGAATGAACGCCATTAACTACCACATTTAATTGTTTTAATTTACGTCTTATGTATTAAATAGTGTTAAAAATAAAACTGTTGATGTTATTCAGTAAAGTAATTTATTATTTCATCAGGTGTCAATGCTTATTTAAACATATGACTTTCAATGGTGGAGAGTGAACTATGTAGATACATTCTGTTAAAATTAAATGAGTAGTATACAAACATATTGAGATACGTACGGTACTAGTACGTTAAGAAACAGTACCAGTTTTCACGTTTAAGGTTTTTAAATAAACAATAATTAATGTTACAGGTATTTTTGTAGCATTTTATGAAGTGGTGCATATAAAAATTACTTAAACCTGTATTGTATTATTTTTTTAAATTGCTCAGTTTTGTAACTTTTCTTATATAACGGTTTAGGTAAACAATGAGCATGTAACTCGTTTTCATGGATATGTTATTTGTCACGTTTATCTACTAAAGTGGTAATAACTAGTATATTTATTTGGTGGTATTGACATAATTAAAGACTTAATCACCAAGTTCTTGGGCTTCCTATGGGTTCTAATTATCCTGGGTTTTTGAAGTAACATAAATGAGAGACTTAAAAAATGTTGTCTTTAAAACCTTAGCTTCATACCATCCGTGGTATAATTACTTATAACTTCATACATAATGTTAAAATTTATATCTTTCGTAGTCATATTGTTAAGTTAAAATTAGTATAACAAACCCAACCTTCTTCCTCTCCTATGCTATTAAAGAGGAGTTTGCCGATTTCAGGATCACCTCCCTGTAACCCGCCCTCCCCTAAGAACAGGTTGAGTTATTATATTTTAAATAACCATCTGTGTCTAAACTTGTTCCATTGTTATTTTCAAGATTAACAGTACGCCTATGAGCTATTGTTTTAACTGTTATTTCTGTCTCTTTGTTAGTGCGAAATAATCGTATAAATTTTCAACCTTTTTATTTTTTTGATTCCGTAAGTAATTTTTTATAAGTGTATTATTGTAATTTTTTATTTTTACAGTTTAAATAACACCAGATGAGTATCCAAATTTAAGGAACCACTTGTCGTGAACTGCTGTTTATAAATGTCAATACTATTTTTCTTCTGACGAATAACGTGCTGTAATATATATAACTTTAATTGTATAATATATTTGTTTGGGGAAGGCACGTTATACTTCAGACTATAGCCGTTTCTGAGCTTCAGTTCAAAGTGAACTCCAGAAAGACGTAATTAATCGCACGTCTGCGATATAGACCTTCCGTATAACTGGTCCCCTTGGCGTGTTGCCGCACTTACAGGCTGTCCTTGTTTACTACTGCGATGCTATTGATGCTACGCAATGAGCTCTTGGCCTTCTGGTATATGTTATATCTTCTAATATCAAATATCCCAGTACGAAAAGTGATAATATAATAATAATAATAAAATACTATATTTGTAATCAATTTGGACGTAAAATTTATAGCAGATGTAATACAGAAAAAACTGCATTATTAATGCAAGAGTTGCAACATCCACGACCGTTTATTTTGTGTGAGTAATTGAAAGACAGTTGCCACATACAATTATTCAAAAATCTATGCATTATACTTTATTACTTAATAAAAATTTGTGGTATCATTGCGCGTCGTTAAAGACACAGATTTTAAAACTGGGAGCTATTATTTTAATTCGACTTGTACTATAAAATTCCACAGAAAATTGCATTCTTCTTCGATTACGATACCACTAAATTCTCGAAAATTATTTGAAGGTAACCCACCAGTTTATTCAGAACCAAAAGTCTATTTAAATCTGAATACTTCAGTTTTGAGAGTTTTATTACAATTCACTTCAGAAACCCAGCTTTGTAGAAAAATCTTCTAAAACTGTAGAATGGAGAAATTACGGGTAACATGTTCATTTTTTTAATTATTCTTTGTATTTTTATATATTTAATACTACGGGGTTTATAACTTCAAGAATTATATGAAATTCATTCCTTTACTGTTCTTTCAGTTGTTATTCTTTGCTGTATCGTCAAATCATTTATACTGATCCATAAGTTGTCCACTGATCCCACTGGATCAGTCGGCCGGCCAACTGTCTCCTAAATCTGGCGGAAACATGTAAAGGAAACGCTGCGACCCCACAGAAAAATCGTCTCCCGTCATTCGGAAGGGGGTGACAATAATACCCAATAGCCCGATCTACCTAATGTAGGTTTTATAGGGGTTTCATGCATCTATTTAGGTGAAAAACTTTAAACAATAGCCCGGAGGGCCTAGTAAACCCTTTGTTACCACATCCCCCTTTTTCAATTCACTTCCTACGCCACTGAAGGGGAATTATCTGTTTCAGAATCACCCTCATGTAGTCTGTTACCTAATAATAGAAATAAAACTGATCTATTGTTAAATCTGGAAAGTTTTTCAGTGAGTTCTAATGACTGATTCCTTCCATAATGTAGTCTGAAACTTTATTATTTTGTTCGACCATTCGTTTTTATATACAGGTTTCCGTAACATCCAAGTTAAAATTTCACAACCTATCGCCATCCACACCCCCACTCATTTAGATAAAAATACATCAACAGAAACTATATTTTTGGTTTCTACTTTTGGCTATTATTTTTCATAAAAATCAAATGATTAAACATATATGGTTTATAAATTTTGTTATTTTCTTAGTACAGTAGACTCTCAGGTATCCGACCTTACGGGACGAATGGGTAGGAATGATAATAAAGCTCGAGTTTTATACAACTGACTTTCTGCCCAATTTATATATACAAGTGTTCTATTTCATGTTCCATGAACCTCAGAATGGAAGGAATACGAAGACTGGCTAGTCCATAGCAGAATATTATTTTCAATTCCATTAGACGTGATCAACTTACTTAATCAATACAGCTGTTATCTTTTTGTAGATAATTTAGTGGTAGAGTATATGTTATAAAAGGTAAATTAATATAATATAAATATCTGTTGATAAGATTATTCATAAAATTATTACAAAATCAGATCAAATTAACAAGCAACAGAAAAAGTTTTCTTCTAATTATAAATATAATAATTTAATTTCCTGTCTGCAGCTCATTCACGGCCTTGGCCTACCGGTTCGACTGCGGACTGTCACCTTACATAACACATTCCGAATTTGGAGTGATGCGTGGTCAACGTATCGATTCTTCATCAGTCTTAATCCCAGTTATAAATATAATACCACTAGCTCCATTACATACACTTGAGAACCTTGAAAAACGTAAAAACGATGTGTGTTTAGAGTCAAGAAACTGATATGTTCTACGATGAACTGGAAAAAACAGAGAAATCTTCTTTTATCTGCTTCAGTCATTTTATTACTATTGATAAATAAACAAGCTAAAACTGAAGAATGCTTTTATTCATATACAACAAGCAATAGACAAATAATTCATGCCTGCATAGAAACATGCTGTCTTTTTACCATACAGCGGCCAGAGTAGTCTACAGCGTGAGTCTCTCTACGATAAAAAAAGTCAACCAAAACTCAATTCCGGTTTGTGGACTAGATTTCTCTAATTTTATCTTTGTTTTCTTCTATTTACACTCATTAAAATCTTCTCCAGGGTATTACGTTCTGCACATTATTTTTTTCGAAGCCATTCGAGATTCAAGTAGATTTATAGTAGTCACTAATGTGCTTCTTCAACCTTTAAAAAACACTATTCGTACTCTCATAAAATTGTGTTATTTATGGGCAGGATGTTTTCAGCTGAAGGACACCTGACACACTGAACAGAGAAATTCAATGTGGAAACAGTTATTTACCGATGTTGAAAAATTTGATACTGCTTGATGTTTGTGCACGTTAAAACATTTTCGAGGAACTCTATAAAGTGATGTTGTAGACTAAAATTCTAAAAATTCATCGTTGATTAGTAAAGCTTATGAGAAATTATTACTATTTTGTGTTTCTCTGACAGTTTCGTAGGCGTCAGCTCATTAACTTCTTTCCATTAAAAAATATTTATTTTTAGATTTTGTTTTAATTTCCTGATGTATTTTCAGTACAGCAGTATGTAATTTTTGTAGCTTACCGACGGTGGCTGCGAGGTACTGCGGCCAGTTTGATCCTTTACGAGCGCCGCCCTCAGCGTCGTCCATTTCGTCTGTTGTCGTCACTCCTCGCGCGATAACAGCGCCGTGCCTTTTAATACTCCAGTTTACATCCCGGAGGCCATAAATCATAAATACAAAAGACGTTGTTTGGCGAGCTCAAGTGATTATCGTTGCTCGCGATCTTGAAATCAAGGATTCTTACTTCCACCGTGTTACACAACGGTGACCACGTGTCTGCGGTGTGTGAGGTTAGAATTTCGTCGAGGAACGTTTCAAAATATCAGAAGGGCTTGCTATATTCATGAAATAAATATTGGCCTTAACATAACATACAGCTGTAACAAATTAGCATTCACTGTAATTGCAGTTTTTTTTATACATCCACATTAGACATTAATAACTAAACGTTCTATTATATTTTTGGACTGCGTTAACTCTTGAATACCTCATTCCCCCTTCTTTGCCCCTTTTTATATTTCTTCCTATGCTACTATGGTGAATCGGAGTACCGAAAACAGACTTTTTATTAAATAGTAAACCAATACCCTGCAGCGGCCTGATTCTTAGAAAATGAGCATATTAAGTATGTAAATAATCACCAACTATGGTCATTTTAACACTTACTCCCAGAGGTTTTTGATTAGGATTGCAATTATCTGAAGAACCTAGTGTATGTGTAAGCTCCGAGGACGCATTGAGTATGTAACAAAGATTGTCATAGCAGGTCCTAATTTTTTAAATAATATATCGGGAATGCTGCTATTCTGCAGAAATCGGTGTCTTTGTAGATGCAGTCATTCCCACAAGAGGAAAATAGCAGGTAGAGAGTGTCCGTCCTTCGGGTTTAAATTTAGATTTATTGCTATTTTTATTAGCCCTTGGTTGAGGAAATAGGATACGTCATACATTAAAAATAACAAATAATTATACAAACAAATTAAAGTACATAATTAACTAAAAATAACTGAAATAAACAGGATATAGTCTAAAAGACTTGAAAACACTACACGCACACAACAGAGCACAAACATACGCATAAGCAATGGGGAATTCACTTATTGGAGCTGCACGACGAGGATTCTGACCTTCCATAGTAGCTACAGGTAATATATGAAACAAAAGAAAGGTAAAAAATTATACAGAAAGATTTAAAGTTATGTAATAGGTAATATTACAAAGCAAACATTCAACACTTTTGAAGGAACATAAACGTCAAATATTAGCGGAATGATCAAGAAACTCCTGTACAGAGTAAAATGCGCCCTTAGTAAAATATTTTTAGGCTGATTCACGAATTTTTTTAGAAGGCTGTTTTTATAATACTATCCCGGTATGGTGAATGATTTTCTGCTAGAGACTAAGGCGACGCTTGTCCGACCTTAGAGCGGAGCGATTTACAGTCGCGTATTCAGGAAATTCGCCATCAGTTTGGAACAAATTTGTTCTTCTTTACTAACCATAAGATTTCATGAATATATACGTGGTGCACCTCAGTTGTACATCGATTTATTTAATTTGATATTTGAGCTTAGAATATTGAGTATGTATCGATTCTAAGCAACATGACAAGACAAATGAACTAACAAGCTACAATTTACTCAACTTGAGTGAAACATTCCAACTATACAGATTTAACTTTTTAATATATATCTTGAAGAAACGTTTAAATACTAACATTCTAGTTTACCAAAATTTTATATTGTTGTTGGTATTAACGTACATTTTGGAATGAATTTTTGTAAATTATATTAAGAATGTAGGTTGCCGCACCATCTCAGAAAAAAATAATATTTTGTTTGTGTATTCTCTTATATTTTGGCAGTTCAAAACCAATTTTGTTTTATTTATATTGTGTCCGGTTGTAGCGCACATGACGTTTTTCGCGTTTCCAAACATCTGCGAATTTCTATATTATCCACGACTGTGTTGATGTATCCTTTTCAAATAAACTGGATCGTGTTCAATAAATTCAGGTCTACAAACTAAATTCATATTTACTAACGTAATATTTTTTTCATGTAATCGGTGCAACTCGAGGTTGTCGATTCCAAATGAGGAAAATTCAAATTTCGTTGGCTAATTTCTCCTAAAAGAAACAGTTTGTGAACTTCAATAATTTCCATGCTTTTATACGTAATAGTTTAGTTACTCTATATAAATTATCAAAGGTAGCTGAGATTCCCTTTACAAAAATGAGATTTTTAATTTTTTTTTTCAATTTTTGACACGCAATATCTCTCTTGGACAAATAGATGAAAATTTGAAACTACAGTATAAATTTTAACTTTTAATATTTAACTCAATGACAATATAAAAATTGTTAAATATAGCAAGAAATGTAGGATATAATACTTAAAATATTTACACATATTAAACTAAGAAAACTATTTTTATAACCAAATTTAATATTACATAACAATTTGAGGTACATATAGTTCCACTATTATTTAATTAAATTTAAAAACATTTCATACATTTTCATTCTTGTCTTTATTCTAAATTAGCTATATGCTTCTGCTTGAGCTTCGGTTGAAGCGTTTCTTCTTCCTTTACTATGATTTAAAGTAATGAGTTGAAGAAAAGAGATAGTCCACAAATTGTAACAATCAATAGTATTCGTTCTACAGAAACTATTGTGCCTAAATGTAACTCTATTTAAAGAATCACCTTCAGTGTTTTCATTTCCACATGAATGAAGTACACCATGCTAGCGTAGACTAATTCGAGATATTTTCATAGAGAAAATATGAGGTCTATTTTTTAAAAAATCAAATGAGAAATTATCAGTAGTGCAAATTCGTATTTATACGTAGGAATCTAGAATCTTGGAAATCAGAAAATTACGATATTTATTAAATATGAATTTTACGGTTCTCTCTTACCTCGTATTCGGAAAGTATATAGATTTTCTCTGGCACATATTGAACTTTATAATTCTGTTTAATAGAAATTATTTTTTAAAATATTTTAAATTAATCTCTCCAAGTTACCTGTTACGTGGTTGCGACTTGTTTTTACCACTAGGTATGCCAATATTTATTTCGCTTTACCCAGTTCTACGGTATTTTTCGTGTACGCTGCTGCGTTTTTTATGGATTCTGTTACACTTTTATTATTATATAAACTCATTTTCTTTTACTTTTAACATAACAAACTGAGGCATTCTAGTAAGGGTGGTTTTTTAAATTATTTGAGAGACAAATATTTATTTTAAAGAATAGTAATAAATCAATTAACGTCTGTTTTTTCAAAAATTCAACATAAATGTTTTCTGTTTAAGATGTCCTTTGATATTTGAAATACTTTATTCAAAATTTAACATTTGAAGAAGTCCTAAGTGTCTTCACGCTATTTAAAAACTAGTCGTTAATTTATTTCTTCAAAGAATAATAATTTACTCCTGATTTCACCATCTGTTTCTTAACAGATGGATGTATATTTTTTCCCCAAATAAATTTTTGTTGGTTTCCAGAAGACCCCCATACGGTAGGATTTACGTCAGCGGTTGTGTCGTGCGATTACATAATGCATAACACAACCACGGTGCAGCAGTATTTTCATATTTGCAGTTCTCTCTGACGTGTGCTGCAACAATACATAATTTAGGGGGCGTGGATACATCATTTTTGAGTGTCTGTACGGGGAAGAAGGAGGTTTTAGCTTAGAGAAACAGCCAATCTCAGCTCACGGGGATTTGGGATTTTTAATTTAAAAGTTGGATCATCTATCCCGAAGTAGTCGCGAACGCACGCAATGTATGAATCTTGAATTTCAGAGAGTGGGGATTAGACTTTTTGTCAGAAGCCATACTCTTCTTCCACTGATTACATTTAAGATCCCCTAGAGATTGAAGTAAAGACGTAAGAATAAGAAAATCTGCCTCATACAACCCAATATCTATAAAAATATACATTTAAAGATGAAAGTTTACGGCTGAGGATTTAATCGTGTTTGCCATTCGTCTTTAGAATGTAAAAATTTAGATAGCAATATAACCGTTGTATGAATTAGTTCAGATAAATTATATTTAATGATGTCTCATTTAATAAAGTGTATAAGAAATTATGATCTTGTAAATATGCAGAGAATGTTACAGTTCGAAGCCCCACTCTAGTAAACGTGATTTGTTAAAACTTATTTGGTTAATTCTAGGAAGTATCTAATTTATTGGCCATCCTCACTGATATCATCTTATACCTAAATTTTTATATTACCGTTTTACACGTTTCTTTACTGCAGAATGTGATATATTTTCTCCTGGCTACTCTTTGTCTTTAGATTTAATTTATATTGCCAATAGTTTATTGTATTATTTATAAAACAGGCAGGAGTAATTAGAACAGAAGATCAAGAAAAGAAAGCCGTAATCAAGAAAGGAGTAACACAAGGATGCAGTCTGTCGCCCATGCTGTTTAACGTATATATAGAACTGGCGATGAAGAAATTTAAAGCGGTATATGGAAAAGGAATCGTATTGCAAGGAGAAGAAATAGAATACCTACGCTTTGCCGACGTTATTGTAGTATTAAGTAAGTCAGAAGAAAACTTGGAAAACATAATAAATTTTATGTTCGAAATCCTGGAGAAAGAGCTCAATGTGAGGATTAATAGATGGAAAGTCAAGGTAATGGAGTGTAGATTGGGAAAAAGAGGAATAACAAAGGGTGTTAGATTGGGAAGGGATATTTTGACGGAAGTTAAGTAATTCTGCTCCTTGGGAAGCGTGATAACTAAGGGTGGTAAAGTATAGTAAATATAAAGAGTAGGATACCACAGGCAAGGACCACTTTCGCGAAGAAGAAGAATTTACTTACGGGTAATATAAGTGTGAATATTAGAAAAGCGTTGCTAAAAATGTTTGTATGGATCGTGGCGTTATATGGGTGCGAAACGTGGACGATAGGAGTTTCGTAAAGGAGAAGAATAGGAGCCTTTGAAATGTGGTGCTATAGGAGAATAAGATGGGCGGATAGAATCACTAACGGGGAAGTTCTAAACAGAATAAGGGAAGATCGAACAGTAGGGAGGACTTTTAAGGGACAGATTAATAGTTCACGTTTTAAGACATGAGGATATTGAAAAATTAGTATTAGAGGGCAGTAGAGGAAGGGGAAGGATGGAATATGCGAATCAGATTACTAAGGATGTAGGATACATTAGTTATACGAAAATGAAAAGGCTTGCGCAAGATAGGTTAGCATGGAGGGGTGCATCAGACTAATCGTAGGACTCCATACCATAACAACAGCATTGGCTATCAGATTCCTCAATCTGTATACACTCAAATAATTGTTTTTGTAGAGATTATGTTTTTTTACGTTCACTCATAAATTTTTAATTTCCTTGGTGTTTCCATGGAACAAATATTAGAAGAGTTTGTAGAAGTATTGACATCGGGAGAAGTGAGTTTCAATATTTTCTGGTACAAGAAGTATCAAATAGCTCTAGTAAAAGAAGTTAAAAGAAAAGGTTGCCAATATAGTATCTCAACTGGTATACTTGATAAAGAGACAAATGTTCGGAAAATTTTAACAAATCTTATTTTATTGTTAGTCAACTGTGTTTACCCCAGCTTTTGGAGTTTACTTCAGTGATAGGACCTCTGTTTTTGATAAACGGGCCATGTGATGAGGGTGTAAAACGAGAGTAGATTCAGTAGTAACCTTTATATTTGATACTTTCCCTATATTATCTTTAATTTTCCTATAGACATATCGAAATCAATAGAAGCTAATTTCTCATTCGTTAAAACGCAAGAAATATATTTATTCCCATGAATCCATTCATTACCATTAACATAGTGCCGTAATATACGAATTTATGTTTTGTATTTTACTTTTCACATGAATTAGAAGGTTGGTGTCATGTGGATGGAATGAGGGGTTTTCCTCCGTTAAGCTCCTTGAGTATTTCTTCGAGCGGTCGGCCCTTTGTCTCCGGAAACAAGAGTAGGATGATGATGAGACCCAGGACACAGAAACCCGAAAAGATCCAGTAACTTCCATGAAGACCAACAGCTGCATTCACAGCGGCATATCCGCGCACGGTGGCGAAGGAGAGAGCCCAGATGACCGAGAAGCCAAGTAACGTCGCGACGCCTCTGATGCGGGGTGCCACGGTCTCGCTCAGGAGAACCCAAGTTACTGGTCCTGTGCCCGCGGACAGCAGCGCCAGGAACAAGGACAGGCTCGTCACGGGGATCCACGACACGACCTCCACGTTCACGCTCGTTTGGTTCTTCACGTAGAAGTATGTTCCGAGGACGGATAAGCTGATGAAAAGGACCACCTGGGACACCACTAGCAGCAGCTTCCGGCCCACGCGGTCCACCAACGCTGTTGAGGCCAAAGACCCAAACACCTGCGGAGAAAGCGAATAATTATGCCCCTACATGCTGATTAGGCAGAAAAATTACCAACGAATAAAAATAAGTTAGTATATATGTTTAGGATTAAATAAAACTTTTATCGGTTCATAATTCTAGTGTTTTGATAACACATTTGACTATTTCTATCAAGATTTGATTATTATGCAGATTTATCAAAGTGAAAATGTTCCCGTGGTACCATTAGAACTTCATATAGAATATATAGAAATGCTGAATCGATTGTAAAAAGATTAGCTTGCTGCAGAAGAGAAAGTGATTCAAGGATATTCTCGTGGCTGTCCGGTGGACTGAGAGGTAATAATTTGAGATGAAAGATCGCAATTATACAGCAAGAATAATCACTACGTAATTTGTTTCAGCAGTTTTGACTCGATTCAAATGGGTCTGCGGTTCATGGCTTCTGATCATGCTTATCCTGATTTTTAATTTCGATTTGGATGAAAAACATGGCGGGATTATAGCCATAATGAGTACAATTACTACTTAAAATCTGGAAATATAATATGCCGGGATAAGACACCTCTAGAATTCCTTCATTCGGCGGCGGGAAGCGTTGGAGTTTAGAAAAAATCTAAAACTACCGATATTATTTTAGAATCCACATTCCACGGCGTTAATGAAATAGTAACATTCCCAGTGTCAGTCAGCTCTAAGTAACGTGGGGATTAGAAGAGGTGAACTAACATCAGAGTTGGAGGCATAGATGTTGAGCTCACGAATCTGATAGATTACAGTCTGGATCATATTAAATGTTTAGACTAATTAATGAACACAGCTGTTCACAAACTTGTAGAAGGTTGGGGAAATGGGTAAAAGGGACAGCAGCAATCAATTAATATAGGTTTGACTTTCACAGTCATTTTATTAATTTAATTTAAGGGAGCAGCACGTAGGAATTTATTTATTCTCTTACCTGCGGTGAAACTAAAATTTATATTTATAACCATCTTTCGAGTTAAACCATAATTTAAAAAAATTTTAAATACTGATGGCCAAAGTCAGATAATATTTTTGTTACTAGGACATGATAGTCACAATTAAAAATTCAGATTCAACCTACAGTTAACACTAATCAGAAAAAATTCAAAGTGTACAATTTGGTTGATAGAGTCATACTATTCTCAAAACCACTGTTTTATTCTTCCATCTTACAAACTGTAGATATATGAGTCATGAATAGCAACACTACATTGTTAACAGATTTTAACATCAAAAGAAGATTAAAAATTACAATTTTTGACTGTATTTTGGGAGGGAGCCCACTGGAGGTCCACTATAGTATGAAGAAAACGTATTGTTAGTAATCAATTGCTGCAATCTAATTGTTTAAGTAAAATATTATCTCACATTGGCCAACAATATGTCCCGTTTAAAAACTTAACTTTGTAATTTGTTTTCTGTACTGAAACTTTAAATACCCGTAAATAAAATTATAAGATTTTAAACTATACATAGAACTTAATTCTTCCCCTGTTTAATAGAAGACAGTAATAAATAAACACGCAGTTACTTAACAAGCAAACAAAGAAATTCGCGGCGCTAAATATTTAACAAAAGTAATGGATATAGAAAGAAACTACAGATGTTATACTCTGAAGAAATTGTGAAGGTTCTTACTCATTTATCCAGGGATCGCGAAGCGTGATTTCTACGGTTTTCGAAAACTCCATGAACCAAAGTAGTGTGCTTAGTTACAAACTCATCAGTTATCGCATTATCTTGGATCCTGAAAGCTACGTGCTTCTGTTACGGCCAAGGGACTAAGTTCACCAAACAAAGCCTAGTCAACAGTCCACTAAAGCACGATCCGTCTGCGAGCTTAAGGGCTTACGGGAACACTATGTGTCTTTAAGGTCTAGTAAACGAAACATGAGGTAAGAAACCGTTTTCGAAGAACGAAAAATATCTTATCTTAGAACATTTAGCTTGGATTATGGAATATGGTGCGGCTGCGTCACTAGAAATTAAGGTTTTCTGGAAATATAGGTAAAAGAAGCGTGTCAGCACTATGAATTTGAGAAGTTTTGAATCAGAACTGCAAAATGAGCGGTAGAATGAATGGCTTTGGTTAGGCACCAAGGATAACAGAACACAGCAGAAATTGTGTTGTTGAAGAAGGTGATGAGTTGTAAAATCTTGGAGGTAAACATATACCAAAGTATGGTAAGTTTCAGGAACTTGGGGAAAAAAGGTCTGCTGCTAACAGAACCTATTTGTAGGAACTATTAACGTCTGTGAATAACAATAACAATTAACGACCTGTATAACAGACTTATACACAAAGCGTTGAAATTTTTAAAACAGTAAGTTAAATTTCCGACCATCCAGTGACAAGGATCACAATGGATAATCGAAACTACTTAATATTAAGATTTTTTAAATATTATTAAAATTTTGTGTGTGAATCTGGTATACGGGTCGTTAATTCTTCATAAGTACTTATTTGTCTTTCGGGTTTAAGTTGTTCAGGTTTTAGTTTTCACCCAAGCAAATGTATCAATTACAGAGCGGTGGTGCAGTACTTATATAGGAAATACAGGATGAAAACAGTCAGTGACTTACTGGCACTAACACTCTTTTCCTGAAGAAGCTAGTTTAGGGTTTCAAAAAAATCACATTTCCGTACTTCTCTGCCGGTCGACACCTACTATCAATTTATAAGTGAGTGATTATTTTATGCCCCCTTTTCCTATCCAATTCAATTTACTTTTTTGTCTTTGTATTCTTATTTTCTCTCATGTTTATATATATATATATATATATATATATATATAATTTTCCCTCCGTCCACCTTTGTATACAATGTAGCAATGATACATCAACTAAGAATATTTTGGAAAGGAAAACAACTAGAATGTGTAAGGTGGAATGGTTGCTGTAATTGTAAATAATAAAGTTCGACCAGACTGTAATATAATTACATAAAATAATTACTTCATTTTTAGTCAAATAAACTTCATATGAATGTATAAATTCTACTCGGGTTTCCAACCGGGTCAAAGATTCCAGGGATCACGAAGCGTGATTTCTACAGTTTTCGAAAACTCCATGAACCGAAGTAGTGTGCATAGTTACAAACTCAAAAGTTATCGCATTATCTTGAAGATGATGGCAGAGCAAGCTATCGAAACGTCACTATTAAAATCTATGACCCGGTTGGAAACCCGAGAAGATTTTATACATGCCATTCACCGGGAAAGACCTCGAACTTTCATATGAATGTGGAATTTTGGATGTGTATAAACAAAAACAAGAGATAGAACTTTGTAGAATTGTGTCCAAGTAGAGGGAAAACACTAACAATGAGACGTGAGGAACAAAATTGTTACGAAGTGAAAGACTGCATTGTTACGGCAGTATGGCAGTATTAGAAAACAGCGACGGTTCGTACCCATTTAAAAATGATCGTGGTGACACCAATAAAAGATTTAACGATGTATTTTCAAGTTAGAACTATTTGTGACGTACTAAGTCTGTTGCAAGGTGTAATTGAAGAACTGGAATCAGACCTGCATGGCGCCTATGATGATGGTGCAGACGTGAGGTGGTAGAGAGGTACCAGCCTCGCGGAAGATGGTGAGGGCGTAGCTGAGAACGGGAAAAGTGCCACAGAGCATCTGGTTAGCACACGCCGTCACGACGATAGCCAGACCCACGACGGATCCCCGGGTGCGCAGAATGGCCGAGACTGGTCGTCCGTCCTCCTTCCCGGTCTTTCCGTCCAGAAGCCTCTGGATTTGCCACAGCTCTGCCTGCAGGTCTCCGTCGCCCCGGAACCAGCGTAGAGACGCCCACGCCTCCTCACGTCGTCCGCGGGATAACAGGTAGAAGGGCGTTTCCGGCAGCCAGAAGAAGCAGCACATGAACACCAGTGGAAGCGACAAGTTCACCCAGACAGAAGCGTCGAATGACACGTACGATCCAACAACGTATGCGAAAAGGATGCCCGCGTTCATCATGACCGCTAGCAGAGTCCCCAAGGCGCCACGGATGGAGTCCGTCACGATCTCGCTCACATACATGGATGGCAGAACCAGCGTCCCCGCAGCCATCAGACCCGACAGAAGCCTGAAAAAACCACAGAACAGTCCAACATGCTCAAGTATTGATAAAAAAGGCCTGTTTAACATATATATATATATATATATATATATATATATATATATATATACTCTCTACATAAAGTCTTATAGCAACTAGGCCAAGGTTTACTCAAATTCCGTGGAAGACAGACTTCTTCATTCAACATGGTCAATAGTTTGAGAAACCACGACCTTTTATGGTGCATGTATTTGTTCGTTGACAATAAAAGTATATAAATGGCTGAATATTTATTACTATTCTTGAATTAGATAAAGTATTAGTTACAGAGAACGTTTAAGCAGCTTCATAATAAAGGTCTGGTGCATGAATCACTGGGAATTGTTCCACATAGGCGCTTGGAACTTCAATTATGAAATATTATAATTTCTAGAAAATTCGCATTAAAGGTATATTATCCGTAAAACGATTTAATAAAAGAGTATAATTTTCAATAAGTTTTATAACTTTTGAGCATTAACCATCGGTTTGATTAAATACATAAAATTTAAGAAGAAAACTAATATTTGTTACCATAAATTACAGTATAGAACAAAAATATGGTTGTCTTTCAGTGAATGAATGAAAGTTGAAATACCTTAGTTCGAAAAATAACAAACAGAAATTAATTTATATTATCAATTGCAATTCAATTTATAAAACTATTTAATTTAGTAAACTCATTAAATTCAAAATTTAATTTTTACGGGCTCTTATCTTCGGTACCTTCAGTAGGTAAAGTGTTAATGTTTTGGAAGGAAATTTTTCTGCATCAACGTATCGTCGAATCAGGAATTGAGACAGGGCCTTCAAATGATTTTCCTATCGCATAAATAAAATTGACTTCAAGTAGTAATGGTTGTAAATTAGAAAAGAAAAACTCTGCTCGTTTACGTTATGAGAGTCCAAATATGATTTATTTCTATGCCTTTGAATTTCATAAACAAGAAAACTATTAGTTTTCTGGCCAATTAATTATATAAACCTGTCAATAAACTTAATAAATCTAAAGTAATCGTATGACTCAATCACGAATTTTAATGTAAATTGTTTCAAGCTGTCTAGGAATGGTAAGAAAAGAATTGCAAGGATCGGTTTCCAGTGAATTTATTCAATAAAAAGTTCTCGAGTCTCAACCCGGTTAACAATCACATGCATCGTACTGACGTTTCAGGTATTCAAACGATTGAAGAGGTTGAAATAAAAAACTGTATATTTCAACAACTACTGCTCATGGAAATATAATTCTTTTACGTATTCAATGAATAATTTTTAGAACAATTTATTGTTATCACTGAGCAACAGTTCCACGTGGCTATTAATCGTACAACTGCGGTGTTTGTCCTACGGAATACATGATATTTTGAGACTGTAGCGCAGTAAGACCCCTCCCTAATTTTAATTCACTTTTTTTTTCTATTCAAGGATCACAATTCAGTAATAATATTCCGAAACAGGCAGGCAAGAGGCGAGATGTCACGTAAGAATCGTAAAGGTTGGTTTGCAGCAGGGACGTTCACCCTGCAAAATATCCCATGGTTATTCTTTTCTTCTTCAGCTCAAAAATATCGCGCTTAGCGAAGGGTGAAAAAGGGATTGGGGGGGGACCCGTCACGTAGGGTGGTTCTCTCCCTTGGAGAAGGGGAAATAAGAGTGTAGCAGGAGGTGAGAACACAAAAAAATAGCAGTGATGACGAAGATGTTGAAAGTACTAGGAACCAGGGGCAGTCAGTGTTTCTCGGAAGTTGAAGGGGACAGGAAACAGAGGAAGAATGAGAGAAGAAGATATGAACAGTTAAATAGTTAGTGTGGCGTGGAAGTTGCAGGAAATTAGAAATAGGGGAGGTAAGAAGTGAGTCTTAGTCGGAAGTGAGGCGAGAAGTTCAGTCTTGCTTGGAAGTTGAAGGGAGGAGAAAGCAGGAGAGAAGTAGTGTAAGCCGGAAGTTGAAGGGAGGAGAAAGTAAGCGACGAGAGAAGGAACAGTGTGTGTTAGATTCAGGAGTAACGTAGCAAAACTGATTTTCCCCAAAACCCTCGACCTGGAGGAAGGAAATACGCTCCATCCACGCTTACATCCAGGGACGGAATCGAATAGAAGATGAAACAGGTTCGTCACGAACGCAAAATCTCTGCCACACGTTATTACCCCAGTAATTACCCTAAGAACCCCTTGATATTTAAATAGTAATACTCTTTAATATGTATAATAGTAATAGTGCGGAGGACCCCAATCAGAAATGGTTTTCTTAATATAAATAAAATCATTATTTTTTAAAAGCAGAAGTAAAATGTATAATTAATTTTAAATAGTTAAACCATTTTTTTATTTACAAGACACATCCTGATTGGTCTTAGCAGCGCTATTTAAATGACGAAGTGCGTTTAAAATGTTTTAGTCGTAACTAAGACGGCAGTTACTTAAGAGGTTTTTAGACACATATTGTTGGATGAAGTAAGGAAATTGGAACACAAGTGTTATTAGTTCTTGGGTACCCAGAGCAACTGTTGCCGTAAGATGTACTTATTTTCGGGAATATTTTTTTCCCTGTTGGTGTTCTTGAAAATTTGTAGTGTAGTGAGCTGCCGTGGTCTACCTACTTGGCTACGTAGTACGCCTCGATGTATCTGGCGAACATGATGATGATCCAAGAGATGAGGAGAGGGAGCGCAGTGAGGTAGCCCAGGATTTTGCGGCCCATGAAGGAGGGCAGTGCTGAGTATACGGGAGTCGCCAAAAGAGCTCCTAAGCTCATGAGCGATGCCAGCCATGACGCCTCGTCCTCGGTAAGTGGCTTCACCAACACTGGCTCGTCTGGGGACATCAGTTGTGGCAGTGCGAATGCTGGCCATCCAATCATGGAGCCGTACGCAAAGGCGTTTATATTTACTGCAATAGTCAAACGTAAGAAAGGGAGAAATAAAAGTTCACGAAGGAGGATATTCTTATATTATATTCTTATACTAGGGTTGATCGTTTAACAGTCACCAAATGTAAGGGATGGAACTAAAGGTATTGAAATGATTTTTCGTATTATATCAACCATAAGTAAGTACTGTTCTGCCAAATAGCATGGTCGATTAGTTTCAACTCGGATGAATAATTATCTGGAAAAGATTGATGCGGCGTTTGATGATTCGGTGGCTGCTTTAGGACTATTAAGTTGCATCCCTGACGGTAAATTTTTATGAAAAATTGAATAACTACTATCCAGAGTCAAAACAGAAACGTAATTAGAATATTTGTGAAGGCTAACTAAAGAAGACGAAGATGGAAATATGGGCCTGGAAGTTGATGGTCATGTTTTTTTTAGGAATGAAAGGCGGGTTAGGAAAATGACTAAGGATAAATGTAGAATATTATGTGTCGTTATGAGAATGAGTGAACAAATAAAGACAAAATGCCAACATTTTGTTGAGAAGAAAGTGCTTATCCATGAAGATAATGAAGTCACCATGATGTTGTTGTTGTTATTGCGGTATTCAGTCAGAAGACTTGTCTGATGCAAACTTCCATGATAACCTATCTTGCGCAAGCCCTTTATTTTCCGCATAACTAGCACATCCCACATTCTCCCTAAGCTCCATCCTTGGCCTCCCACTTCTGTTCTTACCCCACTCAGTTCCATCTAATATTAATTTTACAAGTCCCTCATGTCTTAAAACGTGGCATATTAATCTATCCTTTCTCTTGATCAACGACCTCAATATTGTTCGCTCTTCCCCTATTATGTTTCGAACTTCCTCGTTAGTGATTCTTTACACCCATCTGATTTTCAGCATTCTCCTATAGCGTCACATTTCAAAGGCTTCTATTCTTTTCCTTTCCGCAACTTGCCTGTGCCATCCCAAGTAGCAGAATTCCTTAACTTCCTTCAAAATATCCCTTCCAAATCTAACACTCTTTGTTATTCCACTGTTTCCCATGCTACACTCCATCACCCTGATTTTTCTCCAGGACCATGTTCATGCAATTTATTAAGGTTCCCAAGTATTATTCTGACTCCCCTAATACTACAATATCATCGGCAAAACGTATGGTTTTTATTTATTCTCCTTGCAGTATGATTCCTTTTGCATATTTCCTCATCGCCTGTTCTATATATGTCACCATAATCTCCATATATGTCCCTGTGTGACATTGTTGTACTTATAATCTGAAAAATATTTTGAGTATCTTCGGAAAAACTTATTACGCCTTGATAAAACTGGTCGTAATGAATGTATCGTGGTGAAAGATTAAAAATAGATGAACCGGGAATTGTATTTTCTATCATTTTCTAAGTACTTATTGACCTACCCTAATGCTCTGAAATCTATTGAACCAGAATTTCTGGGAAACGGTGGACAACGTTTTCATATTTCTATGCTCTCATTCACTGAATGCCAAAAGGCTCCCATTTGAAAATCAGTATATGATTTTATTAATTATTGACCACAGTTAACTTGTATTTATTGTATGCCTGAGTATATAGGTATAAAAATGATTATTTATTTATTAAAACAGATAAAAAATAAGCGAATAAAGCATAATATGGGGTGCATAAACCTCTTGCATTTATTTTAGTTCATACTACTTTTAATTTTAAAAATATGTAAGTAATAATATGAACGTTGTGTGATAGAATACATTTATTATTTTTTTCACTAACTCCTTTTCCGAGGCAAACATTTTCACAATTCTTAACTCCTAATTTTCCTGTACATTTAATCTTCAAAAATTATTGTCGAACCAAATTTCCATCCCAGTATACTCTTTTTCTCACTTCAATCAGTTCCATATAATCTTACAAGCTATTCATGCAATTACTTTTGGGATCTATACTTTACTAACGTTAACTTGTATTTATACTGTATATGAAGATTTAACAATTTAATTAATTGTTTAAATATTTCAGTTTATAGTTAGCATAACTGTTATATATGCATTGTTTTCTCCTGTCCAATTTCAGATCGGTTGTTTATTTGTATTAACTAAAGCGGCGGAGTAATTGTTTTGATAATTTAAATAGCAAACGAAAATGTTTCCCTCCCGTTAACACGGTATTAACCATCATTTACAGAAACCCTCGGCTTAGGGGTGCATTTGTGAGTGTTATTCCTGAGTCAAAGGGGACAGACCACATGTTTATTATTCCTGTTCTCGGAAGCGGCTTTGACTATGCTTTGTTGCCCGATTAGGAGCCGCTTTACAATTCTCTTTGACGTGTTCTGTGTCTTCTCTATCCTTACATCTTCCCCAATTTACTTCAATTTAGAGCTGGCTGCACCCTGACACCTTACTTAAAATGTCACCTTTCCTTCTCAGTAGCGTCAAGCTTAGTTCTGTGAAAACTTTCTGTATGATATATGTAGAATCATTACACATTAAGCATAAATTTAGCACGTCTCATATGAAATATTAATGAAAAATAAAAAAGTATGTATAAATTAATATATTTATGTATAAATGGATTGAATGAATAATATTTTGTGCATACATATATATTAGTTTGTGAAGTGCCGATTATTGCGGACACGTGCTTAGGTGGGAAGAGGGATGAACTGGTGACAGTTGCAGTGATTACTACAAGTCTATAACTTTCTTGCAAAGCCGCTCATCGTCATCGTCGGTACGATTGGCATAAATTGATCCTTAAGGCGAGTCGTTATTGTATTAGCGATTTTCCAGTGGTCAGAAAGATCGCTATAGAAGCGGTCGTAGCGGCATTGAAATAATGGAGTCGTCATGGGAAATAATGTTTACGGATGCACGTAGATTAGACTGAGAAATAATAGAACCTTAAAATTTTTGAGTCATTATTCTTTTTTGGACTGCCCGACTCCATCTGATCTTAGACTTAGCATGCATTTAATTGGAAATGTGAAGAATTTATATAACTTGGAATGCGAGTATTTTTGTACGAACATCTTACTCCATCTAATCCCTCGCCTCCCCAAAAAGTATTTCTGAGTAATTGGATTGTAGATTACGCACAGATAAGAGCGTGCTATATTCTTTTAAAATAATTAGAATTCTAGTGTTTCCTACCAAGCACTATGTGTCTTACAGTGTTTCATGATGAATTTTATATACATTTGCGCCCGCTTGCCAGCAATCCCTTTTCTTCCTCCCATCAACAGGTGAATGGAGATAAGATAACGGAATTGGTGCACAGCGAATATCAAAATAAAATGTCTTGTAAGTGAGAAAGCAGCACCTCGGCTGCCAGAGAAGTCTTCGTGCTAATGACTGGGACGCAGAAGTTGGCGTCTTATCGGCGCCGCAAAGCAGCCTCTCCAACTTAGGAACAATGCACTCCTCTCCACAGTCGCTCTTTTGTCTCCTAGTCGGCTTCACAACTCCGCTAGAAATATTTTTTTCTTTATTTTGTTGCTCAGTTGACATCCATCATAGGTCTCTTTCCGTCTACATACGTCATTCATTTAAGAAAATTAAAATAAAATGGCAAGAAAATTGTATATTCAGAAAGTCCTTCCTTTTTCGGATGAAAAATCGAAGAAAAATTATTATATTATTATTTCAGGATTAAATATCAGGTTTATAGCACGATCATGTCGGTTATTGACCACTGATATCCAAAGATAAGACTGATTTTATTTTAATTGTACTCTTATTTTATCTCCAATGTTGTTATCTGTTATATAAGATGAATTTTTTTACAATTTTCCAAAATATTTAATATTTTTGGATCTTATATAAGATAATGAGAAATAATCGTGTCTCGTACGATACATACATATATATTTGTTTTAAATTAAAATTGTAGAAATAATTATGTGAATATTGCCGAAATCTCCTTAATTCTGCAAAAGTATACATTTAAGAAAATCGTGCAATCGCTCTTTCTACAAAGAGTGATTTATTAGAAAACATTACGGATAAAATACGAACACAGCTTTATACTTTTGCTCTTATCCTCACATAAAACAAAGATGCAATGCCCTACTGGTAAAAACAGAGAATGATTAATTTTAGTAAAATTTCAATAAAAGCAGCTACTGTGTTTTGTAGTTTTAGAATAATTGAAATTTCTTCTATTAATAATAGTAAACTTTGGAATTAATTTTGTATAAAACAGTCACACTGGTTTGACTGATAATGTAAAATCGCATGTTGTTATACACACGAATAACTAAGAGAGAGGAAATTTTAAGTTTTCTGCTCTCCTTTCGGTCAAACGACATCGAAAAATTTTTAATGCCCCTTTTTTGTTGTGGCAAAACGTAAAATTATTGTAACCTAAAATTTTTTATGTAATTTCATTAAAATTAGCGTTTCCTTCTCTATCGAAGTGACCGTTCTATTTATAGACAATCTGGAGAATTTTGATGTAAATTTTATATTTAGCGACTGCCATAATCCCGGTTTCGTCGGTTTTGACACAATTTCAATAGTTTCCTTATAATTTTTATGTGAGCCCCTCCTCCCCTACTCCTATGTATATTCTGTTCCAATAGTGAAAGAGGAATGAAATTATACACAAATACTGTCGTAAGAAACTCTCGAAAAATATTTATTCTACTTAATACGACCGTTTTTGAAAATTTATAATTTCCAGCCCTTCCATCCCTGCGCCTTAGTTGTGGCAGCCGTATTTTACCACCTCAGTGCCAGTATCCCAAGACATTTGATCTAAATTGCTCTACGCGTTTAATAATGTAAGTGGAACTTCGTTTTACCACATTCCAGCATCGTCATAAATGGATAAGTAGAATAATAACGAAACCGATATTACTTTGACATATCAATAATGCTTTCTTCTTTATTTTTTCACACATACTCGTTTGCATAACATATATATATATATATATATATAATATTATTACAAAGATCTTATTTTCAATATTAAGTAAGTGTTACACATTACAAAAATTTTACAATATATATAATATTCATAAAAGGATTAAATTTACGTGCGAATGGAAGGTGGAGAGGAAAATAAACTTCCAAGAGAAGGAAATAAATTATTGACAAAATAGTTTAAAAAGCCAACAACAGCAAATAAAATAATAAATTTTAGATCCTCTAATCCTTGGAGCTAGAAAATGAATGCGTTAAATAACCTGTTCTATAGAGCTATAAGGAATAGATGAAATATTCTTAAAAGAGATTCAAATAAATGTTTTTGAGATGGTAAAGTAAAATTAGTATCCTGATAAAGTGATTAAAAGGATGTGGTATACGTGTACAAATAAGATGAATTAAATAAAAGAAGATGAAAATAGGGGAAGAGATAGAAGATTAGAAGAAAATATAATGGAAGAGAATAAAGATGGGAGTTACCAAAAGATAGAAGAAGAGGGGATAATAGAAGAGAAGATAAAGAAAATGGAAGAGAATTTAATTTTAAAACGAAAAACAATAGACAATTTATACGTATAGCGTACAGGAAAGAGACAACAGAAAAGGTAGAAATGATTCGAAAAGAACATGGTTTCGGGGAATTAATGATGGCATATAGACCAAATAAGAAAATAAATAAATGGATAAATTCAATGATGGTTAAAAGGTACACCATGGAAGAAAACTGTATTGTGTATAAAATACCATGTAGAGATTTTGAAATGGTTTATATAGAACATACGGGAATGAAAATGGAAAGCAGACTAAAATTACATAAAGGGACTTTGAAGGAGAAAGCAAAGAGTGGAACGGCATTGTCGAAGCATAAGAAGAAAGTAATACATGAAATAGATTGGGATAATATTAAAATTATAGATAGGGAAATAAATGCAATGAAAAGAAGAATTTTAGAAGGGTTGTTCATTTTAGACAACAAGATAAAACTATGAATGAATGAAATGAGGTAGGAACGATAAGAAATTTGTATGAAATAGTTAGAGGAAGGTATATTACGAAATTATAACTGTAAAGTATAAATAAGAAAATATAAAATGATTGTAAACAAATATAGTGATGCGAGAAATAATTTTATAATATGAGTTGACAAGTATGAATGAACGTATTATGAATTTCTATTTTTTATTTATTTTTATACTTGAGGTAAGCAATGACATGAATATTAGAGATCGAAGGCTTTCCCGGTGTAACTGTTGCAGAAACAGCTCTCGGGTTTCCACACGAAGATGTCAACAGAGCTTGTTGTCGAAACGTCGCACATTGATTACTATGTTACCCGTGTGGAAACCCGAGAGCTGTTTCTGCGACATGAATATTCTTGTAATGTATAACACTGACTTAATATATAAAATAAGATCTTTGTAATCTTATATGTATATATACTATGGAGATGATTGTGGCGAAAAAATAAATCCCGAAAGCTCCAAAAATTATGATCGAGTAAAGAATGTAAAGATTAAAATCAGTTTCTTTTCTGTTTTATAAATAATTATTTTATAATTTATTTAGATTGGTTATCACCCAAAAACCTGCGTAGGGAAATTTTAAAAAATATGGAAAGAAATAATTATACCTTTTGTTTATGAAAATAATTAGTTGTAATTTTTTTAATTTGTTATACTTTCTTATTGAATCATAATATTTAACATAAAATTTACTATAAGTTCATTTACTTCTTAAATTCAGAAAGATGATAAACTAGAAAGAAAAAACTCGTATTTTGTATGTGTGTGTATGAGTGAGTGAATTGAAAGAATTTTGAAAACCAGAAAAAATAATTATTTCGAGTCAATGTGATACATTTAATATTGGTTTCGATGCAATTATTTATGCTACCCAAAAGGCAAAGCAAAAAGAATGACTCAATAAGCTAAATGTTAAGTTAAGCGGAAATTATTAAAACTCGAATCTCACTGATAACATACTCAAGATATTTTAATAAAAAATTGTCCCCCAGTGTCACACTAGCTCAGGTTTCAATGTGAATGAATAAGGCAAAGTAAAATTATTAAGTATTCCCTGGTGTTTCTTTGTTTTTTAATTTTAATTATTTTGCATCTCATAAAACATGGAACTAAGAAATCCTGGAAAAATCCTTAGTGAAAAACAAATTGAGTTAGTGTCGGTTTGCTCAGAGTAAAGAGTGAGTTAATTTTACTAAAATGCTTAAAAAGTCAGTAGTTTTTTAAGATATCGAATGAGTTCCCAATATTTATATATTATTTATTTTCTATAACTTAGCGATACGGGTAGGTTGCAGCACCTATAATTTTGACGTTGGACGGTTGCTCGCCTTTCAGCCTCATCGAAATAACTGTTTCTCGATTTGAAAAATACACAACATTATACCGCATGAAATTATTGTTAATCAATGTTTAGCACACTGGAATTTACAGTGGTTGTCTTGTTTCATGTATTGCATTTACTGCGGGTTATTAAGAATTACTAATACTTTTAATACGAAAATCACCGACGGAAATCATATCACCACAATCATCAAAGAATGTAAAACCCGTCTAAACATCTTCAAAGTAATTGCTGGTAAAAATTGGGGAGCAGATAGATTCATATTACTCCTCACCTATAGAAATCTGATTAGGTCAAAACTGTATTATGCATCTATAATATACGCAACAGCAAATAAAGAACTTTTATGCAAACTTGATACCGTACATAATACAGCACTAAGAATAGCAACATACGAGCCCAACAGGTAGCATCCTCATGGAAGCTCAAGAACCCTCCCTTGGTCACAGAAGGGACATCCTATGTGTTACGCTTTGAAAGCATTACTCTCTCCCAACCAAATAATTAGAAATGCAATCCTCCCCAGGCATCAATCACCTAGATACATCCCTTTTTCTACAAGATTCAGGAAAAGTTGCGATCAAATAGAGTATGCTCTGTCAGAGATAAAACCATTACAGAACTGTAAAGACCCTCCGTGGAAAATGTTCCCAAAAAACCACACCACGGATACCACAAATGCATTTAACGAATTATGGACAAAAACTAACACAAATATGGAATATAGCACGGAAGCCGTATAAAATCAGCAAAATCCATCATGACTTCTACGCAATAAAATACAACAAAAAAGTCAAAGGAAGAGATCAAATGATCCTATCGAGAGTAAGAACCGGACACAAAAAGTTTACACATCTCTACATCATAACAAAAGATCCCCCACCGATTTGTGATCAGTGCAATGTACAGATCACAGTTGAACACCTGTTGAAGTACTATCCAAAATTTGAAGAAGAGAGGAAAGAAATTTTAAAAGAAAATGATCTTAACCAGCTTACAAAAGGAAAAAAGGCACAGGAAAACTTAATAAAATTAATAAAAAACCGATTTATACCATAAAATGTAAACTTTTGGTACATATTCTTTTAGGTACATTTAAGGTTAGCATTGAAAATATAAATGTTAAATAAAAATATACAAAATTGTTAAATTTAAAGTCCAATAATGTAACGGATATTGTAATTTCGTATAAGTCGCTAATGAGTTTTTTGTTGACTATAAATAAATTAATAATAATAATAATAATAAAAGGATGACTTACCGACAATGGCGGCAAGGTACTGAGGCCAGACCCTCGTAGTCTTTGAAGGCTCCATGTTTCCCGTGCTGTTTCGCTGTTTCTCTGTTTCTCGGTACCGTTCCGACCTCCACAACTGCAGTGGCAGCTCTGAAACTTGTTGGTTACAGTTACGTGACGAAACAACAACTAGCTTACGCAAAGCGATTAGCCCATTACCCCATGCCGAGTGACGTTTTGAGTCCTTTAAACTGAAGCTGAATCTTGTTACGGGCGGGCGATGTGAACATTCTAATTTCCGATGGCATCGTCAAATTAAATATAATTATAATTCACCCGAGACTCACACGCGTATTTCGTTGCTGGGAAACGGACTTATTTAAAGCAGTAAAATGGTTTATAAAAATGTTTCAGTAATACTTGGGTGAATTTGAAATTTATATTAGAATAGACAGGACAGACATACCATAAATTTCATTATCACATTTTAATACACTGTGTTATGATAAATATTTCTAAAACAACGACCTCAATCGACGCTGTTCTACGTCCAGCCCAGTCATATGAGTGCCACAGAAAGATAAATATTGTGACACAGATTTGTAATGATTATAAATCTTTCAAGTTTCAGTAAGTTTGATGGATGATTCCATGCCTTAATTTTCTGGAAGGCTTAAACTACTGCCCGTTGCCGATTCCACACGAACTATTAAAACTGTAGACTGATGAAAAAACAAATTGTATGTAGATGTGCTACCTTCGATCACTTCCTGCCTGAAGGTCCTATTTTCGTATGTTTATATCAATATACGCAGACAGTAGACGAACCCTCTTGATCCCCTCTTAATGCCCTATAAGAGGTAATTTTTTTGGTAAATAATTAATAGTGATTTTATTTTTCTAAATGTGTAAACACTTATTGTTTAACATTTTTTGTAAAATTATAGAAAAAGAAAACTAACTTCATAAAAGTATAAAACATTAGTTTATTCTACTATTTACTTAATCTAATACCAATATAACTTGAAACAACGAATGGAATGAACTTTTAAAATAAAATAACAAATTTTCCGTTCTGTCCTTAGGGCAGAACGGGATAAAACGTTTTTTAATTACAATTAATACAATTAAATTAAATTTAAATTAAGAAAATCTTAACATCTTTTGTGGTTTATTTCTTATATTTATTTTACGTACGGTTAACCGCTTTTTCAATTTTTCCTTTCGCAAAGAGAATTTTTTTGCAACTGGACAGAATTTTCTAACATTTTACCCTTTTTACGTTCCTTTTATTTCTTAAAATATTTTTTTAGTACAGCATCCTGTAACTTACTTTTATAAGGTAAGTCTGTCAGTTTTTACTCTTTTTTTCTTGAGGAACACATTACACATTCCCTTACACAGTAGTTTCCCGTTCCACCCAGCACGCAAGTTTCAGTTTGAAGTTAATCACCGAGCAGATTTATATTTATACGTAACTTACATGCAGATAAAGACACCTAGTTTACGAATATATACTATTAAAGAGAGAAAAGCATACCATCTGAAGAAATTATGTAAAAATTATAATTTCACAGATGTAAGACGCCAAACCAAGGGTTCATTATCAAGGTGGTGTCAGAATTTGGTCCAGTCGCCTGACAGAACTTCTTCCTTAATCAGTTACAATGTTCCACCTCTATTTACTAAACTCCAGCATTTTCCAGTACAATAAGGATATTCAGTTTTACCCCGCTATCCCGTTACCCTAATTATTAAGAAATTGTAGTTTCTTCAATGAATTATAAAAGAATAAACGACTGAAATTCGCCATAAATATATTTATCTGAAATAAAACATTTTTCTTCTTCTTTGGCTCTACAGTCCATTGAGGGACCTGGGCCTACCGGATCAACTGCGGCCTGATATAGTCATTGTATTCAGACCATCGGTTGTCAGTCCTCCCTCCTTCTTGTCACCTTGGCCAATGTCCCACCTGGCACTCGTCCCTTAGACTTCTAAATTAATTTTTTTCTCGCCCCTTCTCCTCCTCTCTGGAAAATAATTTCCTCTCAGTATTCTTGTTTCGACTACGTCGCGGAATGAGTGATGACAGTAAACCTGGCGCTTTCGATTCGATTGAGACACAGGTTTCCTGAGTTTCCACTACGAACTGTCAATCGAGCATCTTAGATGTAGACTATATTTTTCTAAGTTGTAAGTTGCAGGATTAATGAGTACATTAACGCTTTAAATATCACCGGTATTGTGGTTCGACGTACACGTGAAGACTGATGAGATTCTGGACGTTTAATAACTCGGCCAGTGATTAATGAATTGGTAGGTGAGCCTAGCTTAGGCTTACGGGAATGGAGGGATGTTAAATCGGTCCTTCGGCGTCGACTGGGATTAGCTCAGTGGTTAGAGTGCCCACCCAGAAAACGGGATGTTTGGGGTTCGAGTTCCTGGTTCGTTCGGTATTTATCTATTCTTGTCTTTCTTCTAAAATAGCAATTATTTTATTCTGAAGCATCTCATGAGGGGGATTGTTTCTTTCTTATATGCGAAATAGAACATTTTCTGGGAGTCACCTAATATGAGCATTATTTTCTATTGTACGTTAGTGGGAAGCAGATGTATGAAATTAAGTAACAGGTGTCGCCAGAGAATCTGTAATGGATGAATTGGCCTATTAAAATAATATAAAAATTTGTACATTATTTGTGACCAGAGAGGTAATAACTTATATCAATGGCTGGTTAAAACATATTTGCTTATGGTGGTTGTCATGATGCTAGTGGCATTGCGGGTGGCAGATCCTAAGGGATAATACTGTCAATGTAAAACGAGGGGTATTATATAAAACCTATTAACATCTGTATAAAACATAGATAACCTAAGAATTAACGGCCCATATAACAGGCAATACAATAAAATTTCGAACAAATTAAAAATTTAGATATAAGTAGTGGTTTCGAGCAACCAAGAGGGTTGATCAAAAGTCCACTTATTTATAAGTTTTTAATTTGTTTGAAACTTTATTGTAATGGCTTGTATTTGGGTCGTTAATTCTTATGTTAAGTAAGAGATAAAATAATTTATTGTTTGGTAAACATTGACTCTCGTGGGTCAGCAATGGATATCATAAGTTGAACTTTGCGAAAGGTTCGGCAGTCTCAGGTATGTCATATCGATTTAGAAACGTCATTCTTAAATATATATATATATATATATATGTATGTATACATATACATATATATATAGTATGAATATTCAATTCTTATTGCATTAAATGTTTATACTATAATATAACAAATATCATAATTTGAACTTTTGAAATTCAAGTTTTGCAGGATAAATAAAATCACACTAGATGTTTATTAATTTCATATTGAATACACGGGAATATTTTTTTTGTTGACATTTTATGTGCCTTTGTTGGTAGAGATTGGTGAGAATTGTACTCACAGGCGCTGTAATATTTCCTTTTGGTTAGTTATTAAAATTTTCCAATATCTTCCCTCTTCCAATTAAATTCTCTGGTGTTTTATCAAGGGTAAGAGTTGAGTACTTCTGCTTGATCGTCTCTGTACGTATCACTCGGTGGCCTTTGTGAGCTTCATCCCTCGTTGATTGTAGAAGAATTCCAAGGATATTTGACCAAAGATTTGTGTGTTTCAAACTACAATTTTATAAAGTTGACCATTGGTCAAAACTGCTTCCTCCGATCTCTTACTGTTTTGTATTTTCAAATTATAAATTTCCTCATCGACTGATTTTTAAATACGTTTTTTATAGTAACCACAATTGAAGGCCGTTTAATCTTATTTAGGCATATAAGTAATTATTAACAGACAAAATTAATTGATAAAATAAATACCATGCAACATTTCTGTAGATCTCAGTTTAATAAAAACGTTTCGTACTCTTGAATATATTTTATCCTATTTATACAATTTTTGATAAATAGTTTAAAACCTGTTTTCTAGATATAATTTTCATTTTACTGACAGTGGAAATGTTTTCAGCTTGGAGAGTCATCTAGACCCTGAAATAATCTCATTGCAAAACGCAATTGCCTCTGTTATCAACATTAATAAATCTCTCGTTGAAAACATGCTATTTACCGATCAATCGATGTAATTACATTGGTGGTGGAGTGGATCTAATAACAGGTTCCAATTAGCCGCTCAGTTTTGAAGTAATTATAATAAATAACGCTCAAGCTGTCGGCAGCTATTGCGAGTCGTCCAAATTGCCTATCCGATTTAGCAGAATTCGTAGTGATAATATTCTCTAAAAACGTCTTTGAATAAGTCAAACTTAATATTACTTACTTCTGTAACAGGCAGAGAAACATTGGAAGCTTTCTTAAACAAATAAATTTCCTGTGTTTTACGTTTTGGTTGAAGAAAATTGACCACCAAATATGACGATGATGACAGCGTGGAACCAATAATAATTACTCATTTCAGAGGAATTTGGTTTTTAATAAATAATAAAACCATAATCATTCACAATATTATTAGGCTCACTAGATTTACCCTACAGATTCCACCGAGAGCCCTAAGTAATGCTTCGTAGAAATAAGAATGTATACTTTAAGTGGTACTTTATGGTGAATTGACAAAGGCCAATTACCAATAAATGTCACAATGTCTTAATAATTAGCTAATTTTAAAACAAAAATAGATTGTAATGTTGTTCAAGTATAATAAAAATAACAATACTATTCATTTTGAGTTTACGTATAAAAGTTACAAATGTTATTAAATGGGTTTAATGAATCACGTTATCTAAGACTGTGGAAGATATTTAATAATAAACATATATATATTAATACATTTCAATATATCGGTATATAATGATACATTGTTTATGGGTATGAATCAGATCTTTTACTTACTACAGACTGTCATTTGTCAGATGATTTGGGTTGCTTTTCTTTCCACTTCGGAGATTCGCGGGAGACCTGGACGTTATTTCTGTTATTTGGAATTGGTTCAGTGCAACGTTTACTGTAATATTTTTAAGGAAAATGAAAATTTTCTGGATAAACATCTTGAAATTGTTCCTATACCACTTTACTTCTTGAAGTGATATATAATGAGTAATTCTCATCACATTTAAATTCAACATTCGTTTTGAAATTTAAGATTTACTTTGTTCCAGTTTTAATTACTTTTGATTTTTACAACATCCGACGAGGTCCCAAAAATTGTGGATGAAATTTTGTGTATTTTATTCTTTACAAAAAAAAATCATTGTAAATTTTATTCAATACATACACTTAATAAAATTGATTCTGACTTGATTGGTTACACACAATCATATTAATTTATCAGACAATTATAGAGCTCCATATGTTGAGATATCATTGTTGTTTTGCATAAAAGTGATTTATATTCATACGACTTGAAGGGGCCAAGGTAAGAATGACAACATATAGGTGAAATTGTATCGTCAGATACCTGTAGTATGAATAAAGAAAGAAGACAAACATTTTTTCCCATAGACTAGGAAGTGTGTCGCCTCCGGAGATCAGGAGGTGGATATTTTAACGAATTTTATTTGGTTTGAGACAAAAATACATGGAGAGAGACGAGTCTTATACGGCAGAGATTGATGGAAATCCTTTGATCGGGAAACCTGTAACAGTGAACATTAAATACAAATCATTTTCTCAAAGGGTAGAAACGTTTTATTTTTACTGTGTGTCGATTGTTGATTTCTTTCAAACTTATTCAAAATATATTGTTAAAAATGTATGTAGGTTTTATTCATTTGTAGATTTACTAAATTATTTGATTGCAAGTAAAAGCACAATTTTGAACCCTGAGAGAAAGAGTAGAACATTTGTTTACGTGACTCTTTATGAGTCATCAACGTTTTGTTTCTCATAGCAAGTTTAATAATTTTGATTTTAAATATAAACATTATTACTTCCCTGAAATTTGCTAGGATACAGATATGGAAAAAGCTGGATAAAAATCTACTTTTTTAAATGAAATAAACTCATCGGACAAAGTTAGTTATAAATTATTGCTTATGTTATTATAGTTGTGATTTACAATTTAGTGTGACATTTTTAGAAGTCGTTTCCTCTATCTCATCACTTTTGAAAATAGGAAATTCTTCTTTAAACTTTTGCAAACACTTAATTGTATACCACGATTGAGAGGGCTTACTGTCAGACACGACATGCAGTCGCTTTTCAGCAGAAATGTTGAGACCAGATATCGGAATAGAAGCAGCTATATAAAAATGCGACCTGGCATTGTCTCCGCGACACAAAGGGGATCGACCATCCAGCCAAGATGATTGCACGTTCCGCTGATTGCAGCTGCTGACTCCAACTGCAGGTAGTGACGTCTGCGTCACTTTGTTCCTTCCTATCCGTCTTTCAGCGAGTCCTTTTATCCTCCATTGACATTGAGCCAATGCTCTCCACTTTCTAGGAAAGTCGTTTATCAACCTCGCAGTGTTTGGAAGCCAATTGAAACCAGCGTTCATTCTTCCGCTAAGAGAGACGTTGGAAGCCAATGTGTTCCAGCCAATAACCTGACGCTTACAAAAGGCGAAAAAAAATTACAAGGAAAAACATTTGAACGACTAAGGTTTAAATCCTAGCTATATGGAGTTTAAGTTGGCTTTTTATGTCGAGGCTATTACTACTACACAGATTCGCAATTAAAAGTATTTCTTACGTATAACTGTATCTCACACAAATCAGTAGGAATACTTCCATATCAGTGCTACAATAAACATTATTTTCCGGACAAGGCTAAATTTTAACTAGTGCTATTTGGTTTCTTGTACGAATACAAGACTAATAAAACCGTTCTCTTAGTTCTAAGAAACGCAATAATTTTATAAGAGATCAACTAGTGATTGGAAAGATTTGTTTGTAATATTTGAAGACTAAAAGCTTAATTTAGACTATAATTTTAAGACAAAATTGGTTACCAAACATTTCATTGTGTTATTTAAATTCAGGTAGTCAGCGTTAATTAGAATTGAAGGGTAAGGAAAGAAAGTAGAAATCTTATATATAGAACAGACGATGAAGAAAGTTAAAAATTAATATGGAAAGGGAATCAAAATGCAAGGAGGAGAAACAAACACCCTAAGGTTTGCTGATGATGTTTGGTATTAAGGAAGTTAGAAGAAGTCTTGGAATAATTATGGCACGACCGTGGTCCAAAAGAAAGAGTGCAACATGAGAATTACTAGAAGGAAAACCAAGGTGATAGAATTTAGTTTGGGAAATAGTGGAATAACAAAGTGTGTTAGATTGGGAAGGGATATTTTGAAGGAAGTTAAGGAATTCTGATACTTGGGAAGCATGATAACTAGGGATGGTAGAAGTAAAGTAGACATAAAGAGTAGGATAGCTCAGGCAAGAATATAAGAGAATGCTGAAAATCAGATGGGTGGATAGGGTAACTAACCAAGAAGTTATAAGCAGAATAGGGGAAGAGAACAATTTGAATTACTTTTACCAAGAGAAGAGATAGATTAATAGGCAACGGTTTGAGATATGAGGGTGCTGTAAAATTAGATATAGAAAGAGGAGTGTGGGGTTAGAAAAGAAGAGGGGGTAAAAGTTGGAATACTCTAAGCGGTATAACATGGAGGGTTGCATCAGACCAGTCTTATGATTGATTATCACAACGACATTTAAATTCAGTATGTAAATTCTTGTTCCTTGACACGACAGGCATTGAGAGGAAGAATTTTCCCGTAACCCATAAACGCACTTGAATGAGTACTTGTCAGTAGTGTCAGCGTGTTTTTAAATTAAATTCAACTAATATTTGACGTTACTCTGGATAGAGCGTGTATTGATTATTATACAATTGACTCGAAGAAACTGCACGATTAGTAGGTTGAAGAGGTTGGAAATTCACTGAAGATGAGCTCTGGTTTTAGATCCTCATGATGAGAAATAAAAGTGGAAACACAAAGAACCTTGTGGCAAGTCAAATTTCGAGAAGAAAACGTCAATACGCCAGTTCACACTTCAGTTCCTTCCGCATTCACTACTAACGCTATCGATAATGCCTGTTTCGTAAAGTATAAAAATTGGTTGCTGAACGAATATTTGCTTTCAACGAAGAATTTTTTAGAAGAAAAGCACCTCTTTTTCAGGAGTTTATAAATAGTTGCAGAAAACTGGAAAGCAGAGGACTGAATGCGTTTACATTAAAGGAGACTACGTTGAAAAATAAAGAAAATAATTTTTTTCTCTGTCCGGACAGTTCTCAAACCGCTCTTATACAGTGTATTGTGTTCCACATATTTAATTTATTCAATTTACTGTAATTAACGTGTAGAATATTCCTTTGTTCCCCTAAAGTGATATTAAATCCGACTATTACGAGTATTACTTAGCTGTTCTCATCTAAAATATATCATATTTGCCTTTTATCAAAATTTAATTTTTTTATGTTCACCAGCGGGTCATTTAAAGCCATAAAATTAATTTAAATAAATGTTTTAATTTGGCCAAAAACAGACAAAAATTAATAAAACAAAACCAACAATAGCTTAATACAACTATATGTTTTGGTCCTGATCTGGACCCTCTTCAGCTGGAACTTAACAATACATGAAATCATTACAAATATATAAAAGTACAGCCAAAAAATACAATAATTAAAGAGTCAAAGAATATTAAAATTTAAGAAAGATAATCAGTATACATTTGAAACATTATATTTAATGGATTAAGATCATGGATAATTATATATACTACTGAGCAATTCCGTGTATACAGATATCTTTGTTAAATTTTTAATTTCTTTAATTATTGTATTCCTTGGCTGTATTTTTATATCTTTATAATGTAACAATTTTGTGCATTGTTAACTTTAGCTCTATCTGAAGAGATCAGGACCGAAACATATTGTTGTATTTAGTTATTGTGATTAAATTTCGTCTATTTTAGGTCATATTAAAATATTTATTTAAACTTACACACGTTAATAACTAGTAAAATTTATAACTTCTTTGACTCAGCTTTTTTAATAATCTCTGATGAATTCTTGTACACTACTTCAAAATCTATGTAAGTATGAAAATTTTCATTTCTAAAATGAGGTTCGATTGAAAGGAACACAATTATAATTTTTAATATGTTTCTTTAATTTGCGATGTCTATTTCGGCAGTTTTGGTGAAGTAAGTTGAATGTGAATGATGGACTGTCCCCAAAGTAAGTTTAATAAATAAACAGCAGAAATTTCGTACACGAAAAGTAATTAAATATTGATTATAAAAATGAAACTATACAAAGATTTATGTTTATACCGTTAGGTATAGGACATTTGAATTGTTGAGTCATCTGGAATTGAGTTGTTGCGTACAGCCGTTTTCCTGACACTCGAGGTCTAGGAACAAATCTTTTTGGGTTCCTCGTAAGGTAAAGTTGTGGGGATTGTAATTAATAAGCTCTACACAATGAGTGGAGAGATGCATTCTTGACATCCGAGAACAAAAGCGAGGCAAGCGTAGGGCCCTTGGCGTTCTACTCTGCTCTGAAACGTAAGCCCTCATAAATAACGCAATTCTCCTTGGAAGATATTTAATTGTTGGTTTCGCATTTTCAATGGTTGAATAAATATTTAATTTGCAGAAATTAGTTTTAAACTTACTGGCGGAAGAAAGTAGGTTTAAAAATAACTTAAAAGGAATAAGAAACGGCTGTTGAAAACGAAAAGTAAATATCTTGTAAAAATATATAAACAGCACTATACATGAGTTTCTGCAACGTAATCTAAATATGTTTCCTCCCTCTAGGTATTCTTGATTTTTCTATTTGTTAAAGGAAAATCAATATGATAATCCACATAGCTGATTTATGTACATTCTTTGTAACAAAAGGTGAGAACTCTTTCCTGTATGCAAGATCTACATACGGAATATTCATTTGAGTCTGATCAGCCTTAAAAGAAATACTTCTACGAGTAATTATATTTATTGCACAGTTTCTCAATTCTGATATGCACTCCTTTCCCTTGCTTTTATTTTCAAGAGAAGCATTATAAATAACAGATCAAATGCTAACATTAAGATACAAATGTGTAGTCTACAAAAAAATAGAAATTTTAGGTTTTAAACCTGGACATAATTTTAGATTTCCAAACATTTTACTCTCAACTAATAGGATGTTACGTAAACTATATTCTAGGGTAGTTAGCAGATAGCTTCAATTCGTACCCACGTAATTATCGTTTTCGAAGAGAAATAAAGTAAAATCAGTATTCTCCTTAAAACGCCTGTGTGATTTAACAAAAATGGAAAATATAAAAAAAAATGTATTGGATCCTTTTGTTATTTAAGAACACAAAATAGATTAAGGTAAGTTAAACTGTCAGAAATAGATGCATGAAATCAATACCAATAAATAAAATTGAATTCTCCGTCTGTATATTTGTCTTGAATAGGATTCGAAACGGCTCAACGGATTTCAATAAAAATTTCAGGGAATGAAACTGTAATTTAACTTATATTTACGTGTATTTTGCAGAGTTCAGAATACATTAACGTAAATATTTATAAATCCATTTAAACCAAGCGAAAACTGGCGTGAAAACCAACTGCGAGTTATAAGCCCTATTTGGCGAACCTATACTATTCATCCCACTTACTGTGTTATTATAAGCGTAATTTTGGCATTATATATCTATTGTTGCAATAGGATTCGCGCCGTAATTGACCTGTTGTTGGCAGAGATTTATTTCCCTGAGAAATAATAAACTTTCTTTGAATCGTCGATACGATGAATACGTAAATTAGTTTTATTTGTCGCGTGATGTTACTTTTAATATTTAGTAATTGCTCATTGGCTCCGGAAAATGTGAAAGCGGGACCTATTCACAACTAACTGCGAGTTATAAGATTTGCCCTGGAGCGTTCATAAATAAACGTCACCGTACTTTTTATATATTCAATGAATTCAACTTTATCAAAATTTTGCACCTATTGTTTCGTTTTTAAGGCAAAATAAAATAACTATTTCCACGCGAAGTCGTGGTTGTAGCTAGTTTATAAAACAGAAATTTATTCTAATTAATAAGCGAAATATCGTTACGTAAGTCGTTATCTTGTTTATAAAATTGTTATTATTTACAAAATTATTGTTCCTGTAATAAGTTTATTTCTTAAAGACAAGAAATTCAGAAGTCCTATCGTAAATTTTTAAATGATCCTATTATATATTTGTTTATGTATCATATTTTTAGACACTGCTATCGATTCCATGGCTATAAAAATATAATTATTTTATATGAGTCGCAGGTGATAAGTACGTTTTTTCCAAAAGCTTTTATCGGAAAAAACTAACAATCATGAACATTTTAATTTATAATTTTAAGTTATCAGTTTTATTATGAATAGAGAGCAATCAATCATACTAATATACACACCTTAAAGTTAAGTTATCTGGGGATAGGAATTCTCTTTGTCATGGTTTTAACTACTTCATGTAGCAGAAGCATTAAAGTACATTAGTGTAAGAATTGTTTTCGAAAAAAGTTAATTCTTTATATATTCACACAAACGTAGAATAATAAAAGTCAGTTTTAAGTAAAATTAAGAAATTGTTGAAATAAAATTCTGCGGCATAGACGATCTGCAAACAATTTCGTTAGTTACCAGAAATAAAATAATTCAGTGGCATGGAGGATCCGCCAGAAAATAAAAAGTGGGAAGTGGATTGAATTGTAATGAGGACTGACTGTACGGCCAATTGCACAAAACCAGTACTAAAATAAATGTAGTGTGTTCCTTTTCCATATATAATTGAAAAAAAGGCTTGGAAAATGTAGATTAGAAAATCAAATTAAACCTTTCATCGAATAAAATGATTATTTACACACAAACATCGCAATATTTTGTAGATTTACATGTTGCGGTCTCGCCTATTTTTCCTCTGTTAAATTCAATGTCTTCTGTCCAGCTTTCTCACATGTCAATACTGACTCTCCTTTCAGTTGCACGTCGTTCCGATGCCTATTTAAATTATTTACGGCCTTGTAGCTACGTTGAATGGCTTTATACTTATCAGAACCTGCCCTTTTTCGGCAGCACAATTCCGGACGTGGATCATGATAAAACGCCATGGAAACGAAACCCACGCAGTTATTCTTTAAAACCGTAAACGCCGTGATGGAAGTTAAAATGTAATAACCAGAGGAAAAAAGAATAAAAATAGTATTACATATAAAAATGAAATTTTGAAGAGGGAATATTGTTTAAAGGTATTGAGAAACGGTCTTTGTATTTTAAGACGTCTTAATCACATCTTTTCTTCTATTGATATTTCTATTCATCGTGGTGACACTCCTACTCATTTTATTCGTGTGAATTCAAAAGCTGTTGATTGACAAAACAGAAGAAAACAATGGTCTCGTTAACAATTTTTATCCATTGTTTCCAGTTCTTTGTTGTAAGTCAGCTATGCTTTTGTATCCAGAATTAATTGAGTTTGGGCTATCCGATCGCTTCTTTTGTCTTTGGTTAAACTTTTGTTTGATATTTTATCAAACCGGCGAGACAATAGAAACTTCTCAAATATTTATAAACGGTTATTCATCATTTATTGAAATCGAATTTTACACGTGTCGTTTGGATTAACAAGTGGTTTAATTATCGAGGAATTTTAAAAGACGCGAGATAAGTGACAAACAATGAATTTCTATTTATATGTCAAATTACATGCTCCTAACAGTTGCCTCTATTCTATTCTTTGATTGAAATAATGAAAATCTCTTCGTGTGAATTTATTCTCAGGAACTGATACATTTTGAAAGTATGCAAAACGTTTAAGCGGTTTATTTATATCATGGGCAATTAATATTAGAAACAGAAATCTGGATACTACTGAACGTTATGGTGCACAACTGGAAATAGCTGTTTATGCTAAGATCCTTTCATTCTGCCAATTCTACTATATCTTACCGCGAGAATAAAGGTTGAGACTATTTTTCCCTCTGTTAAAGTTATGAACGAGTACATGTGCACGCTTTCCAGTGCCCTTTCTGAGCACCAGAGGATGGATGTGCGTTTACAAACGTTCGACCGATCTAACGGTGCCTGATTATATGAGTTATTCTGTAATCAGTAACAAGACATATGTAAACGGTACTTCCAGTAAGTCTTATAATTTTAAATACATGAACCAAGTTTTTGTTTCAAATTTATATTCTTGTTTTGTTTTATTGTCAGGTCGAGATACATTAGCCCTAATATTATTAAAAGCATGAGGTAATAATATATTCATTAAAAAATTAAGCAATAAATTTCAATTACATTCATAGCCAATGGGTTTATTAATCTGGTATTATCATGCTTACTTATTTAAGAAATAAGCTCCACTTATTTGTAGTAAATGTGGGGGCATACTAAAGATGAAGCACATAATGTATACCTGACTAGGATTATGCACCCCCCAGGTGCTCACTAGATCAGAGAGGGGGAACTCGCCCACTCGGAAAGGGCCATATAATATCTGTTCACGTTCCTGGCTCACAGATGTAGTCAGTTGGAAACACTTCATGAAAGTCCCTGAGTGCAAGATGATCATATAAATGTCCTATGACTATGACTATAATTGTTATTGCGACGTTAAAACAAAATAAAAAATTCTGCTTGTAAGACATTAAAGTTATTCATCAGCGGTATCAGTAATTTAACCTGACTTATTTTGTTAATATCCGTCTATTAATTCTTACCCATTACAATCTATTTGCAAATATTTCAAAACTGAAATAAATAAAATTAAACACGTGTTTAACAATTTACCTACTAATAACTTCGTAACAAATTGATTTTTAAAGTTCTTCTATTTTTAAATAAATAAATACGGTATTGAATTGATTGCTAATTATGGAAATCCTGTTATTTAAAAGCCTTCTAATAATTTAAGCTGATTAAAAATCTAAAATAAAAATTAACATTTCAGACAAACATAAAATTGTCTGCAAAACAAATTTACAGCGACCAAACGTAAAAATAAAATTATTCAGTCGTGTTCAAATATATTTATTTAAATAATCATAATTTGAGCAGCCATATAATAAAATTTTGTGTGAAAAACGTAAATATTATTCTAGAAACAATAATTCCGCTGTGAATGTGAAGTTTTATATAAATAATGACTGTTTTGGCTGCTGTACTCTTTTAGATAAATTATTTTAAATTTAATTATTCCAATTAATTCCCAACATTAACAAGAAAAATGGCAACTAACTATTAATGATATTATTTGTTTCTATCATAGTTCCTGATAAAACTTTCATATCTGCTGTTCCTTTTCGAAATACATTATATTACTAGCTATGACGAAGCTACACGACATGCACGACGCTGGGTTGAATTCATTGAATATATAAAAAGTACGGTATCATTTATTTATGATCGCTTCAGGGCAAACCTTATAAGTCGCAGTTGGCTTTGAACAGGCCCCGCTTTCAGACAGAGCCAATAAGATATAAACTTCCAGACAGACAGAAACTTCAAATATATTTATTTGGATAAATTATATTCATTTTATTTCCTTTTAAAAATGTGCAATTACTAAATATTAAAATTAACCTGACGTGACAAATAAAATCAATTTACGTATAGATCGTATCAAAGAAGTTTATTCTTTCTCAGGGAGTTTGCTCTCTGCCAACAATAGGTTAATTATGGCGCGAATCCTGCTGCAGTACTAGCTCTCTCTCTCAGGCTGTCAAAATTACGCTTATAATAACACAGTATGTGGGAAGATTGGTATAGGAACGCCTAATAGGACTTATAATTCGCAGTTATTTTTCATTCCGGCATTCGCGCGGCGGCTCAATGGATTTATAAATAATTTTATTAATATTTTGTGAACCCTGAAAAAATATCAAAATGAAGCATACACGAAAATTTAAGCTAAAATTCCTGTTTAAATCCCAGAAATTTTCACTGAAATCCGTTAAGACATTTCGGAGCATAAACAGATCACGTGCATAGGCAACCCGCATTCAATTTTAAGGACTTGTGTAGGCCTATTCAAGAAACCTTTTCCATAGAATGTTTTATATTAATATTTATAGTATAAAATCTTCTTCGATGTATCGAAATGAAACATGAATGAATATTTAAGTTAAATCTTCTGCTTTAAAACCCTCAAATCTTCATTGAAATCTGTTGAGCCGTTTCGGAGCCAATTCGAGACAAACGTCCAGACAGACACTTCAATTTTATTTATTGGTATAGATTTCAGAATTGAATGCTAAGTCGAAAATCTCGTAACAGGAGATGAAGAATGATTTTTTATATATGTTTCATTTATTATATGATTTCCGTGGGTTTTAACTCACTAAATGACGTCAAATTTGATAATCTACGTAATTCAATTCAGACCCTGCCATTGTGACTTTAGTTGAACCAACGTTTATGTGACGCACCTGAATTCGTGGGGATTATTCCGACGATTCATTCACTTCATCTGTGCCCTTTGTTTACCTTCGGTCTTTGTATAAGGCGTAGCACGGAATCGAGTAACTCTTCCTCCTGAATATTTTAAGGGAAAGGCACCCTCTTAATTGCTTCGTTAGACCCATCTCCCTTCCATCTTCCCTAATGCACCCCTTTTTCTTGTGTGAGCAAAGTTAACAACCATTAACTGCCTCATAAAAGGGGTAGAAATATATTGTTAACTCCACCGAATGTTGGGTAACGAAAATTTTTTATTACTGATTCATGGCCTTTTTTTTGTTTCCTCAGCTCATTATTTTAGACAGAAGGCTATTGGGAGTTATAAATAAGCCCTCTGTATTTATTATTAAATTTTATACAAACACGTGCGAATGTTTAGGAAAACAATTTTCGCTCATTTATAATTAAGAGGGTTCACTTATAAAATTTGTAATAATAAATTGTATTAAATAATGAATATTTTCAGTTTCACGTAAAATACCAACAAAAACATTACATTTGCAAATTTGAATGCAGACAAACATACGATTGAGGTTCGCTAAATCCTGATATTTAAGAAATAATTACTGAAACTTATCTTTGTTCTATAATCGTTAGTTTATTATATTTTTAATACTTTCATAATATATTTTTAATTAAATATTTTTCAAAATGCCCATTGATTTCAGAAACAGATAAACGAAATTAAGTAACACTTTCTTTTTTCTTTTCAGGTTACAGTGCTACGACGTTGTCTTTAAATTACGGTAAGTGTAATCTCACACGATACCTGAGTCCTCATAATTTTACTATTTTCTTTCATATAATGACTTCTGAACTTAAGGTATTTATTGGAAAAATGGATAACAGAAGACGAGATTAAGATAATAAACATGTTACTGAGTTTCCTGCGTTGTACGTTTTTAAAACGTCTTCCTGGTTTGAAACCCGACAATTCGAAAAAACTAATGTATTTTATTATTAATTTCTTTGCTACAAAAAATAATTTGAAAAATTGATGTTTTAGTATAAACTTATAACTGACTTCGTGCAGAAGCCAGCTTTTATATTTGTGGAACGTGCAAAGAATTGTGCTCATTTGCACAGTTTAAATGAGAATAAAGTTTATTATTTAATAAATTATTTTCGTTATTTCGTATTATGTGTTTAGTTGCTTTATACGGCATATTTCATTGCAATTTTTGTATCGAAATAGACTTCGCGTAAATTTATTGTACTTAACACAAATAATAATAATGATTTTATACACTGATATGTAAAAGTTATTATTCACAGTTTTTGCTGAAAGATCTACGTTTGTTATACATATTCATCAAAAGGTTTGAAAGAACCTATATGTTCTCGTTGTATGGCCTGAGGCTCAAGAATATTATACTATTTGACATTTAAAAAGAAAAATATTGACCTAATGTTATTGCTCTGAGATATTTACTTTTTCAAGTTCATAAAAGATTAATGAATTTATTTTTGAAAATGAAAAATAACTATTCACGCTGCGGTTTATATTATTCTTTATTTCGTTACTTGAAGTTTTATGTGAAAGAATGAATAATTTGTTCTTTTTTAAAAAACAAAAGCTAAATGTCTGCTATTCAACATTTAATTATTGTTTCAATTTATTGTGTTCCAGATTTATAAAATTAAATATATTATCGAACAATATAATCGTATGAAAATAATTGAATTGCCTTCTGATAAAAAAATATTATATGGAATCTCGATGCTCGTCCTATAGGGGCGAAGCATGATCGATTGTTATTAATGATTAGGGTTGACTACTAGTATGATGATCTGTTTCTATTTATAGGACAGGTCATAGTTTTATTTTTTCTTTAATGCGTTAGTTATTGTTCGACTATCAATTTGTTGAAGAAAATCAACATTTTTTGTGTGATTTTACGAAAATAGTTTTTTTTGTAATATGTTAGTTTATGGCCCCTATTCCTTTTAGAAGTCACAAATTGGTTACAATTATTAATTAGATTATATATATGAATATTTTTCTACAGCCACTCCACGGCTAGCAATCATTTATGGCTGTATTGCAACTGTTCATCTGCCTCTCAAAATTAAGATTTTACCCACACTTCCCCTTCGGAAAGTTCCCTAACCAAGTTTAAATTTCCCGGGAACGCCCTAAATACACTCATTTCGGGGCCTACATGAGTAAATACAGATCCACAATCGGAAATTCCATATTAGTGCTCTCGCATTCGGGAATTTTCAGCCCTCTTATCCCTGATCCAGACAACTGGCGTCTTACCGTTACGAGGGTTGCTTGCTAATTCCCTAACTCTACCAGCCAGACCCATGCCCAAGAAATATTATTACAAATAAAATAAATTCCTCCTGGAATTTGTATGAAGTCACTACGTAGCTGACGATTATTAGTTCTTATTGTGTACGTACAACATGTTGTATATTTACCAAAAGTTTGTAGTAATTTAAATTGGTTTAAGTAGATGAAAGGGATTTAGAAAAACTTGAAAATATTGAGCAGTATTATTGATTTTCAAAAAATGTTATGGTTATTTAAGTTAGATACCAAGGAACATGTAACCTATTAATGAATTTATCTCAAAATTGGAGCAATGGGTAAATTGACGATACTTTTGTTATTGATGTACCATGTTCATATATTTTAAGCTTTCTTTAAAGTTATTTTTTTAGTTCCTTCCTCCTTCGCTCTACAGCCCATTGAGGACCTGGGCCTACCATGTCAACTGCATACTGTCATCCTTCATGACATTATTTTTTAGTTACTCGAACAAATTGTATCAAAATGTATTATTAATATTATTTTTACTCCCTTTCATACAAGTTTTTGCTCCTTGTGCAAACCAATACATTTAACTTCCCACCTCCAAAAAAATGGAAACCTGCCAATATCTCGTTTTCCCTCCATGGCACATCCAAAATGCCCATATTGACCTATGACAAACAGAGCATAACAAGTTCAAAGTCTTCAAAGAAGAATGGAAGTCATAATTCACAGATCTATGTCTGAAGTTCGACAGCATTTTCACTGATGGTGCCAAGAATAGAGACAAAGTTATAGCAGTGCCATCATCTCTTCTTCTAATACCTGCCCCTTAATCCCCATTCCTCCATCCTCACTGCAGAAACCTAGGCCATCAAGCTTGCTATAGACCTCTGATCTTCGTCCTCCAAACTGAACCACTTAATCCTCTCAGACTCACTCTCCGATAGAAACACCATCGCCAACGATGACAACTCCCAAGAACTATCTTCGATTATCACTTAAGCTCTATAAAAGCTCCATACAACTGGAAAGAAGATAGTGTACCGGGGTATAAAAGGAAACATCTTCGTCCACCAGCTAGCAAAAATGGCCACCCATATTCATCTCTTCCTAATTTCATCAACACGTTCTCGGATGTATGGAAACATGCCCTTCCAAAACTAGTCTAAAATGAAGCCAAACACACAGCTACTAATTTCTTCTCCATCCACCTCCCTGAAAAGGCATCCAGAAGAGATCAGGTGGTCCTCTCTAAATTAATACACTCACACGTATACTGAAATAGTTCTTCACCAATTTTGCAATCTCTCTTACACGATCATCACCATGAAGCCATCAAAAAAAATTTACATTAGTATTTCAAGAATTTGATGTTCGAGGAAGTAAAATTAATGATTGTGTTGGAATTCTCCCGCTTGTGAAAAGTAAATTAATTCACCATGGATTTGTATTTTTTGCATCAATTCTGCATCGGAAGGAAACTATAAGCACCCAATCCAAACTTCGCCGCAGTATTAATACTGCCGCTCATAATATTTTGATGACGGAGGGAAACTTCATATCAGACCTGCGAATAACTTTCTGCAAGTTTAATTTACTGTCCATCTGTTCCGCCTGAGTAACGCAGCGCTATCAAATGAAGGAGGGGCAGCGAGGAGGATCCACTAATTGTGATGGTAACAGAACAGCACTTAAGAGCTCTCCGGAGACAATTAACAGCTAGTATCACACGGCAACAGCCGAGTAATGGCTATCCAACGAAACCCAGCTAAAGTGAGAGAGGCTTCAGCGTATAGGCAGTTCTGTGAACACGAGATTCGGAAGGTGTTCCGTAACAAAGCGATTCTCGCCTTTATCTTCAGCAAACGGCCGTGGAAGAAGTTGTCATGGAAACCGAGGGAACGACTCTTGGGAATTCAACCAACCACGCGCACTGTTCTTCCTCTCCGACAAAAGCGAGAATTAAGTGACAATATTCCATTAGCTGTTGTAATTACCACGGAATGTATATGGACATTTGTAGTTCAAATACTGAGACTTCCGTATTACCAGGACTGACTAAATTAATATAGTGAACTCTTGAGCTGTGTGGATTTCAAATCTAAATAAAAATTTATTCTCATTCCGTTACAGTCTCATTGAATACAAAAAACAAGCATACTACAGAATGAGAAATTTTAAATTAAGTTAATTCAGAACACATAAATGACGAAACTAAACTCAAAATCCAACTGAATAAAATGCAATTCACCGAATTTTAAATCATAATGTGCCTTTAATTTGTAAACATTTCTGAGACGAGAGTTATTTATGAAAGAGTTTGAAAGCTTGTAACTAAATGACGTGGTAACGTTTCTATTTTAAAATTCACATCATTCATGAAATACATACTGTATGTGGTTATAATACTAATAAATTTTGATAAATTTAGTAACGAATCTGACATAAATTGTTTGACACAAAACATAACAGGGAAAATTATAACGCGGAGTCAGTTAATCATTTACATATGATTGGGTGTGATGTAAAATTATAATTATGGTGTTAGTATTAGTAAAATTTAGTGATTTGAAGTGAAAAAGGGTACCGTGTTCGTTAAATTAAATATAATATTTTAGTCATTACAGTATAAAGTGAAGTAAGCACCATTACTAATTTTAATGTATAGTTTAATTGTGGTAATGGACTGGTACGTTTCTAGTTTATTTTTTGCCGTCTTCTCTTAGTTATATAGTTGTACTTAAGTTTGTTTATTTATTAATTTTATGTATTTTAAACATTGTCACCGGTGCCTATTGCAATGCAAATAAATCTATCATAAAGTTTATTATTTTGAAAGTTCAGGAATATTCCAATTATATCGAAAAGTCAACTTACAGAATCTAATAAATCACTCTTACCATTTAAATGAATTCGTCCCTTTAGCAGCTAGCAATAAATGTTACAATTAATTATTAGTATCTGATAATTTTAAAAATAATAATTGTAGTGCCACGAAAATTAGATGGTACATAGCCTAAATTTAGTGGGTTGCGCGAAATTGAATCCATCTACCACAATGCTTAAAAATAGTGGGACAAGTAGAGTTGTCGAACAACCGCAGAATATTCTACTTCTTTCAACCAGATGCACACGAAGTCAATTTGCGGCCACGTGTGCGCTTCACAAGCACCTCCTTTATATATGAATCCATCAGTTACTTTTAATTTTAATCGCGCTATATCCATGCCATGAGTACTCTTTCAGAATGACTGTAAAATCAACGTAGCTTACGTTTTGAACTGTAAATTTGATTTTTAGTTATTAATGTGTTAGATAAGTAGATTTATTTCACGTTACAGTGCGTTTTATATTTTGAATATGTGTAATTACAAACTACAATTGCACATTAATATGCTGTAGATAAATACTATAGCGCAGAAGCAACCCGCCCTAATTTTATTCAGATGTTTTTTATTTTAAATGATCGAAATTCAGAAAGAATATTCTAACTCGGAGACAGAATGAAAACATTGACGTGAGAAAATACATTGTGTTGACTGAAGTAGAATATAGCGGGATGTACTGACTATCAAGGGAAAGAAGTGAACTCCAGCCTTTATCAAACTACAAAAACTGTCAAAGTACCCGCCACTCACCCACAACGTCGACTATAACTTTTTACTCTCTCTTGAATACATCTATGATTCTCTCGTCACATTGATACTAAAAGGTTTAAAAATAAATAAATTTATCATCCCTTACTGGTTTGTTTTATTCTTATGTAACACAGGAACCAGTCAGGAATATAACAACGAACGCCGAATCCACGTGACGGTCATTATCATACCATTCTGCAGTTGTATCAGAAGGTTTTGCCTTTTAACGAGTCTCCTTCCTCCTGATAAAAATGTTTAACTTCTCGATTGGTTTTTGCATCTGCGGTGCTGACCCTGGCGGTATTTCTGCCCACTTGGGATGCCCTGCAAATAGCTGGCCGCACCGTCTGGCATCGTAATGAACTTCTAGCTGTCTTCATCTGCATATTAAATCGAGCCTATTGCCACCTGTTACATATTAATGAGCCCCCTGCCGTCTCTTCTTCCTCGCAAAATTCTGCGAATAAGCTTTACTCATAACGAGGCGTTCGTATCCGACAACTGCCTTATTTCGTTGGCTTTACGCCTCTACGTGAATTTATTAGCGGCATCCTGGCGTCGTTTAACGTGGGCCAATTCCGGAAAATAACCGCATAGCAAACAGTTACGACCGCCTACCGCATTCACCCTATGGAGCGTAAAAGGTGAGTTATAATTCCATGAAAGTTATCATATTAACTAACATTTTTATTTCAGTACCAATAATACCAGATTAATTTAATGTAGCTCTGATAAAAACGGCAAAAAATTTGTTTCTTAATTGATTGAATACTGTAGTCCGATAAATTTTTCTTAACATATTCGCCAGTGATTGCCGCAAAAATTATATAGCTGATCTTTTTACACTGTCCGTCCTGTGAGCCTAAACCGTTAACATGGAGCCATGGTTAAATTTTAAAATATGACTTCCTGTGGTGTAATGGTCAGCGTCGCCTTTCTCCGGGTTCGAATCCTGGCAAAGATTTTTGTGTGTTTTTTACGTTGTTGTTTGCCTGTTAGGAAAGTTTAATATGTAATAGGAAGTCCTATTGTAGAACTTTCAAAAATCAAGGTTAGTCTCATCATTTTCCTCAACTTTGTAAAGCTGCTTGCCGGCACCATGTTCAAAAAAGATACTGAGTTTGTCCTTCACGTACTATTATCATTTGTTACGTTATGATTAGCCATTTATATATAAAAATTATTGTGAAAACTTTCATGTAATTTATATTACTCTGTATATACGGACATTAACGTTTTTTATTTTTATAGTCCTCTAGACTAATACAAATTTTTACTATGATATTCAGGTAATCGTCGAAGTATTTATTTATGTATGACACACTTGAATACAGATATCCTGATTTAAATTTATGTCTGCAATATTATTTAGTTATTTTTTAAAAACTATTTTACGTGTTAGTCATTTGTGGCAGTAGTAGTACGTCTTCTACAATTATTCCTTTCAAATCTAAACTTCCTCTTAGAATATTCCCCTTATTTACAGAATTTTGTAAAATTTTAATCCTCCAAAATTATTTTTAAATTGTGAATATAGTGAATATATGTGGAATACATATAATAGATAAAACTTACGGCTTAAAAGTTAGAATTTGATTGTGCAATTTAACTAATAATAGTTATAATTTTAGCCATTCGAATGGAAAATAAGTTATTATGTTTCGATTTGGTTCAGCAGAAGTGGGATATAAAGTAGCATATATAAATGTAGACAATAATATTTAATGCAAATGGTAGAAAGCCTGCACAATAATAAAAAATTAACGTTGAGGAATCGATAGAAGGCTGAAACGAATGAATAGAAAAGCGATTAACCACCACTTTATTTGAAGGGAATTCACCACATTTAACTAGGAATTCAAGTGCTACAGCTCTGTAGAACTAGTTCCTGCTGCAAACAATGGTTGCCTCCACAGACTTCAAAGTTATACTAATCGCCTTTCTTTCCACTACCGGCCAAAACTCCTCATATAATTCATCAGAAAAATCCTATGATTTCAAACTCTGACGAAAAATCTGAGGACAATAGCTACATTTAAAATGAATTAAGTAGGCACTCATACCGTACTTGAAATTTGTATCTCTAACGCTAATGACAATTGGAATTCGTCTCTGAGGTATACTCCGTCAAAAATCGGTACATAATTCTACGCTTTTCCTATATTATAAATTTTCTTAACATGACAAAAACTTTAGTGGAAGTAAGATGCAAGCCATGACCACTTATATTGAAATAAAATTGTTGGTATGTAGAATATTCATCTTTATGCAGTAAATAAATGATTGGTTGTTTTTAATAATAATTATGTAGATAAATTAACGACCGGATAACGACAAAATTTTTATTTTTTTGAATTGACTTTTCGACTCCACATTTGGTACCTACTCAGATAATGTGTCTACAAAAGTTGTACAAAACGTTTTACACAAAAAATTATTAAAATTTCAGAATATTAAAAATATTAGAAATAATAAATTATAATAAAACTTCTTCCTCTTCTTCTTGTTTGACGTTACAGTCCTTGTATAACATTGGCCTCCTTTTTCACCTGCCTCCATTCATTTCTGTCGATTACCTGCCCTTTACAAGTCCATATGCCTTCCTAATCGTCAAGGCACCTTTTCGTAGGTCATCTTCTATCATCAAGATTTCCTAAACACATCTTCTTTATACTCCGAGATTCTGGCATTTTAATTGCAAAACGTGGCTGTAGCTATGCGTTTGACCTTGATATTCAGCCTTCTTCCTTTCTCTCTCTCAGCCACAAAAATCTTTCTCTGTTTCTTTCTTTCCCATCTCAAATGGCAACATTTCACTTGCTGTCATCACCAAACCTACCACTTTATACGTCACTATAGCTCTTAATACAGTCATATATAATTAGACTTCTGTATTTACACTTAAATTTCTACACTTAAATATTTTACAAGGCGTAAAAAGTTTTATAATTTTAATAAAAAAAGATGCCTGCCATATTTCCTTAACTTAACGTATCCAAACGTCTGTAAATTCCACTTGATATGCACAAAATGTGTATGGAAATAACACCATAATAAGCAGAAAAGGCCTTTCGTTTGAAGGTGACATTTGCAGAATTAGGATCGCGATCAGTTACAAAGGTACATTTGCATAAAATCGGATTTAACGAGTAAAGTAGGGACCCTTCTGAACCACTCATGACTACATTTTGGATTTTGATTCTCTACTATCCCACTTTATTTCATTGACAAAACGGTTGGTGAAGGGGAGGGGAGCGTAGCAACCGAACTACTGAACCTTTTCAAAGCTCTAAAGAAGTCAGTGTATGTTCAGACTTCTTTCTGGAAACAGGGCTAGGCTCCCGGGCTCTCTTCTGCTCAGTTATCTGTCTTCGATTCAGTTTAGGTTTGGATGGTTTAGTAAAAGAACTTCACTTACAGAATCTTTCCATTTATCTATCCTGCATTCTCCTTACTTCGATAACTAAAGAAGAGAAGACAATTAATATAATCCAACTCCCTTTCAGTCTGATCAGTTCCTTCCTTGGCTAATATATTTAAATTTAGGCACCCATATTATTTTGGTATTCTGAAGTTTTAGTAAGGAACAACATTTCATGCCAAATGTACAAAAAACCAAACCTGACTGCCTGTAACAGCAGCATTAACCGAAATGTGATACAAGAATTCATAGCAAAAAACAGGTAAAACTACACAATATGATGATTAAAAATATTGAAAATAAAACAAAAATTGCAATAACGTAAACAAACTCTCAATTTAACAATAAGTAAATTCAACCATAAAATAATTAAACTTTAATTATATTAAAACTATAATGAAAATAAAGGACTTTAAATATTGCCTAATTTTAATGTATCATTATGAGAATTTAATGTGTTACGTTTAAAAAATATGATTTAAAATTTCAACATGACTTACATCTAATTTATTATATTAATTATATCAAGTAATAGTGGTGTCACACAGCACAAGAGTAATATTTAACGTTTGGTTGTACGGACATTACTTTTTACTATCATTGTCTGAAATGTAGAAAGTCTAACACGTGATTCAGTATATAGGTCAATTTAATAGAACTGAGAAGAATTTCTGGACGTTATTCAAACGAAGAATTTTAACGAGAAATCTTTTTAATGGAAGCACTCAGCTGCTGTCCCTATGAGCACCGTAGCGTGAGATAAGCTGTAACGGGGTTATGGAGAGTTAAAACATCGACGAAACTTACTCGAGGAACCTCATATTGACATAATCATAACGACCAACCCCGCGGGCGATTAACGCACCAATCTGGAAACTTTGAGATAACGTATGCTTTGAGACATGCGTCATGGGCCAGAAAGATTTTAAGTTTCTTTTTAAGCAAAATATGCTGGTACGAAATGTTAATAACGTTGGAAATTAACATAATAAGTCTGTCACTGAATTTATTTATAATTTTTGAATTAACTACTTCATAAAATTAAAATTAAATCTGTGTTCACGAAATTTGTAGGAAGCAATATAATGAGACATTCTTGGCATTTCTGAGATTCACAATTAATTATGTTGTAACGTCACAACCTGGAAGAAACATCCATTTTTACATTCAATAATATAAAATTACAATGAACTTTTTAGCAAATAATAAAATACATAACGTTGCAATCCTAATTCCGCAAAACTAAATAATATAAAATAATGAAGAATTGTACAAAGTAAATATTTAATTTCCAAATAAAATATACAATAATGATTATCGTATTAATAGCTTACATTGAATTATTTATAATGTCTAAAACACACTATTAAAATTACAATTTATGAAATTGGAATGATTGTTCATCCTTTACATAGGCCAAACCAAAGAACCAGAATTAGGGTGGATTGGTCTAACACTAGGCTTCCACATGACAAATTATGTCATTTCCGAACATATCATAGACATTAATTACACATCTCACTGACTGAAATATAAAGACAATAATTTCAAATCCTGATAAGTTCACAAAATGCTTCACATTAAATTAACTGCTAATTATTTTAATATAAAAACTAATTAAAAGTCTTTTATAAATAAATATTCCGTTATAATAATTTATAAAAATCCAGATGTTTTCGACTATAATAGACTATTAGCCGGAGTCATCTGCTGACACTTTCGACCCATACCGTTCTGTGATAAAAATCTGCAAAATTAAACAAGGACGTTTTATTTTTAAAAGAATATTTGTTGTTTTGTAGATGGCTTGAGAATTTTTATGTAACTGACACTAATTTGTTGAGCAGTATTTATAAGGCTTTGATCCATGGTATATCATCTCCCAAACTTTATGCTAATTACCTTTTTTATTTTATCTTATAGAATGATAACTGACAATCCTCTAGTGCATTTGTACAGTTTTATCTATAATGTTTAACATATTTTTTACCCGTTGATGGTGTTGTTGTTAAATTGAATTAATTAATTATGATTAATAGTGGAAGGAATAGAAGAATGCTTCCAATTGAAGCTCAGCCTTGCATACTGTGATATAGAATTTTAATTTTTATTCACGATGGACAAATGACTCGACCAGGAATCGTACCCGGCACCTCTCAATTTAAATAATAATCATTCTTCACTGATGTCCCACATTTAGCCCGCGAAGAATCTGATCGAGTAAATTGCAGGCGAAGTTGAGCATCAGGTCTATAGGATGAAGGAATCTCGTGTTGGATTGGGGATGGGAGCGTCGACTCGGGTAGAGTATCCACCCGGTAAGGTTAGGTTCGATTACAGGTCGGTTGTGAGTTTTAACTATAATATTTAATTGTCTGTTTCTGCGTTATTTATAACCCAACATATTTAAACATATATCAATTATATAATTTCAAAAATCTTTCCAAAATTCATACTAATTAAGTGACGTAATTTAGTCCATTCTACATCACTTGGGTAGCTTAAATGAGAACAAAAATATTTTCATTGTTCTTTTTTTGGACGAGTAAGTGGCTGACACTTTACTGATACTAACAAGACGTCCCCACGCGACTGTTAGTAGAAACTGAAGTGCCATAATTAAAAAATAACTGAACTATAATTCCATGAGATTTGATATTTAAGTAATCCGTTTTTAAAAATCACACGTGGACCGGTAATATACAATGATAGAACAATGACTCTTGAGATGAATTAAAAAGTAACGTTGGTTTTAAATCGGACGCCTAATCTACCATATAGCTCTGAGGTAACAACAAAATGAATTCTAGACGTTAGCAAAATTCAATCCCATGGGAGTGCAGTTCAATCCACTTAAGCGACACCCCAAGTAAAGTATCGGAAAAGTGAGAGAGCTCAAAGATTTTAAACTGAAATTAACTGAGGAAAATAAAATACAAAAAAATTACAAATGCCAGAAATTGATGAATTTTAAAATTAAAGTTAGGGACAATACGTTTTAATAGTTAAAATTCTACAATTTCTGACTTTTGGGCATTATTTGAGTTTTATTTATTTATTTTATTTGTAACCGAGGAAAACTTGAAAAGGAAGATTGAAATTAAAATACGCCAAATATCAGTTTATTTGCTTCAACACGCCTCTGTAGGTAGGTTAAAACGTAATTTGGTTTAGAAGCATCAAATTACTTCCACAAAGAAAATATATTAAAAAGAAAATCAGTTTTTATAATTGTCACTAATGCTAATATATGGAGGCAGTTTTTAAACTTCAAAAACATAATATTTTTTGTGATTGCTTGTAACGTATTGAATTCAATAGTTATTTTAATAATGTCTAGTTTTGCGCCGGTTCAAAAAGTTTCGATTTTTTACACTCGAAATACTTATTCATGTTCCTCAGATATCAACGTTAGGATGATTTCAGTTACAGTTAAAATTGTTATAAACAATGTTTCGTTCAATTTCTTGGTTAAAACAAGTAGAATGCAAGTTGTAATATACAAATTTAATTTTAAAATATTTTTAAAGGGAACTTTACTTACAAAACTAAAAATGTTAAATAATCAATTTTCTTTTAAATCTGTAATGATGTAGTGGTTATTTCGTTGAATACACGGTCGTGACTGTATACGCAAGAAGATATCAGGGCAGTTGATTATGAGCAGGTGTGATGACAATGTGGTTTCCGATCATCGGTGGCAAGCAGAAATATCAGGTAACAACCACAAAATTCAATCTAATCTGGTTCAGCTTACCATCCTCCAAATTAGACCCCAGAACCTCGAAATCTGTTACAAGATAACACGTTATTCCGGTCTCAAATCGAAATTTAATACCAATCTCCACGAAAGTTAAGCAAAAACTCAGCCAAACTATTGTTCTAATTACATCAAATAAAATACTTAAACCAATATGTGTCGCGATTGCTCTCGCTACAATACTTATATTCACCGAAGTACATATGCGGCTCCCTCACTTATTTCGCGTTTTTCATTGCTCTCCAGATACCAATTACTCCATTAAAATAGATAAAGGACATTCTCAGTCAATAATATGTAGCTTCGACGCTATGCATCCGACGAATAATTTAATTCTTGCTTCCAGCTGATGAGCCATGACAACTCAAAAAATGTCTTTTCTCGGAATATTAACTCAGAAAATTAGATGTCCATGGTCAAAACCGAATGTTTAATAATTTTGAATTTTCTGCGTTCTTAGTCATTAAACGTTCATTACCGTTTCCATGGTAGCAGAAGAGAAAATCGAATATGCTCGACTCTACTCCAATTTTGATCATTTGTTTACTTGTTTTAATTAGGCGCTAGGTAATTTTACCAAGGAAAATCACCAAAAGAGTTTTATTTTAAAACAACTGCCCATTTATTCGATCAATAAGATTAACAACATCCCTCAGGGAATGGTGATACATATAATTTTAACATAATACGAGGCAGAATTCTTAAACTATAGGTCGGATTACCTAGTTAACCCTTAGTTGCCTTGTTTTCGCATCCGTATATTCCCATTCAAATTCCCTTCTATGTAATGATAAGGGAGCTGCGACAACATGGATTATTCTCATGTAGTCTATCTTCAACCCCTCCATCAAAAAAATTAGAGTCAATTTCTTCAGTGTCTTAAGGTATTATGAAAATAAATTAGACTTAAATTTTCCAATACTCCTCTTAAATAAAATAAAAATTATATACATATATAAAATAAATAATTATATATATATAAAATAAATAATTATATATATAAAATAAATAATTATATATAAATTATATAAATAATTATATATAAATTATATAAATAATTATATATAAATTATATAAATAATTATATATAAATTATATAAATAATTATATATATGTATTAAATAAATAATTATATATATATAAATAAATAATTATATATATATATACATATATTCTGGCAGTGTCAAAATTGATTGCGATATTTTATTTATAGTAACAATACCTAAATTAAAAGCCATAATTTACAATTAACTTTTTAGGCATTCATTTTGATATTTAGAATGTTATATTTAACTAAAACTAACGTAAATATTAAAATATCCCCTTGAATAGATTAATGATTCTTGCTTTATCAACGGGGTTAATTGTTTACTTTGACAAAACGTTTAATCATTTTCACATTTCAGGTGAATCGTATGCCGATATAATTTATATATATATATATAAGAAAGAGTTCTGTCTATGCCGTCTAATCAAAGAACCGAACTGCAACTGCTTTCGTCCTGTTTCTGTTGGGATTGGAAAAATTATAATTGAAATATTTTTATGTTTTGATATTTACTGTAAACATTGACATTTAGGAAACTATAAATTGACAGATCCCAAAATTTGGACAAAAAACATAGAACTGTGGAGCACATTATTTCTTACCCTCCTTTTTTCCTCTGATTGCATTTGTGTTTAATATGATTCTTTTTTATGAGCCACGTCTCATTAAAAGTCTAACACATTACGTTTCTTAAGTTTTAACAGTCAGACAAAAATATTTATACTCTAAATTCTTCTAAACTAAGCTCCATTTTTTTTATCGAAAAGACTAATGGAGGCAATAATGAACTTTAAAAACTTATTTTCAACATGATGAGTTCACTTTTGTTCTTGGGAGCGAAATACAGAGAAAGAGAGCCGTATGGTTTCAAGTTGTCCATCCATTACCCCAAATGTTCTTTTCCGTAAGTGTTACTCCAAGCTGGTGCCCTCTGATTTACACCCCCACTTTTTTTTCAACAGTGGTGCGACCTCAGAAATCCTACCTCCATCTCTCACTTCGTATCCAATCGCCCTACCGGATTTCCTGTCGATTTCTCCGGGAGCTGGCTTACATGTGAGCGCTAAGACGCTGCCACTGCCATGCCGATGATCCAATTTCGGAGAAACATTTCCAGGAAGCAATTATCCGTCGACCCCGCGCTTTGATGAGGAGCCTGTGCGAAATTAAAACCTGGGAGACTTTTCTATCCCGTTCATACGCCACTGAGCGTGTTTGAGTCGCGGGATTATTCTTTATTCGTATCACAGACATTCATTCCCTTTATAGAAGGACTTCAATGAAAACCAACATTTTGAGAAAAAACTAAATAGAATAAAAAGAATTATATCATTGCCCCTTAAAGAGAATAAAAATGTTATAGAAATTTTAGTACCGTTTCCATTCAATAAGCAATAAATTTTCGTAACTAGTACCGCCATAATTTTCCATCACATTGCTTTTTTGGCAGAATAAGGTCCTTTATGCGACTTCACTTATTTCATTTTACTTAACAAAGTAAATTTTTCATATCCGTTTTCGATTATTATATTTCGAATATACAACATATAATAGTTGTCATATATTACTTTCGCTGGCAGTACAGGAAATATTCAATGTTTTAAAAAAGAAAATAAATTAATATTAATTACTCGAAATTACATAGAGTTTAAAGAATTTATTTCTGTTCCAGTATCAATATTGGGATAAATAAAAAACCATGTAAAGTGGGCATCCAAAGAGCACTTAATTAATTTACTGTTCGATGTGCAAGTAGAATCAGGTGGCATTTGCTCCAATAACTTAATTAAAGATTTTTTATACTATATTCTAAAAAATGATTTATTTCACTCCTTCAATTTAGTTTCAATTCAGGAATGATATGTGAAAATATTTTTTAATCATAAATATTGAGGTTACTTTGTTAATTATAACACTAAATTAATTATTTTTGATAAAGTCTCCTAATATACCTGATATTTAAGCAACAATAGCCAAATTTGTATTAAACAATCTCATTGTGAAGATATAAAAAAAGTATCTAAATAATTCTAATTTAAAAAACTGACTGTAAGAGGAACAACGAGTAGTTTTTCTATGGCGTAGCATGTCACGAAGACTCGAATTATAACCATTAGTGTGTATTTATTAAGTACTTAATCCATGTTACTTAAATAAGGCATTCACTAAATTTAGATGTTAGTTCACGCTAACCAGACCAAATAGATGGATGAACTATCGTATTTTTATAAATTAATTTCAATGATGGTGTGAAAAAGCTCGAATTTCGTATGTATGTACGTGGATGTATGTCCTGGATACACATACAAACACGTGGAGAAATTTCGACCAAATAGTGTAAACGTAGTCTTTTCGATCCGATAATCAGCACTGTAGGAGTAGAACACGGCCACAACCTACAAGGACGGGGATGTAAATTTTTAAACATTAAACCGGCCGATATTTCCTTCCAATAAATACTTTTCAGGGCCAGCTACTTTGACAGTGTTACTCCCGGCACTAATTTTTTTACAAGCGTTGCCCCTTTCAGCAATGGTGAAGGGGAGATTTCAAGGGGTGGAAGTGGATAGGCGTCACTCGTAAACAACAAGTAAACTATTGTGTTTGGTGTCGAAACCGGTGTAATTTGCGTCGCTGTCTGATTCTGACATAATTGCAATTCAACCCCTAAGAGAAGTATGGAAGGGCGTAAACCAAATTCCATGTTCTACATTCTTCGATAGTGAGGAATGGGCACGAAATTATCCAAAATTCCTACTAGTGCAGGGCATCCAGTTAGTTTTAAACAAGGCGCAGGAGCCTAGACAGGTAGAGAAACATACTTCCAAATGATTTTGTGGTAAATATACAGTGGAGGGAACGCCCTTTCAGCCACTAAAATCTGGAATTTATAAATAGATAGAATGTCTTTCATTAATTTTATTTTTTAATACGCATTGTCGTCTATTACAAGATATTAAATTCGGCTGTTATATTCTCAGATTAATTTATAAGCATGTTTGTCAGTGAATTGATGAAACAGAATATTCTACGTAATTTTAGTTGATGTCCACGTTAATAAGCCCCCTTGTTCATAGATCCTATACTCTGCTTTGTAATTCCTCTTATTTAGAAGAACAATTGTCAAACAAGACGCTATAATTAAGCTCCGTTGTGCAGCAACACAACCTACAGTATTTTAATATTTATAAATGATATGTTTTAGAATAACATCCAAATTAATCCTTCAAGTAAAAATTTTTAGATGAATAAACAGATAAGTTCACTATTTCCGCAGACCAAAAATTTTCAAATACGGAAACGTAAGGTATGTTACCCTAATTCCGTCGTGAAGTACTAATTTACCTTTGGTATTAGCTAAAGTCCCTATCAGCGAGTGCGTTGAAATATTGTGGAAGCGAATGATCCGATGCACATATAAGCAGCTTATGGGAGTTATTATTAGTTGGACACGTGTACGATAATAACGCTATTTCTGGATATAATCCTTCAAAGAGAACCTGTTGTTCGGGGCTCTTTGTAGCTCTCCGAGCAAAATTTGTTTATTAAGCGCCATACTGAAAGCAATTAGAGGACTTTATTTATTAGGCTGTATACTAGTTGAAATAAGGATTTGGACTTCATTGCAACTTTTCTTAGTTTCTTAGTCATTATTTATCTATTTGGTCATTAATCTGTTAATTGTTTTTGACTTTTTGTATTTGTGCTTTTAGTTGGTGATCAAACCAAAAAAATTATTCTGGGAACAATTCGTGCTCGTGGTATTTTAATGGTTATAAGTTTTAAATAAGTATCCCATATTTTAACTATTTGAGGCAACATCTGTTGAGATGTTGAATCAACAGCTTGCGCAAGCAGATACAACTTAGAAAGGAGCAAACCATAAGAGTGAAAATTGTATTCTAAATGACATTAAGATGTTTCAGGTACATCGATATAAACCTGTGAGGATGCGGATGCTGAAAAATTACGACCTCTTAGGTGCAACTGGGTTTCTGAGATCAAACAGTTTATATAATTATCTTACCAGCTCACAATTTGGATTTAGAAAAACTGCGCAACTGTTAAAACTATTTTCACCCTCGCCTATGAAATATTATAACAACTAAACAGATAAAGATACCCATTATGAATTTTCTGTGTGTACCATTATATCCTATTAACCATAATGAAGTATTACGAAATGAGTCGAATTTCCCATACTTGGTTCTCCTCTTACATAGCCAACAGGAAACAAAGAGTTACTTTAAAAGACACATTTTCTAGAAAAATGTTTCATTCAGACTGGAGACAAATAAAGACTGGGGTTCCATTTTGGATCCGTTGCTCTTCTTTATCTATATAAAAATCTTACCTGAAGCCATAAATTCTCCCCGTAAAACTATACACTTCGCCGATGTTACTAGCATTTTATTAACAAGTAAACAAAGTAGTCTGGAAAATGCTTCTAATGACACTAACGTGGGTGCTTCACTGGTTTTCAGTTAATGGCTTGTCAGTCAATTGTGATAAAACTCATTTCCTGCAGGTTCAGACAAACAATGCTTCATTGAACTCTGTAGCTCCATTGAAAAAACAATTGTGAATTAAGTGAAGTTGAATGCACAAATGTTTCAGGTAGACAATAAATTAAATTGGTAAGATCTCATTTATATTCTCCAAAGAAAACTAGGCTCGGCTAGAATTATGTCAATTTGTTGTGACATACTTTACTCTTTAACAACATATGGTATATTATTCTGAGGTGATGCATCAGGAAAACAAAAATTTTTTAATCTGTAGAAAAAAAATTGTTAAAATATTATGTCAAGTTCCACCAAAATGTTCATGCAGGGGGCTTTTCAAGAAAATGGGAATAATTGCTCTTACTTGTCAGTACTTTCAATCACAGATGTTATTTGTGATTAATAACAGTCGCCTGTTTACATAAAATTCAGATGTGCATAGCTTTGGCACCTGAAATAAAAATAATTTACACAAGGGAAGTCTTCCAACTATAATACAAAAGGGTGTACCTTATAAAGCTATTAGTCTCAATTAAACAGTTGAAAATACATACAAACAAGTTCAAACATGAACTAACTTTTTACTTAGTCACTCCTACTCTCATGGAGTTGAGTGTATCTTAATATAAAACGTACCATAGATATAGTGCACTTTTCAGACACTAATATACGACTCTTAATATATTAGCAATATTTATCAATATTATATGTAGAGTACAAATTATATATCTTGTCTTCTACGTAGTACTCAAGCATGTCTTATTATAACAAGTATAATCATGTTGTTGTTGTGGTATTCAGTCCTAAAACTGGTCTGAGAGTTATCATATGAATGTAAATAGTAGCATAGAGTTAATAGTAATTTATGTACAATCTCTGACTCATTCCACATGCCTGAAGTTCCACTTGTCTATGGGATCTATGGAATATGATTTAATACAAATACTAATTAGAGATTTATCAAATTACAATAATTTCGAAATAAGTGATTGAGTGGTTTATAAAGGCAGTTAAGTTATTTATTATTCTAAATTAGTGGAAATGCGAAGCTGTACCTTGGTATAAAACCATTTGGTGTACTTCAGCGTTTAGTTCAACGGTTGCCAGGATGAAGTAATTTTAAAGGCTGTTACAAAGAATTCGGAAATGCAGACAAACGCATAGAGATGCAGCCAAGGTTGTAGTGGAGTTTTGCGGGTCGTTGCATCAAAGGAGGATATCACCGAGATTCACACATTACTTTACACAGAGTTTTTGGTAAATCGTTACAAGTTTGCGTCTAAAGAAGAAAATATTTTAAAAGTGTTTTATTAATTATACACGGTTAACCACAATTCCATCGAAAAATATCATAGGTTGTTCAAATAAACATCGAGTATTTTTGTTATAAGGAGTTGTTGAATTTCGTTTGTTGTTATTAGGAGTTTTGAATTTCGTTTATTTCGTTTGTCCATGGTGTTTTTTTAATCTGTATTGCACTGGTAATAGTGCACAACGTCAACGATGATCCCTGCGTGTCTTGTTTACATTGGCTTAAGGCGTTAGGAAGCACTTTGAGATACAGTTTCGATAACAATGAAATTGTTGCCATGGATCTGTCACATGGCCGGCCATCTCGGTCATCAGACATGGCACCAACGGACTCCTTCACTTTAAGTGACTACCCTTGATAAATCCACGTACCTAACTGATAGTATTATCGCAGTCGCAGAAGCAGTATTACCAACTCCTAGAATCAATGAGCGTGTAAAACAGTCGATTATGCGTCGCTATACACTCTGTCGTGATCATGGTGGCCTACATTTTAAACAATACCTTTCTTCTTTAACAGTTCTGTATTTTCTACGTTGTGTATTGTACACTCACAGAACAGATTGAACGAACTGTTTCGTTAGAGGGTTCTTATATTATTCTGGGTTGTACGTTTTGGTTATTGTATAATACTTTTCTGAATGTATTTCCACAGAAACTTAAGTGATTGCGGAAGCAAACATAATAAATAATAATTACATTACTACCCTGTAACGCGCAACCATAGACCGTTGCTCCCTTATACCAAAATTCTCATAAGATATCTCTTAACAACCTCTGAAAGTTTTTCGGAGGAGTTATGGTTCACCCCGTTTATTGCTATTCGGATGATAAGAAATTATTAAAATTTTAATTATGTTCCATAGATATAATAATTTTTAAAAATGAGTTTCCATCAAGACCGATTTAATTTTAATATTCTATTTGTATCTATGTAAAACATTGATGGTCTATAACGACTAAATGCATATAAAATTACTAAATAGAAAACAAGAAATAATTAAAAATTTCATAAAATTATATTATTCGGGAAGGAGATTAAAAAATTGATTCAAAAAATACACAACGTGATTTTCTACGTTAATATGTTTTAATATATATAATTATTGCACTTACTACTTCACAATGATAAATTAGTAAAATAAATGTAAAAGTTTGAAAAATATAATTTCATATAGCATGCCATAAAACCGTCTTATAAATGTTAATTACAAAGCAACTCAGGATAAAACTTAAATAACAAATTATTTATACATATTTGACGAAACGTCCTTATGTTATGACATATTCAGGTATTATTTAATTAGAAATCCTATAAGATATAAAACTTAAATTCCATTATGTGCGATTACTATCTCAAATTCTTGAATGAATACATAATCCAATCCAATATTCTGCAAGAAAATTATTATTTTACGAACGTCCTCCATATTTGAAACATTATAAATAGACAATTGCGGAATTTAGTGTGTTCGGAAAACTGATGTTATAGAAATTTTATTATTCGGACAGTAAGCTTTAATAATTAATTTTAGAAAAAATCTTCCAAGAAAGAATGATACTAAAGGACTATATATCTGCCCTATGTAGCCATTAAATTTTTTTTTAGAAATTAAGGAACATTTTGAATTTACTTTATATTATACCTTACTAAGATTATGTCTCAGATAATTCTGAAACGAACAATACAACAAAAGTTACTATAATGATTCATAATGCAACGTGTGAAGATAGAAATATGGTAAGAAAACTAAGAATTATATTTACGTTTCTAAAAAGATGTAGAAAATATGGATTAAAAGCATGATAAGTGAGTGCTAGTGATGAGACACTGAAACATTCAATTGGTAAATACGTTCTTAAAACACACAAAAATACATATATTACTTTCTTCAGATATGTGATATTAATTTATTATTCGAGTAAGAAAATGTGATTAGCAAAATTATTATGTTTAGCATTCACGTTACTTTCTCTGAATGAAGCAGACAAGAGCTGACCTCGTCAAGCGTCAGACGGCGAACTAATTGGTAATTAATGAACGAAGGATTTAATGGCATAAATGTTTGATGGAGTTCAGTGAGGTTTCCTGGCTGGTTGCAGTCTCTAATTTTTTATGGCGTTCTGATGACTTTCCCTGCAATCTTTACCAGAACGAAAGGCCTGACAATTACGAACTTCACCCGAGTAGAAACTTTACGGAAATTATAATAAGTAATTCTTATTTCACCGGAATCGCAGCGAAAGATAACCGAAGTTGATTTAAATGAAGGTATCGAAATCATCACATCTTTTTATTTTTGAAAAACTTAAACGGAATGTGATCACATAACTTTCTAAAGGGGGAAGCGAAATTAGAAAACGTACGACTATATAAGCGGAGAAGGAACGATTTATGACAAAATAGTTGTCATTTAAATTTTGTCAGTTTACTTAATCATTCATGGAATATAACTCAAAATAAACAAATGTATTACTGAATATAGTTTTTAATGTTTAATAGTTGTTAATTATCGATATTAAATGAGACATAATTTAAACGAATAATTTTCCAGGTAGTATTTGGGCTCAATTATTGTTGTCTTTCTTTAAGCGTGAAATGGAACGTAAAATTGCCCATGTAACTTAGTATATGTAATTGATGCTTTTCAGTTATTTATGAACGAGAAGAATATCTCTGGACGATTAAAGAGTTTATAGGATCGTTCAAGAGAGACTGGGGGTAGAAAATGTTTGTATCTTTGTTTGGGATAAACCTATGTATTTTAATTCATTACTTGAAAAGAGATTAGTTATACTTAACCAAACATTATCTCTTGTTTAAGGAATTAGCAGCAATTTGAATTTCATTTGGAGTTTGGTAAATGGCTTGAGAAAATTGGACATTTCTTCACTCAGAAATCAATGGTGCCATCTGTCAGAAATTAAATTCAGCATTTTCAACTAATTGCGTTAATCAATAGATGGAAAACTAATTTTAAATTAAAAGAGAATTTTAATGTAAATGTTAACTGATACTGATGCTTAGTCTGACTCCATTGTAACTCCCGATACATGACTTAATAAGGTCTCCCGTTCGATTTAAACTATTTTAAAATTTCATTCCTCTGAATTATAAAAGCATTTTTGCTGTAATCAATTACGTCCGTTTTAATCACTTGACAAATTATGTCGAATTTATGCCAACCTAAGGTCGATTGTTGTGCCAAAAAAATGATTTTTTGTTGACGGAAGTTGGACGGAAAGCCACCTTTCAAAAATGTTTTTTTTGTTATATTTTATAAATTTATTGTTCACTCCACCAAAATCAGTTAGTGAATAGCTGTTGTGTTGATAAACAGTCGAGAAAGTGAGCGAACTATAAAAGAACGAGTACGTAATATATTTCGCAAGTAAGTAGACTGCAGATGGCTCAAGGCTAAGGCGTAATCAATTGGACTGTTTTGCATAAACAGCGATGAAACGGCTATCTCCCGATATATTCTTGGGAGAAAAGAAACTCCTCGTGGCACGTGTTCTGCCTGGGACTTTCTTAAAGCCGACCTCCACCAAGATCGGGCCATTAAAGGACTTGCCAAATCGGAGCCACAAAGATCTGCGGGAGAAGGGCGTTTATTCTTCTCCGAGAATCCTTCGCTATCAGTCGTTACATGCTCAAACCAGAGAGATGTTTCAAGATAAATTATTCCCATTGCCATTACCCCATCATTTACCGCGGAAATGTCGTACCTACTTCATCGAAGCGCATTTAATCAACGAGATAAAATGTTTAAGTGCCAATCAGTCACTAAATTACACCGTAAGACTAAAACTTCCATTTAAAAAGCCAATGTGTATTTGCGAAGGTTCCATATGTTGTGGCTTAAATGCAATTATTTACGACACATATTGGAGTTTTAATTTAATTTTTTCAGTAATTGATTGATGAAAAATTAATCCGTCAGTAAAAGCAATAGGTGATATTAGTGCGTAGGAATAATTTAACTGAAAGAACTGTCGTAAGTACTTTTTCTGTTCTATACAAGATAAAATTTAGCACTAAAATTTAGATTAATTACGTCGTACGTGTTCTCGAAAATTTTATTTATTGTATGAAATGGTATTAATAGAAAATTAAGGCTGAATTTGGAAGTAAATTATGTTTGACGTAACTCTATTTTATCTTAATTTAGATCTTGCGTAATTACTTTTTTGGAAGATAATAAAAATTATTTCAGGGAGAATCAAGCTTTTAACTACTCAAACAGACTTCTAGTCAAAAATAAAGACTTTTCTTTTTCCTTTTTTTATAGTTTAGCGGTCTGCTAAAGGTAACAAATCGATCAATCTTTAACGTTTTACAATCATCCGAGTTAATTATTTTTCAAGTTATTTTCTTTCTTGTGAACCACCGCGATCGCAGTGCCACCGAACTGTCCCCGATGCAGTTAGTAATAAACGAAAAAGCTAAATATAAAAATGTGGTCCAGCGCTAAAGTTATATTCTGTCGGTATTTTGACTTCGTAGTTGAGTATGTTTCACAAAATTGACTCGTTCTATCCGGAAACTACAATAGTAAACATTCATAATTTGTGTGTGTTTTAAAATGAGATGTAAAAACATCCCGACTGCTATTGTTTCGCAAAAATTCTCCTTAAAAAATAGAGAGATATTGGAATGAACGGATAAACCAAATTTGATGAAATTCAGAATGAATGATGTTTTTTGTTACCCTGATAAGTATAACAAAAAATAGAAAAATTCTGAAGAACTGTTCAAAATTGTGCGTCTTTTACTTAATATTTGCCAAAATTATGCTTTAATCTTCAAAGCAATTTCTCATGTGCATTCTATTACAATAAAATACCTATTTTACTATAGTAGTTCTCCAGAATACCATGCGATTGTCTCTCAGATATTATTAACAAGAACCAAATAATTCACTAACAAGACGAATTAATAAATTAAGTATTTTAAAAATTACTAATATCCTCCCAAAAAATGTCAAAAACGTTTTACACCCTTCCCTATATCCACAGAACGGAAGTAAGAGAACAATAAGTAAGACATTAGTAAGATAGAATTAGGTAAATCAGCCTCCTTGGTATTATTATATCAATATTAAACACTCTGAAATTGAGGGGAGACAGTCCATTCAAGAAGTATATTAGAATGCAAATATAGGGATACTAATTAATTCATCAGAATAATTGATAAATTGAAATTCAGTTATTCGAAGATGTGGGACTGGCCGTTTCTATTTCTGAATGTTTCGTATTAATTAAGCCCTGAAAAGTAGAATGTTTTTTTCCCGAAGTTTTTCTTTTTTTAGATTGATAGTTCCTCTACAGTACTTTATTATGGACACAGGAATCAGTCTCCCGGAATATTCTCGTCTTTTATGAGAAAGTGATCATGTACTTAAGTAAGGAGCTCAGTTTTATTACGTTTAAATATTATCCAATTAGAGAGTAATTAACAGCTTCGTAAAAAAATACACACACACATTTTTAACTGTAACAAATTACAATGGCACGTCCCTTATAGTCAGTAGCTTTTATCCAAGTGAACTGAATTTTTCATGACTTTAAATTGCCCATGCACTAATCCACAATCGCTGTCCTGTTGCATATTTCTTTTTCTAATATTGTCTGCCTTCTTTTGAAGGAAACAATTTTCTCCCATTTCAATTGTTAGATCCACTGAAATATTTAAAATCAAATTTAGCATTTTAAGTAGTTTTCTACCTAGCCCCATTTGTTTATTCCACAGTTTTTACAAACTTGCGTTGTATAATAATTTCGAGTTTTCAACGAGATTCGTTTGTAAAATCTGGGAGTTTCCAGTGCAGCACAGGTGGCTCTCGCTCAGTTTCGCAACAGAAAGGTCATGGGTCAAACAAGAAATATGTCCAGCATGTATCATTATCCAGGAATACAACGGTGATGTCATAAATATTATAAAGGATTAAGCTAACAAAGATTATCTAAAACGCAGAAGGCTTTGAGAAACGACTATAAACGACGAATTGAGATCTCTGATTATCATGAAATATTTTTGGAAAGGCACCAAGTGGTCATGAAATTAAATAAGTCAATTAGAATTACTACATTTAATTTATTCAACAAAATAAAATAAATATTTTACCAGAAAAAATACCCTTTAAAACATAATTTTCTGGCTACTCTTATTTCAAGGTTGCCGTGTTTAAGGTGTAAACTCGAATAGAAGGAAAATGAATTCTTCTAGAAAAAAACAAAAATTAACTTATTGTGACAATACTCCTAGAAAAAACTTCCGTCCGATTACCAGCAGGAGAGCTGCCCAAGGAATTGGAGCAACACTCGTATTTTGCTCTCACATGATTTCTGCTTTTCTTGTCTCTTCTGCAAACTCGTTCTCCATCCATTCATCACCAAGAACCGGCAAAGAATCCTCTCTCTTAACTCCTCAAAAATTTTGCTATCTTCTCTCACGTCTCCCTTATTTATTACGGCTCACCTGATTGGCGAAAACCGTCCTCGGCATCCTCCAGCCAAATTTACCAAGCGTTTCCTGGTTGGCAGAGGGAAAATGCTGAGTCTGAAGGGAAAAGGCGGTTTCCGGGAACTTTGATATTTTTAGACGGTGGCTTCTTCCTAAAAAAATTTCTGTTCCTGCCGTGCTTGTTCCAGCCGCACATTTAGCACAAAAATATTCCCTAGGTAAAATTTAGAATAGCAAAATAATATAATCATTAAATAATTGGGGTAGCATTTTCGCCGGAATACACTCAACGTGGTGAAGACATAAATCCAAAAAATACCAAATAAAATAAAATAAATAGAGAGGTGCGCTATAGGCTAAAAGGTAGTTATAATGATCCTCAAAATTATTTATACTAGTACCAATCATTGAATCTCCGGAAGCGTAGCTATTTATACAATATCTATAACGCAACTACCACGGTTACCTCAACATTTTTCTATTTTTCTTAATTAAAATTTGTGGTAAGAAGTTGATTAGTTCAATTAGGATATTTTATTATTACGTCAGTGTGTAAAATAAAACTCATATTTTAGGACCATTAACATTTTCAGTTGACGTACTAGACGACCACGACGTTAAACTTTAATAAAACAAAATTATTTTTAGTTCTTATTAACAAATAATTTATTTGACAATTAAATATACAATAAATTAGTTAAATCAACCTCTTTCAGTTATTATAATTTAAATTTTAAAGACTACAACGTTTCGACTCTCATTTGAGACTTCTTCATGTAACTATACATAGAACAAGAAAGTTCCGCAATTCCTAAGCACTTTCCTGCATTTCGGCCGAAGGAGTCACGTACAGCTAAATTCTTACCTGAAGAAGTCTCAAACGATGTAATGTTTGAAATTTAAGTTATAAAAACTGACATTAGGCTTCTTATTTTCATAAAATTTCTAAATATTTATATAATAATCCTGAGTAACGTCCTTTTGAAACCACGGTACAGAGGGCAAACTTGAGTTCAAAGTAATTAGTTATTGTTACTTCTTCAAATTAGCCTATTTTATTACTGAGGTTAAACTTTCAGGACTTCTGCCTGGCCCTGGGAATTATCATGCTTAATCACTCTCCAAGTGGAATTTAGTAGATCAAACTTCCATTTATTTCGTTATACATTTTATTTTAAAGAGGTAATATATAGGTATAGATATATAAGATTATTCATAGGCGTGAATCATATTTATAGAGTGTTTGGTTTTAATTTTCTTGTAAAAGTGTGTAGAATTTATATATATTAAAACTGTTGAAAAAATGTCAAAATAAATCAAATGGGATTTTGATCTACATAAGTCTATCGGGAGACTAATAGAGCATGAATAGGGCATTTCATAACATTATGGGTCAGGAATACAAACTGACTGGGATGTCTTAGACTCAGTCGCTAGTTCAAACAATTATTGGGCTTGCCGTTAAGTAGAAATCAAACCTAGGTTCTTAAATGATTATCTTTATTACCAAGAATTGTTTCATCTTCAATCACATCTTCCTCTATTTACGACATAATATTGTCAAATTCTAAAGGTTTAATGTTACATTAAATAAAATTTCATGACCTATTTTTAACACAAACTAAAACTTTAGTTAGATAGTATTTTGCTGATAAATAAATTTTGGAACCTGATATTTTCATAATAAACAAGATATCCATCAATATTCCTCCGGAGACTAAAAACCTGAAGAAGGTTGAAATACGTAACTAAACGCTGTACTTTTAAAATTGTATTAAAAAATAAAATATGAAATAGGTAATAAAATTTTATTTAATTATTATAAATTTTTCTGCCTGAAAGAAATTATCGTTTCATCTCAGCCTTAATCGCGCGATCGCACCTGTACCATAAAAATTATACATACGTTTAATATTTTTGGTTTAATACAATTATCTTTTGTATACTATAGTGTGTGTGTATATGTGTGAGCGGTCGTCTGTCACGCACTATAGTTTTACCTTTTTAATTAGGAGGCTGGCGCCTCTAAAATTAAAATTTCATTTCTGTCATGGCGACGGACCTCAGTTAACTTCTACCTCATACGTCATTAAATCTGAAAGTAGCATAGCAAATAATATACAGCTGCTATTAATTTTTATGTCACACATACACGGTGAATATACTTTTCCCTCGGTGTAAAGTACGTTGTACAGATAAGACAGTGTGGCGAAGAAAACGAGATTGTTAGCTGAAATAGAACGTCAGCCACAGAAGGAGTAACGAGGAAGCACTGAGGCAAAGTTGAGAGAGCACAAGTGGAACAACTTTAAATTAATTTCAGTGGAGAAGCGGAAATGTTTGCGTCATGCAGTCGTCCAATTCGCCTTCAGCGTCTGTCAAGGGCAGAACATCGTCACCTCGTAGTGTCACAATGAAATACTGTCACCCAGAGTGGATCACAGTTTCAGGGTGCTATTTAATCCTGAAGCTGCAGTACTGTTCAGTAATTAAAGGAACTAATTGAAATAAAAATTGGATAATTTAAAAAATGAGACTTTTACTACTTCTCTTATTTCCACTATTAATACATTTGTCCCAGAGATGAACTAGTTTTCTCTGTGCTACAAAGAAGTTTGTATTGTTATATGAGCCTCTGTCCCACCAATTCTTCGACCTCCTCGTTATTTCTGAACTTTATTTCGGACTTTTGTTCGAAATGGTCAACACTAGTTTCATCACGCGTTAAAATCTTATTTCGAATAGTCACATTTCCCTTCATAGCGTGTTCTCAAGACTGTACACACTCTGAGTCGTGTTTTACTAGAGTTGTCAACTCTTTCAGACCCAACTTACACTTGTTTAGCTGTACTTGAGCTTGTTACTCATAGCGCTATGGAAAGAGTCAATTCTTACTGCATCTATAATCTTCAACTGTACAACGTCGGTCTTCATGAATAATGTGTCGAATGCGTTTTGCAAGCGAGGCCAAGAAGTTGCACGTCTTCAGTCAATTCGGCCGGATTTAACCGTCCATCATGTTACAAAAATTTCAGCGGTTTATAGGCCTTTGGCAATACTAAAAAATCATTTGATAAAACATCGTAGCTTGATTTCTATCATCAAATAAAAAACCGAATCACTAAAGGTTGTTACAGTAATGTGAAAACTTGAAGACGACATGACGTCGTTAAATGAAAATTTTTGATTGTAAACAAAACAGTTTATGCCCATCAGCTCATCCCAGTGATGCCAACTTTAAGTCATAAATTTGCATCAATTTTTCTCTAATTATTTAATGCCCCATGTGGATTTGCATATTTTAATGTACTTTTTAAAATATTTTTATCTAATGTCGCATCAGCTACTATGGATATTAGATATGGTTATTAGCGACTACGGTGTGAAAACGCACACACAAGGCAGGATTCGAACACAGGACCTCTGCGATGCAAGGCAGCAACGCTGACCACTTCCCAACAGGACGTTGGCTTTTAATGTACTTCTTTGTAATTATTTGATCTTATTTCTATACATCTATTAATAACGACGTTTTTGTACTAGTGAGTTTAATTTTCCCCACAAGAGTACTAGTTGATTCGCTCTACTTCGTTGGAGTAATATTGGTTTATCGTAGAGAACAAATTACCTTAACTTCCTCTATTAAAAAGCATTCTTCCTAAAGCTGGCGGACAAAGGTCCAAATAAAATAAATTCCTAGTCGTCATAGTACGATGATATTGTCATACTGCTTGGCAAATATATAAGAATTAAACTACCAATTCTTATCACTGATTATCACTGATTTTATTAATGTCTTAATTTTTAAAATGTAAACTGCAGAAATAAAATAAATTATTCACATCTATTTCAGTAAGTATTTTAAATAACAACTTAAAATAAATAAAAGGTTATTTGAATTCCAATTGATTAGAAATGAACGTGTAGAACATTCAATGGAATTTGAATTTTAGCGCGCAAGGTCAGGAAGTAGACACGACACATATCGCAGGTCTCCATAGTAACGGTGAGAAATAAATAATGTTGTGTGTACGTGTTGTACAAGGCTCAAGTAACCATTCAAAATGCAATCCCGTATTTATTTTACAACGCGATACTTATAGCCTATGTGACTAATGGCTATAAACGTAATAAGTCGTCATTGTGAGATATTTTCCAGTCCTCCCCTAGTGCCTTTCTCTGTCGATACTTTACAAAATGATGTCATTGTCACACGTGTAAGTAAATCAGTTCCAAAACGAAGAAGTCTCAAGCTTGCTTTGTCTCTCGCTTTTGGAAGGCCTTCTGCCACCTCGAAAAATGTCATCCTATTTACCCCCGTGGTCCGAACGATAAAGTTGTTTATTTCAGCTTATCGAGCAATCCCCTAGCCTTGACTTCCCCCGCCGGGTGGTCACAGCCTTTAGCACGGGATCCGGTTGTGATCGAACGCCTCGGCCAACCAAACCTTCGTGCTGTGGCGTCGGTTGTTGACCGAATGTTTAATGACGGGCATCCGTCAGGGGCGGCGCTCAGGTGGCGTCCCTCCCCAATGACAGGCGCCCTAATGAAGCCTTTGGAGAGCCCCCGCTCACAATTACACGGGGCAAACTCTATTAGCAGAAGGCGGCGCCGTTGCCACGTCTCCTACAAACTCAGCTTACATGACAAATCTGGGCTACAGGGACACTTCGATGGTCGATGTCGTGGGCCTGACCTTCCTCACGTGTGTTTCTCCCTTCAGCGGTGGTGTTGATTGCAGACTTTTATGGTACTTATTTTCTTCATAATCTCAAAATACGTATTTTCCCCTGCGATATATATTCATAATGTTAAAAACGTTGATACACATTGGCCTGATTTACTTTCTGTAGTCACTAAAAATCCTGCATCAAGCTGCCAACGGCGTTCTAGAAGTAATAAATGACGTAGAATACATCTTGTATACATTATTTATTCTAAAACCTAGGAATATTCTTTCTACTATTATCAGGGCTGCTAGGCCCGTTTACACATGGTTGTTACTTCTGATGACGTCAAGTTATAACAACCGTGAATTTGTCAATCACAAGTTCGTAGCCTTCGAATATAGCATAGTACTAATTATGTTGTTAAATTAGCAACGTATATTGATATTATCCAACTTATATTCAATATCCTCGAGAATCTCCGTAGATCAACTACTACGTCATAAAAGCGCCAACCAGTTGTAATTTTAATCAAGACAGGTGACAATCCTGTAGCTCAGCGGATTCACAGTATTAGTATTTAAATCAGGGTCCAATCAATAAATGAATTATTTTATACTCATGACGGCTACGCTGAGCCGAAAGCATCAGTTTTATGTTTATATTATCTGACATGCAAGAATAAAAGCTTTTCTTTTTTGTTTCATCTGCATTAACAAATTTTTCTTTTACTAATAATTTACTATCTACAAGTCAATTGTATATAGAGATTAGATGTAACGTAATCGTTTACTGACTATTCCTTAGTGTACCACTGGTGGTTTTCTGTAGTTAGATCGTATTCAGTACACAATGTACTCATTTTAAAAGCATTATAGTTCATCTGATACGCTCGAAATATAGTAAAAAGTGTCTGTTCATTACCTCGGTAACGAATAGTATTATCAGATCACTATGCTGGAGTGAAACTTGACATAAACCATGGTACGTTGTTTATGGAGCGTAGTTTAGTGTTTTTCGATTGGGGTGGGTCGATGTTGGCAGTCTGTGGCGGCCATGTTGTTTTGGTGGCATCTATCTAATCACCGTGGCAAGTTACACTATTGGACAGCACGACCAAGTGATAAGAAATTATAATCAAAATAAGTGTTCGTTATTGCAAACTTTGCTCGGGTTCTCCCAGTTTACTGCAGACCGCGATGGCCTTTCAAAGTCAAGTCTCAAACCGAATCGGTGAACAATCAGCCAACACCTGTAAGTTAAAAGAACGACAGATCGGTCGGGAACATCGCCGCGAGAATGAAAGTGTACAGGAGAACCCGAGACAGTCAATTTCTCACCGTGTACAAGAACTCGGAATTTCGCAGACTTCAACTTACCTAATTTTGCATCGAAACTTGGGTCTACACCCCTAAACAACTGACCCAGCGGCTCAAGACTAATGACCATATAATTCAATTTGTTCCATGACTGGGCTTCGGAGAGTTTGGAAGAGGAACCCAATTTTGGCTGAAAAATCATCTTTTGCGACGAGGTTTTGGACGAATTGTTATGTTAACACGCATAATTTCCATGTATAGGACGATGCCAACCCATAGGATGGATAACCATATGGCAATGCATCCGCAAAAAGTGCTGTTTGGTGAGGATTTTGGGCAGGCGGCGTTATTGGTCGGTACTTTTTAAAAATAGACGCTGATGAAGACATCACCGCCAACTGCGAGCGATGCAGAATGATGGTAACCGAATCCTTTTGGCCCACGTTGAACAATACGGTTGTAGACGACAAGTGGTTCAATCAGAGTGGCGCATCGTGTCACACAACGGGCACCACGATGGATATTATACCTGAACGTTTCGAGGGTATAGTTATCCCTCCTGAATTGGCCACCATGATCGTACGATTTCACTTCGCAAGACTTTTTCTTGTGGGGTTTCCTAAAGTTAGAAGTTTATGCCAATACGTCGCGGTCGACCGATGACATTAAAGTCAACATAACCCAAGTCATCGCTCAAATTCAGGAGGATCTATGCTGTAGTCATTAAAAATGGAATCACTTGGATCCTTGCATTCCACGATGTTATATTCCGTATATAATGGCATACATGGGCCTTTCAAATAAAGAAAGCTTGTTTTATTCATTTTAATATCGAACACGCTTATTGAAAAACCTTATGTTTTAACCGAATTGTTTTATTTTGACATCAATTCTTCCAGGTTTTTTTTATCTAGATCTTGTCCTAGATTGCTGGCTTTATTTAATGGTAACATTCTGTAGTTAAACACGTCACAGAGTGAATTTTTTTATGCATCCCATGTTATATCGTATTATTATTAGGTAATATTAACAGTCATTCAATCTTAAAATCCAATAAATTATTATACAAGAAACTTCTCAGAGAATTATAAAAATATGGGTCTAGACTGTACGTACTTACTTGAGGGTTTCATTTGTGCATTGCGTCCTAAAACATTTCCATCTTAATTGCTAATATGCACGTTACATAAAAGTTACTTCTGCCTTATACTCTCGGACACATTATTTTGCTCGTGTAGGAAGAGGAATACGAAAGCGTTATGAAAAGAGCTGCAAAATTTGTGAAGGGTAGTCCAACGCGTGGCGTTGAGAAAGTTGAGCAATTAGGACAGGAATTATTAGAAAACGGGCGGATGAAAGAAGGGCTAAGATAACTTTTTAATTTAGGTCGTAAATCTTGGAACAATATTAGATTCGGGTCGAAAACACTAACTTATTACAGCAGATGGATCCGAAAAGAAATTTAAGTGGGAATGATCCAACTTAAATGAAATGTCAGGTGATCGGAATGAATTACTAATAATGAAATAGTACCAATAAAAAAATAATTATTTTAATTATTTGTTTATTTGTGTATAATATGCTATATGTTTTTTTGAAAAAATAGTAATTAAAAAGAATAATAAATATCATAAAAATATTTATTTTTAAATTTGAAATAAATACTGGAGTTACAAGACTTATTGATGAAGAAGATTCGATTTTTTAAAAAAATAATTGGTATCTTTGGTATAGAAAACGATTGATGAATAAGAAAATATACTGATTTTCTCTTAGGCTTGTTTTGTACTAAAAATTTATAGTTTAAAACTGCTAACGTTGTTAGTCAAACACAATTAAAATCGTCCACTTTTTAATTAAACTCTCAGGCAATATCAATGAGTAATTGGGTTTAAACTAGGAGGTACTATTTGGAATCGTGTCTTTGAGGTTTATTTTGTAAGACACTTTTATGCTCATTTTTACTGTGCACTCTTGTTATTGAAAATTGGAAGCTGCTCGGAAGTCATTCATGTGAAAAACAAACAAGACGATAAACGCGCTTGTTCAATAAATGTCGAGTCGAAGCTCACTAATGGTTGGGAAGAATTTCATAGCAATAAAACGAAGAAAATTAAACCACTGTGTTACGGAGTTTTGTACGTATGTTTGTAGGCCATAAATTTTTCCATTAGCAACATTTTCTTCAAAAAGTAGTTAAAATTGTGCGGAGAACACAAGAAATCTCAAATGACGGAAGTGAAGAAGATACTAGATAAATATTTTACTATGCCATTGATTGATCTATATTCCTTTTCGTTTTGAAAGTGACATGTTTCATGAGGTTATCCTCGTTGTGGCAACTCTCCTTTAATAGCTTTGGAAGCGATTTACAAATAGTATGCGGAATAACGAATAAGGCAAGTATCGGACAATGAGTGCATCCTCGCATTAGCCTAAAAGTTATTCACTCAAGCCCTAGACAGATTGTATATTATAGGTCAGGCTGTTAATTAGATACTCGTCCCAGGCTCCTCCGATGACGAGAGAAGGGTTTTCTGTAGAGACGCAGCATTCTTTTCTCCATGCGTTGACCAATTTAGGTGGCAGCTGATCGAGTGCTCTCAAATAAGTCCGAGATGAAAAATTAAGTAAATGCTTGAAAAAAGTTCTTATCATTACAGGAAGTTTTCGTTTTATTCTGCAACAAAGTTTATTTATTTCACAATTTTTTACATGTATTTCGTTCACTATCTTTTGAGTTTCTAAGTATCACTTTTATCACATCAAATATTAAATAATTTTTTGTACTTTAATTTCCACCTGAGCATTAAGCACTGAGAAAATTATGCAAAAATCGTATTATATGTAATGAAGGCCTATACAATCTTTCTCTTGTCAAATATTACAAAAACATACCGCAGATATTTCTGCATTTAATTCAATATATACATGTAACGATAAAGTCTTAATTAAATGTTTCGATTATTATTGCCATATTAAAAATGTCTATACGATTTATTCGAATGCTTTGAAGCTCACACCTGAAAAACTTCAATAACGGCAGCGTAGCTCAAATTTTTCAATAACTCAGGTTGTTTAAAATTTTGATTATAATCAAACGTTTTAAATTAAAAACTTTTTTTTGAAAAACTTTCCATATTACATTACGCAACAATGCATTCAATTATAATACTAATTCTATTGTGAGAGTTTCAATTATATCTGCGTATTTAACTTTGATGAGTATTTGGTACGTATTGATTTGAGTTGGATTGAATTATCGTCAAAATACCGTCCCAATCAATATCAAATGAAAAAATATTGCGCATCGTTTTATAGCCCTCGTCTAAAATTTATTTAAATTAAAAGGAAAAAACCTATATAAAACCTGAGTCAGTACGACCGGTATAAACACTGTCGTGTTTAAAAATAATAAAGATGAACACGGCAATTAATAGACAAACAATGATTAGAGAACTTTACTGAAAGTATTAAGGCGGGACAACAGTTCAATGCCAGCTTATTATTATACTTTAACGGTTGAAACTTGAACATTAGGAAATCGGAGATGAAACGGTAAAGAGCCAAAGACTATTAGAATATTGCATCGTAAAAATCATTAAAATTATCAGTGTCATGCTTAATATTGACAGTATCATGTTGATTTTAAATAGATAACATTTCATAAATTAATCTCCTGCTCAAAATAGAAGTATTGCTAAAATCGAAACATTAATACACAGCTTGGTGATAGTATTTTGGTCACTAATAATTTAAAATTAGACTTTTATTCTTATATTCAATATCCTCTTCGTTTGGCCACTATAATATGAAATTACAATTTTAACAATTAACTTCGTACCCAATATAATTAATAGTAAACTTATTAGTAGGACCTTTGTGTCCTTTGATAATATTCTGACTTAAAAATTACTTAAATGGTCCGTTTTTTAAAATAAATGCATTAGTTCGTTTAATAATTATTAGAAAATCGTAAAACAAATAACTTTTTGTGACGTCGATAAGATTGTGAAAATAATTAATTTTAGATCATTTAATGCTAATGTACTTAGAAATAAAATCAGTAGGAGATTTGACAGTTAAATATTTAAACATAATAAAGGGTTATCAAATGATTAACAGGATAGAATAATTTGTCAATGAAATTTTAAACAATTGCTGGCGTCTGTGTAGTAAGTAGTATGATCATATAAGTAATTCAGAACACAGCCTGAAAAAGTTTGTTTTTGATAACAATTCAGCATTAAATTAAGATAAATGAGTTAAATCAGGCTCTTTGACAGTTTTTTAAAATTAAATTAAATTACATCGTTTCGTCTCTCATTTGAGATTTCTTCAGGTAAAAATTTATCCATACTCCATGACTACTTCGGCTGAAAAAAGAAGTTGTAATGCTTGATATGTCAATTTAAAAAACTGACTATGAGGTTGATTTAACTTATTTAATGTATATTTAATTGTCAGATAAACAATTTAGTTAAATTAAGATGTTAACGGGGAAGAGACGCTTCTAAGAAAGTGAGGCTATATTTTTGTTCACGCACCAATTTGATTTACAATACGTGCTATACTACGATTGTTTACAAATTAATTCAAACGATGAAAACAATATTCTAAAATAGTGATTCGACAGTTATTTTACTAAATTAAATCGTAGTATTTGTCAAATCAGCTACATCAGAGTCTTAAGGGGCCAAGAAATGGATGTTTGGTAACGTACGGAATAATAAAAATCTAATCTGAGTTGTATGTTGACCTTTTTTGTTGTACTACAATTTTGTCTGCGAGGTTCGCAGATCGATGAGGCTATTTCCTGTGCATGTGTGTTACTTGTCACACCGTGGGCCCCGAGGCTAATGGCCGATTTGGTGGGGTCATTTATGAGCCTTTTCAAATACTGATCAATACTTGGTTACAGTTTTAATAGCGGACGCCCTGCCCCTGAGCTGCACATAAATTCCACGTCTCTCCTGTTTCCTTCGCTGCCCGCCTCCACTGAGCTACTCTTGTTTTATTCTTCCTCTCTTTCTTTGCCTCTGTATAGACAATACAACGCCGTTGTGCATCAACACAATTCAGACAAGCCTTGTCACCATGCGCGTCTTTCTTTCATATTTTTCTTTCTCTCATACGAAAATTCTCCCCAGCCTCTCTGCCTTCTGATGTTTTATCGCAGCAGGAGACATTTAAAAAGTGTCGCGTCTTCGCATTTCACCGCCTTTTTTACACTTCTTCACAAAGAACTTTTTGATTACTGAAGTGCTTCTGTTTACTTTATGTTCGTATTCTCAGGAAACAGCAGATCATTTTTATATTTCTTTGTCCCATTACTGTTTTCGTAGTCGAAGAGAGGTGTAATGTTTTCAGTCTTAAAAACTTCAAACGTGCATATGTTTTCATTGACACTGTAATCCAAAGCCTATTTGCTTAATATATTTTATTTAATGGCTTATGGTCAACCACTGTCAAAAGTTTGAGTGTTTACTTATAATATTATCACTTGTTCTCAAAAGTTACGTAAATTTTCCTGATTGAGTAAGATGTTACGAAATAAATTTTAAGTTTCAATGTCCTAGCAATTATAATAGAATGTAGATATAATTTAGTAGTTCTTGAAGTTGAAACTTAGTGGTCTGTGCCGATGCAAACGAGATAGAAATTAGTTATTACAAAATAATACGTACTAAATAAAAAATACCAAATCGCAAGTTTCCCCAAAGGCAGAGAAAGACGACAAGACAGAATATAGGAAAGAATAAACAGATCGATACCGTTAGGCAAACATTTGGGTGTGATTTGAATATATGTAATATTGTGAATCTAATGGCATACACGGTTGTTTAACATTTAAATAGTTAGCACTTTATAAATTATCCAGTAAATCGCTTTTTTGTTGCAGATTTCATTATTTTAAAAGTTAAATTCAGCAATGTCTTGGTATTTGGTGTATGTCCTTGCAATAAAAGCAAGAAATAAAAGTTAGTACTTTAAGTGTAAAATCGTATTAGTATTAGACACAATGAAAGGAAATGAAATGTTTTATTTTCTAGTATATAAGAAGTATATATATAATATAGATTGAAGGCAAGAGCGAACAATATGGACACGTTCACCAAGAGAAGGGACAGGCCATGATTTGAGACATTAGGGTCATTCAAAATTAGCGCTTGAGGGCAGTGTGTGAGGTAAGAACAGTAGAGGGAGGTTAGCATGGCTAGCCAGATTAGGTGATGCGGAAATGAAAGGGCTTGCGAAAGATAGGTTAGCATGGATGGTTGCATGATATCGATACTAATGAAATTCATGTTTGTTTTTACATTGAGAAAGGGACGCTGAGTTTTTGTGATGAGCAGTAACATAATACACATATTTGAAAATTTCTAAACATCAATGATAATGAATTCATGTTGTTCCTCATGGAAAATAGGTTTTCCTTGAGTTAATCGTTAGTCTCACTTTCTTCCTTGCCTTTACCAAGTCTTCAAGCTTTGCTTTCATTTCATGCGCCTCAGAGACATAAATCGTCAGCTTAATCTAGGTCTTCAAGCCTATTAAATAATCATCATTACATTCCTCATTGCCGCATCAATCGCAATTAGGAACACAGTTGACCACAGAATACAACTTTAACGTATTCCTGAACAAGATATAGGGTCAGATAATAATCATTGATATTTCCTACTATTTTCATAGTCAAACTATAGAATTAAAACTTTCTGGAGAAAATATTTTGTTTTAATTTATTTATTTCTAGTATTATTACATTGTTTATTCGTCTTGAGAATAGTTTATGAGGAAATTTTCCTATTCAAGGGAAATTATTTCCAGCCGTGTTGCTTTCCGCCATTTTATGATGGAAGCTATTGATACATTGCAATACTGTACCATGAGAAAGCAGCAATCGATTCTTTGGTGATTATGCTGAAAATGAAATATACAAAGATTCCCTTACCGGGATTCAAATCGGGGACTGAATGATACGTCTGCGACACTGAACAGTACTCCATAGCAGGCCGGTAAAATCAAAATATGAGAATGAAACTACCGAATGACTGAATTCATGTTATTTTCAAGTAAAACGGCAACAGTAAAACTCAAATATTATAATAAAAAGATATCACTGCTAGGACCGAATGCCGAAGTCTACTTGGAGAAATTGTTTTCAAGTTTTGTGTGTGAGGCTCCTGATTGTACATGCATGAAATTTTATATGCTAACAGATAGAGAAGGGAAAGACTTAAACTTTTGGGTTATAGAACGGAGCTTCAGATTAAATGACTGAACAAAACATCTAGTACTTATCATCCAGGCAGTTGAAACTTTATGAGGCTCATCCACTTAAGAATAATTTTCGGACATTGAATATCAGACAGATATTCTGGTGTATACTTACAAGTAAAATGCTCTATTTGTTTATTCACTGTCATAGACAGCATTACACGATTATTTTGACGGAATTTGTGTTCTTTGTTCTATAATAACTCAATAAAAAATCCAAATGTGTTCGGATAGTGTAATAATGAAAAATATTCATAATAAGGCTGAAAGTTTGAAAAATGATATTTCAGAAATGAATCTTCATGAATATTGACATTTAAGTCTCGGAAAGCATTCAATTAACCGTGATATTAATTGATTAATTTACACATATAGGCATAATAAAAGGTATCGAAATTTGATATGCTTATATTAAAATCTATGAACGACGTTTAAGTTGGAAAACGGATTCAGTTGTAAAACTGAGTCGATGTAGAAAAAATAAAATTGTCTTATAAATCATTATGTAACATTAATTTAGAATCATTTAAATAAAACTTGAGTTTTATTATATGCATATTTCTTATCATATTTTGTTATTAGTTTTATTTTATGACACATTTATGCTATTTTATTAATTCATTTATCAATAAAAAAGTTTATATGGTTTGATTAATATTTTCAGTTTTATCTTCCTTCTATTTTCAGTGCACCTGTTGCCTTAAAAATTACCCGTCGTTAAGTTTAATAAATAAACAGTGTAAATAAGGAATCTTTATTAGTATGGATAATTTGTTATGAATTTCAGCGTGTACGATGTGTTACATCGAGTTATGCGATTTGTATGTGTGTGCATTATCTTCAATCAGCGTGGCAATCAAGTAATTACGATTGGATTGGGCGCTCTCGTTTCCCATGCATAATAAACTAATTGATTTTGTAATTTATTGTTTGAGTGTCATCGCCACTCTCCGCGTCTCAATTACACGCAACTGCTCCTACGCTCATTCATTTATTTATTGTCTAGCAAAATATAAATCAGTGCAGTTTCTTGATTTGACATCAATTAATAAGGTCGTAAAATTACTGAGAATTTTTGCTTTCTTAATTAACCAATTTTTAGATTTTATTATGGAAAGTAGTGAATTTACTAATCAGTATTGGGGAAAAACACTAATTATCTCATTTGGCGAGGTAAATTATTGATTCCTATTATAGTGTGGTAGAAATAAACCTTTCAATTTTACAATTAAATTATTTTGGTAACTTTTAATATATTAACCACATTACTTGAGGTAAGTATGATTAATTTTTGATAATGAGTATATTGTTCAAAAATTATAAGCAAACTATTTGCGAGAATTCTGTTTATGAATATATTATCAAAAAAAATAAAGGCAAACATTTACAATATTTACTCGTTCAACTCCGGCTTGGCGCATGGGCTGACTCAAGTTAACCATGGTAGATCGGGAAAATTACACCGAAACACATAAAAAATTCAACAAAACATACCGATTCGTTAAATGTAAGACTCAGAATATGTAAAGAAAAAGAAATTTGTTTACCCCAGAATTTAAAGGAATTTGAAAACTCCCATAATTACCTCGTCAACATGAGACCTTTGGGCATATTGGATGGTTAACTTCGTTCTGTGAGTTAACTTGGCTGATCCGTCCTAGATTCTCGGACGCTGGTGGTGGAAGGGGATGTAGCCAGGACGCAGGTCTGTCGTCCTGTGACGGCTCTGTTATGACGGTGTTTCCTCGTCTCTCCGAGGCTGCTGAAGTCGGCAGCTAATTACTCATGGGCAAACTCCACGAATTATAGTAGAATTAGTGCAGGATTCCACCTGGAATCTCAGGACGGACAAACTGCTGCTGCTGCCCAGGCGATTGTTTGGAGACTCTAGACCCAGACTGTCCAGTCTCCAGAAAGAAGTCCTCTCTCCTTTGATTCTCTACGCAGACTTTCGTCTCCTATCTTTTCTTTCACACTCCATTTCTTGGTTCCATCTGGACACCAATCACAGTTTGGCGTTTGCAAGAAAATATGACCCCAATTTCCCGCGAATTTAATAAATTTTTGGCCATTTTGTCTCTTGCCGGGTATTAAAGAGCACGCACTTGCAGAACAAAGAATATCTTTTCATCTCTTCAGAGACGAAGTTTTAACACTTGCAGTGCTGTAAGCAACTAGTACCAAATCTTGAAACAGGTCAAACATTTTTCCGTGTGACCAGCCAGATGCAAAAATGAACCTAACTATTCTTAAAATACACACTTATTCAACATTAATATTTACTTAATATCTAGCGCATGAAACATGTGGTTCATTACAGTAGAGGAAGAAATTGATGATGATTTCACTACTTACCAGGTAATATTGGCAGCGGTTCTGCAATTGAAGATATTTGGTTCCAGTCGGTTTAGAAGCAACAAATTACTCGTTCCTCCCTCAACGCGTCCCCTTTGGGTAACTGTCTCCTTGGCGAAACATCAGCTATAAACATCTAGCCATAATTTTCAGCCGAGATGTCACTGGACCCCGCTCTGTACGGCTTTCTGTGAATCGTCCAGAACTCAATAAAACATTTAACACACAAAACTACAATATACAGGTCAAAAGGCGGATACTACAATTTCAAAAATACTCCAGATAATTCAGGTTTATTTATTATATGGTCGTTGATTATATTAAAAAAGCAGACAATGGGAGACTAAATATTATAATGTATAAGCTCCTGTCAAAGGTACACAATTATATTATTTATTGAAATGAATAATATTATAATAAGTGCGTTTTTTATTCATATAATTTCTATTCAAAGAATCGTATTTTTAATTTTTAATATTGCTCTTATATTAGAATTTGGTTTTATTATCATTCATACCAAATTTACAGGAACGAAACGCTGTTTCGCATTGCAGTATTGGCTATTTTTTATGTACGCAGATATATTTTGGAATATTTCCGTGAGCTATTTCATAAGACTTGACGTCTTCATATTTTCTTCTTTCCTCTATCTCCTCGTTGTTGATCCTGTCTCCCCCATGGAAGAGAATTTATCTTTCCGTTTTTCCAATATTAGGTGGGATTTTTTGGTGAAGATTGCTATTACACACAGCATCAAAGATTATCAGCTGCATCAAAGGGAAAAATCCTGTTAATATAAACATCGATTCCTTTGATGTTCAAACATGGCAATCTTTTGGGAGAGGAAAGGCGAAGTGCGACATTGCCAGAGAAAAGTCGGCAATGTATAACACATGAACTCCGCCGTGGAAATGTAAATAAACTCACCGCAATTGGACTTTAGCTTTGGCCGTGTTGTAAAACAGCTCTTATTTCAACCATTAACAATTCGTTAGGAGTTTTAATAGTGATTGAATTAATAGAAATTGGGTTATTAGCTTGTCTGATTCTATAAGGTTCAGTTTTATTTAAGGAGAAACGTGGCGTTATATTTATTTTGATATACGAAGAAACTTTTTATGTCTTACAGACAGGCATGACGCATCCGTTATTTACCAAATATACACAACTTGAAAATAAAATATATTTATATTTACAGATATTTATGAATCCTTCGTTTTGACCACATAATACAAGACAAGTACAATTTTTTAATGAATGAACTGAAAAATTTGTATTAAAAATACTACTGCAAACATTGCAATAAGTTGTGACATGAATTTTCTAAAGCACTTAACTATACTCAAGAAACACAAAACTTAATTGCAGATATTGTACTTTCACACTTTGATCCAAATGAGAATTTCAAATAAGATTATTACTATTGAGATTTGTGCAATGTAGTGATTTCATGGGAACTCGGGTATAATTGTGCGGACGAAACTATCGCCTCTTGCTGAAGTTTACGTTAGTTTGACGTCTATTTTACAATATGACTGCCGGAAATAAGATCATATCAGTTTTTATATTTTGTGGACTAATACTTCATAGAACCATTTATTATCTGTAATAACTTTGACCTTTCTACTATTATAAATAATTGTGGATTTATATTATATTTTTGAATGGTGGAAATAGAAATTAAAACTAAAACGTGTGTACTGATACATAGAAATTGAATCAAAACATTACAGCATTTTATTATAAACAGACAATTAGCAGTGGATGGGATAAATAATGTTGTTTGTGCTAATACTTGCAGGGAAACAGCATTATTTGTTTTTAAGTATCAACAAAAATTTTGAAATTATTACTGATATAACTTCTATTTTATGATTACTGCACTCCTCCATTTCTTTACTGTATTACTAATTTTACTTTAAGGAAGCCCATTGACATTCTATTTATATCTTACAGTTCCACGCAAGTGTAAACTAAAAACCAAATGGAAACACATGGAAAGGTGTCCGGCTTAATTAAATTCGAGGGTAACAGCTTGTGAGCGTTTGCGGCAAACCGCTGGAATGACGCGAACGTATTATTTGTAAAAACAGAAAACACCTACATTTAGGTATGTATATTCTAAACATTGTTAAAAATGTGATAGAACATGACCTTTCTGTATTTTCATTAAGAAATTTATGGAATGTTTCTATAAGAATGCAATGGAATGGATTGATTCAATGCGGGTGTATTCCAAACCCCGCTTTGATGAAAAAATATTTTACTTGATATTGTGTCCTATCACTGAACAATACAACGTGAGTTTACACTCCACGTCATTCAGCGCTTTTTTCGTGCAAAAACTAATTTGACTGTGCCAATCATCGCGGCGTTTGAGCGGAAAATCTGAATCTGGATGAAGGTAACAAAGTTCATTGTCGAAGTCACTGATGGACCTGTCAAAGGTGGTAATTGAATTAAGCCTATTCAACAAAATTTAGACTTTTCAAACTTAGTGAAGATGCGGACGGTTTCCACACGTCCGTGATACACTACTCTATTTTTTTATTGCCAATTGCTTTCAAGAGCAAAGATTGTTTGAATGGTAATATGAAGTTCAGGTCAGTTTGAATACAAAGTTGTTGAAATTGTTTGGCTTCAGCCAGTGACGGCTCGTGAGGTTCTTAAGTTACGTGCTATATCACCTCAAGCAAGTACATTTACGGAGGATAACTCTGTAAAATAAAAATAATACTAAATTTTCGATAGTGCCACTAATAAAAAAGTAAACAATACAGAAAATTTGACGGCAAACAATTTTATATTTAAATTACATTCTTTTTTTCAATTTTTTTAAGATATTACAATCTGTTTAAAAGAACATTTAGTAAATTGGATGGATGAATGACACATGAGGGGAGAAGTGGTCCAGTGATCACTCTCCGTGATACATGAATACAATGAAATTAATCTTCACAGATCTGTTGGCCGCTTCCTCTTCCATCTGCGACGAGAGATTAATTCATTTCCTAGATGGCTGACCTCTTCGTTATGGTGTCCTGGGAGATAGTTACTGCTGATTTCTGTGTATTTTCTCTTCTATAGTAGGTATGGCTAGGTCTTCATGTATTGTTTTGTTGCTGACGAACCTAGGTGCGTTTAAGATGGTACGAAGGATTTTTGACAGAAGACGTTGAATAATTTTTGAATTTGAAGGCTTGGTGCACCCCCATAGTTGGATACCATATGTCCATATGGGTTTAAGAATACATTTATATATGAGTATTTTATTTACTGATTTTAATTTGGAGTTTCTGCAAAGTAGCCAATGCATTTGTCGAAGCTTGCTCTTGATGTGATCCCTTTTGGATGTTAAATGCGGTTTCCACGTAAGTTTAGAGTCCAATAGTAAACCAAGATATTTGACTTCGTTGGTGATGGGTAATGGTGTATTATTTATTGAGACATTTGGACAGTTTGTTTTCCTGATGGTAAAATTTACTTGCACTGATTTATTAGGATTTACATTTATACGCCAAAAGTCTAGCCATTCTTCAAGGTTATTTAAATGATTTTGTAGAGCGGCAGCAGCTGTAAGGGGGTCAACATCTGCAGATAAAATTGCGGTGTCATCAGCGTAGGTTGCAAGTATTGTGTTGTTTGTTTCAGGTATGTCCGCTGTAGATATAAGATATAAAAGTGGTCCCAGGACGCTACCCTGTGGTACTCCAGAGGCAATTGGAAGAATTTTGGAAATGTCGTTGTTGAACTTAGTTTGAAAAAAGCGATCACTTAAATAGGATTTTAAGATAAAATAATAGTTGGTGGGAATGATGAGTTTGAATTTGTATAACAAACCGACGTGCCAAACTCGATCAAATGCTTCTGCAATGTCTAGGAAAGCTACAACACAAACCTTTTTTTTCTAAGCTATCTATTACTTTGGCACTGATGAATTGTAGTGGCGTGAGCGGAATCCAAATTGATGAGTCCTTTTAGCAGCAGTCTTTCGAATATATTGGATAGCTGTGGTAGTAGGCTTATGGGCCGATATGACGAGGGAGAGTTTGGTGGTTTACCAGGTTTAGGTATCAGTATTATTTGTGCGAATTTCTAAGATTTTGGAAAGTAGGTTGCTCTTAACATGCTATTATAATATTTATATTACATGCGCACCAAATTTCTTATGTTTAAATTTCTTGTTTCCGTAAGTAATAGACATTTATGAGTAACTGTATTATAAATATTGTCTTTTGAACGTTTCATTTGTATTTTTATAATTAGTTAATTATTATGATTTATAGGCCTTTTTACCAGTTATTATTTCATAATGGTCAGATAATATAACAAAGATAATTTTTTTATATTTATAATACTTTGAATCCATTGTACACCGGTACCTGATGTAGTCCATGATTATGAACGAAACGTCAGATTGATATTTACCGTAAGTTATTAAATTATTTCCTTTTCTACGGATTCCTATATATATATATATATATATGTTAAAGTCTGATAAATATAAAAATTGGGAATAAAACGATTTTTATTTCAGTAGCAGATTTTTTAATTTGTAACAATCGTTCTCTCCTGATTTTTACTTAAATATGCCCCCGGCGTCTATTTCCATTTCTAAACGCGCCATTATTTTAAATATAGTTACGGTTTTATTTTTCAGCTTTATTTTCTGTGTGTTCCATGGGAAACCCCAACAACGTTCTTGCTAAATATGAATGTGCTGAGCGAGCAGCAGATGTTTACGAGCCTCCAGAAGCGTTGTTCCTTGCCTCCGTTTCCGCCTCCTCGCTGCCTTCCTCTGCTGCTGTGTAGTCTCCACGCACGATTCTCTAAAATGCGAAACTGACGTGAATATAAATATATTTGATATTGCGGTTTGAAATGACTGCGGTTGCGTGAATTTGAAAGGATGCGATGGTGGTGGGGGACTTCTTCAATCAAAGTGGCGAAGCTCATGGTAACCATTGGTGTCATTTTATTTCGATACTGAATGCGGACGAAAAATAAATAACGGGAACAGAATGATACAGAAAAAATATATAAAGGGTCTCTTGAATATTCACTTGACGAAGGAATAAGTTTGTGTTCAAGAATTGAATAAACATTTCCAACCCGTAAACAAACTTTAAGTTTCGTAACTGACTCATAAAGAAAGTGGGGATACGATAAGTGTACAGGCCCACAAAAACGAGCATTAATATGTTTTAAATGAGCATAAATTCACATTAATCGTTACCATGAGTGACTCGATCGTTCAATTACGTTTATTTCCAGCGATGTGTACATGTATATTTCAACTGGATAAACGACATTTATTTCTTACATTTAGTGCATAAATGTGTTTACTATCTTAAAAAATGTGCGGATAGTTTAACTGCTAATAACTCAAATTAATTGTTACAATATCTCATTTTATGGGAAGTTGTAGTTTAATGTTAAAAGTACTGAAATTAATAAAGGTGTTTCAGTTGATAGCCATTAACAGACGATGCCGCATACTGTTACATAAACTACTAAAATACTAACTGCAACGTTTTATCTAGGCCTATATGATAACCCAAACCGAAATACAAAAAAATATATTAATGATCCAATGCTTTTTGCTAGGGTAAAATGATATTAATGCTAACGTTGAAACAATCAATCATATTAGCTTATAACTGGAGCGAAGTAACTATTTGTGGTAAAAAAAGATGGGCATGGTCCACATACTGTTAATACGAATTTTTCTTACTGTAACTCGGTAGCCTAAAAATATAAATTTGGTATCTACACAAAGTGGTGTTTCACAATATTTAAAGTAGTATTTTATTCTTTACCCTTTCTTTCTGCAAACTACGTTGTCTCTGAATGTTTTACTTTACAGTCTCTTTATAAAATGTCATCCAATGAATCTTAAATGATTTTCTTCAGAATTTATTTTACCTGTACTTACGTTGTTTTTTATTTATGAATGGAATTGTTCTATTATTTCCCTTACTAATTGAAAATAACATTTTGGAAGTGTGTCGTCTTTCCTTATGCAATGAAGATGAAAAAATAATAATTTTCTGTAGCATTTCCGTACATTTCTCACACTTCATCAACAGTAAGTACTAGATTAACCCAGTTTTTTCTCACACTTGCTCACAGAAATACGGTTCTGCATATAATACTCAAAAACTGCTACGATTCATATATATAATCAAGTGTAGCAGGAAACCAAAATATCTCATACCCTAAAAACCTTCAGGTGCAAATTATAAGCATCTAGCAACTATTCGCACCACAACTAAGAAGCAGGAATAATCGTGGCATACAGCTGTTGAAGTGAAGAAAGTCAAAAGCCATAAATGTGACATATAACTTAAGAAGAAAAATTTTCATCGAACCACTGTGTATGCTCATTGCACAGACGACAAATTTCGCTAGCCGCTATACTGCCTGATAGCAGTTAATATTGTTAAGTAATGATAAGTATCGTTTACTATTTTAAGGACGAATTTTTGTGACTTTTAGCCGAGATCATTTTCAATAATGCAGGGTATAAAACTGATTACGACTCTTACGACAGTGAAGTTAGATATCAGGGGCTTTTATATGTCTTTTGATTGGACACTATAGTATGAAATGATTTACATAATTTAAAAAATTATTTGTATTTTAAAATACTTCCATTTTGAATAACACAACAATGTATCAGAAGCATCCTCAAGTCAGGCTCTTGATTTATACCGTCAAACAACTACAAGTTGATATGGCGCCTTAAAAGATCTGCATTTTAAAATACTTCCAGTTTGAATAGCACAGAAACGTATCAGAAGCATCTTGAAGCGTGGCCCTACATTTTCTCTCAAACATCTATAAATAGATAAGACGCTGCCACTTTCTAATTTCCTGTCTGTCGTTGTAAAAAGCGCCGACAACGTCCGCACACCAAACAATGAAGCGACGGAAGGACAACGAATCAGTGTCATTTGTTTTAAATGGGCACAAATATATGGAAGTATATTTTAAGATTTGCCCGTCGATAATACTATAAGTATTGATATAAGCCGTCTTTTTCCAGGAGATGCAATGTTTTATAGCATATAGTGTTTCCGAACAGGGCGATAAAATGCACTCGTCAAATTTTATATTTCGTTCACGGATCGCATCTACGTACGCTATCAGAAGCGGGGGAAGAAACACCTGAGCCTTCCTTGTCGGAAAAGCAACTTACTCTTAAATTTGAAACTTTTCTAGAAATCTTTCCATCAAAACTAAATGCAACACATCACCGCGTTGGTTTGAATTATGAAGTCTAAAATCTATTAAGTATTAGAAATAAAATTAAGGACGATGATTTCCTTGTTAACTGACATAAAAGGCGTGAAAAATATTCCGAAAACAATAACGAATGCATAAAGAATAATAGAAAGTGATGATTACAATATCTCTGGTCTCTTAGTTTAAAGTTTTGCTTTAGTAAAAATAATACTTTTGAATATTAAAATGTGTTTATCTCGACATTTTGCCATAAAACTTCCGTGACGTCTCGTGATTATGACTAGACTCACGAAAATGCTACTCTATCGACAAGATGTTTGTGGAAATGTACGGGCGCTTCTATTTCACCGACGCAAACTGACGGAGAACATCTGATATCCAAAGACGGCTGTCGTTATATTTATTGGTAAATTTTAATAAGGCTTAAAAACTAAAAACACTCTTTTGAAAAGTAAACGAGTGTCCTTGCGGAAAAATTTAGAGAGCCAGGTACTGACGGACCATAAATAAAGTTGTGATAATAAACGCTCTTCCTTTAGTGCTGAAGGAAATTATTATTTTTCTAATGATATAAATGAATGCCGACAAACTGACTATTATAGCAGTCTATTTGACAGATTCCTTCTATTGTCAAAATACTCTCGATACAGAACAGAAAATCATTTCGATTACTTTTCAAGAAATTGCTTAGCTGTCTGTATAATAATTATTTACTTTTATTCGTGTTTACGGAAATTAAATATGATGTTAAGTGTCTTAAGCAATTAATTGTTCGAATGATGCTGTTTTGTGAGTTGTCTAAGTTATTGTTTACTAATTGTGAAGAAAACTATATTGTAACTATAATTTTTTGATATTTTCTATTCTATCCTTTATGTTAATTATTATTAAATTGTATACAATATTTTATAAACTTTCATTTTGAATTTTGTACCTCGTAGAGGAATAATGAAATAACAGGCATAATATAACATTTCTAAAAAAACTTTATGTATTATAAAATTTTTAATCAATAGGACACGTTCTTCAGGTGATGAATAAAATTTTTATGATAAACATTTTTTTAATTATAAAAATATATGTGATATAATATATATATACTATTAAAAAGAGAGTAAAAATGAAATATTATTAACAATTATTAAATGCTTAAGTTCATCAACGATGGAAATTAGTAAATGAATTTGCATTCTATCTTAGTTCTTCACTCTTCCTTAAATTATTTTTTGCTGTTGCAGAATTTCTTCACGTGAAAGAAAGTATGAAGCGTAATATTCGTCCATGTTTCGAAATGTGTAGAAATTTTTATTCTAACGAAAACAAAATCAAGCTGAAATGCTTTGTGCCCTACAGCTGATGTTAATAACTCAAGAAAACCTAAGCGCATTTAAAAGACGCTTTAAACCGCTTATTTATGCATTCAGGGCTAGGAAACAGTGCGCCCTCCAGTTTCCTAATTTTATTGTTCGTTGTCTTCTGTGCTAATTTTCGAGGACAAAGGAATGTCCGCATACGCTCCTGTGTAATGAGAAGTGGGATATATTTCGGTAGGCTGCTGTTCGTGGGTGCTGGTAAGGCTGCCTACCTGTGAGGGGCCTGCATTATTGAGGCTCCCTGGGCGCGAGATAGCGGGGCTTTACGACACAATGCAGTCCCTTGGGAGAAAGGATACGTGCATCACCAATCGCCCGAGTGCAAGCAAAGGTCTGCACTCGCATTAAATTTTTACGCGCGGCATGGAGACCAATAACCACGGCGGTGGACAAAGGATGTTTCTCAACGATAAATTTGCGGACCACAGTGAGCCAGGTACCACATTACCGTAGTTGACAGATTTTCATTTATGCCGAGAAGGATTGAAAATATATTACAGCGCCGTTCCATTATATACTTGCATTGGGAAAATTGAGATCCACTGTCCATCAGATAGTTATTAATCATGAGCCTCTTCCGCAACATGGCAAATGTAATAAAACAGAATGAAAAACGTAGGGAGGACTACGAATATAATTTCGTTGTTAAACATTAAGTTACGTTTGTAATTTAAACGCAAAACATATTTCAACTGAACCAACCAGGAGGCGAAGGATTAAATTTTCAAAAATAATATGAAATTAATTACAGAGCCAAACTCGATTGGAACAAAAACCGAAATGAACTTTAAATATTCTTTGTACACCTATAAAGCATTATATGATTTCGCCAAGCCCTTTATAAGGCAGAAAAAATTGGTTAAAGTGGACATGGAGTCATGAAAGGGCAAGTCTTTAAATCAATAAAAACGTTGACCTGAGAAAAAATAACGACCGCCGGTAAATTATATTGACCTGTGGAAAAGGATTGTTATATTAAACAGTTTCAGTGGCACTGAACAATAAACACTGTTCATTTCGGCCATATAAAACAACATAACAAGTGTAGAAAACTTCAGAAGTTATCAGTTAAGCAATTTAGATAGTTCTTTAATTAAATCGCTTAAATTTTAACGTAGTTTTTAGTGGCGGTTCTCCCTTGAAAGTTCAAGCGGAACGATTTTCTATCAATAATTTTTACGAAAGTTTAGATTTCATTATAATTTAGTTATTAAACGCAATTTTGGCTATTCAGATAATGAAGAAATTATGTACATTGCAAACTCTGACATAACGAAACCCGGATATTATAAGAAAAAAGCATTTTCTTGACGTGTAGTCGAGAAAGCTTAATTGAGAATCCTTCATTTAATGAGGTCAAGCTGTAGACAAACAAAGCAATTACTCAATAGTAGTTCAAAAAATTTTAAATCTTTAATTCAGACGCAGTAGAATACACAAACACAAAAATTACTTACATAAAATTTATTCCAGTTAGATATCCATTCCAAATCCCCTAATATACGAGGAATGAACAGTATAGTACAAAATATCCTCATACAGTCCAATTTAATTTTTCCCATCTAATGAACAATTAGATTATTGTATGAGGTATCCAGATATTTACAGATGATAATTATGTAAAGTATTCTTAGCTATTTAAATTAAAGTTAACAAACTGTTTTCGGTTACAGTGGTTTAATTAATTAAAAATAATTGTTTACTGTACTGCACATGACGATGTTGATAGAGCACGCAGGCAGATACATATTTTTAATTAATTAAAAACATTTGTAATGATTTAAAATCTGCAACTGTTAATAATTGTGAATTTCAACAGTTTCAAAGCACGCAATGTAAAAATATTAAATTAAAAACAATTTTAAGAAAATACTTTATTTTGAAATTATTCTTCGTTCATCAGAAGCAGAAACATTGTATATTTTATAACGATAATTAAAGAAGGTTCATGAAATAATACGTGATATTAGTATATTTTAATTTGTATACCTGTTTCATAGCCGGTTATCATATGAACTGTGTTAATAGACCGGTAATAAAAACAGTAAAGAATAATGTAATTAATTATTGCCGTCAAATAACGTAGCATGTAACATAATTCTATTTCTGTTCACGGATACATAACCACAAATATTGCAAGAAACACTGAAAAACCTAGAATCAATTATATTCATCATACTTTCTTTAGAAGATAATTAGCTCCTTATGAATAAAATTTCATGTATACGAAAAATTGAAAATTTATACATAAAAAGCCCCTTTTGTTTAAGTTTATTCAGCCAGAGGATAATGGATCCTTTAAAACAAACGTTTCTGATGAATTGTTTGCGTTAATAAACCACGGCTTATCCAATTGTTCAGAATTGATTTTGAAAGTGTCGGCTGCAGACGATGAGGTGGAATAGGCTCTCAGCTAGACACTTCCTTCCCTTTTCAGCAAATTGATTTACGGTCAGACCATCACAAAGTATTTCGCAACTTATTTACTGCGAAGATGGAACCATACATGGAAAATTAAACGCATAATTCTATTCAAATATCAAATATGTTATGAAATGAAAGTAAATTTATGTTTTACTTACATTTATACATGAATAATATTTCATTAATTATTGTCTTTGTAATGCCCTTCTATTCTTTATTTTATTTTGATAAGATTAGACAGATATTACGGAAATAGTAAAAGATGATAGACGATTGCTGCAAGTGAATGTTTTTTCTGTGCTTAATATTTCAGTTATCACATTTAAGTTGTGTGCTTTCATAGGCAATATTGGAAGTATAATGCATTTTTTCAGAATAAAATTTCATACCAGAAAATAAAATTTAACGGAGTTTACTTCGTGAATTAACTCCATATTTCAAGTTATCCATATTAGGATTTAAATTATTTTATAATTTAATATTTATGTTGCTTGCTACTTCAGGGAAATATATGCGAATATTGTTGCACCAACTTGAATAACATTCAACTAAATAACTTAAACAAATTTAAAGTCGTCCAAATTCTCCAGGAGCATTTGACACTCCTCATATTCATCTGTTTAAATATCTAAATTAAAAAAAATACATAATTAATTACATAGCTTAAATAAAGTCAAGTATTTTGATGGTTTTTAATGATTTGTTATTATTTCAAATTACATTCAACTGAAACTTAGTATCCATTCTTTGTGCTTAATTGTGAAACGAAATTATTGTTAAAGGAATCCAAACTCGACATATTTGGGATTAAGGCTGGTCATACGTAATTGAGAATTTCTTACTAGCTCCAGTGGCTAGCCTCAGGCTTCTGTAGTGGTGAATTGTAATCTGCTCGTGCAAAGGGACAAGTCTACCAACTCTTAATGAGCTCTATTCACATTACGAAGTTTAGTCGGTCCAAACAGACGACGTTCCTGAGATTTGTCAACTTGGACACCTGCAGATTTTGTGTTAGTTAACGTCGCATTGAGAGTTTCGAAGCTTGCTTGCCTTACTTTGGATTGGACGAAATGGCTGTTAGTAACTTCGACAACCGAGATGCTGAAATTACGTGAAGTTCTTGGTAACTTAGCTCGGTGAAGTTGGTACTGCTCCAAGGATGCGAGAAAGTTGTATGTTCAGTATTCTTATAAAGATAATTATAATAGCGTTTACATAATTATAATTGTCTATGTTATCTTAAAAAGATTATCAGAACTTATATCTACTTCTAAAACTTTGTTATGTATTACGTTTTGGTGCTAAATTATCCTGTACTGGTATATTATCAAAGCAGAATTCGTATGGTTAATTATTTCCTTGCCACAGTTTTTCCTGCATAGCATTATGACATTTTGAAAATGAAAGTGTTTTTAAATAGCGATAAATATTTATATTCTAACGGGTTGGATGCGATTAATTTAGATAAAAGTTAAAATACGATCAAAACTTTGCACGTATAAAAAAAATCCAAAATATTGACGATGTTTCTTGTTTTACATAGATGTGCTTTTCATTGCAATTATTTCAGTCTATGACTTTTACCAAAACAGTCAACCTTTCAATGGAAAAGTAATTACTGTACACTTACTTTGATTGAATATGCTGTGGAAATAGTATCAGAATTTTGTGAATATAAAAATGTTAGGTGCTAAAACAACTACTGCATATCGTTTTATTCTGAATTCGCGGCATGCAGAAAAAATCACTGAATAGGCCACTTCTCACGCTTATTATTGACGTCATCATTTGTGCTCTGACGCTATCAATAGTTACCTAAGGACAGCTTCGGAAACAAGTTGTCATCCTCCTCGTAAAAAACGATGACAATACGTTTTAAAAAGGTTAGGTAGGCGGTGACCTTGAAATTATGAAGCTACAACATACGATATACTGCTTACGTTCCGCACTATCTTTCGACATAACTTTGACCTAGAATCGGAAAAGTTCATGGGCAGTTCAAGTAACAGATTCTTGAAATTATGTTAATTACAACATAGCTGTACTACTGAAGTGTAGCACTTTGTCAGCCTCGTATTTTTACCAGAGACCAGAATATTTCTTGGGCAATTCAAGTAAGAGATTGTCCGGTGGGGAGACTGAAATGTGAAACAATTCCAGCTAGCAAAATTGATTATGTTAAGGCGCAATAGATGGTTTCGTCGAAATAAATATTTCTAAACTAAATGAGTGCAAGAAAAAAGTATTTGCAGTATTTTTTTGGAGAAAGAAAACAGTTGTAAGAGTCTGGTTAAACTGGTGGCAGAGCAACGAAACAGTAAAGCAGCGAAATAATACAATTGTTACGAGAATCGAAGTACTATTGTTGAAGAATACTCACACATCGGAACCAACAACCAGTTTATTTTTTGACTCCGGTCTTTAGAATTCTCACTTTGACGGGTACCGAAAATGAAAGTAGTCAATGGTATTATTGATTTCAATTATTGAGTGAACCTACACGTGTGATTGAAAAGAATAAACGAAAGTCTTAGTGTAATTTTTGTAATGATTCTCATTGTTGTCATAAATTATATATATAGAACATCACAACATAGTTTTCTGACTTAATAATTTACAATAAATAAATCACTATTCATTAAAAAACGACGGTTTGTACTACAAACATAATATTACATCTCTGCCGAAAGCATTCATTGAAACTATTTCATTTTGGCCGAAACCGTCGTTGGAGATGGTCCGCGACACTAAATTCTTCACATGTACAATTAATAACGACTGAGGGAATCAAGGAGTAAATATGATGAATTGCTAAATTTGTAAGTTTTGAACCATGTCTTTTTATATTTAAAATAAAAAATTGTATCACAGACCTCATATTTAATTTCTTGTAATATTGTTTTTGTAGTACGCCTGAGGAAGTCTGACGAAACGTCAATTTTGAATAAATAGTATTTTTATTTATTATATAGAATATCCATTGATTTTGTGTCCATAACACTACACACATCTCTACTTCTTATGATTACACAATAAATAACTCTCTAAAATTGAGATAAATATGTAAAATAAATTGTTTAATTGATAAGCTGACAAATATAAAAATTATCCAAGTGAGAAAGCTTTTATTAAATATTTTTTGTTGCTGTAATTAGTACTGATGTTAAAATGTTTAAGAGAAAAATACTAAGAATGACAAAAATTGCTCCATATGTATATTCCTCTAAATACGTATATTTCACTTCTTAAGTGAAAATTCTTCTGACCCTAATAAAAAAAGAAGTACCAAAGTACAGTTTTTAATTACAATAAATACTGCGTAATACAATAAATAATGTAAAGCAAGAATACATTAGGGAATAGATAATGTATGACGAAATATTTTAGGGGGCTCAGATTATGGACGTCACTTTTCTGTTGTGACATATGTTCCTATAAAAACACTGCATATAATTAAGAACTAATTGAAATCGTGTCGCCAGGTGCGACAAGTACACATATAGATAGATCGATATGTAATTTGGAGAAGGTTTCACGTACACCGACTGGAAGCATATATTTGGCTACCTCGGTCCCGGAAGACGTTGTCGCCGGCCACAGCTCCACAAATCATGGCGAATGATATATAACACCTCGCTAACGGCCCGAAAGGACCAAATTCAATTAGCAGCTTCTAGCGACTTTTATTAGTCGTTTTTGCTACGCGAACTTATATGATGGATTGACGTAACTTGTCTTTTATTTTCTTGTCCCGTTCAGTTATATTTGTCTCGGCGGGGACGTGAATTATGATGTCAGCATCACCTTCGTTTTTAATATTAAGTATAGAAAAGTTTTCAGGAAAGTATATAAACATATGTGTGATTTCAAATAGTTGTCGTGATAATCACTGAAGTAGTTGTGTGGGCAACTAGACAATTAGACAAAAATAGACAAATTAAGTGGCAGTTGTTCCTTGCAGTGGAATGCTGTATTCGGTGATGGTATTCTGATACATATTAAATATATAATCAGATTGATGTATCATATACACCTGTTTTTTTCACAACATCTGAATAAGCAGTTTTGTATCTTCTTTACTGAAAGTGGTATTCTTTTCACGTAACAGTATTAGGATTAAGTAGCGTACTGATCACATAGGGAGACGTCCTTCATTAGTTCCATAATCAATATATATAGATATATTGTGATAACAAATCCCGATATACTGGTTCAGAAATAACTTTGTTTTAATATGACATACCTGGTTCATAAAAACTTGCATTTAATTATGGCTCCAAATTAAGTCATGGCTTAATTTATTAATTTGTAAATAGTAATCTTTATTGTAATAAGTATTCAGTTACTAGGTTTAAGTGTTTATTTTTTTATTTTGGCTATAAGTGATAGAGACACTTTATTTTCTTCGAAAGAATTTAAGAGTCTAAAATTTGTGTACGGACTGTACTATTTTTTCAAACAAAGGACGTGTCTGGTCGGTGTGTACCCTCAAAGAAAGTGATTGTTACGTCAGAACGCGTTGCCGCGCTCTGAACAAGGCACGTGTTTGTTGTTGTTATGGTATGCAGTCCTAAGACTGGTTTGATGCAACCCTCCATGCTAACCTATCTTGCGCAAGCCTTTTCATGCACACCCTACTTCCTCCGGCCTCCCTCTTCTGTTCTTACCCCACACACTTCCCTCTAACGCTAATTTTACAAGACCCTCCTGTCTTAAAACGTAGCCTATTAATCTATCTCTTCTATTAGTCAGCGTCCTCCATATCGCTCTCTTTTCCCCTATTCTGTTTAGAACTTCCTCGTTTGTGATTGTGTCCACCCATCTGATTTTCAGCAATCGCCTATAAGCCCACATTTCAAAGGCTTCCATTATTTTCCTTCCCCAACTCCTATCGTCCACGTTTCGCACCCATATAACGCCACGCTCCATACAAGCCTTCCTTGCCTGTGCTATCCTACTCTTAATGTCTACTATATTTCTACCACCTCTAGTTATTACGCTTCCCAAGTAGCAGAATTCCTTAACTTCCGTCAAAATATTCCTTCCAATTCAATCTAACACCCTTTGTTATTCCACTGTTTCCCATATTACACTCCATTACATTGGTTTTCCCTCTATTAATCCTCATATTGAATTCTTTCTCCATGACCACGCTCATGCCATTTATTATGCTAACATCATCAGCCTGAAGACTGATAATTTAATAGTATTTTAATCATGAAACTACTGTATCATTCTCAGTGGATATATATTTTAGTTAATTTCAAAACATTTGATTGTTTTTTAGACTTTCAATTATAGTTATAACTAAATTCAAGATTCATTATTTTTATATCTTGTTATTTCATAAGCAAGGTAATATATTATCATATAGTATGAAACTATATAATCATTTGATATATAATTTATAAAAGTATAATTCATAATTTCAAATTATGATACGATAACAAAGTGTATTAAATGCAAATGTTTATTTTAAGTCCTTACCCAACAGTTATATTTTCAAGAAGTTGTCTTGAAATTGATGGCTTAATGTTAATGGAGTGTGGCGTTGCATGGGTGCGAAACGTTTACGATAGGAGTTGCAGAAAGGAAAAGAATAGAAGCCTTATAAATGTGGTGCTGTAGGAAAATCAGATGGGTGGATAGAGTAACTAACGAGGAAGTTCTAAAAAAGGAATAGCGAACAATATGGAGGAAGTTGACCAAGAGAAGGGATAAACTAATAGACCACATTTTAAGACATGAGGGTCTTGTAAAATAAGCATTAGAGTGTAGTGTGTGGGGTAAGAACAGAAGAGGGAGGACAAGGATGAGAACGCTACGCAGATTAGGAAGGATGTAGGATGATGTAGTTATGTGGAAATGAAAAGCCTTGCGCAAGATAGGTAAACGATATGCATCAAATCAGTCAACAAGTCATTAAAACTAAATATTTATATGAATAATACATTTTTAATTTCGAGCGTTGTCTTCATCTTATTTTCCCATTCCAGGACTAATGGAATAATCAAATATTTATTTTGGAGGAGTAGCGTGTGGCTGTTATTCCTAAAACAACTATTCTGGAAATTTCGTTCTCAAGTTTTTTAAAAAGGTTTATTTTCATTAAATTTTGGTTTATAGTCCTTTCAACTGCAAGGTCTTTAGTGACTGGGCACGGTTAGTGGAATTTACATTCTTGTAGGTTTATCATAGTGAGTAAGGTTTCTTAAACATCCAAGTCCATGTCAGGATTCGAACCCGTGACCGTAAGAGGTTGGTTGTTTTTCAGTTTGAAGTAAGTCAATAAATGGGAACTCAATTCTTACTTTACCCAAATTAACGAACAATATATCAACACATTTCAATAATTTTCTCGAATAATTTATTATTGTAACCTTTTAAATATTTCGTTAAATACCTCGTAAACGGCAGCATTTCAAGTTTTTAGTTCACCCGAGGCCAGAAAACAGTTCTACAACGCCGCGGAAATCATTTACATATTCATTTTATCGCGACAAAAGGTTTCTGACAATGAGAAATTTGTGGCACGGCGACGGGATCCCGCCGGGGTTTTCTGCTGGTACAACAACACAATAAAAAGCAAAAAGCTATCCCGTGCCGTTGTCTGTCACATTCTCTTCAGCACGGCACAAATGAGAGAACATGTCCAAACGTGCAAAGTTTCATTTTCTGGAGCCATCAGTTATGCCTAAGTCCTCTGCCTCCCGACAGTCTCGTCCTTGCATGTACCATTGGATTATAAAAAATTTACACGGTGAGACGATTTATTATTTCCTACACGTGAAGGTTTACTGAGAATTGTACATAATCGTATATTCATTTTGCTACAAATTTCAACGGAATATTCTAACGTTCTAGTAATAATTTTACAGTCCTAGCACTCGTACACTTTATGCACATGTAATATTTCTAAACATCTATCTATACATCCATATTGAGTACAGGATTATATGGCCTACATTCCTCTGCTGGTGCATTCATTCTGTTTGTAATATGTTTCTCCTGTGAGGGAAGGTTTTAATATCACATCTGCTTGGATTACACATTTATTAATAAAGCAGTTTCAATGGATATTTTTGTTCATATCTGTGATTAAAGCAAACTCCCGCTCGCTTGGAGAATATTGTGGTAAAATACCTAAATATATATATTCTTGAATTCGTGTGACGGAATCCCTAATATTCACTCATTACTAAAATACTTTGTTTGATGTAAATATGTCATACTAGTCAGAAAATTTTTATAAAAAGTTTCAATTTTTTCAATTAATAACTTATATAGAAAAATGTTTCTTCATAAAAATAGGACCTCTTTATATAATGACAATTAAATAATAAATAGAACTTTAAGGCAGATTTTGCATATGAATTTAAATATTAGTATCCACATGCTGTAAGGCAACAAAATTATGCTCTTTTAATTTCTACTACTTATTTAATTGCTATTATTAGAAGAGGTTCTAACAACAAAAATTCATTTACATTTTTTAGTTACCAAATTGTATTCTTTTTATTAAATTCTTTTTTGTTGTATAGCTATTGTTCTTTATATTATGCTTTAAGAATGCCAGTTTTCAATTCAGATAGTTAATGATTCAATGTAACCACTTCCTTAAGCTTTAATGAAAATTCACTTTAATTTTTTTGGAGGGTTAACGGGATACGTGAGGGTGATCCTGAAACATGCAAATACCCTTTAATAGGAAAACGGGGGATGCGGAAGGTAGAGCCCCCGGCCTGTGGTTTAAGGATCCTACCCGGTGATTCACCTAAAGAGATGCAGGGAAAACCCTAGAAACCTGCAACAAGTAAGTCGGTCATTGGGTACTATTCTCACGCCCTTCTGAATGACGAGAGGCGAGTTTGCTATGGGGTCGCAGCATTCCCTTCTCCGTCTCTCCACGAATTTTGAGGATCAGCGGACAATTCTTGCTATATGCTTAAGGTCTTCGACCCCAGTACATATACCTCCTAAAATAGGTGAAGGTGTCTTGACATGTGAGAAGTTTAATAAAAAAAAAACAGAGATACGAGGCATTCCCGACATGATCAGGTGAGCCCCGCAGTCACTGTGAGGGGAAATGCCTGCAAGAGAAATTCCCACAGGCACCTACTTTAAATTTCATTTTAGTGCTGTATTTATTAACATTAAACGGTATCGTAGCTTGCAGTTTATACCTAAATAGTTTCCTAACTAATTTGTACCTTCGAAATTTAATAGATAGTGGGAGTGAAGGTAAATAATACGATTCTGACCATTCTGTGTACTTTTACATTTTCCTTTATAATCGAATGTCAGCTATACACTTTTAGACATTACTGCATGAGAGTAAAAAATGTAATTTAATGACTTTAAATATCAAAGGTTAATTAGTTTACTATTCATTGCACGTTTTAAAAACAAATTTCCTCAGTTAATTCGTTCATTGGCCAACAAAACGTATTACGAGTAAGGCGATTACTCGTATTTTCAATTTATTATCCGTGTAGTGTAATTACTGCTATTAATATCATTATTGTATGGTGACTATTATTTATGAACTAATAATTAATACATGCCAGAATTTAGAATAATTTCGTATATCCTCGGAAATATCTTACCTCACTGCTATTATTACTTCTATTAAAACATGGTAATATTTTATGACTTCAAACACTGTCTCACCGTAAATGGTGACTATTGTTTTCAATTTCCGCATATTCCAAATTTTTATTCTTTTAAATTTTCATTCCAAGTTGTTAGTTTTCTAAAGCTGTTCCCTTATAAGTAAAATGAGGAAATCTGGAATATTTTGGTATTACACCGATATACTAACCCAGTGAGTATCTGGGAACCATTACTTAACACTTATACTTATTTGTAATATAGCCTCATCGGGTAAGTTCATACACAGTATGCTTTCTGTAAGTTCACATCTTGGTTTTCCGTTGTAATAATCTACCCACTTTACTTACGTATGACCCTATCGAGAAAGACAGGTAATAACATTAAAATTTCTGATGGACAATATTGTTTATTTGGTGTACAAACAATCACATCTGTGTGTGTGATATTATTTGTTAAAACCTAATATTTATAAAGTATATATATATAGTACATAAGTGATTAAAATTCTTCGTTGTGTATAGTTAAAATAAATTCTTTATTAGTTTGAATGAAATTAAATTTTTATTATGCCACCATTTTTCTTATTGTTGTGTTTCTAGAATTTATTCATGACTGTTCTTGATCAGAATAGGGAAACAGCCGAAACAAATTGCATACCTTTGAAAATCAAATTATTTTAACTTAAAATAAAATTTTAACTAATAAAACTTTTTAAAGAATGTCGCGATTTACCTCCGACATAGGTGCGACTTTAAATAAATCTAATTTAGTTTTTTTTAGAAATTCATAGTGATAATACAATACAGAATAATCAGATGTCATTAGATAATGAATGTTTAATAGGTATACGTAAGGATAATGCAAATGATTGTGTAATTAATAAGGTAAAACATGCAAAGATCTATATTTATAGAATATTTCCATGAATTATCTGAATTTATTGTTAGGGTTTTTATTTTAAATGATTTTTTGCTTACTTAGATTGTAACCTAAAGTATATAGATCATAAGTCTGTGTTGTTTAAAAATATGATATATCAACATAAGACTAATTTATAACGTAAGTTGAAAACGAATACGGCCTCATCAAAAGATGTTAAAAATGAGGGACATGTGATGGATTTGGAGAATGATGGGATTTTTCAGAGTGAGTATAATTTAACTAAAAGAAAGTTACTGGAAGATATACTGATTATGTTATGAACGGTAGAAACGAAGCTTAAGCAATTTCTATGAATTATATAAATGTTTTAGCAAGAATAAATAAGATTATATAAAATGTTTAAATAGATAAACATACAATAAGTGGTTAATTATCTTTAAGAATGTATGTCTATTATGATTGACCATGTTGTAATGTTTGTTGTATATTGTGACATGGTTTTCATTTTTTAAATTTATAAATATATTAAAGACTTTAGAGTATATATTTAAATGGGTGGGCGCCAATAATCTCAACATTGACATTTAATTTGTTATTACTATTAACGAATTTAAAAGATTGAACAAACTATAATATTTAGAAATGAATTGATTTTCATGAACCAAAAAAATAACAGCAAAAGACTTAAGTAAATTTAATCTACTTTACTCAGGGCCGTGTAACGTGTTTATGCGTATAGCAAAGCGCGAGATTATTACCTTTTGTATCTTACTTTTCTTTCATCCTCCCCAAGTTTGCTGGTTGACCGGCAACCCTGGATTCAACCAACGCAAAGGTAGCTTCCGGGTCAGCATGAGCAGGAAGCGTGTTCCCTCTTTCGTTTCCTTGTGAGACTTGGAGTCAGATCGCCCCTCCTCTCTGACTCCTTGAAGCCAGCCAGTCCAACGTTTCGTTAGCTGCTCTCTGATCTCTCACCTTCGACTCTCCTTTTATAATCTCTTTTCGAGGTCCTTCACACCTCGTATTCTCCTCTTTTAAAAAAGTTGATTGGCCTCAACGTCTTTTCTACCCTCCCCAGGTCCTCCAATGGGGTTGGCTTCCCTACCCTTCCTCTCCAAAATTTCAAAATTTGGGAGGGGCCATCCCTAACCATCTTTTCAGTCAACAGTCATACTGACCTTGGCTGATCTGGGTTTTTCACCTTGTCGCAAAATCCTTTCAGACTGGGACTCCTCAGGCGCCTGCCAGGCTTCAAGTTTATGACTAATTGTTTGCTGGGTTTACACCAGAAAGGTGCCTTGCGAATATCTCAGGATCTATTCTCTATGAAACCTTCGTACAGAATGCTTAATACTGTAAATTAATTTAGACACAAAACATACAACAAAATTTGTATACACGCCACAATATTACAGATGACTATGGGCCAGGTGTCTGGAGGCTCATTTTCCTTTTCATTCTTTTTCTTATAATTCTGAATAAATAAAGTTTTATTTTTAAAATTACTGTACTTTATATAGGTTTCTTTAAAAATGTAACTGTTAAATTGATTAAGTCTATTGAAGTGAGTTTCTGCGTTTTAATAAAAATTTAACTTCATAAAAATTTTCAATATATAAATAATTGATTATCTTATCTTATTCTGTGTGTCGCCGTTCCTTAATTAAAAATTTTAAGAGTTTGAGAATATTTTTCGTGCTAATGTTCAATATTATGTGGTATATGATATAGGCTTTTTATTTCAAAATCCTCAAACTGCACGAAGCTTTTTTGAGGTGTATATTTTATAATTATAGGTTTACAGCCTATTGACAAAATGAGTCAAGCACCACATTCATTTTTAGATTCGTGTTGAAAAATATTACGATTTCCTCGTTCGTCTTGTTTATTTACGAACAGCAGCAGCTATCCTTTATAATTACTTGTGTTACAGGACGTACTTCGACATCATGTTCACGACGTGACAATTGACACTGCGTCGAGTATAATGAAGTCGAATGTTGCACAAAATTAAAATTCCAGTCATTCCAAGAAGCTAATTAAATTTCGTTTAGCGCCGGGGACGCTCCCGGCCTGTACATATTTTAATTATGGAAATATCCGACGGCATTCATGTCTCGCTCCGTGAAGATAGAGTCAATTTAGAAAGCAAAGGCAACCGCCACTGTAATTAACATACAAACAGAGTTCAAGAATGTGGCGCCAGATGTGACATCTGTTTACGCCTCGCCGAATGTGCGTCGCTAATTGTGGCTTCCTGTCGCATATCTCTTCTCCACGTTGCCTTGTATTCCCTCTCTCTAAGCTTTATTGTACTTCCCTACACTTGAGTTAATCGCATTTACCCCTTCCAACCAAGGATACCGTTTCGCGACTGTGTTTCACGTGCGCACAATTGTTTATCCTCTTAAAGTATCAAGTTCGGAAAATGCATTTATCCATTAATGCCTGGAAATAAACTTACTTAAATTGAGTGAAAATCTGTGTAAGATTTTTATAAACACGTAACTACATTACTGTGAGATATAATTTTTAAATTCACCAAGTCAAATGAAATTTAATAATTGACAAATTTAATATAACAAATATGCACATAAATCCTTTGTAATAAGTAAATAAAATTACGGCCAAATAAGTCAGCAAATAAATTTAATTAGCATTTAATTAAAATAAAAACAATGTTTCATTCAACTTTGTGTACTTCTTCAGGTCAGCATCCGCAAAAATATGTAAAATCAATTTCCCTATAATTTTATCTAACAAATTTTGTTAACATGTATTGAAATATATTTTCTTTAAAGTTTAGATACATAATACTCCACTTCATTCAATATACTTTTCTTCTTAAATTAATAATTAATGTATTGTATACCATTTTTAATTGTTAATGTAATCCTGTTGTCTGAAATAAGGGGACGTATTTAAGATTTGAGGATGGCAGTAGGACTAAATGTCAAATTGTTAACTATTTTTTTGAAAATTTTCATAGTTTGTTTTATTTAGTTTCGATCCAGTTTTGTTCAAAACTTTTCCGCTGTTTTATTTGTATTACTGGGCTTTTTAATGTTTTATTTGTCTTAATGTATTGGGTTTTTCAATAAGGGCAGGTTCAAATGGAATAAAAAATGCTGTGTATGAGGTATTAACGAAATTATTTTTTATTTCTATGGTCCATGTATGCCCTTAAAAAAATTCATTACTACTTAACACACAGCCTGTTTTATGCCATTTCAAAATCGACACACCCCTTATTAAAAACCCTTATATTATTTAATAATAAATTATTTTCTTGGGGGATTAAATTGATAAAATATAATGTATTTGTCAAATGTATAATCTAATTCATTTTAATAATAACAGATTTTAATAATACAAAGAAGTTCTGTTTTTTAAATTTATTTGTTTAAAGTAGCGTGAACCTTGTGGTTATTAACCACTGTAAACTCTAAATCGTATTAGTATTTTGTTCGGACTTATTTTTAGTGGAGATAACTTTCGGAACAGAGGCTTTCTTGCTTTTAGTTTTTGTCGTCAGCCGAATCCAAGAATGAGTATACACATTCAATAAATAAATAAAACGGCCAATAAGTCAGCATATAAATTATTCACATGTAAACAGTTGAATACATTTAATAATCTTTTCGGCTGAGGAAGTCAAGAAGAAAATTACATGAATCGCTAATAGTATGCCTGAGGAGGTTTTTGATTTATATGCTGACTTATTGGCCGTCATTTTATTTATTGTAAATTTAAAGTGAGAAAACTATGTTGGCGCATCCGTATTCGTTACATGTATTTCTTTGGAATCTGTTATGAATATAATTAATTAATTATAGTTCGAAAAGCACTGGATCAAATAGTATTTGGTTAAGCAAGCCGACTAAAAATATTCCGAATAAATTATCGTCATTAAGAAAGTAAGTGTTAAACAATCACTGAGTGATTGCCTTAGATTTATTGGCTACATAAAAGTATCCACATGGTGGAAACTCCCCTTTAATGGATTATAAAGGGATTTTAGCAAGGCAACCAAAGGTTAACTAGGGCCCCCTGGTAATAGTTTAAGGATCATATCCGGCATTAACGTAACAGTGGTACACGGCAAACATTAGGAAAACTTCCTAAGGTAGTTCGGGCTATTGGTACTCGTCCAACGCCCTTCCAATGACGGAGATTAGCTTAATACCTTAAGAAGTTTAGAAGGGCGCATTGATCAACTAGGAACAGCGGACAGCCATTACCATATTCTCGTTATTATATTTAAAAATGAACACGCCATTCAACATTCAATAATTGAATTATTGTAAGGGGTCAAGATTTCCAGTTATTTTATTACAGAATTTGTGTCCGGCAGTTTAAATTGCAGAAAACAAAACTAGGTTAGATCAACTTGACTTCTGTTTTTCCTGCGTGCCATTCGGAGGCCACTTTACGAAGTTTTACATATTTATGAACGCTAATGTAAATGACTTATGTTGTCTCTATACCACTTTTCACAGTGATAATTATTTTTTGTTTATTTTTCACGGACAGGACCCACGAGTTGACCCTGAAATGATTATATAAAAATAATAGAATCACTGTAATCTTGTTACTTTTAGTAAGTAATTAATATTTCCTTACTTAATATTGTTTAAAATTAAAAAAATGGATGCAGTAGTAATCCTTCCAATCTCGGGGAATAATAATTCGACAGTTACGTAATGAAAACTTGTAATGTCTCTGAGGCACAACTAGTGTGACTGTTGGTGAATTCGTGACAAGTTATTGCCTGTAGCAGTCAGTGCTTCGTTCCTTCCCGCAAATCGTTACAAAATATACTGCCTCTATGAACGCAGGATTCCCAGCAGCTCTATATGCAAATGGGAAGCAATCACTCTGCCATGATATCTACATACATATATAGCGAGTGAATTCCACCCATTTCGGAAGCCTCCCCCATGATTTAGCGCATGCCCATAGAAAAAAAAAGAACCCTCACGGCGACGTGGACGTTCAAAGCGGACGATTGTTTCTCTGCGTTTCATTTTCCGCTGTCCATTAAGCTGTTTCCACGAAAAAGAAATCACTTAAGGGAATGGTACAGTGTGTATTTCGTAACGTGTCTTGCGTTGTTTGGAACTGCAAATATAACTTTTTTGGTTTGGAAATTTGCTCCGGTCAACGCAATGATGAATTAATATGTTAAAAACATTCACTATCGAGATACAATACAAAAGTTTTATAAAAAATCACCTAAGAGACCATTTCAGCCGATTTTAAGTTAATTTGAAGTAAAAAATAACAGAATTCCTCCCTTACCTGAATGTGAAGACAAAACGGTAAAATGTAATGTACTAATTATTCTTCGCTTTACTTTATTGTTGCTGCTCTGATGCAACCCTGGATGCTAACTTATCTTACGCATCCCCTTTTCATTTCCTCATAACTTAAACATCCCACAGTCTCCCTAATCTGCGTAGCGTATTCTATCCTTGGCCTCCCTCTTCCGTTCTTACCCCACGCACTTCCATCTAATGCTAATTTTACAAGACCCTCATGTCTTAAAACATGGCCTATTAATCTATCCCTTCTCCTGGTTAACGTCCTCTATTTTGTTCGATCTTCCTATCTATCTCATTCTTCAAGCGTCTGTACTGCTCTTTACCATTTTCATCTCTCGCGTTTTTATATTTACCCCGTTCATCAATTATTTTGTGTTATCCTTGCTTTCCTATTGATATAAGCTATTATTCCTATTTTTCATCGGTTGCTGTAGTCATTTCTTCCATCAAGAGTACCCCTTTTTTCTATATTGTTTCCTTCTCATTCCTCTATTAATCTACACTTGATATCTTCATTGAAAGTATGAAGCACCTCCTGTTGTTTCAATTCTTATAAGTCCCATCTTTTTATTTTAATTCCTTTCTTAATTTTCAGTCCTCATTTTATAACCAGATTATGGGTACGTTTTGCGGTCCAGTACCTGATACCTATATCTCTGTCTCACCGTCAATCAATGACGTGTTTACTTTATTATTAAATTAATAGAATTAATTTTTAATTCTTTTGTTTTGTACCAAACCGCTCAATGTTTAAACGGTAAGCGGTCTATATGTATTCTACGGAAATAAATGAGTAAATTAATAAAATAAAATGATTTTAAAGGAAAACATTAAAATAGTATATCTTAATATTACGAACTGTAACGGATATTGTAATTTCTTATAAGTCGCTAATGACTTTTTTGTTGATGCGACTATAAATAAATTAATAAAAATATATATTTTTTACGAAGCTTAAAGTACACAAAATTTCTATCTCTGGGACGTCTAATCGTCTTTTCAGGGATAAATATTATACAATAAACAGATACCGTTACTTCACAAAGTGATCTACGATCATCGATGACCCGTAGAAATGGCAGGAAAAAGAAGAAAATTCAAGTTGATATGCCTGAAAATTAATAGTCGATCATCAGTCTGTAATAAGATAACTTGCAATTATGATCACCAAACGACAAATTCTAATGCCGTTGAAGCTAAGAAAAATTCAGAAAAACTATTATTCAATCTGTATTCGACTAAAATACTCAAGTGACACCTTCTGTTGAAATATCTGTAATGTCTGATCTACGATCGACAATTACTGTAAAAAAGTACACATGCTATTCCGTCAATCATTTTTTTATTGCTTTCTGTAGGAAACAACGATTTTTTTATTTAAATATATAAAAGTATTCCTAAGCCAAATTCATTTTTTAATCTGACTCTCCGCACGAGGAATAAATTTTCCTGGCAACAGATGACGTGATAAATAAACTCGCCTCTGAAAATTATAACTGCCACACAGATACTAAGGCTTGAACTAAATGCAAAACAAAATTTAGAACATCCCGAGTTTTTAATGATTACAGTACAGTTATGCATGTGCCTTTACCCCTAAATTCGCCTTTATTAATTATCAGACAATGGCTTGCTATCTATCTTTCGTACAAGGAAGAAAACTTTGAGCACGTTGCTTAATGACAGGGGTTATTTTTGGACAACGATGTGTATACGATATCTGTTACTGTTATTGTATTTAGCTGTTATTTATTATTCCAGTTTAAAGTTTCTTTATTTAACACTTTTTGTTACTTTGATCTATCTTCACGATTATATTCACGCCAACTCTTAACAACAAGGATTTTTCTCATCTACTAATATGGCACTTCAAAAGAAAAATAGATTTGTCTCAAATTAGTTTCATCTTTTTAATATGGCCCATTACTTTAAGAAAACCAGTCTCAGAAAAATAGTTTAGCTGTAAAGCCAACCAAAGTACAATCTAAGTGGTTTAAATCGTAATTTGAAACATTCGCAATTTTGTCTTCGTGGACAGCGGATTGATAATGTTGGAAATATTTTACGGGTCTATACCAGATACCTGGCCACAAAAATTTCTTATCATAATAAGAGGAATACATACAAATGCCATGTATTTCGATTCTCTTAATCCGCGAATCGTAAAGATATACTGAAGAATATAATGTTTAAGAGATATTACAATTATAATTTTATTTAAAACTAGCTGGATGCGCAACGATGCCCGGGAATTCAGTTATAGTAGGGTTTCCATCCACACCAGCTATCCGGGATCAGTCCCAGGCTGCGAGGCGTATTCTTGTCTTTGTCCCGGAAACCAGTATTAACCCTTTTAGGACGGATATCATGGTTACGTGTAACAATCTATTATAAAACCATTAGTGACTTACAAATTTGCGTGGAGCTGAAACTAAAAGAGAACATGTGTTGACAGTCTTGTATCTAAAATAACAATGCTGTCTCAACAACAATGCCGTGACCCATAATAAAAACTCCTCTTCCAACACTACAGTGAGTGAGAATGCTCGGCTCGCTCTCTCTCTCTCATGCTGCCGAAATTACGCTTATGATAACACAAATGCACCCCCCCCCTTTCTGCCCTCACGCGGTTGGGGCAGGAAATATTATGGCCACAGTATTTATATTAGCCCGCTATAAAATAAAATTATGTGTGAGCGGCCCGGATCTTTATATAATAAATCTGCATTGCAGCTTATAAAATATTTTGCATTATTGATGTTAGTTAAACGTATGCGTAATTTCATGCTTAGTAGCAATTTATCTCGTTTGACAGGCTTGACACGTGACGGCATAATCCATTCTGTTTCAAGTTCTATATGTCTTTAGAGTAGGAAATTTTTGGCCAGAAGGGGAGAAAGGAAGGAAGATAATTTTCAAGTCATCGACAGAAAATTTCTGTGGGATGGTCAGCGCTTAACACCAAGTTAAAAATATTAATATATTCTGAAACCTGTACGATATCGAGATGAAACATATAGGAAAATTTAATTTAAAATTCTTGTTTTAATTCCTCGCATTTTCATTGAAATCTGTTGAGCCTTTCGGAGCCTGTTCGAGACAAACTTCCTGACAGACACTTAAATTTTATTTATTGGTATAGGTTTTGGATTCATATTCTATTGATGTGCATTATTTTTGAGTTTGAAAATGATACCAAATGCAAAGGTATTTACGACTAAAATAGGGGTGTTGGAAAGAGAAAAGAAGGGGATAATGGAAAGGGCAATAGCATTTATTAAAATTTCAGTTTTAGAGAGCTTCTGTTTATCTGTTATTTTGAACATCTAAAAATCGAGATATACCTTAATACTTGATTGTTCGTCAAATGGTTGTTTATCATATTTATAAAATACAAAAATGAATATTTTTTATCATGATTTCTACAATGTTTCTGTTTATCATTTCCATAATCTAATTTTTCTGCATTATAAGTGCAATATTTTTAAACTATCGTTCTTGATTGCTATTCGTCGTGAGTTTCCTTTAATTTATCATGGTCTTGAAACTATTTTCTTTTTGTTTCAAATACAAAGATCATTAAACTGTGTAGTGCAGCACTACAAATTGCCTCATTAAGCATTTAAGCTCTGAGGATCGCAGCCGGAGCTTTAGCCGCCTGTTGACGAGATTATGCCCTGTGTTTGATGAGAATAGTCCCGTGGTCACAACAGAAGCACGTAGCTTGTAGGACAATGCGACGGTAGCGTGTTGCTAACTACCAGGTATTTAGGGGAGAAGACGCATAATGCATCAGCTTTACGTTTCGAGGAAGACGACGTATATCAAATTCTGCGAAGTTTGAAAGCAACTTTCGGAAGCACGCTTTCTAATCCTCGGCCAAGTACTTCAGAACCTGGGGCTTAAGAAGGATCTTCCCCAAGAAACTCGCTCAGGAGGCCATTACATTATGTATCGCTTCCCATCCGACGGGAACTAAACAGACAAAAGCTATTTAGGAACAATGCTTATACAACATATTTTTAAAAATGAATCACTTTGCACCGGTAATCGCATACATAAAAACGGAAGGAAGTTATTTTAAGAAGGAGTAAATATTTGACCTAGTACTTTTGGATTTACAAAACAAAATCGTTGTTGGATTGTAAAATGTCCACAATGAGTTTTGTGTCTTGTGATCATCTGCCAATCTTTCTGCGTACTGTTAAGAGATCAATTACTTTCCAAGTTATGAGGATGTGGGATTCATGGCATCTCGCAAAATCATTTTTCGTTTCCAATAAATGAAGTACATGACATAGGAGGACAAAATGTGAGGAAATACTTCAGGAAACTTTGAAATGACCTAAAAATACATTCATATGGAAAGTCACAATAACTTTTTGAAAATTGTTTCTAATAATTACAACTTTCTTTGTTTTACTGTTGCAACTAGATGAACGTCCTATTTTTGGGCGGTATCATGCTACAGGAGGATAAACCTAAAACAGGAAACTCTCATTTTATAACATAGGAAGGGAATTGAAAAGGAATAAGGGATGTGGAAGGTAGAGCAAGGCAGCCAATTTGATTGACTATGCCTCCGAGGCTATAGTTTAAGGATCTTATTTCGTGATTCACCTAAAATAAATGCAGGGAAAACCTTAGATAACCGGCATAAAGTAGGTTAGGTTTTCCGGTAGTATTCTCACGTCCTTCCGCATAACGGAAGATGAGTTTGCTGTGGGATCGCGGCATTTCCTTCGCCGCGTCTGCACCAATTTTAGCAAACAGCTGGCCGATTGATCCAATGACATTCCCACAGCCTTCGGTCCTAGTACATACACCTCCTAAAACAGATGAAGGCTCCACAGCACGTGAGACCCTTGAAATTAATGAGAGGATTGGCCATCATCAACATCATTGTGAGCAGAATTACCTGCGAGAGAAATATTTCACAAGTATCTCGTTTTACTGCCAAGGATTGATTTTTCTGTGGGTTACAGGCTACGTGACGGTGATCCAGAAACAGAAAACTCCTCTATAATAGCATAGGAATTGAAAGGAGGGGATGGGAAGGTACAGCAAGGTAGCCAAGGGTTGACTACAGCTCTTCGATTTCACTGGAAATTTGAAACAATATTATGATAATTTTCAATGCAATCATTAATGACCGAACCAATTATGTGGGTTTATTTTTATTGTCGAACAAAGGAAAATAGTTTGTTATTTTGGTCATTCAAGAAAAGAGATTGATCAATGACTAAACACGTTAATTTTTAAAGTCAAACGCACATGAAAGTTAAGATTCATTACGAATTCTGTATGTCCAATGAACGTGACGATACCAGAAATTGGCGAAAAAATTTATGGTGATGATCGGCGTATCGAACAGTGCGATATCAGTTTCAATTTTGAATGACATACTATTACTCGTAATAATATCGGCAAGATGGGTGTCGCATTTGTTATCAGCTGAGAATAAACCTAAATCGATCCAGCGACTGATTTGTTGCTTTTCGTCACATTACAGACTAGTTTCTACGTCGATACTTAACTGTTGCTCAGAGACAAAAGAACAGCTGAAACACTGTGTTCTTCCAGAAAACGGGTTCCAAAGAAATAAAGAATATTAGGCATTGCTAAACAACGGTTTGAGCATAACGAAACAACAATATAATTTGACCGAGGTGAAAGTGCTCTTCCACATAGACAATACCCAGGTACACATTGATGATTTCCTTGGATAAAATCGTTGCATCCATCACATTAACTTTTTTTCCTAATATGAAGAAATTTGATTATTGAAATAAATCACGTCAAACGGAAATATCATGCATATTTTTGGAACCCTTTACAAAGAAATTTTGGTAACGTAGTGCGAACCTAATCGATCTGAGAGGGGATTATGGTGAAATATCGACACGAAACATATAAAAATAAAGTTTTTTATTGTTGTTAAATTATTTATTGAACTTCCCCCTTATAAATATAAACACTGCATCTATTGAAATTTTGGTTACATTTCTTAGTATTTAAGTTAAATTCTTGAATATTGTTGCTGTTGCGGTATTCAGACCTTAGGCTTATATCTTGTGCTAGCTTTTTCATTTACGCATAATTACCACATCCTCCCTAATCTGCTTAGTGGATTCCAACCGTGGCCTCTCTCTTCTGTTGTTACTCCACACACTTCCATCAAATGCTACTTTTACAAGATGCTCATGTCTCAAAACGTGGTCCGTTAATCGATTCTTTCTCTTGGTCAGCATCCTTCATATTGTTCGCTCTTCCCTTATTCAGTTTAGAACTTCCTCTTTAGTAACTCTATCCACCCATATGATTTTCAACTTTCTCCTATATCACCACATTTTAAAGGCTTCTATTCTTTCTGCAACTCCTGTCGTCCACGTTTTGCAACCATATAACGCCACATTCCAACATTTTTAGCAACGACTTCCTAATATTCACTTATATATTATGAGGTATCTAGTTGTCGACGGGTACTGCTGTGGCTATAATAAATATTTCTCTCAATCTCTAATCTTGTAATGTAACATGTTTTAGGACTACACAGAAAAAATTAATTAATGTTATAATAATATTACCAGAGGAAGGGATTCTTATGATTTCCTAGCATAGTCAACGGAATGTAAATTCTAATACATTTTGGAAGACATCTAAATGGAGAATGTTGAAACATCCAAAAGGGACGTGGCTGCGGTTTGCGCTCAGTATTTCCCAGGAGCCCTGAGTTTGTTGGTACATGCAGCTCCCGTGGAAAAAGCCTCTGAACTAAAACGGAGTTTGCTATTAATGGGTAAATATTTGTATTACTCTCATTAATTGAGCAAAATCAGGAATGATCTACTAGTTTTCGTCTTATTGATTCTATTTCATTGTAATTTTTTGGAATGCAGATATGCTCGAAAAAAAAATACAGAGAGTTCCTTGCTGAATGCAACAACACTCTAGGCTCCGCAAATTTTAATCGACTACGACTCGCTATAACATAAGTGCTTATTTACACTAATGACATGTTAGTAAAAGAAACTATGAACAGTTGAAGTTCTTGCGATGTTTTTTTATAAATGTGATCGGAAACAATTTTATATTTTTGAAAATCATATACTTTTGTTGTTTTTACGCTATTTAATTTGCTTTTGGTTTGACCAATGTATATTGCATTACATTGCATATAAATACCGTTGCGCTTATTCGTGTCTTTAATTTTTTTTAACAAAATTTTAATTTTATAACGATTTTATAATAACACGTAATGGTCAAATTAGTCTATTTTTTTATTGTGTGTTTGAAATGTGAAGGAAAAAAGTAAAACTCATAGTTATGTTATCAATATTTATAGTGGTAAAATTTCTATTTGTTTATTTTATGTCACATAAATTTCTAATATTCAAAGCTGTACGTAGTTTAATATTAGTCTTAAGGTTACTTTTCCAAAGGTTGCTTCTTCAAAATTAAATTAAATTTTTCAAAATGCTCTTATAATGTTTACCTCTTGTAAATGTCCAGTGTGTCGAACGTTTCCCACAGTTTAATGTCATGAAAACAATATAATTGTGTTACAGATAGAAGAATGTTCTTTGGTAATTTAATAGATATAATAAAATATATATAATTTTCTCCGTAATAAGCAATGGAAAATGGTTCTATTTATCTAAAAAAGGTTTCATCTTAAAATAACAGGAATGGGAGATAAGATTTATTTGGTGCCTAATACCAATATATTTGTGATGACGTCGAGAATAAAAGTACGTCTTTTCACTATGATATATACGGGCAGAAAGTAACTGCGTTAATTAAAGGTAACAGTAATGAGTTACGGATTCAGAAACGTAAGCGTATAACGGAGAGTCAGCTCGTGGTCGCACATCTCCCTCGGTGCGATGAATTTACGAGAGCAGCGTGCGGGTTTAAATCACACGTGATGGATTAATAGCACTGGAAGACGGCCATTGCCCGTAATCTGACGAGGCAAAAAAGCGTCCATTACGGACCTGAAACCGTAAATATGGACACCAATAATGCGGCAGAATCGGGAACTCAAACACTGGACTCAGCTCGAAACAGCTTTAATGGCTAGAATATATATATATATATATATATCAGATGTATTGTGTTGCCACTAAATTCATTGCGGAATGATGCCGACTGCCTCGGAGTGTAGGGACGTCACGCATTCCAATTTATCTGCCTGGAGACAGAAGGCAAGATATAAGCCACAGGCAATTCATCGTATCAACCGTACATTTCACTCGTATCTGAAAATGTGCCATGCCAAACGTCTAAAGCGATGATGACACAATGGTCACATACGTCGAGTTGAGACACAGAATTCAAGAGGTTGTAGTTCACATTACTCCGAAACTATTATCCATAGTGTGGGGAGAAATGGATGTGCGCCATCTAACGAAATTTGTATAAATTTAACCTTTGCCAAGGAAGTTTACCTTCAGTTTGTCGTATGATTTTTTGTAAGTAGTTTAAATTGGGCTGTTATGATTAGCCATTAAAACATTATTTTCTGGACACCCTTTATACGTAAATATGGCATTACTCGGGTTCACGTAAATAATCAAGGAAAAATGTAATTAAAGGTAAGTTTATTTCAGTACTTGAGGATACGCTACAATCTATTTCTGATGTTAAATCCAACCTATTTACAATCCTAGGTTGTGTAAATGGCAAAAACTCGTCTAAATGGTGGTCTGCCAAGAAACAGTCATAAGACGAAAATTGTAAGGAATCGAATTTCTTCAAAATGTTTCTAAAAACCTCAGTTTTGAACTACAGGTATCTAAAGGACGGTTTTCAAAATTGAGTGTTTACCTGAATGTGAGGTGGTTGGAGGTTGGTCTACTTTAGAAATAAAGACATCTACTAATAGAGCTGGGTCAGACAAATGGAGTTGAGTACTGTTTTTTCAGAGACGGAAAACCACCCATAAAACACTTTCAAAAAGTGAAAAAAACGGAGGTTTGTTGACATTTTTACTGTTTTTACATGTATACAGTATTGTTGTTATTTAAGTTTATATTAATTTAACATTTTTACCTGTGATGAATGTTGCAATCAAATGCATGATACTTTATTTGCATTTACAAATGAGCTATTACTGAATATTAAATTTACCTGACGCAAAAAATAACAACTAATTTACGTATACATCGTATCGATGATCCAAAGAAGTTTATTTTTCTGCCAACAATAGTTTAGTTACGACGCAAAATGTTATAGATGAAGAATATAGGCAACCCGTAGTCAGTTATTAAGATATCGCTGAGTGTTTGAAAATCAAATCCCTTTACGTAAAATGTGTTTCATTTTTTTTGCACATATGTAAAGTATATTTAACAATCGTTGGCCGCTCGGGTCCCGAGGAATACGTGCGCCAAATTTGGTCAAATTCGGAAAAGTAGTTTCGACGTCTATAGCTGGGACACACTTACTGACACACTGATGAAGGTTTTTAGATATATAGATTTTTATTTCAGCTACAAATACAAAGTATACGCATTTTATTATTATGCACGATTATTTATTTTATTTTATTTAATATATATTTTTCGTATTTGTGTATTGTAATTTTTTGCCAATCTTTTAACATTTATTTTATATTTATTATTGTTGTATTTTAATATTAAATAAACATGTGTTTTAGCTTTGAATGACCCATTTCGTTAGTATGCGATAGATAGATGTAATAAATGAAATGAACTGCGATATAATTAATATTAGAATTAGGATTCAGGACTGCGCTTGTTGGATTAATAAATATGTTTGTCCAAGTTGTCGAATGTTATCGGTGTTCCTCTTAAGCTTTCCTTTTGGGATCCAAAGAAACGTTACTACCGCTCTTACCCGAAGTGATCGTACTCTGTATTTTCACGGTTAGCAATGGAAATCCATCAGATCTCTAATTACCAATTACAGTTAACATGCAACGTAAATATGCCACTGTAGAAACAGCTTTAGTAAATTTCGAAGGGATCTTCAATCTACGAATTATTTCTTTCAAGTTTATTTTTTTATGGGAATTTTTGTCACTGTTCCAACATGAATGAAAATGCAAATGTTTTTTTTTGCAGTATCCAAAATTAAGGAGTACGTAAAGATTCTTAAAGCTTAATTAGCTGTAATTATTCTTATTATTTGACTAAAAGAAAATAATTTTTATATTCATACCATTATAATTTTTTCCTGAGTGTTTTATATTATATTGTTGCAATTAATTTATAAACTAACTGAGTCACACTCGACATTTATTCCAAACACTTTGCTTTTGAAATACCAGCAATTATTTTTGAAGAAATAATGGCAGTAGTTTTAATTAATAATATTGTTTCATCACTGCATTTTGTTCTTTACTATTTTGTAAGTGTTAATTTTTACAGGCATTGAAGTATTATGAGTTCTTTTTGGTTATCGTCAAACCGAATGATTAAATTACTCCTCCTATATCAATCTTTGACCATAAAAAACAGTATATACTACGCGAGATAAGTATGGAAATAGTAATGGACACGTTTCATACTAATATAGAACTACTGCACACTTTAATCACAAAACTCATTCCTATTGGTAAATTATCCGATTTATATGTGTGGAACCTCTCTCTCTCTCTCTCTCTCTCTCTCTAATTAATTGAGAGCGGTTCCGTTCCCCTGCTTACTTGGAATTTTACTGATTTTATGTTCAAAATCTAATTTAGTTATTATTATTATAACAAATACTATTCTCGTCATTAATAATAATTTCTTTTTTTATTTAAAATTTAAAAGGGGTTTGTTTCACAAGAGTATCTCGAAAGGTTTATAGATATGTAAAAACTAATTCATAGCAACTGCGATAAGTAACCAAAAAATTTAATTATCGATTCATATTTTTTCCGTTTCTTATTTGCAAATCCAATAATTAATATGCCTCTGAAAGTGTCTAGACAAAGTTTTCAAGTGAAGTTGAGTTACGAATGAGGCGTCCATATTAACATGGAGAAATCGCTGAAAATGAAACCAACACAAATGATAAAAAGTGGGGCTGGAAGAGAAGATGCGAACTTTCGTAACAATATTTGAGCTTTTAATGGGGGTAGGATTAAATGGAATGGATTTCGACTGGCTTTCTGACCATGTTGAATATTCAACAATCTTCACTGAGGCTGCAAGGGGCGTAGGAGATTGACATTTCTCCAAATTTAGTTAGTTGACGTGCTCGGCTTTCCCTCCAGCTTGTAATTAATTAAAGATAATGTGTTACTACTTAGTAGCATTAGGGACACGACAATATTGAAATTATAGGTTGGAACTTTAAAAATTAATTAAGTCACAATGTTATATTATAAAATAACTTGTTAATAATAAATGATAGAAAACGAATAGTGGAGACAAAATGTTAATTATTCTCATTCAAAATAATTTTTTCCTTACATTTTATTTTCTTAGTTACAATATTGCAGAAACTTAATTATTTATTTTAAACGTATATTAATGATACTATTAACTTAAAATAAAGAGAAAATATTTTCCTTTGCAGATAAAGGCGCTACTGGCGTAAATATTCCAAGTCCAGACCATAATAATGGTAAGCTATTTTTATTACTGGAAACGTATAAACTTATGTTACATTGAGTATGTACTAAAATACAGTAATTAGTTATTAAATTGAACACTTTCATTTTTCAAATAAAAATAATAATATCTCTGCTATTAAGGAAGAAAGAAACAATATATTTAACATAGAAAACATATTAGTACCTACGGTTATCATTAGTAAATAATTTTAAAATTGTTTGAAACTAAAATATTTATTACGCATATCGGCTGTACTTGTAGAGAATTTTAAAAACTAAGCCTCACGTGGTAGTTTTCGTTTTAGAATTATATTTTATATCGTATAATAGATTCGAAATTTACATTAAGCTACTAAATAATTAATTCTATTTAATATTGCTAGCAAATCATACCTCGTTAAATAATTGTCAAATGGAAAGTGAAAACTAAATATAAACATTTTATCTTTGATGCGTATTGCCATGCAGAGCAACTGTGTGAAAGGTTAATGGTCAATTCGATATTTAGAAAAATTTGCTCAAGAATTAGACCACGACACTGAAAACAAAGTAATAATCGCTTATATTAATCAGGATGAGAGTATTGCGAAGTAAAATTTCGGATTCAATATTTAAAATACAAAATAGGAATTAAAATGCTTGAAAAATTCTAAGAAAAATTATTTCTGTAACAATAAACAATATCACTTATGATGAATAATAATAGTTCGGCCAAACAATGCAGAAAAAAATTTAAGTAGTATTTAATTCCTATAATAAACAACGCCAAATTTGGGGTGATTCAATATTTTTCATAATGTATTTTGTTCATCCATTTAAAAATTCAAATCTGTTATTTATTTTACTTCATTGAAAACTACACTTTATATCTTAACAAATATTTTATATTTTTAAAATTAACTTGGATTTTATAATATTTTCGTGTATAGTTACCTAAAGAAGTTCTCAAATTTGGATGAAATGTTGTATTTACATTAATTAAATACTATTTAAATTTATTGTCTGACTTATTTGACCGTACTATTATTAATGTATTATTAAACTTAATGTCAGAAAAATGACATTTGATAATCTCTTATGCTAAATACAATGATATTAATCTATGATGGCTTCTAAAATATATAATTTTGAAAACTGTAATAATTTGGCTTTAATAAGAAGGCTAAGAGAACATTTCTTCTAGATTTTTAACAACCTTTATATAAATATTAAATATTTAAAGTCTTGTTGTTTCGTCATGGTTCATTCACTACGTAATTTATATGCCATTAGTATGATTATGCATGTGTAAATAAGCAGAAACTCTTAATTGATGACGAAATACTTAGAAATAAATTATTAATAATGTTTTGTCTATAATTAATATGATGATGTAAAATAATTAAATGTCAAAATATATTTTTCTGGCAAATTTTCTTTACATGAGTGTCTAATGATCAAGTGCACAGATAAATATATTTTTTCGGTTAACAGGCTACATGAGGGTGATCCTGAAACAGGCAACTCCACTTTAATAGCATTGGAAGGGAATTGAAAAAGGGGGAGGGGGTGCGGAAGGTAGAGCAAGGTAGCCAAGGGTTAACTAGGGCCCCCGAGCTATGGTTTAAGGATCCTAACCGGTGTTTCACTTAAAGAGATGCAGGGAAAACCCTAGAAAACGTGCAAATAATCTCTAAATTGTGCTACTAAAAATTAATATTTACACTGTAAGAAAATTCATCAATAAAATGTGTTAAACATTCAAATATTACAAAAATGTAATTAAATGAAAATAATTCTTGTTTTGACGAGCAATACTGCCGTAATAAATAAAAACGTACTTGTAAATCTGTTGACGCTCTTTATTATTTTATCCACATCGAAGTTATTGTTTAGAATCTGTTTTAAAACGTATATCGTGGCCTGTGTATGATAGTGAAAAATGTAACCATTATGTTAGGTATTTTCTTTCAAAAATAGGACTAATGTCCGTTTGTTAGATTTTTGTGAGTATAGATGCAGTGTGGTCCTAGAAATATACCGCAGTAGTGAGTGTCGTAATTACTTTGTGTACAGGATGAAACATTAAAACTCGTGTTAGAGGATTTTAATCCAAAACTGCATAGCTTTCCCGTATAAAGTTATTCTCTGTAATAGTAGAAAGGGAATATGATTATCTGAACAGGAAATCGTGACTAATAATTAAAATTAAGTGACTGTATGTCTGAAAAAAGTGTCCGGAATAGGCTCCGAAACGGCACATTGGATTTAAACAAAAATTTTAGGAGTTAAAACAGAAATTTTATGCTAAACATTCGTGTTTGTTTAATTTAGATATCTTGCAGGGTTCAGAAGACATGAATATAAATGTTTGTAAATCCATTACCGCACCAAAGTCGGATAGAGTAGATTATCTCAGGGACAGACAGCTTATTTTTATTGACCTGTTTTGGCGCTGCTGTTGTATAAAGCTTTTATACGCTGAGGTTTTATTTCTTTCCCATGGCAACTGTTGATTTAATCTTCTATATAAATAAATGGCAAATTATGTGACGGACTTCAGTCCTTATATACCGGAACTGTACTCTGATGAATCATTTTTATTACTTTATTAATATGAAAAATATTTTATGAGGCGCAGAGATTATATAATGAACAGGTCGCACACATATATTTTTCATACATATGTGTATGTATCCACATATTAATTCACGGCAGACCGTACAGATGGTTCAAGTATCTTATTTTATAAATATAATTGACTTTCTCAGTGTATTTTTGTTTGTATTTGACGCTGACTAACCTAAACGTTTGTAGCATTTAGACCAAACTTGGTACACCTGTTCCTTGTGACCCGGAAGTAAGTATGGACTACTACCCATATAGGTGGGGGTACGTAAATTAAATACGTACATAAATGGAAAATATTTACATGCGGATAAATATAACTAGTGATATTGACAGTCTCTCTCGGTGTTGTACATTTCTGCAAACTACTTTTGTTACTGTGACCCCTGATGTTTTCTTGAGTCGATTAAGATATTGAATCATGGCGGTGATTATGATTAAGTTCAGGGTGGATATGTTAATTCCAAAAAATTATGACGCTTTTTCCTATGCTTTAACCACGTATTAAAGAGATTACTGTTCAATTAAATACTGCAGCGAGCAAATATAAATACCTGGGCATCACCTGGCACCCAGCTAATGTGTCATAAATGCTCGAGTTTAATGCACAAGTATTGTCCTTCACGGATTTTTCTCATATTGTTGCTTTGTTTTACTCAACAGGGATATGTTTAATTATGAATTTTTTAATAGCATAAGGAGAGTAGATAAATGTTCTAGAAGTCAAAAAACACTGTGCAATATGGCAACAGTTTAATTTTGATTCCTAATAAAGCAGATAACACAAGATTCGCAGCGAGTTGGCGTAATAAGATTTCCGGCAGCTCCGGGTCCGATATTGAACTGCCGCCAGAATAATATCAGTTTTCTGGCTATTATTAAGCAAAAAATTTCGTCTGCTCTTTCAATTGCCTCTCACTATTAATCAGGCTTGGCAAAACTACGACTGTTTTACGGAAGAGGAATAAACCCAGCTCTTGGAATGTGCTCCCGCGATATTAGCACGGCTCCGTTATAATTATCTCATTTCGGGCGGCAGACGGATCTCAATTCAATTTCAGTGAAACGAAGAAGAATTTCGGGCTTTATTTTCCCCCTCCTTAGCTATAGGAGGAAAATTGCTTGTCAGCTACGAGGGCGGAGATATCAACTGCACAAAGAAAAGGAGTGCTGCAAAGTGGGGAAAGTGTCTACAAATTATGGGAAACCGTGGGTTGAATAAATACAGGACATATGAACCAGGGTTTAAAAACAGCTCACAAAGGATCCTTTTGCTACCGTTAAAAACAGGGATTTCACGTTACAATTTTTTAATCCATCATTAGGTAACGTTCTTTATTTTAATAGGATCGCTTTAACATAACCGATTTTCTATAGTTAAATTAATATTGCACGACAAAGTTTCAAATAGCTCAGTTGAATTACATACTTATGAAATTAATTTGTAGACTAAGTTATTTGAATCAACGTAAATGTATAAAACTCCCAGGTCTTGTAGATTGGTTTCCTAGTGTGACAGAAATAGATTAGAAAATATGAAATTACTGTGATCAATATTTACTAACTAGATAAAGAAGCATCCCATTATTGTTGTGGTAATCAGCCCTAAGACTGGTTCAGATGCAAGCCTCCATGCTAACCTATCCTGCGCAAACCTTTTCATTTCTACATACCTACCACATCGCACAAACGCTTAGCGTATTCCATCCTTATCCTACCTCTTCTATTCTTACCACACACATTTCCTTCAAATGTTAATTTTGCAAGACCCTCATGTCTCAAAACGTAGTCTATTAGTCTATCCCTTCTCTTGGTCAACGCCCTCCTTATTGTTTGCTCTTCCCCTATTTTCTTAGTACTTCCTGGTTAGTTACTCTATCCACCCATCTCATTCTCCTATAGCACCACATTTCAAAGGTTTCAATTCGTTTCCTTTGTACAATTCCTACCGTCCACGTTTCTCACTCATATAACGTCACACTGCATACGAATATTTTTAGCAACAATTTCTTAATATTCATACTTATATTACCCGAAAGTAATTTTTTTTCGCGAAAGCCTTCCTTGTCTGTGCTATCCTACTGTATTTCTACCATCTCTATTTATTACGCTTCCCAAGTAGCAGAATTCCTTAACTTCCTTCAAAATATCTCTTCCGAATCTAACACCCCTTGTTATTCCACTGTTTCCCATACTACACTCCACTACCTCATGTCATACTCTTCTTCCAGGACCACGTTGTTGCCATTTATTATGTTTTCCGAGTATTTTTCTGACTCCCGTATTACTAAAGTATCATCGGAAAACCGCAGGGTTTTTATTTCTTCTCCTTGCAATATGATTCTTTTCCCAAATTCCGTTTTAACTTTCTTCATCGCCTGTTCCATATATAAGTAAAAGAGCATGGGTGACATTGCGTATCCTTGTCTTACTCCTTTCTTGATTTCTGCTTTCTCTCCTTGGCCTTCAACTCTAATTACAGCTGACTCTCTTCTGTAGAGGTTATAGATAATCCTTCTTTCTCGACATTTTTTCCTGTAAATTATGATAAAAACTTGATTTAATATCTATATTAACTTTAATTATAAACTACTGGCAAAACTTGTGTTTCTTCAAGGAACTGAAACTCTTATATATTCAAATTATGTGTAGAACTGCGAAGAATATTAATCCTGTGATGAAAAATGTCAAGGTCGTCTGAAAGGTGTAATTTATTCACAGTTAATACAATATTATTCTCTTTTTCAGTACCTAAAATGACTACAGGAGATAGTATCTCTTCGTTCAAATAGGATTATAGGTATTGGCTGTAGAAAGCATTTAAATTTTGAGGAATCTTCTTTTTTTAGCTCGATTTTAGCCAAGGTTATATATTGGATGTGCAGGGATGAAGTATCAATAATTAGCCTTAATATTATGTTATTAAATTTTAATTTCTTGTGTTCCTTACGTTATGGTAAGGATTTTTACAAAGCAGAGACTCTTTTTAATTCCATTACCATGTGTAGACGCAATTCTTTTTCTTCGTAGCTCTTTCGGGTAGCGGAGCTGGAGGGGTTTAGGAATTCTATTAGGGACTTTTGCCAAAGTTGCGCCGGGGGACCTCTGTCTTTATTGCGATTACTTTACAGCAGCAGTTCGTTGCAACGTCCCGATAAAAACCGGCCGCGAAAACTTTGCCCGAGCTGCGTCACAGAACGGCTCTGCACCTGCCATAATGGAATTACTTCGCCTCGTTAACCGGCAGACAGGGAACCCCTTATCCAAAATTTTATGCAACTGCGCGTCTCTACTTTTAAGCGAAAACCGATCCTTTGCCGCTCTTAACTTCGTAGCAGCCTGGTGTAACCGTATTTCCCGGTGCACAACTTAATTAAAGCAGTTGCATTGTTCCTTTTTTAAGGAAGGGTACAGTGGAAGGAAATTGGATCAATTATACTAAAATGTGAGCTGGTTGACATTCCTTTCCAGCGTGGATTTTATCGTTTCAATTAGATTTTATTACAGGAAAAGAAGACGTAATTTTTAAATAATTTCATCACCTTTATATAATTTTTTAAAATCCGAACCGAAATCCTATCCTCATTTTCCTTTACATGAAGCAGATACTATCTCTACAAGACTTTTCAAGTTCTTTACTGAAATCTTTAATTATCTAAATTTGGAAAAAAAAGCAATGGCAAAATGTTGACAGAACCCAGGACCGTCCGCTTTCCGAGCGGCACTCTACCACTGAGCTAGTCCGAGTTAACGTCCCAAGTACCGATCCAACATCTTCCCACTTCTGCATACCTAAACTAGGCTCATCTACAATTTTACTAATGATATTTTTCACTATATAATTTCTAGAAATTCAGTGAAGAGTGAACATTATGTAAACTGATTAAAGGTGCTCGGAAATCCAATCAAGCTTCTATTGATGCTCAGATAAAGAGCGTAAAACTTCAGTTACCTTTCATTCTATGCTATGATTTCTGTTAATTTTGCTGAAAATTTAGCAAAAGATCAAAGCTACAGCTCACCTACAATTTTCTAAATTAGCTGTAAGCTATATATCAGCTTCAATTGAAACATTCCATTTCATATAGGAAGTATTTAAAGAAATCAAACTTTCTCGGTTTAAGAGTAATTTGACCAATAATTATAATTAATCAATAAAATTACTTCTTTAATTAACAAAAATATTTTCAAATTCCTTTAAGAAAATTATCAAAAGTCATGAAAATTGTTATGAATATTACTCAATTTTATGGCATCATTTAGTTAATTTACTGTGTTTGTTGTTATTCTCGTAAATAAAGTTTAAGAAAAATAAAGTTTTAACAAGTTTTCTACAAATTCCATCACTATTCCAGTTAAATTCATGATTTTTTTGCAAAATATGTAATATTTTGAAATTTATTTTGTATTATTTCAATATTAAATAATTATTACACTAAAGTACACAACGTGTTTTTTTTATTCTAGTATTTAATATGTCACGGACAAATACATCTGCTCGGGCTTTGGCGGTGGAATCAAAACAAAGGAGACAGCGGTTTGACACTTGGGCTATAAAACCTAGACTCGGCGTCTCGGCTCGGGAGTTTCTCAAAATTGTGTGAGAATCGGCGACCGGGCGGCATGTTTTCCCCAAGTGTAGCCATGGATATTATTGAAGGAGATCCATCCCTGCCACCTTGGTGATAGATGTCGCAGAAGTGGGGACGAGGTTTTAAAGAGGAAGACGTATACAGTTTTGGCAGCAGATTGAGGGAGAGACAGATTGGGATTGGTAGAGAGTGAATTAGAGAGATCGGTGGTAGAGAATGGAATGAACAGATTGTTCGAGAGATGGTGAGATTGTGGTGTTTGATTGGTGAACAGATTGGTGGAGAGACAGATTGGTGGTCGAGGGCGGTGAGATGAGAATTGGTCAGATGGTGCGAGAGCGGTGAGATGGAATTTTTAGATGGATTTTGGAGGAGATTGTTGGAGAGCGGTGACGATCGGGAGAAATGATGAGGAAGGAGCTAGAACGTGCACTAAGGCGATTAGGTAAACTACTGCATTTGTAACTCTTTGTAATTTTCTGTTTGCTGCCAGATCCGAGTGGTTTAGTGTAATAAAATATCTGTTCTATGAGACGGCCCATAAAGTGCGACCCTGAGATGAGTCTTAAAATTTTTAGTGTCTAAGTAATTAATATAAATCATTTTGCAATTATATATGTAGTTATTATTGAAAATAAGTGCCGGCGTAATTATTGAAACTATTAAAAATTAGTAATTATTATTTTAAATGTTTTGTTCTTGTTAAAGTAAATGGTTTATTGATATTATCATAAAATCTTAATATTTTTTAATTATTAAAATTAGTATTCCCCAAAATATTGATTATAAATAAATAATTCCCCAAGAATTAGTCCTTACAAGTTTCTAAATTGCAACTGAAATCATCATCAGATTTGTAATGCACTTAAAACTTTACTGGTTACCATTATATTTTAAGCAGTATTTCTGATTAAGGTTAGGTTTTCCGGAATGGGCAGCGTTAGTGGCAAAGCGTGTTGTGCGTCACATAGATTACAGCAGCTCTCTTCCTAGTTGTCAATCTGCTATTATGGAAGGCAATCCCGGCCATCTGGTATATTGGCTGTTTTCACGGTAGTGCCGTGGGTGGGGACGGCGGCAGGGGAGAAATCCTCGATAATAGGGAGACTGCGTGGGCGGAACAACTTGTTCACGCCAACCGCTTTACATTGCGATTGGCGGTGGAATTCAAGCCCTGGCTACCGACCGATCCACGCGAATCTAAATGCAGAGGATTTTCACCGCAAAAAAGGAGAGTTGGGTTAATCGAGTAGGTCTTATATCTGTGCGAACTACGATGATAAGTCAATAATTTTTTCAGTCTTTAAAGTTTATTTTTCGTCTGACAGTGATTAGTCACGGTAAAAAAATATTATTTTGTGGAATCCATCATGGACACCCGAGGGGGGCCCACACCCCTCAGGTAGTGTGAGATTCCTTCTCACTAAACCACAAAACCCTTTCTCCTTGGTTATGTCCACCGCGGAACCGCTTTCGCATTACTTCGCGGTAGGGCCATTTTGTAACCTCTTCAGCACCTCTCTGTTCCATCTCGTCCCATCCTGTGCTTAACTATTTTTTAAATTTAATATAATACTTTCAATTTCTCTTGTTGTTGTTGGATATAATTATAAAGACTTATTTACATGAAAACTACATGTATTGACATAAATACATAAGTGGAAGACAGTTTTGCCTTTTGGACTACGTCCAGAGACAGTCACGTCCTAAAATCTGAACGGAACGTTGTAGTAGAAGTAGTGACCAATTTTGAATACTGAAAAATGGTAATACATTGGTTGCTTTCTATATTTATAAATTTGTGTCACTGTCAGATAATTGTTTAATTTAATAACGGTTTAATGTAATGTATCTTTACTTATTTTAATTCCCACGAAGTCACATTGTGTAGCTTAGCTGCCGAATGATTTTATTTTACTTATCTTTATTTATTTTATCTTCTCACTTTTCACATTATTAAGTTTAACGGTCTATGTATATTAAAATCAAATTTCGGTTGCAACAGTCCTTCGAGACAGTCCAGGACAATTTTTTTTTCATATATTTTGACTTCTATTTGTTTGTCAAAATTAATGTTTAACTACATACTATAAAATTGTAAGTAAGTTTTTGAATATACATTTAGAAAAGTAAATAAGGAACTGAATATTTGAATATTTCATTTCAAGGAACTATTGTTACATTATATCTTCTTTTATTTGTACAATTTTTCAAGTAATGTCCTGAATAACTTACCTGATGAGTTCCCAAACGCGAGGACGAGACGGTGGATAAATAAAAGAAAACTTTTTCGTCTGTGATTTTGTTGTTAATTGATTTATATAAATTTTAACGTTCACATAAGGATTTTTTTGTTTGTGATGGTAATGCATACATATTTTCATTTCGGTTAATTTGGTTTCTCATTTTCAAATTGAAAATTATATGCATTATTATTTTGTATTTACCGTTTTATTATTATTTTTTAATATGTGTTGTCCTTACTTTCGAGGGTTTTGTATCCGTCCATCATTTGTGAGATATTGTACCTTTTATTTGGTTAACAAGCTACGTGAGGGTAAGACTGAAACAGGAAACTTCCCCTTACTAGCATAGAAAGGGAACTGAGTGAAGACAGAGCAAGGTAGACGAGGGTTGCCCATGGCCCCGGTGCTATAGTAGAAGGATACTGCCCGATGTTTCAACTAAAAGAGATGAAAGAAAACTCTAATAAACCAGCATATGGTAGATCGGGCTATTGATTACTATTCTCATGCCCTTCCGAATGACGGGAGATTTATTTGGCGGTTAACAGACTACATGAGGGTGATCCTGAAGCAGGCAACTCTCCTTTAATAGCATACGAATGGAGTTGAAAAGGGAGGGGGTGGAAGGTAGAGCAAGTTAGTCAAAGGTTGATTAGGGTCCCTGGGCTGTAATGTAAGGATCCTACCCGGTGTTCACCTAAAGGTGATGCAGGAAAAACCCTATAAAACCTGCATCAGGTAGGTCGGGCTAGTGGGTACTACTCCTGCGCCCGTCTGATGACGGGAGGATGAATTGCTTTGGGAACGCAACAAACCCCAATCCATGCCTCGACCGAATTTGAGGGGTAGTTGGCCAACTGCTCCAATGGGATCAAAGAACAACTCTCGCCGTATCCGAACATACACCTATCAAACTGCTCAAGGTCGTCTCAGTTTTCAGGAGACTTTAATTAAATACCTTGGCCATGGCCAGGAAGGAGTAAGTCAGCCCGGACGGACTTCCCAGAACTCCACCTGGGTATTTACCATCAATTAGACATCATCAATTTCTTATAGGCGTGGAGAGGAATGATGGGAGGGGAGTTTTCTGATCTACTTATGCAATTATTCTTTGGCTAACAGCGAGAGAAAAGTTCTCGTGTCGATATTGATTTACTATAGCACTATAATCCATATAGTAACGTTGAATCAATGTACCGAGAGGTGTATGTAGCATAGATTTTTCGGAGAAATATGTGCTGTATGTAGGGTTTAAACTAGCCATTTGGATGCTGAGGATGGCGACGCGCTATTTCCTGAATTGTTCAGCATCAGAATGACCAGGTTACGTAACGATAACGTGCAATTTTGCCTTTATATCAATATTTCAAATTGCAATTCAATTGACGTTTAATTTTAATTATTTCTAATGCCACGAATTACTGTTTAGTGGTTAAATTGCCGGCTATCACTATTCTTAATACGTAAACACTGTTTTAAATATGTCATATTAATCATTTGTAATTTGAAAGTGTAAATAGTATTTAAGTTGTACTTGATAACTTTTGCCTATTTTAACAATCAATTTACTAAGTCTTATTACTATTAAGTTCACTGACAGTAAGAGCTTTTTCTGGCATTATAATATTCACTTACAATTCATACACGTGTAATATCAAGCTACAAATGTTAATACTCCAAAGACAAAGCAGTTATTTCCATTATGCAGATGTATCTAGCACATTCCTAGAAAATAAATAATTGTATACGACCAATAATTCAAATATTCTCAACGTTTCCTTCTGACTTGAAAATCATGAAACCATAGGTCTGTAGCATATGCTTTACCAATGAAAAGTAGAAATATAAATATAATTTGAAATCTTATCAGCAATTTTAGTTTATTACGTTTAAACTGACCACTCGTTGGGGTTTAATTTATATATATTTGCTAATGAAAAACAACTAAAAGACCTAATAGTAGTACTTTTTTTCTTAAGAACGTTACAAATTAACAAGTTCGGCCCGAGAAATAAGACTCATAGTAGAGAGGAGTATATTGGTAGCTTTTTATATTATTCTCTCTGCGTCATACACAAGCTTATCAATTCTCGTAATTGTTGTTTAATCTAATAATGTTGATGTAAATTTATTTGGCGATACATTGTAACACCAATAACACGCAAAAAAACTGAATGCGAGGACAAAGAATAGGTCGCTGATTAAATCAGGCTTTAGATATATATTTTTATTTATTCTGGATCGCTTCTTAAAGTAAAAATTAGTTACTTTCTTCTTCTTGTCCATATGATATTTATAGGGAAACACAATTCGAAAATTTTAAAGACGTGCCTTTGGATTAAAATTTACTCAGAATTATTTGAAGAGACATTATTGCGGCTGGATATGAAATGCGAATGTAACGTCCGCACATGTATTAGTTTCAGGCAATTTCATGACACTTTCAGCCGTGACAGGAATATCTTAAATGAGACTCATTAATCTGTAATATGTTAAGCATTATTATAGTCTATGTGAAAGTAAGACGAATGATTTGCTTAAAAAGTACTTATTTGTTTCAAATTTATCAGTTTTCCTCATTTCCTCTTGATGATCATAAATTCTTTTGTTGTCATTCGAAAGAATTTATTTACCGCCTTGTAGTTCGCGTTGGATGTCGTCCAAAGACCTGCCTTTGGTCTCCGGCACCGCAACCAAGATGAAAACAGTTCCGGCGATGCAGCAGCCACTGAAAAACCAGTAGCAACCGTGCTCACCCAGAGCGGATACCATGCTTGGAAAGAACTTTGCCATGACGAAGGGCAACAACCACGTCACTGCGATGCCAATTGACGACGCCATGGCCCTGATGCGCGGAGTGAAAAGTTCAGCAAGGAGGACGTAAGGCACAGGGTACAGTCCGAGAGAGACACCCACCACGAAAATGGAGAGACATAAGAGGGGTAGCCAACCAAGATGACTCACCATGTCGGCACCGTGGATGTTCTTGGCGTAGAAGTAGGTGCCTAGCACGGCGGTAGCCACGGCGGCGGAAACGTCGCTTACCAGCAAGAGACAGCGTCGCCCAGCACGGTCTACCAACAGCGAAGACACGTAGTTGGCGGCGCAGAGCACAGCACCCACCACAATGGACGACACACTCGGCTCGATGGAGCTACCTGCCTCGCGAAATATTGTTTCCGTATAGGTGAGCATAGCGAAAACCCCACTTGCGTGCTGATTGGTACAGAGAACCATGGCGATGAGGAAGGCCTTCCTGTTTGCTCTGGTAGCAAAGAGATCACGTAATCCCACAGGTTCATCCTCGGCCAACTGACGCTGTGTCTTGATACTCGCAGTGATAGACAGTAGTTCCTCTTCGACGCTGTCGCCATCTCTAAACCACAGCAGTGACTGCCGGGCCTCCTCAGTTTTACCACGAGCTAAGAGGAACCACGGGGTCTCAGGTAGAGTCAGAAAGCCGGCTAAGAAGAGAAGGGGCCCCGCTGCGGAGACCAACGCCGCGACGCGGTACGATGCCAACCAGCCCAGAATGTAGCTGCAGAGAACTCCACCCGTACAGTAAGTCATGACGAGTGCCGTGAGAGATCCGCGGATGGCGTCGGAAGCGATGTCACGCACGTAAATGCTGCACAGTGCGAAAGCACCAGCTGCAGCGAATCCAACCATCACGCGGGCCACGTACAACTCGGTCTCCGTCGCAGCGAAGGCCACGAGGAACCAGCTGGCTGTTATAGGCAACGCGACACCGAGAGCCGTTGTTCTAGATCCAAGGTGACCGTGAAGGAACGTGAAGAAGGGCGTCGCAGGAACCGCTACCAGGCACATGAGGGCCGCCACCCACGAGGCACTTTCCACTGAGAGAGGGACGTCCAGGGGTGACGAAGACGACTGCAGCACAGGCAGCGCCGACGACGGCCATCCAATGGCCAAGCCGTACGAGAAGCATACTACGTAAGCTGTGGGCAACACCAGCGGATTAGGTTATTATTAAAAACCCTAAAGGGCAGTGATATTTGTTGCCATTGATCCAAACTTTCAATGTCAACACTAAAACATTTTCTTTTGTATGGCAACCAACATTGAGCCTTTGAACTTGTTTTCTATTGCAAAAATTATGATGTGAATGAAGAAGTAAAGAAGTAATGAATTTTATTCATGGAAATATTAACAGACTCAGAATATGGAGAAGTTTATCTCAAAATACTTAACTAATCGAAGCATATGTTGTAACCTTTACATCCCTCTTACGAAATATAAACTAATTGGGGTTTGTGTCATGAAAGTAGATTTACCATAAATGGTTTAATATCAAAATTTATTCTTGCACATGTATTTATATAATCCTTCGTTCGGAATCACGATATGGGACCAGTTGATATGAGTTATTTTTTACGTGCTTTTTCCTACAATAAACTTTCATAGAAATTATTATAATTAATCGGTTTTACCACTCCCCGGAAATGAAAATTTAACTTTTTTATTCATAACTGTTTTGACAATTAAAAAAGGATCATAATCTTAAAACATTTTAATCATGATATTTTCTACGTATGCTTTGCTATGAACTCGATCTGTTCCCTCTCCATTTGCTTCAGTCAATGTAAATAACATTGTGAGTTTATAATGTATTTGGGTGATCTTCTTTGGTGAGATAGAACTAAGCTCAAACTTTCCTCTTTGCAGTTCACACTCGCTAGGTGAAACCAGAATATTTAAAAACTACCGAGGACACGTTAATGAGATTAAAACACACCATATTAGATCAGCCAATAAGTTCGATGAAAGGTTATTTTTAAGTGAAAATGAATTCGGACGGCAAAGTAATGTACTGTGGGTCCACTTTTGTGTGGGTTGTGGGATACAACACAGCGTAAGAAGGTGGAAGGTAGAGGGCGGAGTGTTACCGTCAGGAGAGACACTGTTTTCACTTTCATTTGGCCTTCCGTTGCTTCATTGTTTGATTTCGTGTGCATACGTCGTAGACGTAGACGTCGTGGCGGCTTCGTAACAACTTGTATTTTTTTTTAAGAAAAAAGAACCTTACTGTAAGATAGTCCTGAAACCTTGTTATGCTGTTAATAACAACAGATATTTTTCAGATGATTATGTATAGGAAAATCTCAAGTTTCTGCATTTATTCTATTTAATTCTAAATAAAAAATAATTTGATTGCGAATATTTGTGATGTTTTACGAACGTAATATACACACAGCGACAAGAACTCTTAAGCACTCCCTACAATTTTTAATCTCTTAACTTTCTGACGTACAACTTATGTGGAAGTTAGCACAATATTTACTTACGCCTATGTTTTCAAATTAGATTTTACAGTATCAAGTTAACGTAACGAAGATTTGTGTTAAAGCGAGCTCCGGCTTACCAGAACTACAATTACAGGGAATATTTTGACACGACTAGCAGTTTCTATAGGACTATAAGTTAAATTTGCTTATTTAAAGAATAATATCAAACTTGTAGCGTACTACAACCTTCAAACGATCGGCAAGAGACGTAAAACTTTTCTTGACAATTGAATGTGTTTCTATAAATAAAATTTCGTATCGTGAGTTTGAGTAGGGAACTTCGTAGTTCCGCTGCGAATTTAATCCACCAAAACTGAAGTGCAGAATAAGCCACTCGAAGAACCATAATGTTCCGCGCATAGGTGGGTGGGTCTGGTTGTTCACCGGCGTAATATCGGGAGCACGTTGTAATGCGGCATTCATTACTGCTAATAAGATTAATGTGGCGTGTCCACGTACGCTGGCTGGCATTGCATAACAACGTTTACTCGTCCCCGGAGGTATTTTTTCCCCTGGCCAAATTGCAGTGGCTGAATAATTGGCTGACGGAGGTTGTTAGGCGAGGATGTAATTCCAGTACGGAATTCATAAACAGCGCCACAGTACCTACTCTGGCTCCCCGTGGCACAAGTTTGTTTCTACTTGTAATTACGTGACGTTGAGTTGGGGAACAAAGCAGAATACGTCCTCTCTCCAAATAAGCGAGGTGGCGTAGCAATATAGCGGAGACCTCATAACGGGTGTTTTGGGGGTTATAATCCATCCCCAGCCATTTTAACTCTCCGTTCTCCTACTTCCCTAAGTCACTGAAACGGAGAGGCAATTGATACAGAAATACAAATACATTACTCAATGACGACGAAAGACTCTTGGATAGAGCCTCTTGTTCAAAAAAAGCAATTTAATTTCATCTTGTATACGAGGTGTGTAACGGAAAAAATTATCGTTGTCATGTTGGTATTATAAACAATTTGGAAAGTATTTAATCATTGTTAACATTGTCGGATGTTTAGTCTGCTGTAAGCTATTAATAAGCTTATGTAGAAATGGTTTAGAAAATTGAGTCTGCTTGAGTAAAACAAGGATTTATGAGTGTTAAAAGCATTTCCAAGGAGGTTGTGAAGATGTTGAAAATGACGAGTACCCTGGTCACCTCGACACATCAACAATCGATGAAATGATAAGAACGAATGCCGAATTGCAATCATATAGGTCGATGATAATCTTAGTATATTAATCGGCTGATATAATTAAAGTTTTCGTTTGTTTTGGACATGAATCGTGCCATTGCAGAATTTGTTCCAAATTTGTTGAATTTCGAACAAAACAGGCTGCTAATGAAATTTACACAGGAATAAAAATAATAACAAAAATGATGCGTACGGATCTAAGGATCGATCGTCCCAGTGGAGGAATTCCGGATCGTCAAGACCGTAAATAGCTCGATAAGTTCGGTCAAATGTGAATGTTATACTCAAGTGTGTGTGTCATGAGTTATCGCCTCATGGAACAAATGGTCAATAAGGAGTACTACCTACAAGTCCAATGCTGTTTGCGGGACGAAATTTGAAAAAAGAAAATCTCCAGGATTCGAGATGAAACTATTAACGGTTTTTGCACCCTGATAATCCACCTACTCACATGCCATTGCTTATTCATAACGTTTTGGCCAAAAAAGGCAATAATGAAACATTAGTGTAAAACGCCACGTGTGACTTTTTTCAGTTCGCAAAAATAAAGATAATTTTAAATGGTCGCCGTTTTACAAAAATAGACGAGAGTATAAGCGCATCACTGGACGCTGTTCCAAATATAGAGTTCTATAAGTGTTTCGGGGAATGGAAGAATCGCAGACATAAGTTCATAATAGCTAATGCGAACAATTTTGAAGGGAATAACATTAATGGACGCGAATAAATAAAATTAATTTTCCAAATCAAAGTTCTCGTTACTTTTTGAAAACACAGACTACATTCATTTGTATTCGCAAACGACACGGAAGAGAATACATTTCTTTCTAGAAATTCATATGGAGATGACTTTATATAAGAAAAATTCAACAACACAAGAAATGATTTTAATTAAACTTCAGCACTAATGGCTATGAAACTGGATTTATGTTTGAGGACCCTACTTGATACGTGGTACTATTAACCATCAACATTGACAAGGAAAGCTCGCGCCTGTAGCTCATGTGGTAGGAACTCCATTACCAAGTGGATGTCCTGGATTCGATTTCCGATCTAGTAAAGATATTTTCGTCCTTATTCTTTAATTACAAAAATTATTAAACAGATGAAAACTTTAATAATGGTGTTGATCCAAAGGAGAAATTGTTTCTACTTCAATTATGGATTTCAATAAATTTGCTCCCTTCAAAACGTTCGACCTTTCATTAAAATATTGTTAATTGTTACATTTTTCTCCCCTATAACTGGACAGTTTTGGTATCTTTCTTAAATACCGATTTATTCTCTTACCACGTCTATAATGCAATACTATTAAACGATTTTTATTTATAAAATAATACTAAATTTACATATAAATACCATTTTATTTCGAACATTAAAATACACTATTATAAATATATAATATTAAAATTTAGCATGAACTCACATTTTAGAGAGGTTTTGAGACAAATTAAAGACGTAGACTTAGAATATAAACATAATATCTTTCAAATCTCGAGCTATCTGAAAGCATGATTCTCGTAAACCCGATTCGAGATTTGGCAAGATTGTATCGTCCTCACTTCGGTGATGATGTAAAATTTTCGGCTTCACAATAATATTAATCATTAATATTTGATACCTGCTCTAAATATTGCTCGAAAACTAACTCACCTATAACTTTATTGATAGCTGATGGTGTGTTTTTCTTGAATGCAAGCCCTCTAATTTCTCGACACGTATTCTGCCCGTCCCAAACAAAGAAGACAAAGTGCTTCATCAGAAAACTACGTTGCCAGCCTCTGTGATCTAGCGGTTAGCGTCACTACCTCGTAGAACAAAGGTCCCGGGTTCGATTCCTGGCGAGGTCTTGGGTGTTTGTGTGCGCCTTTCTGTTCCCAAATGTGTAACTGTTACAATGCAGATAAGATCGCCAAAATGGTAAAATATTTGCTAATAATCCTACAAAAGCAATATACTGTCTCCAGTTCTTATGGTTATGAGATAGCTCCTTAATTAACACATTAATAAATTTGGAGACTGCTAAAAATATTGCTTTTATTATTATTATTTACATGTAAAACTGTTTAATATTATATTTAATGTGAAAAAATAATATTGATTGGTTACAAAAAATAAAGGTCACCAATCGGTGCAATTAGAAATCAGGCTTCTTTTGTATATTTTGTATTGACAATATATTTTGGAGACTTAATTATTTGGAGGAGAAAACGGGCACATTCGTAAATGTTTTTTCAGATTAATTACGAAGTCAAATAGCACTAAACGTTGTTTTACTGTAATATTCCTTACCCTCAAAATTATTTCGGGAATGGTTTAGAATAGTGAAGTTTGTACCAGGAGTTAAATAAAAACCCAGATATATATTAAACACAAACATTTAAAAAGAAATGAGTTTTAATTTCGGCTGCATTGTGTGTGTAAAACAAATTTTTAAATATTTGTTGCAATTACAATAAATAAGTTGTAAGTTATAAATTTGTTTTATAATCACATAATTGCTTATACAATTCATGCATATATAAAATTGTTCTCATGAAAATTATTTTTAGATATGTAGACTTGTAAAAAAACATCTTACAAATAGCTGTACACCTGCGGGTTTCCAAGGAACGAAACAATAGTAGTTCTATTTTTATTTTATTAAATTGTGTATGACATGTTCGCTGTTTTATTCATAGATTAAATGGATACGATATAAATACCATTGTCGACATTTTTCAATAAATATGAGTGTTAATGATAAAACAAAATTCTTACTTGTTCCTCGCTCCTCATTTTAACAAAAGTAATATACAAGACTACTCATAAATGAAAGAAGATGATATAAAAAAATCAGTTTTCATAAATTTTATGTCTGGCATATAATTGTCTGTAATATGTCTAAAATCTGTCTGCAATGTTCAAGTCAACTAAATGATTTTCAATCGCATTAATTGTTTTGGTATGCAGAAACGTTCATGACTGGCAATGATTAATTTTCAACATTAATATTTTTTCCATATGTAAAGCTTAATACGGAAGTTAGATTGTTTAATAGTTTACTATTGTCCACGCACACATCAAAATCAGACGAACTCAATGGTACTTCAACGTCACAATGCCTCCACTCAAAGTGGAATTCTCGAAATTTCACGCCCATTAGCAAAATTGCACGCTCTTGGAACAGCAATTCAGCGACATTGACCCTGTTCGAGATAAGTGAGGAGTACAGTTTCACATTAGCCATACCGTACACAAGTTGTTTGAGATAACATGACACAAACATCACCAGTTACGACGGCGATGTCGTCTAATCAATCCTCTCTCTCGTTCAAAAAATAATTTAAGACCATTTCCATTATAAAACCATTATGATTAAACAGCAAACTTACTCTGGTTCTAGCGTTTCTTAAATTTGAATTTTTATCATTATCTTACCATAATTTAAATTTACTCAGGTTAAAATAGTAAATGTGTCTTTCTGACGAAATTAATTCATTTGCCTAAAAATTGGTGCAAATATTTGTGGTGCACCAGACGGTATATGACTTCCAGATTCCGTAGAAATCTTGAGATGAGAAATACTGATTTTAATGCTGTATCAGAAAATTGTTTATTAATGTGAAAGTACTACACAGACTTTGTAACAGTTACGTATATACCATGAGTTTGTTATAACATATAAACGATATAACATGTACATAATTTAGAACTCTATTAAAATACTAATATAATAGTTATTAACGTCTGTAAGTTTAACTTAATGTTTAAATGAGGAAACAGACAAAACATTAGTAAAACACAACCATCTATACTTTAAAACAACTACACGTATCGGTCCTGATCTAGACCCTCTTCCGGTTGAACTAAATAACAATAAAAAGAATTATTACCTTACAAATATATTAAATTACAACGATAAAAATGTAATTGGATGGTTGCTAATAATCCTGATGCGGCATAAAGCTTTAATAAAAACATATACATTGTAAAGTAGAGCCAATAGATACAATAATTAAAGAACCAAAGAACATAAATTGGAAATTATCCGAGTTAATAGCATGGTTAGAACCTAAAATATGTTTGGAAATAATTTGTCTTATGAAATCTTGATGTTGGATCTATGGTCCTTAATTCTGGTGCTGATGGTTCAATTAGTTTGTAGTTTTTTTTAAAATAATAATTTGGTTGTTTTAAAATACATGAAATATAAATATATTAGTTATCATTTTAGTTCTCAAAATCGTTGGTTGAATTTAAAAAATGGTAAATATTATAATTGTAAGCTCAATATTTTAAATCCCAAATGCAAGATCAAAAGGTAGTTGAAATTTAATAAAACCTCTGTTTTGTCTGTAAATTTCATTTTAATATATCTTTATATTATCTGATATTTACTAATTTGTATAAAGATTGGAACAATTAAAATAGAGTATAATAGCGTATTATACCCTCGGCCTCCCTTTTCTGTTATTACCCCACACACTTCCCTCTAATGCTAATTTTACCTTAAAACGTGACCTATTAATCTATACATTCTGTTGGTCAACGTCCCCCAAATTGTTCGCTTTTCCCCTATTCTGTTTGGAACTTCTCCGTTACTTATTCTATCCACCCATCTGATTTTCAGCATTCGCCTATAGCACCACATTTCAAAGGCATCTATTCATTTCTAATCCGAAGCTCCTATCGTCCTCGTTTCGCACCCATATAACGCCACGATCCATACGAACATTTTTAGCAACGATTTCCTAATATTCACACTTATATTGCCCGTAAGTAAATTCCTCTTTTTCGCGAAAGCCTTCCTTGCCTGTGCTATCCTACTCTTTATGCCTACTTTACTTCTACCATCCCTAGTTATTACGCTTCCCAAGTAGTAGAATCCCTTAGCTTCCGTCAAAATATCCCTTCTCAATCTAATACACTTTGTTATTCCACCGATTCCCAAACTACACTCCATTACCTTGGTTTTCCTTCTATTAATCCTCATATTGAACTCTTTCTCCAGGACTACGTTCATGCCATTTATTATGGTTTCTGATTCCCCTAATACTACAATGTCGTCGGCAAAACGTAAGGTTTTTATTTCTTCTCCTTGCAGTATGATTCCTAATAAAAAGGTATAAAATTTATATTTAATAATTTATTTTTTAATTATTATAAGTATTAACTCGTTTAATCAGTTATTACTTAATTGGACGTAATTCATGATATTAGGTTGCCAATAATAAGAAATATTTTTAGAAACTGGTTCAATACTGTCACCAATGATATTGTAAAAATAATTGTTTACGAAAGGTGAAAATAAAGAAAACCGCGTTTATATCTAACAATGTCCTGTAAAGTGAAGGACGACAAGACGATTTTCAATCACAACAACACTTTTTATGATGGACGGTATTGATAAATAATTTTCCTAACTTTTAATACTTTTAATATTAAGAATGTTGGCCTCCTGTTGTGTGTAGTTAGCGTTGCTGTCTCACATCACTGAGGCTCCGGATTCGAGTCCTTGCAGAGGCATAAATGTGTTCACCATGGTCAAGGGAAACCGAGGTTGAGACAGGGAGAATCGGTACACTGATCACTCTAAATTCAGAATGTGTCATACATGACAGTCCACAGTTGTCTCGATAGGCAAAAACCCTCAACGGCTACAGAGCCAAGGGAAAAAGAACAATATTCTCTATTTCAAGCAAAAAAACAACAGATATCATTAATAACTGACAAACAAAAGTGGAATTCTCGTAACGAATTCATGAAAATTAACGGGCTGTTGGTTGAAGTTAGAAAAGTTTATAATTTAGAATTTAATTGTTCCGCGTTCATTTTATCAGTCCAGCTAGACTTGGGTTTAGACTAACCACAGGGTATAAGGTCAATTCGGAGAGGTTTTCGAACCTCTGATATGACCTTGAAGCAGAAGTAAAACCTCCTTCCCGTGAAAGAAAACTCTTGATTACTCGTTCTCTGCGAACAAAATTAATAAAACCTTCCAGGATGGTACTAATATTTACCTATTTGTGTCGCCAAGTACTGACGGAATGTACCCCGCGACATTCCCGTGGTGCTAACGTAGCGTACAATACTGCACTTGACATCGGCACAGAGATATTTAACATTCAGACTTACGCAATCTCCCTTCAACAATACTAATCTATACAGCCTTGGTAGGGTCTTATGTGACAACACAATTATGTTCATCTCTTTCACAACTAACTTATTTATTTACATATATTCAGACAACATATATTTTGCCCTTTATTTACGTTAGTGTTCTTTGATGTAATTATTGGAATGAAACCCTATGTAGCTAGACGTTGCTGGAATTTTATTTTCATAAAATATAAAACTGATACGCACACAGAGAAAATCGTCAAATTATTAACCTGTAATTCAGATTTCAAGGTAATTCTGGCGGGTTAATTTAACTAAATTCCTCGTTTCCGCTTGACTAATTTGAAAACCAGAAGGATCTTTACCAATAAGAATATAAACAGAAAATCTATTTTTCTTCTAGGTGACCGCTTAGTAAGTATGTTTTTAAAAAATTACGTGAATGATAATTTAGTCTAGCAAAGATCGAGCCAAATTGAATCTGCTATTAAAACGCTATTTAAATGAATTTCATTGTAATGATCTTTTCTTCTTCCGCTTATTGTTAACCGATGTTAACGACCGTTTTATTATCCCTAGTCTCCTTTACGACGAACTTTGATATTTTATTTTGAGGCTATGTCCACCATCCTTCCATTTTCAGCGGCTGTAAATCCTTCAAAGTTCCATCTAACTTAGCTTGGGTCTTTCCTTTCTCCTACCTCTGGCTGTGAGTAGGCTAATTTGTAACATTTGTTTCTATCTTCAGTTTTCATCGAGTGCCTTAAGATGTTTTAAGAAAGGAATACCTTAAATGAATTTTAGTTTAGAAACGAATCAACAATTATTCAACGTAAAGTGGAAAAAATATATTTTTTCATATATTACAAGAAGATAAAATTGAACGAGTTTGATAATCGTATAAAAGATTCAGGGTGTATAAAATATAATGAAGAAATCGTAAGAAATCAATCTAGCGTTGCAATTAACGTTAGGGTATTCCACGAGTTATGGAAAATTGTGACGTGGAGCCAGCCCTCCATTGTTGGTAAAGCAAAATAATTTCATTTTCTTCAGATTGTTTGTAATATATCTTTAACGTAAAGCTGAATGAAATGAAGTTAGAGACACTATTTCAGAGGAGTAGGAATATCTGGTTTTAAGCTATAGAAAACAGTAGTCTAGGAAAGTTTGAACAGGAGATATAAGCAAGCAAGAACTACTTAAATTTTTTTATTAAAATATACAGTATTTAAAATACTTATCACATTACTAAAATAAGAAATTTGTACTATTAAATGGTGCCGTCTGATTTGGAGCAGTTATAGTGGTTGGTGACGCCTCTCGCCTTGTAGCTGTCTCTGAATCTCTTCAAGGGACCTTCCCTTTGTCTCTGGCACCGCGACAGCGATGAAGATGGTCCCCAGTATGCAGACAGCGCTGAAGCACCAGTAGCAGCCGTGTTCGCCGATGCTGTCCACCATGCCTGGAAACAGTTTGGTGATTACAAAGCTGATGAGCCATGTGAGGGCTATTCCCGCCGACGACGCCATCGTCCTGATACGTGGAGAGAAGAGCTCCGCAAGCATGACGTATGGTACAGGGTACAGCCCCAGAGAGATTCCTATCACGAACATAGATAGGCACGCCAGAGGCAACCAGCCCATCTGGCTCAACGCCTCAGCGCCATGAACGCTCTTTGCGTAGAAATATGCCCCCAGAACAGCGGTGGACAGCGCCATGGTGACATCGCTGAGGAGCAACAAAGTACGGCGTCCGGCTCGGTCCACCAAAAACGACGACATCGAGTTGGATACGCACAGCACAACGCCCACAATCACCGAAGCAAAGCTTGGGTCTAGAGAGCCGCCCGCTTCGCTGAATATGCTCTGCGTGTACGTGAGCACTGCGTAGACGCCGCTCAGCTGCTGGTTCGCACATAGCACCATCCCGATGGTGAAGGCCTTCCGGTTAGCTCTGGTAGCGAATAGGTCACGTAGTCCCACAGGTTTTCTCCTCTGTTCTTCTTTCTTTTCTTTGAGCTTCGTTGCTATGCACTCTAGTTCGTCCTCTACATCTTTTGTGTTGCGCAGCCAGATTAATGAGGTGCGTGCGTCAGCGAAGCGTCCACGACTTACGAGGAACCACGGAGTTTCTGGCAGAGTTGCGAAACCAGCTATAAATATGACGGGACCGATAAGGGCGGCCAATGCCGCGGCACGGTAAGAACACAACCAGCCCGCCAGGTAGCTTGCCACAGTTCCCGCCGTCGCGAAAGTCATTATGAGCGACGTCGTGGCACCCCGAACACAGTCTTCAGATATATCCCGCACATAGATGCTGCACAGCGCGAAGGCTCCAGCTGCAGTGAAGCCCATAAGCACACGTGCCAGGTACAGTTCAGCTTCCGAATTGGCGAATGCGGTGATCAGCCACGCTGCGGCCATGGGCACCGCCACCAACCATCCAGCGAATTTGGAACCGTAGCGCTCCTGCAGGACGGAGAAGAGAGGTGTTGCAGGGACCGCCACCAGACCTAGCACTGACGAGATCCACGATGTGCTCTCCGTCGACACGGAGTAGCCCAGAGGCGACTCTGGAGACTGCAGGATCGGCACTGCTGCTGACGGCCAGCCCACGGCAACACCGTACGCAAAGGCAGCCATGTCAACTGCAACATAACAGATAACAGTAGGAACTTAGCAGGAAAGGCAGAATTAAGGCAGAATTAAAACAGACCAAGCGAAGACAATTGACTCCAGCCTCACGTTCTATAAATAATAACTACTGTAAATAGTGAAAACACCAACTGCACAAACAATGCATAGCAGATGAGGCGGAGACATCTATCATTTGATAGAAATGTGTGCTTGAGAATCTGACCTTCAGTGTGCTAAAAATAATGTTCAATATATACCGTTAAGTGTTCTGTACTACACTCAGGTCAAAACGATTTCTGTCTCAGCATACCAAGTTTTCCAGCATTTTATCTTCTTTTCAAATATTTATTATGAATTTCTCCATCACCCATTCTTATAGTTTTTTGAAAGAAACCATTTTCTCGTCCACAGCATTAGGAAATAGAGAGAGAAATGTGCGATTCTGATAATTTCTCTCCCTAAATTCAAATGATCTATTTTCCCCAGTCACGCAAGGTTTACGAAATATATAACATTATATGTTAGGCAGAACATTAATTCCGGAAGAGTCAATGACAATTATATAAATGCTTTATGAACACAAATTGTGTATGTAATCTTTTAATATTCACACCTGAGATAAAGGATCTTTGAAATAAAACAAAGACGGAGATAGATCCAACTGCTTGTAACATTAAATTATTTCGATTGCACGTGGAATAATTTGCATCAATTATCCGCAGAAAAAAGGGAAAACAATGAGAGGCGAGCAGTATGTAAAATTATTGAAAAGTTTTATATGAATAAAAAAACTATCATAAATATTAGTTTGTACAATCAGTATATACAATATTTGAAACGTTGAGGGATGAAATCAAGAAAACCCGACCATCGCCGACGAAATCAAGTGTTGTTTCATAACAATGTAAGTTACCGAGTTTCAATATCGCGTTATCCGAACGTCTAAGTTTCGATTTCTTCTTCACGCACACTTCTCCTTATTTGACACTCTCCGAACTGAAGATGTATTCACACAGAGCCAGTGGTTGATGGTTATTTTAACGATCTTTATTGTTCTCACTTTAATAGGGTAATTACAGGAGCCAGCTATTCAACTTGAAAAGGGAAGTCAATGTTTAGAAGTAAATACATTTTTTCCTCAAAGTAAGGCTTTACGGTACCATATTTCTAATTGGGTTCAGTTAAATAAAAAGTTGACACCATGAACGTTTCACTAAATGTAAGCAGAAAACCTGGCAGACTTCGTGCCCATAATACATATACGGAAAATAACTCCAGATGTCTACTCTATTTAACAACATTAAACTTATTACAGTACAGCAAAACTAAGTGAGAATATAGTTATGTCAGCCTATTTTCTATCTGCGCACTCCTTGTGGGCAGTATAAAAAAATTAGTTCCTTGTTTTTGGAATTAGTAACATTTCTTTCCATTAATGACTTTTTGAATGGAAGTATTCAATTTTTCACTCAATGGACAATATAATTTTCAGGTTTAAATATATACAACAGTACGAAGACTTAATTTTGGGTCTTAATTTGCAAAATGAACTTTTTAAATTTATTGTTTAGCATTCTAAAATATTCTCAGGCTAAATTTAGCAATTTTTCAAAAATTTTAGCGATGAACGTTGAAATGCAAATTTAAATCGATTTTTCTATTAAAATTACTATAAGGAATATATAAATTTTGGATAAGTAATTTTGTATGTAAATTCACTTATAAAGTTGAATAAGTTGTTACAGAATGATTCTGTAAAAAAAAATACAGAAAGTAATTTTGAATACATATTTATGAAACGTATAGATATTTAGAAGTAAATCACCATTAAAAAGAATTTCACAGGATTGATATTAATGAAAGACTTAGTTTATCTACCTGGTCAATAGCTTTACTAAACAATTGCTACTATTGACTAATACACATTCATTCGATACATCTGAATAGCTTAAGTTATACGATTACTATTAAGTTGTTTACACTAAAATTAGCCGTTTCTAATATGTCACTAACTTATTTCTGTAATGTAGCAGTTATTGAAAACTTGCTTGAATTTTGCTTTCTATTAATATATTTCTCCTGTCGGCAACAAATTCTATTGACCGAGAAGCCTATTCAGCATCAACACTTCGTAGTTAACCAGACACTATTTATGATTGTGTTAAACGATGATATCTTACTTGAAATGGCAGTCAGTTAACTTTGGAATTTTCTGTAACGAGTTTTATTAAGAAAAAGAAATATTTATGGCGCTTATACGAAGATCCTGAATTTTAATGATGGAAAATTTATTAAAAATGTAATTTTCGATTGATAAACCAGAGGCATGTAAAAAGTATTTTCCAATTGTTAACTTTTATTCATTCTCACAAAAGTACAGTATTCGATGGAATTGAAGATCTCACCACGCTTCTTAAACGAAACAATGAACCAGCGCCAACCTTCGTATTTTCACCTTTGAGTAGTTTTCATCTTGAAGCGAAGTTGTTTTAACTTAAGATAAAGGTAGTATCTCTACAGATGTTTTCGCCGAGGTTCAATAAAACCGAGGCAGCTGTCCAAGAAAAACAAAGACCTTGACAGGTCATTAGAGCAGACAATGGAAGTATTTTTCCTCGTCTCATTTACTGTTCTCGAAATAATTAGACCCTACCCCGCAACAGAATTGAAAAACAAGTACGAAACCAATTTTGTTACAAACCTAAGGAGTTGGGGTCGCTTACTGAACCTCTCGTGATTCTGTTATTCGTTAACCACATACTTTCTCGCCAAAATAAGTTTCTCGGTGCTAACTGTACATCTTTGATAAGTTTATCATTAATTATTAATAAACCTACTTAAGTCCCATGAGAATAGATTAACTGAAATTAAAATATGATAGATACTTTGCAAATGACAGTTTCTTAAACAATCTTCCAGAAAAGCTTTGAACGTGCATAGTCCTGAGGCTTCACGGATTTATGACAGTAAAAATGTAAATGGTTAATGTAAAGTTATAATAAGCAACCACCAACTTATTTTTAGCTATTGGCCGAAAAATAAATTTTACAATTCCTACAATGTTTTATAATACTAGTTATGTAAAAAATGATTTGAAGATGACAAATGAAATATAAAGAAAGAAGAGTTATTCATAACCTCTACAGATGATAGTCAGCAGTAATTAGAATTGAAGGACTATAAAGGATGCAGTCTGTCGCTGAGGCTCTAACTTTATATAGAACAGGCAATTAAGATAATTAAAATGAACATTGAAAGTGAATAAAAATAGAAGAAGAAATAGAAACCCTGCGCTTTGCTGATGATATTGTGGTATTAGGAGAGTCAAAATAAGACTTTGAAAACATTAAAAGATTTGAACGACATCCTGAAGGAAGAGTACAACGTTAGGCTTAATAGAGGAAAAATTAAGGTAATTGAGTGTGGTATAGGAAATAGTGGAATAACAAAGAGTGTTAATTGTTGAGGGATATTGTGAAGAAAATTAAGGAATTCTGCCACTTGGGCAGCATAATAACTAGGGCTGGTGCAAGTATGGTAGAGACAAAGAATAGAATAGAACCGACAACAAGGACCTTCACGGAAAAGAAAAATATACTTACTGGTTATATACAGACAAACCTTGAAATAAAATAATTTTAATGGCCACACTCATAAATAAAAGAATTTAATGAGAATCGAAACCCTAAGTCTCTAACTTTTGGCACCTCTTCATCTCGTAAAATTTTGGCCCCGCAAGTTGCGGTAGCAACATGAAATGTAATATTTTAATTAATGAACTGAAGAGGTCCCGAAAGTAGTGGACGAAACTTTATTTCAAAGTAAATTCTTCCATTTCCAAATTTTGGACATTTATTGACATTAAGTCAGATTATTTCATTTATGAACATTAAAATACCACAAATACAATAAACGATTATAAAGTAAAATTAAAACAGGTTTTTTTGACGTAGTTTAACCTACTGCCAATGAGTAGTCAAATTTTAAAACTATTTTATTAATATAAATACAATGTTTGTAGTATGCCTGATGAAGTTTAGAAAGGGAGACGAAAGTTCGTATTTACATTAATTAAATAGTAATTATATCCTCACTTACTAGCAGTCTTTTTATTTATTGATAATAAAGTAATTATATTACCTGACAAAATATAAATAAACAGTGGCCAAAAGTAAAAAATGGGAAAAATTAAATTATAATAAGTTCCGTCCCCTAACATTAAGAACCTCCTCAGTTCTTTAATTAAAATACAAAAATTTCGGCGAAGCAAAGAGCAACAATAAATTTTTGTATTATTTTAATTAAAGAACTGAGAAAGTCACTAAAGTTGGGGGACAAAACGTATTCTAATTAATTTTTTGTAAAATTCTGACTTGAATCCACTCTTCGTGTTTTGTTTATAATAACGTTAATTACGCAGTAAGACAGTGAAGAGTGAATCCTAAAAGCGCCCTAGAGTTTGCCTTTAAAAGTTGGTAGATTAAGGAACTAACACTGTTGCTATTGTCTGGTAAATTTTGGCAAAAATCTGTCGTAACTATTGACGCAAAGGCAGCTGCGTTTTTTTCCACTACTTAAAATAAATTAATATCATAGGACGCAATGTATTATGCATGGTGGAAGAGGACGTATAATACTAGACTAAGAGTAAGAAATTATTGCCGTGTAGAGAATTTAGTTAATTTAGGGTAGATTTGGAACTTAACTATCGATAATTTAGAATTTCGTTCGTTCTGTTAAGTATTCTCGCACTGTTCAGTTGACAGTCTACAACCTAAGAGTCAACAGTGTAATCTTTGAGGGTAGACATTTGCAGTCTGGTGTAAAATGATCTCTTTTTCCTCTGGAAGCGTGACAAGTTAGCGAACGAAATCCCGGGGACAACGGAACAAAGGAAGACTAGAATTATCCTTCATCGTGTGCCAGATAAGAATTTTAAACTAAATATATGCAGAAATTGTCCTACACAATCCAATGCCATAGTACAATTTATCTCACGAAGCTAAACGTCTACTGGTCTACTAATTACTACAAAACAAATTGTAATAATTCAATTAATGGTTTAATAAAATTACTACCCTTTCTTTTTTGTTTCGTCATTTTTAAATGACAATTTCCAATGGAATCCAATATCTGCCCAAAATTATGAATAGTTATGCCAAAAATTCGTATTAATAAATTGTAATTTAGCATAGATTTTACATTTCATCTGACTTATATGACTATATATTATAATTTTGTCATGTCTGCTAAGTTTCTTATTGGTACAATTTAATATGACAAAAAATCAGTTTTAAAAAAACGACTCATCAAGTGTTCCTTTCAAACAATACGCTCTTTAGTAGCAGTAAAAAAATGGTTTGAAGTGGAAGATTGGGAACAAGCAACTGCTAACATGAAAATGGGAATCCAAGGAGGAAGACACATTGACAGGGAGAATTTCCATGTGGTTCACACTGGACAATTAAACAAAACGTAATTGCAACAAATTTCGGAAATTTTTTTTAAAATCTACGTAAGAAATTTGTGTAATAACTTTTACACCGTAATACTTATCGAAACTCAGAATATCACTCATTAACCTTTATTCAATTTAGAAATCTTATTGAAATTTTAAGCGGCATACATTTTTGTGAAAATAGCAACCTGTCAAAAATTATTAAACGTAATCTCAATTTACAATTACCAAAATTCAGACTGAGAAATTGTCTTACTCTGTTAATTTTAAGTAGCGGGTACCAGAAGGAGATGCAGCAAACTACATTTAAAAGAAACCTTGGTTTGACAGTATTAAAAGTTTCTAATGCAACTTTGTAATATTCAATATGTCCAAATGCTGGCTCAAAAGTCTCTTCGTTAACATGTAAATGTAGAATTTACGATTTATATTTAGTCTCTAGAACTAATAAACAACTCATCGGAACTTAATAAAAAATTAACAAACCAAATAAGAAGGGGGTTTCGATGAATCGTTTACAATGTTTGGGTCTTGTCACATAATCTTTAAGTAATTTGATAATAGGTTCTCCGTGAGTTTTAAATCAGTCTTTAATTTTACATATTCATTTTATAAATAATTAATTTCTTTAATTTACAACAGAAATTTTCAACTAAACTGTGGTATAATCTATGAATATTAAAAGAATTTTTTTCAAACTATATAAACATTATCAAAAGAAAATCACCTGTCGAAAAAAATGTAATACACAAAAATAAATACGATATGAATTTCAGAAATGAAATATTGTCTAAAATTTCGCGTCATTGAGGTTAACATTGTCATCACTTTTAAACATAAATATGTATAGAGATTAAAGAAGTATAATTTTACAGAATTGACTCAAATTTAAATTGATTGATACAACTATTATAGATGTATCGTTTTTCATATTACAGAAGCACCACCACAAAGATCTAAATTTGATACATAAATTGACGTTCGAATGTGAAATTGAATTAAGTGGCCGACTTAATCTTACTGGATATCCGGAAGTAGGAGACGTTGCACTAAGGGACAATCTAAGCTCCACCAGATTAGAAACAAATTAGATACAAAATTGAAAGTTGGCAGACTTGTCAGGTCGAAGTTTCAGTTGCAAAAATTAAGGAAATTAATAAATATTACTTATTAATGAATTTGTTAAACTGAAAAGTCGTTAAAAACTCCTATTAAATTATTAAATTCAAAGTCAGTAGAATTTTATATCAATCATATTTAATATTTAGCCATTGACATGTGGTGCTATAGGCGAATGCTGAAAATCAGATGGGTGGATAGAATCACAAACGAGGAAGTACTAAGCAGAATAGGGGAAAAGTGAACAATATGGAGGACGTTTACTAAGAAAATGTACAGATTAATAGGCCACATTTTAAGGTAAAATTAGCATTAGAGGGAAGTGTGTGAGGTAAGCACGGACGAAGGAGGACAAGGATGGAATACGCTAAGCATATTAGGGAATGACGTGGATTGTGCTAGATATAAGGAAACGTAAAGGCTTGCGCAAGATTGGTTTGCATGGATGGTTGCATCAGGCCAGTCTTAGGACTGAATACCACAACAAAATTTAATATTTATTTATAAATATGTAATTTTAACAAGTTATAATGTATGGATCTATATATTCTTAATCTAGGATAACAACATTGTGAGCACTGAAAAGGTTTTCCATTACCTTCGAAAAAAGATGTGTTTCGGCGGTTATGGGAAAAACGATTGTTATAAGGCATCTCCAATCGCCGGTAATACCATGGCAAAAACGTGGAGTATACAGCACCAGTGCAAAATTAGCAGATGAATTTTTAAGCTCGCAGTTTCTTCCAGATTAACGCAATTGCATTAGTAATTAACTGAAAGGTTCTAATTTGATTCCGCAGGTCATTAAACTCATTAAGAGTGCGGCGACCAGCGTTTCCTGCGAGGAACCGTAATTGCTTCCGAGGGTGGGAGGAAGGGGGAGAGAAACGTGGAGTTAAAAATTTTTTAGAATAAGGTGATCATTAAGGGGGATTATGTTCTTCCAAACAACACGAGATACTCTCTTGGACCAGTACGAGAAGGTAACAATTATAAGTGGGAAATAATGAGGAGCAATGAATTCAGAGCTCTGCTCCTTAACGTTATAAATCAAAACCGTCGCAAATTATAAGAAAAGTATTCTTTGCATACTGTAAATTAGACCAATTTTTTGTTGTAAGACAAGCCAAGTATAATAAGTGCCAATAATAAACAGTATGAAAGTTAATTAAATATTTTCTTTTTATTGCATTGTTGGTATTTGATAATTTTTTACGATAAATCAATTCATTAGTGAAAATTTCCAAATTAAGAGAAATTTAAGGGATAAAACAAATACAAATGTTTCTAATATTCAATTGCATCATTCAACGTAAGCAACAATTATTACAAAAATGTTTTGAGCATTTAATTTACCACAATTATTCTAACGAATTGACTACTTTTCTAAGAATAATTTAATACAGATGCTATTTGATTAATAATTTGTTCCTTTTATGGCCGAAACTATTTTCTAATTTCGTGGTATCATTATTTTGCAATATTCAGGTGGTGTTCATGGTTTCTCTCAAATTTCTCAACAATTAACTTCGGTGTAGAGCAGAGAAAAAAAATCACCTCCGGCTACGATTACCATCGGCAAGACTACCGTTCTGAGTTTATGCATATTTGACTACCAACAGACAAATTCTAGCAAAATATTACTCTTATCACCCATATGTTCATCCTGACATTGGTATCAAACTGGTCGTAGCGTTCTGATTCACTCCCACGAATTTAGACTGGATAAAGAGGTAGAAGAAGAACAGTTTGGAGTTGGGAAATGGAACGGGACAATAGATTCTATTGGCTTGTTAAGAATAGGGGAGGTATATCGAGAAGATTTATAAAAAGTTGTTGACAGGGTGCAATAAAAAAAATTGATGGACATTAGGAGAGGAAAGAAATAGATTGGAAGGAGAGAAGCCCAATTCAAAATTTGTACTTAAATCATAAAGTAAGGATTAGAATTGGAAAGGAAATGTCGGAACAAAGGAGTATTGCTAAGGGAGACAAGAACATTGCGTTTCCGTCCTACTCTCCAACATGTATTTAGAACAAAAAATCATACAGAGATATTTAGATGGAAAAAAAGGTACACGTGTCTGTGGAATAGATTTTAAGTCGACATGGTTCTGTAAAATTAGTAGTAGAGGAAAGAGTGTGGGGTAAGAAAAAAAGAGGCCATGAATGGAATACGCTAAGTAGATTAGGAAGTATGTGGGAATGACGACTAAAAGGCTTGCGAAGGATAGGTTACCATGGAGGGTTTATCAGACCAGTCTTAGGACTGAATACCACAACATGGTTCTGTTAGCAGAAAGTGAAAGAATAGCAAATAAAATGCTATCAAACTTGTGAAGCATGTGGCATGAAAATAAACATCTCTAAAATACTTATTAGTAAAGGAGAAAAACGGATATGGATCAAGATAGGACAAGTTAAAATCAGCCAAGTAAGCTCCTTTAAATACCTGGGTAATATAATCATCGAAGTCTTGAGATGCCATAAGGAGATAAAAACATGACTTGCCACAAGGAAGGAATCATATAATAGAAAAATAAAGTTATTTAGCAGAGAGATAGATGAAGGACTGAGAAGAGATTAGGATAATATATGTCTGGAGTGGAGCACTGTACGAAGCACAGACCTGGGCTTTAAGAAGAGAGGACGAGAAAAGGCTGGAGGCTTTTCAGATGTGTATGTGGAGAAGATCGAAAGGATAAGTTGGATGGAAGCTGTAGCAAATGAACAAGTACTGAAAAGTGGTGGAGAGAGAACGTTATTGGAAATAAGAGAAATAAAGAACTGGGTAGGACACTAACTTAGACGTGACTGTATATTAACAGAAGCTATGGAAGGAATAATTTGTGGGAAAGATTTAGAGGATGAAAACGAAAAAAAAATAAACGATATAAAAGGAAAATGAAATTATATGGACGTTAAGAGGATGGTAGAAGATAGAAGAAAATTGAGAGCGACCATGTGCAAACCTGTCTTAAGGCAGAAAACTAATAATGATAAATTTCGACTTAATTCGGTCTACACTTTTACATTCTCTTAACACTGTAACTAACAATATTTTTTTTACACAATTATACTCTAAAGACGCCGGAAAAAAATTCACGCCACTAGTAGTAAAAACGAAATTAAAAGTCTTATGCGGTTTGTAAAATTAAATCATATGCATATATATATATATATATATGCATTATTCATACTCATTTAAATTAATCGACTTAAAGAGTGAAATTAAATATAAAAAAAGCTAAATTCGAACACATTTTTAATTCTAAATACATGGTTTAAAATCCACAAATTATACAATGATTGATCATGTATATAATACCATTAAGGAAACCTAGAAACGTTCATTAGATGGTTAGAGCGGACCTTTTCTCATTGACAGCTTAGTGCATTTGGAGTTATTCTTTTGTTTAATGTTTTTCCCAGTTCAAGGTCTTTAGGTTGAAAAACAAAACTCTCGGTGTACCATTTTGTTTACCATTTCACAAATCTTTGCATGGTCAAAATAAGTAGCAACCGACGTACTGATAGCGAAAATGTGCAAATATTTTTGAGGAGATGAACGGAGATTATAATTCCGTCTGCAATAGAGCACCTCCTTGTTTGTTCGACTTTGCACCTTTGAAAGTGGTATCTCCGGCATCGTTTGCATTGGACTACATACTTTCTTTGCTGTACTCAAACTTCTGAAATCAACAAAATAAGGAAAAATCCTTGAAAGTAGCATTTTGAATCATGAGAGTATAATGTAGAAACGCCTTTGATCCTTTGTTTATATAGGATGAACCCTTTTGCAAAAAAAACTATCAATACCGACTACCCCATAGTTTTTTTAACTATCGTACCAACTGAGAGAGTCTGCACTATTAGGGGAACATATCTATTTCACAACACGAACGTCCAAGCACATGCCAGGATTCGAATCCGGGACCTCTGTGGAGCAAGACAGCGACGGTAGTCACTACACCACAGGAGGTTGTCCCAATAAAATTGTACTTAATACAATTCAGATGCTAAATGTTTAATAACACGTAAATTAGATGTACAATGAAGAAAACACTTAACCCAGTTACAAAATAAAATAAAGGTCCAAAGTTAATTTTAATTTCGATTACAAAATTTGACTCATGAATGACAATTAAAAATTTATATATTAAACAATATATAAATAATTATATTGACAAAATTCATAATATGATTAGTAGATTCACGACTTCAAAACAAATTATGATCAAAATTACCCTTTTATAATTTACAATTCTAATATAAAATTTGTTTTGTAATGTTTCAATCAATTTTTCTTGTAAACTGTAGACGACTGTGGCATGTGCCGAAGGCTTCTCTAGAATGTTTTATTACACTTTTGTAAAATAATTTCAATTGTTGGTTTTATAAAAAATGACCAATTATTTCTAAATTAAAATCAGTCATTAAATACACGAAAAAGAATTCATTGAAAATAAATTATATTGAACGGACGTAAGTGAAAACTTGAGATTGATATTAATGCGCTTAAGTTGGATGTTTATGTACACCACCTCGAGGGATGAGACATTCAAAGACAGTTTAGAAAGGTAGAAGACCACGAATACAGTCTTCAATTTCTTCTTTCTGTGACGTAAATTTACTTTTTGTACTTACTGTACTTAATTGTGTTAGGTGGACAGTCCGAAAATTCACGGCAACTTAGAAGGGTACATTTCACATTGGGACACATTGAATCAGTAATTTAGAATTTTTCAGACTACGTTTATATAATATAGAAATTTATTTTAGAGAGACTTATTGAAAATGTTCGTGCACTGGAAATTTTAAAATTATTAAAATAATTTCACTTAGTTAAATTATATTTAAATTCCTGACCACTAAACAGCGTAGTGTCGCTTATCACTGAATAGGTTTGAAACCACAACCTGAAAATTTCAACCGTTTTATTAAAACTAGAATAAAACATACGAACGTTCTTAAACTTACCTAATCGATTGAAATGAAACGAGGTGTTCTACATGATTGACATTATGTACGTGATCAAAAAACATAAAAAATATACATTTTTACATCTAAAATCAAAATTTTTCTCCAAGAAAACAAATGAAATTTTAAAATAACAGTCAAGTATTATCACAAGCCCAATTTTTTAAAAATATAAAGTTATAGCTATAAGTAAAGATCAAGATTACACACTTTGTTATTTTGAAATTACAATTACATACTATTGCCACGGTTCACACGGTTGTAAGTAAAAGCGTCCGTCTCAATTTTAGAAACTTCACACTTTATGCAAGTAGTGTAAACACTAACCAACTGGTTTCTCAATTGGACTACATACTGTGAGCAGTAATCAAACACTTTAAAACTAATACAAAATAAACCTGTCAAATTTCTCTCTCTCACTCCGAAATAATCTTTTCTATATACAACAAAAATAAGTATCTAATAGACAAAAATATGTGACATGTAATATAGATTAATGTTTCAACAATGCTTTACAATTTTAAAAAATAAAAATTGTATGTGCTATAAGACACGCAGATCAATTCAAAATAAAATCAAAGGTAATGTCAATATTTATCTAATACAGAATGAAAGTAAAAATGAAATATTCTACGGTTATAATTAAATTCAGGATACGAATATGAATTTTCGTATATTAACCATATTTAGACTGTAATCCTTGTTTACGCATGCGTGTTTTGTATTACTCATAATAATGTGGCAATATAATGTTCAAATATTTGTGAGATCTGGAAAATTGCAAGTCACTAACTCTTCAACTTTTCTATACTTAATACAATTGCATAAATCGCCAATTATAAACTAGGTACTATTATATTAAATTTTAGTGAAAATGAAATAAATATTCCTTACATCTCAAAAATCTTTGATTACAGTAAAATAAAACGTATGTCTCAATAATATGCTACATTTGAGAATAATTATAATAATATTGTTACATTAATCCATCACTAAATAATTTTTAGATGGGAAAATTTGAGAGGATACAGAGGAAGATCGACACACGTATTTAGAATATAATAGAACGATCGACTCATTCATTGATCAGGCGTTAATTAAGAAATATCTTAGAGACACTGAATCAATCCAAATATCTTGCAACGATTGATTAACTTTTATGTTCATTAATGGGTTCTATTTCAGGTATCCCGAGGAATGTATAAATGCAATTTACTGGAATCATTCGGTTTGAAAACAGAAATTCCACTTTCGTTTCTACAAGCAATAGACCGTTTAAACCCTACGATGTGCACCAGTGGTGGAATATTTAGACCCTTTGAGGTAATATTCAAACTTACGAAGGAGCATCTACGTTACGTTATCTATAAGCGATTAATTTACGATGGCTTAGAGTGAAGTTTTATTTAAAGAAGAAATTTATTTAATAGCCGTTACCGATGACCGTGGCAAGGAACTGCCTCCATGTCCTGTGCAGGAGCGCCATGGTGTGTATCTCAGTACTGTGTGAGTGGAAGGCGTGTCCATCGCTCTTATACGCACACAACTCCCCACTTAGACCTCACAGGCAAATCAGGAGCACAGATACTGGATACGTAAACGTTCCACTGACGATGGGGTCATACTTAAAACAATAGTGATGGCATAAAGCGAGGCCAATTATACAGAAAAAGAATCATTTTGAGTATCCAAAATTTTGTTGTGCGTACATAATAAGACCACAGTACTTATACAAGTCTATAAACGGCGACTTGGAATTACATTTTCTTTTTATTTATTAAGATTGCATTGACTACGTGATAATTAGCGACCACTGTTTCATAATAGAGCGAAACTGTTGCTGTACTTTAGGCTAGCTGGGTTCTCGGCGGTTCCCTATTATATATTTATATCACGGGTGGCCAACCAATACCAATCGCTAATTTTTTGACAAACGAGTTCAGATGCGTCAAATAAATGTTTAGCGGTTGGTAAATAGATATATCGATAGAATCTGTTACGCTTAGGCGACAAAAGGGAATAACTTTGACACCGTTAAATTAATACGGCATGGTTTAATTAATCAGAAATCTAAAAAAAATTAAGGCTGATGTACCTGTACGAGAGGGTGATAAATTTCGATGCTCGTTTGTGGAATACAACTCTGGACTACAGTTACTGGCACTGAGAGCGAGATCAGCTTGTAACTTTGAATTTTATGTACTCTCTGTCTGCCAGGAAAAGGGACTTCTCTTCCGAAATACGAACAGGCTCAAGGATGAAATGCGCCACTTTTAATCGTCCAAAGCGCCAGATTTGGCGCATGTGGCACGGTTTGGTCGCCTCTGAGTTATATTATCCTCATAGTGTGTTTAGTACAACCTTAATTTCTTGGCCAACATCTGGGACACATTTTTGGACCCTTTTACGGACTCTACGCTCGAGGAATGTAAATTTCATCATAATCGACGTGATAGCTCATACAAAACTTTGAAACCGGGTAACTCAGAAAACTTTACATTCGTCGGAAGCAGTTACCATTTTATAATGTTTTTAAAATAACCTCCCTGACTACCGAAAACCGTGTAAGATATAGGAGTGTTGATTTACTCAAACAGCGTTCATCTCCGTGAGGTAAGTAGAATGTGTATAAATTTCGGTAGAAATTGGTCGACGCCCTCCCACATCACTCCTAGTGGCTGCACTAACCAGAATGTTATTTATCACAATTAAAAACACCGACCTCTACAACCCCGAATTTGACACCAATTTCGGTTATTTTCTTTTTCTACGATTCATGTTCGCCACAGTTGGCAGATATTTTTGTTAATGTAATCCAATTGTTATGCACTATAATAATTTCCTACTGTAAATTAAAGTTTATTGTTTTGAGGAGAAAATAATAGGGGAATATAGAATCCGAAAATCAATAAAATGTATTGTATTTATTAAATGGCCTTAAACACCTTATACCCGTACAACTTAACCCCGGAGATCGTCTGCAACTCATCCCGGATTGTGAATACGAGAATTAAATTCACAGAATTCCGTAACACCCGATTTTTACGTCATTATAACCTGAAGTGCCTCCACACGAAACCCAAGAGCTCTTCTCCCAAACGGAAAACATCGTGAGAAACATCAGTCTTATTGACCACGAAAAATTTTCATTAGACGCAAATATCTGCTTTTTTTGCATATTTTTATAATACTCTCCCCGCCCGACCTTGGGCCATCTATTGTAGTCGTGTCTCATCGCCAAATTACTTCATGGTCGATCAGTAGGAGCATGTATACAAAATTTGGTTGAATACGCAATCTATCACAATCTATTCGGCACACTACTAGGGGTTGAACTACATCTTAAATCTCCATGTTGAATGCGAGAAAGAAATTTAGCCACTTGCATAACAGCGGTTTCCTCACCAATCTGACATTCACTCCCTCCATGCCTCACTCTGGGTATGAAGTAGAACATACGTTGCGTTTTGAATGTCATAATTAATGTCAGTGACATCTAAGTATGTCAGTGTGGCTGTAGAGATTGTTTCTCCAAAAGAAAGTAAATATCCAAAATTATTTTTGTTAAATTAGAAACAAGATTGTAATGTAGAAACCCTAAAAATTTCAAGTATTTCTGTAAATTATTAAAGAAAACTATTTATGTCTCAAACGTATCATACAGAAGAGAAATATATTTCGCCCCCTTAACATACTGTAATTATTTTTAACTCCTCTAATGTAAAGGAACATTTATCTCTACCGGTTGAATTTAGCCGATTTAAAGTACTCCCTTAAATCACTGGGATTTTTCAAGCGCTACTAAGGTGCTGTGCTTTCTTAATTTACAAGGGGAAATACATGAGAAATCTTGACTGGGTTGATGTACTGTCAGTCAACATCCTGGTTAATCAGTATAGGTCGGAACAAGAAGTTCTCGGGATTTCACCCGGGTTATGTCAATCATAAGATACGACGTTTCGAAGGCTATCTCCGCCATCTTCAGGTACTTCTTGTTCAGTCTATCCACCGGGAAAGCCTACATTCTCAGTATAGGTCGGTGTGTGACCATCAAAGTTTCATACAAATTAAATTACGCGTTGACCAAGAGATTAATGACGAATTAATTCAGTTTCAGACCTATATAAATGAAAAAACCCTGGAAACGCCGGGCATTCACCTAGTAACAAATAAAATACTTCTTAATGCTATTTACGAGCGAGATTATTATAATGTATAGAAAATTAATATTGTTTCTCATTATGAAAAATTATTTGAAAGCTTTAATCAGCCTAAACAAAATGGTAGTAATAAATAATTAATTTAACATTAAAACGATGCTTTTAAATTATTGATTATATTAAAGAATGCGTTATGTACAATAGTTCATCTTTTAACGGAATTGGAAAAACATGTTCATTTTTCTGAGTAATTGGTAGTGTTTTTCACTGCATAAAAATTCCGTCAACAATCCGTCTGAAAGCTCACCTTAGCATTTTTGCACACAGAGCTCCACAGGTTGTGGTCATTATAAACCGCAGGAATAATAATGAGGATTTTAGATTATAACTCTTGTTCTGAGAACACTTTTACTAGTTCCTTCCAACAAAATAGACTAAGGATAGGAAGCCTAAGATTTGAAAAGGCGTAATAATAAATGATAACTATAGTTACATAAAATATTTTAATATTACTACGAGTAAATAATCTTACCATTCATCAGTAAAATTAACGATCGACAAAGTACTTAACATATTAAAAATATAAATAGTAAAACATACTATAAGCCCCAACATGTAGAGAATTTATTAACATTAGTTTACTAAACTACAGTACGTTGAATTTGATACCTCATTCGGTGAATTTTGAAGAATCGAGAAATTTAAGCCTGACTTAGGCTGATTTACTAATTATTACTTCCAAACAGTCAGATAATGTTACTAATTACACCAAAAATATATTATCTCGAATTTAAGTTCATAATAAATAAAAAGACGGCAGTAAGTCAGCATACAATTTTATTACTATTTAAGTAATATAAATACGACGTTTCGTCTCCCTTTTGAGACTTCATCAGAAATACTACAAACATAATATTACAATGCATTAAATATGGGTTCTAGGTTACAATTTTTTAAATATAAAAACATGGTTTAAAACTTACAACTTACTCCTTGCCTCCGACGGCCAAAATGATTATTAAATGTAAATACTTCAATACATTTAGTAATCGTTTCGGCGAAGGGAGTCAAGAAGTGAAGGACATGGATTGCTAAATTTGTAAGTTTTAAACCATGTTTTTATACACAAAAAAATTGTAACATAGAACTCCTATTTAACCTATTGTAATGTTATGTTTGTAGTATGGCTGATGAAGTCTCAAAAGGCAGACGAAACATCATTTCTATATTAATTAAATAGCATTAAAATTATATTGGTCGTCTTTTTATTTATACTTCACGACGTTTCTTCCCTATCTTATAAATTCATAAAATACAGATTGTATTTAATTTAAGAGTAAAAAATTTCTTTACTGGATATGTACGAAATGCAAGAAAATTCTATCAATATTGTCAAAAAATCCATTTTATTTAAATCAATTTTGCGTAAATAAAATAATCTTAAAAATAAGTATTAATAAAAACAAAATACTGCGAATTTCCCAGCAAAAAAATTTAATTGACATTATTTTAATATATTTACGACGTTTTGTCCATATTTTTGGAATTGAGAATTATACTTATTATATGGTAACGATATATTCTGCATTAAAAATTAATAGTTTTCTCTATTTATGTCCACTTACCTGAAAATGTCCACAGATATGGACGAAACGTCGTAAATATAATAGATGAATATTAATGAAAATTGTTTGCCGCTAATTAGCGGCACTTTATTTAAATTCTGAGTAAATTTGAAAGGCATTGTGTGGATTTCCTACCTACTGTAACCATTTTCTTAATGATTTATTGCAGCGTATTTTCTTATTTTAATAATAATGGAATATTAATCTAAAACGGATAGTGTATTTGTTTTGTAAATCTTTAGCAATTATCATTTTTTCATAGTATTTACTAAAATTAATTTTTCATTCATATATATTTATTTATAACTCGACGAAAATGTAAATTATTGATACTTTGCGTATTATAAGATTTTTTCAGCTTAATTCAATATAATTTAAAATAATTTACATTTTCATACGTAAATGTGACGGCAGGGAGGTATCATTGTTGACACGCGTCCGCTTTGTTTGGATATGGGAATATTATTTGCTGAAAATTACTTGGAAAATATTTAAACGGACATGATGTATTAAGGAGAGATCTGCAGAACGAAATATTTTGAATGAAGGTGATTGTGTATTAAGACAGCTTATTATTGTTTTCACAAATTGACAAATAACTTTTTATTCACGTAATGGTGTGTTGTGTTTTTTTCAATATTTTGTGTTAAAGGTATTTGATTGAATTATTTGATTGAAAATTACGTATTTGAATCCCGTGAACGAGAGTATCAGTAATAATTCGGATATGTGACGTTACGACGCCAGCAATGTTCTGGAATAGCATCGAGCCGACACATATTGAGAATAAACAGTAATGCAGGGCAAAAGTTAAAAAAATTACACAACGACAGAAAAGACTTGTCAGTCTCTTATCGTCGGTCTCGTACACTTTCCTGAATTGTAGTAGAGTTTTTCTGTGGCAACAGGGCCTGTCCTTGGCAGAGTGCGTTTGTTGTTTACAAAGGAAACGGCAAGGCTCGCAGACTCATTTAATCAGCAGCAATTGAGACAGATTTAGTTGCGAGGCAAAGTGTCAGGCGCAAGATGTAAACGTACGTGGCGCCAGCCCTGGGAACCAGTGCTTAAACCACTCTCAATTTTAACAATCGTCAAGATAAAATAAAGCACTTGATAGATTTCTAAGCGTACACCACAACTCAAAACGTTCTATTAAAAACAAGTCATTAAAATATATATTTTTTCGAAAATACATTACCAAACGTTTTTCAAACTTTCCTCTATTCTTCGACAAACCGAGAATCTTTCCTCTTGTCGTCTATACCAATAAATCAAATTGATGTGTCTGTATGTTTTTCTTGAATAGACTCCGAAACGGCTCCACGAACTTCAATGATAATTTCAAAGATTGAAACAGAAATGTTAACTTAAATTTTCGTGTATATTTCATTATATATCTTACAGATATCAGAAGATATTAACGTAAATGTTTGTAAATACATTGAATTACCACGCGAAAGGCGGTGTAAAAACCAACTGCGAGTTACAAGTCCTATTAGACGCTCCTGTACCATTCATCTCACTTACTGTGTTATTATAAGCGTAATTTTGACAGCATGAGAGAGAAGGTGAATATTCTAACTACATCTATTGTTGCAGTCGGATTTGCGCCGTAATTAACCTATTATTGGCAGAGAGCCAACTTCCTGAAAAATAATAAATTTCTTTTGACCGTTGATACGATTTATACGTAAATTGGTTTTATTTGTCGCGTCATGTAAATTTTAATATTTATTAATTGCTCTTTTTTTGGTTAAGATGGTACATGAGGGTGATCCTGAAACAGGCAACTCCCCTTTAATAGCATAGGAAGGGAATTGAAATAGGGGGGGTGCGGAAGCAAGGTAGTCAAGGGTTGAATAGGGTCCCCGGGCTGTGGTTTAAGGACCCTACCTAGTGTTTCACCTAAAGAGTTGCAGGGAAAACCATAGAAAACCTGCATCAGGAAAGTCGGGCATTGGCTCCGAAACGTGTAAACGTGGGACCTGTTCAAAACCAACTGTGAGTTATAAGATTTTCCCTGAAGCGATCATAAATAGATCATATCGTACTTTTTATATATTCAATGAATATGTAAATTCTGTACTTCTTTTTCGTTTTTAGGGCAAAAAAAGGAGCTGATCCGTGCGGACATATAATAATTTAGGGAGAAAGAAACTTAAACTGTATGTCGATGAAGTCACGCCCCCAGAAAAAGGGTTTACGGTGTTCTGTTAAAATTATCCAAGCGTTCTTTCGCCTCTAAGATGACAGTGCAGGTAAAACTTCGCAAATAATCACTCTTATATCCACCCCAATAACGTTTTATTAAGTTTGGATTAACCAGAAAATGTTACAGTATTGTAATATAATGAACATAATATATATATATATATATATATATATATTGTAACCTGAAAAGTTACACTTAACAACGCAGGCCAGCTTGCGAGTTGCAATTGTTGAGGAACGACGCAGCCCAGGACAACAATGTAGTCTGGCGAGACTTTAGTGAGTCGTCATGGGGTAGTGGAAGGAGCAGGTTGTGTCGGCGGGACGACGAGAAAATGACCACGCCCTGCAGATATAATTTTTTCTCGTGCTCTGATTGGAATAAAAACTATTAAAATCATCTTTTGGTATTTTTTATGAAAAATACCTGGCGCCCTAAAGGAATTAAGAAATCTTCGAATACGGAGGAATGCGGAATCCGCTACATTATATATATATATATATATATATATATACTTGCATATCTTACATATAATACATATAAGTTACGTAGAGGACAGAAGTATTCCTTGAATTATATTATTCTATAAAACATATGGACCTTGAATTAGGTTTTATAGCTCAGATTTTTATGAAAACAAAATTTAAATGGACTAAATGTGACTAACCGTTTTGAAATCCATTATTACCAAGGGTAGAATCCAGAATACCTTTTCATTTGAAGACTGAAATACACAGTGGGGTTAATCACTTGGAAAAATAAAATTTTCTTTTACATTAGACTATATTCTTGGAATAGTAAATATAATGCGTGTGGTATTTTTTTAATGCTTCTAATATTTTTACCAGAGCCGATAAGACTAACTTTTCATCATTTATTTTACGAACATATACCGTAAGCTTAATTGGAGTAGGTCTCAATCCTTTCAGCGCAACCGGGCTTAATTTTTCACCTTGCTGCGTTCAGCAACAAAGCTACGGTAAAAAACTAATATTTCTGATATTATGCGTACATTACATTTTTTTGTCCGTGCTTTTACGTGCTTAATTAGCCACTGTGCTACGGACAGAATGCCCTTTGTGAAATCAGTTTCTCTGCCGCTGACAGGTAGGTAAGCAGTGCTGCCAACAGTAGCCAGCACCCAACTTTACGCAATTAACAACGCAAGCTACGCCACAGGATCCCGCAAAGCAGCTGAAATTATATCCTCTGCTTTATATAAACATACGCTGCTTTTCTTTGTTACCTCTTTGTAAAGAAATGCACGAGGCGCATAACAATATTACGCCATCTTTGTTTACGCTGTTTAAAATGTAAGTAATTGAAAATACAGTATAAATTTTTGGTATGATATAATGACTAACGAGTTTTTTTTATGGAGAAAAAGACATCTGAAGACTTAACAGCATCCCGCATCATGCATGATGGGTTTGATAGAATGACTATTCATAAGTAAGAAAACCTATTTGTATTGTACACCAATTTAAGGATTAAATCAGAATAAATTTATTCTTCTGAAACTTCGTTAATATCCTTCAGACTTAAAAGAATTGTAACAAATTCAACGATTTAATAGTATATTCCATACGTAATACCAGCGTTAATGTAACTGCAAATCAAAAATCTGATTTCATGATTCGATGACCCATATTTACTTTTACACTTATGATTATTTTATTTATAATATTGCACCAAACATATAATTCACTCTGAGATAACGTAAGCACTTGAAGCTATGACAAACCTCAAAAGTGTTAATAAATAAGATTTACAAAAATTTTTAAAGAGCCATTTGGACACAAAGTGTCTAATCGTTGTTGGATCAGCAGAGTTCATTAATTTTTTTTTTGTAATTTATCAATCATACAATGGAACAACTGGTGGAAGTGCTAAAACTCTTATTCGAGTGTCTGTTCGGTGTAAATGATGTTTTTGCTTGTGTCATAACTTACAATGAACTGGGGTGATTGCATTTTAATTTAAATCAAAATAAATTGTTTAGATTAAATAAAAAACTTACTTTATTAACAGAAATCACAAGAAAAAACAATGACATAAATTAAGGTCTAATTAAAAAATTTACAAAGACTAGCTCAGCTTATAACCTATCTCATAAGGGTAATTTTTGGGGATTTTTGTAGCAGAACGATAGTCATGACACATTTCACACAGTGGTACAGACACACGCCTGTTTTCATATGTGAAACGGTGGCTTCCTCCTCCCTTGAGTGAATCAGGCTGCTTTCGTCGTTCTTCCGCGTTCGGCCGGCGGCTCCTTCCAGTGATGATTTCTGCCGTCGGTACCTGGTCTTTCTTCTAGGAATTCTGTTACACGAGTTACGTAGACCAGGCACCTCCCGATCGCTGCCGTCTATCTTCTTTTCGGTTTGCCCCTAGATTAGATTGCAAACTTCTCTACTCTCAAGCTACTGACGTTTATCACCGAACTCTATCTCTAATCTCATCTCATCTCCACCTTCCTACTTCCAAATTCAATACCTGACTGAATCAACTTCTATTTCACGACTACCCAACTTCTGCCGCCTTCAAATGTTCATGTCCGACTGCCGTGCCGTGGATCAAAGACCACGCTTCCTCCAGACTTCTTCCTTCTTCATATGTCCAAACCTGACTGCCGAAATTTCTTCAATCCATCCTCGCGGTCATCTCGTTCATTCGTCCCCCCATGAGATGCATGGCGGATCACCTGACCCTAAGCCTCAAATTAAAATCCAACTCGGCCCGTGTTTTCTCTCCCTAATTTTTGTAAAGAGACCCGCCCTTACCAGGGTCAAGAAACTGGACTCTGGTACCAGAGTTTTAGTTCACCAATCGCTCGATCTGTCATGTTCGGTACTCAGATGTTTCGCCTCTCTGGCGCTTCGATGTTTACTTATACTGAGGGTTTCCAATACGGGGACGAAATAAAATGGTGATTGCCACATTAACTCATTACAAACTGATCAATGAAAAAATGCCTCGGAAGTTTCATGTCGCGGGGCTTCTGATACTAAGTGAAAGATCTAGAAAAATCTGGAACCTTCTACAACACAATTTCCATTATACCAAGTTGAAGAGTGGAAATACACTATCAAAAAATCCACGAAATCAAATCATGAGAATTTGAATTAATATAATGTGCTATTATCGTTGTGTCGTTTAATTAATGACAACATCAAACAATACCCAGATTGGCAGGAGGTAATTGTATATATAAATTAATATTACCAGCTTTTATCCTGAAGCTGAACTATGGTGTTTATTGATAATTTTTATTCATGAAGCACGGTATAAAATGTTTTGTGGAACAGAGTTCAATTCCATATCATTTAAACTTTTGAATCTGTAGAATTTTGGAAAAAATACCGCCAAGGGTAAGGATTTTGTTTCAATAACAACGCATTATGGTATACATAAAACCAGAAACGAGTATAAACACATTATTGTTTGAGATTTTGACACATTACACCATTGTCATCCTTTTGTATGGCAATATAATTTTGGTAGTAGAAAACTGATATAATACTGAAGAATATTATTTCTAACATAGCAAATATACTAGTTATAAATTTGGAAATTTAAATACAGCAGATTTAATTAAATTTTAGTTTGCCAGACGAAAAAATTTAGATAATTTGAGTACGTATTAATTACTACTACTAGTGAGGAAGTAAATTCTTGCTTATTTTCAAGACTTGTATTCATATTCGCTTACCACGGGTAGTTATTTATGAAGAATAATTAGAAAGGAAACTATTTATCAAAAGTTTCAAAAGCCGTATATCCAAATAAATATTAAAGACTTTTTTGTAGTGATATTTGCCTCAAAATAGCAGAACTTTTTTTTCTACAAAAAATTAATTTGTGTTTTAACCTATTTTAATTTCTAATAGACCTGTCTTTTATCTGTACTCGTCAAGTAAAATTTAGCTTTTTAAATAGTTTGCAATATCACTCGTCACTATCAATGCTTTTACATTCAAACTTTTTAAAGTTAAAATGTTTTGGTCCTGTTTTATATCAGAAAAGATGGTAACTTCTTCTTGGAAGTGTAGTCTGGATATACGTTTATCCGTTTATCACGTTCTTCGATTGTTGTTATAAAAAGGAGTTTTATTGACGTCAGAGTTCCATACGTATTCACTATTTCACGTAATCTATTATTACATTTATCACAACTTACTACACTCGTGTAGCTTTAATAAAACTTTTATTTGATATATTTTTCATAAATGGGATTAGTAACAATGACTGGAGTATCTTCGTTATTTCTTAGGTTTTAATATAATTAACGTAGAATCAAAAAAAATTAACAGCCGACCGTCAACACTAAATTCCTAAAAATCAGGTATTGTAATTTGGATATTATAATATTGCATAAAGATAAATCTAAGTGGAAACTTAGAGTAGCTGAAGTTATTTATGTTAATTTGGAAAGAAATAAAATTTATAAAAATGAAAATTTACAGCTGGACACTAATTTATGAAACCGTAAAAAAATAATCGTGAATTTGTGTTGAATAATGATTTGGTTCTATTGCTTATCTTTTCAGTTAACCTCTTATTTGATCGATATATTAATCTTCAAAATTATATGACCGGTAAATTATTATATTTTCAATAGATAATTACGTAGCTTTTTATAATTTTTTAATTATTTGAAATATTTTCATTTTATTCTAAGGTAATGGGAAAAAGTTTGAGGGTTGGTACAGCTTACTAAATCGATAATAAATTCGTACTGTACATTATATTTCTGTAATTGTAAAACTGTAAGCATTGTATACCGATATTTTGCTTTACATCAGCTACTATCGTGATCTACATATTTGTGACTTTAGTCAAAAACCACAAATGACGTGAAACTAAACAACTCAAGTGTTCTTACGTTTACTACTTTTGGCTAGAGAGATGATCTGGAATATTACTGTGGCAGTCTACGTGCATTATTCAGGAATACAGATCATTAGACTTGAAAAATAAATTACTAACTAAAAGATGCAAGATTGGCTAAACTGTTAACATGCTATTACGTAGTTTATTTTCTTTCCTTTTACTGGTTCTTAATAAAGAATGAATATGAATCTGTCGAAAGGTCTTGTGGTTGAAAGTCGAAATAATTTTTTTTGGGGGGGAGATACTATAAAGTCTTTTCTTCAACACTTGCTATTGAACATGATGTTATGATATTCAGTCCTTAGACTAGTCCGATTCAATCCTACATGCTAATATATCCTGCGCAAGCCCTTTCATTTCCACACAACTTCATCTCACATCCTCCCTACGATGCGTAGTGTATTCCATCCTTGACTACTCTTCCTGTTGTTATCCCACACGCTTCCCTCTAATGTTAATTTTACAAGACCCTCCTGTCTTAAAACATGGCCTATCAATCTATCCTTTCTCTTGGTTAAAGTTCTACATATTGTTCTCTCTTCTCTTATTTTGCTAAGAACTTCCTGGTTAGATACTCTATCCACCATCGAACATATGTCCCCAATTTTTTTCTTCCCACAAAAAGGAAGAAATGTTATAATGACATTCTTGTGTAACAATAGCTTACTATTCCACTCAGTTCTCAGAAAAATATTAATTTGTTTTAAATATAAAGCTAGAAAGCGCTTTATTGGAAATAGAAAATTAGTTAATCATTTACTGAATGAAAAGCCATATATGTTTTTAAATATTATAAATTTACTACATTTGATACATATCTCGACTTAAATCAGTATGGATTTTATCATATTACATTAGGTTCCGTTAATTTTATGTATAGAAGCGTTACGAAATGCACTCATATCAAATTTTTCTATAAATAATTTATTTGTAGCCTTTACAATCATAACATGTTTCCAAGTATTAAGACTAAAACGATTTTACTAGAATTGATTTAGAACGTACAGTTATGTTAACGGAGATACATATTTATGGTATATTTGTACGGACTTATTTCAAAAAGAAAACCAGTCTAAAACTACAAAAACTAATTTTACGCTACAATTGTACTAAAAACTCTTATAGTAAATATAGTAATGTTTTGTTCTTAATAAATAATTTAGAACACAGAATGGAGAATTAATAAGTTAAAAGTCGGTGCACAGTCAGAACCTATGACTAAGTTAAAACTAATGAATTTTTGTATTATCTATTGATTTAATATACAAGCGGAGTGATAAGATTAAGTCATAAAATACTAGAGTATTAAGGGAGAAATGCCAACGCATCAAATTACATTCATAGCAGTTAAAATTGTTTTGGTATTAATTGTCACTTCTCATCAGTTACCTTTAAAGCACATTTTCTGTACTTCATGCACGCTGTTATGTATACTTCATTACACTATAAATATTTATCACAGTATACATATTTATCACAATTATGAAAACATTCATTGAACACAATTGATTGAACTATCTCCGAGTTTTCTAGGAAACTTGAAAATCACAGCAACGCAGTACCTTGTTTCTCTATGTCGCCGTTTTCAGATTTAGAATTTTTACCTTCTAATTCCCTTAATATATCTTCCTGAGGGCGACATTTGGTTTCCGGAACGCATAGCACGATTACAAGCATTCCCAATGCACAGAAAGCAGCAAACAGCCAGTAACAGCCGTACGCGTGTAGGTCCTCAATCATGGTGTAGTAGAACTTGAGCAGAATGAAGGTGAGCAACGCTGAGACGAACTGAACCACAGTGAAGACAGGTCCAAAAGCCCTTGCTGGGAGAATTTCGGCCATGACTACGAAAGGTACGGGGCCTAAACCTGTCTTGAGACCAAGCACGAAGAGAGTGAGGCAAGCTAATGGTACACCGCCCAATCCAACTACGCTGGTGGGCCACCAGTCTTTGAGATATTGGTATACACCCAGGGACACCATACTGAGCGCCATCATGGTGTCTGAGGCCAGCAGGAGCGCCCGACGTCCAGCTCGGTCCACTAGAATGAACGGTACGAATGCCACGGTAACGTTCACAGCGCCCAGTACCGCCGAAGATACGTTGGGACTGAGGGCTGCACCAGCCTCTCGGAAGATCTGCACGGAGTTGCTGAGGACCACGAATGAACCGCTCAACTGCTGGTTCCCAAACAGCGCGAGACCAATGAGAAATCCTTTCATAGTGCCCTTTGACGACAAGATCTCGCGGAACGAAATGGGAGAAGCATTCTGGCTGCCCACTGCCGAAATCTTCGCCTCTAGTTCTTTGGAGATATCTACTCGTTCACCACCTCGAAGGATCCTCAAAGATGATCCGGCGTCGGCCACATTGCCCCTCAGTAGTTGGTAAACGGGAGTCTCGGGTAGCCAAAAGACGCAAAGGTAGAAGACTATAGAAACTGCCAGGCCGACTGCGTTCAGGTGGGCGCTGTGGAAGAAACAGGACATAACGTAGCCTGTCAACAAACCACAGTTTAGCATCATGATGAAGAGGACTCCCAAGGCACCGCGGATTTTGTCCTGCGCAATCTCGTTGACGTAGAGCGGATTGAGCATGCCCGCCGCCCCAATGCCTAAGCCCAGCACCACGCGGGCGGTGTGGGTGGCCGGCACCGAGTGCGGCAGCACTGTCAGGAGCAGCCAGTGAACCAGCTGGGGAAATCCTGTGGTCAGGTACAGGGCGCTCTTGCGACCCCAGCGCCGGGAAGCGAAGCTGCTCAGAGCAGAGCCCAGAGGAACTGCGAGGTTGAAGCTCGAAGACATCCAAGAAGCGTCCTCGCGAGAGATTAAATCCTCGGCAAGCATCTCTGGCAGAGCAGTAGAGGACCAAGCCACCGATAGCCCGAAGAGGAACATCGTCTGATTCACTAAAACGAAATACTTGTTGATTATTTGATCTTCAGTCGCCTTTCAAGTATAATATGGTTTAATAGATTATTTACGTCAGCTTTATATTAAGATAAATTAATGAAACGTCCCTTAACTGACAAGTTTTTATTACATAAACCGACATTTTGGTACCTATTTGTACCCTTTTCAAGGTTAAAAAGATTTTCAAATAAATATTTAATTTTTTATTTGAAAATAAAATTGTTAACCTTGAAAAGGGGACAGGTACCAAAACGTCTGTTTATGTAATAAAAACTTGTCCGTTAAAGGTAGTTTGATTAATTTCTCTTGAAATATGGTTTAATACGATATAAATTTCGTAATCAAACACTTTCCAAATTTATAAATTCATATCTTTTTAATATCATTAGTTTTTCGACATATACTATCGGCGAAACAGTGCGATATTCATATATACACAAATAAGATTTTAAAAAATTATAATAAACGTTTTGGGAACAAAATTTAAATCTTTTGCCGAACAAAGTATACATTTTTATTAAATGTAATTATTGCAGAAATAGTTCTCGGGTTTCCACTCGGGTGCGGTTGCGATGAAAACGCGACGTTTCGACGACCACGTGTTCTGGCGTCATATTCAGGCTGAATATGACAGAGCACTTGGTCGTCGAAACGTCGCGTTTTCATCGCAACCGCACCCGAGTGGAAACCCGAGAAGTATTTCTGCATCAACTACAGCGGGAAAGCCTCAGCTCAATAAATGCAATTATTCATTACAGGAAAACTTATCAAAGTGATCTCTGAATAGCTTATGACTAAAAATTTTGAAGAAGGTACCAATTATGTTTACAAGAAGCACTTTATTATACATACTGAAACAATGTTATAAGTTCCAGAAAATAAAATAGCGAAATTTCCATATATTGCATATAAAATTTATATCATTGATGTTAAGTAATATTTCAGACGCCACTTTTAAGCCTCGATGTGTATCGAAATTTAAGGAATTACTTTTACAGAATTGACGAACGCGTCTATAGCAAGGGGGACCAATATAACTTCTTTAGATGTGTCATTTATAATTAGATGGAGCAAGAATTTGAGAATCAAAATTTGTTCATATATTTACGATATTGGGTTTTCTCGAAGCATATCTTTACCGGAGAGACGCGGTTTCTTAATATTTATATACATGCACGTTACACGTAAGAACTATACTAAATTGAGACCAAATTAAAGGTTTAATTTTAATTTTTCTTATTAAACATTTTTTATACTTTAAGAATAAATAATTTATTTGACAAAGGAATATTTAATTTTGATTTGTAACTGAAAAAAAAAGTATATAGATTAGTATGGCACAATTGGATCGAGAGTTTGTTAAAGAAATAATGAAGTTATTGAATATTTATTAGTTAATTTTTTAAAACCGAAGGAGAACCTATTAAATAATTTCAAAATTAATAATCAATCCTAATAACTTTTATACTTATTGAAGAGTTAACTATGCTAATTTAGAAGAGGTGGGACAATAAGTTATTACAATGATGATAACCTGTATGCTTTAATTTTTAAGCAATACGTCTATACAAAATTAATCTTATTTATTTGACTAGTATTCTTAAAAAGATTAGTCAAGTTATATTCACATAAGCAATTCCAACCTATGAGCTACACACAACATTGTTGAAAATCTATTAATAAGTCGTGTCACCCTTTCATCCTGGAATGGTCCACAATTATGAAAACTGGACAGTTGAAATACTTTTGTTGAAATTTTTAATTATTGGATGAATCTAATTAACTAGAGATTTTATTACATTTTTGATCAATTATTGAACTAAAGAGTAAACAAAGCAACGGTTTAAAAAATGTATGGGTGTGAGGATTCACAAAATCAAAACAGACTAAGGTTCGATTTTCAAAAGTGAGTTTTAAACCAAATATTTCAGTCATGTTTAAAAGGTATAAAATTTGACATGTTATTTAATTTTGCTCAAGTAATTTCTCGGAAGGAACGGTTGTATCAGATCAATAAAAATGTTTCCAGCGCATATCTTAGCTTAAAATGGATAATGGAACACTTTAGTCCACAGCGATTTAGTACAACAATAGACTTAACAAAACCTAGTTATCATCCTTTCACCTCTCTTTGCTCCTGAATAATGAAATTGTGAGCGTAATCCTATACTTCTACTTTCGTATGTAAGCCGACTCTAGGACTAATTAACACCAGCAACAGCCACGTGTAACAGTTGAGAATCTCCGTCTCCCTTTCCTGAAAAAACTTGACAAATAGTAGTGTAAGATAATTTGATCTTACCTTCACCTATGAAACAAATTTCTCTTGGTTAATATTACCTCAAATTCTCATTTACTTTAATGACTGTGAAATCTGATAATAGCTGGAATAAGGAAGACAGCCAGTGGTACACAAGTGTACTTACCTGCAGCCTACTTTACTCCTAAACCGAGATCCGATTATCCTCTATTTTTTAATCTAAATACTCGCTTGCGTTATAAAATATGGATCTCTCAAACATTACACCATACAACAATTTTTTTCCAAACGTATTTGTTAATGCGATAAGGTCATGACGTATCCCGGAAGAACCAATTGACATTAATGAATATATAAAACTGAGAAATTAATTACCACCTTATATTGAGCAACAATAGAATTCATTTCACCAATTAATGTTGCGTGAGAAACTTAAGGGCATGCATACAGAACATATATTTTTCAATATTTAGTTGTATACAACACTGAAGATAAATTATGTTCATAATGTATTAAATAATGACTTAACTTAGTGAAGAAAGTTTAGTGGCGTCAGTGTACCACGTTTTTTAAATTTTTATCCTCCTCAGTTCTTATGCAGTCAATGAAAATTGCCCATTAAACTCAATATGCATAACAGGAATGGAAAAAAACGAATATAGGATTCTTGAGGGAGGGGAGGGGGCGTAGAATTGTCACAATAGAACTTCTCTAATGGAAGACAAGTTGGCAATGAAGCTGTTACTTATGCCATCCAATGAAATTCTCTTGGCATTGCCACATACTATTGTCCACCAAGCTGAAGTAGGGGTTTTGAGGGAGAAATTACACTATGTGGCAATGATTGTCTATTACTAAATCAAGTAATTAAATTAATCGAACTTTATATAAATTAAATAAAAAGTTTCGTCGTCAACTTTCGGGTCATCCTCGGTTTCTTAATTAAACTATTTCAATACTTCATGTTTCTGCTGCAAAGTCCAATGCTCACTGTATCGTCTATTTCTCTTCTCTCACTTGCTGAACGCTAGAACGAATTTCATTATAAAAGTACTATAGTCTTCTTCACTTAAAAGTAAAAATTTATAAAAATTGGCATTTCAGGCTTCACAAAAGAAAAGGAATAAAATACGAAAATAGTCTCATTTATTTCACTGCTGAGTGAAGTACAATATTGTAAAATGACAGGAGCAGTTACTTCAGTTTATATATAACCCGTTTCTCCATGTAAAATAAATTGCCTTAAATATATGGCAATGTTACAGTCCGCTTGGATTTGTTGCATTTGTAACAACGTTAATAAATAATTGGTTCATGCAGAGTAATATACCAATCATAATAACTAGTAACCTGTAATCGGTTCTTTAAAAAATCTAAAATACTTTACTTCACTACAGAGACGCAATTACTTTTGCAAGCATCTAAAAACATGATATCCTCCTTTGAGGAAGCATTAAAAATTGTTTCTTCGTTGAATAAGTCAGCATTTCGTTCTATAATTCTGTTATATTATGTCTGTAGTGTTTGATTCATTGGTAAATGAAGCCATACCATCATGTGGATATGTGTAAGAAACTATTTAGTTTCTTTGGACCGTTAAAACATTTGTACACTTTCAGGATAGTGTTGAAGCTTCTTCCTTATTTTCAGCCTTTCCCTTGCGAATTCTTTTTCCTTTGAGTTCAAAAATAATTTCTTCTTGAGATCGACCTTTAGTTTCTGGAATAACGACCACAATCAAAATAGATTCGAGAACACAGAAGGTGGCAAAGATCCAGTAACATCCGTGAGCACCTAGAAATGACACCATGCTAAAGTAAAACTTCATCATGACGAAAGTGAGGACAGAGTTGAGAAGTAGAATGAATGTTAGGATAGGACCAAGAAACTGAGCTCTGATGACCTCCGCGGTGATCAGAAATGGCAATGGTCCCACGCCTAAGTTTAATGCTGCCACGAAGAACGAAAGACAGACAATCGGAAGTGACCTCCAGTTGCTAACGTCGACTAATAGTACGTCTTTATAGTAATGATACCCACCCAATGTCACCAAGCTTAGGAAAAGGACCGCGTTGGATACGAGCAGCAGGATCTTACGTCCAGCGCGTTCCACAAACGCCACGGAGACGAGTGTCGCCAAAACGTTGGTGGCGCCTACCACGACCGACGCAACATTGGGGCTGATGTCTGTGCCCGCTTCCCGGAAGATCACCACCGTGTTGCTGATCATGACGAAGGCACCAGCTAGTTGCTGGTTGCTGAAAACAGCTAACCCTATTACGAATCCTTTCAGGTTCACCTTTGAAGTGACGAGTTGCTTAAGGCTTACTCCAGTCGACTTCCGACTTTTAACAGAGATTAATTTACTTTCCAACTCATTTGCAACATCTACATCCTTGCCGCCACGTAGGCGTTTCAATGACGCCGTGGCATCAGACATTTTCCTCTTCACCAGCAAATAAAAAGGCGTTTCCGGGAGCCAGAATACACCGAAGAAGTATACAGCGGACACCGCTAACCCTACACTGTTGAGGACGACGCCTTTGAAAAAACATGAGATCACGAAGCCCAATAGTAATCCGGAATTGATCAGTACAGCCAGAAATAAACCCGCCGCCCCACGAACGTTATCTTGTGCAATTTCATTGACGTACATCGGGTTGACCATGGTGGCGGCACCAATCGCGATTCCGAGGACAAAGCGGGCCACGTGCATGAGAACCAAGGACCGAGGGAAAGTGACGAGCAGAAACCAGTGGAGGAGGAAGGGAGCTGCCACTGTGACGTAGATGGCGCGTTTCCTGCCCCAGCGTTGGGCCACGTAGCTGCAAGGCGCTGAGCCCAGACAAACTGTCAGAGCGAAGCTGGACGACAGCCACGAGGCGTCCTCCTCGGACACCACTTCCGCGTCCATCAGCTGCGGCAGCACCGTTGACGACCATGCCACGGCCAGCCCGAACAGCAACATCGACAGGTTCACTGCACAAACCGTGACTCAATCACCACTTTACAATTAAGAAATTCTGCCAAATGAGTGCATTATGAATTTGAGGACGGAAATACATACTATGATAAATATCTTCTGAACGTCTGATGATAAGTATAAAATTACTTATCTTTCTGCTATAATGTTACCGATATTTATCGTCATATTTAGTTACCAATTTTGGACTATTCTTTGAATTGTTTATTAGCAATTTCAGTCATAACATTTTAGACCATATTTGAGTTACGACTATGTATACAATTGCATTTTTTCTGTTATACGAGTGACGCATTTTTTAAATATGGTGTCGGGAGAATGCAGTCTTTCTAACTAATAGAGGATCACTTTAATGGAGTATGCGCTATTGTAGGTTAAAGTCAAGATAGTAACTTTTCGTGACAGTAGATAAATATATTTATACATAAATCCACTTATAACTGTAGAGAAATAGCTTGGCGTTTTGATCGGGCGGAACCCTCATCTTGTATTTGTGGGAGGGGTGCACCGGAAATCACTCTCTTTAATAAGGAAACTTTCCAAAATTATTCTGATAAAATTTAACATTCTGTTCATTTCAGAATAAACAAAACAGGGGGAAACAAAACACTACATTGTCTAGAGTATCTTCCGTTGATCTAACTTACTCTTATTTTATGACGTTTTATTTTAAAGTATTTATTACATATGAATTTTACAATCTAACAGAAGAGAAATTGTAGAGAATCTAAAAGTTAATGAAATAATTCTTACCTTATTTCATTGGTTTATAATTAATATAATGTTATTAAGTTCTTAAAAAATAAGTTATTTTAAAATTATTTTTCTTAGTGATGAAAATGCTCTGAATCGAATATAATTAAATATTCTTCCTATACTTTACGTAATAATATAAACAACTATAAAAGGTTGGCAAAATACAGGGTTTTTCAAAATGAATATGCGTATTACAAAGTATTATTTTATCAAAACTAACGATCGCTGCACCTCGACTCGTCTATTGGAGAAACGAATACATAGTCTAGTTTATATGAATAGCCCCCTAGATGTGTGTTAAGTTTCATATTCGCATGTCTTAAAGTTTAATACATATAGGCATTAGAAATACGTATATTCTTTTTGAAACACCTTGTATAGAATATTTGCGGTTTAAACTTTCCACGAGTAATATCTAAGAAGTTCTCTCTGCATTTAATATGCTGCGCTCTAATTAAATTTATTGTCGATTGGTATAATTTTTTATGTTGTTGCGTAGTATTGATAGATATTAAATATTGAAATTGACTAAATATAAGCACGTTTAACGGAATATTCTCGTCAGGTCACCCATCATGCGATTCCCGACAACATTCCTCCTCCAATCGCACCTCACACGCCATTCTTGACTAATACGGAAGATGAAACCCAGAATGTCAATAATTTAAATAAGGCTGATCATTAAAGGCACCGAAAATTTTTATACTGTTAATTCCATGCTCCCATATTTAATTCCGCTCGTCATAATTTTTTACTCGATCACAAGAAATGAAACAGCAGTGTGAAAATTGCAACTAAATTTATATTTTTTCCCCTTTTTAAACTGCAATCATTTTAAGTTTTACAAGCAGAGCGAAATGTTCTTGGCCTTCCTTATAGTAAAATTAACTGTAGTCAACCCGTTGTGAGACTTTTTTAAGCGCCCAAAAATAAGACTGAAGTAACTGTAGATACTTATAAAGAAAATTTGTACAGAATACGGGATTGACAGCACAAGATATTACAAATATGTTCTTAAATTAATATTTCTTTTACAATTTGCTAATTGAGATGCTAGATTGAAGATAAAGTAAAATGAATTGTTCTCTTAAGGTGGAACATGTCGTTTGTTGCTGTGTCGAGTCGCGGTTTGCCAACCAGCTCTGCCCCTGGAAAAGGTGGATCCGTCCCGAGGGATTAAGGCCCTATCCCTGGAATAACACAGCACTAGGGATTAGCGCGGGACTTTATCTAGTCACATCCGTCTCCGCAAACGTAGCTTCACTTATCAGGGGGCGTTATATTAGCCAGGATTGCTCCTGCTAAGCAACCTCTAAGCGGATTGTAGCGCTACAATAAACTACAGTTCGATAAGCAGGGCAGGGGCTGCAGTCAAAGCTCACAGGCATCCATAAACTTGTAAACTATACAAATTATTACATTTTAAGGATTAACTTTTATCGAATTTATTTTCAGTTTGTTACAATAATGATACAGTATATTATTATTATTCCTACTAAGCTGCTATTATACATGAAATAGTCAATAAAAGATTAAAATATTGCATATAATTAACATGTCGGCATGTGTGGTGGGTTAATCCATTGATTAACCTACTTTAGCAGAATGGGTTTTATTTTTGTGAGTTCCTGAGAGGCCTAGACGTGGGTGGGTGAGGGTTGACAGGCAGTGAACTGATTTTTGGAGGATATATGATGATGTGGTCTGCGGGCATGATGGTAAAGTGGGTTAGGGTGTGCCTGAATGATCAGGGAGAAGGATGAGGTCGATTGGGAGCTTTCCTTTGAGGCGATGGAAGCGTGGAGGTGGAGGAGGATTGCTATGGAATTGCTGGATCGTGGGTTTTGGGTGGTTGAGGGCGCTTTTGACTGCTGAGGTCATGGATTTGGAGATTACGGAGTTAACTTTGGGATGTTTGATGCTATGGTAGATGATGGAGTTTCTAAGTACCAGGGAGAGTTTGTAATGGTGCGTAGGATTGTTTTTTTTGGTTTTGGATGAATAGATTTTGGCTGCTGTTCCCCATGTGGACGAGGCATAGGACCAGGTGGGTTGTATTGTGGAGGCGTTTGTGCAGATGATAACAGGGAATTTTCTGTTTAGGAGGGGATATAGGGTTAACTATTTTTTTGTTAAGTGAAAACATTAGTAGTGTTTTCAGGCGTTGAGTTTACACCGAGTCTAGCCAAAAATAATGTTATTGGTACATTCTGTACGTCCTGTTGTCAGATTAAAAAGGTACCCTTGGTCTAGAACGTACGCTGAATCACGCGAGTTCAGTAGTGAAGGAGAAACACGTATCTTAGAAGTTAAAAATGGAATGGGGCGATTATTAAAATCACGAAGCTGTGATATCTCTGCATAATGTTGTAAAATCGGCGACAGATATTTTCCAAATTCTTAATAATCTTAAAATCAACCAAATGTTTATCGTACCATCGAGCGATTTTTTTACTCTAGTTCAATCACAGATCCCCCGCGAAGTGAAAGAAACTTTCAAAGCAGTGGCGGAATCCTGTCCCAAAGAAGCAATCAATGACGGCTCGTGGTCTTTAAATTTCAAAAAGATCAATGTTCAGACCATTAAGGGACGTCCTTGGTGTTATAACTTACCGTCGGTCTTCTGGACATTTTTCTGAATGCGCGTCTGAGGAAGCAGAGAGATCTGAAATGTAAACACCTTCTCCAGTAGCACACCAAAAATAGTCACAGATCAATTATCTTTATCTACGAGAAAATATTCAATATCGAAGAGAGTTTCAACCGCCAGAATGACAGGGTGTATGAATACTTTGTCATCTTGTAAAGCTCATGAAAATGCTCAGAAAATTAAGAGACGCCATCATCCCACCAAAGTCATGGTTTTGGTTGGGCGGGGGAGTTATGATGGCACCACTACCCCTGAATTTCTGCGAACAGGGTGTCAAAACCAGTGCAGAAGTATACAAAAATACAGTGTTTGCACAATTGTGAAAAATAAGCAGTGGAGCTTCCAGACCATAAGACAAAAACCACTGAGGAATGGCTGGAGTGCAATGTACCTGATTTCATCACGACCTTCCAGCAACCCAGATCTCAATCCCTTGGACTACAAACTTAGGTCAGTGCTTGAGAATCTTGCCTGAAATGTCAGTTGACAGATGAAAACGTTCTTTGATGGAAGTAGTGGCGGATTTCCCTATAGAGACAGTGCGTGGTGCAATAGATGAGTGGCGACAAAGACTCGGGTCCTATGTGAGTGCAAAGGCGGTCATTTTGAAACATAATTGGTGTGAAATGCTGTAAATGTATGTAGGTATAATACACGGAAAGTACACTAAATTATTTTTAACGCTAGCTGAGTTTTCGATTTTGGAAGTTGTAACAAAGACTTGGTTGAAGATTAAATTGTTTTATAATTTTCAACTCTTCTAGCCAATAAATGTCATCCAGGAAAATAAAATCGATTTCGTGACAATTATAAGACACGTCCAGAAAATTTCCAATATTTATCGGTCATTACGGGGATACACTTGATCTAAGATTTAACATATACGACTTCATCACAACTTGTAGCCAACATTACTTCCATTAATGGCAGTAACTTCGTTGTTTTCCGATTTGTCGTTTTTAGAATCTATATGATTATTGCGCGGAAAATTTGAAGGATGAATTCATGATTGACAAAAGTATATTTAGGGACTGAATTTAAGGGTTTCTTTTCAGCTTTGATCTTTAAATCAATGTTCTCCTCAATCACGTTTTACTAAAGAATTGTCTTATTCTTAGTATTGAACATCCTATTAAAGCCATTATTAGTTTACTATAGTTGAGCATATTACGATGAGTGAGACATGAAACTAATCTATTATAAATAAAGTACCAAAGCTACCCAAAATTAATAAATAAAATTTTAATTAGAAGCAAAATAAAATTAACTGTGAGCAGCTCAATACGTCACTTTTATACAGCGCCTTTTATGTAGGCCTGACCTTGCTACTATTGTTTCTTCCGGTCTAAAAGTTCACGGTTCGATAAAAAACAAAAAGATAATTTCCTGACCCACGCTTACTTAAACAATATTGTGAATTACCCTTTTAGATCTTGAAGCAACGCTCTACAACGCTTGTAGTCGATACTACTAACTTTTATATGCTGGACATATATACGCAATTGTTAATAATATAAATAAAATATTTGTATTTTATTAAAAGTGATTTTTTGTTACAGGTATAAATTCTATATGAAAATATCCCACAAAGAAGGTAAGGATGAAATTCCAATACTTCTAAATTACAGTTTATAGAAACCTTTTCAAACTAAAAATATACTTGCTCAGAAATGTTTTGTAACGGTGAAAGTAAATTTATGAAGTCAAATATTGCCTTTAAAATTTGTAAATGTGTTGTACAATTCATTTCGTTAATATTTAGTATATTATCAGCATTCAACTCTATTTATAATTTAAAAGATAAAAGCCTTTTATTTAGCTGTACATTGAAGTCATAGTATCTGCTGTGAAAAATGCTCCTTTAAATCTGAAAAACTATAAATATTGAGCGAAAAATAACTGACCTTAAGGTTTATTTTGTGTATTACAATATAGAAACCTATTCATGCACGGGATTCTTAATGAAATTGTTAATACGTCCTTTCTGTCGATATTTAAAATTTAATTTATGGGCTGAAGAAAATTTTAGAGAAATTTTTTTTTGATATTACGACCCCGGAACCAATCCTAATTTTAGTAATCTTTTGATGAATACAATGTAATACTTCTCACTAACAAAACTTATTGGAAATAATCTTAGAAAACTTTATACTAGTTTTTATTGATATAAATGTTTGGATAATTTTTCAGTATTCTCAAATACTCATGTATCGCTTAAATAGATTCATATTTGTTAAGAAATTTATTTAAAGAGCCACCAAAATAAACTAGCCACCTGGTTCAGATCACACATTTACTGCTCAAAATAAGGAAGTACTCTTTAAAACGTAGTAAAAGAAAACAATAAGTTGTATAATTTACGTTTGTAATGAAAGAGTTAAAAGAAAAATAATAGACAGCGGTTAATTACAACCTAAAATTTTATCTTTAATTATTAGCCAGTCAACTCAGCCAATTAGCTAAGTATTCTCCGACGGAGGTTGTATAGATGCCAAAAAAAATACCGTTGTTGTCCATAGATGTCCCGTAATACTATTTTATTTAAGCTACGCCAAAAACTTGAGAAGTCAAAGTTTCGCAGAGAGGTTTCTATATACGATCTAAGTAAATAGAATTTTATATAAAATTAAAATAACAAATAGCCGACATCAACGACGTCAGACGTGAACCTTTGTATACGAAAAAACTAGAAACAATACGATTTTGAAGTCATAATAACTGAAGAGCGTCAATTAGAACTGTAAAAATTAAATATGGTTAAGGCACGAGTATTAACTTGCAAAAGCGTGTTGAGGAGACAAAATTGCTCAAATCGCGGACCACCTTAGTCGGTTGTTGATACTAGTTGGGTAAATAAATAATAAGTAAATGGAATGTAGTTGGAGTTGTACCACTGCAAATCTGAGTACATAACACATGTGCAGCGATCCAATGAATATAAAACGTCAGGTTTTTGTTGAAATATTCATCTACCAGAATAAACTCTTATCTGCAAACTTACCGAGTGCAGGCGTTGACAAAGTATTTACTTATAATAGCGCGGTACAATTTTCAATTAGTTAATCTCTCTGTAAATCCGTGATTTTACTGGCATCAAGAGCTCCCAAGCTTCTAAATTAAAAATTATCAGTCATTTCCAAACAAATTTTAGACAATAAGCATATAATTGATCCATATAAATTCCAGGTTTTGGATAAAGACAACGTTTAAAATTCCCGATTAGATTCCATAATTTCATTTAACTTCATACTAATTCTCTTTATGTCAAAACTGACCCTGATTTATTTATCAGTATTTTTTTCTTCTATGCGTGATATGTAATCTTCAGAACTTTTCTATTTGTTTTTTTTTTAATTTTTTGTTATATTTAACTGTCAACAACACTATTTACGTATTGGGTTCTGCACTACTTTCTATTATCAACAAATGTAGGTTCTAATGAGACTTAATTATTAATTAGCAACGGTTTATCTTCAAGTATATTTTTCATATGAGATTTAATCAGTGTTAATTACTCTGGGGTAACAGCGGGTAGCAGAAATTCAGTTTATAGAGACGCACTTGTTTTAATCATTTTTCGCCTACCCTCTTGCATATACAACTTTGTTTACTTAATTAAACTTGAAGCCTGAAGAGGGACGCCAAAGATGGAATACGCTGGGCGTATTAGGGAGGATGTGGAATGTATTACTTTTGCGGAAGGGAATGGGCTTGCGCAAGATACTATAGGGTGGCTTGCAACAAACCAGCCTTAAAATTGAATACCACAACAATAATATTAATTTGGAAACGTAATTGTAACGTAGACAAAATAAAATATAAAAGCGATCAATTTGTTAATCGTTTTTACGTTCCGTATTTAGCGAAGAACCTTGGATCGCCGCAACTCACAAAGCTCAGCAGTTTGGCCGGTTGCCGATGTAGAAAAATTGAGGCAGAGCACCTGCGACCAAGCGTCATAAATACTGGCAGATAATACGCGGGTAAGTTCCAGGGCTTCTGCTCTGTATGAATTTAAATCCACGACTCGAATTCAGGGTTCATTGATTATTTTTAAAGTATTTTGGTGTAATACCGGTTCCCGGGATTAGGGGTCAATTAAGGGTTCAGGCAGGAATTCCTTTATATTTCATGATGTACTTTTAGAGTTCCGTGAATAATTAATTTATAATCCAACGTTTCACTTTTGTATTACAAATACTTATTCAATGGATTCAACGACCACCTGGTTAAAAGGGTTTTTTCTTCGGATTACACCTCTATTCACCTACTTAAATAACCAAAAATTTAGTGTCGACCGACCCCCCACCCTCTCCCGCTTTATTGTATAGAAACTTAGGACAGTCTTCTAATATCACATTTCGTCGTTTACGATAAATTTAAGTTTATTATCCATTTATTGTCTGAAAAACGCAACTTCCGTTTGACAATGTCTCCATGCTTTTTAATTACGTTTAATAAGAGAATTGTCGATTACATTGGATTAGCTTTCATTAATGAACTGGTTGGGTACTGGCGTTACCGTGGCTTTTATATTAGACTTAAAAATTAATTAATTCGACTTGTCTTTGTCAGCAGTGATTTAATTGGAATAAATGCTTGATAGGCACAGGCAGATCTGCACTGATTGAGGGTAAACTTCGAATTAACCATGATGATAACCGACTGTACTTTAATCAAGTGGAGAAGTCTTCTGATACATTAAATAAGAATAGTGCCCTATGAGAGTAAAAAAATCCAATTGAACTAAGAATTAAATATAATCCAGTTACGGTAAGGGAATGTAAATTATTTTCCCTTGTCCGCGTAAAATTAAGTACTTTTTCCTCAAGTATAAGACATACATATTTGAATTCATGATGAACGATGTATGTTAATATTGTATCTACTTTAGTGTATTTTATGGCTATAACAGTAATGATGTAGTGAAAATTCCTGATACACAAACAAGAAGGAACAACGATCGTGCAATTATGGCGTATGATAAACTGTTTTGTGGATTCTCGCATTTCACTTCGTTAATGTTTTAATTGGAATTATTAATTAAAGTAAACGTCGATTCATAATCACCGAGCTGCATCAAAGTCTCTCTTTTTAAAATTTCTAACTTGTAAATTCGAAACGTGTTTTTTTGAGTCACCAGAAATAAACCTGAGTTAAAATAATATTCTTGACGTTTTAGATTTTAATAATACAGTAGAATGACGCTAGTGTCAAATAACGTACAGTTTATTAAATAAATTCAAATTGGACACCTACTTCTACCTTTTGAATTTAAATGTAGATTAGTGAAATACTAACGGTGGGTAAAGAAAGCCAGAGTGAAGGATTTTTATTTCAACTATCACTAATGTTACTATATAACGTAACAATCTTCACAACATGAAGGTAAAATAGTTGATAAAATGGAGTTTCTTTAAGAACTTCTGGGTACACTATTTTATAGTTCTACTCCAGATGGATCACTTTTAGCTAAGGGGAGTGTTAACACTCATTTTCCAAAAACCTAAAACTACATCAGTTTTGAAATCAAACCTAATTTCAATTATTAATGTCAAATGACATTTATTACAAATAGATGTCATTTCCGGTCGACTAAGAAGAAAAGTTCATCTGACCAAAATTATAGAGAATCGAATTTACAAACGACCAATTGCTCTCAAAAATTTTAAAATCCTCAGTTTTCGAATTAGATGGGCAAAAAAGTTGAATTTTTATTGTGTTGTCACTCAGGGTGTGGGGTGTTTGTTCGCCTTGAAAATAAATATATCTACTTATAGATCTGGGTGAGACAAATAGAATGAGCCCTTACTTGTTTTTTTAAGGCGCGTATAAGTATGTTTCACTTTTTCAAGCAACATTAGCAGGTATCAAGGCTGCAGCCAGAGTTGGAGAACTTAGTAAAGGTTTCACATTAGTAAAGGAGTCAGACAAAGGGACGCTCTTTCTACGGCGCTTTTTAATTTGACTCTTGAAGCAGCCTTTCGGAAGCTTTAAATATCTGGTTGTATAGGAACAAAGTCAGCTCATATGTGCATAAGTGGATTATGTAGCTTCACTGGAGAGAAAAGTATGAGAGTTGAAAGAAGCCATACATCCAGAGGACTTGTCATCAATGAAACAAAGACTAGTATATGAATATCACTAGGAAGGAAAATATTAAATTGGATCAACTACCAGCAGCAGGTTTCCATTTCGAACAAGCGGAGAACTTACACTAATATGAATAAGGTACACACCATATCAATTGAAATAAAATTGCGCAACCTAAGCGGTAATAGGTTAAGAAATTGTTGGTCTCTACGTTTTAAATAGAGGACTGAAATTGTACATTGATGGGTTAACGATCAGGCCAATATTTTAACGCTGGATTCTACGGAAGATCTACGGTGCAGTTCAGGATAATAATGGTACTTTGAGATATAGAACGAACGCTGGACTGGATTACCTCATACGAGGAGCTGACATTGTGAGCATAATAAAAAGTATGAGGATGGCCTGGCTTGGTCATGTCCTTAGAATGGATACAAGAAGAAGAACAAAAAAGGTTTTTGAATGGAGGCCAACTGGAAGAAGACAGAGAGGAAGGCGAAGAAAGCAGTGGATGGATGAGGTGGAAGACAACACAAAATCACGAGGAGGTAGAGAGGATGGCGGAGAATCGCGCTGGAGGGGTCATAATAGTCAACTTGTTGAAGAGGCTAAGACCACGCTGGGTTATAACGACATAAGAATGAGAAGATGAACTTTGCTAGAGTATTTAATACTTTTACCTGTGATAAATGTCACTATCAAGTGTGTAATATTTTATTTACTTTCACAAATGCGCAATTACTGTATATTAAAATTTACCTGACGCTAAATATAAAACTAATTTACGTATACAGCGTATCGACGATACAAAGAAGTTTAATATTTCTCAGGGAATTAGCTCTCTGCCAATGATTGGTTAATTAAGAGTCAATTTTTATAACTTAAAACATGTATGGTATTATCGATCAAGGATTTAGGCATCCTCCTTTTACTTTAGGATATCTCGATATGCGCATGGAACACGAAATCTTTCAGGAAAACATTTTCACTTTTTTCACGTATAAAACTTCTGATTATTTAAAAAATTTAAAAATAATGGGTAGCTTTTAGTTCTGACGAACACTTGGTCAAATTTGACCAGGGGTTTGCACGCCTGTAGCTATGACATACATACTGATATAGGTTTTTAGATATATATATATATATATATTTATTTATTTACTGAATTGAACTGTATTGTTCGTCATGTACTTTGAGTTTGTGTGGCCTCTGGACTGCTATCAATACTGTAATATAATGAATAATACAAACTTGATTAATTTGCCTTAATTTCTTAGATTATGTAGGTTGTTATAGGTTGGTTGTCATCTAAAAATTAATCTACTTTCATAAATTTAAATAAGCATAAATTTTAACAGATAAATAATAAATCAATTAACGTCCTTAAACATCAACGACAAGTTAATTAGTTAAATAAAAACTTTGTATCTGGACATTAATTTACTACATTTGAGTGAAATAATTTAACAAGGGTATTAAAATAAAGCTGTCTGCATATCTTGCAATGACTACCATCGCATTACTCTCAAAACTGGTACGGGGGTTAAGACGTACGATCACTCTCTCTCTCTCAAGATAAACTGTGGTGGTGTTTGGTTACAAACTCGTGTCTCCGTCAAATAAAAATCAATACAGTGCTTACCACCAAGAATCCGAAAGGATTGCCGCAACACTTTATGTCACATCTGGGCAGGAAGTAGGACCTTACATTTCCCAGGGAGCTCACGTACAAATGTGTGTGGCTACATTCCTGAACTGCCCTGATTGCAAGTAATAGACCCTCCTTTAAACTATTTATGAGTACCCAACCTTTCCCTTGGCGTCCTTCAATATTGTCTTGTTATAGGTTCCGGGCCTGGCCAAATATGAAACATGCGGCCTACTGGGTTTTCAATCACCATCGTGAAACGTTGTGTGCTTATCTCTAGCTAGTTATTTTTTAAATTGAACAAAATTAGAAAATAAATCGTAATAAAAAATTTAAAAGAATGAACTGTAGTAACCTGGATGTAATTCACAGTTCCGAGGAGAAGGTAACGGATCGACATCATGACAGTTTCCATTATGCAACTCGCTTTTTCTCTTCCCGAATGGTGGGGTGGATCGTAAAGTTTCACATGACAACGATACTGTCCATTCTTTCTCCATTTGATCTAATGTCAACTCCAATTCAAAAAAAATCCAAACCAAGCAAAACAGAATCCTTAGAATCATTTCCAACTCCCCCTCGTACCTTCGAAACTCAGTAATTCACAGTGACATCCAAATTCCACTTATCTCCACCACAATAAAAACATGCATATTCTCCTTAATCAAAAGCTCCATCAATCACTCCAACGACACCATAGCACTCTTCCACAACAATCTACCTCCACACAAACGCAGACTCAAAGGAAAACTACCAATTGACTACATCCTTCCACTCTCACACTCCGGCGCAACATAATTTCTCTCTCAATTAACTGGCGTCTCATTCTCCGTTCTTCAAACTACTATTTCTTTACTTCTCTTCATCTTACTCCCCCTCCTACACTAGACTATTAATATTCACTGAAAAGACTAAGCCATCCAAATATTATCAACTTCAATAACAATTATGTTCACAGCTCTGTCAATTCTCTCGCTTTTAAATTGATTGTCAATGGACTATACAATTTCTTCAAGCAATCATGTCAATTATTTATTCAGTGAATAAATATCTATAAAGCATGTAATAAAAAGTGTACTATCTTTGGATAAAAGTTTTCGCAATAAAAAAAATATCGATGCTTTCTTGGCTTGCAATTTTCCAGCATGGGGAGAGGAAAGTCATTTCACGTGACGAGACTAAATTCAGCTTCTCGTGACGTGGCATCATTTGCACATGGTAAGCTGCATAAATTGGTGTGATGGCTGTATCAGTGGCAGAGGAGGTAAAGGGAGAGATACTCACGGGACGCCGTAGCATTTAATTACGGCAAAAGGCTTCTTAGCGAGGCCTGGTCTCGGCTGCTCTCAGTGTTAAGAGGCGATAATTACTTCGCCACCACCGCAATTACTGGGCGAGTGAGCAAGCAGGCAAGCAAGCAAGCAAGCAGGCAAGCGTCTGTCCCTGGCGGCTCCAGGAGCGGCAAACACCAGGGCATCTCAGTTTCCCGGGGACCCGCTGCAGAAACAGACAACTCCGATGTCTTTGGCATCATCGATTTTGCCGTAAACGCTTTAAATTGAATAGATACCCGGAAAAGTCCTTCTCGGAAACTCTTCGAAGCTTCTGCCGCCTAGCTCAATATTTTATAAGGTATTCGTTTTAATATCACTGAAAACTGGAGACGCGTACTGCCACGTGACTTGACAGTCATCAAATTCTTGCAGGTAGTCGCACTCTGTCGTCGCGATGCATCATCCAACGTGGTTTACTACCTACCTCCTGCTTAGAGAAAGCAGTCTGAATTCTCGTCTGACAGGGGTGTGTACAGAATTTCTTTTCACAATATGGAATGTGCTACGTCAACTGGTTATTATGACAACATATTACATAAACACACGTTTCCTCACTGTCTACAATTACTAGATCCGATTAAAAAAATAATTTCAATCCTTCAGTTGTTGCGCTTGTTGTTGAAATGTATTTCTAAGCCGTACTGAACAAAATATTCTAATCTACTAGTACATATATCAGCAGTACATTACCCCTTTCTTACAGGAAAAGTAAATTTATTACCGTTATGGAAATACCAATAATACTAGACACTAACCTATAATATAAAATATTTTACGGATTCTGTTTTGTTTACACCAATAGTACTGTAGTTACTATTGAAGATTATCTTCTACTACAACTTCAGTACATATTTCCACACTTGTGATTCTAAAAACGATATTTAATATCGATAAATTAAGACAGTGTTCTTATTTTCGCGCGACTTATTGTGCGTTATTTCATAATAAAAGAACCTGGCAGATGTCAGTTTGATAAATTTTTAAATATATTAAATAATAAAATATGAAAGTTAAAATGAATTTCAAAAAATATATTACACGTTTCAAATTTGATTATATAATTGCCTTTCTTTCGTAAACTGTTTTTTTGGAATATATCAACTATTTTTTGAAACACGAGAGTTTTTGAAAAGACGATATAATTCTGTAAAACGTTTTCTCTACAGCAAATTGGTCTCTTAGCGACCATTTTGCTGACATCATTTATAACTTACAACAGATAAGAAAGATAAATTCTTCAAAGGATTTATTTAAATTTTGTTAAAAGACTTTTTTACTTAGTAAGATGATAATTTCCTTATCATTCCTTATCATTATGAATCAAAACTATACTTTATTCAGCAGGAGCTTTCGGCATTGCCATAGTCCTCAACAAAATATACAATTTTTTTAAAACATAACTTTTTTACAATTCATGAGGATATTTAAAAATTATATATATATATATATAATTTATCTGAAAATTAAATATACAATAAAGAATCATCAGCCTCTATCACTTTTTTATAATTTCAATATTACGTTTTCTCTCTTATTTGAGACTTCAGATACTAAAAATGAAGCGAGGTTCCATGTGCAGATAAATTTTGTAAGTGTTAAACCATGTTTTTATTTATTTTTTAAATTTTCATATTACCCCATGTAATCCATTTGTAAATTTTTTCTTATTGCCTGAATAAGTTTCAAATGAGAGACAAAACGTTGTAATATTTAATGTTTAAATAATAAAAAAAACTGACAAAGAGGCTTATTAACACATTCATTATAAATTTAATTGCCAGTTGGAACAGATTTGAAGTTTGAGAACATCAGACAGCTGATACTAAGAAGTGTGGCAACTACTATCCTCTAAATAAAATATAGAAAAAGACATTTCCGCCGCAAAATATACTTTACGGTAACGGGAAGAAGTTGGTGCAAGATTAGTTTGTTTTCGGAGTGTGCGGTGAAACATTTAAACAAACTGATATTCAATATCTGGTATTTTTAATTTTTTCGTAAATTATTTATTTATAAATTGTTAAAATAGCAAAATTAGTACATTATTGTATTTATTAGTAATCTGAACCGCCAACGGTCTTGTAAATAAGGAAAATTATAAGTAAATTCTTTTGTTACTGTTAACGTTAATAATATGCAAGAGAATTTGGGTACATTTAGATTTTAAATACTTGTTTTAAAGTTTAATTAGAAATGAATCTGAACGGGATCTATGTGAGACATTGATTTAATGCGTGTGTGATGTCCAGGAGACAGAGGGTTGTAGGATCTGCTCGCTCCAGGCAGCCGCTGGAGTGACAAGTCCTTAAACACGTCACCTTTGGAGAGGCCTATTATAGTCCCAACCACAGACAGTCGGATTGGTAGAATGTAGTCCTCCACACGAGATAGTCCCCACTTATCCTACCAAATTGAGATTTCAAATGCACTTGAGCAATATTGATCCATGATTTTTCACATTTCATTTAATACAGCTTATTGATTTGGATTTATTTTTCCCGTAGGGGAAGGTGGGGTAAGATGACGAAATTAAGTTGAAAATATTTTTCCTGGAATTGTTTTTTTTTAAAGATCATTAAATTATCAAGAAAATTTTATACAAACTTTATGTTTTATTAAAAATATAAAAGAACGTGCTATCACATCTTGAATGATGAAAAACATTTGTCCGCTCACAAAATGTAATTCTTGATCTTCCCCTAACTATGGGATAAGATTAAGAACAAATCAAAGACCAAGACATAGTTCAAAAATTTCTTTAGAAAAAAAATAAAGACACTAAAAATATAAACGCGATTATCCATTATGAAGTGCTAGGTTGAGAACTTAGGTAAAAAATAAAAAAAGTATTAATAAAATTCGTATGCGAAAATATAATTTCCAGGGACTGTCTTTTGCTTTAACAACCCATCCGAAAAATGCAACAAGAGCCCAAGAAGCACTGGAACATTATTCTTCCATCCCCTAATCTCCGAAATTAATGATAATCGTCCTCTTTGACGAGGATTCCAATCGACGACTTGGTTTTCTGGTTGTTTTCAACACTTTAAAACTATTATATTTTTTCAACTTTCCTTTTCAATATCTTCACTGTCATTTAGATTATAACAATTCTTTAACTAATATGGCATGTAGTTATAAAGCCTCAACTATCCAAAAACTATAGTATCGAGTAAAAGAAAAAATAATTGCAACTAACCACTAATTACAAATTTTCCAGAAACAGAAATATGTCGCCACATCGCCATTTTATATTTAATCCTTTTTATCAGTATCCTATCTCATCGTAAACAAGCTATGCATAACTTTAACTGCATAGATTCGTATTTTAAAAGTATTTTATATACCAGTACATTTAATTACCGTATTATAGTCCAGTCTAATCTTACATGCTCAGATTACAAAAACGTATTCAGTTAACACAATATGACCTTTCAATAGTCATAAGCTACATTATCCGCCACTAGAAGACCTACAAACTACCTACATAACCCATCTGTCACTACATGGGAGAGAAACAGAGTTCGTCATATTACCGCAACTTCCCCTACCTGACTCACTGCGTCGGAAAACACTGCACTGATAACGACACATCACTTGGAGAGCAGAGATGCCAACACTGACTTGTCACAGCGATAAATTTTAACGAGTATGAAAGATTTGCTGGTCCACAATCACGAGAAAATAAAACATTTTCAAAGTCTGAGATGTGGAAGATCTAGGATAGCGTAGAGCTTCAACATGAGACATAATTAGGGAAACAATTCATATTCGTGCAGCATCTTTTTGACGTATTACGTTAATAAAATGACATTTATTACCTACGAATGAGATTATTTATGAACAGTTTCTTTTCCTTTCTGCAACTCCTATCGTCCACGTAATGACACCACATTCCATTGGATTTTTTTTAGCAATGAATTCATAATATTTATACTTTTATACCCGTAAGTAAAACCCCCTTTTTTGGAGAAAGCCTTCCTTTCCAGTGCAATCCTTCTCTTTATACGTACTATATTTCTACCATTCCTGGCTATTATGCTGCTCAAGTAGCAGAATTCCTTAATTTCCTTAAAAAAAATCCTGCCCAATCTAACACCCTTTGTTATTCTACTGTTTCCCATACTACACCCCATTACATTGGTTCTCTCTTTATTATTCCTCACATTGAACACTTTATCCAGCACCACGCTCATGCCATTTATTATGAAAAAGTTATTTAGCTGCAATCAAATATTAAATTTTTTCACTCTTTGAAAACTTTGTCTGTGAAATATTTTAGATTTGTTATTAAAGTGGAAGGAAGTGATATGTTTTAATTGGAACTCATTAATAGCTTACAGATAATTCAGAAGAAATACAAGCATAGAAAAAGATCAAACAGGTCAGGGACTCGAACCCCGGATCTCCCACCCAATCAGACAACTGGGGTTTTAATAAAAACGGAGAATAAATTTCGTAAGACAAAATATAATAATAATAATAATAATCGTGAAGTTTCAGAAATTAGCTGTCGGAAGTCAACGTGAAATTAATGATGTGGCTGTCAACTAGGACGAAGGAAAGTAGCAGGCAAAATTCTTCACAGTTCCCCAAATACTTTGCATAAACTCTGAACTCTTCTATCACTTAAAATGCACCGCACTAACGTTTGCTTTTATTGTTCCCTACGTGTTCATCTCTGTTGATTATATTGTATGAAAACTACGTACAATAATTATATGGAAAATTTGTTCAGTAATAATTTGGAAATTACTAATTAATCAGTTCGAGGTTAACTGTAAAATTGGTTCATAATTATACCTTCTTTTGAAAATATGTACAAATCGGCGATAGAGTTATTTCTAATTCAATTCATAATTTAAGTTTTGTAAAATCTTTTAAGATAGAAAAAAGACTTATTATTAAACTAAGGTTTTATGCTGGTCAAACACAGCACGCTTTACAGTTTTTATGAAAAAACATAAAAATATTCAGTAGCGTCTGAAAACATTTAATTCAACAATAATTAATTTTTAATATTAGAAGTATAATGTGTTTAATATAAATATTTTACAAGTCTGGTAAAAGAAATTCTGCATATGAAATATAACTCTACAGCAATAATTGTAAATAACGATACTACTAATATCCATATAAAATTTACGATACATTATTATTGCATATAAATAAGTAACATTCTGATATTAATTACACTTTAATCGATTATATTTTTGAACGAGTTTGTTTAATATTTTTAGAGCAATTTTAGAAAAGTAAGGAGTTTTATAAGAAGTGAATAGAAATAAAAACGAACCAAAACGTCCTCGTATAAAATTAAAGTGAATATATTTTATGTGACGTTGTGGCAAATATTTATTTAAATTTGGTTTCAAGAACATAAGCACCTCTCTAAACGCCAACTGTTATATCCAATTTCAGCTAAAAGTGTCAAATACTTCCGAACAATAACTAAAAATTAATTTCTATAATCGATCATTAATTTATAATATTGAATATTTACACAGTCGATCAGTAAGTTTGAATTTATTTCACATATTGTAAACACACTGTAAAATAATTAAATTTTAGAATACAAAATTTTTTATATCATTTAAAAACCAAAATTGGAAATAAACTTTGAATTTATTTTCCCTTTATATTTAGATTTGTCAACCTCCCCATTGAAGTGGATGTGCTCTTACATGTGTTCGTACGTACAAGCCATTATATTTGCTTTATTCTTTATTGTGTGTTACTTCTTGTAAGGCAGACATGTTCAGAAGTTCCAAAAATAATAGCTTCCTATTTTGAATAGGTGGCGGTTCCCAATTATGTCTCAATTATTTTCTGTCAGCATGAAACAATTTTGATAATTTTTTTGTGTAATAGCTTAGAAGGAGATACGTCTACCTACTCATAAATTCTCCGTTATTTGCGAGGCAATCGGAGACAGTGTTGGTCGTAAATTTACAGGAATTTTGCGTGCCCTGGCGAGATAGTACACAATGAGATGCAGATCTGCGCGTTTCTTTAGAAGGCCGCCTTCCTGTGTTCATTACCCAAAGAAACCCTACGACAAGTCATCTACAAACATAAATAGTTGAACTACCAATAACGGTATTGGCGAATTACTACAAGCAAATTGTTGTGATACACGATACGCTTCTCTATTAAGGGTAACACTTAAAAAGTTTAAGTGACAGTAAAGTTGCGATTATTCTACTAGTTATTAGTTTGATGATTTATCCAATCAAACATTAAATTAACTACGGGCATTTAGTTGCGGAACAAGATAACTTATATTTTGTAGTAATTAAAACGATCGAATACCATACAAGAGTAACTAAAACAACTCGCATGCTAAAAATACTAGGTTAATTTGTCGTCTTTAATGATTTATTTTTTAAGGCGACAAGCCACATTATGGTTATACACGTTATAACAGTTCTGCCTAATAGTACAAGAAGGGATTTAAAAAAATGGACTGTGGAAGTCAGAAGTGACTGTCAGTAGTTCATTGGGTACACCGGGCTATAGTGATTGTTGGAAATTTTTCTAGAAGTTACAAAAAAGAAAACCCCTTTTTATATTTATAAATAAATACATATTTAGGTTCTGTAGTTGAATACAGCAAAAACAGTCGAAAGCCCCTAACACATTGTTTTAAATAAAAATGAATATGAAAAGGGGTTTTATTTTTTGGAACTTGATGAAATAACTGAATACAGTCGTTTAATTCCCGATTAATTGCCTAAATTTGTACAAGAACACCCAAATAAATCCACACCTAATGGGTCGGGCTCTTGATACTTGTCCAACGCCGTTCCGATGACTATATTGGGGTTTCTGTGGGTAAGGAACAAGGAAACATGGCTGATGAACGAATATAGCTACGAAAAAATAAGTTCTACGTGTACATAAACGATCAAAATATAGTAATTAATAAGTTAACATCAGTCAAAATAAGTTCATAATCTAAAAGGAATGCAAAAGTTGTAACTTCGATTTTGTGCAATGGTAATTCAACTTTCAGCATTTTTTCACTTGAAAATAACTTGCAGAAAAGAATCCCGAGTTTAAACAACTGTATGTATGCATTTATAGATTTAATCTACAAATATATAGCTTGCTTCACGTCAGATGATAATTCGTCATGCTATATTTAAGAGTTATCTTCAAAATTTATTGATATTGGTCTGAGAGAATCTAGTTGTGGATCAAATATTAACGGTGGCACGTTAGTAAAACCGAACGTGATTCATGGGAATTTTTTCTTATGACGCACGTTGAAACTTTATGGTAAAACGTATAAAACGTCACTGTCGTGTAGTGCGACATTTAATGCGTCTCGTAAATTTTTCTATTGCGGTACGCATTGATACTGAAATCGCCAAGTTCGACGTTAATAAGACACTCGCAGTCGATTACCGTGGAGGTGAAAGTAATGAGGCTGCTTAATAACCTCTGTTTATTGACAATCGGAAGACGTATCAATGTTCCCAGCCACCGTAGACGTGATTTCAGTGTCGGATCGCGTTTATCGATTACGTCGCTCCTCGTCGGCTTAACAGGCGGGTCACAATTACCCAGCACACGTTCAGAGGACAGATTTACATTTAACCGCCATAGAAGCACGCCAACAACTGGCTAATGCATTATTACAGAACGTAAACAAAGAGACAACAGACCGTGACTGATAATACCGGCAAAATTTAGATCACAATACATTTCGGCACAACCGTCGGGGACTCGTGAAACACTGGGACGTGTGTTTATTACAGGTGCGCTGTGCTTTACAACCGACCAATTAGTTACGAGACTAACGTAAAATCTTTTGTTACTATAATGAAAATACTTTTCCAGAAGCTATTAAAAGGGTGAACAAAAAAGCTGCCACTACTACTCCCTTTATTACTTGAAAAATAATTTCAGTATTAGGAATGACATTACAGAGAACGTGGTTTTATAGTCTAGTGTTTTTATGAATTAGGGAGTTTAACGAGACCGACAACAAACAGTTAAGGTAGGAAAAGAATTATCCTCAGTCGCGAAATAAATCGGAAGTTTAGCAGGGTTCCGTTGTTGGTCTTATTATTTCTAGACTAGGCTTAGTTTCCGTCATTAATTCTCAGGGGCGACATTATCTGACGACTGCGTCATACATAAAAAGAAAAACTGATCCATGAAGCATTTCTCCAAAAAGATTGATAAAATAAGAGATTCCTCACTTGAAAACAAAATGAAAATAGATTTAACAAGAGCAAGGCAATGAGTTTTTGTAGGCGTCACGTTGAAATAGTTGTTGTGGTATTCAGTCCTAAGACTGGTCTGATGCAACTCTCCAGGCTAACCTATCTTGCGCAAGCCTTTTCTACCATATCCCAAATCCTCCCTAATCTGCTTAGCGTATCCCATACTTCGCCACCCTCTTCTGTCCTTACCCCATACACTTCCCTCTAATACTAATTTTACAAGACCCTCATGTCTTAAAACGTGACCTATTAATCTATCCCTTCTCTTAGTAAACATCCTCCATATTGTTTTCTTTCCCCTATTCTGTTTAGAACTTCCTCGTTTGTGATTCTATCCACCCATCTGATTTTCAGCAATCGCCTATGCACTATATTTCAAAGCCTTCTATTCGCTTACTTTCCGGAACACCTATCGTCCACGTTTCACACCCATATAACGCCACACTTCATACGGACATTTTTTGCAACGATTTCCTAATGTTCACACTTATATTACCCGTAAGTAAATCCCTCTTTTTCGCGAAAGCCTTCCTTGCCTGTGTCATCCTATCTTTATGTCTATAATACTTCTACCACCTCTAGTTATCACGCTTCCCAAGTAGGAGTATTCTTGAACTTCCGTTAAAAAATCCTTCGCAATCTAACATCCCATGCTACACCTCATTACCTTGATTTGCCCTCTATTAATCCTCATATTGAACTTTTTCTCCAGGACTACATTCATGCCATTTATTATGGTTTCCAAGTCTTCTTCTGACTGCCCTAATACTACAATATCATTGGAAAAGCGTAGGGTTTTTATTTCTTGTCCTTGCAGTATAATTCCTTTTCCATATTCCGTTTTAACAATCTATATTGCCTGTTCAATATCTAGGTTTAAGAGCATGGGCAACAGACTGCATCCTTGTCTTACTCCTTTCTTTATTTCTGCTTTTTCTTCTTGGCCTTCAATTCTAATTACTGTTGACTGCCTTCTATAGAGGTATAAGCATTCTTTCTCGATATTTTATTCCCGCACTCTTCAAAATCCTTTATAGTGTGTTCCAGTTTTCTAAATCAACAAATGCCATGAATGTAAGTCTTATACTGTTTTCTAAAATTAGACGCAAAGTTAAAATTTCTTCTCTTTACAATATTCTTACTAAAACCAATCTGATCGTCTCCTAAGTTGCATTCTATTTGACGTTCCATCCTCCTATATTTTATTTTGGTTAATATTTTTCATGCATGACACTAAACTAATTGTATTGTGCTGATCGTATCTATGAGCCCCAGTCTTCTTCAGTATGGGTATAATTATGTTGTTACTAAAATAATTTTGTTCTTCCTGGTTCGTAGATTTCGCAAAATTTAACTATAATGTGGGAAAAATAGAACAAGAATGTAACCAAGTATTTGGGTATATATTTGAGCTGGGAGCATCAAATAGTTTGTGACTAGGAAAGAGTGTAAGGCACTACATTTCTTTATTCGGTATAAATCTGTTTGCGTCGTCTTTCATAATACGTCTGTATTTGTTGGGATTCATTCCGAAAATATCAGGTCGTGGCACTGGAAAGAGTAAAATTTGTTGAGCGTTGTCGTGTCCACGGAAATGAGAAAGTTCATCAATTATGTTGGGATACATTAGAAAAATGGCGGCAAATTTTACGTCTCAAGGTTTTTTAAAGCGTATGCAGGCTAACAATCGTGGAGGGATATTGCATCAAATTTGAGAAGAAAATTATTACAGCAGCTATAAAACTGGCCAGTGTTTTAAAACTAATATAACATTATCCCAACACATGGTTCGGCTTATTGTTTACACATCTTAAAAGAACTTTTGGAATGTTATGACATTCGTAATTTTCAGACTCAAATAACGCAAGGTTAGACATATACCAAAAACAAGGCATTAAAACTTTATACTTTTATAGCCCTGAATAGTGTTACTGTGTAAATAGTTGTTTAAGTTATTAGCAGACACAATTTAACGAAAATCAATGTAAATTGAAAAACTTTTTCCGTGTAGTTTCACAATATGTTCATTAAACTTTCACACGGTTAAACAGAGCCGTCCCCTCACCTGTATTATTTTCGTCGGCATTTGTGTGACGTGAATGTATGTACCCTCCCGTAAAAATGTGTCTACGCACACTGCGATAGTTGGATAAACATGCTCTTTGAATTCCAATGAAAGACCTTATTCTGAAACCCAGTGGCGCAGTTTGGAAGCACAATATTTGTTACGGAAATAACATCCGTCTACAGTTGGTATAAAGCATTTATAGACTGAAATGCGTTTCCAAATTTACAGATAAAAAATTTCTAAGCCGTGGTTTTTGAATACATGTCGAATGAGGGTAGTTACGTTATAGTAAATATACTGAAAATAACAAAGGGCTTCTAAAATTATTTCTATAGATACAGTCTACTGAATGACTTTATAATCAAATTCAATACAAGAACTTTATCAATACGATTATTTTACCGTAGAAAATTTTATTTTACATATAATATCGCTCAACATCCGTCACATCTGCCATTTCCTACAAACTTAAATTAAGAAAACTACTTTTTTTCTATCTTAATTAAAGGAAAACTACAATATTATGAATTTAAATATTTTATCTGGAATGTATCTTATGGAAAGAGCATGATTATTATTGAAATTTTTTGCCACAGGTTCAACATCACAAACGAAAAACTTAAAACATTCTATTTTCATAATTTAACAGTAGTTAAACTGTGCGTCAAAAAGTTATTGATTACCAGGTTTTGAGAAAGTGAATTACTAATCTTCTTTTTGTCAAGTAAACTATAATTACTGACAGTTACAAGTTCTTTCAAAATAATAATAAAAAAACAAAATTCAAAGGAATAACGTAATTTATAGTAAAATATTAATTTTACCCAAATAAAAATTGAGCTAATCATCGTATTTATCGAGTCTTCTTGCAGTTATTTCATTTTTTGTTGCAGGCTATTGTCCATTTTATATTAATCAAATATATACTCAAAATTATAAATTAAAAGTGAAAACTTTCAGTTACAATATGAAGTCAAATATTGTTTATACTATCGCTGGTCAGTTAAAATCTTGTTTTTAATGAACTGAAATTACTTAAAATTTAAAATCAATATCCAAATCATTAACCAAGCTTAACGCTAACTATGGGATAATTCAAAGCATAATTAATACTATAATAATTTACCCCAAACATTTTTCAATCTACAGTTTCTAAAAGGAAAATAAATTTCAACTAATTCATAAAATCAACGCAACGAATTTTGCTATTGATTTAAAAATGAACCTTAATTCTTAGAAGCAACGTTCAGATTTCCGAGACAGGATTTTCAATGTTGTAAGAATTTAGCCCTTTTGTTTTCCTCACAAGAGTGATATATTTCTCTGAATGCATGGAATATAACAACTTATTTTTAATATGGATGAAAGAGGTATTTTATTGCTAATTATGAATACCAATTTCTTTAACATATTTATTTTATTGTCCAATAAAATAAGCGTGTTAACTATATTGGTATTCTTAGTCTTTAATAAAAAATAGTGAAATGGACAGTATCAAATATCAGGAAATATAAAAACATCTCAGGAATCTTGCTTCAAGCCCGGAAAATAAAAGGAAAGAATATTTTTGGATAAGAAAACCTCTTAAATACGTAATTCATGTTACTATATTAGCGGTAAAGTTGTAGAAATCGAGTCTTTTCTACGATACAACTTTTTATATACAATCTTCTTATATAACAATCTTCATTTATAAGCTACAAAGTAATTACAAAGCATTAATGATCCAAGACCAAGACAATCCACACTTTAAACTCTAACGCTTGGCTTCTTTTTAACGCAGATAATATAATTCACGTAATATATTATTACTTACTTTTAAGTCCCCGCGGGATTGAATAACAATTATGCTGTACCGATTTCGATTTTTAACAAATCTAAACGCAATTTATCTATAGAAAATAAAATCTTTTTATAGATGAATATTATGGTAGCAATTATGTAAGGAAAATTTCCCTAAACATTCTGAAGAAAGTGTTTGTAAACACAAATTTTGTTAGACCATTTTGTGTGTGTCAGTTTTTCGTAATGGAAGGAGATGATAAACTTCCTATGTAGTTTTGATAACATATTTTTAGACAAATCGGGAAATTACAAATTATTTTTCTCACTATATATAAACTTGTGGTGTAGGTAAAATAATTCAATTGTACCAAACATCAGAATTCTACAGTGGCATGAGAAATGTATGAAATCGGAACAACAGTTTAACGTGTTTCTATCTTCCAAATTATATGACTAACTGATCCTGGCGAATCTCTTTTAACACATTGCTTTCATATTTTTAATAATGTAATTCCATATAATTGAATCTTAATAACTACAATTTTGTTTCCCAATTTTACTAATAAACATTTAAAGTGTGCCAGTTCACAACCAACTGAATTTAATTTGGGACGAGGAGAAAGTAAAAATACCACCAGTAACAACAGCTTACCGACAAAAGCGGCGAGATATTGAGGGACGACGCTGGACCTATCTTCCTTGGTCGCCATGGTGACGTGTGGACCCTTCCTCAGGGCGCCTATCTTCTTTATGCAGTCGTCGCAAGGTCGCAGATACGGAGCGGAGGGTCTGTCTGATTTACAGCCAGCAGATAGCTGGATGGCTCTGTCCTCAATGCGAACCACCAGGGGGCTCTGCCACCGGCGAAGGATTTGACCAGAACCATTAACTCAACACTTCCTATTTGTGTTGTGCCTGTCTGATACGGAACTACAACAGCTGGTGGGAATTCCAGATCCTATTAAGCGAGCAATTGTTTGACTTCCACCACTCCGAATCACGAATCACATTCCGACGGACAGAACCTACACATTTGTTCCGGAAAGTGAAAATGAACATTGAAAAAAATGTAAATTCACTCTATTTCATTCTGAATCACACTACACACAGCAAAAATTGACACTCTAATTTCTGTAATAAAACCCGTATCTAAAATTAATTTTGATGCTTTTACCACTTAAATCGTCAATCCTGGCTTAAACGTATAGCTTTAATAGGCACCGTGAGCTTCAGGCTATATTTGGGAACATAAATAAATACTGAATGGATAGATCTGAAAAAGTACGTAATATTAATTCAACTACAAATATAGAAACTACGTTAAATTGTAAATTATTTGACTTTCAAAAGATATATGTTTGGTATATTTGTTATGGTTAAGGTTCGAGAACTTTGCTTGTACCCATTTTTTTTGGAAAAATAATAAAATTTTAAAATTGTGAGAAGGCCAATGGAATTACTTAAAAATATTTTTAAATCCGCATAATAATTTTACTGCTTGCATAAAAAGAAATTCCAAAAGTTTGCATAGTGGTCATATCAGGAACGCGTGGACATGATATGGTCATCCTTCTTCCACGTTATTTAAATCGTGATTTTTATTTTTTGGTTTCATACTGCAGTTTTTCTAAAATTAAATACTCTGCGTTAACATAATAACCTAGTAAATAATCATTTTTCAGTCAAAACTAGGCCAGAAGAGGGATTGTGCATAGTTGTTTACAAAATTTCCGTTACAATTAATTTTATATAAAACAATTTAAATTGAAAAAAAAACTAATCAAAAATATGTATGTCAGCAGCAGTGAGTCCAACACACTTTTAGTGGTATAAATTCCAGAAGGGTGACCAATTCAGGAGTGGGGTAATTTTTTGTTTTTTTTCTATGTCCGACGAACTTGAAAACGATTCGTTATCAGCAAAAAACACGAAAAAGTGTAACAACAAGATTATAAAACAAGTCTTTGAAAAACAGTTAAAAAAAGAGGCTTAATAGGGGAAAAGACGACGTCCCATGAAAATTGAAAAAGGCGTAGCTTACACCATATTATTCAACCTGGTTGTATAACAAAAAGTAAAGCCTGTTACTGAATGCTGATTCCAGCTATCGAGTTTTTTAATTAATTAAATAAAACTAGGGGTGGAGGAGGTCATATGAGGAACATGGCCAAAATACGGGCAATCACTTTATAAATAGTAATATGTAAATTAGTCAGATTTCAATATAAATCCTGCATGTACAAACACAACGTTTTTTCCTTTAGGTATTAATTAATTATCACTTAGAATACAAGCTTACATAGAAAAATTTTAAATATTTCCGCTATAAATATTTTTTAAAACTAATATATTTCAAATTCATTGCTGACACAAAAAAGAATATGTATTAGTGAGAATTAAAATTACTCTTAACACACTACGTAAATTAAATACTTATTTTATCAGCAGATTGTTAGAATCGCGTGGTTTTACATATATTTACGTTACATATCGGAGGATCATAGAATGAAGTCATCTTAATTACTTTCACTCTGATTTTGTTCCCTTTTTCACAGGTTGATTTGGATGTAACTTTATGTACCAGTAGTGAGAAGGTGTTTAGCAGTTTTAAACTGCAACATTGTGGCAAAGTTGCGATAATTCTAAAACCTAAGTCTGGGAATTGATTTTCTCCGCAGCTCAAAATAAAAAGGCTGAAGGGGTTTTAACACAACTGATAATTAATTAAACTGTCACTCACCTTTTGTAAAGGAAAATAAAAAGATAGTGAAAATAATATCTGAGGAGAGTTGACAAAAAACTAGTAAATAATATTAAAACTAGAAGAATGAGTAACAAAAGGGTAGAGTTAAAATTGACAATCTTCATTCCAGCGTTTCTAAACGAACGCAATACTTTCATTGATGCATGACGGATGGAAGCATGATAGTTTAAAATAAAATTTGTTGATATAAGTAATACTTATTTTTATGCATTAATTGATGTAACAACGAAGAAAATTACAATTTACTCTAAATCTTTTCCATGATATGGATTAATAGAATTACTACATAGTTTTCTGACTTTTAAATTTACAATAAATAAAACGACAGTCTAAAAGTCAGCATTAAATATATCACTATTTATTCACAAAAGCAACGATTCATAAAAACAACATCAAATTAGACATTCAAAGGTATGCAGTTGTGTCCAAACGCATACATGTTAATAATCACAATTACGATTGGCAAAATGTGGAAATTTTAGACGAAGAAAATAATTTCTTTTCGGAAATTATGAGTGAAATTTTGTATATCAGATGCAACCCTCATGCAATCAATGTTAAAAATGACATGAATAATTTGAACAAAATTTGTTGTAGTAGTTTAACGCTTTAATATTATTCTCCATTGCTAAAAATTTAACTGCCGAAATCACTCATTTCGGCTGTAACCGTCGCTGGAGATGGTCCATGTGCGACACTAAATTCTTCACATGTAAATTCAATAATCTTTTCGGCTGAGCGAATCAAGGAATAAATATGAAGTATTGCTAAATTTGTAGATTTTAACCATGATTTTATATATAAATTAAAATATTGTAACATATAACTCAGATTTAATTTAATGTAATATTATTTTTCTAGTAAGGCTGTGGAAGTCTCAAAATGAAGGTGAAACGTCGCTTTTCTGAATAAAAAGTGATATATTTAATGCTTACTTTTTGGCAGTCTTTTTATGATTAATAGAATTGTTTTAATAAATTTATGAAAAAAAGAACTGTACAATAATTCATATTATGACTCTTATTAATATCACTCGATGTAATTAAAAACTTTTATCAAGCATGAAAAGTATTATTTTTATTTTCCGGAAACTTTCGATATTTAACTAGCTATAGCAAAAAAATCTTCCTGTTTTATAATTAATTTTTATATTAATGTTCGTCAATTAGCTTATAAAATATATATGAATTCATAAAAATTATATATGTGTACAGTGTAAAAATAAATAATAAATGATAACTGATGATTGATCATTACGACAAGTGAAGGATGAAAGCTCCAGAGAAAAAAAATAGTATTGATAAAGTTTATTATTTACATCCTGCATTATTCATTCATTATTTTTCTTATAATAGCACATTATATGAGAACAGAGGCAAATTGAGGATCCTTCTGAAAGAGGTAGTCATTAATACGATACGAAACGCACACAAGGCTCAGTTTATAATTAACTGAGAGACTGTTTAGAGTAAAATTCTGGCTCCTTAATTTATCACTGTTAATTAACATAGAGTTCTACTGTTATAAATAATCTTTATAACCAATCTAATACCCTAGCACTACGTTATCAAAAAATATGTTACTCATGTGACATCTAAAAAGTGTATTTCTTGGTGTATTACAACTCCATTATGCAATATTCATGACGGTTGTTTTGGTCGTTTTGTTGTCTGGCATATTAATATAATTAATCTGTGTTTAAGATGACGTCAATGAGGTAGAGATTATCTCTGTGAGAAAGTGTAAGAATCTCGAGTGAATTTTGATGGTGAGCGGATGCGAGAAAAAGGTAATGTGATTGTTTTATGATTGTGAAAGAATAAAATAATGATCATATATGTTCAGGAGATCATGGAGTTGTATTTAAGTTTTGGAATTCGGCGAGCAGGAATAATGGAAATAATTATTTAATTTTCTTCGAAGTAGGAAAGAAAATAAGGCAAAGATTATGTGCAGCGGACGTTATATATTGAAGACGCAACCACGATAAATTATTTAATATAAGTTATCCTAATATATATATATATATATAGACTGGGACAGTTTCAAAATTTTAGACCAAGACAGTAACTACAAATCCCAATTGGTTTCAGAAATGCTTCAGATAAAACACAACTTTATTACTCTTTAATGTAAAAATAACATTGATTTTCTCAGCGTATGAAATGTAATTAGCTAATGTATAATTATTATCTTTGTTTTTTAAATATTTTTGTATTTTGTTTAGTAATTTTCTGTATTCTTTGTCTCTATTGCTATATCTTTATAATTTTATAATTTATTGCTTTGTAATTCAGTTTAACCTGAAGAGGGTCCATATCAGGACCGAAACATGTAGTTTTTTTAAAATTATATTTTATGTTTCAATAAGTTATCCTGATTTTTTTACATGTCTCTTGTTTTCCGTTAACAAGAATGAAGCTAGTTGAGTAGTTGCTATTTTGTCCGGAGTAACTAAAACAGCTGGCGTCCAAGACAAGAGCATTTATTATGATAGTTAATTAATTTTACTAATCCAAACGTGAAATTGGTGTCGTAGTTACCAGATTGTATTTTGGGATATGATTGGACATTTATTCGACGAGATGATGAATATGCGACAAATACGTTTGAGGAGAAATTGGTGATAAAGCAGTTGTGAATTTGTGCTGTAAATAAACGTTAATATGGCTAACGGAGAGTTTTATTTATTGTCACAAATAATAATTTCATTATTTACAGAAACCTGATATAAAACCGTACAAAACATTTAGTATATACTTGACTAATAATGAAAGTCTGTTTATGTCTTCTTAATTTCAGTTCATTATTAAATATCATTTGAAGCTAATATCGTTTTTGTCTAAGGAATATATAAACATTTTTTGTTAAGTAAGATGGAAAATAATTGGACCTGGAAAACGATCCAGAGACCACTGGAAAGGAAAGACAATTCCCAGGTTTTAGGGTCGCTATGTATTAACCTAACGTTATAAGATTTTTAGTACTTATGAGAATTTTTTATTGTTTATTAGGGAAGATATGAAGGAATTTGGCCTACTGTAGGCCGAAAGCGTACAATTGAAATGCATTAATTATCATTGTGACACTGAAATTCATCCACCAAATTTCAGTTTATATTACCGTTTATTTTATGGAAAATGAAAAAATAGAAAAGCCCATGCTATAAATTATTTGTATGTGTCTAAAACAGAAGGTTTCCTGCAGGGTACACGAGAGTTTCCTGAATTTGTATGCCCCGTACGTTGGCTTGTATTGCATGTGTAGCTTTGTAATGGTATTACTGTCACGCTCAGTGTCAGCTGTCTCATCTACGTGTTCCCGTAAGCTCCAAGGGAGAATAGGGCGCGTCAAAGACAATGCTGCAGTCTAGCCAAGTCCAAGCAATTGCAAAAGGCAATGAAAAATTCCTAAAAAGGGTATTTTTTTACTTTTGTTCCTGGAATAACCAACATAGTTATATCCTTGTTGACTTGCACAGTTTTTATTCTGCTCAACCTTCAACTGTAATCTTACCCAGCCAGGCATTACACCTTGATTGTTCGACTCCAATGCAGTGGGTGAGTTATTGTGCATAATCAAAATTTCACGCTGCGTTGGAAACATTAACTTCCTCGTGAAACTTAGTAGGAACTAAAAAAGTGTTAATGGACGTTTAAGAGCGTAAATATTCAAGTAGTATTTCCAAAAGTTAAGTCATTGCGGAACTTCTAAGATAAATATATGCGGGTTTGAGGAGCAAAGGGAACGTATGTGGAAGTGTAGTCTCTATGTAGGCCACGCCTTTATAAGCATAAAACCAAAGCATCATTATCGTCATTTTTTTCAAACTACATAAATCATCAGTGTATAGGTTTATTATTTCTCTTTTCGTAACAACCATAATAATACCAATAATATTCACACCTGAAAAGGTACCTTTTAAAATAAAGGATTGAATAAACAAAAATAGTTATCGCCAATCTGTATCATTGGAATTTTTGGTGTTAGTAACCTTCGATATTCCAAACGGTGTCAAGACTGCGCGAACACCATTATTAAGGGTACTGCTTTTTGACAGGCCCTTGGATTGATCTGTTAATTCTCTACCCCCAATTTCTCCTTCGCTCATTCTTCAAGTCGGTTACCAGGTGTGCTCTACTTCTTTTTCATCACCATGGCCTGGAAGTTGTACAATTTCTCTCTGGGCTCTTGGATATGTATGAATTTCTCTTAAAAAATGTATACATTTGGCTCTTTCTGGAACATCTTCATTAATAAGAATATCTGTCCTATATACTTTTTAGCTCTTCTTCAACAAGATATTTCAAACTTTCCAAGTATGTCTTCTCCATCTTACAGAATGTTAATTTTTGAGCCATAAAATCACCTAATCCAGATGTAGCATTTTACCGGGTGCTTCGGAAAATATGCAGTAAATTGACTTTTCCATCTTTTTGTGTTATTGACGCATCATACGAAGACACGGGCATTGCGCATGAGCGACGAGGAAGTCCGTGAATTTCGTTGACAAACAGTTGCGTCACCGATCGTTTTCCGCTGTCATATTGGTGATCTCCAGTAAAAGTGTTGTAAGTCATAAAGAATTTCATTTTTTGTACCCCTCTCAAGGCATTCCTGGTCAACGAGTTTTTATATATTATTCGATTCTTTTTAGTTTTATAGCCTTTGAAACTTGAAGGGTATATATCAAGAGTTTTTCCCTGTTTGGATGGCTTTGACGTATATATTCTCTCACATCTTCTTCTAGAAACTATGTTAATTTTATTTTAATGAAGGCCTACGTGACTTCAAACTGAAACATCATAAATTATGAAGGTAGATTATTAAATTATTATTTTGGAGAATTACGTCTTTTATTTTTAACTAGAGTCAGCTAATTTTTTATTTTGTTACTCCAGAATGATGTTTAATTCCCTAATACATGTTTGTTTATCGTTGTATTCTGAAAGCAACGCAACTTTCCTCAACTCATGTCGTCAGCAGGACCGGTGGCCAGAGCAAACTTTATCTCATTTAAATAGAAATGAACCCACCCTTTTCCTCTTTAGCCCACGCCTAAAAGTTTCGAAGGCTGTTCGGTGGGACTGTGAATTTACTTTTACCCATAATTTAGCTGAAGTCTTTCAAGGCTTATAATGCTATTGGAACTGAATTATCAAAACTTGACACGTAAATCGATTCAGCTAAGACTTATTTGATATCTAGTTCAATCCAAAATAAACACAGTATTCTCCTGTAAAAATATTGGCTTCTGTAAATTAATAACTCATTATGCCTAATTATTTCTTCTTCCACATATTCGACACTTAAGGAGTAATGGCGAGACTTGATTCGACCTCTCTGGGTTAAGATAATTATTTGAATGCTTATTAACTACAATTTTATTGAAGGTGATATGTCCAAAGTGTATTACTGCTACGGCAGTGACTCAATAAAATCCAGAAAGTTCAAATCAAGATACACTTCGGGCCATGTTACTTGCCATGTTTTTCGCGAGTACGACCAGAATGTTTCCCTAAAAATGTAAGTTAACTGATGCAGTTTAAATTGTTAGTAAAAAAAAATTTAAGTAATCTTGATAAATAAAAAGGTTTTATTTCTGTCTTCTTCTTAAAGAATTTTATTGTTCAATATGTAACAGTTATTTTTATGTAACTGTCTAGGAAATTATTAGCTAGGAAATAGCAGATGTGTAGGTGATCTTTGAGGGGAGAAAAGAGGTTTGTTGAAGTTCGTTTCGCAGTTTTTCGCGTCAAACGTTTCAATTACAAGCAAAAATGTTCAGTGTATTTCAGTAAATTAATAAAATTCACAAATTTGAATGATTGTACATTATTAAATCTTTAGAAATTAAAATGTAAATAAATATAGCGGTATAATATTTGTGGAGGCTCGATTGATCTACTTCGTACGAGAGATTATATTTTGAAGATAACTGAGAGAGTAGTTAAACTGTATGTTTAATAAAATTTATTTTTATTTCATGGAGATGAGGTAGAACGTCGTAGTCAGAACTTATTTCGCTCTATATTTTAAATGGTTTGTTATACCCTCAGCAGGACAGACTACGTCATCACTATCGACACGCCACATCTTACCTAATTTTGAAAATTAGTTGTCGGCATCCAATAATCGTAATTTATACGAATAAAGCTACTTGAGAATATAGAATATGAATAAATAAATAAATATAGGAAAGATAAGATTTGCCTATTTGTATAGATTCACGATTTGTGGATGAATTTGTATTCAACCATGAAGTGTTGTCATTATATTTTTATTACACTGAATGAATACGAAAATTTACATAAAAATTCGAACCAAGGTTCATTAAAAAGGATAACGATATTATTTTTGAAAATTAAGCACAGAGTTGTGTTAGTAGGGAATATAGTTCATTTTATACATATGTAATGTATATTTATGAAGAAAAAATAGCTGCTCCTAGTACCAAGCTGGTTTTTCTTCATTTATTTAAAAATCGAGAAATTTAATTTCTTAAAACAAATTAATTCTGGTTCGACAGAAAGATATTTTTAATGATATGGTAACGTAATCATTATTATTGAAACAGAATAATTTAATACTTTCTTTCTTAACATTTCTAGCAAATGTAATATTTTATTTTTAAGTATTCTGAAACTTTTCAAAAAATATATATTGGCTTATCTATGATAAATGCTTTAATTTGAATCATTATTACTCTGACTTTCGGATTTTATTTTAAAATTATTATTTAGTAACCCCAGATACCCATCAACACTGACTGTTTGGGAAAAGAAGCAAAAAAGACGCGTATTATAAAATTATGTACTCAAAAACCTTTGGCGTACTATAATATTTTAAAAGGAAACATGTTGAAGGGAATTTAAGAACATGTATTAGCAGAAGAAATTAAGTGAGCGTGATCGGCATTACTTATTCCAATTCTTAACGTACCATTAAATTTAGCAGTGGGCCATTTAAATATAGTTATTTATTTATTCGTGGGGTTGAAGAACAAGCCTTCTGCTGCCTTACATTTAATTTAATAATAAATTGATGTTTAAACATTCAGTACTAAATTTGACCGCGTTCTGGCTATAAATTGCAATGTTTGGGTTATAACGGAAGCTTTTAATGTTTATACTATTAAGACACATAGTGATGTTTAAAATTGGAGAATGGAGCGTGTTTAAAGCAAGTAAGCCCACCTATATAAAAATATTAACGATCAAAATTGTATGGCAACAAGTGTGAAATGATGTAATTAGACTCTCTGATGGCAATGTTATTTTTTCTATCGTAGATGAGGTCATAGGGTCTTAAGCACTGGAAAATTAGTTTTAATGCATTGTTCACCATATTTATATTTTTATCATTTGTATTTAATACAAGTAGACAGCGTGCTCATAAATGTGTGTCCATAGTTTCAAATGAAAGGCACAAAAATTTCGTACTTTAGTTAGGTTCTTAGTGAATTACATCAATGAATCTTGTAATATTCTTTTGATACTTGCCGCACAGTGTGTTAACGTTACACTAAAGATTTGCAGGTTTAGTATGAAAACACTACTTAAAATGTATTTCATGATATAAAGATATCTGCATTGAAGTTAAGTACGTACAAAAATTTCGCTAAATCAGTCATTATATAAAATTGTATTAACTATTCAACAATTGTGTTAGAATATTTAACGTCAAATGTTGTATCAATGTTAAAGGGCTATCATAAAACTCTTGTTTATTAGAAAAGATTATTATTATTAATATTGAACGCTTAGGGTATTTTGACATGATATGAACAATTTTGAGTTAAATACAAATCGTCTTAGGTTCTCTCTTTAGTTACGTTGCTACGCTGAAGATTATTCTTGTGAATTAATTTATGTGGTGATAATATAGTTACGTCTTGGTGGACACGACGCTGTACACTTTGGATTCCTTGCGGGCGACGCCGTCCAGTTCGCGCACGATATCGTCAATGGGACGACCCTTTGTTTCCGGAACGCACAGCACGATATAAACCGCGCTTGCAGCACAACAGGCTCCGAAGAACCAGAAGCAAACGTGCGAACCCATAGTCGGCGCCACGAGGCCGTAAATGACGGTCACCAAGAAGGCAAACGCGTTGATGCTTGACAATGCCACCGACGTCGCTGTGCCGCGCACTTGAGGGGCGAATATTTCCGTAATTACGACGAAGAAGAGCGACGCGACGCCCAAGGCAGCAGCGACGATATACACGGACAGTGAAACGACAGGTAACCACCATAGGGCCGCGACGTCAGCGCCGCTGCTCTTGAGGTAGAAGTACGTTCCCAACGCGGCGAGACAGGCGCCGACTACAACGTTGGACGCTACCAGCAACACTTTCCGACCGGCGCGGTCGATCAGCATTGACGACACCGCCGACGCCAGAAGAAGGAGAAGTCCAATGACGATGGTGGACGTGTTGGGTGACAGCGAGCTCCCGGACTCACGAAATATGTCCACAGTGAAGCTCAGAACCACGAAGATACCGCTGAACTGTTGGTTGGCGCCCAGCATTTCTCCAATCACCAGCGCCCGTCTAGCACCACGGGTTCTGAATAGATCTAAGATAGTTCCACTGCCACTTTCCTCCTTGAGTTGGATTCTCAGGTCTTCCAGTTCCCCGTTGACATCGCAGCGCTTCCCGCGGAACCACTGTAATGCCCTCCGCGACGATTCTGTCTGGCCCTTCATCAACAAATAGATGGGTGACTCTGGCAGCCAGTAAAAACATGCGACAAAGACGACGGGCATTGCCAGTCCAACGTAGATGAGTGCGTTGTAGGACAGAACGGCTCCCAGGCAGTAAGCTACCAGTACACCGCCGTTGAACATGACGACGAATATGAGCCCCAGCGCCCCGCGGACGTGGTTCTGAGAGATCTCCGTGACGTAGAGTGGTGCGCAGACCATCAGGCCGATGGACGCCAGACCTGCCAAGCAGCGACCCACTATCAGTGGAACTAGGGACCTGCTGAATAGGACGCAAACCCAGCAACCCAGCTGTGTCGTCGCCACGACGTAACCAGCGGCTTTGCGTCCCCATCGAGAACACACAGAGCTGAAGGCGAATGAGAAGAGCGTGGCGACGATCAGCGTCGAGCTAGCCACCCACGAGGCTCCTTCCTTGGTGAGCGGATAGTCACTGAGGGGGTTGTCCGGTCCAGGGGAAGACAAAACCGGAATCGCCACCGACGGCCAGCCGATGATGTAGCCATTGCCGAGTGCAGCCACATTCACTGCAAGAAAGATCAGAGTCTGTCAGCAATGACAATCTTCCACAGTTCGTAATTATCATTGCCATTCTCCTGAATTTATTTTACCACGATTCTAAAAGTATCATCTCCAACTGAGATATATGGCTTACCACAATTAGAGAAGCATTTATACAAATATTACCTCTGATTCTATTATGACTTTTTGTTATTTTTAAGTATAAAATGTAAGTTATATTTTTTTCGTGTTTTGTCTTTGATTGCGTGGATAGTAAAGCAATGTCAATAAATAAGTGAATAAGAATGTATTCATGATTTCATAAATTGCTGAAATAACAAATAATTCTAATAAAAACTATAAAAAATCAAATCAAAATTCTATTCGTTTTATTTTCAATTGAGCAACTGATACCATATAAAGAAATAAGATCATATGAACAGAAAATGGTTATTCAGGAATCAATAATCCACGAAAACCAATTCAGTTTCCAAGTTTATTTCAACAAAACAATTCATTTTCTTCGACGCCTTGTCATCTTCATCTGTAAAAACAACAAACAGTAACACTATATAGAAATTACAAACATATACATTTTTATTAGATCATCTCTTTTATACTTAGACATTTTAAATCAGTTAATTCACATAAAAGTATAAAAAAACAACTTATTCATTCACTTATAAACATAAAATTACCAAAATTATCAACGTTTTATGTGAGCACCTCACCATCGGCGAGGCCCACATGATTCATATACGTAAAAATAAAATATTAATTATAGAACATATCCTATTCATCCTTAAAAATAATTATAACAGAAGAAACAAACTAGTTGAATAAAATGCTATCTGAAAGCGAAATGCGAACTTCAGTTGTGTTTACGTAATAAAAAAGTGTTTCACAATTTCAAAAGTTAAGAAATGAGTAAACAACCACAATCAGAGAATTAAACTTAAAGAGAATAATTGGCTTCCTATCACATTAACTACATCCAGATGGATTAATAAATTATTATATAGCAATAGATATAAACTGTTAAAAAACGCACGTACATTGGGGACTGTTATAAACTCTTATAATAATTTAATTTAACTGTTTATATCTCTTTATTGTATTTCACTTATTTATTAATCTATTTGTAACAAGTTCCAATTTTTGGATTTTTGTATAACTTGAATTTTCTTTCTATGACTGTGTCTCACTTACTTTTGAATAAATCAGATCAATATAACTATGGAAAAATCTAATATTCATATAGTTGAGTTTCTAAATATCTATACATTTATGTATTCATTTTCCTACCAAATGTAACCAAACGATAAACTCTAGTTAGCGTGTATTTTACTGAACCGGTTTTAATACAAATATACTGTTGCATGATAAAAGAACCGGTTGACAAAAACACGTTAGAGCTATTAACTCTGTAAAAGCCGTACTAAAATATATTGGAAGACATTAAAATATGTTAGTTTTTAAACTACGTGCCTCTTGCATGTACCGAATTATTTTCTAGAATAGCAAAACTGCAGATCAGTATTTTCCCCTAGTAACATAATTTTACCGCATTATTAGCATATAGTACTACGAACTGAGTTTTGACTCACTTACTGGTTGAAACACATTTCAGCCCTTGTCTGGAACATTACCAGTCATAATTGCAGAAATTTCAATAATTTATAAACATTATACCGTCTGTTTATGATATATTGATAGTATTCAAATATAGAAGTCTATAATAAGTTTACCATATTACATTTCTGTCCCATACGTGTCACATTATTTGCTCACCCTTAATTTGGGAAGTTTATTGTTTGATGGAGTTTATACCATTTCTATCAGTCAAACCAACAAAGGTACACCAATATCTTGAACATGATCAGAATAATTGTGACGTTTGATACAGGCCTATATGGTTACAAAGGAGCGGATAATATATACTTTGAAAAAGTGCAATTTTAATGAAATTTAGGCGAGTCCGACGTAAGATTAAACTACAATGTAAGAATATTATATCACGACAAGGGAATATTTGATTAGAAAAAAAAGTGGTGGGAAATTAAATTGAGCAGAAATGAAAAATTGTAATTTAACTCAGCTAAATTGGAGAAGGGTTAACACAGTTATTAATACAGTGGCATTCCAGAACAAATTACACGTATAATAACTAACATGAGAATTTATAAAATGAGAATAAATTGCACGAATCCGCTTTAAATGTATTTTATTATCCTTGGAACGAGGTACTTTATTTGAGGTAACGTAGAACGGCCCCTTGACATCACAGATTGTGACTGTTGCAATAGAATGAAGTAGACCTACCGACAAAGGCGGCGACGTACTGAGGGACGACGCTAGACCGATCCTCCTTGGTCGCCATGGCATATGGACCTTTTCCACGTAGCTACTGTTCTTTATGCAGACGTCGCAAGGTCGTAGATACGGACTGTCGCCCTGATTTACAGCGTCTCTTAGTGCGACGCCTTGTAAAGGAGCGTCTGTACAAATCTCACCATAGAGCACTCTGAAGATCATGCAGTGCGTGCTTGGAGAATAAACATTTTTATATTACGTTTATAACTTTTCTGAGCTCGTTACTTTGGAAGCTTCTTTAAATATTCCCTCCTACATTTTACAGATGTCCAATTTTGACCCACAATTGCTAAATTTAACTGCCAAATTATTGCTTTTTATAAAAAGAAACTATTTGTCTGTAATTACACTAATAATTAACCAGTTGAAAACAGCTAATTTGTTTAAGCCATATTTTCACATGTACAAATGAAATAACATAGTTATTTTATGTTTTACAGGACAAGCGTGATGTAACATTAATGTAAATCTGAAGTTACATCACTGTTCGATCTTCTTATAGTTAAATTACAGTGTCTTACGTTATATCCGTTACAGAAGGATGTCTATCAAGCATTAACATATTTTCAGTAATTAAAATAAAATAATTTCAGACCGTTTTTTTTCAGGCAGTTGTTATTTTCTTAATCAAACGACGTTTCGGTGCAAGTTCGCATCTTCTTCAGGTTTACCTCCTTACAATCTGTGAAATACATATTTCAATTTGAATATAAACTTATAAATTGAAATATGTATTTCACAGATTGTAAGGAGGTAAACCTGAAGAAGTTGCGAGCATGCGCCGAAACGTTGTTTGATTAAAAAAATAAAAACTGTCTGAATAAACCGGTCGGAAATTATTTTAAATTTATTTTTAATATCAGACGTTAATTGACTAATATTTTCAGTAATGTACACTTTTCCATGTTTTTCTGTTAATGGTCGTATTTATCCGCATTATTCTTCCAGGCACAAAAATTTATGTGATTGGGAGAAATATTTTTCATATATTGTCTTAATGTAAACGTTAAAAGAATTTATTTTACAAAAGTAAAAATGAATTATTTCAATTTTATGTGAAACGCTCTAAATGTGTCATTAATTAAAGTGTAAGAAGAAATTATGTGTTCCGTCAATAGGTGATTGAACATATAACAGTAGCAGTTGTACAAAAAATTGAAATTGAGAGTTGAATTGTTAGCACTTCAAAAAGTGAATTGATTGCTCTCACATTGCTGTTTTATTGTACGTTATTCACTAGTTTACATAATGAGTTAAATTCTATTAATATATTTTATTGTTCCGGAGAAAACAAACAGCGCATACCGTTCTATCTATTATATATACATGTATATAAATTGATTTCTAAAAGCTAAAAAAATATAACTATGACACATAAAATAATGTTATAACGGGATATGGAAAATGAATCATACTGCAAGGAGAAGAAATACAAACCTTACGCTTTGCCGACGATATTGTATAATTATATTGTGATATAAAACTCGGATACCCCATTTTATTTTATTTACTTAGGGCTGCTGAATTTGGTTATTAAGTTAGTTTTTATCATTTTAATGTAATTAATATTTGTGTTTTTTAGTATGTCATTAGTTTATGTGAAGAAAAACATTTTATTATCCCTTTATGCAATAAAGGGCTATAAATTTTGGGCAGGGACTGTATAACCGTTCAGACAACAGACTCGCCTGAAAGGTATATACGTGTAAAGAGTTAGAATTGTTGTGTCAAGAGCCCTCCTACGACACGGGTTGATCACGCGTTCATAGCATGGTTGAATCAGCGTTCTGGAAGGTTTGAGAAACGGCGTTGTCCAATTTAGGCAGGAGAGGGCAACACCAACTCTCAATTGTGATTGGTGGCTGAGGTCTCAAGACCTAGTTTTGGCAATACGGCGAGAGGGTTGAAAAACGGTTCGGAACACAGAAGGTTGTTGGAGGTTGAGGAGAGAGGGTGTGTTTTCAGAAGCCTGGTGGACAGAAAGGAGTGAAGTTGTGTTTTATTTTTAGCTAGGAGAGTGTCGGGGGACGCCACACCGAGAACTTATATTTCATCTGATCGTGGATTGTGAAGGGAGACCTGGTACAGCTCATATTCTTATTTGGTAGAAGCAGGTTGCTATTGGAAAACTAGTGGAATAACAGTGTGATGTGGAGATACATCGTGGTGGAAGCTGCTTGATGGAGATTGGACTTTACTGAACGCGTGGTTGAGGGGAATAGCAGTGGCAGTTCAAATGGTTCAGTATTGTATGGCCCTGTGTTTTTTAACTTGTACGTAGGGAAATCTTATGGTAGAAAGCTGTGAATTAATAAACTTTGGTAGCTGGTAAATAGAGAGTAGATCACCATCTAAAAATTGTGCTGTGAATCTGTGTAAATTTTTTATTAGATGAAATCTGTTGGAGTGTATTGGATGAATGGTGTGAATGGGAGATTGTGAGCATAATAGGGAACATACGAGGTGATAGTATGCGTAGCCCAATTGCCTGCGTATCTGCTTACTCCATTCACGAGAGGCTCTTATACCCCTGAGATTGTCACTTGTTTAATTCATTGTAATTTTCTTATTATATAGTTGAATTTTTAATTGATCATTAATTAATTAATTTAATTATCCGTCCCTAATTACGAATATATCAATATGTATAGAAAGAATTAATTGTTTTTATTTTTTATCACCAGCTTATTACAAGAGAGTAAACAATGATGTAGAGAAGAAGTCAAGGTCGTGTCTAAGCCAAACTTTATGATGTTTGTTTTGGCGTAGATGTCGTCTTCGTCTGCATCTTGTACTGCAACATTCCGCGAATTATTCATTCCACTGTCACATTGCCATTGTTTACACCAAGGCTGAAAATGCATTAGGTTGGTCCAGTAAAAGTTGGGTCATTTTAAAGTCGTTTTTGAAATCATGTTGTAATTGTAGGGCTATATTTTACATCCCCTAATGGTGAAAGTTTAATTCATTTTGAACATAATAATTATTTTAATATTATTTCAATTTAAGGTCTCTCTCCCTATAAGATAAATATTGATATATTATAACCCAGAAATTTTGTGAAAAGTAGGATATTAGTTAGACAGCTTGCGATGAAAGGAGTCTTTTTCCCCATTTTTTAGCGAATGCAGTCAAAAAAGGCGAGTAAAATATGTATTGCGTGTTGCATAAACAAATGAGCGGCCAATGTTTTGCGTCTAAAAGAGCATATGCTAATAAATGATTCAGCTATCAATTTATTGGTGATATTATGTAATTAGTTTCGTAGCGACTAATAAGTTACGTAACATAACATTTTTCACCCAAATCAACACAAAACTGATTTGAGGGCAAGAATGCTGAGATAGGTGTCACAAATAAAACAAATCAAGAAACGATGGTTCATAAATGATCCCTGCGGTACCCGACAGGTCTGAAAATGGAAGATTCCAATTTTTTATTGTAATCGCTTTTATCAAATGTTAGTGTAAACATAGCAGGCAATTGACGAACATGAGATGGTTTCTGAAACGCTTACTTTGCAATATACGTTTCAAATTGGTGCTAGTGGTATGAAACTCCGTCGAGACCGTCTTCCTATACATGAAAACTCGATTTCCAATAAAACGTCAGAGCATAGTCTTGTGTCTTGTCCAATATACGTCTCTGACGTATATTGCCCTCCGGTGTACTTTCTATAACATGGCTTAATAGCCTTCGATGCCTGCATCTCTGCTTTGTTTTCTTGTCAGACAGCTCAAGGATAGACGACTTCTATAAATTGTCATTATTTTATTTTGTTAGTTAACTTAATCTTTAAAACTTTTTTCTAACTGCCTTTACGCTTACAGATATGCGTTTTTAACTAACAGGTAATACTAACATATCTATGATGGCACATACATTTTTCGAACAGACTTAGGAATAAGTAATCTGTGTTAAAAATATATATTTTGCTTTCATTGGATCAAATATCTATTTTCCAGTTTTTCTTTTCTCCTTACACCACTAGCATGTTTTCCTCAAACAGTCAAGATATATATATATATATATATATGTATATATCAACACGGAATTATTGCGATTTTAACACGAAGAAAACATTGTAGAAATACGACGTTTTCACTTCAATCACCTTCACGTTGAAAAATCGTGTTTCTACAATGTTTTCGTCGGGTTAGAATCCCGAAATTTCCTTGTTAATCACATACACTGAGAAATCCTTCGTTTAGTGCTTTAATCTTCCACAATATCTAATTAAAATATAAATTTAAGTAGAACTGTATATCAATTCGTCTGTTATCCATGATAATTCGATTCCAAAAATATCTCACCAATTAATTTTAAATATAATTTTAATTCTTCAGTAGTACGTGTTAAACGTTTCGGTAAATTATAAGAATTACTTGTAGTTTACTAATAATTATTTTAATTATTTGATTACTCTCACATTTTCAGCAACAATTATATACATATTCATGTGTCTCAGCTCAATACTTAATTTAACAACAGACTTTCTGTATAGTTTGTCAGATCGAAAAAATCCAGTAGAGTGCATTTTAAATTACTGAATTCATTTTTCTGATTTAAGATATAACTACGTTCAAATCTTCTTCAAATTTTCTTAAAATCATATTTTTATTACTGTCATTGATATTCGCTATTGGTATGATGTTTTCCAATTAAGTGACATTTTGGATCCTGTTGATCATAGTTTAGTGTCCTTAGATTTTGTTCCGCTTTTCCACTCTTTCCCCAATGAGTTTATAATTAAAATTTCAAAAAATAGATGAGATCAAAATTTCTCTATATTGAGCAAAACATATTTAAGTAACATGCTTAGAATTGTTAATCTGATTTTGAATAATGCATATTACGTTTTAATTAAGTAATCTGTCCCAAAATAAATCATTCCCTTATAGGTAATCCTTTATCTCCCATTTTTGCAGCTATCTTGATGTTTTCATAACAGTTAATAACAACAAAACATTAACTAATTGATTACAAGTGTACATACTATGGTGGAGTTCTAAATTACATGTCCGACCACACCGTTATTCATAAGCAAATAAGTAAATAGTCTAATTGATAAAGCTATCAGATTGTCTCTTATAAAATAAAACATCATAAACATATTTAAAGACAATAAATTCTTCTTCTTAATAGATATCCCACAAAGGTTATCAACAAACATATCAAGGTAAGATTGGATAATAGTATATGTAACAGTGGAAATTCACAATGTAGAAATGGCATCAATAAAATTTCTAATGTCATAGTATTTCCCTACATACCTTACTTGTAATACAAATTATTATAATCATTTAAAAATTGTGATATTAAGGTTAATTTTCGAAAGTAAAAATAACCAGAATATTTTCAAAAACTTCAAAGACGAAATTTAAACTATAACAAACGCAATGTAATATATGAAATGAATTTTTTCCATGGTGAAGTATCGTACGTGGGACATACAAAAGGACCATTAAAAATTCGTACTTTGGGACACAACGAAAATGTTCAAAGTAGTTCACAACATTATTCCGTTCTGTTCAAACTCACACTAATGAATAACCACCGCTTGAATTGGACCCATTAAGAAATTTAAGATGACCATAGTAACAAAAATAGTTTTCAATATTGACGAGTGAGATTCTCCATTCATTCAATTAACATAAACAATGTCACTAACAACTTAAATAAAATCCACGACGCCTTAGATTTGGTGGCGTGTTTGAAGCAGACGTGCCGTGATCTATCGCTTGATGTATGACAAAAGTTATTATACAGGTAAAGTAAAATTTATCTTCAATATCTCTGTAAGTATTTGGTTCCATTCAATAATGCAAGTGTGCGCACTCGTACACCGAAAAATATTAAATACACTCTATTATTCAATGTGTATGCAATTTTATAAACCTTGCAATTGTTGAATCCAGAAAACGGATGACTGAAGAACATACTTGAAAACTTCATTCGACTTCCCAACATTTGTTGAAGAGTTTTCACGGATATTTAGGTTTTGGGCCTTCTTTGGTCTGATAGGAAGGGGACATGTGTTTTAGAATGTACAACAAGTAGCCATAATTTCATCGCAATCGGATGAATGGTGTAAGAACGTATACGGGACGAACAAGCATACATTCAGTTTTATTTATGTAAATTTGTATGTACTTATTGACTTCATGATATTTAGTGTATGCATCATCAACATTGTAAACGAAAATTTTAGAATGCAGTTTGACACACGAAATTAGTAAGCACGTATTTTGTCTACCAATTTCTTGACATAGATGCTTTTGTCGAATTACGGTAAAGCATAACCGACAAATAATTTTAAAATATGTTAAGAGGGTAATATTTCATTTTCTTACAGAACTAAACTGGAAGGTAATCATAATATTGAAGAGACTTTCCAGTTCTCTTTCGGTTGTTTGTAGAACGGCTGAGCTAAAATTTAATTAACTGCTCCCTGTTAATTGGCTGCTGGTGATATTTTTCACAGAGGCTGCCTTGGCGTATTTTGTGTTCGCGTTGCTTTATCTCAGAAAGATACACACCCTTTTAAGATTGAAATAAATCTTTTTAAAGGTTTAGTGTGATTACGCTATTATCAAATCAATATTGCTTTTAAATACAGTTAAAATATTAGTACTGAAATAGTTTATTCATATGATTTTATTGTATAAACGAAAGTAATTAACAATCTTATGAATTCGAGAAATAATTTAATCTTAACCGTTCCACAAAAATGAATTTTTTAAGCATGTCTTTATTTTCTAATGAAAATTGGTTTCGCTTATTAGTTCGCTTGTTAGCGAATGCTGAAAATCAGATGGGCGGATAGAATCACTAACGAGGAAGTTGTAAACAGATGAGGGGAAAAGCGAACAATATGGAGGACGTTGACTAAGAGAAGGGATTGATTAATAGGCCATGTTTTAAGACTTGAGGGTCTTGTAAAATTAGTATTAGAAGGAAGTGTGTGGGGTAAAAACATAAGAGGGAGGCGAAGGATGGAATACGCTAAGAATATTAAGGAGGATGTGGGATGAGGTAATTATGCGTAAATTAAAAGTCCTACGCAAGATAGGTTGTATCAGACCATCTTAGGACTGAATACCACAACAACATTGGAATGTTTTAGTAGGACAAAAATATTTATAATTGATGAACGGCACTTACGCAGACTGATATGATGAATTTTCATATAATCAGAATTATTACTGTGATATTCTATTAATTGCAGAAATAAGTCTAGTTGCCACAAAATACTATGCTCAGTCGTTCACTAATCTGAAGTTGAAGTGGGGTTAACTGGAGCTCACTGTAACTCTAATTTTTTGTTACGGCAGCTTAGAAGTGTAAGCATTGATGAAGGGAATGGTTAGAATATGTTGTAAGATATCCGTTAAAGTTCATAAGTGCAGGGTGTGCTGAAAAGAAAAGCCTATTTGTAAAAAATACAATAGAATCCTGGTAATCTGTACTGTTCGGATTCGCAAAAGTTCGGATTATCCAAAAATAAAACGTACTGTGATACATACATAGAGCCTTGTAGTTTAAGTCACAGCATTCGTTGACGAAATTTTGGCTTAGTTTTGTGTTTGAAGAAACTTCATCTGTTCAAACATCAATTAATGATGATCCCTGCAACTAGTTCAAGAAATAGCGGTATGTGAAGGTACAGGAGAAAATTGTATTCATAAATGGATAACAGTAGACTACAATGGCCGTCAAAAATTCAGCGATGAAGAAATCGTCTGTATGGTCCAGGATAATCATGAAGGTACAGATGAAGGTGAAAACGATTTGAAGGTCGTTGTGTCACATTTTTATTCTGCAAGTGCCTCTGAATTGGCATTACGCTATGTAGAAAAACACGCTTCTGCAATGCCGAATGATGCTCATGCGACACTGGCGAAATATAGCGTCATCAAGCAGTTTAGTTCCTAACGCCAAAAGATGACCGATTATGCAAGTTAAGTAAATGTTATTGTTTTCATACACATTTGTAAATACTGTACAAATACAGTAATGTATATGTACTGTATTATGTTTTTAGTTTTTACAGTACAGTATTTTGATTCTATGTATTGTGATAAATAATGGCTTAAACTAATAATTAAATGTACCATACCGTACTCTGATTAAATTTTAATTACTCTTTAACGAATTCTATACGAAATATCTGAAATTTCGGTTTTTTGGGGGTTTGTATTACCGGGATTCTACCGTATAACGGATGCTTTTAAGAATGATGTCAGCGTTACGCCAATTTGTTTCCTCATGAGAAGTTCTTCTTAACGACAAAACTTCACCTTCTCCTATATATTCTGGTTATTCCTACGACTTCCACTTAAATCACTGTCACTCAGATTATCCTTATCCGATATGAGGGTTTTATTGTACGCACTATGACTAGTTTGTTCATTTTAGTTACTGCCTTATACACGGTGCGACTACTTGTGTGTAATAATATAGGAAGTGATGTAGACGGTGGGATGCGGAAGGAAGAATAAGATAGGAAAGGGCAACAGGGATATAGTTAAAGGCATTAACCTATAATCCCCTCCATGTCGTCCAGGTGAAACCGTAGTGAAACCCTCATCAGGTAGGACGGGCTCTCGGTACTCGTCCCACGTCCTCTAGAGTTGGAAAACCCCTTATTACTGGCCTAACGCACGTAAATTCTGTATTTGAATCATAATTAACACGACAAATCTCTTCTCCCGTTTCGTAGCTCTGAATAAAGGTTTGTTTATTTACTGAAACATACATTTCAACAGAGAAATATTCGAATAATATTTTAAAGAATTTAGTTACTATTTCGTAGAGTAAAATTTAAAACGGCGTATAGGGTGCCAAAAATTATTTCTAAAATAATTTTTCTTCGAGTTAAGCTGGAATATATTAGCAGCTCAAGAAACTCTCTTTATACTACATTTTTTTAGTCCGCAAACTGCATCCGATTAAAATGAAATTTTCTCTACCATCTGCCGTTATTTATTCTTGGCTTTATAATTGAGCTGACTCAATGGCACGTTGCATACTCTGAACGCTAAGTGAAATTTACTCTGATGTTCCTACGTAATTGAAAATTAAACTGTCTCGGCGAATCGTGCGTTCGCGACATAGTCTCATAAATCTTAGACGCTGTGCACACACACACTCTTATCGTGGCAGTGTTTGGCTCTTAATGGCTTACACTGTTCTCCAGACGTTCCATTGTCGTTATCACTCATCCAGGAAGTAAGTTGCTTCTGGATTTACCCTTTGGTTCCGAGCTTATTGTACACATTTTACGCACGTGTCAAATCAGTTGTACCCTAACTATGCCAAAAAAATCACAAGATCAGAACATTCCATTACGAGTGAGAGAGAATATTCTGTTAACTAAAGTAAGGCTATACCTGAGGATTAATAGAAGGAAAACCAAGGTAATTCAGTGTAGCATGGGAAACAGTGAATAGCAGAGGGAGTGAGATTGGGAAGGGATATTTTGAAGGAAGTTAAGTAATCCTGCTACATAGGCAACATAATAACTAGGGAAGGAAGAAATATAGTAGACATAAAGAATAGGCCAAGAAAGGCTTTCGCAAAAAAATACGTATTTACTTACGGTTTATATAAGTATGAATATTTCAGATGGGTAGATTACTAATGCGTATAACTAATCAGGAAATTATAAGAGAAAAGAGAACAATATGGAGGACCTTGTCAAATAGAAGGGATACATTAATAGGCCATGTTTTGGGGCACGAGGGTCTAGTAAAATTAGCATTAGAGGAAAATATGTGGGGTATGAACAGAAGGAGGTGGAGAATAGTTTCGCTAACCTGATTAGGGAGGACGTGGTAGCCATGAAAAGGCTTGCGCAGAATAAGTTAGCATGGAGGGTTGTATCAGACCAGTCTAAGGACTGAACACTACAACAGAAACCATATACAGACAAACTAATTAAATCTGATTGGAGGAAAGTTTCCTGTGTGGTCGTTTAAACCGAGGATTACCTATCTTTTTTTCTCTATTTCAAAAAACCATCAGAATTGTTTCAATGCATCACTAACTTTTTTATCAAAATGCATAAATAGAGCCATTTTTGTTTGTTGGAGGAAAATCCAATAACTAATCACAGTGTCAATATTGCTGATAATATATAATTATAATATAATGTCAAAATTTAATACTATGATTATAGTTCATGGTTATAAATTAATAATCTTCGTAAATCACAATGGAGTGTTCAATTAAATCGGTTTATAATGATTTATAAATTTATTACGCATATTAAACCTGTCTCAACTAAGTACAAATTATGAAAAATTATAATTAATTTGACGTACGTTTACGAATATCTTGATAATTCCTAAACATGGCATACTCTCTTCTTTTAAAATTGGTTTTATCATCGGAATTCCCCTTTAATTCAGTCAATTCTTTTTGTGGTGAAAATTCAATTTTTTCTTGACGCCTTCAAATAGATTTATATTCCAGGACAGGAAAAGATAAATTTTCTAAATATCTTTAGCGGACATTGGTAACTGCTTCATGTGATCAGCATAGATTGGAGAGTCATCGAACTAAGTCACATCTTTTTAACGCCAGAATATTGCAACTAATGTTCAAAGTCTCATTTTGGGGGAGAGAGGTATGGAGTAACAGGCTACTTGAGGGAGATCCTGAAACAGGCAACTCTCCTTTAACACCATAGTAAGGGAACTGAAAAGGGGAATCTACAAATGATTAAGAATATATTGAAGAAGAATACTCGCTTGAAACTCACCACGATGACCAGACACACTATTAATAAAGAAATTAAATATCATGACTGTTACATCAGCATTAAAATAAGTATTGATTAAAACACATTTTTGTATGAATTAATTTAGTTCAGGGAAATAATGTCATTTTTTATGATTTTATTTTTAATTTATTTTTATTATTTATGTTTTTCATTACGCTTTTCGAAGTAAACATTGCATAGTAATGCAATAGTATTTATCACAAATAGTTATATAATATAATATGTTCCATCAAAATATTTTTCTTAGTTTAGCGTGTCTAAATAATTAAAGTATTACATTATTATTTCTTATCGGGGTAAATCAAGTATTTCTTGCTATATTTACCAAATGTGAGTTAAATCACAAATTTGAAATTTATATTGTAGTTTGTTACTATAAAAACCTATTAAATGAATAATAGCTTCATACTTTTAACTGCATGCCTTGCCGAGTTATTGTAACTCAAACTTTGAAAAAATTTTAAAATCCCATTGTAAAATGCAGTAATTTGTAAATGTTACGTCACTCACCACTGATAATATACATAAAGTAACTACACTACATGTGTAAATGCACTAAAAATAATAAGGTTCCCAAACTGTTTCTCCAGTCTCTTCATTAGAATGGACAACTTAGTGTTACACAGAGTACACGAAAAAATATTATTAGGCACGTAAATAGAGGTTTAATTTGTAGATTGGAATGCACTGAATACGATACAAGTGTTTTGAAAAGAATACGACAACATAGTTCTGAATAATTTAGAAAACTTGCGAACGTGGAAAACGGCGAGCGCCCTACAACAAAAGCGTCGGTCATTTCTGAACGAAACGTAATATAAATGAAACAGAATTAGTTTTGAACTGCACAAACACGAGAAAATATTAATTTTTTCTGAGAAGATGAGCAACCAATTTCCTTTCTTCTGGACCACTTGACGTGGATTGACAGAGACTAATGCGACTTTCAACTTTGATTTCTAATTTTTTTTTAATTATACGTTTTGGTATTCACTTTTTTCTTAATCAGTTCGTAAAACTTTACACATTATTTAATAAATATTACAAAATTTGGAATAACCCATGCTGAAATTAATAAATCAGCATTTTCAAATTATAATTTTCAAGTCAACATGTTTAGTTTACCAATGTTGCTAGTTAATTTCTTGACTAAGATTATAAAATTGATAATGTTCCAATGTAGACCCTTACCCTATCCAATTATCGCGGGACGTATTGCGCTTCCCCGCAGCATGGTGCGGATACTACGGGACGGGAAAACGCACCCGTCCCGCAACAGTCAAAGTGTGTCACTAGCCAGAGTATGACAAATCACGCCCTTTGCAGAGTCCCATCATGGACCGGTAAGTGATTTGAGTCACCAATTAGTTTCTTAGAGTAGCGTTGTGTGCACAGGAACTAAATCCGTAGCTGTGACAAGTCTCGCTCCACCAAAATCGCCGTCACTGGACCCTTTACGCTAAAAGTATATCTCAGCTGTCCTAACTCCTTTGGTTGGATGCAACTCTTAAAATAAAATATTAACAACAATATTAATAATCAATGCACCAAATGTGTCGGGGTACTCCATCTCAGTTCATTGCAGTTGCTGTGCGCAAACATTAGGGTCATGTAGAAATTCAGGTTTGTTAATTAAATGGTGTCTAGAAACCGCTTAATGGATTGCAAGGAACAGCAATTCCCATTAATAAAATAAGTCAGAGTACGTAATTGAAGGTAATGAATCGGAAACTTGAGTTGTCGAGTGATTTAGATGGGGTTGGCACCAGTTTACGACTATTACCTTGTAAAGTTAATCTGCCAACTTCGTCTGCGTCAAACTGATGTAATTACGTCAACCACTCAACTTCCTTAATTGCATTGCGAGCTTTGCTCTTCCAGACGAAGCACGTCGAGTGGCGCACTTCCAGAAAAATCACATCCCACCTCACTGGAATCGTCGAAGGACTCAAGCCATTCCGAGTTCTGTAAAAAAGTTACAATTATAGTTCACGGTATTCGGTTATCAGGTATGGACCGGGGTCAGAGACTTCCATACGCTAAGCACTTACCATTAACAAGGATTAATATTGGAAAATATATATAATAATGTAAATACAATATTATAAACATTTAACACAGTAATCGCTAATGACCAACTAGTCTATAGGACCTTATAATTATAATAAAAACGGCAAGAAGGATTAATAAATTTACTACACGCGTTATGAGAGACTTATTATGGAAGAGATTTGAAATCCAGTTCGTGAAATACAGAATTTCGCTCAAACATATTGTGGCACACCACATGTTAATTAATTAAATCAAAATTATATTTTTTTAAAAAAGCATAAAAGAAAAATATTTACAAAATAAATACTCTACGATAGAAACATATATTGCCGATTACTCTACATGTTACTATTTCCCCAAGGATACCGTGCTTTAGGGTTGAAACACGACAAAACGGAACTTTGATCAAACTGGCAAATAACTAAAAGTTATCATTGCACCACTCTCAGGAAAAATACTTCCGACGGCTTACCAATAAGAATTTCTTACCAAGGACTTGGAGCAACACTAGGTTCTTCCTGTCACGTGACCTTCTGCTTCTGTAGCCGTTCTTCCACCGCCATTTCTACATCATGTCACAGCGAAAAATATCTTTCTTACTTTCTGCAAAATTTTTGCTTAGGTCCTGTCCCTTTTTTATTAGAATTCTCCTATATGGTGGAAGCTGGCCTCAGTATCTCCCAGCCAAATAGATTGTTTCCTGGTTGATTGAGGCAAAAGCTGCTGAGGGGTGGTTTCCGGGACTTTAAACAGAAGCATCTTCCTGCAACTGTTTACCTGAACCTGGCCATGCCCCTATCAGCCGCACACTTAGCACAGACATTTACGCTAGTTAAAATTTTAAAATAATAACAGGGGTCGAAACGATTTTAATCAAATTAATCAAAAAATTTAGATGTCCGCTTTATAAAAGGCAAATCAAATTTTAAAAAATGACATGTGCTATATAATATTTTTAGTATTTCAACATAAGAGGGAAGTCAAGGATGGAATACGCTTAGCTGATTACGGAGGATGTTGGATGTGCTAGTTATAAGGAAATGAACAGGCTTGCGCAAGATATATTAGCGTTGAGGGTTTTATCAAACCAGTCTTAGAACTGAATACCACAACAACAACACATATAATCACACAATGAAGTGGCCAAATTACAGACAAAATTAAGTGAGAAAATAAAAATTGTTGAATTCACAGATGATTGAAAAACCAAAGGGGCACAATAACAAACGAAACGTCGAACTTAAAACCAGAAATAAACGCAAAGATATTATATATGCAAATAATGTAGCATAATAAAGGAATCACGTCCATTGTTGAGCTTCACAGTGTCAGTGTGTTCTGGTGTTCTCATCTTAAATAATAGAATTTTGAAATGATAAGAATTTTTCGAATTAATGATATGTTTGGAGGCAAAAGAAAGATTGTGAATGAAAATTTTCGTATTGGAGATACCTTATTTCATACGGGTATTAAATAAACTATTTTCTTGTCAAATGTATTAGGAATTTCAATACGAATAAGAGCTTTAGTAAACTAAAAATTCTAGCTTTAGTTGTCAAGTCAATTCTTGTTGCCTTTTTAGCAAGAAGTATATCTGCAGAAGATTGATCTTTGATTTTCTTTATTAATGTAGTTAAACTTGTAATATAAAAATTTGAGATAAAGTTGAACAAGAAAAAATTCATTCGGGGTGCTTTGGTTTGAGCAAAGGAAATATATTGTATTATATAGCATTTTTAATAATATGAATTTTGGTTAAAAATATTGATCTAACAGATGTAAAAATTGGTTAATTATTAACTATCACTTTTACAGTTCTGAGATAACAGGCAATTATAATTATCATAGTAATGAATCTGCTACATTTATGTACTTAAAAAATTAATTGAAAACTTGAATTATTTACTATATGTAGCGTGTAGTCCCATAGAATCGACTGGTGTATCAGAATCAGGAAAATAATGTATTTGGATTTCATGGTTTTTAATCTTTTCTTGTGTTCATTAAATGAATTCAATGAAAATGTGTCTAATATATCCCACACTTTGTTTCATAAACAATTTTATATACTATTTGTATTTTTTACTAGCCGATCATGAATAGGAAATAAGAAATTTATTCTTTGGATATTTTTGGCTCTTCATACATCTTTATCAACGTTCGTTACTGAAGCCCGATATTATTAAGATACAAAAGTATTAAATTAAGATCATTTTGGTTTCCAAAAAATATTTTCATCAGAATATTTCATATACGTTGGTGCGTGCTATTTGCGCATCTCGTTAAATATTTTTATTCAAAATTCTGTGAATGGATCAAACAATTTAATCTTAGGTAACGCTTAAATATCGAGGATAAGTAAATAGGAACCTTCTTATTCGGTTTTAAATTTGAATCTGAACAAATCTGAACGAGTGGAACAGTTTCGAATAATTTTGATACGTGTAAATAAGCACTGTAGGGGTAAGACTCGGCTACCGTATCTATGGGTGGGGGTGCAGACGGTGGAAAATTTTTATTTAGCGCAATCGGCCAATACTTCTTTCATAAATACATTCTTGGATCAATTACTTTAATAGTGTGTCCCTCCGATGGTTTGCACCCTAGCTATAATCGAAGGGGAGTATTCTTAGGGATGGGGTGGAGGATAATCACTTAAAAATAACCAGGAAACAATCAAAACCGGTGTAATGTTAGTCACTGAGTTTAATCATGCCACAAAAAATGAAATTCAAGTTATAGTTCATCCCCTAAGAGGGCTTGGAAGTGGGTTAACAGACCTACGCATGCCATTTTTGTCAAATGGAGTAATTTCCGATAATTTTGAACCCGTGTTTCTGGCGATCTGGAAATAAACACTGTTGGGGTAAGAAACGGCTACCACCATCTAGGCGGAGGTGAAGCGGAGGAAATATTTTTAATATCCATAACTTCCTTCTAATATAAATTATTCTTGATCAATTAACTTGATAGCGTTTTCGCTTAATTTGTTTGTGTATAATTTCAACCTTATTCAGCGTCGAAGTGGTGTATTCACAGGGAGGTGCATGGGCCTTATGTGAAAGAAAAAGTCAAGTTTGGTATCGAAATCGGTACCATGCGAGTCGTTGAGTTTGATTCAGACCTTTAGCATTTGATTTAATTTTTCCTTCATCCGCTAACAGGGGATGGGACGGGATAAAACACATTTCTCCATAACTTTAATTTTAGTGATTATCATGGGGTAAATTAATTATTCTTATAATTGGAGATATCGAACTTAGTTTGTATGTCACTTAGTTCAGTTTGATCCCTTGATGGGTAAATTAACCGCTAGCTCATATAAGGATGTGGTTCGGCGCAACTCTCACTGCCTTATGGCTCCGAAGTTAATTATTAGCATCTTAAAAATAACAGACATCATTTTTCCTTTCTTAAGAAACACTAAGTGCATCTTAGTCTATTCTCTTACCGGAAATACTTTGTACACTCTTAGATTACTGGTGGAAATTTTTATTTCTTGAATGTATAAGGAGTTTTTTCGTGTTCCTATAAACTGTTAATAGAATATTAATCCAGTTAGTTTATTGAATATTTTTTTAGATCTGCTAATTACCGGGATACTGGGAATATATTTGTGTTCATATTGTGACGCTTTGGGTGCCCGTTTTACCATGTGTTGACAAATAATTAAATAATGTACCGGGATAATATAAATAAATACCTAGAGAACGCCGGGTACCCGACTAGTTCTTTATATAACTATTAATTTGGAATTATATTATAGCAATATTTCAATTTACGTGATTTTTTACCAAGAGCTATAGAAATTAGCTGACAAGTTTATCAATACCGAATGGAATATTTTTTCTTTCTCTGTCATGGAAATTAAAAGTAACAGTTTACATATTTCCCTACACGCATAATAGCGTTTTCCTTATTTCCTCGTGTATTCGTCGGTTGACATTGAATTAATTATTCATTTCCTTAAATTCTCAATCAATTACAATTAAGTATAATTTTATAGTTGAATTTATTATATTCGTACAAGTGCTATAATTGTGAGGAATTTATAGAAGAACTGTTGTAACATGACCTCCTGTGTTGTAACATGTTTCCCTCAGCTCCGAGGATGTCGTCGGGCTATATTTGTCTTTACCGATACTGTAGACGATATCTTTCGGAATGTCTCCGTATTGAATTCGACAGTCAATGGGCCGTCGCTTCCGAAGTGGGGCAAAGCAATTCAAGTCTATGGGAACTTTTTTATTGCTGATCTGCCTGAAATCCTCGTAATAAATGTTATACGGTGGACGTCTATCGTCCGCTTCGTCCCATACATCGAGCAACTGGCTATCAGTATAATTTTGCTAACTTCTTCATCGTGTACATTCGTGATATAATTTCTCTCTTTGAATAATTACATTTTCACGACGAATCGTAATAATTGATGCGTTTCCAGTTTCCATCCGAAGTTTACACCGGAACAAAATAATATGTAAATTGCAATGATATCAGCTCTCAAAAGCACTGCTATTATTAAATATTCTTTACTACAGGATTTTCCTAAATTTTTCTGCAATGGAACACTTTGAAAAATCAGACATTTTAACGGAAACCTTGGCTTATTTTTTAGGTTTGGTAAATCCTACTTGTAAATTTTTTTTACAAATAAAGCATAAAAATATTAATAAATAAAGCACTTAATAGCTTTGATGATTTCTCCCTCTAATTACATATCTTGTTGAAATCAAGCAAAATATTTATATATTCAATTCCAACATCTGCCTGATTCTGCACTTTGACTTCGTCGCAGCATAATAAGAAAATCCAGCTTCGCATAAAATAGGTTCTAGAAAACGGAAGTAAAATAAGAATAGTTTGTTTTTAAATATTGGGGAACTCGCCCAGAATTCTCAAAGACTAATCGTTGTACTTTTCTTTCACTGAATAAATCAATTAGATTTTCAGAGTCACTTACACCGAAACCTATAGGTTTAGCTGTCACAGAAAATGGATTCTGATCCCTCACTATTTTTCAGATCATATTTAGAAAGAGTTGATTTCAAGTTACATAGGTGTTTTAAAAACATTCTGGAAACTTCATCATCTACTTTAAAATTTAATCTATTCAAACATTCATATAATGTTGGAAAATAATTAAAAGTATTAGATTCAACTGGTGAAATCCAAATTTGTATTTTTTTAAACAAAATATGTAATTTTATCTCTTTTATTGAAAATTGTAATACTTTCTTGTTCCTTGTAATGAAAAGTTAATTCCACTTTGTAAAAATATCTGCCATATATGCAAGATTTATAACCCATGAAGGATTTGTTAAGACTTCAACAAAATATTGTCCTGAATTATTTTGTGCCTTGAAGAAGATTAATAACTCTTTTCAAAGCTAAAAAAGTCTTAATATTGCTTTGTGTTCACTACTCATTTCAGCACACATAGTTTTATTTAATCAGTATTGACGTGGTATTGTTTTTTGTAGTTTATAACTTTCACAGCTTCATTCATCAAATTTTTAAAAATCTGTGAAAATTTTTTGTCATCAGTAATTTTTCTAAAAACAATTTCAGATCCTCCTTTGTTTTACTGCTTCGTGAGCTTACCTAACAAGACATAATTAAAATGTCTTATAACCAGCAAAATATAATTAATATAATTTATAAGGTTGTTGGACATATTTCCTCATTGTCTAGTTAAATAAAATATTCAATTATAATTTCTGACTTTAAATTTAAAATAAATATGAACTGTATAACTCTGGGTTATAGTAATCTCTATATCAGAGTTCTAGTTTACAGAACATGTCCATAGTATTCATTGTTACCCATGTTTCCTATTGTAGCGTTATTGAATTGGTTCCGAAAAAAAACTTGAAACAAAGAAAGGTGTGAGAAATTATTTCACTTTCACCCGTTAGATATAAACGGAGTTTTCGTCTTACGTACTGATTAAGTGGTATTATAACAGTATATTATAATTCATAGTATTCATCGATTTTTTTGCGGAACATAGTTTGGGAAACCCGGCTATAGCACATAAAAGAAGATATACAAAAGATATTGAAATCCGAGAGCGTAAATGAAAATTGTAAGATCATTTGAAAAAATAATGAGGTATAAATCAAGAGTCCCCAAGATTAATAAGCAGTGGAATAGTACGGTTAACAGGACAGACAACAATAACTATATATAAATCAAATAATTATATTGGGTGCATGTAGTCATTATTATTGGGGAGTAGCTTTATTGATGTTTGGCTTCAAAATTCGTATCGTTTCTAAGTAAGGATAAGATTTACTTATTTCGCCCATTATTCCCCCATATAGTTAGGATGGAACGACAAATAGAATGTGGGTTAGGAGAAGATAATTTTGGTTTTTAGGAAGAATGTAGGAACAAGAGAGCAATATTAGCTTTGCGTCTAATTTTAGAAGAAAGGATGAGAAAAAACCGGCTAACTTTAATGGCATTATTCACGGCCTTTAATAATGTGAACTGGAACACACTATTAAGGATTTTCTGTTCGCTCACAAACATTTGATTGTTCGTATTGAATAAATGTTACTATCTGCGTACCCGGCGATGTCCGAGAATGATTTGCTAGCCCGCTACAGTATTTGCCAGACAGACTTTATTTTTTGTCAAAACGTCATTAAACCCTCAACGAGAGCATCAGGTTTGAAAATTTACCTTTTCACGCCATCTACTTTCATCAGAGGCACCGTGATGACTCAGTATTTTAGTCGAGTCAAGAAATCTACTGGTACCTTAAGAAATGTCCGAGAAAATTATTATACCAAGAAAAACTATCAATCTCACTAACCGTGAAAAATATTTGTACACATGCAGTTGTCGGCCGTTTTTAAATTTTCGTACCCTCGAACCCTACACGTAGTGGGGATATAATAGTGTCTTAACCCTACAGTCTTACTTGCTCGCAGTCGCACGGAACACGTATACAAAATTTGGTCGAAATTTCTCACCGCGATAGAATTATATATATATATATATATACAAAGAACTTCGAGTTACAATTTTCAACTATATAGATAGTTGAAAATTGTTACTCGACGTTCTTTGTATATTTCTGGAGCGGCAATTGTAAATTCAATAACTGTTAACATGGAATTGTTGTATTATATCGTGATACACTAAAATGCATCAATGTATCATGCTTCATGGTTAGAATTATTCATTGAATTTTCTGTGTCTCATGATTATGGAATTAGTGCTAAGGACTTAATTAATATTGGCTGGGAGAGTGAAATTAGGTGTTATTGGAGACGTAACCCCCGTCCCCTCAGCTGTGGTGAACCTGTGGTTTGGTTGATCCCATCCCAAGGGACCAGATGACCTCGAAGTAGCCTATATCACATTAATAAGGTCACTAACCTAATTTAATTAGACCAAATTTTGCAATTTATAGTGCTATAATATTATCATAGTCGTACTTAAAATTCACAGTATCACATTAAATTTAAAAAATTATCATAAATTATTATTTCAAATTATAAAATTCAACAAAACTTATAATTTTGAACAACACGCCCTCGAATAAGAATTGGCTACTACTGGTAGAACTAATTCCAAATATTTAAGTTATATTGGATCTAGGCTTACAATCAATGTCTTCTGCTTAAAAAGATGCAGATATTATCTCTGTATAATAATCACTGCCTTATATGTCTTGTTTGACTTGAGCTCTTAGGTCTTCTTTTCTCGAATATTACCAGGCTACTGTGCTAGACGATTCTCTGTTCTAGAATTTATTGATCGTATACAATAAATTACGATTTATGTCTCACACACAAAGCTTATACAACCAATTTCGAAGAGGTTATTGCAGAACTTATTGATGACTCGATCTACGACTTGTACACATTGAATCTTGCTGTACCACTCATTGTCAGATTTGCAATGCGAGACTTTTTTTGCCAAAAATATATTACTTTATTAGAGTTAACAAAGTGTTACATTTGTGATTAGTTATTCCTTCAAAATATTAGCATAATATGTTCCAATGATATGGTTTGGACAAGATAAAAGATTTATTTATTGGTACAAATATTTCATTTTCGTGAAATTGAGACCATTAAGTCTTTCATAACAGAATATTGTGAAATAACGCATTTGTAAAATCTAATTAAATCGCTTCCTAGTCATGATTGTCTATGACATTTTGACAATGCCTCTGGAACAATGACAGAACTCATGCTGATATTTACTGGAATTCATCCATAAACTCGAACGACGTTCTATCCATTCTATGGAAACGACAGTTACAATATCATTTGCTGTTGGCGAGTTCAACAATTAATTATCTTCATGTTGACTGCATAAGTTGCAAGACGAAAGTTCTTATTACGTGCTTGGAATATTAATTTTATAAGGAAGAAACCACGATAAATTGATATTGTGTCTCATGTCTTCTGTTTAACATAGAAGTATTATTTATTGGTACAAATATTTCATTTAGTTGAAGCTTGACCATTAGGCCTCTCTTAAGAAAAGATTGTGAAACTTCACATATAACGCATTAGGGAAGTCCATCGCATCCATTTTGCTTACCTATTGATTGTTGTATGAGTCCAAATTTGGTTTTAAAAGCTTGTAAATTATTCCGTCATTCTTAGCAACTGATAAAATTGTTTAATAATTATTGAATCCTATAATTTGCTTCATATCACCCTCCGATATTTGTATTGAAGAATCTAATTGGGCAGCAGTAAATCCGTGAAATATGTTATGTCACGCATTGAAAAGGCGGTTCAAATTTAAAACCGGAAATATACACAATTAAAAGTTTAAAATATCTTTTCATCATTATGTGTTTCTGGTGTTTGGAATTGATCAAATGTGGCCTTAGCAGGAGGTAAACATATCTTCCTTATTGCGCTAAATGCAATATGGCGTATTACCAGTATTCTCTGTCAATGCTCGATGACGTAATGTGCTTATTTTACTATAATTTCTTCAATGTCTATTTTAGGGGTTTATCATCTCCAGATATTATCCTCGAGATTCTAAAAATATGTTTTGGTGCATTCTGACCACGCGTTTAAGACTATTGTAGCAATAATTCCTTAGACTGGTCTGATGCAACCCTCCATGCTAACTTATTCTGCCCAAGCCTTTTCATTTCTACAAAACTACCACATACTTCCTAAACTGCTTAGCGTATTCCATCCACGGCCTCCCTCTTCTCTTCTTACCCAACACACTTCCCTCTAATGTTAATTTTATAAGACCCTCATGTCTTAAAACCTCACCTAAATATCTATCCCTTCTCTTGTATGGAGAATAAAGAACATACAAAGAAATATACAAGCCTACATTCTTTTTAAATGGATTATTGAATATTCTATGTTGGATTCATGATGATCTGTTAATGAAAAGGAAAGGAGATCAATTAATTACTCATCAGAATGGTTAGTTTAATCTGAACAGTCATCTGAATTGTTTAATGTGATATAAAAACTATATTCCCGTAACATCAAACTTCTATTCAGATTCAAACTAACCTAAAATAAAATAAATGAGCTCACAATGTACTAAAATTGTAATTATAATTGAACTTTACTTATACTCCTAACAACCAGAGAAGATATATAATTTCTAAAGTATTTTGTTGCGATTAAATTGAGACACGTTCTGCACTCTGAGAAATTCAATTTGATGAAATGTTCCTCTTCTTTTCAGGTTCTGCAATCGCGTAGAATAGACACATGAGACAATTGCCAAGATGATATTCGCAGTTCTGTTGTTGGCAGCACTGTCGACACCACTCTCAGAACAACGGCAAGGTAACTGAAAGCGAAAAACTAAAAATTCAATAAATGAATTATAAAATAGTTTCACAACTTATTTTTTGCATTTTTTCTTTATTCATCTCAGTTTTCATAGCTGATATTTAACATATTGTTAAATAACATTTCGGCTGTAACCGTCTCTGGACGCTGTTCAGAAAGCAAAATTGTCTTCTATTTATGTAATTAAAAGTAAATTTATATATTTATAATTAATTTTTTTTTATATTTGTCTGTAGTAGTCTAAATCAGTTCTAAAATCTAGATGAAACGATGTACTAGTGGTACAGAACTTTATTAAATACTGAAATTTAATGATAAGCATATTAATAGTAATTTCGATATTTAAAATGTCGATAATTGAATAATGTGTTTATTTGAAACAATATATTGTCAAAATAATTCAAAACTAACTGTAATCTTAGAAAACAAAAGTTGATTATACTTAAAATTTTGTATATTTAAGTCGAATACTAATTATTTTTTAAATTGTACACAATCCATGGATAGAATTAGTTTTATCACTTCAAACTTTGAGGTTAAGAAATTTGTACTTTTTAACGTATCAGTCTGTATTTTTCAATTGAGTTTCTTGTTATAGTTCTTTATATATTTCTGATATTCTCATTTGTATGTTTCAAGGACCGAATTTTAAATTAATTCTGATTGCGAATAATTTATAAATAAACATAATCTATAATAATGAATAATAAAATATTAATATTACTGTTATTTTTCTCAGTTTTATTACGTATTTCTCATAGTATGCACCATTAGCTATTGATGAATGTTATAATTTGACACATTCATTTTATTGAAAAGTGAACACCTAATTTTATTCTTAGTGATATTAGCATCCTAAAAAAATAAGTAATTGATATGAAGGAGGTATTAATAATTACAATGTTTATATTATAACAAAATAAAAAATAAATTAGCTTAAGCCATAACAAATTAGTAATTGGTGTTATTAATTTATGACTTCATAACGTCTGCATTAATTTTTAAGAAAGGAATTACACGAACCTTCAATTTCTGCATTAAGAACACGACTGTTATAGATAATATACTGTAACATGAAAAGTTACGGTGAACAATGCAGGCCAGCTTGCGAGTTGAATTGTTGATGAACTGACGCAACCTGGGCCAACAATGTGGTCTGGCGAGAGGTTGGGAGTCGTCATGGGGTGATTGGAGAAGCAGGTTGTGTCGGCGGGACGACGAGAGAATGACCACGCCCTGCAGATATAATTTTTTTTTCATGCTCTAATTGAAAGTAAAACTATTAAAATCAATTTTTGGTGTTTTTATGAAAAATACCTGGCGCCCTAAAGGAATTAAGAAATCCTCGAATACGGAGGAACGCAGAATCCGCTACAATACATACAGTGCCAAGTTCTTGTATTACCATCTTTCAAGACAAATTACTATATAAATAAAATTTATAAATTAATGTGACTTTTGTAAATAAAAACTTAACTTATAATGGTCAAAGTCAGGTTTTATTAAAATTTACATTAACTCAAAATGTTTCCTCCCTATTTTTAGGGATCAATTTAGTTGTTTGTATATAATTTAAAGAATCTGTGTTAAAAGAAACACTAGTTCCTTTCAACTACTGACAAGGCCGTAAATTTTAATTAATTCTAACTTTTAAATTTGTAAATAAATTTTTAGTAAAACTAATACCGTGGTCTGACGTGTCTGCTTGTTTTTAACCAAAATGAACATATTAGAAGATAATTTTTGGCATTTTCAAATATTTTAAGTTAATCACCTTTGTAGAATTTTATACTAACAAAATTTCGTTGAATATATTTCCCTTAAATTTTAAATGATATTACAGTTCATTAAATATATTTTTTGTCTTAAGTTAATAACTAAGATCTCATACATTTATTTTTAGCAAATAATGAACACTTAGTAAAAATCCAAATTAAGAACTAAACAGTGAGATTATATTCATAATTTCAATTACTTTTCATTTATTAAGTTTCTGATGGCATATGAACAGTTTATTTATTTAATGTAAACAAATATTAAAAACAAAATATACTTTTATCAATGTATTAAAAGAAAATATATTATTTGTTTCAGTTGATGGTGGAACTGAAGGAGGAGGTTGGATGACAATCGTGTTAGATCCTCTTCCACCGCCGCCAGAGAGACGGTCTCCAGAACTTTCAACTGAAACCCCAACAGTAGTTTCTCACAGCAAGGAACAAGGCATGGCATCACCCAGAGTGGAAGTTCCAGTTGAGGAGAACTTGACTGTTACAGACGGCCTAACTACTGTATTCCAAGAGGCTACTAACAAATCGTTCTTGGATAGTATAAATATTTTTCCTAGTGTATCAAATGAAAATGTTAGCAGAACTTCAACTGCTGAATACTTGACGGACACAACCACTAACCTTGTTGAAGATGTGACAACTACCGAGAATTATACATCACCTGACTTCACGTTTGAAATCATTAACGTAACAGAAAGCTCCAATAGTTTTTCGATTGAGAAGGATGTTGAGTATTATACTAGTACTGAAGACGATAACTTGCCAGTTATATCGACGACGTTTGCTGAAGACATAACCAGCCCTGTCAGTTCGGAGGTGGATTCGAATACAACTCATCAGCAGACAACCTCGAATCCTTACAGTCACTGGGACGCTGACAGTGCAGAGCAGGAGCTTGAAATGGAGATGGGACGATCAGCTGAAATAAACTCGTCGTCTAATCCGGAAGAAAACGTCGGAAACTACGACGACTATGATACAGATCCAAAGGAGGCAATAGCATCGTCGCCCACAACTACGGTACCTCCATTCACGCAGAGGTCATACATCCTTCAACTGGCGGGAAACTCTACCATCGTCAAACTGCGCCAAAACGATTTCGCCAAGTACCTCAAACTCAACCTGGCGGCGCGGCTGTCGCTGGAATACGACAACGTCAAGGTGAATCGGGTGGTCCTGGAACCACCAAAGTTGTTGGTCAATGTGAGCGTCGTGACACCATCAGGTTTGTCTTCAGATGGCGTTGGAGGAGGTGACAACTTGGAGGAAGAAGAGGAAGAGGAACCGCTGCACTTGATGGCCGAGACGAACGCTACACTGCTGGAATTGTCCGGGGAGGAGTATCACGTGGTGCGGATGTTACCGCTGAGGACGCGGCCCACTGCTCCTGACGTCGAGGACACTGACGACGGATCTGACGATCTAGATGAGGCCGCGGCCGTGAGTGATCGTCATTCGGACATCGAATTTGTCATCTTCACTGTTCTAGGCGGCGCATGTGCTGCAGTCATAGCCGTTACCATCGTTCTGACGGCCTTCCGTTACCTGCGTCGCCTTAGCGACGCCGGCGTCCAGTGGCTGCCACCGTGGCAATTGCGAGTGCCTCACCATCGCATGGGCGACGTCTCCACCCCCGCTCCACCGCAGCCGCCGCCGACTGTCATCTACTCGGGCTCCTTCGCGGCTCGAGCGCCTGCCTGGAGGACTGAGGAGCCCATCGGTGTCCCAGAGCTGGAGATGGAAGGCGGCGTCCCTGTACTGTTCCTGCCGCCCCCGACGTCGCTGCCCTCCAGCAAGCTGCAGATCTTCAACTGCAATGCGAAGAACCTGCTCATTCCCTTACCGACGCCTCAGCGTTCCTGCACCCATAAGGACACATCTCAGACGCAGGAAGTGCGTGCGGGTCACGATAATCCAAACTACTGCGGGTAGGATCAGTGATCGTGGCTCACCTAAGACATACGTAAATAGTTTGAACTAATATGCAGTAAAACACTAACGCTTATCAAAACAAATACAGCCTGTTGATGTAATTTAATTCATAAAACCTTGTTTTAGAATCCATCTATCACCGGGATCAAATCTATCCCAAATTACATACATACATTAGTAGGAGATTTTATTTGAAGTTTTTCCCCTATATAAAAACTCAATATACCCCTATTGTAAATATTTGCTACGATGTGAAAAGTGTATTTGGTTTGTTAATATAAAATTATTTCAAGCAGCATTTGTGATAAATTTCTAATGAACAAAATACTTTCAATTATTTTACCCATCAAATTAGAAAACAATAAATGTTATTACGAGTATTTGGTGAAGCATTCATTAATGTATTTCAATTACTCAAAGTATTTTATTGATAATATTTGATAAAACCTGAGACCCTTATATGTAATACGAGTACAAAAATCAATAAAAATATACATCTATGTAGTATATTATTTAAAATAGTTTGCATTAATTTAAAATCATAAACCGTACGCATATCTATGCCAAAAAATAATTTTGAACTTTGTAATAATTTCTTTATTATGTCACATAAATTTTATAAAATAATGGCTTTACCTATGTATTTCGTTTATTGTAAATAAATCTCTTTTAAAGCAATAAAATGGTATTTGTTAATGTATTAACATAGTTGACACATAGATCGAATATGAATATTATTCTTTGGGGAGAATGCCTTATGGGTTTTATTGAAAAAAAAAATAGTTTCTTCAATGACTTAAATAATTTTAGGTATTTAACGCAGACATTTGTTTGAGAAGCGTACAATTAGCACTGATATATTATCATACACAAAGTATTATAAAAGAATGTAAGGAAATACAATAATTCAACAGGATTGGGGTTTATTGATACAATCATTATAAAACTGATGAAAACGACCAGAAAACTTCAGTATTTTAATTTTTAACCAATTTGGACCTCGCAGTGTCACCGTAATAGTTGGTGTGCCTCGAAGATAACCTGATATATATACATCTGAGAGTAACAGAAATACCTATATTACTAGATGTTTTACGCCTGTTTTAAATTAAGAAAATAATCAGATGACCTTTAACAGACAAATGTTTTATTAGGTAAGCCAAAGTTTTGGTACCTCTTTGTACCCCTTCAAGGTATCTGGCTGTGCCTCGGAAGAAAAAGCCAGTGCTATTGTTGTGAACCCCTGTTTTTGATTGATAATTTGCTTGTTCTGTTAGAAGATTGGTGAGTGACTTACTGCCTTTTATTATTTTTTTCATTATATATATTTTTTGGCTTGTATGGTCTCATGTAGAGCATTTGATTTCACAGATTTTTTACCTTGAAGAGGTACCAAAACATTGGCTTACGTAATAAAGAAATATCTATAATTAACTGTGCATATAATTTTATTTGATCAAACAGTAACATCGTTAATAATAATTATTTATACCTTGAAACATATGAGAATTTAGCCGCTAAAGTTATTCAGAATTATTATATTAAATTTCAGGCAGCACATTTGAATGTTTGAGACAAGGCAGTATCAGACGAGGGGCATGGACGGTCTAATCGGGAGAGCCGATTGCAGAACAGTTTCTGACAACAGAAATTAGGATTATCTAGCAGTAAATGCCACCAAACCGGAGGCAATTGAAAAATGAAAACTGTAATAATTGGTCCCAAAGTGTAGTCGTCAGCCCGCATAAAGTGTAAGCTCATCAGTAGGGAATGCAAATTTACGAGAAAGTGAATTTCTGGAATTAGATTGTGTATTTCTCAAAGATGCTATTAGTAGGGGAGGGTAGAGTAACAAGGGAGGTCTACGGAGAACAGAGAGATAGTTTTGAAATCAGAATTTGAAAAGGGAAAGGTGAAATGAAGGCAGCTGAATTGTTGTTTAGTTTTATAAGACAGAACTATGAGTTTTAAATTGTAGGTCTTTAATGAGAGAGTAGAAATGAATCCTCAAGCGCTGACTTCGATCTCGCAGAACTTCCAAAACACACCATAACGTCTAAATGATGCCTGCCTGAATTGTCCTGTGGAAGATGGATACGAGACCAGAACGAGGTGAATGACAGAAGCTGGCATTATCAAATGTAAAATAATCTCTGCTACACGACCCACAGATGACGTTATTGTGGTATTCAGTTCTAAAACTGGTCTGAAGCAACCCTATATGCTAACCAAATTTTCATTACCTGATAACTATCACATTCCACAACCTCACCAACCTGCTTATCGCATACCAACCTTGGCCTCCTTCTTCTGTTCTTACCCCATACACTTCCCTCTAATAATAATTTTACAATGTTTTAAAACATGGCCTATTAATTTATACCTTCTCTTGAACAATGTCCTTGTTATTGTTCACTTTTTCATTATTCTGTTTAGAACGTCCTCGTTAGTGATTTTATCCACCGATCTGATTTTCGGCATTCATTTATAGCACCACATTTCAAAGGCTTCTATTGTTTTCCATTCCGCAACTCTAATCGTCCACGTTTCGCACCCATATAACGCCACGCTCTAAACGAACATTTTTAGCAACGATGTCTTAATATCCACTCTTATATTACCCCTAAATAAATTCTTCTTTTCGCGAAAGCCTTCCTTGCCTATGTTATCCTACTCTTTATGTCTACTATAATTCTACCATCCCTAAATATTACACTTCCCAACTAGCAGAATTTCTAACGTCTGTCAAAATATCCCTTCCCAATCTAACATCCTCTCTCATTCCACTGTTTTCCATGCTACAGCCATTTACTTTTGTTTTCCCTCTTTTTTTACCCTGACCTTTTTCCAGGAACACGTTCATGCCATTTATTATGTTTTCCAGGTCTTCTTTCGACTCCCCTAATACTACAATATCATTGGCAAAGAGTAAGGTTTTCTATTTGTTCTCCTTGTTGTATGATTCCATTTCCATATTTCGTTTAAAAATTCTTCATCGCCTGTTCTATATATAGGTTATAGAGCATGAGCGACAAACAATCATTTCCATATTTTCTTTCTTTTCTTGATCTTATATACTAATTACAGCTGACTGCCTTCTGTATAGGTTATGTATAAGCCTCCTTTATCGATATTTTATTCCCAGTTCATATTATCAAACGCTTTCTCTAAATCTACAAATGGAATGAACGTAGGCTGTTTTCTTCTTATCCTGACTTCTAAAATTAGCCGCAAAGCCAATATTGCTGCTTTTGTCCCTACATTAAAACCAAATTATCACAGATAACCTGAAAAATTTTTTCTATTGACACATTGTAAATACCCATATATATATATATATATATAGTCTCGTACAGGTTTGGAAAAAATAACTTAATTTAAATTAAACACCAAAATTAGAAACTTTTTTTTTTCATTTTTTTTCTCTGTTGCACGTTTTCGCTCTTGTCAGCTAAGGATAACGAATGTCCTCAGTAGTAGGCACACCGAAATTAAATTTAGTACTCCTTTTGTAAATTTATTTCAGGAGTACGAACTAGTTAACTGATTCCACAGTTCGCTGGTGTAATGGTGTGGACGCGTCGTTTTGTACTCACCCAACTTCCATTTCTCTGTTTCAGTAACATACTGACACCCATGCTCTTGGTAAATCATTCGTACTACATTTTTGATGTATTAATATTTTCATTTGAGCCACTTTCGTGACTGTTTCTTGTGTAGAGGTTTCAACGATGATAGCCACGTATGCGAAGCGATAGTTACTGGAAATGCACCCGAACTTTAGGAAGGAGAGAATTCCGAGAACGCGTGTCAATGGTGTGACAATTAAGAAAGGAGTTGGCCTAGCCTGCCAGCTTCCCGAGCTGGAAATGCAAAGGAATTTGCTTAGAGAGCGAGGCGGACACGTCGAATATCGAGTGACGGCAGGAATTTAATAACTCTGTCGTCAGTTTTGTCACTCCCCTTTTGAGCCGCCACACATTCAGCGTTGCTAATATTTCACTGTGTCCCTCTGCTTTCTTGTCCAGCAAAGCCGCAAAATATCCTATTCATCACAGCTTCGCGCCAAAATTAAAAAGCGCATCGTCCCCAAAGAGATCGCCCTCTAGCAATGAACTCAACGTAAAAGTCTAATAATTCTAATAGAAGAACAATCTTTATCTATACTTTAAATGATGCGTAACTTCCATTAGTGAAATGAATCGGGTAAACCTACGCAGTCATCTAGAGTAAACAAAGTTATCTGTCAATCATGGTAACTCAGTGATTTTCTGATACTCCTCAATCCGACCGTGTAGCAAAGAAAAAAGTTCATATGCGATAGTACGAACTGTTTCTATGGTCTGTGACGGTGTATCAAGCTAGGATCATCTCTCCATTTTGTCGAAAGCGACGTTCTGCCTTTTTACGAGGGCACCTTTCCTTGTAAATCTCGTGGTTGGTTGATGAGCGTCTTTCTATAAGTACAACTGCTTTAAACCATAGCCCGGGGGCCCTAGTTAACCCTTGGCTACCTTGCTCTACCTTCCGCATCCCCCCTTTTTCAATTCCCTTCCTATGCTATTAAAGGGGAGTTGCCTGTTTCAGGATCACCCTCATGTAGCCTGTTACCCAAAAAAAAAAGCAATCAAAGAAACAGCCTTTCGTTTACGATTCTAACTTCGAGGCCGCTCCTATCGCTTCCCCAGTTCATCCCAGACTATCTCTCTGGTTACTTCTCCTCCCTTCATTTTGATCATTTTGGAATGTCACTTTATTGTAGAACTTATTGGCAGAATTTTGGCACTATTTCGGTATTACAATGTCACTAGATGTTTCCTTTCCAAGATCGATTAACCTTTTTTCAAATAAACTCAGGTCAACGATGCTTGTGGCTAATCCACTGCGGAAGAAAATAACACGTATGTTCAATGGAATGCAGGGTTTTCTGATATTTCTTTCTTTCGCTTGCCTTCACGTCAATCCACATTTATATATATATACTATACAAAAATTCCGCGTTTAACAATTGTTTTACACGCGTGGAGTCTTATTTATTGACGTTGGCTCGGCAATTGGTAAGTAAACGTCATAAGCATACATGCACGTACAACTATTCGCTCTACATATCTGAAACAAACGTCTTTAGTGTCAGCAGGTTACGGTGACGTCAAAAAAATACGATAAGATTGCCAAAATTTGTTTCACGGCAAAAAACAAATGGTTGAAGGGAAAATGCTAAGATCTGTTAAAAAATCATGACAAGACTATATTAATTGCGGTATCTTACATTGTGTTTCGTTTCTTTACCATGATGTATTACCATTTAATGATGGAATTATTTATCAGTTTTAGATACTTAATAGAGTTTTAACGACTACGTACCTCCTTATTTAATTCAAGAAAATTTCTTTTCCACATTATGCATCGAGCAACATTTTGTCGTGTAAATGAACTTGTCTGCTTGGTTCATGCTTCAGTATGCAAGCTTTAAATTGTCAACCGAAGCGGCGTAAAGCTTTTGTTAACTGAAGTTAGCTAAAAACGAATATATATCTATATATAATAACAAAAACATAGATTAGCTATGTTGAAAAACAAGCGTTATATAGTTTCGTAAAATTGTGTCCTGCTTACATTTTTTATATTTATTCGGTTTTAACAAGCCCCTTAACAATGTACTAGGAACATTTAATAATTTAAAAAAATATATGTATAAAAACATTTTAATAGGTATATTTGATACTTACATGACTTCAGGTTCCATCACTGGGATTAGCTGAAAACACCTGATGGATTAAAATTGTTTTGTTTAGAACCTTAAAATTATAATTATGGATGACATGTCCACTTGAAGTTTGCGCAATAGTTGAACGTTCAGTGACCCTGATTTTTCTGATATAAATTTCAGTTTGTGTTATAAATGCATGAACACTCTTCTTCTATAGTTGTATTAGACCTCTGGATCGAATACTGGAATTACCTCCGTAGACTGTCATCAGTTATGAATACAGGACTAAGCATATGCTTGGAAATCCAAACATATAACTTTTTATATTTGTCTGTAATATCGCTGCTGAAACAAGTGTGAATGAAATGCCATTCTATTTGAAAAAGCGCATTAAAATAGATTATCATCTTTCAATTTTATTGTTTTGGTGCCTCAACATAAAAGTTTTTGTAAATCTCTGACAAAATTACCTTTTGCAGTTTTTTTCAGTTCGGTTCATGAAGTTGGGAGTTTCATTACTTTATGCTCACGTCCCACCATTTTGTCAGCGGTTGCGTTTCACCGAGTTAGCACGTGCGTTCGCCTACACGTTCATTGCGGCATAATTCTATCAGGGAGGTAAGTGAAGGGGTAAAATGTAGCACTGGTTTGTAATGTGTCAACTAGCCTTTGATGGGCGAATTTGCGAATGCATGACAATTCCATTCACAAGCAATACTAGCTTCAAACGCTGTCCATTAAATCCACTGGACGTTTTGATTGATTGTGGTCTTAACGACACGGTGATATCAATTGCACATTAACTTCTATTAGTTAGTTGAAGACCAGGATAAAAAAGAATTACACGATCTCTGACCATCAGCACATGAGATACGATAAATGGGAACCTAATTTATTACGCCTTAAAATAAATAAAACTGCACTTTTTCCTTCAGAAGTAGTTTTCATTGTAATCATTTCATTGGTTTCGTTGATTGAACTGAATACTGTTAATAAAATGAGAAAATTATTTTGTAATCTTATAAATGATTATGCAAAACTGAATATTTCCCATATGACACGTCATTTTAAAAGCTTTAATTTCTTTCTACGTATAAGTGTAATATCTATTATTATAAATTATCTTAAAGCCATAAGGGGGAGCTTACGCGATATTGAGAATAATTATCAGTTCTTATACAGAATAAATATTTTATCTGTTCAAAACATACCAGTCAATATTGAAAGCTTTGTTTGTGCTTGACATTATAAATCAACTGGAAAAGACTTTCCATTCTCAGCTCTCAACAGATCCAGTGGTAGCCTTCCACATTTCTTTATTCCGCCACTTAATTTTAAATTAAATTTTATTTTTGAATTACTGAATTATTTATTGCTTGTGTCGACAATGTGGTGAGGTCAGAGCGACCTCCAGTTTCTGAGTGTAGTTTATATTTGGAGAATAAGAAATTATGGTCATTTATTTACTGAATGGTGACAGAGGCGTCCTTAAAATGTTGTTTTGACACTTTTGCAATGCAACAAAATTACGTTAACGATAAAAGAAAGTGTCAAGTTCGTGGCAGAACTAGTGTTAAAATTTAACAGACGTGGAAATTAGACCATGTCTGCGTGCTTGTAAAACATACCATTGTTTCAATCAGCGTGGTTTCCGCAGTTGTCCGTCAACAAGTAGAAAAATAATTAGAGTTAATTTTAAATAGAGGTGATCAAGAAAGAACAGGCACTTTCAGTACCGAGGCCAATTCTGCCGTATAAGGTGAAGAAGAGTAACTCCTTTGACAATCTTACAATACACCTATAATATTCAAGTAAATCCAGTCAGCTCAGAAAAAGAAAATTGACTGCTGGTAGTGCAATAAATGATCTAGTTCTGATGGTAAGAAGTTTGATCCATTTGACGACCATCCGGGCACCACTGAGTCAACAGGAAAATCAATAGGAGGAGAAGTGTAAAGTGGTTGTGTGACATGGGGAAGACTTGCACATTATAAATTATTTTCCCAGTTTTGTTCTATTATTTCTTTTCTTTTTCATGTCCTAATTCTCCATGGTCTTGTTGACATCTTGAGCACTTCAGTGTCACTGCTGTTCAGTGGAATGATTTTCTTGAAGTTAAACACTAATTATTTTATAAATATTATTGCCAATAATAATTTTGATGTTGTTGACAGAAGGTTTATGGAACCATAAGACCATGTTGTAACATTTCCGCGTTTACTATCTGCTGTCTTTAATTGCTAAGGCAAGTGTTTTTGTTGAATTATGGAATTATATGTTTACATTAAATTGACAAATCCTTTTTCTATTATTTTCAGCACATTTGGATATTATTTTAATTACTCGAGGAGTATTTCCTCTTCGAAATTTTTTTGATGTTTACGATCCGATGGTTTCCACGTTTCTTAATTGGGCCTACGAGAATACTTCATATTTCTTGATTTAGGGTAGCATGATATGGATGAAAAGAATGTGTTCAATGTTTCTTTTTCAATCTGGCACCAAATATAGTTTTTTGTTTAGTTTGGAGTAGTCATTAAAATTTTTATCTCATTAATTTTTTAACTTAAATTTAATATCATTACTAAGCCTAAGCTCTAAATTTACTATTAGGCGTATTGTACGCTAGTTAAATAAAATCAATTTTAACCATTTTCAAGATTTCGGAAAACTAATGTCCATGAAGTCCTTCTGGATGCAAAACAAAGTTCTATAGTTTTACTTTGTACACGCGGCGTGTTATCACAAGCAATGATTTACTTTTTATTCATTCCATTAAATGAAATGTAAGAGCTAGTTGTGGTGATTCCCTCTCGTAGCTGGTAGTATGTTGTAGTAATATTATTAAATTAATTTTATCTTTATTTATAAATATTTAATAAAAGATTATTAAATAATTTCACTACCTTTTGTATACATTCAATAAATTTTAATTTATGTATAACTAAATATGAAATTGTAAAAATGGTAACTACACCATTCGATCTCAATCTGATCAAACAGTAATCGACTGAATGTGTATTAAAGTAGTAATTACTACTCTGAGATATTTATCTCCATATTTGGTTAAAGTTGTAATCGGCAAATTATTGACTTAAAGTACATTTTATTCTGGTTGGTTATTTCAATTTACATTACTTTCGAATTTTTTATATGTATATAAAATAATCCAGTGGCTATAAAAAGAGCAAGATAATTCACATATGAAAAGTAATTGAGAGAGGAAGATGTGTTATAAATATAAGGCACAAGGATAAATCAAAAAGACAAATATCGTCGTTCGTTGTAACTGAGTGAATAGTAACTCATTCATATTACAGACCCCTAATTGCACAACTTTTTGTTTTTAATGTGTTTATTACTTTATTTCGGCAGTTTATAGAGCTAATTTTTAAGTATTCGTACTATAATTTACTCATAAATACATTTGTTAAATTATCATATATCAAAATTCTCAGTCTCTAAACAATTATGTATACAATATATTAGCCAGTTAATAACTTATAATGAATACACTCATATACATTATTTAAATAGCTATTTTGAATGAAGGGTTTTAAATAAGGTACGTTACGGCTTTAGTTCGTTATACAGATGTAATGTTTACGAGTTATTATGTCAAGTTGTTTGGACACCATAGGCGTTTATGAAATGTAAAGGAATGGAGAAATTCTCCATCAAAATACTACATATTTGTGTTTTTAACCGGGTCAGGCGTTTATCAAAACAAACTTTTCAAAGGGGTTTTGTCGGTATTGTAAGGTGTAGTCAATAAAGATGACTAAGATGTCTGAGTACTTCATGGTACATTGTGCTTTAATGGATATCGTGAATTTTTTATTTATTTTGTTTTTGGTTAGTCTTCTTTCACGTTCATAGTTTATACCCTGTTGCGGCTCTGTAGGATCTGCTGTAAACTTCCCTTGCGACGTGGACACGACTATGACTAGAAACGCTAAGAAAGTTTTTCATACAGCAGGGTAGACCTAATAAATGCTGCCTATAAAAGTTGGGGAGATTTTGAGTGCTCCAAAAGAAAACCGCGTGTTAACGGGAAACGTCTTTGGGAATGGGATGAAGTTCTCCCGATGAAAAGACCGACCGTGCAAGAATAGTGGCATTGAGGTGACAGTCGGCCAAAGTAAATCCTTTTAATCTGCTTCCAAGAGCGTCGTCTTAGCTGTTCTGTTCGTTCGTAATTCCGTCCAGCTTGGCTATAATCCGCTGTAGACTCTTCCCCTTCGTCTCTGGCACGAAAAAGGCAACGAATGCAAAGCAAGCAGCACACATGGCACCGAAAAGCCAATAGCAACCTTTCATATCCAACTCATGGACCAATGTCGGAAAGACTTTAAGGGCACCGAAACAGGAAAACCACATGGCAGAGACGGCGATGGAATTGGCGGCGGCCCGAGTCCGCGAAGAGAACAGTTCCCCCAGGAAGACAAACGGGACGCTGCACAGCCCCACGGAGAAAGCGACCACGAACAATGACAGAGAGGTCACCGTTAGCCACTGGACGTCCGGGAAGAGGCCGACTGTCGCCATCAGCAGCGCCATGGAGCCTGTGGACGCCAATAGCAGCAGGCGACGTCCGGCGCGGTCGGCCAGGACGCTGGACACGAAACCGCCGAAGACTTGGAGGGAACCCACCACCACGGTGGATGCATGCGCCGAGAGGGCGCTGCCTGCAGCCTCGAAGATGCGCACGGTGTAGCTCAGTATGACGTAGACTCCGCTCAGATGCTGCGCCGTCAGCAGAACCACACAGATTAAAAGCGCCTTCCATGTACCACGCGTCCAGTTGCAGCGGGTCGTCGGCTCAGGCGGCGGAGGAGACATTTCTTCGGCGACCTCTGTTAAGGGCAATGCCGGTGGAATACCTTTGAGTGCCTCCAGCTCACCCTCGACGTAAAAGTTATTTCCCCGCAGCCAGCGCAAAGATTTGGCGGCATCTTCGTAGCGGCTCTTCTCAACTAAGTACCGTGGTGACTCCGGGATCCACAGGAGGAAGACCAGGAAAAGTAAAGTAGGACTCACGTGCACTAACAGAGTCGTGTAGTAAGATGCCATGGCGCCCACTATGTATGATACCAAGAACCCCAAGTTTAAGAAGAAGGTAAAGAAACACCCGAGTGTACCACGTACTCTGTCCTCCGAGATTTCCGTCACGTAGAGGGGGACCACGACGACGACGCCCGAGGCGGCGACACCGACGAGAAACCTGGAGACGTAATGAGCCACGACGCTGGCGGACTGCACCAACAAGACGCTCCAGTTGAAGATGATACACAGACACGCTAAGAAAATCAACACCTTCCGACTGATGTGCGAGGCCGCGAAGTTCCAGGCGGGGGAGATAAAAAGTGCCGTGAGGCACGGCAGAGACACGAGCCACGAGATATCAGCGTCACTCAGCTGCGTCACATTCTCATTTTGCAGCGCCGGGAAGGCCGTGCTGGGCCAGCCGACGGCGACCCCGTGGCAAAGGGTCAGCACATTAACTGAGCAAACAAGAACACATAATACATTAAAAATGAGTATTAAATTGTGTTATCTGGTGGACCACTGCACCAGCACATTGGAAAATAAACATACATAGGTCCGAAATAACAAGAAAGGGAATTAAATGATGTTTTGAACAATAATACATTTTATTCGTCTTTAGCAGTATTAATTTACAACCAAAATCTTATACTATTACCTTCGTATAATTCAGATGTCCAAAATAGAAAAGATTTTACAAGTACAACATACAGGGCGTAACAAAAATCGACGGAAAAATTTCGGGTCCTCGTGTTTAGAGAATAAAAAAGTGTATTACAGAATGAGTCTGCAAACTTATGGCCAGAGTATCTAAACATACAGCTAATCTTTGAAAACTCTGAAATCATAGATTCGATACTGTCAAATCTGACATTTTCCTACTATCCACTCCGCGTAACGTCCCTGAAAGCAACTACGATAAATCTCTGAGAAAATGTACAAAGCATTAATTTTTTTCGTTCTACATTGATTGTGATGAGACTGTATTTTGACTCATATATACAGATCGGAATGTATTACTTTTATTAATCGAAATTTTGCGGCTTATCAGCGGGGTCAATTGTTTATTATAAAATAACACAAAGTTGCAGTGAAATTCGTCTCCGTCATTATCAGATGAAATTTACCAAAATTTTGAGTCACAATAAACAAATGACCCGTTTTATGAACTGAGAATCATTCAATAAATCATTACATATAATTGAAAAAATAACTTTACTGGAATCAACTCTTATTTTAATTTTGCATCAGACTTCAGATATTCAAATAGTTATTGTTGTCAAACGATACGTGTTTATAAAGAGCGGTTTAAGAATCATTCATATTCCCCATCCGTAATACTATCACTGTTTAGTGATCTTTTACTGTGTAATTACGTTGACAGGGGGCTTTTGAAGAAAAATGTGCAATGTGTCATCGTACCTGCAATGGCCGCTGCATACTGTGGTCCGAGTCGTGCGCCTGCTTGGGATGCCTCCACAGCACACGCCTCAGAGCCGGACATCTGCAACACGACAACTATGCTCTTCAACTAGGAAACACTACAAAATAACGTGCATTTCAAATATATCAACAAATTGTTTTGTAATTTTTAGAGTCATACATATATTATGTCTCGTAGGCCGTACGGGGTATTATCCTTCTTTTTAAGTAACCATAATAAATTCTGAAACTGTTCATAAATACTTTTTATTGTTGGTACCACGGATTCATTATTCCTCTATACTGCGCGCCTCAAAAACATTAAACTTAAATTTACAGTAAGAAATCATAAGAATGTAAATAAATTGGATAACTTTCAACAAAAACATCGGCCAATTTAGGCACCCATGTATTGTATATTACGAAAACATAATTGTTGTCAAATTAGAGGTTCTGGAAGTCACTGAGTTTAATACTGATGTTCAACATGGCAGATAAGTTGAAGTGCAGCTCCTAGGAGTGGGGTGGAAGGGGGTCATATAACCGCCCCCGTGTAAACGTTAAGGCGCAGAGCAATTTCTACACACGTTACTTGCGACCCAGAGGCGAAAACTGTTTGAATAAAACATAGCCACTTATACGGGAAGGGGTGCAGAGACAGTTTAAGAAATTCTAAAACAGCCATTATTACCGCTGAACAAATAGTTTTCGCGGTCGTTGAGTTTGAAAGTGTCATTGCGTAATGGTCAATTTATACCCTAAATGTCAATATGATAATGAAAGGGAATACCCGTAGAGTTGGGAGCGTAAGTATTTTAACAGAAATAATGTAAAATAGATTGGCATTGGTGTCCAATCCAGGGTTATGGAAGTCGCTGAATCAAATTTGTAGTTGATTAATTAAATGTAGGAGTAGAGAATGAATAGGTAAATAATTATAATACGAAAACAACCGAAATTGGTATGGAACCGGAGGACCGTGTAAGTATATCGGGAATATTTCACATGTCTTGACGTGCGGGATAACTAAATGTACCTGTTTAAAGGCTTATTGCAAGCTACTTTGCTGTACATTTATTTTACTGCACGAGTCATCACTCCGGTTATGATGATATTTACATTCCGTAAGCTTAGATATAGCAAGGGGTGTGAATGCGACTTGCTCGATTTTACGCAATGACAATCCGAATAATAGAAATAAATACCCAGGTTACGTCGAGCACCCAGACAGTATAGAGTAGAAAAAGGAATTGCATTTTTTTAGTTTAATATATGAATACTAATACAGAATCTTAGCTATAAATTAATATGTGAAGATAAAACTTTGTACGCCTTTTCTAGATTTAGTATAGTTAAAGTTCACATGGAGGAGTGCAGAACGATAATATCTATGCATAATATATGTCATAAATACATGAAATTAAATAAAAAACATTTATTCTTTACGTTCTTTATGAATGTCAAACGCATAAATATCTCTGGTCAAAGAGACGCAATGAGTTTTGATATCGCTGAAGTATTTCAAATATATTAAACTAAATTAAATAAAACGTGCATACATTGGATAAACATTATATATTTGTGATTATATATCGGTGAAATACAGCTATTATTATTATTATTATTTGTGGTTTCAGAAAAATGAGTACATTCAGATATTCGCACTTATATTATGCCTCGAAATTGAACATTAACGGGTCCAAGTGAGAGACAAAGAAGAAGGAACATTTATTACCGTACAAATAATAATACGACAAAGACAATGTTAACTGGTGTAAATAGTATACAAAATAATTAAATTATATTGATAGATATATTTAAATGTGCATTGAATGTCATTCCAATAATTTTTAATACATTTTATTTTGGAATTTAAAAAAGTTAAGGAATTATGGTTGAATTTCGACCGACCTCTTGAATATTAGTATTATTAAACCGGCAATCAAGTAAATCGTAATTTTTCAGAATGTTTGCCTCTGAATTGTATTATTAAATAAATAATAATTAAAACTTTTTAAAAACATTTCAGATTCTATATATATAATATTAAATTACGCTAAATGAAATGTTTCTCCTCTACCAATCATAACCTGTTATTTTTGCTTTTTAAATTATTTGTTTCCCCATTTAGAATAAAAAGTTTGGAAATTGTAATTCATATTAACTAATGCCAATCAGATGAGCTCGTAACTTAAGGCTGATTAATATTAAAAACGTGTTAATTACAAGTTGTTCTTGGAATCAAGTATACTATATGTAAGCAATTAATTTACTAGCAATATTGTTAGTCAAATGTCTTAAAACCTCAAATTCGTAAACCTGAAAATGCATGGACGCTCTAATTTGAATTAATTAGATTCTTCCACTCAATAATAATGCAATTTAACATTTGATTCATTTAAATATTTTTTAAGGTTGTATTTTATTGTTTCGTAACCACTACCACTAGATGCCATTTTCTAGAATCCGAGTCTGTCCTAACACTCTTGTCTGCCAATTGTTCCTCATGAGTTATGATTGACGGATAGAATTTTCGTCCATATTTTATTCCCAATTAGTAATAAGTAAAAATAACATGCTGTATCAAATCATATGAAATAATCAAACAAAGAACACTATGAAAAACTATTTGATAACCATAAAAACATTCTGTAATTTTCCAGAAATGCCGAATGGTCATAGGCGTATTAATCTCAACATTATTGAAGTATTAATGGACTTCATACTACCGTTGATTTCGATGGAACTATTTATCTGTAATGATATGAAAAATTTCGTTTCTTGTTCTATTGTTATATTATTGATAGTTAATATGTTATTAGGTTATTCGGAAGATATAATGCCTGCGACGGTTATCTTAATTCGGATTTTTGCTTACGTTATCATGTATCTGCGATACAGCAAGATATTCCCTCTGGCTGAAATAAGCTTCGGTACGTGACGTGTTTCTATCTGAGTATTTTGAACAAAAAATCCAGAAAAATATTCGCGTAATGAAGACGTCTCGGGGAAAAATGTCTGTCAGTCAACAGCATATTGACGAGGGTCCTCGGAGACATCATCTGACAAAAGACCGAAATCGACGTCAATCCACTATGAAATATCGGAAAGTAAAATCGAGAAGACGATTTTCTGTTTTACGGGGAAAGGTTTTCTATGTCTGGTTCATTCCAGTCTGAGTTTTCTGGAGAAATCAGGAATAACTCTTCCCGAGTGTTGGCCAAGATCATTTATCTTCAAACTTATTATTGTGTTACACACTTACTATTGTCGAATTATTATAAAAGTTTTCTAAAATATGTTTGAAATATTTGGAATACCTCTAAGAATTTCAGAACTATGTAAGATAAATGTTAACAATAACAGTGACTGTTTTCTGAAAGTGAAATAAGTTGTGGGAAAGGAGAACTTTCATAGCTGGCCGAAAAAATTAACAATATTGTTTTTTATAATTTATTATTAATTGACTCAGAATTTGAAATAAAAAGCTGAGCGACTAAAAGGATACAATAGTTAGAAACATTAAAAAATAAAATATAGCAGGATATATACCATTTTTGTTAATATGTGATACTAATTAAATTTTATCAATTAAATATAGCCAAACGTTTCGACATGTTTAAAAAAAAGTAGAACAGAGAATTGGCTGTGTCATGTACACGAACGGCCGCGGGTGATTGGGGATTGTCATCGCCTGCACGTGAAAAATAAAATAAAGTCCTCTTTACAAAGCACAGTTAGGATAATTTTATTTATTTCTACTACATAAAATATAATTGCACAGTGAAACGAAATAAAAGACATTAGTAAAATTTCCCCTGGTTGAATCGCGAATGTTACAAACAGAAGAGTATCTGAGGCCGAAAATATTTCTTGTAATGATCGGAAATTATAAAATACTGATTGAGCCACCGATTATGTAGGCAAAAAACTAAATAAGTAGACAATAAAACAATTCTGAAGTCAGACAGGAAGGAACAGTTAGTATTAAATCAGTGACAAAGTAAACATCCGAGAAAGAAATCTTAAAATGGTTACTACTAAATGCAGAAGAACCTAGAATTGTTCTCTAAAACGATTCAGTAGATAAAGTTTCGGCTCACAGTTCGAGTCGTAGTGTTATGAGCGAGTTTCTTGAGTCGTAGAGTCGTGAGCCGCTGAATAACTCTTGGAGAGTGAGTTACAAGTTGAGTCGTTGAGCTGAAGAAAGATTCGACTCTGGTTCTAAATTGAAAAAGTTATGAGTGGTACTCTTCTAGAACTAATGAACAATAACATTCGTAATAAATTTGAAGTGATAGCCTTAGTTCATTTAACAAGGTTAGTAGATTATTAGTTATTCCTAAATCAATCAAGACTGAAACTTAATTTTGATTGTTTATTCTTACGACTTCTCTATAACCATAGTTAACATTTTATTCCCAAATTCATTTTGTCTTTTCGATATACATAGTTTTAATCCACATGTTGAATAATATTTTTATGTTCTCAAATTATTAACGCACTCACATATAAAGGTTACTAGCTTTAATTTCCAAGATTATGTATATTGACTGAATTTTATCCAGATGTGTAGATAACATTAAAAATTATTCCACACATTACTAGCTTAGAATGTTTCTTTCCAATAAATCCCGGAAGGTATTCTAGGACGAGGTCAATGTGCCAACCCAAAGAATAATCAGATTAACCCTTGTTTCCAAGGACTGTGCATCAAGATGGATGCCAACCTATGTATAAAAGGAACTTCTGGTTGTTCCTGAATGTAAAATTGGATAATTTACTAATAGCGAAATGAGCTGTTAGAGGGAAGCATTGAGTTTTCTACTCGTCAATACAACTTTACATCTTGGAAGACGATAAATTAAACTCTCCTGAATTCAACTTCATCGTCCGTACTTCACCTTCAAGAGTTCATAGTAGCACATAAACTGAAATTTCGAGTTAATAATACATACGTATTTCTAAATTATTTTTTGAATTAAAGAGCGAATTTTGCAAAAGGTCATATAGTCGTGAAATCTATATTTTATCGTTTCCTTTCAATTTATTAAAGGTGAATGTATATTATAAGTTAATTTTTGATTATTTTCATCTCATATCTCGTCTATATATCAAACATACAAATTTATAGACATATTATTCATTAGATAAAAATATTTTGTCTCTGAATTCTTAAAAACTTATCAATCCTCTAAAACATACAAAATTATTTTCATAAATAATAATGACATAAATTGTTTCTTAAATTTATGTATATATTCACCCCGCTCCTTTTATACTTTCTCAAGTTATTATTATTCAATCTTGAGAGCAGAATAGGATTAATTTGATCGTTTAAAAGAATCGACTGATCGTAATGATTTAATTTACTCTGAAGGACGCGATTAAAAGTATCGTTCTGCTCATGGGTTGTTAACACGTATATATCACGATTATAGATATGAAACGGTGAAAATAATATGAAGTTAATGTATAAATTTTTGAAGGAAAGATAAAAATAAAATATATGTCAGATAAGGTAATAATATTTTATAATTCCTTTAATTAAACAATACAATAGTGGAAAAAGTCAAATGTTGGTTAATGTTCCAGAAAAATGAACTATATAATTTAAATACTGGAATTAATGTAATGGATGAAGAAACTCTTTTTCGGTCACAGTTTTGATAAGCTATTTTATTTCGAAAGTGGTTGCTTTCGGCAGCTTATACTGCCGTATTCATCCTTGTACACACAAAACAATTCAATTTTAACCCTATTATCCGTACAAAGTACGTTGCTAACTTTTAAAATGTTTGTGGTGCTTAACACGTTGTCTGGTTAAAATCGAATTGTTTTGTATGTACAAGGATGAATACGGCAGTTTAAGCTGGCGAAAGCTACCAATTTCGAAATAAAATAGCTTCTCAAAACAGTGACCGACAAAGAGTTTCTTATTATCCATTACATCAACATTTAAACGGTCAAAGAACACAATGCATACTGGAATAAATTTAATTTAGCACATTTGTTATAAATTTCAAAAATACTTTAATTTAATTATTCACAAGGTATAGATTACAAGTTTTATTTTTAACTTCTTGGCGTGCTCTCTCTCTCTCTCTCTCTCTCTCCCCCATCTCCCCCCCTCTCTCGTATGAAGTGTGGCGTTATATGACTGCGAAACATGGACGATAGGAGTTGCAGACAGAAAAAGAATATATGCTTTCGAAATGCGATGCTATAGGAAAATGCTAAAATCAGATGTTTGGATTGGGTAACTAAACCAGAAGTTCTAAACAGAATAGGGGAAGAGAGAAAAATTTAATGAATTTGGCCGAGAGAAGGGAAAGGCCACGTTTTGAGAGATGAGGGTCTTGTAAGATAAACATTAGAGGGAAGTGTGTGGGGTAGAGCAGAAGAGGGTGGCCAAGGATGGAAAAAGCAAAGGAGATTATGAAGGCAGTGGGATGTGCTAGTTATGTGGAAATGAAAAGACTTGCACAAGATAGGTTAGCATGGAGGGATGCATAAGACAAGTTTAAGACTGAATACCACAACACCAACACAGTTTTGATGTTTTAATTAAATTAGCTGCCGCTTTAGAAAAGGAACGGTGGAAGAAGTTTCGTTTTAGAATGTTTAGAGATTAGCGTTATGGTCGTGATAGTCAAGCCAGGTACTAATATATTGATCGTGGTAGAAATGTCGTTTATTCACCTCCTACCATTTTATTCATATGCCGTACGTTTTGTAGAGAAAAAATCTTAAAACATTTAAGTTTCCGATCAACGCGAGTTATTGATAGTTTCGATGGTATGGAGGGAACAAAGACGTGCATCTGTCATGAAGGTGTTTCTGCAGTTCCGTGAATAGCGCAGCACTCCAGCGGGAGAGCGGGAGAGCGATCGCTGGAGTTGACCCTTCCAGATGAATTCCCTACCCCGCGCTTGAAAGCGGCAGATTAATAGACGCCGTGAGCTACTCCTGCCTCAATGGACTAGAGTGATTGCCGGAGCGGCCAGATACAATGGGCTCGGAGTTTCCATCCACCTCTTTCAATCCACCAGAACCCTCGCCTGAGTCTGCACAATGACGGGCCTCCATGGTCTACAGGTTAAGCGCTCCAATTGCCACTTTGAAGTATCAGTTTCGATGGTCTAAAACAGGGGTGCTCAAACAGTTGATCGTGATCGACCGGTCAATCGTAAGAGCTTTAAAAGTCGATCAAGTAAATGTTTCCTTCAAGAAATTTAAAAATAATCGTATGGACTGGACTCACTTTATAATTATGCTACCTTGTAAATAGTGTAGGCAATTTTAAAGTCATATAATATTATATACTTTCAAATATTAATAAATTATATATAATTATAGATGTGTTATATCGGTACATAAATTGAAAGGACTATAAGAATATATTTTTAGTTTCAATATGTTTCCCCTAGTAGTAGAATTAAGATTTTGAAGGCAAGTAACCAAACATAAAAAGAAAAACACGTATCAGGTACACGCTTATGCTAGAACGGAATTACACGCCACAAACATCTTCTTACTTTTATTTAATTGTTCGCAAGCTGCATACTTCTTTTAATAGTCGACCAGTTCTTGCAGAAGTCAAAGAGCCCATGGTCTAAAAGCTCCAGTCAGAAAAATAACTTTTTGTCATTGTGATAAGGGTAACTTTCTCTTTAACCATTTTAACGTCCCCTTTCCTCCATCATTACACTGGTAACCAAAGTACCCAAAGCCACCTTACAGAAAATTATGTAAATTCTATAGTACCTATACCCATCTTGCTTCAGAATGAAAATTATCAATTATTTCTTCCAACGTGAATGTGGTATTAGTAAGGTAAATCGCGATAAAGAAAATTAATTTTTACGATCAACTTATATCATTTTGATTATTAATGCCAATTATTTTTAATTTAAAGGCAGTATCCTAAATTAAATCAAAATATAATTTTGGTGTAGTTTTATTTTGTTGCTAAAATATAATTTGTTGATGATATAATCTATTTTGAACCTATTTATCGTGTTGATACATGATGTTCACTTTAAAATATTGAACTTGAGCAAATATTATATATATATTATATTTGAAATATATAGTTCCTCAACCACGAATATATAACTTAAAGAAGAAATTAGAACAGGAATGTTACAGACAGTTTTTAATTAACTTGAAAAACGACCTTTTTGTTCGTATTTGTAACTCCCTAAATATTTGTTATAATAAACTTAATGAAACCGATCATAAACTGTATTATTATACGATTATTTATAATAATGTTATTCAATTATTCGCCTATAAATCAGATGAAAATGATAAATGTAAACGAAAATTGCTGATAAAATTTCGTGACAGTTGTATTGAGTTAACATCTTTTTAAATTTTATGATCGTGCAATTTAAGATTTTTTAAACTCTTGCAAAAATTGTGAATTTTTTTCATTTGGCACACCTAATAATGATAATCATTACATCAAGACAGCATACCGGGAATTATATGGTGCTATTTAATTTGTGCCCTTCACGACGAAAAGCCATTCCACTTCAATTTTCTCCACTATGTGATTCAGCAGGAATCGGATCGTTTCTAATAGGCATTATGGCCCACGGGTAGTTCTGTAAAGGAATCGGGCTGTGTGCAGCAAGGACAGGAGTGGACCATATATTAATGGGAGGTGATCCCTGTTTAATCTATAGCCCTGGAGCCCAAGTCCGCCCTTGGCTGCCTTTCTCTTCCTTCCGCATCCCTCCTTTCCAATTCCCTTTCTCTGTTATTTAAAGTTCCTGCCAGTTTATGTATCATCCACTCGTAGCCTGCCCCCCTCCCCCACCGAAAAAAAGAGAGTTGGTCAAGTACGTCCAAAATTTAAGAATTTTTTCCAATCTCGAGAGTGGAGTTTCTTGGTCCAGGAACTACATGCACAGCCGTTTTGTTGTGCGGAAAGGATCCTCTGAATAATTGGTTGCGAAAATGGATCAACAACTGAGACAAGTTGTCAACGATAAATGGATACATGGTGAATGCAATATTTCTTGGTCCTTGATACAAGTAGGGGTTATGTAAATCCACAGAAGACGTATAGCGTGCCCTCCGGTCTTCTTCAATAACATTCAAATTCCAATAAAGAGTGAAGCTAAGTATTTGGGCTTACATCTAGACCAAAAATGACCTGGAAAGAACATGTCCAAAAAAACGACAGCAAATAAATCAAAAATTAAGGGAAATATCTTGGCTAATGGGAAGAAAATCAAAATTATGTTTAGACAATAAAATTTTATTATACAAATGTATCATTACGCCAATATGGACTTACGGCATAGAATTGTGGGGATGCACCAAACCATAAAATCAAAAAATAATTCAAATGATACAGTCAAAAATACTCCGCGCAATCACCAACGCACCATGCTTTGTTTCCAGTTTCACAATACACAACGATCTCAAGATCCCATTCATCACTGAGGAAATCAAAAGACTAACAACACTCTACCTTGAGCGAATGGAAGGACACCAAAATAGGCTAATAGCCGAAATAATCCACACTTCGAAACACAGAGAAGACTTAGAAGATCGTGGCCCACCGACTTAATTCAACTTCTAGTGAATCGTCATTGGACTTAGATTTTAACATACTTTTATAAAATTTACTTATTGCATTGTACTGCAGATTGTAAATTAGCAATTTAAATAAACAAAAAAAGTGTAGGCAATATAGAGTAGAGAATACAAAGGTAGTATCTCCCAACCAGAGGCAACTGGAAAGCATGTAATCTAAATAATAGCTTAAGTTTCATGTTCTTCATATAAATTTAAACGCATAGACCAATTAAAAAAAAACATGGCACACACATTTTGAATAACCAGGAAAATCTCTGCAGAGGAATGAGTGTAAGAAATTCCTAGCATAAAGGAAGAAAGAAAATTAGATCTTGAAATTTGTAAGAAATGTATGCGAGCAGTCACCGAAATATTAGACACGCGGAGAATACAAGATATACCGCCATACTTAATGCCACCCAATATGGCGATTTTTTTACATGCTGCTAGACCCCACTCAGCCGACCTCCTGTGGTGTAGTGGCTAGCGTTGCTGCCTCACTACTCAGATGTCCCGGGTTCGAATCCTGGCATGGGCTTGGATGTTTGTATTGTCATGGTCGCGAGGACCGGGATTACGGCTGCTGGGGAATTGATACACTGACCACGTATCACCCTAAATTCGGAATGTGTCACGCCAGATGACAGTCCGCAGCCGCCTCGGTAGGCCTAGGCCCTCAAGAGGGCTGTTGAGCCATTGGAAGAAGAAGACCCCACTCAAATTTAATTTTAACGTGTTGAACTATCAAACTGGTTAATTTTAGGTACGAATATGAGTACTCAGGCAACTATGGGCACTCGCCTGGTTGTAAATAAATAGTTTAAATTGTTTTTGAAATTCTTTAATAAAATTTTATTAAATTGTTTAAAACCGTGGGGCATCAACAGATAATTAAAACTGTGAATAAAGAGTGTGAGACCAAAGTAAATTTGAACTTTTCACCTCTTCATCAACAAAGAAGTCAGAGATTTTACAATTCGAACACTGCCACCAGAACATAAAAAGTAAATTATGTATCGTTTTTCATTAATTTATAAAATAAATTTTATTTACAAATAAACTGGGTAGTTCCTCATAATCAGTATTACAATTCAAAATACCTCCCCATTGTTAGTTTGAACTAGTAATCAGAGATATTGCTGCACTATCTACCCGATAATATCGCTGATGGCATATATCGCTGTGTCTCGTGTCGCTCGCAGCTGATTAGCTATGTTGTTTCCAGCTTGTTAGCCACGCCTGACGTTCGCTGGATCACCGTGGTGATGAATGGACGTCATCGATAAACACCACACAACGTAACAAGCAGTCGGTGGTTTCTGTTCGGATTTGGCTGTTTATGTAACAGGCAGGAAAAGAGCAACCGGAGTTTCAATCGGAAGAATGTTTATAATTTGATATGGTTGATTACAAAGTTTTATTAGTGCTTTTACAGACGTTTACAGAACAGTTTTCCAGAATACATTATACAGTCATCATTTAACTGATATTACTATTACTTATCCTTAAATTTCTTTGAATATAAGTGGTTTGGATTTTGTAACTCATTAGATACGGTATGGCTGAAATTACAGCACCAATATCTACATAACTAACTTCATGCACTTGTATACTCCTTAAAAATTAATTAACGTTTATCAATAATTCAACGAACGTTCTGCGATTCAAAACAATAGAACATAACTACTTGTGTTGAATATACCTAGGTCGTGTAGGTACGACCGGTCATTAATTCTGACACAGAAGTAGATATTATAAATATTAATTGTTAAGAAATATGCAAACGTCGCTTTCAAGATCTGGTCCGATGAAAGTCTTGCACAAGTCCAAGACAAACTTATTTTTGGGAATGGTGTAAGGTTTTCTGACAAAATCGGACAATATTGGAAGGGTCGCATTTTGTGCAATATAGTCGACACGGATCCCATGTTCAAATTAATAATTATGTAAAATATTAAGTTCATTTCTGTCACCATGTTTCCGTAATGTGTATTGAAAAATATAATATTTTCGTGGTATTTAAAGTTGAATAATAATGGTACGGTGTTTGGTCTTCAATTATCTAATGAATAGAAATGAAAAGTTAAACTGTACCCAGTGTAGCCTTAAAAACTTTTACAAACTTTTGGTTCATACTGTCCTTCCTGTTGTCAGGGTAGAAAAGTACCCACGTGCTGAAATGCACGCTGAGCAATTGTGACCTCAGTAGTGAAAGAAGAAGTTAGAAATGGAATGGGGCGATTATGAAAATCGTGTAATTGTGATAGCTCTGTATAAAATTGGAAAATCTGCTCCAGAAATTTTCAAATCCTGAAAAACTTAAAATCAGCCGAATGTTTGTTTATCGTGCCATCGGGCGACTTTTGAAAGTGGTTTGATCAAAGATCGCCCGCGGAAAAGTCGCGCACGAAGTTTTAGGACTCAAAGCAGAGGCGGCTGTTCGCAAGCAATCAGTGATGACTCGTCATCTTCGAATTTAAAAAATACCAATGTCTTGACCAACGAGGGACGACCTTGGTGTTAGAGCCTACTGTCGGTCTACTGGGCATTTTATGATTAAGAAAGCAGAGGGAGCTGAAATGTAAACGCCTTCTCCAGCAGTACACCAAAAATGGCCACAGATCAATTGTATTTAATGCTTTGTCATCTGGTGAAGCTAGTAAAATGGCTTCAAAAATTCAGAGACGCCATCTTCCCTCCTCAGTCATGATTTGGTGGGGGTGAGTTCTGATGGCACTACTACCATCCATCTCCGAAAATTGTGTGCAAAACAGTTAAAAAATGTACAAAAATACTGTGTTTGGCCCAATTGAGGAAGAATTGAATAACACCTTATTTAAAATAAGCGGAGCTTCCAGCAAGATTCTGCTCCAACTAATAAGTCAAAAACCACTCAGGAGTGGCTGGAGCGTAATATACCTGATTTCATTACGACTGTTAATTGGCCTTCAAGCAGTCCAGATCTCAATCCCTTGGAATGCAAACCTTGGTCAGCAGGTGAGAGTCTCGTCTGCAATAAAACGCATCCCTCATTTGACAGTATAAACGTTCTTTGATGGCATGTAGAACGTAAGATATGCAGATGGTAACACCAAGATGTGGATCAGTTTAAAAAAACATTCAAATTCAGAACATCCCTAACTCATTATTTATTTTACTTTGTTTCTTCTCACTAAGTTCCCTAAAAATTTTAAATGTGTAAAATTACAATTAGAAATTCCATCAACCAGAAAGTATGAATATCCAATTAATGATATTTTAAAACATGTTAGTGCGTTCAGATTTAATACGTATTATGGGAAAAGCTTCTTATAGCAAAGAATATTCTGTAACTTTCTGCTGCACCAATTCTTTACATCAGATTCAAATTATCGTTCTTAAAACGCAAAAGGAGAATTTTTTAAATTTTTTAAATAATTTTCTTCCTATTTCACATTTCATACAATTCAACTAGCTGAAGCACCCAGTGTTTCTTCGGTTCACGTAAATAATAAAGCGGAAATGTAATTAAATATATGTTTATTACAGTACTTGAGGGTACCTCACATTCATATTCTACGTAAAACCAAAATACTTTTGCTTGAGCCAATCCTAGAGCAACCAACATAGAGCTGACCATGAGAGAAGCAGGGTGTTTGAAGGTGGAACCGAGCAACTTTAAGTGATTGGCCCTGGGCTTTGTTTATCGACATGGAATTGTCATTTCGTCCCATTTCCGTTTATATGTGGAGAAAAGGTTGCAAGACAAAAATTGTAGAAATTCAAATTTCCAATAGGCCATGTATCCTAAGAATTTTTCTAAAATCCTCACTTTTAAACTACATGGACATAAATTTAGAGGGGTTCCAAAATTGAATTTTTTAATAGTGCTCGGGAAATAAAGATATCTATTGATAGGTCTTGGTGATTCAAAGGGAATAAATTATTTCTCGTTTCTTCAAGCTGAATACGGACTTTGCGAGAGACTGAAAACCACCGAAAAAACACAATAATGGAAAATTCAACAAAATTTGTTACTTATGTGACTTAAAATGTGTCAATAAACACTGTAGTACCCGTTGAGATCGGTTCTATAAGAAGAGACATGTAAAAATAGAGCGAAAATGTTGCGAGATATCTAAGATTAATAGTGATAATCCAAATGTGATCAACCCCTATCGCTATATAGGAGATGGAAGAATTTATAAGGGATGAAAAAAGAAATTCCGGGAGATCAGTTATGGGCTTACTATATCATGTTACTCGTTAAGTTCTACTTTCGTATTTTAAAAGTAATTTATCACCGATAAATAAAAGAACGAAATTTTCTTATCAAAACAAAAACAATTGAATCATCAGAAAATTGTGCTCGTGGACTGCTAAGAATTTGAAACAACGAGTTCTAGGAATGGTATTTCATTACGTACGGATCGTATATATTTTCCCTGAGCCGTGGCTCGTAAAATAACAGTTGGATTAGAGTCGCCGTTATTGCGGGCAACATAAAGCCGCGTTTAAGGAATATGCACATGTGTAATATGAAAGCCGCATAACAGATGCAATAAAACCCTTGGAAATCTCTTTCTTAGATGTTCTCCACCCGGTGCTGTGTGTCAGACATTCAGAAACTGAATTTCGTATCGATTCGTACCTTCAGACGTCTTCTGTCTCCAAATATATGCTTAAAAAATCCTCAAGAGTTTTATAATTACCAAACTATTACTTTCAAGATGGAATATTGACAAATTATTAATTTGATGGAGCGAGAAGATAATTGTTGAGATGCACAACCGTCAGTTTTCATGTACTTTACGGAATACCTTTTCTAATTGGAGAAACTTTTTCTAACCTTCAGTTGTAAGGAGGTCTTTAATTGGAACAATTTTCAAATGTCATAATGGACGCCGCATCGACCCGGACGAAAAAACATAATTTAATGAGATGCTGGAGGAGAAACGTATATAATGGCAGAGACACGACGCGGATCACTGCCTTTGGAGGAGTCATTTCTTCAAAATTTATTTCTAAGTTTATTACTAAGCTTTAAGTGAAACGTATAGTAAAACGACGATTGTTTTGGTTAACAAGCAACATGAGGGTGATCTTGAAACAGGCAACACCCCTTTAAAAGCATAGGAAGGGAATTGAAAAGGGGGGATGAGGAAGGTAGAGCAAGGGTTGACTAGGGCTCCCGGGCTATAGTTTAAGGATTCGACCCGGTGTTTCACCTAAAGAAATGGAGGTAAAACCCTAGAAACCCTGCATCAGGTAGGTCGGGCATTGGGTACTATTCTCACCCCCTTCCGAATGACGGGAGACAAGTTTTCTGTGGGGTCGGAGCATTCCCTTCTCCGTGTCTTCACAAACTTTAGGAGGCAGCTGGCCGACTAATCCAATGGTATCAGCGGACAACTCTTGCCTTATTCCCAAGGTCTTCGACCCCAGTACATATACCTCCCAAAATAGGTGAAGGTGTCTCGGCATGTGAGAACTTTGAAAAAAACCCAGAGAGTTAGATATAATCAGGTGAGCCCCGCAGTCACTCTGGAGTGAAGCGCCTATATATATGCGAGTGGGAACTACACAATACGGCGTCTCTCGCCTCGCATCCAAGTTTCCACATCATTTTGTCTTTCCCAATCTTCATCTCGCATATATCTGTCCTCCATTGCTTGCATCACTCCTTCATTCCGTGTAAATTTAGATCTTCCTTTTTTCATTTCGTTTTCGGTGTTGCTAGTGAAATATTCTTAGTGGCCACCGTTCCTCTGGCATTCGTCTCAAATGTCCATACCAATTCAACCTCCTACCTTCTATTGCATTTAAGATATTTAATGAAGCAGCTTCCATTTCTTCCCGAATGTATTCATTTCTTATCCTTTCTGTTCTTGTCACACTACAGATGCGTCTCCAGAAATTCATTTCCATCGCTCTTAGCTGTCCTTCATTTTCCTTAGTTATTTCCCAAATCTGAGAACTATATAGTGCAATACTCTCCACTACCGTTTTGTAGATTCTCCTTTTCACCTTATGTTATATGTTTCTTCCATATAATTGAATGCAACTGTCTTGCTGCAACTCTGCCCTTCCATAGTCCCTGTTTAATTTCCTCCTCGCTTCCTCCTTTACTACTATTTGTCCCTAAGTATTTATTTGTGGTGCAGCACTTGACTACAATTCCGTCTTCCATTTCTAAATCTCTTTTTAAAAACAGGTAAATATCTCAGAAATTCAATATACTGCGCCGTATATTTGTGGAATAAAGCGCTAATGTCATTACACTTGAAATTATATTTAGTTTAAAACTGCATATTTAGTATAATAATTTTTAGTGAATAATTAGTTTGTTTGAAGGGATCATTTACCCAAAAGATACCCTAACAATTTTTGTATTAACACTTCCAACTCCACTCCTAGGGGTTTATCCTTGAATTGATATTAAAAACTGAAAACATCAACCTGAGCAACCACAGACACTATTTATTCGACGTCAACATCGTTTGTTTTTGCATATTATTAAAATGTAATCATATCTACTCTCTACCCCTACAGTATTTTTCCTTGGAGCGTAAGTAATATGTCTACAATTTTTTATAGAAATTACTGTAATCACTACATAATATTTTAATTTAAATAAGAATTTTTTGTAATAAGATGAAATCGACTTTACGACAAACATTATTTGGGGAAAATGGACAAATCGGGTTATTTACCAGTCGGGCAAACATCAAGGTGGTTAATATCATCGGGAAAACAAACATGGGGCTAAGGTCTTTCAGGATATGGGCCAAAACCTAAAACACCATTTCAAAGACGAATATGTAGTTTACGTTATCAACTTTTCTTGGAGATGAGGAACATAGATGGAAAATTTAACGTAAATTAAATGTTATGAATAATTTGATAGTTTATTAAGAACATGATGAAATGAGAATTAATCTACTTACCCGACTGTTTATCTTTAGAACTGTTCTTAAAATTTGCCGAGCTTTTAGATGCAAGATTTGTATTGTGAAAAGAAAGAACGTTCGTGCCGGGGCAACGTCGCGCTCTTACTCTTCCTTTTTATATTTCACATTATTTCGTGTCTCAAGTTGTTTGTCGTCGGCGTCAGCGCACCTTTGCCAGCTTGAAGAGGTCTGCACGCCATTAATGCGTCTTTCGAGTACTTGAAGATGAATCCACAATTTGCAGAGCGCGCGCACTTTGAGCTCAAAGGCGAGAACCGCTAGCGGGAAACTGCATATTTATCTAAGAGAGCCGAAACACAGACTGCAGGCCTCAACAAACGGGAGGTTTCACAAGATTGCATTCTAGCCAGGCTCGAGAAAAAAGAAAACACATATCGTTCTTTATAGAGGTTTTCTGAATCGGATTCGAGGTAAACGATTCAATACACGTCCCCGCTCGGTTGAAGGTGGAAATAAATAATTCGTGAACGGATGCCTTCGTCTACAGTTTTCTGAGAAGTGATGCATCGCCTCCGTTCTCTCAAGAATACAAGAAACCTCAACTAATGTTGCATTATATTCTCGAAACGTTGTATATAAAATATTTAACTACTCACACAATATTCTTAAAAAAAATTAAATTTCCACATCACATTATCGATATTTGACTATTTATTGCCGATCCTTTAATCTCTTCGTCACCATCATTGGAGATGATAATTGGACCAGTATGTTCCGGTTTTTATTGATACCATGAGTAATTTTTCCCGCTTATGTCATAAAATGATACACAAAAATTATTGGATACATATGAGATGAAAATAATACTAGAGAACATTAAAATAAGATACTTACTTCATCTTCAGAGTCCGAACGCTTTGTCAAGTAATGACTCTATGTCTAACATATTGCCATCTCTTTTGTTTGTTGAGATATTTTTACTGTTAATTTGTGCGAGATTGGACTGTACTTAGTGGAAACAGATATCTGCTGAAAATTTTTTCCGTACTAGAAAAGAGCTTTTCTAAAGGTTATAGTCATATCCCCTCTAATCAAGTTTATCAGTACTCATTTCGAGACGAAGAATTATTATTCCATAATTTTTCTGACAATTAAATACATAACAAGTGATTTAATCAACCTATTTGTCAGTATTTTTATAATTTAAATGTTAAATATTACGACGTTTCGTCTCTCATCTGAGACATCTTCAGGGAATAATTTACAAATTAATTACATTGGTAAAATGTTTGAAAAAAGTTCAAAATAAAATACATGGTTTTACTCTAACAAAATTTAGCTGTACATGGAGCTTCATTCCATGACTCTAACGTATTACAAATGTAATCAATTTGTAATTTTCTTACTACCTGAAAAAGTGACAAATGAGAGACGAAACCTCGTAATATTTAATATTTAAATTATAAAAATCCTCACAAAGAGGATGAGTAAATCATTTATTAAGAATAATTATTATTTTAATAATCTTTGTAAATGAAAACAGTACAGTAAAAGAATTGTAATCTACTTATTTCACGCCCTTTATTATTTAGAGCTGTCTGGATGCCCGAAGTTCTCAGAGTATGTATTTATAATAGTACCAAAAAAGGAATTAATGTGACAGTAATCTCCTGAGAAAGACCTAGCATATTAAATAAATAGTTCCAATTTGGGCGCCATGAATTACGGCGGAAGTTTATAGTCACTTGACAAATAAATTTAAATTTTGTTCACAATTCAACTTTGGTTATTTTAACTTAAATAAAGACTTTAAAATATTACAAGTTATATCTTCATCTATGCTTATTTGTTGTTTACACCTCATTCAAACCATTGCTTAACAAAAGAAGGTAAGATTGCAAATCTATTATTGAAATGAAACATTCATTCCACAATATCCGTTTATATTGTTGTACAAAGTTTGAATATCGTTATAAACCAGTTTCGAAGTCAATTTTAATATAATTTTAAGTCTCCTTTGCGACGAACGAATTGTCGCCCTGCATTTCCATATTATGTACTTAAAAAATCATCGCAACTGTTTCTAACTTCAATTTAGCCAATGGTTTTTAATCCTGCTGAAATTATGTTGTTGTTGTTGTGGTATTCAGTCCTTAGACTAGCCTGATGCAATCCTTCATCCTGTGCAAGCCTTTTAATTTCCACATAACTACAACATCCCACGTCCTATTTTTATATATCTGCTTAGCGTATTACATTATTTGCCTCCCTCTTCTGTTCTTAATAAACACGCTTCACTCTAATGCTAATCTTACAAGACCCTCATGTCTCAAAACGTGGCCTATTCTCTTGGTCAACGTCCTCCATATTGTTTGCTCTTCCCCTATTTTCCTTATAAATTCCCAATTACTTATTCTATCCATCCATCTGATTTTCAGAATTCTCCTATAGCGCCACATTTCACAGGCTTCTATTCTTTTCCTTTCTGCAACTCTTACCATCCACGTTCCGCACCCTTTTAAAGCCACACTCCATACGAACATTGACATTATGTACACTAATTACATAGCATTAATCTTCTGTGATCCATACTGACAACCGTGACGTACATCATGACGCTTCGTCCAGCCAACTACAAGGCCCCTTATAAATAGCTCTGACCAGATATATTCCTAGAAAGCAGGAAGAGCTTCCGATAAGAATACATAGATATCGGTTACAGACGGCACTTGTCAACACCAAATCCATTCAAATACAGTTCTAGAGCTTCTAACTGGGTCAATTGAGAATTTGAACACAACGTTTCCAAGGCACTTACAGTACAGAACACATTGTATAGTACACCTGATGAAGATGGGAGAGCAAGACATGGAAATTTTGCACTTAAATTCTCAATTACACCGGAAAAGCTCTCGTTTTCCATTAACAAATTTATTTTTGAATTTCATTACGCTTTTTAATTTTAGCATAACATAATAATTCAATAATAGAAACAAAAAATAGGTAAGATAGTTATGTAATATTATTTGTTGTACAATGAATATTGCAGTCATATATCCATTTAACCTACACGTGGGAATCAAGAATTTATTGTCATATTTATCAATTTATTATACAAACCACGAGTTAAATGCTATAAAGACCTATTATGTGTACAACTATCAGATTTTTATCTCAATGCCAAACAGAGATATTGCAACTCAAATTTGGAAAACAGTGTTAAATCCTACATTTAAAATGTTATAAATTGCAAAGAGCACGTCACTTCCCACTGATAATTTACATAAAGTAATTACAATATTATATGTAAAAGAATAAAAAATATTGACATTTACTGTTTCTTCTTGAAGAAATATACCGTCGAAAATTGAATTTTCCTCGTTTGGATGGACAAATTCGAGTTACACAGAATACATGAATACATAATATTACTTAATTAAATAGACGTTTAATTTGTATGTTTAAATGTACACGATGCAATTTAGTTGAAAAAGATACGCCAACACGGTCCTGGATAATTTATAAATTTGTAGATATCGGCATGAACGGTGGCCATTTTTGAACCGGACACAATGCAAATCAAACAAAATTAGTTTTTTAACTGTCAAAGCACGAGGAAATCCGAAAAAATAATTTTATTTTTCTGAGATGGTACGGCAAACAGTGCTAGACCAGAAACGGCTATCATTATATACTTTTTCTTACTATAACAGACCTACAGGCACCTGAGATTAATCTGAACTCATTCCTGAGCAAATTATTTTCATATATTAAAAGAAAGCTTGAGTCATGTTTTGGTTTGCTAAAATACAATCAGCATGAAAATACATTTGATAAATTAAAATCCAATGTAATATTTGTAGTTTTAAATAATATATCAACCTAAAAAAATTCGTAACAAACAAACATTCGTAGAGAGGAAAAATACGCGCAAGAACATTAGGAGATCAGATGGGCAGACAATTCAGGTTAAATAAAAAAATGTGGGAAGATGGAACTAATATCTATAAGAGCTGTATAACAGTGTATATTTAGATCAGTTGGTAACAGAAGAAGAAGAAGAAGGGGAGGAGGATAATGACGAGTGCTTAGGCCAAATTTTAAGGTTGGAGTTTGACAGGGTGCTAACGGATCTGAACAATGGAAATGCGCCAGGAATTAATAACATTCCAGCGGAGTTGATAAGATCATCTGACGAAGAAGCAATATCATGGTTTTTTAGGGCAGTTTGCACTTTTTACGAAACAGGAAAAATACCAGAATATTTTAGGAACAACATTAAAGAACATCAAAGAAGAAATGGGGCTATTAGATGCGAATAGCACAGGACAATTACTTTAGTATGTCATTCGGGCAAAATATTAACAAAAATAGTATATAGAAGTATGGAACCTTAAACAGAATGCGAGTTAGGAGAAGTTCAGTAAAGTTTCAAATAATAATAATCGGACAACAAAAGTAATAGCCACTTTGCGTTAATTTTAGAAGACAGGATAAGAAAAGCCAGACTTAAGTTCATGGCTTTTGGCAGATTTACAAAAAGCGTTTTATAATGTAAACTGGGACACACTATTAAGAATTTTGAAGAGGATAGGAATAAAATATCGAGAAATAAGAGTTATCCGCAACGTCTACGTAGGGCAGTCAGCAATAATTATAATAGAAGGGAAAGAAAAGAAAGCTGAAATCAAGAAAAGATGCAGTTTTAACTTGCGGTTTAACTTATATATAGAAAAATCTATGAAAAAAGTAAAAAATTAATATAGATAGGGAATCAAAATGCAAGGAGAAGAAACAAAACCCGTAAGTTTTCTGACGATATTGTGGTATGAGGGGTGTTAGAAGAAGACTTGAAAACCCTTAATAAACGGCATAAAACTGATCCTAGAGGAAGAGCACAATATGAGGATTAATAGAGGGAAAACCAATGTAATGGAGTGTAGTATGGGAAATAGAGAAATAAAAAAAGGTGTTAGGTTGGGAAGGGATACTTTGAAGGAAGTTTAGGTATTCTGCTACTTGGGAAGCATAATAACTAGGGACGGTAAAAGTATAGTAGACATAAAAATTATAATTACACAGGTAAAAAGGGCTTCTCTAAAATAGGAATATACCCACAGCTAAAATAAGAATGAATATTAGGAAAATATTACTAAATTTTTTCGTATGGAGTGTGGCCTTAAATGGGTGCAAAACGCTGTCGGTAGGAGATGCGCAAAGGGAAGGAATAGAAGCCCTTGAAATGTGGTGCTATAGAAGAATGCTGAAAATCAGATGGGTGGATAAAGTAAGTAACGAGGAATTTATAAGGAGAATAGAGAACAATTTGGAGGACTTTGACCAAGAGTAGGGATAAATTAATGGGCCACGTTTTGAGACATGAGGCTCTTGTAAAATTAACATTAGAGGGAAGTGTGTGGGATAAGAACAGAAGGAGGAGGCCTAGGATGGAATTCACTAAGTAGATTAGTGAATATGCGGGATGAATTACATATGTAGAAATGAAAAGGCTTTCGTAGAATAGGTTATTGTATTGCATTTATTGTTAGTCTACAATTGGCCCAAGGCCGGTGACGGATACAAAATGAAATTTCTTAAACATAAATACTCCTAATCTATGGAAAAATAATCACAGTCCTTTTAAATTTCAATAGCCCTGAAAGAAGAAGAAAAACACTACAATAATTATATTATCTTAACACTTCACTTTAATTTTAAAATTCGAATATACATTCATATTTTTCAAAATACCCACTTCACACGTTTTATTTAGATTTGTCCTGAATTTATTTTCCTGAAGAGAATTTCCTCCAAACACTCTCACAGGTAAATTAGTCCAGTCGTTGATGGTCCTATTTAGGAATGAGAATTTGCCAAGATCTGTTTTTTTCTTTCCACATTTCACTTTGAATTGTTGATCCCTAACGTTGCTTCAAGCCAATCTAAGTACTGAATACAACAGCAAAAAAAAGTTAGAAGATTCAGGAGATGAAGAAAACAAATTGTTGAATGCATTCGCTAAATTTTTATGCCTTATTTAAACGAGTTGTGCGTTTTTATTACGAAATTGGTAATTTTTTGTGACATTGTCGCAGCGATGATAAGAGAGTTGTATCATAGAGAAATTGCCACGCTATCGTGTCTGTCACTATCCCCAGGGAAGTGGAGCCGACGAATTCATCTAATACTCACTTTGGCACAGAAGACCAGGTAGAGCGGACGTTCCGATGCCGCTGTCGACAGCGGCGCCTTCTTTGTGGAAGGTTATCGTTGTGGGGTCAGGCGGCCTAATAGGATATCCTGCTTAAGACCCACTTAATCCTCGCCACAATAAGACGGCTCGGCCTAATTGAAGGGCGCCAAAGGCCTTATCGGCGCCCCAGAAGCGATTTCCGCTAGAAAGCAGAGATTAGGGGGGGTCCAATTAATATCGGGGAACACAGCTTCGCGAGAGCGGTTCCGGAGGCTTACAATAGTTCCCTCATTTACGGACAGACAAATCCACTTGGTGAAATACGGAGGGTGTAGATTTACCACGAACGTTACAGCAATTCATGCAACGTGCCTAACGAATCACAATTTTATCAGACACAACAGCAAATCTCCTATTAAATGTATTTTTGTGACTGATTTTGCACGGCTGTATATATCAATTTTTAATAATAACGCTCAGCAAAATTGCCATTGGTGTTCAGTGCTGCATATATTGAGCGTGAAATATCTCATCCGCAAACGTTGAGATATGATAAACATAGTGTGCGGTACTTTCCGCCGTCTTATATCACGTTCGTAAAAATATAACTCATGTTATTAAATACTGTAGTAACGTCACGTCATCTTCTATCCAACGGAAGATCCTCCCTGACGGCAATACTCCCTTCACTACTCCTACTGCGTACCTCATACGCGTTGCTATTTCTCCCTAGAAGTTTCCTCCAGAAATTGGGGTAGTTTTTGGAAGGTACTGAAGTGCGGAAAGATTTCAGACGGTAGCAGGAAAAGTAAAGTTATGGGGAGTGGCAGTTCAGTTATTAAGAGCGATGAAGTAAATGGTGAAAGTGTTCGGAGACGGATCGCGTATTTATACAGTCTTACAGGCAGAAATACGTCTTTGCAGAGGTGCAAAGAACCGAACCTGAGCCAGCTGCTACAGCAGTTCCATCCCCCCCCCCCACATGAAATTTACGTTAGCACTAATCTATGGACGCCGTATCGACACCTTGAATATGATGAAACATCCCCTTACCCTACTACTGTGTGCATGCAGCTTTAAATACTATTACCGGCAATTATATTTTCAGACGTTCAGTTGAAATTATTCAATTTTGGTAGTCAAGCTTATTAGACCACGTTTCATTCCAAATTCATAATGTGCCAAGTAAGATGACAGTCCGCAGTCGACCCAGTGGGCCAAGGCCCTGAATGAGCTGCAGAGTCAAGGAAGAAGAAGTCAAGCTAATTTAAATTTGGAACTTAATTTGTTAATACTTAGCTTACAACAGTGTGATTTATAATGCGTAATTTTTTAAAGCAACATTCAACGATTGAGATAGTGGTGCGGTTGAACACTGACCGTGATTTTAAATAATTCTTTTATTTTTTATTTAATTGTATTTAAAATTTCATGATTCTACTGGTTTGGTAATTAATTCATTAAAACCAAAACCCTCAAGAGTCTCACGCTCGGTTCAAATAATTCTCTGTTGTCTCGTCTCGACATTGATCAGCTCCCTGAGTGGATCATGCGGATTATAGACGATTGTAGAATTTTTATATAAATATTTTACTAAATTATTTACACAAATGTAATTACGTCCGGGAAAATATTCATCCAACCCGATCCGACGGAACGTTAATAAAATTAAAAATTTTGGTATTGAAGTCATAACTGTGGCATTTTCATTCGTATGTAAATAATTAAATTACAGTACTGGGAGAAGAAAGTTATGCCAATATGTGAGTATGGAGAACAAGCCACATAGCTTCTGTGCTTCTGAGATGCAAGTATCACTTACAAATCTATAACCACAATTTACTAGCAAAGAGTTTTTATATCTAACGGCTAACAACTTGCTTCCGTAAAAAGCTTCATAATATCTCTAAGAGTGATGAGAGTTCCAATGGAGACGTCCTTGCTGCGACGGTAACATCATCTTCGGATTCAATGGTTCTTATATTGTTAGGAAAATATTAGTTCATGTTGTCCGTGTTATGCAAATATTATATGGTAATTTTATCGCCAATGACTTCCATGTTTGAACAAACAGAATTAATGCTTCCACATACAGGTGCACATTAGAGCAGACAGTAAATTCCTGCATGTGTAAAAGGTACAGAAACAACCAATGAGCTCTCAAGTGAGAATTTTAATGACGTCATTTACAAGCTAAGTTATGAGGGTATTTTGAAATTATCATGAATCGTGCAACTTTGATACGGTTGGCATAATTTTAATAGTGTTTAAGCCAGTATTTTTCAACGTGGAAATGTGAAAATTCGTTTTCTGACAGCCGATCACAGGAAGGAAAGTCCAGCCACACTGTTCACTGCTCCCAACAACTGCCATCACTGCTCTATCTGGAGTTTCAAAGACAACTGACAACCGTAGCCTGTTTGAACACATCACAAAGCTTCCGGTAAATCAGCGAGCTACTTCGCAACCTCTAAACAATTTTCGTCGTCGCTGCAGAAAACTCTGATTCATTTATTAGGTTCTTTTTGTAAGAATTACAGGATGAACCAGATTTAAATTAATTTTTAGTTGACTCGTGTAATTAATAATTTATAAAAAATGTTTGTTTCCTTATTTTATATGCTCAAATATATGTTTTTCGTTTCTATTTAAAATGAGATGTCTATAATTAAAACTATTAGTACTGAGAAAGATAAAATGCGTTTAGTAATTTAAGAATTTTTCATAATCACACGATTTAAGATAAAAAGAAACGTGATGTTATTGGAAACTATCACTCTCGACGTGACACCTTTGGACGAGTAATAGTACTTCTCCTTCAACTATTCTTCTAGTGTCGCGTGGAAGATATCCTGAAAGAAGTGGAATGTATGGTACGCAAATGAGTCAACCAATAATTGCAAATAAAATGTAACAAGTTTCTAAACTACTATTTTTATAATTTTCGCTTACAAAAAGTATTATGATAAGATCATTGGAAGAAGAAGCAATGTCACGACTGTTCGGAATAGATAGCAAAATCTACGAAACTGGAAGAATACCAGACGAATTTGGTAAAAACATAATTATACCCTTACCGAAGAAAACTGAAGCTGATAGATGCGAACAGCACAGGACAATTAGTTTGGTATCCATGCATGCAAAATATTAATGAAAATAGTATATAGAAGAATGGAACGTCAAATAGAATGCGAGTTAGGAGAAGATCAGTTTGGGTTTAGGAAGAATGTAGGGACAACAGAGGCAATATTGCCTTTGCGAATAATTTTAGAAGACAGGATAAGAAAAAACCGACCTACGTTTATGGCATTTGTAGATTTAGAGAAATCGTTTGATAATGTCAACTGGAACATACTATTGAGGATTTTGAAGAGCACTGGAATAAAATATCGAGAAAGGAGGCTTATACATAACCTGTACAAAAGACAGGAAGCAATAATTAGAATAGAAGTTCGAGAAAAGACAGCCGTAATCAAGAAAGGAGTAAGTCAAGGATGCAGTCTGTCACCCATGCTGTTTAACTTATATATAGAACGGAATACGGAAAAGGAATCATACTGCAGGGAGAAGAAATAAAAACAATACGCTTTGCCGACGATATTGTAGTATTAGGGGAATCAGAAGAAGATTTAGAAACCATAATAAATGGCATGAACGTAGTCCTGGAGAATGAGCTCAATATGAGGATTAATAGAGGGAAAATTAAGGTAATGGAGTGTAGTTTGGGAAACAGTGGAATAACAAAGGGTGTTAGATTGGGAAGGGATATTTTGACGGACGTTAAGGAATACTGTTACTTGGGAAGCCTAATAAGTAGGGATGGTAAACTATACTAGACATAAATAGTAGGATAGCACAGGCAAGGAAGAGGAATTTACTTACGGGTAATATAAATCAAAATATTTGGAAACCGTTGCTAAAAATGTTCGTATGGAGCGTAGCGTTATATTGTTGCGAAACGTGGACGATAGGAGTTGGGGAAAGGAAAATAATAGAAGCCTTTGAAATGTGGTGCTATAGGAGAATGAGATGGGTGGATAGAATCACTAACGAGGAAGTTCTTAACAGAATAGGGGAAAAGCGAACAATATGGAGGACGTTGACCAAGACAAGGGATAGAGTAATAGGCCACGTTTTGAGACACGAGGGTCTATTAAAATTAGCATTAGAGGGAAGTGTATAGGGTGAGAACAGAAGAGGGAGACAAGGATGGAATACGCTAAGCGTATTAGGGTGGATAATAGTTGTAAGGAAATGAAAAGCCTTTGCAAGATATGTTAGCTTGGAGGGTTGCATCAGTCCAGTTGTAGTACTGAAAAGCACAACAACAGAAGTATTTTGAAGATAATTGATTAATTTTTATGCCACTAAACAGCTAATGATGGATCATAGAACAACTATTTCGGAAACAGTAACCAGAAAAAATCGTTAACTATCCGCATCAACAGATTCCAGGACATTTATTACACTGGACATCCGCGATCTTAAAAACACAAGGCTGATCGTTCCTACGAGACCTTGGCTTGTTTATCACTGCAATAAATCGTTCATTCAATATGAATACTGCTTGAGAAAGAGACAGTCACTCTAATGTAGTCCGGTTCGTATAAAAAGTCTGTTGGCGTTCGCGGGAGATAACGCGAGTACAGGTCATATGTTATGCTGTTCATTCACTAAAAATATACTTCGGGGAACTCTATCTTTCTGTCTTGTTTTTATTTTCATTATGCTCTGGATGTGATGAGTTCAGAGTTCATATTTTGAAGCTGCGAATCATCTCAGAAGGCAGTTATATATTATATTTAGTAAAGAAAGAAAAGTGTAGTTTCAAATGAAATAGTAAGTTTATGTTATCATTATAGGTCTCCTTTTTGTAAAATTGTTCAACGTTGTAGTAGTATATTTCTTCTGTTGATGGTTTTATTTTTTTTCTAACAGTATTTAATAATCTATAGAAGGCTATAAACTAGTGACTGTTAACATAACGCCTTTTGGATTTGGAGGGATACGTGACCAGCGTAATTTGATTTGTCTCAATAATTAATACGTTTTCAAGTGTTTTAATGGTACAAATGGCTTTAGACCGATAAAATCAAATATCAGACTGCCATTGGATTTTATATAATTTCCTTAGACCTTGTTTGAACATATAATATAAAATGTGGAAATGAATGAACTAATTACACACTCGACGGTACGGCCAATAGCACAAAAATTATAAAATGAAATATAAGAGATGAGTATAAAAAGTACAATATGATACAAATCTCATGAAAATTTAAGCGAGTATATTCCTTACAATTGAAAAAAATATAATGTCAAGTTTGAAAGCGCAAGAAACTTGTATTAAATATTGTTGCATTTTAATAATATATAGTCTATAGCAATAAATACAATAAAATTCTGTGGATGTTTGTCTTGAATAGGCTTCGAATTTCAATGAGAATTTTATTTTCTTGTATATTTCAGTTACATATCTTGCAGAGTTATTAATATAAATATTTGTAAATCCCTTGAATTGCTGAGCGAAAGTCGGTGTGAAAACCAACTGAGAGCTATAAGTCCTGTTAAGCATTCCCATGCCATTCATCTGATTTACTGTGTAAGTAATTTTTGGCAGCATGAGAGTGAGAGACGGATGGCTTGAATTGTCACTCCATCTATTGTTGCAGCAAGATTCGCGCCGTAATTAACCTAACGTTGGCAGAGAGCTAACTCCTCAGAAATAATAAACTTGTTTGTATCGTCGATACGATGTTACGTAAATTGGCTTGATTTGTCGCGTAAGGTAAATTTTAAATATTTAGCAATTTCTCATTTTTATAAGCAAATAAAGTAAATGTAATTGATCCCAATGAATATAATTTAAGTTTCTGTCCGTATGGAAATTCGTGTACATATTATTTTTGGTTAACAGGCTACATGAGGGTGATTCTGAAACAGGCTCAAAACTAACTGCCAGTTATAATGTTTGCCCTGAAGCGATCATTAATAAATGATACCGTACCTTTTAGCTATTTGTCCAAGATCCTCGCGAACGAATTCGCGGGCATAGATAGTTATAAGCACGATAGGAACCTATTCAGTGTTAGAATTAAAGTCAATCTAAACACTACTGGGGTAAGGTTTGATTTAAAAATGACAGTATATTTATTAAAGGCATAAATTAATTTAACCAGTTGAAATTAAGGAATATGAGACTAGTAATAAAATTAAAAATGGTTTATTTATCCGTCTAAGTTTATAAAATGTACTATGGAGAATTGAATAGTTTAGTTTCAGGTAACGCTTCGTTGCTAAATAAAAACGTTATTATTATTATTATTACTATAAAAATATTAAAAACAACAATTTACAATTACATTATTGTGTTATAAAAACAGCAAGAGAGGTGTGTCTAGTACAATTGACCTGAGAATTTTTTTGCGAAAACAGCATTGAATTTGAAAACCAGTTAGGAGACAGTTTTGAAATCGGTAACGCGTGAAGAGATTCTGGAATAATGGGGAATGAGGAACTATCGGCGTGTTGCAATAGTCTGTGTAGAGTAATATATTTACTCAATATAATAGAGGCATTAGTCACATTAAGTATAATTACATTTGAAATGAAGTTAAGTATTATTCGCGGGAAATAACAAGACGTACTGGTTGCGCATAAGTGAAGGATGAGTTAAAGGGGAGCACTGTTGTCAGAGAGAAATAGTTGCAAAGAAGCTGGCATAACGATACTACTATTATATTCTTTCAAACGCGATATATAGATAGCACCCAGGTCTTTTCACCTCACCCTGTACTCATCATCTCTGAAATTTTACTGGTAATATTTTCATAATAGTTTTGACACTACCAAGTTACCTGATCAAAGGTTTGTTGCCACTTGAGATCCCACTACTACACCATGTCCCCATCTTATTTTGATACGACTAGCTATCTCTCTCCAGTTATAAATTGAGATGAAATTTCTAGATGGTTAACGTTAGAGATTGGTGATCTGATCGCGATCTGATTTAAATAACTATCTCCCTCTGCAGAATGAGTGATCATTTATTCGGGAGATTCTTTTTATTCACTCCGCTCCTACGATCCAAGAGCTACTAGCTGTTTGAAACATTCACTTTCATGAATCAGATAGCGTAACCCGTGATCCCAGTACTTCCTTTTGTTTGAAACACTAAATATTGTTACTGAACGTTAATAATATTTTTTTATCTGACTATCCATAATTCAGCCTATAAATCCATCCTGTAATTTACTAGATTGAATTTTTTATTGTTTTTGTGAGGAATAAAATTGAATTTTTATGTAAAGGTGTTTTAATTCTCAATTTTTAGCTTGATGGCGCAAATAGTACCAAGGGAAATGTGTTAACGTGGTAATGACAGTTAAGTTAATAAAATTGAAGTGACGGTCAATCAGCGAGGCAGTGAGCAGTAAAGTAATATTTTAAATAACTGAACGAGTCATGTTAGAGAGAGAATTTGTACGCCCCTGTACAGCTAACTGAAGTGCAGGAAGTATCTGCCTTTGCCGACAGTAAAAAATTCTAGGAAATTGCCTGCAACCCACTTCCGACAGAATAAATCTCTCTCCACATGTAACTGAACCGAAATTTTGGTACAGTACCGTGTCTCAACTTCCAGTATATTATAGTACTCGAATTTGATAAACACATATTTTTAATGTTAAATAAAGTATTTAAAACCCAATTTAGTTGAGATGATGAAATTAAATTCAGCCTATTCTTTATTAATTATTAATTTTAGTCAATAGAAGACGGCCAATAAGTCATAAATTAAGTTTGTTATTACTTAATTAATCCAAATTACCCTCATATAAATAGTCATACATTTAATAATCATTTCGGCCGAGGGAAACATAAAGTGAAGATCATGAATTGCTAAATTTTATGCCTAATTAAGTCTCAAAATTTTAATATTGACATTAAATATATTCTCCCTGCCGTACGTACAAGACTATGACAGAAATTGACTAAGTATAGGAGAATGTACGTTACAATTTGAGGATCCTGAATTATAGGAGGAAATATAATCAGTAAAATTTAACAGGCTGACAGAATGGAGGATAATGCCATGATGAGTATGTTAAAAAAGCATTAGTTAGTTTTCATAAAGAGAAATAAATTCACTCTGTGATAAAACTTGGAGACGAAAACTCGCAAAATTGTACCTATCACCATACATATTGACTTGTCACTTTTTCCAAGTTCCTTATAAATTTCCTTCTTCTCGTCTCTTAATTACGTTGTACTGTACAAACGCCAAATCGGAAAAGAAAAATTGGCATGGAGAAATTAAATAGTAAGTTAATTCTATATTTATTAGAGGATCCAAAATGTGTTACAGTAAAATTTTAACCTTAGGTATAAGTGAGAAGTACGTAAGTTTGTGCTCCGAGGTACGATATAAATTAGGTGTATGAGTAAAGAGAGTAATGGAAGGGGAGTACTTAAATTGGTTAACGCACCATTGTGATGGTTGCCAATTGCGCTCATAAAGAAGTCGGTGTCATCAAAGTAGGCCAAGAACTGTAAATGATATAACGTAGGGAATGAGACGTTCTGTGTTGTTTTCCCGGGACATAAATAAATAAATATATTCTTTCTGCTCCTATAGTTATATAATTAAATATATGCAAATAAATTGAGTACATACGTTAATCCTAGTTACGAGTTGGTGCAGATGACAGCAGCTGCAGGTTGGATGTACGACTATAATCTAGGTCTCTGGCTACAGTGGTGCTGCACTCTTGGAAGTCTGGTCCGGAACTGATATCAACTAAACTCATGACGTCACTTACAAGCATTAATGGTCATTCCAGCAGCTGCTGCATATAACAATTAGACCGTTTATGTCTAATCTTCTAGTATTACGCCACTAAAACACGATGCATCGAGCTTTCAGTCATGCGGTTTCTTTGTTAATCCACTGTCATTTTGCAATCCGTTTTCTTAATCAACATAACCGTGTTTTATAGTACCATAAAGCCGATAAGCATCTGCTTAACATAATTTTTATGCCACTCATGAGAAAATCAGCAAAATCGTTACAAAAACGCTTAATTATATGATACGTAAAGAGCGGCCACTCAATTAACAGAAAAATGCATCCACGGAACATTCACAAAATCCTCATACATTTATTACAATTACCAACATTCTTGAAAAGTACAACCATCTGTTTACCGACTGTTAAAAAAATAATCTAATTTAAAGCGCAAAACCGTCTCTGTATATTGCCTTACTTCTGATCACTTAATTCAAGTTCCCATATAACTCAGAAATTGAGCTTATAATGAAAATAGGGGGGAAACTAATTTAATAATCAATAATGGTTAAGATTTTATGATAATATCAATAAACAATTTAACAAAACAGAACATATTTACAATAATAATTACAAATTTTTAATAGTTTCAATAATTAAGCCGGCACTTATTTTCAATAATAACTACTTATATATTTACAAAATGATATATATTAATTATTTAAACACTAACAATTTTAAGACTCATCTCAGGGTCGCGCTTTATGGGCCTTCTCATAGAACAGATATTTTATTACACTAAACCACTCGGATCTGGCAGCAAACAGAAAATTACAAAGAGTTACAGATGCAGTGGTTTACCTAATCGTCTTAGTGCAGGTTCCAGCTCCTCCCTCGTCATTTCTCCAGATCGTCACCGCTCTCCAACAATCTCCTCCAAAATCTGTCTCAAAATTCCATCTCACCGCTCTCGCACCATCTGACCAATTCTCATCTCACCGCTCTAATTCGCTTTCTACTAATCTGTCTCTCTACCAATCTGATCACCAATCAATCACCACAATCTCAACATCTCTCCAACAATCAGTTCATTCCATTCTCTACCACCAATCTCCTCCAAAAATTTCTCCGTCTGTCTCTTTAAAACCTCGTCCCCACTTCTGCGACATCTATCACCAAGGTGGCAGGGATGGATCTCCTCTTATAGTATCCATGGTTACACTTGGGGGAAAACATGACACCCGGTACCGATTATCACGCAATTTTGGGAAACTCCCGAACCGAGACGCCGAGTCTAGGTTTTATAGCCTAAGTGTAAACCGCTGTCTCCTTTGCTTTGATTCCGCCACCAAAGCCCAAGCAGCTGTATCTGTTCGTTACAATCAATACGTTTTCAAATTCTTCAAGCAACTTCCGGCTCATAGGCTGGAATCTTCCCAGGACAATGAACCACAATAGCACTGTCTTAAGATGGCGCCACCGGGACCTGCGTCTCTAAATCTCGAGATAGAGTGTAATATGTTAAACCCGTCAAAATTCTCGCGTACAGTTATTTATAGGTTCGTGGTTCAACGGTAAACTGCAAAAATCTTTTTAAGTCTTGCACTCTAACTTTGCCCGGGCTTTCCATATGTCAAATTCTCACATTTAGCAAATTATTCCTATGAAGCATTATTTCATGAAGAGATTGTATTTCTAAATAAATTGTGATTACATATAATACACGTAGTTCAGTGGTAAAAGTCCTTTTTAAAATATAATTATTACTTTAAATTAAATCCGCCGCTTGCTCGCTACGGTCAGAGATTACAGTCTCTCTCCAAAGCATACACACTCTCCCACCTCTCTGTCTCCGCAGATAAACTTATACATACATATATAGATATTTGATTTTTACATAAATTACTTTTAAAAAAAGGTCACAAAAACATCTTTATATGCTTATTTAGGCTGTCTTTTTTGGCAATAGGCTATGGGAGGGTGATTCTCAAAGACAGGCTACTCCACTTTTGTTTGGGTAACAGGCTACATGACGGTGATCCTGAAACAGGCAACTTCCCTCTTCTAGCATAGGAAAAGGGGGGTGTGGAAGGTAGTCAAGGGTGAACTGGGCCCCCAGCCTATAATTTAAGGAGCCGACCCGGTGTTTCACTTAAAAGAGATGCAGGGGAAATCCTAAAAAAACTGCATCACCAGCTTTTGGGTACTATTCTCACACCTTTCCAAATGACGGGAGGTGATTTTGCTGTGGGGTCGCCACATTCCCTTCTCCGGTCTTTAAGAAGTAATTGACCGACTGTTCCAATACGATCAACTGACTACTCTTACCGTATGCCGAAGATCTTCGACCGCAGTACATACACCTCCTAAAATAGGTTCCGGTATTATAAACGTTTTATACTCTGACTACGAGTGTCACTCGCTAGTTTCTACAGTAACGGAACATCAAATTTTGTATGTTATTTTACTTACGCTGAAACATTGTGCCGTTAAAAAAAATATGTTAACCAATTTTTTAAATTGTAAAGTGGTCTATTAATGGCCTTAAATGCAGGACAATTTTAAAGTACAAGAAATAATTATTAACTGGCTTCACATAATGTTGATACGATACGTAAAAGACCAGATTTAAAAGATTTTTTTAAAAAACGGAGGTGACTGCATGTTACCCTTAAAAAAAACACGGACAGTGGCGTCACCGACCGTAGTTTCTAAAAACGATGTATTCGTGGCTCATGCAACAACCTGAAACGTGTAGTAGGGATTTCTTCTTTAAAAAAAATGATGACCTTCGACGTTTCCACGGCTGTGACCGAAATTACCACGTTGCTGGCTACACCGAGTTGCTGCGCTGATCTGGCCTTATTCCAGTGGCTTCCAGGATGTTTTGATTTATCGAATTGTGATGATTTCTTGTTGTGCTGCATCAAGTATATCTTTTAAGTTCCATCATTAGCACACAACCTTGAAGACTTGCGACTCTGAATGCAGCAGCTGTTTTTCATTTTGTACATTTTATATCATCATAAGTTCATAAAATTCGCACTCCAACTACTTCAGTTTCAAGTTTAATATTTTAGTATACAAGGATTTTAAAGGAATGTAGTTTAAAGATTTGAAGCAGTTTATATAAATTACAAATAATTATTTCTGCGCGATAATATCAATTTCCTCTACCAACGGAAAAAGATCAATTATCTAATCTCACGTCCAATCGTTGACATCAATCCGTTACATAAACATCATGAGTTGAGAAAAGTTGGCATTTACTGTGTATTCATTGTGTTAGCTCGGTTTCCATTGTCTCGTTTGAAACGCATCGGGCTTATTCTCTCATTTCCTAGTTTCTGTACCACCTGATTGAACCCGAAGAAAACCAGCCCCCATACAATGGTCTCTTGGATCGTGCTTGCAGAAGGAGTCAAATCATGAGTGCCAGTTAGCGAGGCATGAGGGTTCCGTAAAGTTTGTTTATTCCATAGAATATATTTCCCTCATATTGTATTTCTCCGCTTTCATTAATTTTTAATTCAGGATAAAATGTTTATGTGATTGAACTATAAAATATTGAAAGCATTTATGAAAGGCTGAAAAATGTGTATTGTGATATAACATTGGATTTCAGCACTGTTCGGCAATGGATTCGTCGCGTATGAAAGTGGAAATTCAAACGCCGTTGGCTGATGAAAAGTGAAGCGGCAGTCTGGTTACTGCAGTGACTCCGCGCAACATTCAGCTAGTCGATGAGCAAAATCAAGAAGACAAATTCTGTATCACTCTCTCCATTATTCAACAACTGAGATACACTCCAGCTTTTGTGAACGATGGTTGCCAAGAATGTCACACCACTCAAGAGATTGTGAAAATTGGATGGTAAGCCCTGTCTCATTCAACATACAGCCGTGAGCTAGCACTATCAGACTTCAATATTTTCTCATGGCAGCTCAACGTGCGATTCACTGTGAAAATGAAGAGGTCTTAAAAAGGTTCATGCGTCGATGGCTTAGGAAACAAGACCGAAATGGACAAGGTGGACAAAAACCGTGGAAAAGGACGATGTCTATATTGAAAGTGAGTGATTAATCATTAATTTTGTGTAAATTTTAGTGAAATAACAGAAAAAAATTGGTGGCATTATTAAAACACTCTCATATCTAATCGTCGAAACAAGTAAGCCTCTGATATACGGTTTTGTTAGTTTAACGCCATGTAAGACAATTTTGCTCTACTCATTGATTTTTTCTTTCTGCTTTTGATATATATAATAATTAATAAATGTTGAATTTAGAAGTAATAATGAGAATGTAATATCCAAACAGTATTTGGAGATATATATTTTTAGAAATTCAATTGTGATTTTCAATTAATATTTTTAATGTTAAGTAAAACCTCAATACTCCAAATAATTTCACATAATTTAAATTAAAACTTAAAATTTAAAACCAAGTCCATATAAACGTCCTCGTATACCAAATGCCCACTTGCAAAGTCATTCTTTAGAACATAACTGAAGATCATTCTGTTGTTCCACAGCTTCCACAAGCATCGTACTTGAATGTGAGAGATAGTGTTCAGTTTGTGTGTTTTAGATAAATGCAACGAGGCTATTCAGTGTGAAGTGCAGATATTATTTTCGCTCGAAATAGAGCTTGTGTCCAATAACATCTGTCGTTTACGCGTGAACTCTGCCAAACAAATAGCCGTGGGCTACAGATACTGTTTGTATTTATTTTAGCCGAGGTAATTAAAACAAAATCATCGACATTTATCTTCTGGAGTGTATATGGTATGAATGTGTCATTAAATGACGTCAACACATTCATTCTGTGCATTGTTCAGAAATATGCTGGAAGGCCAATTCTCAGTGAAATATACGGCGTTGAATTGCTAGTTATATATAAATTAAATATTATCATCAATATTTTCAGAATAATCGTTATATATATATACTCGGAACTTTGTGTATTAACTCCGTTTATTACTTTCACAACACGTTTTTTCAATTACATTTGCACACATTGAATAGTTTGGTTAGGAACGACACGTCAGTAACCAAAATTCATCTTATTTTTTTAGTCTAATATAATTATGATAGTATTCATATTTAAAAGATATTAAGATTAACTGGAAAAGTTTACTTTCTCAATGTGGTTTTACTCTCACTAATCGTATAATAGTACATCCATAAAATATATTAAGAAATTAAATTCTCCCAAAAAATATAAATGCTGTAAATTATCTCTAAAGACCTCTCAATTAATATATTCTATGCAGTTTTAATGATGGAGTGAAGTTTTTCTTGTTTGTAAAGTCTAATTATATTTTAAAGGACGATTTACATATATACTTCTGATATTTCATGTTTAAATTTAGATGTATTAAGAAATTTCCACATTATTTTCAGCTGCTCCAATTACACTGTAATAATGAATTCTCTATCATTTTCCAGATGGCTTCACTTCTTGGAGTGTTCCTATGAACCATTTTGGTGAAACCATTACACCTTCAGGAATATTATACTCCTGGGACCTTCCCGTGCGGTTTCCCTATTACCTTCCGTATGGATCTAATTACTTTAAAATTTTCTCGTCCCTCGGTAATATGTTGCACGATAACGGGGCACGATTAAAGCAAAAACGATCAAAAGTTGAGGCTAGAAAATTGATAAATTTGATGTGAAAAGGTGGGGTTGGATCCTCCAATAAAGCATTGTCGCGAATAAAATCATTCTCGGCCGATTCTCTGTTGTTTAGTTCTTATTATAGAATTAGTCATTCTATTCATGTGTTTATGTATTTGTTTCAAAACTGCAGTTGGGACCTATCCCATTCGTAGTAATACATACAAATAAAATTCTTAGGATATTCACTAAATGACTGACCGTCATTTTGACCGTGAATAATAAAAAAAGTTTCGAGAGAAAACCCACAATAAATTTTGAAAAAAAGTTATGATCATATAGTTCCAAACTTCGCCACAAGATGTAAATAAACGAAAAGAAATTTTCTCTTAAACAGAGTTCTTCTTTAGACACGTAAAATATATCGTATTCAATAAGAACTTTCTTTTTCATTTACAAATCATGAGTTTAATATTAAATGACAGAGCAATATCTACAAAGATTCACTCTTTTGACAATTTAATTAAAAATTTTATTTTCCGTAACAGTCAATTAATTGTTACCTAGAAGCAAACTATTTAACTATTTGAATAAAATGTATTTTTTTAGAAATTTGTTGCAGTGAACGGGTCATTTTTCTCAAATTGGTATATAATTTTTTTCATTACTAATTTTGTGGACACCCTGAATATTGTAAAATGTTTTATTCTTTGAGAGTGAAGGGAAAATTAATACGATTCACTCACGCTTCTTAGGAAGTTATATATACATATATAATAATTAAGGATGAACAACCTATTCTTGGTAGTCTACATATGAACTAGTTAATTAATATCATAAAACAGTGTAATAAACATTAAAGACACAAAGGGCATACTTTAATGAAAAGTCAAATTCAAGTTTAAATTTTGGGAGTCAGCGCCTACCAATGGTATTTTTTACACGAACCTAACAAAATCGTGGCCCACAAATAGGTGAGAATTTGAACGTTCCGGAATTAATTGCCTGAGACGAGTGGCTAATTCATCAGCCATCTACAGAATTGTGATGATAGACAGGTATTAAAATAACAGGCTCTAATGGTTCAGTTTTGCGACGAGGGGGAATATGACACATTCCGATGTGGTGAGTTTGAACGGGAAGAGTCTTCTGTGTGTGGAATTGTCCAACGACTGTAGTTCTCAGGGGACAAGAGAGAAATCGCAGTTATCACTTCATCACTGAAGGGAAGAACGAAAGTGTTAAGTCAGAGTGGGACAGCTGCAGACACACCCTTACGCTAACTACGTATTGAAATACATCTGCGGGAAGTTCGCACGCATCAAAGTACTTCCTGTAATTTACAAGGAACTATGCAACAATGATTTTATCCTGGCAAGAGTAGAAATCTCAGATTCATTTAACGGACCACTATCCCCTCATTAGGGAGATTGTACATTGTGAGACATTGACTATTTTAATTTATTTCTCCATAACAATTTCAGGTAAATAAGTACTTATATATACAGACTTAAAAAAATTCCTAATCCTATTTCAATGAATTCAATAAACTCCGTGACCTTCTACTTCCATTTATCCTCAATAATTATTTTGCATTTTCAATTCATACTTTCATAAATTAACCATTTTATCATTAATCATTTTAACAATAAGCAATTATTATTATAATTTCATTTCTATTATTTTTGAAAATGTTTATGAATACTTTTCTGGGATATTAGACATAAGTACTTTAAGTAAATGCATAAATTTGAAATATTAGATTTTTCGACTGCTTAATTTTTCAACGTTCAGCTTAGAAAGTCACATAAAATTCGTGCATCCAATAGAGAAGGTATCTTCCGGAACGTTGCAGGTCTAAGATCGCCTCGAAATCACAGGAAATCCCCATAACGTCAGCGGGAGCGATAAATTTCTTGGCGAGGCGAAGTGAGGCAAGGGAGCACGAGCAGAAATACCTCAGTTGATTGCCTTCGGGTCTCACAGGAAACTAATCACCTCTGCGACCACGAGCATCGGACCCTCTCCTACGTCGTCAAAATAAACATTTACTCAGATTTAACGCTTACATACATTTGGTTTACCCAATCCTACCTGATAAATTCAAATAACAATCTGAGAAAACTCAAAATGCTCAAATGAGTTAAACCAATTCTTTGCTTTATATTTTATAGGTATTAATTAAATATTTATTTTTAATTATCAATTTTAAATAAATATTGATAATAATTGTATGAATATTGAGAACATGTGAGTCTATTATAATAAACTTTAATTGTCTGCGAATTGATACCAATGATATCTCATAAAATTATGATGCTATTCTCAACGCATAATACTACATATTACACTCAGACGTAACAGCTAAAATATCAAGATTAATATAAAATCTTAAAAATATATTGAATGACTCAGCCAGCTTCTACGTAGGACGCTCTCCTCCGCGTCGAAAAATTGATCTCCGTCAAAGTCCGAGACCAAACGCTGGATCTCTTCCGTCCCTTTCAACTTCAGAGAACAGAACGACCAATACCATAGCATCAACGATGTGTACCTCTCTCAGCTCCTCTGATGGAAACTTTATGGTTTTATTTGTTACCGGACTCAGCTACCTGTGTCTATCGCTATAGGAGCACGAATAGTACGATCATTGATAAGAGAACTCTGAAATCATCTACGTTAGTAGGAGGTAAAATAATACATGACATTTATTAATTGTATTTTAATACCATTTAGTTAATTTAATTCTTGTGTAGCACGATCTTTGTGTATATAAATATGTCATCATCATAGTTACATCAATGGCTCATTGAAATATTCCATGGTAGAAAATAACATTTGATATATCTCATTCGTTAGTCTTTTTCTGCAGAAAAGTAAAGAGCGTTTAGATTAAAAATATAGCCCTTCGATTCCAAGAATTTTATTATATTTATACAAGGTCACAAATGGTTTTAAATGAGTAGGAAATCATTAAATTACTTCATTTACAAATCCGGTCTTTTTATTATTAAAAATAAATACTTTATACACTATTTAAAACATTGCAATTTTCTAACTATTAACATCCAAACACATGAGATCGACTATGGGTTACAAACAAAGTAATTAACGTTTTTCGTTTTGCCTGGAACAGGCCGCTGGAATTCGTCTCTCGTTCATAGATGACGTATCGGTCCCAACCAAATCCTTTACATTTTTATTAAGCATTTAACACCTTTCTCATTTATTTTTCTTCTTTGCCGCCACGTAGCAAAGCAATCATTCCACCTTGAATCATCAATATACAATTGCTCATAACCAACTGTAATCTCCATTCTCTTACTTTCCAACTTTTTACTCTTTAATGTCTACTGATTAATACCCGAAAATCAATTTTCCTTCGTTTGTAACCATTTTCCTCGCTCCATCTTTTGATTTCCTTCAGTGGTGGGGACCCGATCCTCTTCAATCAAAAGTATTTATAATTCACCCTTGGTAGGAACTATTTACCCCAGTCCACTGATGTTTTTGGGAGAATATCACGTCTTCTCACAGCTAGATATCACTGAGTTTAGAAAAGTCAGTCCGACGCCAAACTGTCTAGGGTTTATTACTCTGCCTGTAACCTCCTTCAGTTTTTCTCGGGTCGCTTGGTTTTGATTTTGTACTACCAAATTCCGTATTTTATAGCGTTTTACAGGATTAGAGTGAAAACTTAGTTATTATTTTATGTTCAATTTACTTACTATTCCACTTGAAGAAAAGGCAGCCATTTGGACATTACAAAATGAAAAGATTATTACAAAATTATCTAATTCTATAATTTTATAAAATTAATATCCTGTCTATTGCATGAAAGTTTTATGTAGTTTCGTTTATGTAATATGATTCACGTGTTACTTAATTATTTTTAATCTACAAAACCAAGTATTTCCCATGTTTATAAAATATTTCCAGTAATTAAAATTAATAATTTTATTTATAAATTAGTGTATTATTTTATTAATCATACACATAGGAAAGAAGGGTGGTCGAAAATTGATTTTATTTGCACTAGAAATTCCTATATAGATGAGTGTATTCAAGGTTCATAGATCAACGTTGACATGATTAGTGTTTGTGGACGATTTTAATTTTACTAACAGAATATTAACTTAATCTGACTTAATAATATAAATAAAATACAATAAATGGCCAAGCGTCAGTAACAGAAGAATGCTAATACAAAATAAAAGACGTTTCATCCCAATTTTTGGGACCTCTTCATTTCTTTAATTAAAAGCTTAACAGCAATTTTTAATTACTATAGCAACGTGCAGTACCTAAATTTATGACGTTTGGTCTTTATTGTATTTTATTTTAACAGATTCTGTGTAATTTCTGATATTCTCGTGACAGCAATAAAAATCCCTAGAGAATGTCCTCTATAATGTCTGTAGGTGTAATTTTAATTCTACCACTTTATACCTTCCCCCCACGTCAAGAATAAATTTTGTCAATTGTCTCGAAAATACATTAAAAATATTTAAATGATCATTTCCTATCGAGCGAAAAAATCTGAGACTCGTCAACATATTAATTCTTCCCTAAATTTCTCTGTTGTAGTTTTACCAACAAAATCTCTCAGTGATTAATAAACTAATATTTGATTAGTAAATTTATTTCCATTTCTGGGAAATACTGACAGTCATAATATAGTTTTTGATACATATTTGAGATAATCTAGGGTTTTAATAATTTTTAATATATTAATTTAGACACTAAAGAAAATGTAAATATAATTGTTGAATGTTAAATAAGCCAGAATAAAATTTTCAGATATTAATTACATATTTCTCATTAAAGTTAAGCCTTTATTTATTTAATTATTATCTGAAGAGATAACAATGTAAGAACGAATAGCATGTATTTCTAACAAATTTGTAAGAAAGAATTTAGAATTTGTTTATTTAACCTGTATTATGTCTTATTTAGAAAATAAGATTTATATTTTAAATTGCAAGATTGTCAGGCATTTTACAAATTAAAATATAATATAGTAAACGTACCTATTCTAATTCACCTACGCTCAATGTTCTTTAGATGCTTTGATTTTCTGTTTCGGGGCTTTAAAACAGTGATACAATATCCAATTAAAGTAAAACAATTACAATATTTCTCTTGTTTGTGATTTTAAAACAGCATAAAATAATACCGAATGGAAAAATTTGAATTCATAAACATGTGTTGTACAGCGCAGCGCATTTTTAATATTATTCGTATTTATAGTTTTATAAATTCAACGCACAACACCAGAAAAAGGGGATTTACAGCGCATAATCATATTCGAAGCGTGTAATTCTGCAATCAAATTAAATAAGCAAATTAATTCAGCGGTTACATGTCCAATTATCGTATGTGTGCAGGCGGGGACACTAAAATTGCCGAAGGTTTTATTTTTCAGCACGTGAATTGCTCGGTAAAACGTTTGGAGAGGGTAACAGCAATAACAACACTCGGAAAAATATCTAACGATTCCCTGTGAACAGTAAAATCACAGCAGAAGCTGAGAAATATTTCTCAATTGACGAATACGCAAAAATGTTTATTATGGCTTATTCACTCTTTATTTGAATGAAGTGAATATACATTAAAATTATTAATATGGAATTAACATGTCTACAAAATACAATTCAAATACATTTATGGAAATTTCGTTGGTTACAATGCCATTAAGCACACTTATCTTGTAAAATTGGAACAATAATAATATTATATTAATTCAATCATAATATCAGTGAGCCTACTTATCTACTCAATTATGTAAATTAACAATAAATAATATTGGTTTCTTTTGTTAGAATTGATGCCTTAAAAGACTAATGTTTCTCAGTATTAATACATTTTTTTAAATAGATAAATGAAAATATTTCAAAAACCAATTTAATAATTAATTATCATCATTGTATTAACTCAAATGTAAAAGGAAATATAAATTTATTGTACATTACTAATTTTGATTCAATTTTATAATTTGTCTAAAGTAATTTTGTGATGGAATGTTAATAACTACAAATAAGTAAATTCTTAAAATAAACAAAACATAAATTTTATCTAAATAATCAAAAAATATTCACACAAATTAATGGCATGTGTAAATAATTATTTTTAAGTTATATATTTAAAATTACCATTATGGAGACACCAAATGTTAAGAGAATATGGTAAAATTAGAATAAAATTTATGTTGTTTACATTATAAATACATAAGATATCCAATATGCATATGATATATGTTAAAATAATTCAATCACTACGAAATTAGAAAATATTTATAATCTTTTATAACACTCCTGCCATTAGGATGCAGATGTTTTGGGGTTTCCACTGCATCTCTTTTAGGTGAATCACCGGGTGGAATCTTTAAACTATAGTCCGGGGGCACTAGTCAACCCTTGGCTACGTTGCTCTACCTTCCACGTCCCCCCTTTTCAATTCACTTCCGATGCTATTAAAGGGTAGTTTCCTGTTTCACGATCACCCTCATGTAGCCTGTTACCCCAAGAAAAGTATATTACTGCTCTTGTTATTGGAATATCGAAAACCCTAAGATGTTGTTAAAAAAGTGATGAAACTTGAAATAGGCACATTGCCAATATTAGTAACTAAAAGAATATTGAAGGAAGTACTAAAAAATATGGATTTAATTTATCTTTAGAACCTAAACAATATTTTCAATTTATGTATACATGCAACAGTAGAATAAAAGAATAGTTAATTCAATTTCTTCTTAGTTTCAAATATTAGGAAAACATTATATTTTACTTATAGTATAAATTTTACAAAGGTTGACCGTCATGCAGCCTGTTACCTCCACCCCAACCCCCCTCCCAAAGAAAAAAGAATTAAGCACTCTTAAATTAAGATAGACTCTTAGAAAATGTTCCTGTATTTACTGGGATACACAAATCTCTTCCGTTTTTTGGTGAAATGATATGTTTTTCCATTGAATTAAATATTAGTCTACACCGACTACTAGTACCATTATGTAATCAGGTGTCAAGAAGATAATTATAGAGAGTGTTGAAATACAGATAATTTAAGAGTCAATATTAACAGTTATATCTCGACTTAAACGGTTATACACACTAGGCCTTTAATTAGACTTAATTGGATAGTAACTTCTGAAGAAAATATTAAAATGATTGTTTTTAGTAACGTTTAACGTTTGCCGACGTTGTGTTAGGGGAGTCAGAAGAATACTTGGAAACCTTAATAAAATGTATGAACGAGATCCTGGAGAAAGAGTTCAATATGAGGATTAATAGAGGGAAAACCATGGTGATGGAGTGTAGTTTGGGAAAGAGAGGAATAACAAAGGGTGTTAGATTGGGAAGGGATATTTTGACGGAAGTTAAGGAATTATGTTACTTGGGAAGTGTAATAACTAGGGATGATAGAAGTATAGTAGACATAAAGAGTAGGATAGCACAGGTAAGGAAGACTTTCGCGAAAAAGAGGGATTTATTTACGAGTCGTTTAAGTGTAAATTTTAGGATATCGTTGCTAAAAATGTTCGTATGAGGCGTGGCGTTATATGGGTGCGAACCCTGGACGATAGGAGTTGCGGAAAGGAAATGTGGTGCTATAGGCGAATGCTGAAAATCAGATGGGTGGACAGAATCACAAACGAGGAAGTTCTAAACAGAATAGAGGAAAAGCGAACAATATGAAGGACTTTGACTAAGAGAAGGGATAGATTAATAGGCCACATTTTAAGACTCGAGGGTCTTGTAAAATTAGCACTAAACGGAAGGGTGTGGGGTAAGAACAGAAGAGGTAGGAATGGATGGAATACGCTAAGCAGATTAGGGAAAATGTGGGTTATGAGAAAATGTAAAGGCTTGCGCAAGATAGGTTAGCATGGAAGATTGCATCAGACCATTCTTAGGACTGAAAACCACGGCAACAACAACCTTATTATTAATTTAATTATCGAATTTATTATTCCTTACGAAGATACATTACACTGACTGTTATTTAAAATTATTTGTAGATTAAAAAAGAACAAAAACTGGGTACCCATCATAAAAAGTTATTGATTTCAACAATAATGTAATCAATAAATTAATTACCGTATATAGACAATATTTTGTTTAGTTTAATCAAAGGGTCGTCACCACCATATTTGGGACTTCATCAGATAATTTTACTTAAAAAAGTTTTACATTAAAGTCATGAAAATGAAAGAATTTCAATAACATTAGTAATAGCATATAATAATGAAATTTTGATGAAAAAGGTTCCAAATGTATGAAAATCCAAAATTAATGCCCGCAGACACATTTTGCATGTTTTAATCAAAATTTGCAATTATGAGTTGTAATACTAGTAATGTTATTAAGATTATGAATCATTTTTGATAAAAAAAATAGTATAATTACGTTGTAACATATCCTTAGGAAGTTCCAAATATGATGACGAGACGTCGATTCAAATAACTAAAAACTTTTCCTGCATCTAGTCGTTAATTTATTTCATTTAATTATTTGAAAAGAAACGTTAATTGATTTAGTATTAATAATATAATGAATTATAATGTTTACGGAGGCATGGGACATGAAGTGATGTTTGTGAGTCACAATTAACCGTTATGTTTCTATTTGCATGAGCCCCTAAATTTTTTCTTATTATCGTGGAAATTTGTGCGAGGAGCGAAGCTCTTTCCTACTCGCGCATTCCAGAGATACTATCTGATGTTCTTCTGTGTGTGAATCCCAAGAGTCTTATGAGCTAATTCCCAAGTGCTTCCTTGTTTTTAGTATTCACCTCGTGAAATGTAAAGCTAGTCAGACAGTCGGCTTGATCTTTACATAGCGCCTTGCTTCACGAGAATGCTTCCCAATTAGCAGAAGTGCAATCTGGAATTTTGTAACCATTCTGTATACGCTTAAATTCTGGAAAAGATCGTTGGTTGATCTCATCAATGATTCTTAAAAATTATTTGCACCATCCCCTTCCAATTCTCTCTACAACATCCGAACTTGTTAACTACATTCTTGTTACCGTATATATTTATTATCATTTTATTCTCCGCTTGTCTGTATTACGTTTTATTTATTTAACATGGTTATTACTATTAATCATAGCCTTATTTCCAACTATTCCTATTATTTTTAGACTTTATAATATTATAAATAAAGTTAAATATAACTATACATACATAGTTGATTTAAAATAAATGAATAACTTTTCTATAATCTTTTTATTTAGGTAATGTGCAATTTGAAACCTTAACAGCAAATTTTGAATGACTACCTCCGAGGTGAAGGAAAACAATGCCTAACAAACAGAACACAACATACTTTGTTTATTTTAACAGATTTTTTTAAATCTCAAGAATTAAACTTTAAAGTTTCAAGAATGCAATTTTAATTCGGATACTGAATTTTACGTGTCTGCTTTTACATTAATAGAATTTTTATTTTTTCTAATAGGAATTATTTCACTCATCCATCGTGGATAATAATTGCTATCTACATCTAATATTTTTACATTACTCTAGTCAATGCTGTCATTATTGAAATATAAATGTTATTTAAAGAAGCTTGTGTTTTTTCGGATCAATATAAAAGGCTCTACAGTCCAAATATTTAATATATTACTTTGTTTTTCTCAAAGTTATAGGTATAAATCATGTAAATATTACCCGAACACCGTAATTGGCATACAAGTTGCCTTTATTTATTTAGTATCTTTTCTAAATGCGGTAAACTAATGTAGATGTTTTACATTTGTAGTTTGTGGTTGAAATATTTTATAAATCAAATAATTCATTCTACACCTAACATATTTACCAATTAAACTGGGTGGATAAGAATTTAAAAATAGAATATACTTTTTTTAAATTTTCTTAGTGCGTTATATTAGCATAAAATATCCAAATTTTCCCCAAGTCATGTTTGTTGTACATTAAATTTTTTTAAATTAATTTTGAAGAATATATATATCGTTTCTCATGTTTATATACAAAATTTGCACAGAAATGGTTTCAGACAACGCACCAAATAATTATATAGTAACCAATTAAAAATGTTTTTAAACCAAAAAATTAGTTTTTGAACGACGACCTATCCCGATGCAATGTTTGAAATGAAAGATAAATTACGCACATTCAGTGAGACTGGTTTGAGCCAGATGAAGAGAAACACCTAACCTTTCACTACGTTGTTGACCAAGAAACTGTATCATTAACACATTTCGCATAATTATGTCCACGGCTGACTAGCAATCTTTATTTTCAGTTTACAAATTCCAGAATTCGTTCTGTAATCCTAAATAGCAGGCTGTTGACATATGGCGCAACAAATTTCAATCATCCGAGCCCTTCATCCAGTCGACAGGCAAGTTGGAATACGGGAGAAATCTGTCGAAACAGCTCCTTCTTTCCGTCCTTGCTTTCGCTAAGCTGTTTACCGTAACGAGATATCCAGTCTCTTTGAGAGGCGCCTATCCCATTAGACGTTCTGAAGTTTCAGATCCTCCGATCATTTCCTGGGACCGTACGCAGCTGTTCAGCACGTCTCGGAGAATAATTAATATACTTGCAAGTGACTTCGGCGGCGGTAAACTCGGGCTCTAGCGGAAGGAAGAAAGGAACGAAACACGTGAACCAAGTTTAGTAATCTCAGAACAGCTCCTAACAGATTCGTTGTCAGGAGAATGTATAATGATGTCAGCTTTGGGTTTCTTTTATTGAACGTTTGCTGAGTTTATATTTCAAAAATAAAAGCTTAAGGTATAATCAAAAATCTAAAGCAACGTGAAAAACTGAAAACCATGCAAATGAAATAATGCATATTTTTCTGTGTGTTGCGAATGCGTTCCTACACCATTCATCGGACAGAGGTGAAATGTTAGTGACGTTTAGTCTCTATCCCAGAGAAGGTTTTTGTCGATCTTATGAATATGTAGGTTCCTTCCTTCCCCGAAAAAGACCAAAAAAGATCCCTTCCCTCCCAAAGATAGTTTCTAAACTGCTCAACCAATTTCACGCGATTCGCACGAAGTTATCCAATAACTTTTTTCGTCTTGCACTAGGTATCTGTCGAGTAGATTCAACAAAAGAGACGTAACCTGTAAAGCGATATAATTGTACATATGTTAAGCGTGAAATATTGATTAAATATATCTTTGTGTGTGATTCTGTATGTTTAGTCATTGTTTCACGCAGACTGAAGTATATAAATATAACAATCTGCTTCACTTTTTGTGTACGTATGTGCCGCACACAAATGTAAACACGTGGAACAGTTTCGATCAAATGTTTTACACGAGTTCCTTAGGAACCAAAACAAAGTACTGTTGGGGTAAGACTACTCACAGACATAGGGCGGGGACTGAAATTTAAAAACTGTATAAACGGCTGATATTTGCTGGGAATAAATTTTTTCGTGGTTATCGAGATTGACGGTGTAGCTCACTATTTTCTGTGTATATTTTGAATCCAAACTTTTGTAAGTTTTCCAAAGTATGTAAGTCAAATGAATAAATGCGACTCAAATTGAAATTTTAATAGTAAGAAGAAATTATTTATTATATAGTCACCCAAGCAATAATATGCTGGGCGTACTCCTTCACTGAAGACTAATAAGTAAGTCTCAGAGGTATGTAATACTTTAATTGAAAAAGTATACCCTTCTTTAGAAGGGCAGAATGGAAAAAACTCGATCGGACCTTCCGCTTTCCGTCGTAGTTAATCCGAGTCGACTCCTGGCCCATATAAGATCAGTCTATTACTTGAAGCTCAATCTCACCTACAATTATATTAATCACAGTCTATTTTCTAGGGCTCCGTGATAAATGAGCATTGTGTCGATTGATCAATGACGCCATGATTTAATTCAAAAACAGAAGAATTGTTTCAAGCTAAAGCTCAGCCATTGGCCATAAAACTGAATTCAGAAAGCCAGTCTGGACCGTCTGTACTAACAGCTTAAAGAGCCAGTTGCATGAATTTGGAATTGATTTACATTTTATTATGATATAAAAATTATTTGTTGCTTTAACCATACTTTCAGATTCTAGCACTAGATGGAGTAGGCTATATTTTTAATAGATATTAAAACATAATATATACATATATATATTTATTTATATAATTATCATATAAATTGCCGGCTTATAATTTTAAAGTGAGAAAATTATAATATTTACGTACAGTTGTTAAATACATAATAATTGGGTTTGTATAATGAATGGAATTTCATTCTTATAATAATATTTCATTATAAAATATTAATATCCCCCTATTCGTTTGATAATCAAAGCACTTAGCAAAGTATCAGACTTTATTTATCACTAAAGATATAGTGGCTGCAGTGTAATACAGGAACACAGGAACGTATGCGTATAATTGGTCAGCTTGCGGAAAAGGAATGGAAATTTTAGAAATGAATCTCAGAACTCAATTTACACAAAATGGCACGATAAACTATACTCCTGAATATTTTATTTAAGCTTTTATGTGAGGTAATAATGTGTTATAGGTTTTAATGCACTCACATTGAATTATATAATAATTTATACATTTCAGATGGTTCCAGGTATAATTTTCTATATATTATAAAAATTTTTTCAAGGATTTATTTAGTTTATTATCATAATAAGAATTTTTATTCATTGCATCTAATAATAATAATAATAATAATATGCATAGTACTGTCATAGTATTGTAATACATCAATAATGTTAACTGAAAATTTATTATTACCGGGCTACAAAGAGTGATGATTCATAATGTTGAATTTAATAAGCAAAGTTGTGCTTATAAGTGGCTTAAGAAATCATTGGAGCACGTTCGTTGCAGTGAGTTCGATTGCTAATGGGCTTCTATTTCCTCTGGAAGAGGCAGGGTACCGAAGCCTTGTTAAAAAACTTCTCCTTCAGCCTTACCCCCACGGCAGTCACTATAATTTTAAATGGACATAATTAAGTGCGCCCCAGCTAGGCAGGTAAGGAGGAACTTGTTAGCGCCACCAACCAGTGCTCGTTATTTCGTCTTCCATAAACTTGGTCTCACTTTTCTTTTGGGCTTCGCTGCTTCCATTGTAAACTGAAAGAAATCTCGGCAACTCTGCAATTACGCCGCGGGAATAAGTCGTTCGGACCTCGCGCTTTCTCTTTCCGCCGAAAGCAGACGAGAAAAATATTCACACCCACTCGTAGAACTGCCTTATCTTCCAATCCGACCATTTAAAGAGCTCCGTTTTCCTCCAGAAAAAACTGCTGCTACGACCGAATGGAACGGGTCTTGGCTTTAAATATCCCACACTCCAATCCTCGTTGTGCATAGAAACTTATTTTCCACTTATTTTAGTCTCTTATCACCCTCAATTATCCCATCGTGTAAGTCACCGATTGTTTTCGTAATAATAGGGCTTAATGCTATTATGTTAGTGTGCCTATTATAAAGTAAAAAATAATATTATATGACGAGTGATTAGCGTACCGATAAATTGATTATGCACGTTTTAATTGAAATTTCGAATAAGTAAACTATACAAAACTAGTAAATATTAAATTGTATAGTAAGCGGGACTTGACACAATTATTGTAAAATATTATGTTGTCATTTAAAATGATGGAATATTTTAGAAGTGACAAGAAAAGAGTTCAATTATTTGGGAAAAAAGGATTATTTGAATTGCTGTCGACAAGTTTCGAATTTATGCTGGAGATCATATGAATAAACACCAGACGGTATTAGATAGGAGGTAAATAAATTTACAATATGAATTTGTAACGATAAAACACTTGTAATCAAAACTTGGTGGTACGGAATGAAAGGTAAGTTACTAACAAGGGGAATTAAATCAGACACAAGGGCGCTACGGGGGTTTCCTGACGTTTCGTGAAATTTGGCAACAGTGGATGGTAAGGAGGTCGATGTTTTTCTCCAAAAAAGGGCTCGTTCCAGAAAATAATTTTTATTGGACAATATCTAGCCCCGCCACTGACGGAATATGAAATAAGGCAGTGGAAAAAAATTATGAATAAAAAAAGCAGAAACGAAGTTGGCATATTAAGCAGATAAAGATATTGATGCTTTGATGGATTAAGGACGTGGAGGTTTTGATCGGAGTTGATGGGGCAGTTTAAAGATTGGACAGCAGTAAGGCGTGATCCAGTCTGGAGCAACAAGGAAAAAGCAGCTGGATGGTCCTTGCAAGCTGAGACGACACGGTTAATACCTTTTTTTGTAACCTTTTGCCGATTTCCTAGTACTGCCAATTCCATGTAGGATTATTATGAGAAGACCCATTCAAAACGACCCTTAGTGTACAGCTCTTGGATTTAGTTGAAATTAATTTATTTTTTTATAATTATTGTAAATATATATAGTGTTTATCATTAAAAATGCCTGCTTATCACTTAAAATTGAGAAATTTGGAGAATACATTTAAATTTGATAAATATGGAATGAAATGGATTTTCATTCTTATAATAATATTTCATTATAAAATAATCTCCCCCCCCTTCATTTCAAGTTCACTTACATAAATATACAGTAATATATAAGATTAAATGTTCATTTATTCTCAAAATGAATATAATCTTGTTTCAGAATTACCTAGGATGTACCAGAAGAAACGCATGCTTTTCTCTACTGTATAGCCTCTGCTAATTAAATTTGGTTTTACCTTTCACGTGATATTTAAATACCTCTAATTGAATTTTGAATTTATTTGTGAACATAATCAGTTACTATTATGATGCCTTTGGTTTAATTCATTAAATTACAAAATATTAATGGAAATTCAACAGGATTTCATTTAATGGAAAAATGATAAATTGTTATACTTCCACATTATCCAATGGCATATTCTTTCTAAACTTGTAATATGAGATTACCTGAGATGTAAAAAAAGTTCATATTTGAATTAAAAGTCAAAAAAGTGTTTACTGTAAATTAACTGTATTTCAAATTGACGAATCCTTTTTATCCTTCGTAATATTTTTAGTACTGAGTTGACTGAAGCCATTCCAACCTCTTTTACGCTCTTAATATGACGCCATCTCTATTTTCCTGTGAACACAACGTGTCGAAACCCCGATGAGAAGGCTTAAGGTAAATTTTGTTTAAAATTGCTTTCCCTCCCCTATCACGACCCCTCGCAAACTCGTTCATCATTCACCTCCTATAGCGATAACGTAATCTGCGCCATTGAAAAATATGAGAGACCTCTTCGAATGGATCCCAGTAACAATAGCAGCCGTGTGTCTTGCCGAAAAGTAGTCGGGAACATGAATCGAATAGCCTTTCACCTTAATACTGTGCATCAAATATACGACCAAATTATATACATAAAATGCTTTATTTAACTTGAATCGATATTTGAATTCCAAATATTTACCTCTTTTCCAGAAAATTTTCCTTCAGTACTTTCATTAACGTTAAAGATTGTTTTAACCGGAAACAATTACATTTTTATCAATTATGTGAAAACTATGGTTTCACCACTCTTTAATTTTCTTTACAAATTAAATCATTGTTATATGCAGACATAAATTCCAGGATAATGGTTGCTGAATTGAGTATTTCAGTATGTGAATTAACTTCAATTACTTTTCCTTTAAACCTATTTATACTATTATCAATCTCAGTTCTGATTGAATTTTTATTTCCCTTTTCTGTTATATTTCTTCAATACTTAATATTTTTTATCGTTTTCTTTATATTTTTTCTTTACAGCTCGCTATTTTGATTTTATAACAAATATCTTGATTACCTACATTTAATAACTGTTCTTTTTAATTATTTTGAAATAATCCTACCCCATTTTATATCGTTGAAATGAATAATAATGTAGTTATCAGAAAGGGAGCCAGTGGCTTATTTTTTCGACTGAACCGTAAGTCATTTAGATTACGTCACGATGACGTTAGAAACTCTCCCGTCTCAGGGTCGTCTTTCAATTCAATGAAATTGTGAGACTTTAGTGGAATGACGGTCAAGAGATTTATTACAGTAACGTATTACTAACCTTGTGAAGCAATAATAAATATATTACAACAAATTGTAGCACGATATAAATACAAACGTGTAATATTCTTTTAATTCAAAATGTATTTTTATGTAGATGCATCGCTTACTACAGCGATCATATCTTTCTCTGACTCCCACACTCTCTGTCTCGATTATCTCATTATTTTTCACCGACTGACAAAACTATTTCCAAACCAAAAATCATTACGGTATTATAATCGGCATAATCAAATACATGAATAAGCACAATTCAGTAAAATATTGTACATTTGCATTAATCACTGATTATTGTTCACAGTTGTTCACGTACAAAGTACTAGAGCACTGTAATAAAAATTGATTGGACCAATTTTGTTCTCAATTTTTGTAAAATGACGCCACGAATATGGATATTTTTCATGCAGGTAGAAAAAAACACACAAATATTAACTCAAGAATTCTTTATCTTTATTGGCACTACTGACCAGTCAAGGCCTTGGCCTAGCGGGTCGATTGCGGACTATCTTACCTGACACCTTCCGAATTTGAAGTGATAACTCCAGCAGATTTCATCCTAATCTCCACACGACACAAGTACCCAAGCCCATGTCAGGATTTTAATCCGGGGCATCTGTGTTATAAGGCAACGACGCTAGCCACTACACCACTGGAGGTCGGCAACCCAAGAAACAAATGAATGGAAAAAATGGTTGGTTGGACATATAGTTAAATTGTATTTCCTGTTCCCTAATGTGATGGTTCCGTTATAAAATAAACAAATAGTCTACATTTTCTAGAGTTTATATAAGTTAGACTTGAAATTTTGGGACCATTTTACTTCAAATTTTTAGCTTTACACCACGAGAGATTTCAAACTACATTTGTTTAATACAGACCATAGGAAAATTTAAATGTTTATAGGTAAAAATTTTTAATACTTTTTATTTTATAGATGTTTTCATGTGCATAAGCGAGAGTTTTCGGTAATCTTGATTAGATATCTTTCATTTTATCGATTCTTCAGTTACAAATTCTATAAATTCCAATTGATAATTTCAAGGAGTGAACATCTTTATCTATGATTTCTAATTTTTACTCTACAAAAGTGTTTTAGTGACAGTTAACATTATTTAAACGTAGTGTTATCAAATAAAATAAAATTGCCAAGTTTTCTTTAAAAACTTTGAGGTTAAAGGGGGATATTCTTCATGGAGGTAGAAATAAAATTTACAAATATTAACCCAAGAATTAAATGGATGAAAAAAGAGATTGGATGTTTGCAGAAATAATTAAATTGTATTTCCTGTTTCCTTTTGTAGAGACAAGGTTCTAAAACCAACAAATAGGGTAAATTTTCTAGTGCTGATATAAATATGACTTGTGATTTAGGGACCACATTCCTTAAATTGTAAATCGTCATGCAACATTATTTTATGTAAGAAATCTTAAAACAATCATCATTTTATCCTTATTTTGTCAAGCACCAAGTGAATAAAATATACTGAAAACTTTGGAAAAGGGACCACTAAAATTTATTAATGTTCAGAACTAACACTCATTAACAGCCTGGTGAAAAATAAAAGTGAATAGACTTTTTAATATACTGCCCTAAAATTTTTCGACAGTATTTCAATTTTAGCTTTGCCAATATTACTTAGTAGGACTATTAAAAATGGTGATGAATACTACAGTATGCTTAAAAATGGAAGATATTGATAGGATTTTTTTCAATTTAAACATTAATGATTATCCTCCCCGTGATAAAAAAAATAGGGCTGAAATGTTGGGTAAGCTGTGAAGAAGGAAGAGGAGAAGCTTTCAGATTTTCTACGGTTTGGACATTGAAAGCGCAAATAGGGCTGAGTTGGCCACTCAGAAGTGTACTCCTATGCAGAAAACTCTATAGAACGTGAAGGAGTGATATATAGATCGGTTTATTCACATAAGGACGTCCGCACAATAATGGGATGCACACTCGAGATTTCTATACAGGAAGCCTCAATCTGACCTTCCGTCCATTTTCTATTGATTTTTCATCCTTTCGTAAATGATTATTATTAATGTGACATCATATCTTAAATGAATCTCAGAAAATTTAAATGGATTAAGCACACGTTTTCAAAATTCGAATATGGAAAAGAAGATATTTTCAGGATAATTAGAAATTGTTTTACATGGCGGAATATTTTTTCCGAAAATATAATCCATATTAGCTTTAAATATCCTACTTCAACAGACACCACTGTGAATCTATCTATTAAATTTTAAACTATAATAGCAATATATTGAATTCCTTCACCTATATAAGTTGTTTTCCTAAGAAATATATTTTCTTAATAGACGTTATTTAAACCTCTTGTTTATTTCTGTAAACGTGTTGTTTTTATTCCACATATAAGTAATTTACGGCATTAAATTCCACGAAAAATATGTAAAAATTCAGCACATTTTTTAATAATTACGTTTAATTCGTCAATTTGAATTATGGTTGTGATATCCTTCTATTAAACGTATTCCATCAACTACGGCTACCATTAACGGGATGCTTTATATTATATTTCACTAATTGCTTATTGTGACGTAATCATCAAACTGATTAAATTACACTTAATATTTTAACAAAAAATTTATATATCCATAATTAATATTGATTTTATGAATTTTTGTATATAGATACCTTAAGAAGTTCACAAAGTAGGGTGAAACGTAGTATTTGTATAGTTAGTACCAATTAAATTCATTTTCTGACTCCTTAGTCCTAAGGTATGTAAAATTACTCATGTAAAAAACGTATCAACCATTAAGATTATGGCTAATATTCTTAACTATATGGTTATTAAAGGAGGAACAAAGTGTATATGAAATGAATTTATCTTAGGTACCTAAACAACAGTAGAATAGTAATTTTAATTTCATCTTTGTTTCAAATATTAATAAACAATTATGTTTTACTTATCTTGTTAATATTGCTAGTTAAATTTTACTGGGAAATTATTTTTTTCTGAGATACTACGTCTATGAAAAAATGTGGAATAGTTAAATTGTTGTGGTATTAACAAGTGCTGTTGTATAACAAGATCTTATAATTGTAAAAATAATTTATGTGTTATTGATGACGTTCTGAGAATATATTAGAAAGATTCAATATAGAAAACATTTACCAGAAGGACCTTAAATTGAAGTTAGTCTTGGAAGCTCCGCGGGAGAGTCTAATTAGCGGACAGGCGAAACCTTGAGAAAGTTTAAGTGGGAATTCCGAGAGCCGATTTCCATAACAGAGACTATACAAAGGCTCCGGAACAGCTTACTGTTCGAAGTAAGACGAAGTTGTACGAAACTACAGCCCAGTCCGCTGTCATCTAACAACACAGAGAATTCACAAGGAGGTAGGGGATTGGAAATAGTAGTAAAATTAGCATTTCCTTATAAAATTGTATCGTTTACATACTGACTACTCTATTAGAACTATCTTTGTATAATTACCTTTTATAAGTTACGCTGATAAAAATTGCCCTTTTATTTCATTCAGCCCATTGCTAAAATCGTAAAGAATTCATAACTCATGAAATGTTGATTTCATTCATAAGAATACCAATGGCTTATCGATTATTTATGCGCCATTTTAAACTCTAAAACGGAATTTTTGGATAATTTTAAAAACGTTGACTTCGAAATAATAGAAACTGTTCAAAGTTTCAAGAGCTTTAGTTCCAAACTCTTGTAACACACTTTCAATATCTTATGGTGTTATTTATAATGAGAGGAAACATATCAGCAAATATTGAAGAGAAGAAAAATTATTAAAGTAGCAATAAAACAATTATAAAATTACTAAAATTTATTTGGTCAATAGGTCTTTTCAATGAATTAGAAGTAAATTTTACTGACAGACAAATGTTAACAGTATATTTTATAATATCTAATTAATTATTTTTTTCTTTTGTTTACAAAGATTAGAAAAATGTATACCATTAATTTAAAATTTAAATGTGAATAGTATAATAAGAAGCAACTACTTGACTCTTGCAATTTTCATTGTTTTAAGAAATTATTGTAACGTGTAATGGCAAAAATTTAATTGAGGGTCGCTAATGACCCTCTAGTTGATGCCACGTTAAGCATAAAAAGGATTAGTGTAATTTTTAAAATGATGTCTGTGTTAGAATTTCAGAATCATATGGCCACGAAAACAATCAGTAGTGTTACAATTTATTTGGTAAAAATATACACAAATCATGTGTACATGTTATTAACATTGAAAGTTTGAACTTCCCACGAAGTTTAGATGTTATTCACTGACATTCTTCATTTAAAACTCTTTTTAGAAATACATCAAATAAATTGACGACCAATTGCGGACAACATTAACATTTAATTAAACATGACGATGTATCCCCTTATTTGGGACTTCCTCGGGTATTTTTTTTCAAATATTACTTCATAAATTGTACAAAAAATTAGGAAAAGACAAATTAATATTTCAGAATCTTAAGATTAGTAATTATAAATAATAATTACCTTTAGAGATCCCAAATGTGGTGACGAAACGTCGTGTTTAATCAAATAGAAAGTAGAAAATTGTTACTCTTTTAGTGATATTTTCCAGAAAAATTAATGGAACTCCTAGAGTACAATTTAGTGTTCTATGTTTGGGTAATTTATATTAAACTAAAACCATGCTTGTTGGTAAAGAAGTAACTTTTAAAAACATTTGAGAATTAAATTAATTAGTAGTTTTATTTAGTTAATATCTATCAAAAGAAATTTAATCAGCGACTTTGTGCTTGAAAGTATAACGACTTAAGAAATATCCTTCCCAATTTCATTATTTATTGAAAGTTCATCATATTACAGGAAGGGGGAATTATAAACACCAAAACCAAATATATATGTTATGCCTGTACGCATAAAGAAGTTCTGAAGCAGGAACTAGACGTATTATTTTACATGAAATTGTTTATGATGTGTTGGCTGTTTTATTGGTTTACTAAATTTCTGTAGATAAACGCAGTCTGTGGTTGGTCCTTGTGACCCTTACATATTTCCCATGTCGAACAAAAGCGCCCTGCCCCTTTTGTTCAGTTTTTTCCGGTAGCTGCAACCAGGTGAGTCGCTTCTCACCCGTCTTAGGAACAGTTGGCCAACCCTCAACGTGAGTGGAGCGACAAATGTCGTAACTTCACAAATAAATTCTGCAGTTCAACTCGAGAGAAGGGATTATTAATAACGGACGTGACTTACAAACCGACGCAACCACTCCACCTAATATCCAACACGTTAAGTACTGGTAAAGTAAACTAAATTAAAATCTATAAGTTGCATATTATAAATCTCATTGTTTAAGACAGTAAGTCAATATATCCGCACTCTTTTAATTTAGAGCGTTTTACGTAAATAGTAATAAAGACCAGTAGACTTTCCTTGATACCTATCACCCTATAAAAGTAAACCAGACAGAATAATTTATACCTCAATACTGTAAAAAAAAAAGAAAAATATCAATGCAAAGATATTTCTGGACAAAAGCCTTTATTACCAGTCGTGAATAATTTTTTTTGGATTACCAGGCTACATGAGCATTTTTTTTGGGGGGGGGGGGTTAACAGGTTACATAAGGCTGGTCCTGAAACAGGCAACTGCCCTTTAATATCATAGGAAGGAAATTGAGAAGGGGAGTTGCGAAAGGTAGAGCAAGGTAGCCCATGGTTGACTAGAATCCTATCCGGAGTTTCACCTAAGGAGATGCAGGGAAAACCCTAGAAAACCTGCATCAGGTAGGATGGGCATTGGGTACTATTCTTACGCCCTTCCGCATGACGGGAGACGAGTTTGCTGTGTTAATTATACTTCATTTTTTAACCAGCACATCTGCCCTTATCTGTTCACAAGTGTAGTATAATATAATTTGCTGTTATTCAGCGAAAAGATTTTGTCCCTTACGTACATGATCATCTCATCCAACAACGTGGTAAACATCCCAAGCTTCGTACTTTATCTGACACGTGTTCGTATTAATGAGAAAATTATATTTCATTACCTTCGTCAATACTTTTATGGATGGCTAGCATTAAAGGCTTCATAAATAAAGTAATTAAATTATCTGACCTAATGTTATAAATAAAACACAAATAATGGCCAAAAGTAATAAATGAAATAATTGATTCAAAGACGTTTTCCTCACAACATTAGCGACCCCCTCAGTTCTTTATACAAAAATATTAATTAATAATTACTTCTTAAATTAAATAAAATTTCATTTTGTCTTAATTACATTTAATTATTGTGTCGTTTTTATTATAATAATTAATAACATATTTGTTACTTTATTTTCACTTTGATATCGGCCTATCAAAACAATTACTTGACTCTGGAAGACGGGAAATGATGGCAAGCTATTATCAAAGGAATTCTTTCTGGAAATTGGAATGCCCCCAACTCTGCTATGCATTTTGGAAATGCAAAGCTTTGGAGGAGCGGAACGCCAGATGAAAGATATTTCAAATGCCAGCGTGGCGTGGGTGGAGGGAAGCGGAGGAAAGGGGCATGTGTATTGTTTCTTTTCCAGTGCAAGGAGGGAGGAGCAGCGTATATCCTCAGAGAGTCCTGAAATTGGCATCATTTGTCTCCCGTGTTGCATAATTTGCCTCTATCTCCGAAGGACAAAGGCAGAGGAACAAAGTACGGCTTTCCGTGCGCTTACAAAGCCAAAGTAAAGTCCACCATAAAGACGCGCAATCGATAACAACGTAATATGGGAGCAACACTCAAAGTCGTTTTCATTTTTAAAGATGCACTGTCGCTATAGAAAGTGGAATCAATTTAACATATAAGCATTTCAACCAGAGCCGCGAAAATTTGTTGAACTTGTTATGGAGCGGATGTTGTTGTTGTGGTATTCAGTCCTCAGACTAGTCTGATGCAACAGTCCATGCTAACCTATCTTGCGCAAGACTTTTCATTTCCCCAATGCTATCTTTCCCGCATCCTCCCAAATCTGCCTTCCCTCTCCTGATCTTACCCCATACACATCTAATGCTAATTTTACAAGACCCTCATGTCTTAAACAGTTGCCTATTAATCTACCTCTTCTCTCGGTCAACGGCCTTCATATTATTCGCTCATCCCCTATTTTGTTAAGAACTTCCTCGTTAGTGATTCTATACACCCATCTGATTTTCAGCATATTTCAAAGACTTCTATTCTTTCGTTTTCTGCAACTCCTATCCTTCATGTTTCACGCCCATATAACGCCAAACTCCATTCGAACATTTTAGCAACGATTTTCAAATAATAACAATTATAATATCCGCAAGTAAAGTCCTCTTTTTCGCAAAAGCGTTTCTTGGCTGTGCTGTCCTACCCTTTATGTCTGCTATACTTCTACCATACCTAATAATTATGCTTAGCATAATTCCTTAACTTCCTTAAAAATATCCCTTCCCAATATAAAACCCTTTGTTATTCCGTACTACCTTTCAGTACCTTGGTTTTCTCTTTATTAATCCTTATATTGACTCTTTCTCCAGTACCACTTTCATGGCATTTATTATGGTTTCCCAGTCTAAATTATTAATAGACAATAATTTCACTTGAGTTAAAACTCCGTAAATATAGACAAAAGCATTTAGTTGATTACCAAATACGACGTTAATGTCTTGCATTCTTGAATATATTTTTAATTTGTTGACATATTTTTAGTCTACTGAAAAATATGGTGGACACAAAATATTAATAATTTTAACTTAAATATTTACATTGAATTCCATATATTTATCCAGATTTTATCATATTCCAAAATGAAAGTCTTTTGTTGTATTGAGTGTTAAATTTTTAAACCACATGTATAAGAAACGTAAAAGAAGTGAGCAAGCATTATGCAAATACAAAGTAAAAAAATCGTATTCCATTACTAAAACAATAAATTAAGGAAGACATTTCATAATTTGCTATTCAACTAATACAAAAAAAGCTGACGGCATTGTGTTATAGTTTAGCATACTTAAACTAATTGTTAGGTATATAATGAATATAATTTTTTATGATTTCATTTATTTGTTACAATTTTTCAGAGGCGTACCTTTTTCCCCGCAGTGGTTACACGTCAAAATGAAACAATACGTTTTAATTTGGAAACGAATACAGTGTCAAAGTTTTCAAGGGAAGCTATAGGTTGCGGCCGCAGGCCATTAATATATATTTCATAGTTTAATTAATTTTCAAAGCTAATTTAACTCGTAAAACAGAGATACAGAAGAGGTCACTTTGTGACGTTAACATGAAATGCTATAGCGTTGTTTCTAAACAGTTTTATTTGTTTTCACTTGCTCTATTATTTACAATGTTTAAAGTTTTGTAATCAATGATTTTTCTTATCGGTAACTACGGTAATTTCGTTAATGAACAAAGACGTAATAGCTAACCGTCATAATTACACTTCCTTCTAAGTAACTACAACGCAAATTTGTCTCGTTTTGGGTTAGTCTGAACTATAAATCGCTTGAGAAGATATAAATGGATTTTCCTATTCGAATTCTATTTTATCATGGTACAATAAACGCTATATCATTTTCCCAAATTTTGGGTCACGAGTGGTGATTTAGAGGAAAGCCAATATTTAAATTATTGGCTTCGGATAACTGTATTGTTAGAGGATTAATAGCATTTTCTCTATAAATTAAATAAATAATTTTGCCTTTGGATTAATAACACTGAACAAAGGACAACATGCGTTTAGCCCATTAATATGAAGTAAACAATCAATGTTTTTATTCAAATAAAAACTTCATCAATATGTTTATAAAAGAATATTAACTTCGTTTATAGTTATATTTATTTACGTGAATATAACTGATGATTCAACCAACTTTCCAGAAATAACTGTAATAAAACCAATCAGGTTACGGCTATAACATCATGAAATTATTCTCAAATAAATTCTTATTATTTAAATAAATCGCAATAAATACTCCGAATTTTTTGCTTTTACATGTGAACGGGTTCCAAAGGAAGAGGAACCAATTTTATTTTATTAAATTATTTATGACAAGTTGGCTTTCTATTCATTTCACTTAGTATAGCAAAATATAGCTACTTAAAGTTTTCAATCAGGCAGGTAATATTTTTAGGTTGATATTTGTTTATGCAACATTGTTGAAATGGACGAATATTACAAGGGTGTAATATAAAAGTAATACAAATTAAACTTTAAAAAACGTTTGTTTTTACTGTCAGTGGTGACTTGAAATAAATTTGAGAACTTTGATCATTACCAAATACGTAACTAGAAGTGTTCACTTTCAAAAAATTTAAAAACAATTACAAAAAATAAGAAAATTTTTTATTGCGTGTACGGTAAAATTTGAACTACAAAACTTTAATCAATGGACTTCAACAATTTATTTTTCAGACCAAGCATTTTTATCTTATATTATGCATACATAAATAAAATAAATTCGCCTGTAAAGTCATAACCAATAGGTTATTTAATGTTCTGAAATTCGAGTACTACATATCATGAAATTCTAAAGTAAGAAATCAATACAACGTTTCGTCCCAAATTTGGGACTTAATACAGTATACAAAAAATTTTACAGTGACTATGACTAAACAATAAATAACAAAGTCAAGAATATTTTTGTATGTCAATTTAAATAAAAGAAATCATTACTGACGATTTCCCAACGTCGGGAGGATACGTTGTAGTTATTTAATTTTGTGTCATAATTCATGAATATAATTGTATTAGACAACCAATTTTTCTGACTTTACTGTCTTATTTTTTATTTCAGTTCATTTTATAAATGTAAATAAATAACAATATTGAATCATGCATTATGTTCTAGCTTACTAAAATTGCATAATAGCATAACAAATGACAAAATCACTTTTAATATTAAATTAGAAATTTGAAAATCACTGATAAGACTTATTACATATCTAGAAGTTGCTTCAGATGATAGAGTGTAATGGAATCATATTCACTTATTTTTCTTGCCTTTTAATAAATTTTCATAGTTATATTGTTGTTATGTCTTTTAGACTTGAGACAACAAACGTTAAAGTGAAATTTTAAAATTTTATTGATATACTACAAACATCAACATTAGTGAATCACTTTGTAGATTTAAAGAAATAAATTTGAGTTCCTAATAATGAACTGAGAATCAAAAGTGATTTCAGGCTATGAATGGAATGGGAAATAATAATACCTTGGTATTGCGTAAATAAAATTCGTAATGCAAATTACTTTTCAAACGTACAATAATACTTACGTAGTGTTTTATTATTAAGGCGTAACACGTTCATTGACTTGCAGCTATTGACAGAACTTTTCTCTTCTAGTTGCGTCCATTGTTCCGCCGCAGACACAATAGCCACTTGTTGAATCACTCCGCCACTTGGAACGAACGCGTCAGTATGACAGCTGGAGTGTGCAATTTCCTGAATTTGGGTCTATCGAGTGAGAAAGGTACATTAGATAAATTGGCCACTATTTAAATAGAAATGAACGCTTTATACCGTAAGAGCCATTGGGAAGATTTTCGAAAAATATTTAATGGTCCCAGATTAGGTTCATTTCAAAATATATTCCTGTGTTCATGAGACACGTCTTTACTTCATTTAAATTTTTTGATTGTTAATGAGATGTCAGACCGGAAAGAAGTGTTTCATTTAAACTATTTTATTTCAAATGAAGTAAGGCCAGCATTTAACGATTATGTAAAACATAAAATTAATTATATGCGGCTCTATTAGAAATGTAATCGGCGTGAGGGTTATCCGCTCTATATCAACATAGTAAGGGATAGAAATGGGGGTGATGAAGGTAGCCAAGGGTGGACTAGGGCTGCAGTTTATGGATCTTACCCGACGATTCACCTAAAAGTGCTGCAAGACACCCTAGAAATTGGAAATTTGTAAGTACTTCCACGCCCTTCAGATTACAAAAGACAGCGCCGTTGTGGGTACGGCTTGTTGACTAGACCAATGGGATCAGAAAATAAGTCCTACCGCATGCCCAATGTCTGTGACCCCTACTCAAACCCTTCGCAAAACTGCCTCGGCCTGTGGGACACTTAATTTAAATAAGCTGAAGGAGGAAGGCAACCCTTCCGAATTTTCTGCACTCCTCTGGAATTTTTGTTACTTTGATGGATCTTGGTCTTCCAATAGGTATGGAGCAATGTATGACGAACATGTGAGATATGACAACTTTTTGCGTGTTTATTACCAACTTAGTAAGTATTATTACTTAAGCAAACGTTCATTAAATTAACAAACTATTTCTAAATAAATAGACCAAAGAGGTGGATCTTCTACTTTTTTAAAAATATATTGTTTATGTGTAAAAATAGACCTTGATTTCCATATGCGTGTTGGAATGTGTGTATGTTCCGCATAAAAACTACCACTACAACTATCACTTCTAGGCAAGGGGTGAAGGAGTTAAAATATAGGAACATGCTAAATGTCCAATATTTTCATCATATAAAGATTTTAGGCTTTAAGTATAAAAATAAACAACGAAATCGGCCAAAATAAAAATATTAATTTTATTAAATCAATTAAAGTCAGATATTAAAATGAAATAATTTTCAGTCAGTTTTTTTATTTTTAATCCAACAACGTTCGCCGCATACTCACTCTTCACAATAAAATTATTGTTACATCCAATTTTTAAAAATTCAACATAATATAAAATGTTGTGTATGTAAAGAGAGGTCCGAAGCAGCACTAGGAAACTTAATTAGGCACAGTTGGCAGTCTTGTGTGAACTGTGGGTAAAAAAGTTTCTTATGCTGCCTCGGACCTCTATATAAAAAAATTGGGTTATAACATTTTATAATATGTTGAATTTTTAAAAATTGGATGTAACAATAATTTGATTGTGAAGAGAAATCCTGAAGAAAGTGCGAATATACGCCGAAATGTTGTTTGATTAAAGACATAAAATCTGCTGGAAAAATTCCGGTCAAAAATTATTTCATTTTAAAAATATTAATTTTTTTATAATATCATTATTCTTTGAAATTCTCACTTTAATTCATTTCTTCAGACACACAGTCAACCAAATATTCATAATTATGAAGACAGAACTATTTCATCGTATTTAACATTAATTAAATACAGAAAATTCAAAATACATAACCCACTATTGTAAAGAATTCTGACAAAAATACTGCGTCAGTCTTTGCAATTGACATCAAATGTATGAAATTGTAATGATTAAAAAATATAACCTATAGTTTAAAACACTTACCTTTAGGCATTTACTAAATTTCGGAAATATATCTTGTTAAAAGACGCTTCGGAATAAAACCGTAAAATACAAATTAATCGTATTTTTTATAATTATTCTCCCGTATGTTCGTATTTTTCAGGGTATAACTGATCAAATGTGAGAGTAGCACATTTGTATGTATACATATGAGATATTTCGTGAAGTGTGTCTGTTTCACTGCTTGGTGACGTTACAGACTTTCACGTGCTGACGCATTCACATATTTTTTAAATCCAATGTCTTCCGCGTTTCTGCTAACCCCCGTCCCCTTTGTTTATCCTTCAGTTTTTAAGAATCTTACCAAGTTTTGTTGAAATTTGTTGACTTATTTAGTTCTATACATAGAATATAAAAACATATTCTCGATATTTTCCTTGTTAGACCAGCGGAAGACCTGATTAGCTGCAACGTACTGCCAGGAATTAGCGATCACAAAAGCATTCTATTAGAAATAGAATTCAACGTAGAAGCTACTTGTGTTAAGATGAAATTTTATACAGTTGGCAATTTTATAAAACAAATAAATTAGGATTGCAGACTTTCTTGTGGAAGAAACTGGGCGGCTTTATAAATAGCGGGGGAGATATAAACGAAATATGGAAAAATTTCAAATATATCATCTTGGAAGCCAGAAATAGGTTTGTACCTTGGAAACAAATAAAACCCAATGGTGACCCTGAATATTATACAAAAAGCATAAAACAGCTAAAGAGAAAAGTTAGACGTGCATATTCTAGAAAGGAACACAGCCATGATAACTATTTATACTTCCGTCAACTTAACGTTATTAGTTAAGGAAAAGAAAAATGCACAGGAATCGTTTTTACGTAACATTCTAAATGATAATAAAGACTGGGGGAGATTTTATAGCTATATTCGTAAACGCAGAGGGAATTGTGAAAAATTAGATATCTTAAAAACTGACGGCATGGATCTAACTTCAGATAAAGAAAAGGCAAATGTGCAGAACGAGTACTTCGTTTCTGTGTTTACCAAATGTAACAGTACATACACGGTAACAAAATGTGACTCCGAATCCGAAAACTTCCATATCACGGCAAAGGCAGTAAGAAGGAGAATTAGTAAATTAAAAAACAAAAAATCGCGCGGTCCAGATGACATCTCCACAGAAATAATTAAACTGGGTGGGGAGGCAATATTCCGTATTTAATAAGGCTATTTAATATATCCATAAATAACTCAACTCTGCCAACAGACTGGAAAACGGGAATAATTGTACCTGTATTTAAATCTGGAAATAAAACGGACATACGAAATTATAGGCCTATTAGACTAACCTCAGTAGTGTGCAAAATCATGGAGCACTTAATAACTACGTACATTCGGGATGCACTTGAATCTAAAGGGTGGTTCTTTGAAAACCAACATGGTTTCCGATCGGGTTTTTCGTGTGAAAGTCAGATAATCAATTTATTTCAAGATCTAGCAGACGAAGTCGATCGGGGTGGTAGAATAGACGCCATTATTATTGATTTTGCAAAGGCTTTCGATGTAGTTCCTCACGACATCTTGATCCAGAAGTTAGATGGGACAGGTATTGACAAAAGTGTAGTTCTCTGGGTGCAAGAATTCTTAAAAAATAGGCTACAAAAAGTTAAAGTTAGAAAGAAACTTCAGAACTCGGATCTGTAACATCGGGAGTCCCCCAGGGATTAGTTATTGCCCCATTATTGTTTCTCATTTTTATTAATGATTTGCCTAATAATATAAACTCTAAGGTCCGACTTTTTGCAGATGACTGTGTAATTTACAAGAAATAAATGGGGAACAAGACGCAGCTGCTCTCCAAACTGACTTAGATACTCTAAGTACATGGGCTAAGCGGAATAAAATCAAATTAACAATAGTAAAAGTAAGGCGATTAGTTTTACTAAAATGCGCGTTCAATATGCCTTGATATATAAAATAGATGGGGAAACAGTGATCGAGGAGAAAACTGTAAATACCTAGGCATTTATTTTAACAGTAAGCTTGGGTGGGTGGAGCAGGTAAACTATGCTACAAGGAATGCGTGGAACACCTTGCACTTTGTCATGAGAACACTCAACAAGGGGAATGCGAAATCTAAAGAGATGGCATACTTGTCTTTAGTACGCCCACTTATGGAATATGGTGCAGCATGCTGGGATCCGTACAGGATAGGTCAAATAGAATCCTTAGAAAGGGTGCAAAGAAGGGCCGCAAAATTCGTACAAATGGGACCGGGGCATGGGAACGAAAAGGTACGCTACAGAGAAGAAGAGAAAGAGCTAGGCCTCACATTTTCTACAGAGCTTTTGCAGGTCAAAAACCTTGGCAGGGAATCCGAGATAGAATGAAAGAATCGACTCGGAACGAGAGGAGTGATCACCTGTTTAAATTACAAGAAAAGAACCAAAAAACAGACGTTGGAAAATACTCATTCCTAAATAGGACAATTAATGACTGGAACAATCTGCCTGCAGGAGTGTTTGGGGAACTTCCTCCAACAGAAAGAAAATTTCGACTCAATCTAAGTTTAGTGTAGTGTAGTGCAGTTAGTGAAGTGATCAGTGCTGCGAAATCTCTAAAAATATACTACAGTGAATTATATTTCCAATACTATGCTTTTTTCTTTTTTTAATAATTCATTTCTAATAATATGATTCCACACTTATTTATTTATATTGAATTAATTATACATTCAACTATGGGTTAAATGTGGTCCTTACGACCAGTTTATTAATTATTGTTTAATTTCTATGTATCTGCCACCGGGCATCTGCCCATTTGTAGATTTAATAAATACAATACATACATCCTTTTTATTATTTATAGATACGTGTTTAATATGTAGGCCTATTTTCAAAACAAGCATATCAATCTTAATTAAGATGTAGCCTATAGTGGCGAAATGTAGTTTAAATCGTTTTTGAGTGGAAAATTACATGAATTGACTCAAAACATGAATTGGCACTTCCTTTTCCAAACTTCGCTTCTGAACGATTGGTACAACCTTATCAATGTGTTGAACGGACAACTGGTAGAAAATCGAAAAAAAATAAACCATGCAGAAAAGGAAACCGAAAGAGAAGCTAGAATAAAGGGGGCTAATGCTATTGCAACCAATATGTTCTGAATTAACAAAAATATTGATGAAAAGTTATTCGAGAACATAAAAAATATGAGTGTAGTAAATTAAAATGAAGAGTTAAAATATAACAGCGTGAGAAAAAGAAACAATAAAGGGAATTATAGGTTAAAACAAACAGTAAGACCGAAAGAAATTGTGAAGAACTATTAAACACTGGATCATATAAGGAAGGAAGGAAGAAATTATAGAGGTACGTTTAAAGAATCATATTATATAACTAAGCATATTGTGGAAAAATTCGCGTAACAACGTGTAAACAAACAATTTATGCTGCTGAAGACGGACTAAAGGAAGTAATGAAAAATAATGAAGCGCACAGACAGTGAAATGGCAGCTCGAAAGGTTTAATGACTGTAGCATTAGAGGAATTTGAAAAAATAAAGTTGAGACCGGTGGAGAACATGTGCAGGCCAATTTTGGTCAAGTAAAATAGAAAAAAATTATATTAAGTTTAACTTTCTTGTCTGTCTTTACTGAACCTCGATACAGTTTCTCCAAAGTATAACTTACATTATATAAAACAAATAGGGACTATTTTGTAAAGATTTAATTAATTTGTAAATATGTTGAACCATAAATTTGGGGAATTATGAGTTTCTCTTTCTCTCAGGGGACACAAGCAGACTGACAGAAACAAATTCGCGACATACAAATAAGAGGAGGATGAAGATGAGTACTTTCTCCTTGAAAATCGGTTGCAAATACGACAGGGTCCACGCTTTCAGTGTTTTCTTCCTCGTTCGGCGTTCTCAGTCGCGTACGCCAAAAAGGTCGGAGCCGTAAACGTTTACGCCATTCCGGCGTGACTTTACTTCTCCGCGTTCGGACCTCAAAAACTCCGTAAAAAACACTTCCACTCAGACGTGTCCTGATCATGGACAGCCAAGCTTTTGCCTCACGGCTCGGGTGTCTTAAGCCGCGTTCTCACCCCGATTGCATAGCTCCGACTCCGGTCTCCCTTTTTTTTTTACCTGCCTCAAAACTTTCTATTTTGTTCGAACCGTTATCCCAAGATTTTGCGCAATTTCATTTTTTCCTTTGGCGTTCAGCCTCCCAAGTATAAAATAAATTTACTTTACTAAAATTAATTAAAATTAAATACGCACGTTACACCAAAGTATAACTGACATGATCTAAAAACAAATAGTTAGCGACTGTAACTATTTATTATTATCGTGTACAAAGATCTATCAAAAATGATCTGGTCACCTTACTTCCTTTACTGCCAGAAACTTAAAAGAGTTTAAAATATAAACTGGCGATCAAAGCTCTTTTTCATTTACCAACCATATTTCTCGCGCAGGGATCCAATAAAACGACCTAAAACTCATTTCAATACTGCGGTCGAACAGAAACGTCTTAGACCGTTCTTCCAGGCTTGCAGGTTTTATAATAAGTATTGAAAATTTTGTCCCTACGGTGCCATATTTCAATTTCACGGAACGTCTGTTGTTACAGTGTTTATTGTTTGCAGAGCCGTGAGCTTGTTGTTAGGTGACAGGTCGGCTTGTTGTGCCTGCCTTTTAATTGCAGGCCTGCGGTTTGATGATCCCCGTCCGCGTGTCCCGGACATCAAAGGGAAGCCACGTTGGATGTTTGCTCTCTGGGCCCACCAGTATCTCCGTTTTATCCGAGAGCTCCGCCTTCCTGCAGCCATTCAGCTACAGCAGAGTCCGCCACGGACCACATTTGCTACGGTGGAGCCTCGTAGTGGGACAATTACTTTGAAGGCTCGTCCTCTTACTAAGTAATGGTTATCTTTCGAAAATTCTCGTCACCATGCATTTCTGGATTAATTTAATTTTATTTCTAACTAAGTGCGAAATGGCACTGCCATCGCCAATGATTTTCCTTGGATTTTGTATTGTTCGTAAGAGAAAAGTAAAGTAAGAGTTCATTTCTTAAATAAGAAAGTATCTGTTACAAAAATAATCTGAAACCACCGTTTCACAACTTCATATCATGATTCATCTTCATGAATATAAGAAGTAATAAAATGTATGGCGTGACAGTTCCCACACTTCCACATCAGCCAGTGTAAAGGTACTAGCATGTTCAAAAGTTTTCGCCGTTATTTTAATTTTTTATAGTTACTTGGAAATAATTATTGTTATATTGGCAAGAGAGATAATTTTGTTTTGAATAAATGTATCTCAGTTTTCGGCCAAAATAAAACGTATATTATAAATACGCAGTTATTGTATGTATACGTTCGTTACACAAATATAAACGCGTGGAACCATTTCTACCAAATTTTGTACTCAAAACATTTACGACCCAGAAATAAATAGTTAGCGTAAGACACGGCTACCATCCCTACGAGCGGTGTTATAAACAGCTAGATATTTGCAAGAAATAAATATGTTTCGAGGTCCCTTTCTTAAATACTTTTACTCCTTATGTTGACTGAGTCATAATCTCAACTTTACTTGGCATCAGAGGGAGGGAATCGATAGGAATGGGAGTGGAAAAATAACCAGGAAACAATTATAGAAGCCGCTGAGTTCAATAATGCCATTAAACATGCATGTAAAGTTACATTTCAGTCACAAAGAGGGGTTGGAATCGGGAAAAACAAAGTTTCACGTATGGATGGATCAATTTTGACCAAATTTTGTACCTATGGTCCATACAACCAGAAAAATTCACTGTGACACGACCAAGTCCGGGAGTGGAAGGTAACGGAAATTTTAAGATATCCCTAATCAGCTGACATTTTCATCGAATAAATATTTGTTGAGGTCAATAGCAATGATGTAGTTTACTTCAATGTTTTTGGTCTATAAATTCAACCCGATTTGTCACAGCAACCAAGCACCTATGTTGTTGTTGTGGTATTCAGTCGTAAGACTGGTTTGATGCAACCCTCCATGCTAACCTATCTTGCGCAAGCATTTTCATTTCCTTATAACTATCACTCCTAACATATTCACTAATCTGCCAAACTTGGCCTCCCTCTTCTGTTCTTACCCCACACACTTCCCTCTAATGCTAATTTTACAAGACCTTAGTGTTTTCAAACGTGGCCTATTAATTTATCCCTTCTCTTAGTCAACGTCCTCCATATTGTTCGCTTTTCCCCTATTCTGTTTAGAACTTCCTCGTTTGTGATTCTATCCACCCATCTGATTTTCAGCATTCGCCTATAGCAACACATTTCAAAGGCTTCTATTCTTTTCCTTTCCCAAACTCCTATCGTCCACGTTTCGCACCCATATAACGCCACGCTCCATACAAACATTTTTAGCAACGATTTCCTAATATTCACACTTATATTACCCGTAAGTAAAGTATTCCTTGCCTGTTCCATCCTACAGGGTAAGAAGGGAATTTCACTTAAACATTAGCATAATCAATTGAGATTAGTGTTGAATTCGGGGTTACGGGAGTCGCTGAGTTCATCTCTGACATTCATTCATCATTTAACTTTAGTTGTAGTGATGCCAAAAATTGTGAGAAACTAATGAGAAAAAAACAACAGACATTTATGTCATATAAGTCATAGAAGTCGCTGTGTTTATTTTGGCATTCAACATGCAGTTTATGTTGTACCAGATATCTAGGATCTAAAGAGGTCAATTTCTGTTGCATAATAATAATGCGAAAGTAGACGACATTGACGAGGAGTCCGAGGTTATGGGAATTGTGTTTCATGACATGTGGAAACAAACAATATAGGGGAAAGATTGAAGTGGGTTTTGACGAAGTGAAAATTATTAGCTTCGGAGGAAATAATCAGCGATTTAGTTGCGTTCTACTAGTATTCCTTACTAGCGTCCTAACTGAAAATTAAATAGTGGCAAAATGAAAATTGTAATAAAATAGTTTAACTAGGTCTGGGATATCAACAGACCTTATGATTAATAATCTTTCTCTCCACCACTTAAACCTCACAACGACGGTGCGGAAAATTGTCTGTGAATCTCTGCATCTTTTCCTTCTACCAATGTTTTCTTTCTGTCCCACGTATAACTTAATTTTCTTTTTTTCATTCATTTAGCAACGTCGCACATCGAGCCTTAATACGCATAAAAGGCCGGCTGTGCCCAGCAAGAAGAAGACCGTGGCAATTACGTGAGTGTGTTTACCCAGGGCAGTCGCTGTCACTGGACGCCATCTTTGTAATGGACTCTAATTTCAACTGCCCGTTATTACCTTGCTCCCTCTGTTATATTAAACTCAGCCTCGTACTTAACACGGGCCCCCGAGACCCTTTGTGTCCCGCGTTTTATACACCATCACCGAGTTCCCTTTCTTTTATTTTCACCCTTTCAAACTAACAACAGAAATGAAAACAGCGTGTTTAATTAAGAGTTCTCGTAATACTTTCTTTTACTAGCCATTCCAATCGAATAATTCCAGCATAATACCTCAACCCTATCCATAGCCCGTTGTTTATGAATAATTCTGGTGTAATTCTTCTATACGAAAAAGTCTCTTTACAAAATAAGAGAATATAATAAAGACTCGGCTAAATTAGAGATATTTTGATAGTCTACTGTGTATTTAATTTCCCTTGAATTTATTAGTACATTAAAAATATTAATTCTAAATCAATAGAGACATTCATACCACGTTAATTATATTAAGATAATTTAAAAAAAATTGTTTAACTTAATGAGCGCGGCAAAATATCTGTAGATTCTGAACTTATTAATGTAAACTAAATGAAATGAAAACGAGCTACATTGCCCACTCTATCTTATTCCATTTATTATAAACAATATTCAAGACTAACGTATGTTTTATGTTCTAACCCTCGATGCACTAACGAACACATACTGACTATTACGTGGTAGATAATATGGATGAGAATTAAGTTAAATGATAACGGGTGTTAGTGACGTCATCTCACATAAAATATGCACCGGAGACGTAAAACATTCTTCTAATTACGGAACATGTTCTGAAAATGAGAGGCAGACGACGACTTGGCACTGAAAAAAAATTGGGTCCTAAGATATTTTCAAGTTGATCCGCTAATATTTATAAATCCATTGAATTTCCGCACGAAAGGAAAACCAATTGCAAATTAAAAGTCCTATTATGCGTTTCTATACCATTCAACCCACTGGCTATGTTAGTATAATCACAATTTTGGCAGCATGCTTTTAATAGCATAGGAAGGGAATTGAAAAGGGGGGATGCGGAAGGTAGAGCAAGGTAGCCAAGGGTTAACTAGGGCCCTTGGGCTATAGTTTATGGATCCTACCCGGTGAAAGCGGGACTTGTTCAAAACCAACTGCGAGTTATAAGATTTTCTATGAAGCGATCATAAATAAACGATACCGTACTTTCGTTTTTATGGCAAAATATAAAAGCAATTTCCTCTCGAACGAAGTCGTGGGCATAGCTAGTACAAAGAATTCATAATTTAGACTCAATTTACAAAATGAACCAGTTTCACAATTCTATTAATAAAAGATATCTACAAAATCAGTTTGTGGAATTTAAGAGTATTTAACTGTATTTGAATTTTAGTTTCTTGGCTTTCTTGAGGTGTTATAATATTACTATTATATAGATAAAATATTATTTTAAAAATTAAATAAACTTCTTGAGATATTTTATTTCATTGAGCAATACAATATTTTTAAAATTTAATCATTTACGAAATTTCAAACAGGAAACTAAAATCATATTACTCTCATCATTATTTTTTTTCTCTGCAGCCTATTGAGGTCCTGGGCCTACCGAATCGACTGCGGACTGTCATCTTGCATGACACATTCCGAGTTTGGAGTGACACGTGTTCTGCGTATCGATCCTCCAACAGTCTTAATTCCGGTCTTCGCGACCATGACGACACACACACCCAAGCCCATGCCAGGATACGAACCCGGGACCTCTGGGTTGTGAGGCAGCAACGCTAGCCACTGCACCACAGGAGGTCAATTCTGATTACTATATTTGTAGAAAATTCATACCAGTTTCTAAATATAAGCCGTATGTTGCAGGTTGCCTGTACTACATAGAACTTTGTGTGCTGCCAGATTTTCGTCAACTCTATCCACTTTTCAGACACCAAGTTCTACTTTTAAAACTTCTCATCTTCCTGTAAATTCAATGCGTATCACCTACAAAATAAAAGCGTACAACACAATAACAAAGGCTTCCCCGTCTTACTCCAATTCGTTTCGTAGACCAGTCCTCAAACCATTTTTGTTTTATATTAATCGGACTTTTGTATTTCACACCCGTCAATCGGCGTTTGGCGCCACGGATTTCCTCAGGCTCGTATTTCACATCTTATGGTTACGTGGTATTTATTGCATCTCAATTTTAACACTAGCGAAAGTCTATTGTCAAACAAACAAAGGTCCTTAATATTTCATCCGCAGAGTAAATCAGTATCGTAAAATTTTAGAAATTCCGTACAGTATGACTGCGGGCTATTTGACTAAATTTAAGTCCGAATCATTAAATTAATATATATACAAGCTCCCTGTTTTTATATACGTTACATTGGTCCTCGTTTTCATTATGTCAATCAAAAAAAAATTTAAACAAAGCCTCTATTGTATTTTACTTTGATTATTCCCAATTCATGTGAGACTGACATTGTCTTATGCTTTTTTCTGTTTCCTTATTGCACAATATGGGCTCTCTTTACCCGCTTTCAATGTTTACTGATTTTATTTAAATCATCAACATTAATAATGTTGTATTTTCTCCTTAAAACCTACCTTTGAAAAGTGAGAATTCAATATTCAATTCTTATTGGTGTTCACTTCAAATTTTAGTTTAATACTTAATTTATAAGACTTGCATAGGAACAACGAATCTTCATAAACAATGTTATTAAGGAAATAAAGATGAATAATTCTAATCATCTGAACTACTATTGCGGAAGATAAATCGCTGTACATCTGAGAACATCAATTTGAGTGGAGAAACCCTTTTTCTCTCCATCTGTAAGAGTAGCAAATAAAGGTGCTGACGTTGTCGACGGGAAAAAAGGAGAGACGAGCCAAAGTAATGGAGCAGAGCAAACGAACCACATTCCTCTGACGAGGAAGGGGGAAAGTGTGCTGTAAACTGTTACCATCACCAAGTGAAGAGTGTTTCTTCTATTCCTTGTAGCTCAGTATAAACCTTAATTGTTGCTAACGTATTGTTAATGCTAATAATTTATTATGAATTAATGATAAAATAACTTAATATATAAAATATTAATCTTTATATATTTTCAATTTATTTAATAATTGCCTGTTAAGATAGTTTATATGATTTAGAACAACATCAAAAACGAATATAAATATTTTTCAAGGTATCACCAATTCATGGAATCCTATACCTCTAAAAATTACTAATCTAAGAAAAATTAAGATATTTTGCTAATATTGTCATTTCTAATATTTTCTCTCCTAATCATATCATAACTCCTACAGACCGACAAATTCTTTCATTTACAATTAGACAGTAAAATTAATTACAAGTTTTTCAAACTCATTTAAAAATTTTGTTTTGGGCTTTTACAAACTACGTAAGTGTCGAGTTTTAATTCAATGGTATTAAGTTTCTAAAGGGGGGGTTCTAAATATTTTTGATATATCAACAAAATTTAATAGAATTATTTAAGATATATTTATTTATAACTAATTTCTTTTTGGGAAATACGATCTCTTTTTCGTTCATCACTAGTTTCGGAGTCTTCATGTCCATGTATCAGGAATGACTTCCGGTAATTTTTCTTGGATTTATACGATGGAAGCAGCACGTTGTGGTGATCCCTTCTTCTCAAAAGGATGTGATCTCGGCAGGCAGGAATCAGGAGATTTTTTACACCGTCGAATGATTAGAAAAATTAGTCATCAATCTTAACGACGTTGCTCATATCCCAGCAGAGAGTTTTTGGCTGAAATACAATTTTTTTGCATATTTATGTATGCTATCGATGAATTATTGAGAGTGTCTATTTTCCTCTTCTTAAATACTTCTTGCATCCTGCTTTCGGCCTACACTTCTACTTCTCTCCTCTCTCGACTTCCACTTCCTTCTAACTTATAACTCACATCGACTGCATTTCTTCTCTGCCACTTCCTCTTCCTTTCAACTTCAAACGTACAGTGCCTACTTATCTCCCCTCCCGACTTCAACTTCCTTCCAAGTTCTAATCCACACAGACTACTTTTCTCCTTTCCCTACTTCCTCTTCATTACAACTTCCGATAAACACTGACTAATTCACCTCCTTGTCATTTCCCAGTCAATCTCTTCTTTCTCTTTCTCTATTGATAAACGCCACCTAATGTGACGTGCCTTTATCAATCGTAATAAATTTTCGACGCCCGTGGGATTTGCACTTTCAGGGGAAGAGACTGGGAAAAATTTGATGGTTCATTGTCCCTGGTTACCAAGTGTCCTTAAATACCCTGGCCTAGCTTGCAAGAACGGATCTTTGCAACGTGACCAGCGACTTTCTAATCCCGGAATTTTTGCTTCTGCTTCGGAATATTCTAGTTCTTCTAATTTTAAATCGTTCAAAAATACGAATTAAATTGGGAGAGCTTTTATGAGCAACAAGTTGAAGGACAACGACTGTGAAAATGTAATTATTTACAAACAGAAAACTACGAAAAATTATCTTCATAGACCCTACTAGTTATATATATATATATTATATTCGTAGAGCAATGTATCTTGGCGTTTTACAGCATACATAACACTTAGCTGAAAAAAAAATTCCGGAAGGGAAATAGCAATGAAATGTACCGAAATCTCATGTGGAGATAATATGTAATGATATTCATAAATATTATTTATGAATAATTTGAAAATGTGGAACAGATTTAAAACCTATGGGTACCCTATTAAAATATAATGCACGTCATAATGAGCCATAATTATTGTTTATTCCAAAAAATAATATTTAATCTTAAGTAGAATTATATGACACACCAGAAAACAAATTAAGGAAAAGAAAAATGATAATTGAACAAAACGTTACCGTTCAGTTCTATAATACACAATATATATATATATATATATATATATATATATATACTGAATAAAGGGTAACCAGATTTCTTATTTCTCCAAGAAAGTCAAACGTGCTTAATAATAGACATAAGATTGACCAGTGAGGGGGTGTATAATCTGGCAACGCCGCTGGACTAGCGGAGAACGATATTGATATTACATTTTTGTGACAAAGACTATAATAAAAATTATGACTCAAAGCATACAACAATCACTGTGTGTAGACATTTTGAAGGCAAACTCACACTTAATCATTTGAAGTTTCTAAGAACTCGTATTTAAAAACAAATTTACCGCTATAAGTCATGTTTAAAAAATTGTACACTCTTAACCTTGTAGTAGAGTGTCTGTCTTTTTAATCACACGGCTATAAAAATGACGGTATTAGTTAATAAAGCCTGATTATGGAAGTAATAGAAATATATTTTTATTAATTACACTATCAAAGGGGGAAAGCTATGGGAAACCTCCACACCTCTTCCTCAGTACTTCGCGTCTAGTTGAAAGTTAGGGTTTCTTTTACGTGCTGGTCTCCACAGCAATATATTACTCCTCCCACTATCCTTTGGTTGGTATTTTCTTTACTTTATTTTAAACTTTGACGCCGTCACTAAGTTGCCGAAAGTGATCCCATCTAGCTGAATGGCCGCCAGCTTTAAAGTTAACTTACTCTTTGCGGGATTGGGAAGAGTTGTGTTTCTTCACGCAAGTTTTCGAGACCCATTTTCGCGAAATTCCTTCTCGTGTCGATTGTTTCTCGCCACTGGAGGTTTGAGTAAAGTTTCTCGTTTAAAATTCGTGGAACTCATCTTCAGACTAAACCTTTGCTTTATTTAATTGTGTATCAGCTTTCGAGTTAACGGAAAACAGAATAATTTATGCTATTTCCCAACTTTTATATACTTTCTAAAATATCGTTCAACATTGAACATTACTTGCTAAAAACATAAATAACATAGATTTTCAAAGTTATGACACAAAAAAAGTTTAAATGATTTGTTTTAATTTTACGTCTTAACAGATTACCGTCTCAAACTTTCCTCTTAATTAATTGGAAAATATTATGAATGTTTCTATACAAAATAATATAAAGGCCAAAACATTATGTAATTCAAGACACAAATGGATCGATATGTAAATAGTAAGATATTACCTTATATAGCGTAGAGTTTGTTCAGTAAGGTCTTTTCTCTTGTTCCTGTTCGTTTATTTAATTTATATCTGATTTTAGCAAACTTTTATTTTAAACCTTTTAAGTTTGACCAGTTTGGAAAGTTATTAGAGGTAAATCAAGAAAAGGTTTACTCAGTTCAAAATAATAGCTTCAATAATTATTTTCTGTCTGTTATAGAATAAAACAGACGTTGTACATAAGTAATAAACTTGTTGCGTGGAGATGAGAAAGTAATCGTTCAAGTATTTATTTTGTTAAGTTTGTCTTCAGAAATATTTTAGATATTATTAGCCCTGTATTATCTTTTTAATTAATCACTATTTAATATAAATCTTAGTAATATTTTAAAGCTACCGCAGGTAATTCATTGTTATCAATAAACATACGAGATATGTCTCTGTAAAATAACTGAAAAATTCATTTACAACAAACTTAATGAGGGTTTTTGTTTCAGATAAATGTCTGTGTAATCAGTTTAATTTATAAAATGTATGTAATTTTTTCCTTAAATTCAAATTTAAATGCAATTATTTAATAAGAAGTAACTGTTGGTTGTACTCCTTGCAACTGTCAATTTAAAAAATATATATTATAAAGTACGGTGTAACTGGATGGTCGCCAATAACCCTCGGGTTGAAGTAGACTGGAAGCTTTAATTTAAAAAAAAACTTCATGAAAACATTTAAGATTTAATTTCATTCAAAGTGAGCTTCAAAACATTTTACTCATCCACTCCAATGTGCTATGTAAATGAGTTTTTCGTAAATACTTGTATTTATAGATGAACTTTTAATCTAAACAGAATAGAGTAAAAGTCTTTCATTATTTGGTCTATTATAGAGTGGAAATAACGATCATAAATAGGCCTTTTATGATTTTACACAAATATCAGTTTTTCTTCAACAACTACTGTCAGTGTTATAAGACTGATCTTAATTGATATTATTAATTAATTTTTTCTACGTATCAGGCGTAGGAAATATAGAGTTATAATTTTTCAATCCATTTCTTTTTGTGTAACAAACTCTCGGCAATGACAACGACGATTTCATTTTCTAAGACAATTACAGCCATTTGATATACAAACAATGCTTGATGGTATCTTATTGTAAATTATTCTTATGTACATAAATCTATTAATAAGTTTAAAACATGTTAAAATTGCTTTTTACATAATCAATTAAGTTTTGTTTTGAGTAATACATATATAAATATTATTTCTACTGTTTACAATACTCCACAAATATTTTAATATTCTAGATAATTATTTATAACTAATCTGTAAACATGTTTTAATTTGTTCTAAATCCATTTTCAGAAAATGAAATTATAATTAAGTTGTACTATTGAAGTTATGTAAGATTGACTAAATTATTCTCATAATATTTAAGTATAATATCAATTTATGAAATTTGGATCTCATTTTGAATTAACTCCTTTGAACAGTACGTTGTTTTAAACCATCTGAAGAAATCGCAAAAGTTAGGGATCTTACGTGTATTGAAATTTATTAAAAAGTGCATTAGTTATTTCAAATACATTATTGAATTTGTATATATATATATATATAATTTAATATAATCTTTTATGATTTTAATGTATTTTATTAAACCCAAACGACCAAATGCACGTGAAACACAATCGCAATAAGAGAAACAAGTAGATATATTCTATAACCTTCCCAATGGATACCTACTTGTTCTTTCACTTACTTCGGTAACAGGATAATAACAGTAAAAAATGAAAGACTCGCATTAGTAGTAAAAAAATTCAATGTGACTAAATAAAAGTAAAGATGAGGCTTGGTTCTATTACTCTTTTATATAGTAAAAATATTTTCTCCAACAAGAAGACCCAAAATTACTATGGTGCATGTTGTTGATGCGAAAAAACTAGGAAGGGCTGACAAGATTTATTCAATGTAATTTCGTTCTGTCATAGGAAGTTCTGGACATTTCAGCCCCGTCCAAGGAGGTAATACGAAAACTTTTGTTTCCATTATGGTCGATAAGATTACTCATAATTGGTCATTTAAATATACAATCGCGTTCATTCATTTTCCGACTCCGTCCACAAATATACAAACTGTATTAAATCATGTTGTGATACCCAGTTACGTACCACATGACTCGATTAAAAAACTAATCACAACCACTAAAAGTTATTTTGCACTTATTCAGGTCAATGGACGAAATAATATAAATGAGAACTCGGAGCTTTGAGCCGTGCTATCCTAGTCCGAAGATAATATTTCCCCATTTTTAGCTGCATATACCATTATTTTTTAATTAACATTACCTGCCATTCATATTACATAACACTAAGTTTAATACTTCGCCGTACCATATCTTAGAAAACTTGAAACCAGAAATGTTGTGTTTAATTCTTTTTATTGAAAATCAAATATTTTAAGTTCAAAGTTCTAAATGTGGAGAATAAGTTAAATTATAAAATGCACATACACAAACATAAAAGAAAATTATGCTCAGCTACCTATGCTAATAGAGTAATGTCAGAGTTCAGTTTCAGAACATTATAAAATCACTTTTCTTTGATCACATACACTGCGTATTTGCGTACGTTAGTTCTAAATGTGGCAATTTTTCAGAGAAAAAGGAGTTCCTTATTTTTCTAAATAGAGTTTCTAGTCTCAAGTGTTAATTTTCTTCAAAATCACTGGGCCTTTAAAGTAGAACGTCCTTATACTGACGTCACATACTATAATAATAACTGCCATATATGCATAACCAATTGAGACAAGTACAAATGTATCATATATGAAGTAGATAAGAGTGAGAGAATAAATTTATGGAAAGAGAACTAAACAAACTTTTTTAATCTTTATTACTTCAGCACATAAAATTATTACCCATAAATGTATAGAGTACCAAAAACAATTATTATTGCGTAATGTCATAATTTATTTTAAATTCGTGACTAATACATATCCAAAGACATAAGAAACAGGTTAACGAGTATTATTTATCTGTTCAATCTTCGTTTAAAGTCTTCGTAAATTTCTGGTCCTCATTAGTCTCGATGTGCAATAGAGTCGACTCAGCGTAAGACCGTCTCATTTATTAGGAGAAATGGAATGTCTTCGTCTAGACGTTAATCACAGCTCACAGAACAGTCAGAGGCGCCACGTTTTAATTAAAAACTGAATAAAAATTCTGTGAAATAAAAAGTCACCAATGTCGCATTAAGGAACAAAAAATATATGAAATTAGCATGAAATATAAAATTAATTAATTACTTGTGCTTAATTTTTACGTCACACATTCTTATTACATTAAAAATTTTAACAAGCTGCAAATGATCCTATTTTATGGGACACGAATGTCAGAGTTATTCAAACATGGTTAAGTTTTCTGTGCAATTTTTCTCACAAAAACTTCTAAAATGAAAAACTAAGATAATATACTTCTCTCTGCTCGGACAAATGACTTTTATTTGTAAAATCAAACTGAAAGTCTATTTAAATAACAATAAATTTATAATAAACAGATCAGTATACTTTTTTTATTATCTCTTATTTCTCGAAAGATTTCAACGATACTCGGTCAAAGTCATCTGCAACTCACAATCATTCATATGTAACAACATAAAATCAGAAAACGTAACATTTTCTGAAACAAACCACTACAGAAGTATTTTATTGTATCAGAAAATGTTATCGTAATATTTGAATGATTGTGAATTCCAGATGTCTATGACGGATTACTTATGGTTGCTCCTTTATTTGACTTCGTGGTTTGAGAAATAAAACAATTAATGAAAAGGAGACTAATTCATGGTTTATAAATTTATAGACATTAAACAAGAAAAACGATCCAGTTTGTCACATATTGAGCTTTTTAGTTAATTAATATAATTCAGTTACCGAAATTAATATCCCTTTGCTGTATTAGTTTTCGTCTATTCATTTATATTATTTTTATGGTAATATATTATAATGTCCATTCTTTTCATTCCTATGTATATTTTTTCACAATAAACGCATTTTATTTGGTATTCGCAGTTATTTACTCTATTTTTTCAACCTATCCTTCATGTTGTTTATCCAATTTCCCGCTTTATTCATTAGTTTTAATGCAATTTTTTCTCCAAAAAGTCATTATCTTTGATTAATTTCACCATAAAAACTGATAACCCTTTTATATATTTCAAACCCTTCTATTTTATCTTATTTTTATTATATCCTCCTCTCTATATTTATTTATGTCCTGGTTTCTCTTGGGATGTCACTCCAATTATACTAGGCTCTTCCATTTCTTTTTTTACATTTACTAAACAACCTATATAACCCATTTTTAACTTCCATTTTTATTTCGTTTAATAGCTCTTTATCATTCAACCCTTCAATTTTTAATCCATCATCCATTTATTTGTCTTTCTACTTAGATTTTTTCCATTATTCCATTCCACATTTTGAGTGCAAACTTTTCTGTTTTTATCTTATTTATAAATTCAAGGTTACTTAATTATTATTCTTTTCTTATTCCACATTATTCTTTACATGGAATGCATGGTTCCCCATAATTCATTTTACGATACCATCTCGATTTTAGTTTTCTCTTATCTCTCATTAACCATCTCTTTAATATCCAAAAAGTTAATAATAAATGAAAAGACGGCAAATAAGTCAGCATACTAAATTCTTCACATGTACATTCAATAATCTTTTTGGTTGAGGGAGCCAAAGAGTAAATGTGATTAATTGCTAAATTTTACGCCTGAGGTTGTCTCAAAAAGGAGACGAAACGTCGTTTTTGAATAAAAACTGATAAATTTATATGCCGACTCCTTGGCTGTCTATTTACTTATTGTAAATTATGCAGTCAGAAATCTATGTTGCAAAACATTAATACTTCTATTTTCTGCTTTTACACATGTTTTTTTAACTATCATCTCTTTTGATCGTCTCGAACATCTCTGCTCATGGAGACGATTTTAAAATTAATTTCAACCAGACCAATAATTTAGGGTTCGACGCTCTCTCACTCAGAAAATAAATTCCATATGAATTTTAGCGGACCAAAATATATAAACATTCCAATTTCTGCAACAACAAAAAAAATTTATCATTAGTCATATGACATGTTTTGGCCTGAAGGAATCTGACAATCAAAGTTTATCAAACAAATAGTACATTTTTAGGCAAACATTTGTCACTTAAAAATATTCTTCATAAAAGGAATTCCATAAAATTGTGTTGGAAAACACTTTTAAGTGGTACGTATCGATTATCGGGTATGGCAACGTTCTGGAAGCGGGAACTCCGTGGAGGGAAGGTGTCATGACGTCTGAGCCAGATTATCATGGTCTGCTGCTTTGACGGCGCCCTCTGTGACCTGCTCTGACGCGTGTAATTACCTCGTAGTATTAATCACGAAATAGTCGTCAGGTAACACAATCGACTAACCCGCAACTCCGTCCCAATAGCGCAGTTGAATCTCAAACCAAATGCCTCAAATTCTGTTACGTCTTTCTTTGCGCATAAATATATTCAATTCCAATGTTATGGAGTCTGATACTTTATAAAATTATAATTTTAATACCACTAATAGATATTAATTTGGATTTCTTCAAAATAATTTAGTAGTACTTTTTTGCCTTCAGCCATATTAGACTTCTAGCTGAAAAATATATTATTTATTCTGGACCTAACATCGATATTAAAATTGATATATATATATTACTATTTATATCAGAATTTTAAACATTTAAATTTTATAAATCATCAAAAATGCTCATAAGGAGTGTGGCGTTATGTGGGTGCAAAACGTGGACGATAGGAGTTTCAGACAGAAAAAGAATAGAAGCTTTAGGAATGTTGTGCTATAGGAGAATGCTGAAAATTATATGGATGGATAGCGTAAGTAACCAGGAAATTCTAAGCAGAATAGAGGAAGTGAGAATAATTTGGAGAACTATAACCAACAGAAGGTATAAATTTATAGGTCACGTTTCGAGACATGAGGATCTTGTAAAATTAGCATTAGAGGGAAGAGAACAGGGAGTACAAGGGTGGAATGCACATAGCAGATTAGTGAGTATGTGGGGCGTGGAATGTTATTTGAAATTAAAAGACTTGAGCAACATAGGTTGGCATCGAGGGTTGCATCAGACCAGTCTATAGAATAAATATTGCAACAATAAACGTATACTTATAAATTCTATGTCTGTTTAGACAAACTAGCTAAATCTGATTGGAGGAGAGTTTTTTGATTGGTTGTTTAAACCGGGGTTTAACAACCCTTTTTTTTCTATTTTCTATTTAGAACTCCTTGACAATTTACGTTTCATTCATCATTAGTTTTTTTATCATAATGCATAAATAATGCCAATTTTTGTTGTAGAAAAATCCAATAACTAACCACAGTGTCAATATTGCTGACTTATGGGCCATGCATGCAATTATAGTATAATTTCAAAATCTAATGATATGGTTGTTGTTGATGCTTATAAATTAATAACATTCGTAAATCACAGTAGAGTATTCTATTGAATCGATTTATAAAAATTTCTAATAAATTTCTTAGACCATTCAATCCAATCGCAGCTAAGTAATGAGTAAGAAATATTATAATGAATTTGACGTACGTTTACGAATATCTTTATAATTTCTAAATAACCACTTCTTTTAAAATTGATTTAATCATCAAAATCTCATTTAAACAAATTCTTCTTGAGGTGAAAATTTTTATATTTGCTGTGATGCTTTCAACTATAATTAATTATTATGCGCATTCTTTTTTCGTTAATACATTACAGGATGTTCTCATTTTTTGATATTTTAGTTACGATTCAGAAGACAAATGGTGTATTAAACTATGACAGTTAACGTAATAATAAATACACTGCAGAGGTTCCAATTTTTCTGCAGACATTGATATATTACGAAAACTTTCCTTTTGAATAGGTTAAATAATTTTTTGATGTAACTTACAAATAATAAGGACCAGAATTAATTTTAATAGATATTTTATTTTATTCCAAATAACACTAATCCTACCATCACGTTTTTTAAAGAATTTTACCTTCAAGAAGAAATGTCTGCATAGAAGTTATCATCTTAAAAAACTAAACTTTAACGCTGCTGTGATCACCTTAGTGTAGTATTAATTATCTGCAGGTTTTGTGAAGAAATGAGGTGTATAAATTCTTAGGACGTATTTCCAAGGGTTGATGCCTTGTTTCTCCCACCTTGACGCAAATGTCCTGCTGCTGATAACATTTTACACTTTCCTGTGTCCTACACTGTCTGGCTGATCTCATTTGATGGAGAATTTTTTCAAGTGGAAGAGCGATAGCAACCTGTTCTGGAATTGCCCTCTGTTTCTCGCATTCTATTCCTGCTGCCGCAAATCAATATGACACACGCCACCGCGGTAATTGCACCTGTCATAGCAAATCGTGGGCCACTGTCAAAGTAAACCTCTGCGTTAGACCTTCACGAACCTACACTCCTCCTCACAAAAATTGAGCGCCCGTTTCTAAACGCAGCGCGCAAAAATAAGATAGGTTCCTTTTATTCTAAGCAGGTAAGAAAGGAAATAGCTCCTTCAATTACAAATTGTCTAACATATTTACAACTACTCACAGTGTTTCTCATATGTGATTATCCACATGATTCATAAATTTAATAACAGGATCCTCAATTACACTTAATATTTCATATTTGACTTATAAAATAATGTATTCCACAGCAAAAGACGATTTACAAGACTGTAACAGAACAATTTGGACTTTCTAGCAATCTAAATTTCAGCTAACAGTGTTTTAAGACAGTTCAAAAACAGCTTCATGTATCCAAGATTTATGATTTTCCTTAACTTTTTCCTATTTAAATGTATCATCATTACATTTGAAAGACTGATATGTCGTAACATTAATGCAAATTTTTAAAGAAAATCATTTTAATATAATTCGGATATAAACAGAAAATCAATTACGGTCTGTTTTACGCAATAGTTAATTCGAATAAATTTACGACCAAATTCTGAACGTAAAGTTTTTATTTAATTAAACCGACGTTTCTTCGCCATGTTTGAAACTTCCTCAGGTAATTTCCTCGAGTATAACTACAAAACCTGTACAAAAAAAATTAAGAAGTATTAAAAAAAACATTATAATTGTTCTGACTACCTCGAATAGTGTGGGCGAAAAAATACGGTCAAAATTGGTCATATTTAAAATTGGTGAAGATAAGAACAGTATGAAACACACACATGTAAACAACCACAATTTCGACTGGTCCAACGTCAATATTTTAGACACAGAAATAAATTATTCTTAGCGAAATTCTGTATATTAGATCGCATTCTTCCTTCTTAAATATAAAAAGTGACACCCACAACCTAAATGAAGCTTACGATTGTCTTCTTTAACTTAAATTTTTAAACTTAATTTTTCACTGTCAAAATCTTGTTATTTGTTAATATATTGTTAAATAAATCTGTAAATGACACACGAACTTGGTACCCCACCCCACAAAGAAATGCGGAAAGATTATATTTACCTCGTCAGTCGTACAATAACAAGGCTGGGAGACAGTTCGTGCTTCAAGTACAAATTTGTCAATAAATCTTTGTGCAATCTGAGGTTATAACAACTTTCTCGATTATTTTTTTGTGTAAGTGCATCTTATGTATTTTATATACAGGCATATTCAATTTATTTTATTTCATTTTATTTACTTCAATTATAATTATTTTTTGTAGATTTTTTTCACGCCAGAGGAGATTACAATATAAAAAAAATTATTTATGACCAATTTTGGCCAGAATTATTTTGCATAAATTGAGTAGTATATTTAAATTTTTGAATCGTAATAACTTTAGATATAGTTATAAAATGAGTAAAATGTCTGTTAACTATCAAAACCACGAATTATTTATAATATTATTTTATAACTCCTAAGAAAATTTTAGTTTGTGATGGTAACTTAAAATTTTTTGTGACATTATTAATTTCATTCTAATGAAAAAGACAAATCGTCGGTTTAATTAAATAAAAGCTTTGCGTCTTTAACTTTCGATTCAAGTATTCTCTTATATTAAAACACACTAAAACGGACTGAACCTTATGATGATAAAAATGTATTTTAATTATTCGGTGATAAATAGTAACTGGGTCATTAAACAAATAATTTGAAATCGATTTAAGTGCCTCAGTAACCCATGCTCGCTTTTTAAATTTGATAATGCTAATTTATGTCTAAGTTTGGTATGATAGATAATTATTTTCGACATTAAAGAGGCCATAACTGATTGTATATCAATGTCAGTACTGACTCACAGCACAGGAAGCTTAATTACATGTTATTTTTGGTACTAATATTACCATAAATATCAATTTATAATTGCACAGAAATTGCATCATTGTACGGAGTATGTTGAGCAATTAATATTTATTTTGTGCTCTGGGGTGTCTTATGTAATTTCAAACGTCTTATACAATATACGAAATATATTTAAATTGGATCTAATGGAGGGGAGAGGGTGGGGGAGGGGGGTTCTTGTAGGATTGTTTTTACCGTTCCACGCACTGCCTGATTATACTTTCTATATTCAGAATGCCGAGCTTCCAAGTTTAAGCAGATCCTTCCAGAATCGTCTCGATTCCACAGAGCAACTGTGGATTTCACTACAATATTACATACTTTTTTGGAATGCTGAGGCCTTTTTCAAAGACCAACGAGTAAAAGAGAGAATATTAAAAATTGTCGCAAAATACTTATCACTGATGCGTAAACAAGATGTAAGGCAATCATCTCAGACGATGATGAATTCTAATTATTATATTAAAGTGCATAATAAGAAAAACAGATTTGTGTGTATGTCTTTATCTTTTTCACGAGTGTCGTAATGCATTTCTGCTAGTTTGCAGAGCTGGTGGAATACCTAGGATAATGATTTCTTTTTTCAGTCAATACAATCCTACGAATATGCTTTCATTTCAACAGGCCATCAATTGTATTTATTAACATAAAATGTACTAACATTAATTAATATAACTTACAATTCTACAGACGTCTGTGACATTACATTTGCTTAACAGGTGTGTTTTGAATTTGATTTAGTACATCAGACAAGCTTTGTAAAGTTTTAAGGGTGATTTTGATTTTACTTCAAATTAACACAGAAAGGAGAATGTTTCATTACACGTTACGTGACAAATTAACAAACCATTTCGCTAGATATAATCAATATGCTATTTTATATTTCAATCGGAAATAATGTGTATTGTACGTTGATATGCATTCAAATTTAATCTGAATCTCATTTTAAAGGCATCAGTGAACACAGAACTAGTCTCTATTCCTCTTCGGTTTGCTTAAATTTAAATATTTTCCTTCCCCTTTTTCTGTGTTGTCTCACTAATTAAATCGACTTTTTAACTTGCATGCAGGACTTTATTTGAATAGTTAATGGTACGTAGTCTATTTAGTTTGTTCGTGACCTGATTCTCGTATCACATATTTTGGTAGTTCTTTACTGATAAAGAATAACAAATCAACTCTGCAATCTTTTTAAATATTCTAGAGAGAGATCCCTATATTTAGTATTATAAAAGGACGAGAATCACACTCATTTCTAGGTGTTCGGTTTCTAGTCACTCCTAGAAAAATTAATTAAAATTTTATAAAAGAGAAATATTTATTTTCATTAGTATTTTTATTATTAATCACTGTTATATTAAATCATTTTTCTTTACTTTGAAAACGATTTCCACAAAAGAATAAAACTTCTTGAATTCGTCCAATTAGTACGGCAATATAAAATTAAACATATAAGAAAATAATATCTGTAATTTAGTAACAAGTACTTTTATAATGAAATTACTATACGAAATATTAATAAATTTTATTTAAAATAAAAAGCGTAACTAAAGATCAGAATCTTAACAAATAACAGGAATTTGTGCTCAGTAATTCTTCCTACCCACTTGTAGCAAACGACAAAATTATGTCAAAAGAACGGCGGAAGTCTGCTTCAGACACGTAATGAAGCCAAGCTACAAACAAAATGCTGACTGGCGGAAAAATATTGCTCTTGAAATGTCAGCGGATCTTTCGGAAACAAAAAAAAAACTTCCGCCTAAGGAAACGTGACATTCTGCATAAAGTTTGTCTTGAAACTAACAAAGTATTATTATTCTCTTAACAGAAGGAGGAATGGATTCTGTTTCACATTATTATTTTATAAAAATATCTTCTAACTTTCCATTCTGCTTTGAGAGTAATTACATTTTTGTTATCTCATAATATATTTCAAATTTATGTCCAAGTTCATCGTTATCCCAGCATTTTTCTTGTTCATATACTGACTTAACAAATTTTTACTTTTTCTAAGTGTAATTATAAAAAATTATACAAATATAAACAACGTTTCTTAACTTTAAAGAAAATAGAAATAGTTGACCTAGTATTAAATAAATATTACTAATTCAAGAAAAAATAGTTCACCAATCTTTGGCATTACTGGTTCATTTAACATTTTGACAATTCTTTAGTTTCAGAATAATGATTTAATGTAGTTCCATATTCATCTGCACCAATAAATAAAATTGAAGCGGCCGTCTGTCTGGAAGACGCTCCGAAACGGCTCAACGGATTTCAATAATAATTTGGGGGATTTAAACAGGAATTTTGACTTAAATTTTCGTTTACGCATAATTTTGATGGCCGGCGTGAAAACTGCGAGTTATAAGTTTTATGATGAGTTCCTATACCATTGGTCTATTGGTCCGATTACCGTGAAAAATTACACATAAGGTATTTTTTGGTTAACAGGCATCTCCACTCCTGCAAACCTAAGATAGGCTTATCTAGAATTTATTAATCACATTCTTCACAACCTAATTATTTTACAAAAAAATTTAATTTATGCTGAGAACATTTTTCTACATTTGGCGTATTTCAATTCCAGAATACTGTTTGATATACTGATCATAAAACAAAACAGCAAAGAGCGTATGGGGCATAAAATGAAGACTTGGTAAACTTCAGTTCATGCTTGACCCAAGACAATGAGAAAGCAAACTTAAATTAAGTTTGCAAATATATGTTTATCTTTATAGAAAAAAAAATGTCACTTGTATCTTCAACCAGTTACATCCTTTTTGATTTCTGTTTTACGCGACTACTGTTTTAATTTAGGTTTGTCGAATATTCGTTTGAAAGCTCAATTTTGCGGAAGGTCACTTTGACTGGCGAATCAATTGTGCAATTTAATACGAGAGCAGCGCTGCGGTCGCGGGCCTCTGGGGAATTTTATTTTCCGCAGTGTTGCCAACCCATCCCAACGCATGGAGTACCGAGCCCAAGTGACCCATTAAATCGTAGCGAGCGCTAATTGGGTTAATTTTTTGATCAAATATGCCGAATAATTTGTGAATCGCAGTGGATGCAGAAATATGCGATATTGTCCCTTGATAAATGTCGAGATTTAGAAAAGGTCAAACGTATCAAAACATGCAATGATATATGTTGCATATTGACTTTAACTTGTAGTTTCAAAATATTAAAAAATTTGTGGTCATAAATTCATTAAATGAGGTTTCTGGATTGTCACTATTGTATATGTATCGCCTCATATAGCCTAAAACTCAGGATCAAATTTTTTGTCTCACTATAAATATAGTTATTGAACTTCACAATTTATTAATTACTATTTCTAACTTATTGGATTATATGCTTTTTTATTTAAGCTTTAAAGTCGCTTCGACAGCTAGGTCATTAGCGATTACATATAACTTTTCCATAGTTTTAATTAATAACATTTATAATTATGAAATATTGAACAAATTTGCTTCAACAAGGAATTCCAGAAGAGCACGGACAGCTTCGGGTGTTATATACTTGTTTTCTTTTAAAATTGAGTTTTGGACTTCTATTAAGTATGGCCTTCAGCTAAAATCTTCATTTCTCAAGCCATATTCCTTAATTTGTTTTCTTATTTTATCAGCTATAACTCATTCGTGGATTCTGGATCACTTTAAAATTATTTTTTTACGTCAATCTTCAATAATTAGAATTCAAGATCAAGGAAAGAAAGCAAGAAACAAGAAAGGATTACGTCTGTCGCCCATGGTCTTTAACTTGTGTATATAGAACAGGCGAAGAAGATAGTTAAAAATAAATATGGAAGTGAATCAAAATGCTTCAGAGCCAAGGAGAAAGAAAGATTAATCAAAATGCAAGGAAATGATAAAAACCCTAGGATTTGCTGATGATATTGTGGCATTAGGGAAGACATAAGAAGACATGGAAACCATAATAAATGGCATGAATGTGATCCTGGAGGAAGAGTACAACATTAGTTTTAATATAGGTAAAACCATGTAATGGCGTGTAATATGAGAAATGGTGGAATAAGAAAAGGTGTTAGATTGGGAAAGGATATTTTGAATAAAGTTATGGAATTATGCAACTTGGACAACATAATAATAGGAATGGTAGAAGAATAGTAGACGTAAAGAGTCGGATAGTGTAGGCGAGGAAGTATGTTGCAAAAAAAGAGGAATTCACTTAGGGCTATTATAAGTATTGAAATCATTACTAAAATGTTCGCTTGCACTGTGGCATTATATGGGTGGGAAACGTGAACGATAGCAGTTGCAGAAAGGAAAATAATAAAATCTTTCGAAACGTGATGCTACTGATGAATGTTGAAAATCAGATGGGTGGATAGAGGAACAAACCAGGAAGTTCTAAGAAAAATAAAGGATGAGATTTTTGGAGGACTCTGATCATGAGAAGAGATATATTAATGGCCACGCTTTGAGACATGGTCTTGTAAAGTTAGAGAAGTGTGTGTGTCAAGAACAGAAGAGGGAGGCCAAGGATGGAATACGCTAAGCGGTTTAGGGGGATAAGGAATGTGGTAGTTATGTAGAAATGAAAAGGCTTGTGCAAGTTATGTTAGCATGGAGGGTTGCATTAGATAGGTCTTAGAACTGAAAACCACAACAATAACAGTTGAAAAACTGATAAATTAACAAAATGTCTAGAAAAATAACAACAAAAATTGAAATAGTGGATATAAATATAATTATACGCATTCTTATTATTATAGTACTCATTTTTAATAATTTTATTAAAAAACTAAGTACGACGGAATACTGAAGCAATATATTTAAATTTCAGTTTTAATTTATATGTTATATTATATGACATTTGAAAACGAATATGGTATGTTACGAAACATTCTTCGACTGATAAAGTAAATAAATGTTTTGAGTATTGAATAATTATGTGTTATCAGTGAAATATTAAAGAAAACGTTAAATGTTTGAAAATAATAACTTACGACAAATTCGTTGACATTTGTTCCTATTTAATAATATTATTATTACCCAACCATGTTTTAGGAATTTACGCTCTACGTAACCATGAAAACTATTCAAAAATGATATTTTGCTCCCCATTATTCATTTCACCTACTTTTTTAAAGTATCAGATTCTTTTCGTTATATATGTATAAAGGCATTTATTATCTCTACCGAGCATCAGATTGTTTGGAACGAATCGCTTGAATTGAGGTTGCGAGATTTTAGGATCTGGGATGTAACCCATCCATCATGATCGCTCACTGCCTGGCTTCCACGTGTTTGAAACCCAAATAGACGCGCGTCTAGAACTTCCCCTGTGAAACGGTTTTTCGTGTCGCGATTTAATAGAACACGTCACGCCTCATCTGAAGAGCATTAACTTGCAGTAAATCATACTTTCCTCTCAAGGTGTGTAAATAGAGATCAATGAAATACTTTATTTTGCTGCGGATAAAACTCTGGCAATGGCTAAATAACAAGTTAATTAAAATTTATCTAAGACAAATTTTCTTTCAAACATTGAACGAATGAATTACGTAAATTTTCTCTACGTACACATCACCAGCGCCATGCTTTGGTTCCGTTTTATTTGTTCTTTCTATTGTGTAACTTTTATTTATCTTAAGAAAAGCTTCTCCTAATTCTACCCGTGTAATATCGAAGGACAGCGACGTTTCGACGGCTTTGACTGTCACCGTCGCTGTTCTTCCATATTACCAGGGTGGGAAAACCTTAGATCTTTTATTTATCTATTCAACTACAGTTTTTTGTGTTTTAATTCTTGGAGTTATACTATTTTATATCAAATTTACGTTTTATCTGCAGAATATATTAAAAAATATATATTATTTGTTACTTTCTTGCTCGCGTGTCTCATTGCTCATTTTCGTCTTATTTCCGTTGTCAGTCCTGTAGTAACTCTTTATCTATCTGGTAAGTGAATTGAAATTGAAAGATCAGAATAGAAATGTCTCAACCGGAGCGGATGTTGTGTCTTATATGCTAGACCGAGTGGATGCCAGGGCCATTGCGAAATTCTTGTACCCTTGTATACCTGAAACGCAGGCTAACATACCAGTTACTAATCACATTCGCTCACAACCCAATTAGCCAAAGATCATTAAAGAAAAATCATAACTCAGAAGTTAGAGCCCCACCTCGGCTCGATAGAGATTTTTCCATTCTGATTTAATATAAATGTAATGCCCCTTGGTTTAATTTCAAATTGTACGCGATTCTTCTCCTTTGAAGTAATAAATAATGTTAACTGTAAGCAGCCTTGGCCGTGCTATCCATATTTAGTGTCATGCTAGTTACAACACATTTTTCCATATTTAATAACTACTTAGAATGTATTATTACCTAAATAAAAAGTTAGTTAAATTTACAAATTAATTCACGCTAAGCAGACGGTAGAGATGGTCTAAAAATATTATTCTGGAAAATTGACTGCATACGTGAAAAAAAAATTTCAAAGTAAGTTAGGTGAGTGTACAAATCTAAATGCGTGTACCAATTTTGGCAAAATTTTGTGCACGTGTTCCTTGCGACTCAAAAACAAGTACTGGAGTGGAGGGGAGCTAGGAGAGGGGATGGACAGGGATGTCAATTTTAAATCATGGAAGAACACCCGATGTTTGGTCAAATTGTGACACGCGAGTTGGAGTCACATTAATTTATTTCATATTTATTAGTTTGATGGTCTTTTGTTTGGTGACTGACTAACTTCCTAGCGAATATAAAAGTGATAGTCGCTGGTTGTAAGAATATAATGTAAAATAAATATTATTTGTTAGTGCCTTACACGTGTGTCTAGTCGTTCATTTTTATCTTATTTCCGTTGCCAGTCCTCTAGAAAATCTTCCTCTATCTGATAAATAAATTGAAGATTAGAGTGGGAAAAAATATAGACCGGACCGGGGTGAAAGAGGTTCTGGTTTGTTTTTTCTTTCGATGTAACGGAGTGTAATTGCGTTGTGAAAAAAATAACTGGTCATTTCATTGTTAATATCAAGTAAATTTCATAGTTAATATCAACCCTGAGATTGGAGTAACATGCGATAGTTATTTTGATAAGGCCAAGTATTGATTTTTAAGCCCAGGCAATTGTTTGATTCATCCTTAAAAAGTATATATATATATATATATATTTATTAAAAACTTGTACAGAAATTTTTTTACTCTCATATATATATATATATATATTATGAGAGTAAAAAATTTTCTGTACAAGTTTTTAATAAATTCTTTTATAGAAACCTTGCTCTGACAATAACAAACAGAAAAAAAAGAATTATCCAATTTGGTGCAGTCGTTCGGAAGTTATGCGCGTACATACATTTCGGCGATTAATACGTAACATCACAAATAAATATTTTGTTAGGTTAATGAGATTGATTCTGTTTCTCTCGACTTTTTTCATATATATTTACGACCTTTTACCCAATTACAACTATACTATTTTTTTCAAGGAATTATTTAAATTTTAAATGATTGATTTTTAATGTGGACGATAATGATGAATAATCCTAGATTTAATTCAGTCACGCCATTTAATGAGCCAAAACTATGTATTAACTTTTATTTCATTATTTTTATACGAATTTGTAGATGGCTATGATATAAACCGAAAGCTTCTTTAAAATTGAATAAAAAAATATTTAGTTTTGGTTCATTAAATGGTGTGACTGATTAAAACCTCTGCTTATTCATCATTATACGTTTTGATTTTAGCTTATGAATCGTTACAAATTCTGATTGGTCCGAAGTTAAATACAGCAGTATCAAACGAGGTGTTTTATTTCACAAGAAAAAAATAATAAAAGCTATTTTCTGATGTACGACCTTTACATTATTTTACCTTTTAGCAAAACACGAAGTTATACAGAGATAACGGCATTTCGAAGAATTCCTAAGCAATCAGGAATTTTTTTCCGGATGTTACTCAGTTTGTATGATGTAGTAGTCGACGTCGAGGCTAACACTGCTGTATACCCTCGTGCTGACATGATAAGGCACTTATGTATTTGATCGGCAGACATGACTGTGACGGACGTTTCCGCTGGCGCACGCATTTATTGGAGAAGACAGGCAGAGCCTGAGGAGAGAACTGTTCAAAGTGGCTTCTAAGAGCGCCTTTCGAGAGCAAATAAGCTCTAAACGCTCCTCTCGGAACTGCTTCCGGCGAAAGCGTAAATACGTCGACGTCGCAAAGCACAATCCACTCCTCCCTTTCGCATCTAAAACAACACTGACGAGCCTCGTTGTAGTTCGTCTGACTAGTTATTTGTTTCTAAGAAGACTCTAGAAAGGTCACGTCCCTCAATTTCAGTTTTTATATTCACCAAGTCAGTTCAATAGCAATTTTCATTTTTCGAAAGATACGTATATACATCTATAATGGAAAGGGATTTTATAATTAATTTCTAACAAGTATATTTAAATTTTAATTTAACTGTACATCTATATTATCTTCCTACAATATGGTATCCAAATTATTCTAATTAGATACTGCAGAAGAGATAAAGTCAATTATTCGTTGATTTTACTCCTTAGAAATTGGTATTTGAAAATAATGAAAAAAATGACCGGATCCATTGTAGTCAGTGTGACTGAGATGAAGAGTCAATTAAAGTCAAATTTAGACAAGAACATTACCAAACAAGTGTCGATTCCATATATTTGTGGATCGTTTAGTTGATTGTTCATTCAGATGAAGGAGAATAAATTAATAATAAAATGTTGAAAATAGCTAATGTTGGTGTCGAATCACTGGGATCATTATTGCCGATAAATTTTAGCTATTTGGGAAATTCTGTAGAACCTTCTGGAAATCTATTCCTGTGGGAGTTTGATTCCTCTGGAGAGAACGTCTAGAATGACGTCTTAGCTCTCTAGTACAGAACTAAGGTTCTTGCATGCCCAGAAACCTCTCTCCGCGTTAAGAGGTGTATGCTCCTGGATAGCAGACCTTGGGTATGCGGTTCGAGTTGCCCACTATTCCTATTTTAATAATCCACCCGCTGCCTCCTAAGGTTTTCGAGGCAAAGAGAAAAAAATGCCAGCAAACTTCACTACTGCCATACGCAAATATTGTTAAGATCCTTAAAATATTGCTCGGTGGCTCTAGCTAAACCATTGGCTGTCTTTCAGTTCCATCCGCATCATCCCTTAAAAACCCATTTTATGGTATAATATGAAAGTAGCCAGACCGTGGATAACCTTGATGAATATTAACAAGTCTCTGAAGTAGTCTTTCAACGTTTGAGTCGTTTCGTGGAAGCCTCAAAATGAATTAATTCTTACTGCTGATACTAAAAGTATTGTTTTGTGATTAGGTGTATGTACTGGGGTCGAAGACGTTGATCATACGGTAAGAGTTCTCCGCTGATCCCGATGATCAGTTGACCAACTGTCTCCTGAAACTTGGGAGTTACTGAGAAGGAAATGCTGCGACCTCACAGAAAAATCGTCTTTCGTCATTCGGTAGGTCGTGATAATAGTAACTTACCCAACTGTCCAACCTACCTGATGCAGGTTTTCTAGGGGTTTTCCTGCATCTCTTTAGACGAAACACTAAAACTATAGCCCGGGGGCCTCAGTCAACCCTTAGCTACCTTGGTCTACCTTACACATCCGTCTTTTCAATTCCCTTCCTATTCTATTTCCTGTTTCAGGTTCACCCTCATGTAGCCTGTTAACCAAAAAAGAAATTTACGCTACAGATATAATCCATTCCATTACGTGTGCAATATAAATCGGAACTTCTTTATATAGTATACAAAAATAAGATTAATATTCCTGTTTACTGTTTAACCTTTAATTATCAGAGGGGCCAAATAATTTTGTTCATACTCAGCTCGATTTATAAACAACGTTATTGTTTATGAATTATCATCCTGAATTAAGATATTATTTCATCTGTTAGCTGTGTATGCATTAGTAATTATTGCCCACGATTTTACTATACCACACTTTCTTACAACATGGAGCCTAAAATAAATAATATAAACGGAAATAATGCTACTCACTGAGTGGAAGTACGCAGCTTCCTCGAGGGACATATGTCTCTGGAGGGACTAGGTTTAGAAAATGTGCCACGTCAACGCACTGTTGAGTGCTTTAATCGCATCACGGCCCCTGAGCTGCCGACGGACGCACTGCGACGACGACGACGTCGACATTTCTATTCAGAACACGTTTTGCCGTTGTCATTGCCAGCGGCCAGAAGAGACGTTCTCGATGGAAACAAACTCAGATCTTCAAATAAATTACGAGAAGAGAATGTGCAGCCAGCGAAAGTTGGTTAAGGCTTGTCTCGCGGGATGTGAAAAGCTTTCTGTATACTTAGTTTGAAAAAAGTGAACTTGCTTTAGTGAATCCTTAGTCATAATTTTAAAATTCTTCTAAAATTCTTAGGGGGAGAAAATTAGAATACCAATTCTAAGATTTGCATATGACATTCCGTTCACTGAGAATAAATTTATTTTTAGGAAACGCAGTAAAATTAATTGACTAATTAAAATGATTGATATAACCTCAATAGTGTTTTTCCAAGAACTGTGAGATTGCTAAAGGTTTTGCTCATGATGTCCAAACAATTATTAGGCGTAGTCTAGACCCAGAAGTCCAAAATCCAGTGTTCACCAGTAAACGAATTGTTTTATCATTTAACAATAAGGTAAACAAAACGTATTTTGGGTTATCATAAAATACTCTTAATATGTAAAAATTTCTAGTGGAATATGTAATTTTTATGACGGGGAAGGTAATGAGATTTCCATGAACGTTCACTAAAAAGACAAAGGCAATGCGACATTCCACCTACTTACTTAAGTAGAATAAGGTATCTTCAATTGTATATATGATGTTAGAAACCGGATGACGATTAAAACTGGAAAGTTTTGAAACGATAAATTGCAAAGTAAAATGCTATATTAAATTAAAATGAAAATAAATCAAGAAATCTTTGATTTTCTTGATGAAATAATTAAGTATTTATATGAATAATTCCTGGCATACCCTAAATATAAGGGTGAGATTCCTTATAGAGGAGAACACATTCATAAAATAAATGTCAGATAATTATATCAGTAAGATACATTGGACTGCAAATAAATATAAAAGTGTAATATGTTGTAGTGTTTTGGGGTTTTCTTTCGTGGGTCAGACGAGCCACCCAACATGATTAGAAGTCTCAAAGGACTCTGTCGGCTGGCCAGACTATAAGAACTCGTTGTTACTTAAGCAATCCATGTAAGTAGAGTTGATCTTAATAGTCGTGAACGCAATGTAGAGGCGGCGTAGGCGGGAAGTGAAGACAATAATGGTCAGGTGACGTGAAAATAGTAAACGGACTGAAGAAAAAGTCAAAATTGAGGAAGTCTAAGGCACTTGGAGAAGCGCAGATTCCATAGCAGCTCTCAACAGTACAAACTAGTAGACATTGCAGTCTGTAACCCCGGAAATTTGTACTTGCTAAAATGTGATTAATTTATATATAACATTTTAAAAAGATTGTGAATTAAATTTATTACAACAATTAAAATAAGTATAGAAAATAATTTTTTTAATTAGCACTGTAACTTTTCTGTTAATATTTTTATTCCCTTCAAGTTGTGATAAGACACAAAGGTTTACTTGTGTGTCATGAATACTACTTGTTATATTTATACTATAATGGAACATTAATCTTATTGCCATGTGTTCTTTTACTTACTATTCACATTATATACGAAAACAGACATTATAATAAAATCCGACACTATTGGTGACTAACAATTATTCCAATAGAATTTCGAGTATTTTTAATGTGTTACTGACTAGAGTATATTATGGAGTATAAAGCTTGTTCTTGACAGTAGATCCGTCACGATAGTGAGTAAAGGAAGATTATACTGGTTTCATGGTTGCACATTTTAATATGGAGATAATGATAGACAACGTTTTACAAACCGGAGGGTGGGGGAAGAGATAACAAAAGCCAGAAAAATACCGCGATCGATAAGGTGGTTACAATTATTTATATGTGGAAATTATTTAAGAAATTTAATAACAGACACAACTTGGGCATTATGAAAATAAAATTTCAAAAGTACGTTACGAGCTAAAATAGACAAATCCAGGTGGACGAAAGACCTTTATGATAAAGTTCTTGCAAGTTAAGTGTTCGTCCTTAACCAATGTCAATCAAATTGAATTTTGTAACAAAGAAGGGTTTCTTTAACAGAAAAACATTTAATTTTACCAATTCAAGAGATATTAGTTACACTTTCAATACCCTTTGATTTAACTAAGGATTACTTTTATAGATGGATATTTCATAATTTTGTTCTTGAAAATATCTTGGTGTTGGTTGTTTGTTTAATTGATTACGTTAGGAATTTCCTTAGTAAAAATATTATCATTTGTCTTACTTCATTTCATGTTAAAATGTTGTTTTGTTAAAATAATTAATTAAAAGCTGGCATGCTTAAATTGTCAGAGTTTTCTATGAAGAAGCGTGACATGCAATATTTAGATTTTTTCAAAACTTTGGTCAAAAAAATAAAATAAAATAATCTTCTCTCAATTATTTACCCAAAGGAAAAAGTTAAATTGATTATGTAAAATTTGTATTTTTTGCACTTACGCATTTCAATTGTTTTTAATTATAAAATTAATATTTCAATTAAAAATAAATAATTTTTACCTTATCTGGTTCAGTTTGGATCTGATTGAAAGAGCTCTCGGATTACGGGGGACAGTAGCAGACACAAACCGGTCAGTGGCTCACTCACTGATTCAAACATCAAGCATCTCGGGTTTTCTCAGTCGCATAACACAGGACTGGAACAGCGTGAGTCAAATAAGTTACTGTTCATTTTGTCCGATATTATATTAACATGGTATTACGAGCCACAAATTAAATTAATTGCAATAAAAGATACGCGCCTGTGGTTAATACGTTATATATATATATATATATATATATATATATATATATATAAATGAAATGTTTCACAAGCTGTTTAAGGATATGAAAAATAATTTTTCACCTATTCTAGTCACTCTAAACTTTCCTTCCCTTAATATTTTCTGTTGGGAGTAATTAACTATGTATTTTATTAAGATTAATTTACTTAAATAACTGTTCTGCCTTATAAATTCTATAGTGTTATCAGAGGATGACTTTGTGATTAATGAGGCACGTGCAGCAGGTAGATGAGGTAATTACATCATAGCAGGTCACAGAGAGGGCACCACGGCGTCAAAGCAACAGACTCTGATAATCTACCTCAGACAAGGCGTGTCTTCCTCTACGAGGAGTTTAAGTCAAATTCTATACTATAAAGTATAGATTAAAATTTTACTGTGCTACTTGGGACGACAATTTATTAAGCCATTCGGTTAAACACATATGAATACATTCGTACTTGAGGATCTCATTGAAAACGATTTTATATTCTCCATATATATAATTTTCTATCGAAAACATCTGAAAACATTTTCTTACTAACTAAATTTCTCAATTATGATCACAAAAATGTTCATATTCTTTATTCAATGGTATTTAAATAAAGTTTTATTTAAATATAGTCAAGGACTTTTTATTATAGTTACCCTTTTCTCATTGTAATAATGTCGCTTCAACGCAATTCATGACAATTTATTTTAGTCATAAATCTTTTAACAAGTTAAATCATTGTGAGATGAAGGAAAAATATGAAAGTGTGGAAAAGAGAAGCATGCGAGAAATAAGAGTTAGGAAATGAAAAATCTACTTGCCAACGGATGTTGTTGTACTTGTGTAACAGAGTCGCTGGTTTACTATTCTACGGCTCAATTACATTCTCACCCTATTTCAGTTAACCTCGCCACCTCAAAAATATATGGTAACTTATTCACCACATTAAGTTTTAGAAATTGAAAATTTTTATGATTTTGATTTGAAATATAAAAATCTTAGTTACGATCATCAGAACAGTTTAGTGGACACCCGGATTAACTCACTTAAGCTCTGAGAAGATGAAATATTTTATTTTATGAAGCATTAATTGCAATAGATACTTTTTGCGTTCTATAGTTATTCTCCAGGGTAGATTAATGCTCACGAATCATGCTTTAAGGGTCAACTCACATGGAAAAAAGGAGACAGCTCTGATACGATTTTTGTTCAGTACATTGTATATGATGAGATTTTTCGTGTAAAAATGTTAATTACATTCTACAGTGACATAATGGCTATCTTTAACTGATGAAATTGTTGGTTGTAAGACGTTTTTAAATGAGAAAGGGTGAAGTGATTCATTTAATTGTATAGAGTGAATATTGAACCGCGAACAAACAATTACTTGAATGCCATTAGTTTCCGCGTCCAATATTTGCAGTCGTTAATGCATTTGGGAGGCAAAATATATATCTCACGGTCCCAGTTCGCCGAACCGCTCTTTAAAAATGTCTCATTTGCGCCCTTTATTCCTCTCCCCTTAGAGGCATCGCTTCTGTCAGGGAAAATCGTTTATTTGGCATCTAAATGATATTCATGGTAAAGCGAAAGGGGTGTAACTTCAATAGTTTATCTGACGGTTTTAATCACGCGACAGGGACTTTCGTTGTTCAATTAAAAGCTAATTTATTTTGGTGCGTTTGTTGGGAGGGTAAGGACCACAAATTTCACTGGTCGTATTCAGAAAAAGTTGTAGCTCACAACTGGTATCAAATCTCCACAGACTTGATATTCAATTTTTAAATAAATTAAACTGCAATTGCGAATTATTTTTTATAGAATTTCTGAAATAATAATAAAGCGAAATGAAACTTACATTTAATAAAAATTAAACATGTTAATATTCTGGTAAATTGTTTTGGGCAATTACAGCTACCTAAGGTCCACTGAAAGAAAGGCAGCTTTGGTGTATTCACACAATAAAATAAAATAAAATATTACTGAATTGGATATTAAAGGACTGTGTTCTGGTAATAAACTTTAATAAACTAATACGTATCACATTTCATTTATCTGCAGTAGCTTTCGACTTTGCGACGTGTACTCGACGAGTACGAAATTGTATTATAATGATGTAATAAGTTAAAATATAAAGATAATGGTCAGGTATGCTAACTATATGACGTTTAAGTAATGTTGTATACTTTTATGTGTATGGCTGAATGTTTAATAAATAGTTGCAGATGAGGATGAACGAAAGTCGAGAGCTACTGCAGATAAATGTAATGTGGTGCTTATTGGTAGAGGGACGTGACATTTGTTTGGGAAACTTCAGGTATTATGAAAGATGATATTCGCGGGTAGTGGGAAAAGCAGAAACGGAAAATCTGTTTGTGCCCATCCGATAAGAAGTAGTTTTGAGAGTAAAAACAAAGAGTTTGAAGCAATTATCAGGCAATAGGCAGATTTGAACTAAGTCATTTAGGTCTACTCTCGCCGATAAATTTGTTGAGCCTAAATCGAGAGGGAAAATTTTGATACAAAACTTTAGATAATTGGTACAGTTACCGGTAAACAAATAAAGACAGAAAACACTCTTACTGCGACTATTTTTGTTGTTTATTAAGAAATTTACAAGCTGTTCATTTTAAACATTAAGCAAGTTAGATAAAGGAAATACAATGAAGGGATAAGTGGTCCACTGACCACGCTCCGAATGAAACAAAATGATATGTGAATTCAATAAAATTAAACTTCACAGTTCTGTTGGCCGCTTCCTCTTCAATCTGCGACGTGTTGGTTCATTTGTTAAATGACTGGCCACTGCGTTATGGTGTTCTGGGAGATTTTGACGATAATTAGTGCTGGGTCTGTATATTTCATCTTCTATAGTAGGTATGGCTAGATCTAAAATCGTTTTCAAGTATTAACATTTGGGAAATTTAAAACTATAAAAATCGATAATAAATCCTGTCTATTTAATTTCTTATAATATGTTAAGCCACTAGAAACCATAACACGGACTCTTTTGATAATTTAAATTATCTGACTGTTTGATACAAATGTATAATAAATCAGCTGATAAGAAAGAGCAATTTTATTTTAAACTTTATTAAAATTATTTATTACACGACGTTCTATTCCTAAATTTGGAACGTCATCATTTTCTAATATATTAGAATTAGGTTGGCTAAAATTATTTATTACACGACGTTCTATTCCTAAATTTGGAACCTCATAATTTTCTAATATATTAGAATTAGGTTGGCTAAAATTAAATATGAAAATTATAATTCACCTGTAACATGTAAATCTTTAAATATAATTCTAGCAAATTTTACAAAATTCAGTAAAAACTTATTGATTTGTTTAAAATTCCGGATTATCTTCAAATCTTGAAATAATTAAAAATATTAAAGATAAAATTAATAATTCAGATAAACAAAATGTTGTATACTAAACTAATTGTTAAGACTGCAATTCCTGTTATATTGATCCTTAGAAACGAGCACTGTTGAACATAAAAATAATTAAAATTAGATTGTGCAAAATTATTCAGCTTTGTCGAAACATATATATATATATATATATATATATATATATAATTAAGACTGATTGGTAAAATATAATATTTTATATGTTAAAAGTAATACTTTTTTAAGCCAGATAAGTAAGATGTTTCACATCAGATCACAAAATTTGGCTAGCAATGATAAAACTGACGCAAGTAATTTATCCAAAATATACTATTCTCCTTCTGTTTCACTGATTGCCTAACTTTGCATTGTTATTCTGAACACTAAAAATTCACTTATGAATTATTGGCTTCAACTATCATTTCGGTCTCTTTGATTATACGACATGCACCTCTAAATTTCCATGTTCCTAAATTCTTTGAATCTGTAAGTAATCTTCATTTTATAAGATAATTGTATTATATATTGTAACAGTCAAACACATCTTCTCGGACTTTTGATGTTGTGGAGTCAAAAGAAAGGAGACAGCATTTGATCCCGGGGCGGGCCTGGGGTAGTTCCCCAAGCTATGGAGAGATTTGGTGGCATCGGGTGTTTGGTTGCAAGTAGAGGGAGTAAACTGTGACTCCTAGAGAAAAGTAACAATAAATGTTATTGGGCAGTATTCATCCCTACCACCTGGGTGATATAAACCAAAGAAGTGGGGAGTATATTTTAAAAAGGCGTGCAGACAGATTTTTGAAGGATTCTTCGAGACCGGTGAGACGCAAAATATTTGGTGACAGATTTTGGGGAGCGGGAGATTTACTGAGAAATTTTGAGAGAGATTGCTGGATAGATGCTTGTAACTTTGGCAAGGGAGATTTAGAGCAGATGATCGGCATTATCGGACAGGTAGTCCAAGGAGAGAAGATCAAACGGAAATTATTCCTGCACCAGGAAGCGGCTGCGGCTGTGATTTCTCCGAGTACGACCAAAATAAGAGGAAGACGCTGGAAGGTCAATTATGACGACACGGTAATTACCCCTGTGACTCTTTTCTGATTTTCTACATTGCCAGGTCCGAGTAGATTTTTCATGGTCATATTCTGATCTATGAGAAGGCCCATAATATACGACCCTGACTTTTGATATATAGAATTTTTAGTTTTAAGGAACTTATTTGTATAATATGTAAATATATATGTAGTGTTAATTAAGAAATAATTGCTGGCGTAAAGTTTGAAAATAGCAACATTGTAAGATAAATGTAAATTTGTTTTGGATGAAGTAAATTGTCTTATTTTTTATTATAAAAGAGCTCATTAATAAAATATTAATTTTGAAGTTAAAATAATTAATATCCCCCAATTCATTTCATTATATATTTCTTTTGTATTTTTATAGTTAAAATTCACCAGATGACGTTTCGAATTTGGGAACAAAACGTCGTGTAATAACTAATGTTAATAAAGTTTATACTAAATTTGTTCTGACTTACAGGTTTATTTTTATTTATTGGCTTCTTTTGTTTTTTTATTTTACGAAACACCTAGTATTTACGTGTGACTTTACATTCTGCTATATTTCAATTTTTTCGTTAGATCTTGGTCTTTTTTCTTTCACTCTACTTTTATCCCGTAACGTGAACGGACATTATAATAAAATCATGGACTCCAAGTATTAGTTAAGTACGTGAATAGAAAATTTTTGCCTGCTGTATATTTCCAAACCTACGTTGGATGAAATGGATTTAATAAGGTGTCCCCACCTTGAATTGGGGACACCTGCACATTCTCGGAGAATTTAATCAACTAGAAAATAGTCTCAGCTAAGAGCTTCAAACGCCATTGTCCTCCCGATTTGCTTTCGACTGAGAGGATCCAAATGTTGAAGCTCCTTACGGAAGCCATTAGTGGAAGCAGTCCGCAATTAATCACAGCCCCCGATGCCCAGTTTAGAGGTAGAACTTCGCCAAAGCTGCCTTTTCCATTCCGGTGAATTCTAGGAACAGCACTCGTGGGACTCAACGTCGCTACTTTAAAGCGACTAAGTGTCTCATCATTTGCTGTAACTAAATGTGTACCTGACTAGTAAAGAAAGTTAACACACGTATATATTTTACATTGACTATAAATAAATCACGCCAGTAATCAACGTTTCACAGAATTTTGAGTTCTAAAACAAACTACATAATTTAAATTTTCAGCCGCTAATAAAACTTATAGATTTGATTCATTATTAATGTTATAAAAATCTTGAACAAAATATAATTGACTGTGAATGGCCCAACGCGTCGTATTTAAAGGGTGCAGTGTGTATGTGCGCCACTCGAGAGAGAAACATTTTTAAATTAATTAACATACATTGTTATTTAAATAAAATTTTCATTGAATTTACGAGTTACTTCGCACAAAAAAAACAAATATATGGATCAACTACCTTATTATAAAAAATAATATTCATTAAATGTAAAAAAAACTCAAATTTCGTACAGTGTTTGAATGTATGTTCCGCATACAAATTCAACCAAATTTTGCACTCACTCTCTTTGCAACTCAGAAATAAGCACTGTCGGTGTAAGACACGTCGAGTAACATTTTTCGGAGTCAATTACTTCTACGGTGTCTCCCTCGACATTATTTGTATCCATCCTACCCTAATGACATACAGAAAAGGATTGCATTATACCTGCGTATATCCTTGTGGCGACGGCGACACCGACTTTTGCGAGAATTAAAAAGTAAAGTAAAATGTTTATTACATTCAAGCATTAATTTTCCGAGCATTTCCGGGTACTTAGATGGTCGTAAATAAATGCCGTTCATTTAATTTACTACAATAGTTTAAGTTGCTATTATTTAGCATGAATATCCTCCTTTCAAGTATGTAGGCATGACGAAGATTTTTCTTGAACACATTCACATTTGCCATTAATTGTCTCCTGCCCAAAATTCAAATAACCATTTCACCAAGTTATGCTGAAGGTGTTCGTATATTTATATGAGGATACGGTCAGGATCAGGATCAACGGTAATATGCAGAAACGGTATGCGACGACGTGACGTCCGTGGATGAGGTCAGATCCAGCGATAATAGTATTCATATTTATTTTAACAAAAACACATAAGAGATAATATTAGTATACAAGTATATGTAATATATAGAACTCATAATTGTATCTAATTATACATAATTAATCCGCTGATAAATGCTAATATACCCTATTATCACTATAACTATTAATTATACAGTTAATATTTGCTGACGGTCAACATTCACCGTAAATATTTCCTCTTAGACCCTGATCTTGATGGACAATAAAGTAATCATAATCCATAGCATTTTCTGAGAAGTCTTAAAACTAACTTCTGTTGTTTCCTTGAATATACAGTATTAATATTAATAAAGATTATTTAAATTAATGATTTTACCGGTGATGAATGTCACTACCAAGCGCATAACATTTTACTTTATCTTTAAAACTCATATCTTACTCATTATTAAATTTTATATGAACAAAATTAATTGCACAAGCCATGAATAGTTTTTTCCTTTTTCTCAGGGAGATTTTTTCTGTCAAAGATATGGTAAATCAAGCGTCACGTATTTGATAATTTAAAACCATGAATTACCTAACTCACGCCTTAAAAATTCACTGAAAATTCATTTGCATCAATGTAATATTTTATTTTTAATTAATTTATAACACCACAGATAAATCAATATATTTATTGAATTTTGTGTCAAGTAAATAGTATTTAATTTATCACGTATAATAACCTAAGTGATGAGTTCCGGGAATGATTATAGTATTTAATAAAATATAGTAAAATAAATTTAATTTCTTTAAAAGTTCTTAGTTCACATTTAGTGGATCAGACGTGTGTCACATAAAATTTAAAAATTTCAGTATGATTTTATTATCTTAATAAACCACGATATCTGAATCGTAAGCTGTCCATGATTTTAGTGAAATACCTTAAGCAGTGAAAAAAATAGCACGCCTTTCATAACCACTCGGCCAGCTATTCTGAGAAAAATGCGATACTTTAAAAACAAAAGAACTTTCCCGAGAAAATCTTGCTGTCCGTGAAGTTTGGTGCTTCCGAAGTCATAAAACTCTTAGTCGACTGTTCAGAGGTAGGAATCAAAAAATTTTCCTTCCTGACACGAAACATAATTTTTTATTAAAAGTTTAAGCTTTTAACTCAAACTCTTTCTCAAGAATTTCTTAGGAAAGCGCGCTATCTCCTCACCACTGCCATCAGACAAATGAATGAAAGTATAAATACATGAATAGCAGGTAAAATGGTCCAACTGAAACATCGTAGACAATACGATCTTACGTTAACAGAAATTGTGTTCGTGTGTGACACGCTGGTGTGTATCTACCGAGAAGTTCTGGCTGTGATTATTGAACAACTCAGTGCGTGAAAATGCGGCCTCGTCATAAAACAAAATCAAGCTTCCGAATTCGGGGTTGTTAACCTGTTATTGAATAAACCATTGCTGTAATTGTGTCCGGAAAGGATGATCAGAGGGTCTCTTTTCGTGTATTATATTGCAGTTCCCTTTTCTCAAATTGCGCAGTAACGAAGCGACTCCGACAAAAATGATAGGGGGGGGGGGGAAGGAGAGTCTGTATTGAAAACATTAATATGGCAATTGATAAAAATTTAATTTTATAATGTTTCGTCTCAACTTAGTACTTTATATCTTGTTGTGGTATACATTCCTAAGACTGGTCTGATGCAACTCTCCATGTTAACCTATATAGTACAAGCCTTTTCATTTCCTCATAACTACTACGCACACATACTCCATAATCTTCTTGGCGTATTCCATCCTTGCGTCCCTCTACTGTTTTGACGCCACACACTAATGCTAATTTTACAAGACCCTCGTGTCTTAAAATGTGGCCTATTAATCAATCCTTTCCCTTTTTCAACGTTCTCCATATTGTATTCTCTCCCCTATTCTGTTTAGAACTTCCTCGTTAGTGATTCTATCCACTCTTTGGGTGATTTTTAGCATTTTCCTTTAGCACCACATTGTAAACGATTCTACTTTTTTCCTTTCTGCAACTCCTGCCGTCCTCAATTCGCACCCATATAATGCCAACACTCCATAAGAATATTTTTAGCAACGATTTCCTAATATTCACAACTATATTACCAGTAAGTAAATTCCTTCCATTCGCGAAAGCCTTCATTGCCTGTGCTATCCTACTATTTATGTCTACAATACTTCTACCCTAGTTATTATGCTGCCCAAGTACCAGAATTCCTTAACTTCCATCAAAAATCCCTTTCCAATCTAACACCCTTTCTCATTCCACTGTTTCCCATGTTTCACCCCATTATCTTTATTTTTCTAAAAAAAAAGTATCATTAGGCTCAGGTAACGTTTATCTGTGCTTTCTATCAAGAATGCATAACATTGCCGAGTTCTATCCCCAGTTCTTCATCTGTCAGTCCTCTATAAAGATATATCTGGCGCATAAATCTGACAGCGTCCCACAGGTTGCGTCTGTGTAGGGAAATGCGTGACGTTGAATTGTAGAGAGCTATACTGTTTTTTATTGTCGTGTCTGCACGTTGTGGGATTACTGTGCGGCCTTGTTCCCGAGAGGAGCACAGTGGCTAACGAAATTCCGATATTCGCTGCAGCCCGCTAGTTGGACCAGCGACGAACAGCCGACTTTATGAATTAGTCATAGCTTTGCCATTGCCGTCAGCATTCAAAACAAAGAGTTCCATGCAGGGCGAAGCTCAGTGAGGCCACTGGTCACTTTGTCTCGTCTATGCAAATATTGTCTAATTGCTTAGAACTTAAATTTTTATCTCCATGGAACAATGTTTCTTTATTGTCAAATTCATTTCAATCTGTCTATTGTGAACGACATAGTTTTAAATGATAGTTAAAGGATTTGAACTTCATCTAAGAACAGGTATTGGGTGCAGATTCATCATAGGTACAATGATTTAATTCAGGACTACAATAAATTCTTTCAATATAAGAAGAGCTATAGGCCAAGAAAAACATGTTTCAGTAAATTGTAGGTGAGTGATGATCAGGACTATTACAACGGATCAACATCATAACGGCATTTTAGCATACCTCTGGATATGAATTTACCGTTTCTTGGTCAATGTAAAATTGAAGTGTACTTAAATAAAACTGACTTCAGGATTCAAGCATTAAATCCACATTTTTTACGGGGTCACCACGAAAAGAATATTATTTGTCTTTACTCCCTTGAAGACAAATTTCATAGAATTATAGAAAAATTCCCCAAAAAAATATTAAATTTTAAATAAACATTAAATGTAATCTATCGTTCTCTATTTTGGGGACATATTCAGTTATAAATCTACAAAAAATAAAATATAATGACTTCCAAATAAATTCATTACAACATCGTGACTTACATTAGTAAAATAAATGTCAATAGAATATTTAGCCACTTCACACACAAATTGCAGGGTTGAAATGAGGGAAAAAATGACACCACAAAACTTATATTGTTTAAAGCACATTTTATGTAATGGAGTTAGGGTAATACTTTTATTTAAATTCTGTCAAAAATTCTAAAGCTATCTTACATGATTTTGTGTTATATAAAGTTTAGTGTTTGGTCTACAGAACCTGCTATATTGACCAAACAAAGCTTGAAACAGCACTAAAGAATATTTTGCAACATTTTGAACACTCCATTTTCATTAAAAAAACACGTATACTGAATATTCAATGGGTTGACTTGAGAAATATAAAATTTATAATGTAGAAAGTAATTATCATCCTCAGTTGATGAGTGACAGGCTTCATATTAGATCAAATATAAGTTTAGTAAATTTAAAACAATACACAAAATTTCAATTCCATATATGATTCCCAACTCTAAAGATTTAAAATTTGAAGTTTAATACGTGTGTTTAAAAAGTCAGCTACAACAATGTAAGTTTTATAATGTCATCCTCCCCCAATTTTCGGTCCTGGAAATTGTGTAAGTAATATATACATTTTTAATTATGAACGTAATCATATTTAGTAAATTTATTTATTTGTTTTGAAATCAACTATTACCTATGTCATTTCATTGGATTTTTATTTCCAGATATAAATTACTAGGATGAAACGTTTTGTTTAATTTCCCATAAATTACTGCCCTTTGGCCCCGGACGTTGCAGTGGCGAAACTTTCTCAAATTAAATTGTTCCATTTCTGACTTTTGGTCATTTTTTGTACTTTTTTATAATATTAGGTAAGATTAATTCAATTACTTTGTTTAGGAGTCTTATGTATACAGGTATATTTAACTCATTTCATAGTATTATCTCTATCTCGTATATTTAATTATATATCTGCCACCGAGTTCGCGCCCAATTGTAGATTATAAAAAAATACATAAACTGAACTTACGCGATTTCTATCGAACGGACCAAGTAATAAATTGACGCCGTTCTTTACAGCGTCACTGAGTAAATTTTTCAAGTAGATACGTCCCTGTGATCATAAATAATGATTTGAACCTAATTAACAAAGTCAGTAATATTCTCTATTTTTAACAAATGTAATGTGTGCTTTGAACTTTCAGGCCAACAATGAAATATATTGGCAAAAAGTTAAGGAAAGATTGCAAAAATTTGGAGATCATTCTCATTATATTTACAGTTTTACGATAAAAATATTGTTGTCAGTGTGAGCGGCTGATATATATATATATATATATAAACTCAAGTTGTAGGTAAATAGAAAAATTCAATTTTTTGTAATGGTAAAACAACAACTACATACGGAATTTTGGCCGTAAAAAATCAAGGCGTAAGAGAAGTTGAAAAAGGTTACAGGCAGGGTAATAGAACCTCGTCAAGTTGGTGCGGCCTGGGTTTTTCTTAAGTCTTTGAAATTTAGCGGTATCGAGTTCTGAGCTAACACGGCGTTTTCCCAAAATAATGGTGGAGTGGGGTTAATGGCTCTTCCAGAGACGGCAGATAATAATTTTGATTGGACAGGATCGGGCCCCGCCACCGACGGAAATGAAGAAATGAGGGGGGGAACAGCAAATTAAACAATCAGGAAAAATTTATTTTGTGAGATTGAGCATTAAGTAACTAAGGATTCAGGACATCGAGAGTGGTGAATGAGTATGAATACGCTAAGCATTTAGAGTTCAAGACATTAATCATTAAGCAGTGGTCATTAAAACAGTAATAAAGTGGAGAGTTTGACTTGCCTTCGACATGTGAATTTCGGGCGGAAAGCTTTCTCTAGTCCGTGGCACGATAGAAGGAAACTAACTGAGCAAGGTGCTCATTATAGCAACAAGGAAATTTGGTGGGCCCGAGCGTCTGGACCGGTACATCTTCTCTGACTCCAGTGGCAAGTTCCAGGATAAGCTGAGAAGAAACGTACATTTCACTTTAACTTTCTTCAGGTTTCCTTGTACTGTCGATTCCACGTAGGATTTGTGTATGTATTCTGCTCCGTGAGAAGGCCCGCTAAGACGACCCCAACAATAGATATTATGTTCCTAGTTTATAAAATATCTAATATTTGTCAATATGTATTAATAATCGTTAGAAAAAATACGACTTTGTAATATAAATTTTATTCAATCATTGTATATTTTAAATTTATAAATGAGAGTAAATGTTTTTTTTCATATAATTAATTATTCATAAAATATTAAATAACTCTCATATTCACTTCACTTTCAAAACTGAGAAAGTATTTGAGGATAATAATATAGAAAAAAATAAGAATATGCTAAATTTTCAAAATTGAGGAAATTATTTTTAAGTACAAGGTCAGTTTATATATACCTGAAATAATATTCGTTTCATAACATTAATTTAATTTTTATAATGAAACAAAATTCCTAGTGCGTCGTATAGAATTGGTTGAAACTCAGCAGTTGAAGTTCTTAGTGTCTTATCCTATTTGTAGTGAGCCGCGTTTTATCTCGTGTGGATGATTTCTTAGTGCAGCCGAACACTCTCTAAGACCAGATCCTCCAAGTAAATCACGCGGCAGGAAGCGGCTTCATTAACAGAACGAAGCGCACTGAAATATTTAATTAGAGTCGGTCTGATTGGAAAGTCCTTCAGAACAAAGAGACTGCCTTTGAATTTTCTCGGAGGGATATAATTTGCACATCAAAGTTCATCAGACTGTATTTCCCACTCCCATAAGTCTTTCTCTCTGTGTGTCACATTACACGCAGATCGTCAGTTTTGTCAAAGAGGAGCGAACATTGCAAATGATACACGTGGAAAGTCTTTGCTCGCCAACATTACCATTTGATTTGTGAATTGTTTCATTAAAGCCAGGCTGTGTTTGAGTTACAATATTTCATATCGTAGCTGTTGATGACACTTTAAGATTTCCAGTGCGTTATTTGGCAAACGAGAGACAAAATTCTTGAAATAGACAATAAAACTTTAAAATTTGACGCCTACTTTAATTTAGTTTATTAGAACATATTCGTGCGTAATTTACGTAAAATGTGTATAAAAATAAATATGACATCACAAAAAAATTTTTATCTATTCAAGGACTATGTAGTAATTATATAATTACCTGAGTATTCTATGTCGCTTCAACCACTACTTAAAAATACCTAATCCTGTTACAACGTAACAGATTATATTGTGTTATTAATTAGCATAAAATGCAACATAAATAGTTTAGTATAACATGAATAAATGTAAGACAGAATACAAATTTAATTTATATCCAGAAATTTATTCCCAAGTTATCAATTATTCGCATAAACATAAAGAACAAGTGTGAACCATTTATTGACTTTCTGGCGAACCTGCAACCATTGAATAAAACGAAAAGTTTAGAAAGTGCAGAAAGTTGGGGACGAGATGGAGAGAGAAAAAAAAGTAAAATTATTTCTCATAGAATTTTTACTGGCAGATAAACGGTACAAATAAAAATTAAAAAAGAGGAAGAGCAACAAAAAAGATCTATATGAGTATTTTTAACATAACAAAAATTATTGTAGGGCTTAACTATTAATTTATAATTAAGTAATATTTTAAGACCTATAATGTAAATTTACGAGAAAACTTACAATTTATGAGCTATGGGATTGTAAATAATACTTAATTTCTCGGTATCTATTTTTACATTCTGTTAATACCTTATTTAATATGGAACATTATAAAAATTAGTGTTTTGATAATTTTTTCATAAATAATTCAACTTTTATACGGACGACATTACCTATTATTCGGTATGGAAAGAAAAAGCTTCTTCGGTTAGAATGAGGCTAACAAGCAATACACAGTTACCAAATTTTAATATTGACTTTCTCTTCGAGTTTTTTCTTTATAAAAGCATGCTTTACAAATACTCGTAAAAATAATATTAATTTTCCCAAATAACGTAATCTGTAACAAAATAAGTAGATCATTTACTTAATGTTAGCATTTTATCCCAAAAAAATCAACTATTTCTAAGGATACGTGGATGTCTGCTACTTGGAAATGTGCAGTGACTCATTTGTACCGCGAAAATCTTTTATTTCTTTTCCTTGTAAATGGAACTGAAAGAAAATCGAATACTAAAGGCAGATGTGTTGTAGCACTAACAAACAATGTTAAACGATTTGTCCCTTTAATACCCACAAAATACGTACCTTCATGATAATGATAAACTATTTGACAAATAAGTTAAATATTGTGTTACATTCATGATATCAGATGATATGTAATAAATAAATAATAGTTTTCTGGTAATAAGTGGTTGATTATGAAACACTATAAAGTAACTTGTTCTTTCTCACTTCTTCCTCCTAGAACTGTTGCTTTTATTTTAATGTTTTTTACTGGTAACTAACAAGTCCTCCTGCCTACTGACAAACATTAATTTTATTTATCTTTTAATTTATTTATTTAGACGTAAATTATGACGTAATACATTCAGGTAGAAAAACTTTGATTTAGTTTTGAACGCATTTCGCAAACTTCGACTGTAGTCAACTTTTAATTTTACTGCTTCATATTATTCTACCTTATTTAAAAGTGTGACAGTTGTAATTAATGTTTGACTCCGAGAAAGGTGAGGAGAAGAAGAGAGATTAAAAGTGACATCTTCCAATAGGCATTGGTGAGAGCGTTATACACTGTATAATGTATACATTTTGGAACAATGTTCTTAATTAATGCACTATCGTTACGTTATTAAACAGGAGTTAATAATTTTTGACGACTCAGTCAATGGGTTAGGAATAAGAACAGACATTAGTAGGAAACCAAAATCCTTTCGTTGTAATCCAATCATAATTATAATCTGCAATGCGTACTCCTGAAAATTTTATGGAACAGATGCTAATGATGACAATTTAGAAGAAAGATAATTATACTGTGAGATGAACGAGTTGTTTAGGTAGATCCATTCGAAGATAATACTGTGCGGTTTGACATGTAGCAAGCACCTAATATTCACCTCTAAAATATATTCGATCCACCATTCTAATGTGATGTAAAGGTCTCTTGATGATAAAATACTATAAAAAGGTTATATAAGTATATTACTTCGAGACAAAGAAATTAGTAAATAACTGTTAAAGGAAGAAAACTTTTTATTTATGAATGTTTTATTATAGTGACAATAAATTAGAAAGTTTGTTATAAAAATATATAGTTATAGCAAAAATTATAATTAATTTTATATTTCTAAAATTTAAACACACCAGATAAATTTTCAAATTTAAGAACGAAGCGTCGTGTATGAAATAATCTGAAGTTTATTTTATTTTATCTGACTCGTAGAATATTTTACAATTTATTTAAAAATTTAAATATTTCCAAATTTTATTATAGGAGATCCATAAATAGATTTGGCTTACCGTTTATACATTAACTCGCGTTAATTAATGTTGATGGATATTGTATAGGATTAAAATTATTGCTATACTATTTGAGGTCTTCTAAATTTCACACTTTTGAGAATTTAATAGTCGTGCCATTTTTGTTTAATAATTTTCTGAGATCTACGATTTTGGTTTGAAAAACTATATGAACGGTTTCAGTCTTATGACAATTTCAAATAATTAATTTTTTTATTTTCTTTTTTATATTTAAGGTTGAATGTCGTATTTAACTTATAATATAAGCACACAGTCTTCAGCTGGATCTTTGAATTTACATTTACTTACGAAGATGTCACTTCAAAATGTTTAAAAAACAGGATAAATAGAAGTGGCATGTAAAATAAATACTCTATATCAACGGCTATGTACATTTTTATAAGCGCTACGTCTTTTAAAAGCAAATTTTTTGACGAAGTTTAATTCTAACGAGAGGGATATTTCATAAAGTGCTTCTTAAACTGAGAATAATTACAAAGTCAAATGAATACACCTATTGCTCTTACGCTCTGAATAAAAATAAACATTACAGAATAGTGAATTCAGTATTCATTATAATGGAAACATTCAACATTACTCAGCGTTTGAACCATTCAACAGACATGTTCGCGAGCATAAAGAGCCACTGCATGACGTTTTCAACGCTGAGCCAACATTTTAGCTGATTAAATGATTTCCAATAAAAAGTGTCGGCTTTAGATATTTTACTCGATTAAAAACATGACTAACAAATAAATTCTGCTCATTAAATACAAAGAGAAAAAGTTACAATAATGAATCCAGCTGATAATAATAATAACAATACCTATTCGCAATATTTTAAACTGATTATCACTGAAATATTTAGTACACCAGACAAAATATATCTATTCGACCGTAATCAACACGAATAAATAATTTTACATATTAAGCAACTTAGTATTTACAGTCTCTAAATAATAAACATTCCCTACGTCTAACGAGTTTTAGAAAAAATGTGTTTAAATATCTTATCTATGAATATCTAAATCATCAAAATTGAACGCAATTTTTATAGCATAGTATTAAAATTTTGCATAGTTCTCCGAATATTTTATATGGGAGCTTTTCCCCACTATATTTTTCGAAAATAATTTAGTATGAAAATTTCAGTTGGTGCTATAATAAAAATAATAATGTAAATATTATAATTATGATACAACATTAATTTACATCAGTATAATATAAATAATACATTTTTAATTATTTTACTTTACAAAATAGTTATTGAGCTTCGATTATAGAAAATATTTGTCTTTAATATAGCAATATCGTACATCGTCGCATTTTAACAAGGAACGATAACCGTTTATATTATTTCAGAACATTTCTACCGTTATTTTTAAATGCTAAAATATCATAGAAGGGCGCGTTCCTTAATTATTTTACACAGACATTAATTTCTTTACTACACCTGTGCTACTAGACTTAAAATTACACGGTTAATATTACTGACTAAATAGTATACACTTAATAAGATAACTTAAACATCTCACGAACAGATTTAGAATAAATACTTTGATAATAAATAAAACAGGAAGTTTATTCCTGTTTGGATATATAAATTACAATAAACTTGCCGAAAGTCATAAATAGAAGTTTATGACAAATCAAATAATTATACAAAAAACTTTTCATCCTTAAATTTAGGGAATCTTTCGACTTTTTCTAGAATTTTAAATACATATATAGTTGTTTTCAAATTGAAGTATAAATTCTTATCTTACCATATTCGTTAAAAATATATTATAAGTACATTGAATTATTTGAATTAGATAATAATTCTTCCACAACCAATAATAATAAAACATCTATGGGCTACATAGTATTACCATATTTATAAAACGCACAACGAAAATTAATTAACCTAGCGAATTTATTTTTTCCCGGTGAAACAACTCAATATAGAGTTCTCTGGTTTCTACCCGGGTTATATGGCTTCGATAGTATCTCCGCCATAGTCGTCAGGTGACTCAAGGTAACACACGATATAGCCCCGGTAGAAACACGAGAATTCTATATAAAAAAAATACTCTGTTTTCCAATTATGGTTTTAGGTTAGTATTTATTTGTTCATATTTCTGAAGATGTTCTATATAATTTTCATAAACAAAATTTTGAGTTTGAAAACGAATGTTTGGCCAGTAGAGCCTGTTATATAGGTCACACACAACGCAAACTTAAATCTGAATACGAAATCTGCATTATCTAAACATGTATATTTGAATAAACACGGGAATTATCGGAGCACATAAGTTTTAATTATTTAATTTGATTTCTAGAAAGAATCAATTGCAGGGGTTCCCAAATTTTCAGTGAAAAGTTTTGTTTAACAAAAATTAGAGTTCGTTTTAAATTTTTATTTATGACTTTTGGCCAGTTTCTTGTATTTTGTTTAAATAATTTTTTTATAGTTTACTCTAGAAGAGTAATTATAAATTATTATTTCTCGCATAGAAATAAGAACTTAAATATCTAGAAATATTTCTTATAGTTGAAACTTAATATAGTATTAAGTATTTACTTAATTGAAAGCATTTTCGTATTTTTAATGATATCTGTCTATTTTTGGTTTAATTATTTTGCAAATTCCATTACCGTCAAGCACTTAAGCAACAGTACGTTTACATTACAATTTTTCTGCTTTAATATATATTTTTTAATTTATTGTTCTGTTGGTTATTATGGGATTTTATTGAGTCATTCTTCCTTGGATATATTTTCTATTTTATAATTTTATGTTACTTGCGTCTAAATAATACTGTTTCAATTAAGGTATTAATGATATTAAATATTATTACGTATGTGTAAATTAATTTGGTCTTTTTATTTGTTAATTTTACTTTCTTTATAGTTGAAAATGGCATAAAAATTAGCAGTTGTTCATTATTCAATCAATGAAATAAAAATGGTGCAGTTATTGGCTAAATGATTTATGAATGTCAATAACAAAGTGGAAGTTGATAACTTTATTTTGTCGTACCACCTGTGGAAGCGCAGGCTTAGAGAAGCAGAAAGAGGGCGCTCTCACAACAGACGGCTGTTTGTCGGGAAGGGCATGCAATTTCGTCAGAGAAACAACACTGCCCCTTGAGGCTTCCCTCGCAGAGATATATTTGCTCCTTCCTCGGCGAGTGATATTTACGGGCAATCCACAAAATCTCGAGGAGAAAATCTCTATCACGAGCAAAGACCCAAGGGAGTCGTGTAAGATAAATGCAACAAAAAAGAAAAATATTTAGATTAATTAAGGGTATAATTCACTTTGTAAGGTCGTAGTTTCTAATCCAAATATAAAAAAATAAACTGTAGTTTTGTCGAAATAGATGGATTATTTTAATCATATTTCTCTGAAAATTCACATCTGAAAATATTCAAGGAATTGCCGTAAGTGTTCAGGCAGAACTGAGCTCTTATAATTATTGTATACATAAAATTAAATTATTATTATTCAGAATTCGTCTCAAAAAAACTCATTTACAATTCAAATTGAACTTTCAAGTCCGCACCAATCTCGCAATCCTTAGACAAGCAAGAGTAATATTTCAAACTAGCTGTATCCACGTCTTCGTTCACGAGGGACTTGGCAAACAGCATCGATTCTCTCTTTCTTGATTCATTATCCAGTTGACTCATTTTTTCCTAATCACTTAGAGACACTTAATTTTTCAGTAGAAAAAACTGAATAGATCCCGAAAGTTGGGGACAAATCGTCTTATTTCGAATTAAATTTTCTCCAATTCTGACTTTTGACCATTTATTGTATTCTGGAGCTGATAGCAGTGAACAGCACAGGAAAATTAGTTTAGTATCTCATGCATGGAAAATATTAATGAAAAATAGGAGGATGGAACGACAAATAGAATGAGTTTGGTTTTATGAAAAATGTAGGGACAAGGGAAGCAATAATGACTTTGCGACTAATTATATAAGACAGGATGATCAGAAAAAGGCCTACGTTCGTAGCATTTATAGATTCAGAAAAATCGTTATATAATGTGAACAGGAACACATTATTAAATATTTTGAAGAATTTTGAGAATAAAAAATGAAAGAAGGCTTATCTATAATATCTACAAAATGAAGTCAGCAGTAATTCAATTGAAGATCAAGAAAAGCAAGAAGTAATCAAGAAAGGAGTAAGTTACCCATGATGTTTAAATTGTATATATATAACGGAATATGGAAAAGGAATCATACTGTAAGGAGAGAAATAAAACTCCTACGCTCTGCCGATGATATTGTAGTATTAGGGGAGTCAGAAGAAGATATGGTAACCATAATAAATCTCATGAAGGTGGTTCTGGAGAAAGAGTTCACTATGAGGATTAATTGAGGGTACCCAAGGTAATGGAATGTAGAATTAGAAACAGTGGAATAACAAAGGGTGTTAAATTGAGAAGGGATATTTTTACGAAGTCAAGGAATTCCACTATTTGGAAACACAATAACCAGGACGGTAGATGTATAGTAGACATAAACAGTAGGATAGCACAGACAAGGAAGGCTTTCGCGGAAATGAGGAAATAACTTACGGGTAATATAAATGTAAATATTATCAAATCATTGCTAAAAATATTCGTATGGGGTTATATGGGTGCGAAACATGGATGGTAGGAGTTACAGAAATGAAAATAATAGAAGCCTTTTAAATGTGGAGCTATAGACGAATGCTGAAAAACAGATGAGTGGATAGAATCAAACGAAGAAGTTATAAACAGAATGTGGGAAGAGCGAACTATATTGTTGAATATGACCAAGAGAAGGGATATATTGAAGACATGATTAACTTGTAAAATTAGGATTAGAGAGAAGTGTGTGTGGGGTAATAACAGAAGAGGGAGGGAAGGATGGAATGCGCTAAGCATGAAGGGTTGCATCTTAGAGGTGAATACCACAACAACAGCAACATTCTATTACAAGGAAGAGTTCTCCACCCCCAACTCTGGCGACAATACACCCTGTCCTGGGCCCGTTACTTTATTTACTTGTTCATTTAATGAATTTTGCATTTTTCCAGAATCTATTTTTCTAACGGCACAATTTCATAAAATTATGATACTTCATATCTAAATGGTATGGTATGTACGAACTATTAAAGATTTCGAAATAAACATGTATTTTCTTAAAAATGGGCGCTCTACTATAGTTTTCATACCACTTAGGTTTCGGTAGATATGTAAATTAAAAGAATGCACTCATTGCCGCACGTGTACTGTTTCCTTCCTTTCATTTATTTTGAAAACAAACATGTTCTTAGCATTTGAAATTGAAAGAGTTTATTTATTATAAAGTTAATATTCAGACAAATATGGTAGGAAAGCAAATAAGTGATAATAGTGATGACATTAATTAGAAGCTATTGATTTATCAGTGTTGTCTTAGGCGGATTATTTCTCATTTAGATGACACGACTGCATGCAATCAAAGGCAGACTAGCAAACAAGGATGGGATGAGGACAAATTCGCCCAATTGGAAGCTAGTGAGGCAGCTAAAACATTTCCGCCTCGGTAATTTCAGCCCTTGTTAAACGCTCTACCCGGCGGAATTTATTACGCCCGGATCAGCTAATAGACCAACAGCTTCCACCAACCACATTCCATATGTTCAGTCTTTATAACCTTTAAAATTTCCACAAGATGAAACGTTAATACACTCTAAAAGCAAATAGTCTATCAATTATCATGCTAGGTGGATCGGGATGAACTTAACGAACGTATGCCCCACCAGCAGAACAATAACAGTCCACTATTATATGCAGTCCTTATTTTAATTCCGACTTCTGCACAGTTAAAACATATATTAACGTTTTCCATCATAAATCATAATAGAAGTTGAACGACTAAATCGAGTGATCAGCTTGTAACATAAGTTATAGTTATTTTATTCATCTGTGTACTTAGTGTCCTTAAATAGTTCACCGGAGATTCAGTAATATGTTTGTTCGAAAAATAGGTTTTAATGATAACTAAGTTGAACGGAGTAAAAGACCAATTAATCATAAATTATCTTCATGTATGAATGAACTCGAATAAATAAATAAATATATATACTAGCTGGAGATCCGGCGTTACCCGGGTATTTATTCATATTTTCCCGGTATTTTACTTAATTCTTGGTCAACACATGACTAAACTGCACATCGAAAATGTCAAAATATGAACCTCAACTTTACTCCCAGTATATCGACAGTTAAATTACTCCCGGTACAATAACAGGTCTAAAATTATTTTCAGTACTCTGACAGAATAAAATTTCTTCCCCGCTGAAGGGATGAATTTTTACTTAAATCGCATATTAAATATCATAATGTAACACAGCGACACCGGTTTCAACCCCAAAGTTGATAATTTATTTTGTTACTTTAAGATGACTCATTTACACCCCTACCCCTCACATACTGCTAGGGGTTGAAATTATGCACAAATATTTTCAGGGGGAAAACTTTAAAATTAATTGACCTAAAGAATTCTTTTTCGACTCAAATATGAGCCTTTATTGCTTATAAAAATTCCACCAACTACACGCCTCTCCCTAGGGGAGTCGTTCGGAAGCTCTACGAGAAAAATTCATAGGTAATTGTTACGCTTGACCGTCTGTTTCGTCACCTCACTCCTGAACCCGACGGCATGGGTTCTTCTGTAGCCGTAGAATATCTCGCTTGAGAAATTCCCATTATGTTTGCCTCCAAACGCTGCCCACTCTCTTCTTCAGTCTCATTGCCTCGAAGATTACGAACTCGTCTTGCATTACACGTACGTCAACCTAAATTTTGACGCCTCTCTGGTTGCATTTTCTAATCACTAACACGACGATAAACCTCTAAAAACACATCAACATACTAATATTTGCTGTTGCGAAAGAAACGGTAATTGAATTGGAATGAATGTCAATCTATTAATACTGTATGAAGACGTCCGTCCAGTCCAGTGGTTGGGAAAGACGAGAGAGAAAGAGAGCTTATGATTGCTTCACCGTAAACATTATAAGTCGCAGTTGGTTTCGAACAGAGCCCGATTTCTCATTTTTACAACAATAGAAGAAATATTGCTCGCCCTCCCTCTCTCTCACACGAGCTCCCAAAATTACGCTTATAATAACACAGTAAGCGGGATGAATGGAATAGGCACGGCTAATAGGACTTTTAACACGTCGTCTTTCGCGCGGCAATTCATAAAAATATATACATTAATATCTTCTGAACTCTGCAAGATAACAAAATGAAACATACACGAAATATTAAATTAAAATTCCTGTTCCAACCCCTGAAATTTTCATTGAAATCCGTTGAGACGTTTCTGAGCGTAACAGATAAAGAGTATAGGCAATCCGCATTCACCCTCAAACGCGCGGATGTAATTGTAGTCGTCTCGTACAATTTTTTCACATTATGAGATTTTAAAACATTTCTGTGCGAGTTTATTAAAATTTTCTTTCATACAAAACCTGTCCTGACAATAATAAACATAACAAAAAAGAATTATCCAATTCGGTGCAGTCGTTCGGTAGTACATACATTACGGCGATTCATTTATATATATGATGAATTATACAATTATTTAATTGTCATAATTATTACTGTTCACAGTATTGTCTTAAGGTTGAAAGTTGTAAAGTAGTCGAAAGCTAGCAGTTGAAAATAAAATTACATTCTGAAGAATTTTTCTGGTTAATTCAACACTTATTGTAATAAATATTTTAAGACTGTATAAATGCTGAAAATGGGACACTTTTAGGCACTTTTAGACGATGGACTTTTGGAAAAGCCATGGCATGTAGCCTAGAAATAAAAACAGGTGTGCAGCAGATAGGTCGTAAACATAATCTGGTTAAGCAAAGCTGGCCTAAGATATTAATCCAACAACTGTTTCCCGGAAGAAGGTGTTTACTAAATTGCTCATATCTGGAAGGTTTTGAATTATGGACACATTGATGGTGAGGGAGGAGATAATGAAAGATGGAAAAAGATCTTAACAAGGTGAAAGATTCAGTTGGGACGAGTTTTGGGAGGTATTAACCAAATTTCGTAAGACTACCTTGCTCTACCTTCCAAATACTCATTTTCAATTCCCTTCCTATGCTATTAATGGGATCACCCTGATAGATATTAGAAGACGAAGTAAGAGGAATTAAACGTACATATGTGGTGGAAGTGTTTGGTATGATTGGATGTTTAGTCAGGTACGTCCGAGTGAGAAAATAGTAGTAGGTGTACGTAAAAGAACACCTAAATTATAATTATTGGAATAATAGTTACGGTAATTTGAATGGAGAGCTTTGACATTGTTTACGGACCACCAACTGAAATAGCAAGATGTAAATTATGTAAATCGTTTTAGCACCCATCTATATGTATTGTACCTTTTGGAATATCTGAATTTTCAACGCGAGTAACAAAACTATTATATAATATTTTGCTGTTATCTTCTCTTAATTAGTGTTACAGCCCAATTCGAAGTTGTTTACTTCCTAAACGACTACAGACTCTCAAATTCCATTACCCATTCCGAATTTGGAGTATGCGTGGCCATGAACACAAACATCCAAGCCCATGCGGGAATTTGAACCCGGGACCTCTGTTATTGGAACTACACCACAGCAGTCAACATTTTTCTTCCATAATTAATATAAATTACTAAAAAATTATATAATTATCAGAATCATAATTCAATTTTTCTAATAATTATTACAGTACTAACTTGAAGGAAGTAATTATTATATCATTGTGACTTTCCGTCGAGTTTTGAGTTATATTCCTTAACAAATTCCAGCATCTCGGATTTTTAACCTTAAAGAGTCACCCGTCCATCGCAAACATCCTCAGCTCTGAGTACGTAAAGTGATTCATGTTAATGTATCATATGTCGTAATTTTTGTTCCGTATTTCAAAGCGTCAACCACAACACATTTCCCAAACATAATAATTAATGTAATCAAATGGAACTAAACGTGTATAAATGCTTCCTTATTAGATATACAAGGGAAAAAGATTATGACTGAAACACTAGATATACGATTTTTGGTTACACCGTTACTAAAGCTGATAATGTCTTCGAGTTAAAGTAATTTTTAGTAGTAATATTAGTTTTGATGCTATTGTAAATAAAGTAGTAAAAAATCTAGGTATTATTCAACGAAATAGCAAAGGCTTTAATTATGCAAATACAATAAAAGTTTTTTATTGTTTCATTATCCATCCTGCATTAGTTTGAAATCCACATTTTTAGATTGAAGTACGAATTAAGTTCCTCAGATTGGTAGGAAGTAAATTTAGGAATTTCACTACGACAAGTGAATACTGTTTTGTAAGTCGTTCACTAAAATTACATTCTTTGTAGAATTATGTATTATGTTTGTACTGTATTTTTAATAATTTGTTTAAAATATCGTCTTTTGTTGTCTACTTAACTTTAAAAACCCAGCCCGTCATGCCAGAAATTGCCCTACTGTTAAACTTAGCTATCGTAGTAATAGCTGTACAGCTCCTATGAGCAGTTACGAGAACTGCTAACAGAGATAGATGTTTTAGTATTAGTTACAAAGCTTTGAAAAGAACCTTAAAGAAACTGTAAGTCTAAACCCTATAGCTTTTGTTTCTTGAGGTCCTGCAATTGTTGCCACTTTTTTTTCCTGTTAACCATATACTAAATATAAATAATGCTGTATGACTAAACAAAGAATTAAATCTTTTAAAAAATATTCATCTATGAGTATTCGATGTTCGTTGGCAAGCAGAAGAAGGAAAACAAACTATTCTCTTTAAAACTCTTATGTGGGAAACGAAGCACTGCTTACTTACGCAAAAGCGTCCGATTTTCCTCACCCTTTTTCAATTCCCTTCCTATGCTATAAAGGGGAAGTGCCGGTTATAGGATCACCCTCATGTAGCTTGTTAACCAAAATAACTAATAAAGTGATGGCAATAAAAGAGTCACGATTAAGTAATGAATTCTAATCAAACCTATTAAATATAATATAAATTGCTAGCTGCCATTTATATATATATATATATATATATATAAATTAATAACCAAAGTATGTAGATTAGAGTTGGAGAAGTGTCCTTCAAAATTTAAATATAGAATAATTTTTGTCTAAATTATATATCTGTATAATTTACATTTATGTGTAATTTGGTGTAGCTGCCATTAGGTAATCTCCGATTAACACTAAAATATGCATTTATATAATCTCTAAGCAATGGAACGAGACAACTATGCAAAGGATGTCAAATTATCGGGCACCCTGTCAGAAAATCCGTCACATTATATTAATTTCAGTGCGATAAATCACAGTATGACACGGAAAGTGATCTCTCACCAGTTTTCCCAATACAACGTGATTAATTAGAGAGACATTATTTTTTACGAGAGTCAGTAATGAAATTCCGCTGTTATGATTTTATGGTGGCGACTCTTTCTTCGGCAGGAGTCTTCGGTGATTAATTGCCATCGTCGAGGACTTTTAGTAGTGCCGTCCCGAGTGGGGAGGTTTGAAGTGACAAATGGCGTCGAGACGCAGGTGTGTCTGTTCGCACGCGCGACGCCAGAGTTGACAAGAGAATCCAACAGCAAACACCGGCGTTCACACGGAATTCCGTCTTCGTATCGAGCAACGACCAAATTTTGTGAAATTAAATCGAGGCGCCGAGTCAGCCATAAATAGAAGCATTAGCTTTATTGTCCTCTAGGGACTAGAACTGGACAAGAAAATGTCAGACTGTATTGTCCACATTTATTCATTCCTTCCGCATGTTCTATAGATTTATTTCTTACTAAATTATAAATGGCACGCCCATTTACCCATTTACACCATCAGATATTATTGTTAAATTTTCGAAATAAGCGAAAAACAAAATTATATTTGAATCAAAATTAATCCCAGAGTAGTTAAAAAGCAATAGCAATCGACCCAGTTTGACAGACGGAAAACCTTTTAAATGATATAGTGGTTTTATTTAAAATATTTAATAAAATTACTTGCGCTTTAGGATATAATATAATAATTTTATTTATAAAAAATAATCACTTAAAAGGAGTCCTGCGTGCTATTAAAAATTAATTAATTAATTAAAGGGGACGATTTTTAAATATCATGGTTAATTACTTACTGGGGTAACCACGTGCAGCAGATTTTCGTTCACTTGACGAACCTGTTTTTATCATAATTCGTGTCTCGATGCAGGTTATTATGTGAACGGAACTTCCTTCGGGTTGATTGCAAATTTTCCCTCCGCCGGCGGAAAGTGGGATAAACCTGGTACTGTCGGTGATTGAGGAAAATCCAGTTTATCCTCCTTATTCCCTCTGGCCATTTCTTATTGTCACTATCTTCTCACTACAAAGTCTCTGTTTTCCCCATTTATAAAATTATTATTGCGAATCATTTTTATCGATTCTTTCATCTAAAAAAGAAATAAGGGATAAGTTTTTGAGAGAAGGATAATGAAGTGCCAGGGGAGAAATTAATGCTAAGTTATACCGGGTAATTTTCGTTTGAGTCTACGGTTGTGTGGTGGAGGAGGAGGTAGGTTGCTGTGGAAGAGAGCTATAGTATCATTGGAGTGGTTAATGGAAGTTTTGATTAAGAAGGATATGGATGATTTTATAATGGTGGAGATCAGTGCAATTTGGATGTCGTTATGAATTACCGAGTTTTGAAAGTACCATGGGGAGTTGGAGATGATTCTAAGAATTCTATTTCGTATGGTTTGTATTTTATTTTAATTGGAGGTGGCAGTTGATCCCCAAATGGAGCATGCAATGGACCGTATGGGGCGGATAGAGGAGAGGTAAATAAGTCCTTTGGTGAAGACGGAAATTTCCTCGTGTACTTTAAAAAGACAAGGCGACTCCCTTCTTCCTCCATTATGGTAACCTCCCAAAATTGGCAGACCGTCACCATCTTGTCAGTCTCTTAGATTGTACCTGACCAGGCGTGGGAAGGCAAAGACCCAAAACTCTACATTTGTCATCTTAGCCCTCGCGTCACTTTCTCACGTAATCTGCAAACAACCAAATTGTACGTAAAATTACCCATAAATATAAAAAATATAAATTAAAATAATCCTGAATCACAGTTTGTGAACTCTACTATTTTCAAAGCCTCACATTTATCCGTCCGTATTAAAACAAAACCGATATTTTTATTTTATTTCACATAACCCATCCTGCGGATGGTACTCATTATGTAATGCGGTTGGGTTGGTTGAATATACTAGTAAAAATAAATAATTTTCATTTATGAATATTCAGGTGGTTAATAAATAGTAGAATACTAACTGAAGCGTACGGCGTTGCGGGAATGTAAATAAAGATACGTTTATTATAGAAGGTACACTACATTCATGTTCTATTGTCATATACAACCTATTTTCAATTGCCATTTTGACCCATTTTCGGTCATATGACCGAGTGTGTCCTCAGAATTATTCTAAAATCCACAGTTTTCGAACTACAGGGACCTAAAGCTGGAGGAGTTACAAAGTTTTTTATTGTGTTGTGCCGGGGTGGGGGGATGGGAATGGATTGATCCACCTTGGAAATAAATATATCTACTGATCGGTCTCGGCGAAACAGAGTACAAGCCCTTATTCGTTGAGTGTGGACTTTCCTATAGAAGGAAAAATACCTGAAAAAAACACCTTCAAAAGGAGGAAAAAAGTGTTTGTTCACATTTTCAATTTTTTCACAGTATATACGGTAATTGTTGTTATTAAAGTTTTTGACTTTAATACTATTACCTGTGACGAATGTTGCTATCAAATGCATAATATTTTATTTACTTTTACATTGAGCAATTATTAAATATTAAAATTTACCTGATGCGAAAAATAAAATTAATTTATGTACACATCGTATCATATCAACGACCCGAAGAAGATAATTATTTAGATTTCTGCCAACAATAAGTTAATTATGACACTAAATGTTTATCATTTAAGAAATATATAGTATTATAGATCAATAATATAGACAATCATCATTCACTTTTGGAAATGTTGATGCGTGTACGGGGGACGAAAACTTTTACGTAAAATGTGTTTCACTTGTTTTACATGTATAACTTTAGTATAATTAAAACATTTAAAGACCATGTGCGGCTTCGAGTCCTGAGTGCCAAATGTGGACAAATTTGCCTATAGCTGTGACATACATACTGACAGACGCACTGATAAAGGTTTTTATATTTTAGATTGTTTTTCCCTAATTCCGCAACCAAAAGGATTTTTAGTGAATTTTCACCAGATACGTCGTTTTATTGGGAACCAAATCCTTCAATTTAGCCAACAACTTAGTTAATGAAATTCGAACAAAGTTAATATTCCGCAAAAGATGTGATATATTTTTGTAAGTTTAAGAAAGCCAAATTTACTCTGAATAGATTGTAAAGATATTTAGTGACAACAATCGTTTTCTCCATTGTGATTACCAACGTTACCAATCAATTAGATGAATTCATTCCACTAATTATTTTCCTGACTATCCATTATCTTCAACGTCTTTCCAATAGCATATTAATATCTATACTGAGTTGTAATACATATTACAAAATATTGATTAAATAAAAATTTTAAACACTCACAAAATAAATTTAAGCTACTAAGTAATGAAAATATATTGTCACGTTTCGTAGGGATCGTGAGATTCAATAACACACACACGTAGAGGTTATAGGCGTTTAATCAACGGCGAAGTGCTGTACAAAGCTCGTACTGCTACAGACTGACTCCGATTTGGAATCCAGTCCTATTTATACATACATGGAATATTCTAGAAACAGAACATTCTAGAAACAGAAAATACTAGAAACTAAAGGCAAACAATGTAAATAAATTAAACAAATAAAAATGGTTGCGTCGGCTGGGACTCGAACCCGAGTCTGCAAATCTGCAGTCCGGCTCGCTACCGTTCTGCCATCACTGCAGGTCTTCAGATGTGGCATTATTACAAAATATTTAAATATCTACTAAACAAATAAAACTCTAAACTGTCTGTCAGCCGGTAAGAAATTTAACTGACGCTAACTGATATCATATTTGTACATCTATTTTATAAAGGCGCAACTTAGCCTATATTGTTTTCAAAAATTTTAAGTGTATAGTGCAGATTTATAAAAAGGTTAAAACACATAAATAATTGATTACGGTTAACTACATTAACTTTGGTTTAATTTTATTTAGGAATTTTTTCGTACTCCATTAACAATTGTATCTTACAGTTAGTGGTAAATAAAACATCATAATTAATCTTTAATAAAATACAGAAAAATTATGTATATATATATACGTTTATAATTTACGATACTTTTCTAATTCGGTTTTTTATTAGTATGAACACAATTATCATGTTTTTATGTGATGAGTACTTTAATTTGAAGAAGTATTAACTATCCAAAGAAGAAACATCTAAGTTTTTTGCTACTAATCAAAGCAAAGTGAAATATTAATGCGCTGTATAATTCTTTAAGTTCAATGTAGCAATTACAAGTTACTGAAGAGATAGTACATATTAAACTGCAATAGGAAAAGGAAGTGAAAAGCATATTCCGGAAGATAAAGCAAGAAGATATCCACGCCATTTAAAATATTTAAATATAGTATTATTTATTTTTATTTAATGATGTATAACGCATGAAAGTATAACATTTGAAACAAAAAATGAAGACTATATCCTTTTAATAGTTTGTGATTTTTATCTTCAATTGCAAATATTAGAGTTGCATATTTTTTTGTTCAGTTGGCAGAGCTGTGCGTGAGAGAGATGCTGACGCTGGGAAGGATTATGGACGAGCGAAACGGTCAGTTATTCCCCTTGGACTGAAAGAGAGGACGTATTTCACGGAGCAAATCACGGCCAGACCGCGGCCTTCCATATTTCTCCTCAGTCACAAGTGGTAGAAGTAAAAATGGAACCGTAGTCATAGTCTCCGGACTGAAAAAACTATAAAATCGACTGAACAAAATTGAATCACATTACGTGTCGTATTAACATAAAAAGAATCAGTCAAGATTTCTGTCCTACAGTTAAAATTAGTATTACTAAGTGCTTCACGATCTATGCATACCATTTTTCCACTAAAGGAAAATTCAATTTTACATGCTCGATGAGTCGTATGTACGTAGATATATACTTATACCTCAATATTCTCTTATATATTGGCAATAGCAATTTCAAGAAGCAACAGAACCACTCAAATGAAGTTTGATATATCACTTTAGTTTATATTCGCACGAACTGCAAGGTTACTAGTGACTGTACACGATTGGGATATCATATTATTGTTTCTCAAACAATAAAACGTCCAAGCCCATTCCAGGATTCGAACCAGGGTCCTGTGTGGTGCGTGGCAGAGAAAAAGATATTAAAGTTAACCAAAATATGCCATTAAATTATCTGATTTCAAAAAGCAATTTAAAAATAAATATGACTTTAATATCATCAATCATCTAACTTTTAATTAAATTAAAATCACACAGAATATTTTATTTATATGAAATATCTTCAGGTGTTGTACTTGATTGATAACAGAATCATTTTAAAAAATAGTCTTCATGCACCGCGTCGTATGACGTTTACTTAGTATGAGTATAATTTTAATTCTGGAAATTATTTAAGATATTCAAACATTGTTTTCTGACTTTATGTTTACAATAATTAAAAAGACGGCCAATAAGTCAGCATATAGATTAATTACTATTTAATTAACATAAACACGACGTTTCGTCACCCTTTTAAAACTTCCTCAGGCGTACTGAAAACTAAATATTACAATAAATTAAATAAAAAACATTAGCATAAAACCCATATTTACTTTATTGTAATATTATAGTAAATATTGTGTTATATTGTACCTGAGGAAGGGGAGACGAAACGTCGAATTTATGTTAATTAAATAGTAATAAATGTATATGCTGACTTATGAGCCGTCTTTTTATTTATTATTAAAAATAAAAATTTATTGAATAGAGTGAGTATAATAAATAAAGTATAATGTTAAATAAGATGAAATTTGTATAATTTTAGGCTACCTGAGAATATTATTTAACCAAAGATCAGGTATGCTTTAGCAATAGGAATAAAATTGAATTGTCATTTTTAAATTACTAGCTGGATGCCCGGCATTGCCCGGATATTTTTTTTAAATTGCCACGTCACAGTACTGAAGTATATCTTGGTCAACGTGTTACTATACTGGTATCGATTTACTTTCTTATGTGTTATATTATAGATATAAAGTGTACCTTTTTCATTATAATAAAACATATGCGTTGTAATGAAACTCAGAGAGAGAAACTGTATTTTAATTATGTTTGATTTGAATTTTACGAAGGCATAACTTGTTCAAAATCCCTGGTCTTTATTTATATAGAGGAATGAGACTTATAAACCTTTTTGCAATATTTATTATAATATAATTGTAATTACTTAAACATAGTGTTGAATACATGTAAACAATATTTCACGCTTGGCAGTAATTTAATCATATCGTTTGAAAAGATACGTGAGGGCATGATCTACCCCGTTGCAAGTTCTATATATATTTAGGGTTGGAACATTTTTAACCGAAAAGTAGGGAAGAAAGTAATATAAATTTTCAAAAGATCGACTGAATCATTCTCTTGGCTATACAATATAATACACCAAAATATCATTTCAATAGGATGAATAGTATAGGAACGCATAAGTAGCAGAGCAGATGATTTACTAGGGGAGGGAAGGAAAATACATCTTCAAAAGATCCACAGAATACTTCTCGGGGGTTAGTACCACTAAAAACCAAAATTTCACGAAAATCGGAGAATGTTATTGGAAGGTTTATAAGCAGCAGTGTGTTCGAACGACCGCGGTATATAAATCCCAGAGCGCACGCCCTAGTCAACTTTTGATTACCTTGCTCTACATTCACATCCACCCCTTTTCAATTCCCATCATATGCTATTAAAGGGGAGTTGCCTGTTTCAGAGTCATCCTCATGTAGCCTGTTACTTCCCCCTCCACGATTCACAAAAAAACAAGCAAAGGTATATATTGCCATAGATTTATATTGAAGATCACTAACATTTTTTTCTCCTTTACAATCACATGAGTGAATCGTTTTCTATCGCCTTAAATTAAATTGTGTCTTACTCTTCATTTAACGCTGGGGGAAGTAAGTGTAATGATTTTTAAACATGTAATTAACATTTAGATATTTGAATGAAACTAGGTTTGTAAATTTCTTGTGATGACTACTCTGAACCAGGGAAATAGGAATACTGGCCGTTTTAACGTTTATAATGAGTAAAAAGTTAATTAAACCCAGACCCAATTAAAGCAGCTTTCTGTCAGCAACTGCGCTGGCTGGAAGGAAGAAAATATAATTGAGGGTAGAGTCATATTACAAAATGCCGTCTTCTATTTCTTATCTTCCGTGTTGCTCGTGTCCTTAGACAGAATTAAGGCCTCGAGGACGCACCTGTGCCTGTGTGTCCTGCGAGGGCAATTGTGCCGGAGATTTATTGTCCTCCGAGGACTCGGCCTTGCTAGACCAGCGCCGATGACGTCGTTACTATGTAAACTCAAAGCCCTCTGTAAATTAGAATCCGTTTCGTGCCATCCGCCTTCTTAGAGTTATTAAAACATACCCACCTTTCTTTTTCTTTATGTTAATTATCTGTTATTTCATAGCATTGTTACTAAATAGTAATAGTACTAACAAACATCAATTTGTGTATATTAAAATGATCCGCTATTTCCCTTGGTCACGTCATAACTTATGAAAGACTTAAACGATTTAATTCATATTTTTTACACGTGTTATAATATTTTGTACAAGGTTCTTACGGAAAGAAAAATTAAGAAAATTGCGCAGAAAATTGGAAAATTTCAGAAAACTTAAGTACGAGAAGGGCTATTTTCTTTCCGTGCGTTTGAACTTCGACTGTGCATGTGGGTTGCCTATCTCCCCCGCCTGGACGACCTTCCATTTCCCCCTCCATATTGTCCGTGCTATATCGATTATTGGTAAGTTTTGATAGACTAACACGTGGTATATATCAGTCGGGATGGAGGGGGTGGAAAAATTTAAATAAGCAAAAACGGACTATATTTTTATCATATAAATACATTCTTGGATCAATAGCACTACAATTTCATTCCCATCCATAATCAAAGGGGAGTTTTCTTAAGGGGTGGAAGTGGAGGGGCATCAAATAAAAATAACATTCGCCTTTAAACAGTTGTAATGTGAGTTTAATTCTAACAAAAAATGCAATTTAAGTTACAGATCATCCCCTAAGATGGGGTTGAAAGGGGGTGAAACAGAAATGCACGAACTACCTTTAACGGATGGAACAATTTCAACAAAATTTTGAACAGGTTGTTCTTGGCGTACCGAAATCAACACAATTAGAGGGTGGTAATTTTAAAATTCCATAAACTGCCGTTATTTCCTTATTTAGTTTTATAGCGTTTTCGGTTAATTTATTTGCATATAATTTCAACTCTATTCATCGGGTGGGTTTAGGGGGCGTCATTGTTGTTGTTCTGGTCTGATGCAACCCTCCTTTCTAACCTATCTTGCGCAAGCATTTTCATTTCCATATAACTAGCACAACAAACATCCTCCCTAATCTACTTAGCGTATTCCGTCCTTGTCCCCCCTCGTCTGTTCTTATCCCAAACACTTCCCTCTACTGCTAATTTTACAAGATCCTCGTGTCTTAAAACGTGCCTTATTAATCTATGCCTTCTCTTAGTCAACGTCCTGCATATTGTTCGCTTTTCCCCCATTCTGTTTAGAACTTCCTCGTTTGTGATTCTATCCGCCCATCTGATTTCGCCTATAGCATCACATTTCAAAGGCTTCTATTCTTTTCCTTTCCGAAACTCCTATCGTCCACGATTCGCACCCATATAACGCCGCGCTCCATACCAACATTTTACGTAACGATTTCCTAATATTCACACTTATATTACCCGTAAGTAAATTACTCTTCTTCGCGAAAGCCATCTTTGCCTGTGCTACCATCCCTAGTTATTACGCTTCCCAAGTAATATAATTCCTAAACTTCCGTCAAAATATCCCTTCCCAATCTAACAACTTTGTTATGCCATTGTTTCCCATACTACACTCCATTACTTTGGTTTTGCCTCTATTAATCCTCATATTGAACTCTAGCTCCAGGACTACGTTCATGCCTTTGATTACGGCATTCTTTTCTTGGTCTTCTATTTTAATTACTGCTGCCTGTCTTCTATATAGTTTATGTATTACCCTCCTGTCCCGATATTTTATTCCAGTGTTCTTCAGAATCCTTAATAGTGTGTTCCAATTCACATTATCATACGCTTTTTCTAAATCTACAAATTCCATGAACGTAGGCCGGTTTTTTATTATCCTGCCTTCTAAAATTAATCGCAAAGTCAATATTGCTTCTCATGATATTTTTCCTAAAACCAAACTGATCTTCTCCTAACTTGCATTCTATTTGATGTTCCATTCTCCTATATACTATTTTCGTTAATATTTTGCATGCATGGGATACTAAACTAATTTTTCTGTGCTGTTCGCATCTATCAGCCCCAGCCTTCTTCGTTATGGGTATAATTATGTCTTCTGGTATTTTTCCTGTTTCGTATATTTCGCAAACTATCCCGAACAGCCATTATATTGCTTCTTCGCCCGATGCTCTTATCAATTCTGCTGGAATGTTATCAATTCCTGGCGCTTTACCGTAACTCAGGTCTTTGAAACTCTTCATCAGCCACCTTCTCCTCTTCTTCCATTACTAACTGATCTAGATTCCAACCATGATACAGTTCTCCCAGATATTCCTTCCACCATTCTGTTATTTCTTCTTTATCCATTATTGGCTTCCCATCCGCTCTCCTGATGTTCTTGCTAATATTTTTCCTCTTTCCAAATGTTTCCTTGATTTTCCTATAAGCCGCTTCTATTTTCCCTTTCACCATGAAATATTCAACTGCTTTGCATTTCTCTTGTAGCCAAGCCTCTTTGGCTGATTTGCACTTCCTATAGAAAGTCATATGAAAATAAAAACGTTAAGTTTGGTATCGAAATAGGTCTTATCGGAGTCTTAATTCAGACATTTTGATTGCGAATTAAATTGCTGTTCATCCCCTAACAGGGGGATTGGACGAGGTAAACACACTTCTGCTTAATACACTTAAAGGATATAACAGTTTTGGCTAAAGTTTGTTTCCATATTCCTCGCGACCCAAAACAAATACTTTGGAGATAAGACACGGCTACCACCCTTAAAGGGAGGGGGTGCAACTTTTATATGTAATGAGATTCTTGAGGTCAATAACATTTATATTGTTTCTCCGACAGTATTTGTGTATAATTTAAACCCCTTGCAGCATGTGAGGGTGGAAATCAGTCTTATGAAAATAACAAGAAAGCTGTCAAGTTTGGTGTCGAAACCGGTGTAATGCGGGTCGCCGTGTTATTTTATGAATTTTACCATGCGTTTTAAGTACAAATTCATCCCTTAAATGGGGGTACATTTAATTTCTGTTAGAGTACTGAAAATAATTTTAGCCCTGTTATTGTACCGGAAGGATTTTTTAATCTCTCGAGATACTGGGAGTATATTTCAGGTATCATATTGTGACGTTTTCGATGCCGGTTGAATCATGTGTTCAACAAGAATTAAATAATGTACCGGGATGCAAACTGTAAGTTGGTAGGTAATAAACGTAAGCTGGAGAAAAGTTGGCAATCGATATACTATGGAATGAGCCTCGTTATAAAATAATTTAATTTAATATATCTGATAAAATACCCCTTTGTGACATCTAAAGTTTAAGATAAGGAAGCGAACGAATGGCAATTGGAGTAAAACATGGTTGTTGTCCGCCATTTTAATTAATAACTTGGGGTGTAACTGTGTAAACATCTCCACTTACAAAAGAAACGGATAATTGAGAGCATATGTCACGATTATGTATGTAATACCATGATTATAAGTAATATAATTTAATAAATATCATTCGAGTAATGCTTACGTACTGTAGTTTAGTGAACATACGTCACGTCACACAACTGTCAGATTTTGCAGAGGAACGTGATTTGTGGTAACACTAAGTCACCCCTGTGTTTGTTTGTATTCCCTTGGTATTCTATAATGCAATCGCGGCCATAAGTTATTTCCATGAATCCGCAGTTGCGGGTGAACGCAGGTATTAACAATTTGCCGCTATTAAATCAATCAAATTCAGCCGCATCGGTCGTGAGCGGATTCTCCGCACATGGTAAACCACCGTCAGCACTTCCGAAAAAAAATATATATCGGCTTCAAAACAGTAGATCAGCAGCCACTACATTCCACGTTGTTGTGTGTAATGAGGAGAAAACATCGCCGAAAAACATAATTCAGTGAAAAAATAAAACCATAGTGTTTGAAGAAATTCGTATCAGAAGTTGAACTTTGAGTAGTCGTTAAAAAATAAATTCCTTTTATATGCGTAAATGGAAAAAGTTTGGTTATTCATCAACGATCTCCTTTAAAATATATATAAGTATTTCTTTGTTTGTTCCAGATGTTAATTACATACCCCTTCAATATACTCAAATAAAAACGCTAACACGGTTTTGAGCCTTTTATACAATTTTAAAAGAATCAAGCTACTTGAAGATAATCAACGTTTTTACACTAGAAGAGATAGAAAGGGGGATGCCAAAAGTAGCTAGCAATGTTAACTACGACCCCCGGGCTACAGTTTAAATATTCTACCTCGCACACACCAGTGTGATGTAGAGGAAAACAGAGAACTACGAATCGAGTAGGCCCAGCATTCTTGACTGCAACAGAGATTATTAAATAATATATGTTTAAACCGACACGTTTACAACTGGTGCGCAGAATTTGACGCAGTTGAAACGAAGCAGCTGGTTCTAACTCTTCTGTACCCCCTATTTCCCCCCCTCCTCCCACTACCATCACACAAAGTTGTGTGTATCACTGTTTTACTATGAGTACCGTATTAGAAGTTGAGCTTTAGTTAACAGAATTTAAATTTTTATTAATTGATATTAAAAAATTTGAGAACATTGAGAACGCCCATCACATTTCAATATAAATCATATCCAATTTTACGATTTTTTAGAGGGGGAGGGGTAACAATGATACTGAAACAGGCAACTCCTCTTTAATAGCATAGGAAGGGAATTGAAAACGGGGTACTGGAAGGCAACCAAGGGTTGACTAGGGCCCAGGGGCTATGTTTAAGAATCCTACCTGGTGTTTTTACCTAAAAGAGATTCTGGGAATCCCCTAGAAAATCTGTGTCAGGTAAATAGAGCCTTTGGGTACTATTCTCACGCCTTTACGAATGACGGGAGATGAGGTTGCTGTGGGGTTGCAGTATTCCCTTCTTCGTGTCTCCGCCAATTAAGGAAGGCAGTTGGCCGACTGATCAAATGCCCCAAATTCTTCTGCTTCGATACTTCACCTCCCAAAATATATGAAGGTGCCCCTGATCACCCTATAAACGTTTTCTGTCGATCTTTTGAAGAATAAAGTTCCTCCCTCCTCCCCGCTTTCTTCTCTTTTAAACCATCATCAGCTATGTAATTTCATGTTTGTCACTTATGATTTCCTATCCCATTCATCCGATTCTCATGAAATTTCGGTGTATTCCAGTTAAAGTTGCTGTTGATATTTTGAATAATTAAGTTCTGTCCTTCCCCCTTTAAGAACAAAAAAGTTCCCACGTCAGTTTCTGCTCTAAGGATTTGTTTGTTCCTCTAATTTCCTATAACATTCAAAGAAACTACCCGAAATACATTTAGAAACTTATAACAGGAAACATTACATCCTCATGGAACCAGCCAACTAACAAGAATTCTTTGCGTGCGTGCGGTGGTGACGACGACGTTCGCGAGAAACAAAATATTTACTATAATCAAACATTATTTCAAGTTGTACATTCTACATCTGGGTAAACACATTATTTCAAGCTAATCAGACCTAAGGGAATATATCTGTGAAGCGTGATATAACCTGACTTTAAGTAATGACGCTTTTAATTAGTTAGTAAATATGCAAAATGTTTTATAAATACAGGTCAGATGATTGAGTTCGTTATATAAAGAATAGGGCTGGACACACCCAATTTTATTTTTTTGTATATGTATCTACACGCACATTGGCTCGATTAAGATACTGAGTCATCGCGATGGTTATGACGTCATAAAGTAGGGGGCATGAAAGGTAAAATTAAAAACGTGTGACGCTCTCGCTGATGGTTTAATCGTGTGTTGACTAAGAGATTACTGTAGAATTAAATATTTTAGTGGGCTAATGTAAATTAATTCCTGTGCATCGTCGGGCACACAGCTAGTGTGGGATCTAAAGTCTCCTAATATTTAAGGTACCAATGTAAAATTGTGCAGAAAACCTGTTTTTGGATTTTTTTGACTGAGAAGACTACCTTAAAGCGAACTGAAGCACGTAAGTACTGATTCTATCATAGTCTTTCTATGTAACGTAAACGACGCTCATTTTGAAAATCGAGACAAGAATGCTGCATCACTTTTAAACTATTATAAAGGAATTCTGGTTTCATAGATATTTTGTCATTTCTTCTGTCACAATTTTTTCTTTGATCACTATTCCGTTTGCAACGGCATAGATTGGTAAGGTCAGACAATAGTAATCTCTTTTACGTTAAGTCTGCATTTCCCAATCCTATTATTCTATAAGGGTAGACGTCTCTCTGTTTTCCAATAAAATCATTCACAACTAATACATATATATATGTATATATATATATATATATATATATAATACCACGAAACTTAAATCTCATTGGATTCTACAGTTAAACAGTATTGAGAAGAAGATCGTGTTGCCTTTCTGGCCGTTCAATAATATTATTCTTTTAGCTAATGACGCATTTCGGTTCCTTTAAAATCCGAGAACAACGCCCTTTTTCTCCAGCCGTGGACAAAGGAAACTTTTTCTTCTGCAAGGACCTATTTATTAATTGCTAGCAAGAACATTTTAAACTAGAGGAAAATTAATTAGAGAGCAACAAAGAAACTTTCTCTACTTTTTTGCTAATGGTGATGGCGCTGTTCCGCAGTAGAGTGCGTTGGACTTGAGTTGCACGTGGAAGTTTGTGGAGGATAATTTCGCTTGGCCAGAGTCCGCTTTTGAGGCATGTTTACCGTACGGGAGACGGAAGGGTAAACGCTTCCTGAGGGGGCAGCTTTGAAGTCTAGCCTAGCAATCAGTAAACCCGATTTACGTTGGTCTTTGGAAAAAAATAAAAAAACTCGTATTATCCGGAAGACATCTCCCAATTCCTACATTCGTCACTTTTTTTATAAATTAAATTACAAGTACTGGGGCTGCACTGCAAGCATAATGTTGAACTTTATATCGTTCGTCCAGATCGTTTTAATAAAACATTAAACCTTAAAAAATAACGACTGTACTTCATTATATAAATCTGTTATAGTAATCATATATTTAGACCTTGACAATCTTATTTTGGCGTGTTAGATACTACCTGTGTATTAAGTTAAACTGACTGACTTCTTTTAAATGTTTACTTAGTTTTGCTGGCAATAAAGTCAATAATAGATTAATTTAAATAAAAATATTATTTAAATTCTATAATTTCCATTGCGTTCTTTGACCGTTTAAATGTTGATGTAATGTGTAATAACAACTCCTTTACGGTCACTCTTTTGCAAGTTATTATATTTTAAAAGAGGTAGCTTTCGGCAGCTATACTGCCATATTCATCCTAATAATAAACAAATTAATCAATAAATTGTTTATAATTCAATTATTAAAAATCTTTACACAATAATATAAAAATCTAAAAATTCTTAAAATGGATGTTAACATTTTCACATACCTTGTACTTATACACTATTTTGTAATATCCTTATTTTCCGTACAAAGTAGGTTGTTAATATATAAAATATTTGTGTTTTTCTACACGTCGTCCGTTTTTAGATCTCACGTCCTCTCTATTCTACTTAGCGTATTCCATCCTTGACCTTCCTCTTCTGTTATTACCTTACACATTTCCCTCTAATGCTAATTTTACAAGCCCTCGTGTCTTAAAATGTGGCCTATTAATCTATCACTTCTCTCGCTCAACGTCCTTCATATTGTTCGCTCTTCCCGTATTCTGCTTAGAACTTCCTCGTAAGTTCCATCTGATTTTCAGCATTCTACTATATCACCACATTTCCTTTCTGCAACTCCTACCGTCCACGTTTTGCATCCATATAACGCCACACTGCATATGAGCATTTAAGTAATGCTATTCTAATATTCACACTGATATTACCCGTAAGTACATTCCGTTTGTTGCGAAAACCTTCCTTGCCAGTGCCATCTTATTAATTATGTCTACTATACTTCTATCATTCCAAGTTATTATGTTGCCCAAGTAACAGGATTCCTTAACTTACTCCAAAACATCCCTTCTCAGTCTAACACCCTTCATTATTTCACTGTTTCCCATACTACACTCCAATACCTTGGTTATCCCTCTATTAATTATCATATTGAACTCATTCTCCAGGACCACGTGCATGCCATTTATTTTGGTTTACCGAAGTCTTCTTCTGATTCTCCTAATACTACAATATCACCGGCAAACCTTAGGGTTTTTATTTCTTCTCCTTGCATAATGATTTCTTTTCCATATTCCGTTTTAACTTTATTTATCACCTGTTCTATATATAAGTTAAACAGCATGGACGATAGACTGCATCATTGTCTAACTCCTTTCTTGGTTTCTGCTTTATTAATACTAACAAATAGTTGCAGAGTAGAAGCAATGGCAATAAGAAATATTTTAAGTTAACTCTATACTAGACTGTATTGCATATTAATTCTTTGGTGGTATCGTGAATTTTATACTGGTCGAGCATTTCCTAGATTGAACTCACTCAGATTTTAGATTCATACCCTGAATATTCAAAATGTAAATTATTGACTTATCTCAGATTGATTGAAATTTTTGTTCATTTCGGTATGTGATTTAATTAATTGTCAAAATTAACGGCTGATAACGTTCTATTCATCTATTTATTATAAAAGATCAATATGTTTTTGAATATTCTAAGAGATGCTGCTGGTGGTATCTAAATAAGTTATTTCCTAATAGTACGATCTATCACAAAGACTGGGATTAAGACTGCTGGAGAATCGATATGCTGACCATATATCACTCCAAATTCTAAATGTGTCATGTTAGATGACAGTCCGCGGTTGAGTAGGTCAAGGCCCTGAATTGGCTGCAGAGCCAAGGAAGGAATACCATCTTTAAATCAAATTTTTAACCATATCAATATCGTACGTTTATTTTCAATAGGTCAAAGTGAACAGCTTCTATTATTTTAGTTCCATGAGCGGAAGTGAAACACATCTGTTTGAAAGATTAAACGTCTAAAAAAGTTAATGTTTATGGTACAGACTTTTAAGCCGCTGAATACGTTTTCAATGAGGTTGGCTATCTACAAGTAATTAACATCTTTTAACACGTATTATGGATCATTTTATCCACGAAATCCGAGGGAATGGTGTGGAGTCATAGTCGTGTCATTTACTGTGAACTGGTTTGGGCTGTAGGCATTTATTAAAATTCAATGGCCCCAATTGTGCATAAAAAATGTTTATACAAAAAATCAACAATAGTGATGCCGCGTTTCATCACAGAGACGAACAATTGCAATTTTGTTGTCGATTGAGTGGTTATTGTTTTCCGTCGCAATCTCAAATAAATTCTGAAAAACATAGATCCACTACTACACTTCTGACAAAGGAAACACTCTGATGGCAAACCGGCTCCGAATAAAATGAAATTAGACAGGAAGGAAATAGTAACTGTTATATGGAATCCATCTGGCCTTTAGAGAATTGATAAACAATTAATACGAACTAATGTGTCGTTATTGGACATTCTCTGTCAAAACCTAAATGAGAAAATGTCCAGATTTGAGCACATTCGTGCTCTAACATCTGGACAGTGTAAAGCTGTGAAATTTCGATTTCCAAAAATTGTCGAATAAATGATCCAACTGTGACGTAATCCTGTAACATCTTGCTTCATTTTTCTATTTTCCAGTTCATCGGAAATATATTAATTTAAATTAGTACGACTGACAATATACCCGCTTAATTTAAGGTCTTTCCGAAAACTTCTTTTGGACTGCTTAAAAAGGCTGATTAAAGTGTATCCAGCTAAGGAGTTAACGTTGGACTCGATGAATATGTTTACTTTTATTATTAGTTCCTTTTATTGATATACCCTGTAATTTTTTACGCGTTTTAATTATAATTGCTCATTGACGTGATATTTATAAATTTTGATACTTGTCGAATGTATTAACAGACACAGACTATTAAATTACGTGACACAATTTGGGTTTGATGATTCCGTTGCTATGGGTCGATATCTTATTGGAAACGTTGGGAAAATTTTTCGGTGAAAAATAAGATCATTATTACAAAATTGATATTTGAACACGCGTTCTTCCCATTTTGGAGTCATAATTTAAGAAATGAAGCTAAATTTAGTGTATTTTTCCAGTTTTCTAACCGGTACTAAGAAAGAAAAGTAGTTTTGCTACTTCACATCTGATTTCCGTGAGTGTAAAATACTGTTTCTGTTAATTGAATTTTGTCTAGACACAATGATCAATTTACATAATATTATAACAATTTTAATTTATGACACATTTCGTAAAGACTTAATTCTTGGATGAATACGGATCTGGTGATTCTAATTAATGGACTGATTTTACATTATATTTCTCGTAAATTTCTCTACTCATTTGAATAGAATCATCATGAGAACTAAACTACATGGAAATAATTCCAGCGAGTACAAAGTTAGATCCGTATGTTTCAAAAGCTGTAAATGATGTCCCAACCGCCTTCCTTGAACCTCGTTGCTGTTTGTAATGTTGCATTCTGTCTCGCCGTACTTGAATATCTCGTAGCGCCGCAAGTGTGTGAAGTTATATTCCAGAGACCGCACCTAAATCTCGGTGGTTCTAATTATAATTGAGAATATTCATGGCGGTGTGCGTGGTATTATAGGTAAGTTGGCTGTTTGCCTTTACCCAGAACACACAGAGACAATAATTTTCTGGTCACACAGAGGCACGAACTTACAATACATGCAGGTCCATAAGTTATTCTCAATCGAAAATTTATCTTGATTCTATATCAAAATAAACTATTGGTTGTATTACATACACATTATGCGTATTTATTAACAACTGAGTGGCCAAATTGTATTACAAATAATATACAAGATTTAATAATATTTATTGTATTTGTCCTGCAATAAATTTGAAATGTCAACAGTTGAACGCCAAATTTTCTAACGAAAATATTAATATGATAAATAATGTTTACAGCCCATTGTTATCTGGATGAAATGCTGCTCTAACTTTTATTGACTTGAAAATACTCGTGGAACGTCTGTCTCTGTTCCGCTCTGTCGTAGTTCTCTCATAGAAATGCTCCGGGGTGTTGTTATTGACACCTATCAGCCAGGACGGCATCAATAAATGCAGGAACCAAGACTATTCTCTAGCCTCCGTAATTTAAGAAAGCCGTCACCAAACGTCGCTTTTATATTGATGTCCAACGGATGATTTTTAAAGAACGCTTAATTCCAGGAGAAAATAATTGCTTCAATAGAAGCTCACCCAAAGGTCATGAAAGTAAATTTGGGAGATAATAATGTAAAAATGTCGTTTCCCGGTCCGGTTGACATTTTTTCCATTCTTCTCAATTTACTTTCATGGCTGTTGGATGCGCTTCAATTGACTCAATTATTCTCTCATGGGATTACTGTCCATGCACCTTTGTAATATTTGAAATGTCCTTTTGTCTCTGACTTCCTAGGTAAGGTTGTGAAGCATGTGATTAGTAAATTTTAGGTGAGCCGAGTCGGGTTTATTTAATAAAATCTTACAACACTGTCTCTAAGAATGAGGTTTTCTGATAGACGCTTAATGTAACCAAAATTTCTGACAAGGTACTTCCTCATTTACTTTAATTTGCTACTTATATAAAGAAGTCTTTCTTCTAATTTCCCTGTATTTAAAAATGATTCAATTGAAAAGTTCTGAATCTATATAGATTCTGAATACTAAAGTGATTTCAACTGACATATAGTATTTAATCTCATGTTTACTTCACATATGTTAATTGTTTTTCATTTGTATTTTAAATTTATTTACTTTATTTACGTTCTATTAATAAACATTAAATTATATAAAATATTATTAAAAGTAAAATGTTTGCATTACTGACAGTACGTTTGGTAATATAAAGGTTCACTTGTTCTTTATGACTCATTTTATTTCTGAAGTTACTCTCTAATTAAGGTTCTAGAGCATATTCATATCCCAACGATAATTTCACAAACACGCTGGTTTATTGTTCACCTGAAGCACTGTACGTTGACTTAACTTCAGTGATTTAAAAATAGCATTATTATTAACAGTATATATATATATATTATATAATGAAGATAAATAAAAGTTATTGAAATAATTCTATACAACGTTATGCGTTATTATATTCAGGCAGTAATAAAACTCTACATGTTTAATGATTCTCTCACTGTACTCTCGCTAATTGAAAATTGCATTTATGGACGATGAGTATATGATTAAAGATAAGATTTGCTTCTGTCTCTATTGCATCTAACAGAGAGTTTCTACAGCGCAGAAATATGGACGACAGTGTCAGACGGATCCCGTAATGGACTACACAGCTCGCAGCTTTATGGGATTAGGACTTCAAACACAGCATGAAAGCAGCAGCAGAGCACCATGCCAGACTAATTCAAATCCTGCGGATTTGTTTACGAGGTTTAATATCATTCCGGAATAACCCTGTCAGACAAACCGTGAATAAATCGATATGCCGTCGAAACATTCGTTAGTCCTGGACTTTGGAGAAATTATTAAACAGGCTCCACCAGACTTCGATTGTGAATTGGATTTAAATAATACTGTTATATAAATAGGCGGGAAATAGAAATAAATATTACTAATTATTACTACATATTTGGAACAAATTGTTATTATAATATAAAACATTTTAAGTAACGTTTAACTTATATTCGTAATTGCATTGAAACATTCACTAACATTTATATTTACTAATTTCCTTAGTTCCCTTCCGAAAAAAAGACAAGTCAAGGGAATTAAATTTAAAATATATGGTTTACATATTTGAGTATTATATAATATAATTTGAAAATAAAATACATGAAATATAAATAAAACTACTTAATATTAATTATGCAGAAATGAAAAGGCCGACGCAAGATGGAGGATTGTATCAGACTAGTCTTAGGACTAAATACCATAACAACAACAATTAATACTGAAAGAGTCTGTTATAATCTCGCTCTTTACTTACAGTAAATAGTTTTAAATACCAACGGAGAAAACGTAATTCTCAATTTAAAATAAAAATATGAGTATCTATTCTACAAATGCGAATAATAATTGTAAATAATAAAATAAAAGTTTTTGTATTTTAAATTTATATAATTTACTTATGTATATAATAAATAATTACAATATAGTTTTCTGACATTTTAATTTACATAAATAAAAAGACGGGCAATAAGTCAACATATAAATTGATCAATATTTATTCAAATACATCTTTTCGTCTCCTTTTTGAGAATTCATCAGGCGTAAAATCTAGGGATCGAATCTGGAGAAGGACGTGCTTAAAAACGTCTAGAAAACCAACCATGGAATAAGTGGAGCTAGGCCAGAACAGAAACGCGATTAGGAAAAGTAATTTAATGTCGACGAATTTACTAGTAACTGAATGATAGTTGAACGAGTTGATTTAAAGATTGTGATAACCACGCTCTGGTTAATTGATTTTCTCGTGTCTCTGATTTTCAATTAAATTATTTGTTTGAACTTTTGGTATTATTTCTGGTAAAAATACCTAACGTCCAAAGTCATTCCTTTGCCGAGAAATAATTCATCAACTTAGAGCTGACCTGCCGTAAGAAACAAGGTTACTTCACATTTTGACGCTGGAGATGGCGACACTAAATTCTTTTCGGCTGAGCGAGTCAACGAGTAAATATTATGAATTGCTACATTTTACACCTGAGGAAGCCTCAAAAATGAGTCGAAACGTTGCTCTTGAATAGTGATAAATTTTTTTTCTGACTTATTGGCCACCTTTTTAATGTGTAAATATTAAATTCAGAAAACTATGTGGTAATAGTTTATTAGATACATAAATAAATTTTATAAATTTAAAATACTAAATTTGAAACGTATAAATTAATAAAATGTATTACATCAGATCACACATTAAATGCTACAGATTAGTTGAAAATATTTTAATCACAATTCACGCGTGACACATTAATTGGAAACGAATTAGACAGCGAACATATTATACCTATGAGGAAGACTAAAAAATTAGACGTAACGTTGTATTTGAACAAATAGTGATCAATTTATATGCTGACTTATTGGCCGTCTTTTTATTTATGTAAATTAAAGTGTCAGAAAACTGTGCTGTGATTGTTTATTATATTTCAAAAATTGGAAGAATTATTTCTTCAATTTTTGATTCGTGACAAACGCTAAAATATTCACAGCGTATCAGGAAACATTTTGATTAATTAATTTTTATACCGGTTGTATATTCCATGTGGAGTGTTCCTGATGTACAGTTTTACAAATACTTGACTCTCATAAGCTTGATATTCGGTTGCTCATTTCCAATATCTTATTCGAGTTAAAATTAATATACGGCGAATTATTGTTTTTTTAAAAAAAGTATTATATGGGAATCCATTAAATTTAAATTTATTAATTGACAACATAAAATAAGTTAATTTAATTAAATTTACGACCTTTTATGATTAATACACGTTATACAAGATTTAAAAACATAAAATTTCTTACAACCTAGCATTTAAACACATTATATCAATATTTAAGGGCCTTATCATAGAAACAGATTTAAAGACACAGACCATACGCTCAATTGACAGTATGAAGAAATCAGCATAAGTGTTAACGGAGTAATTACCGTCTTCAGTTTTGCGTGGAACTCGCCGCTCGTCCTCAGATCTTGTACGGGTCACAGATACCTCTAGACTTTCTTGTTGTAATACGAACACTTTGCTCTCTGTTTGGATTTACGAGAGTTCATAAAAAATTCAGCTTATTCACAAGTCGACCAAAATACTGAATAGAGCTTATTTAATTATCTGCGGAAAATTCAACAGTGCCATATAAAGACAACTTAATGGGAAAATTAAAATATGATGCAGTAGCACATAATAATTTGATAAGTAAAGTATGTGTAAATGTGTTATTGGATTAACAAAAGTGAAACAGTATCAAACCAATCCTTTTGATAATTACTCTAGAAATATCTAATCCATTTGAAGCAAAAGTAAATGATGTAATAAAATTTAGAAACTAATTGATCTGTTGTTCGTTTACGGTGTGACATGGAAAATAATACCGTTATCGAATCTTATTTCCATTTAAAGCAACTATACAGACTTCGAGTGTGCACGGATAAAGTTGTAACTAAATACATAGAAGTCTAAACACATTGCGTTATTTTAATTATATTAATTGTTTCGATGTTTCCGTACAGTAGAAAGTGTCACCAGCCAAGAGATTTCCACTTCGATTCGCCCATATATTTACGAGTGTCGAGTATGCACTTGTCTAATTTACATTGCTGGCAAAAATGCTGATGGCTGTCTCTCGCGTATGACTAATTCATCCTAATCCAATAGACCAGGCATTCGAGTCACGGGCGACTGTACAATAATGCGATCCTTTAAAATAAATAAGCATTCCAAAATACAGTCATCTGCTTTCCTGTACATTTCTATGTCCGACCTTCACCAATATCAGCCTAATACAAGTCAACACCTATCCACACCATCTTCATTCCCAGCATTGGCCCAACTTGGGCCATAGCGTAGAGGATCAGTTAGGATTCAGACAGATTTTTTTTGTACCCTTAATATGACAGGGACTAGATTTACATTTCTGTTGTTCTAATAAACTGAACTAGTCCAGATCGACTGCCATATCTGAAGTCTGATTCCTCCACTCATCTATGGCGGCCGACGTGGAGTAGTTCAGTTGTTTGGAGCAACTCCACGGTAAACGGGAGGTCCCAGGCTTGGATGAGGGGTACAGTCGACATTTTTTTCATTCTTGTCTTCTGAATTTAGTTTATTGTTGTTTTGCTGAGCTTAAGTTGAAGCATTTCTTTTCTCTTTGAATACAGGGAGTCTTATGCTACCTGCGCCATTCTTTAATCTCTTAACCTACTGGGAGTATCTTGGACGTTATCAGGATACCTACAGTATTTGAGAATTTCTCATAGTAACGATAGTATGTTTGGCTCTCGTAATAAATTGGGACTATTTTTCATTGGAAGGTACTCTTGACTCTCTTAACGAACTGAGGGTTTAAGATTCTATAAAGAAGCAATGCGTTTATTCAATCAGTGATGACACTTAGCAGAATAACTATGGTTGACTAATTCCTTTTCGGCGCCAGTCAGACGGCGACTACATGATGAGGAGGTGATGAGCGACCATAAGCATACCAAATGTTAATAACAGTGGATTAGCGGACGTTTATCTGCGCCGGGCATTAACCCCTCGGAATTTTCGTAAGTCGTTTCTCCCTCCGCGGTGCAATTTGAAAATTGATTGGAGCAAGGAGCCATGTGATCTAGCCTTCACCCTCATGGTAGGTTTATGAAAATAGTTGAAGTCAGAAGAGACGTGAGAGAAGAGATATCAATTGGGAATGGAATTTTGAAGGAATGTTATAGGATACGAGTAAGAGTGGATGAATTCACAAGTGAGCCATTAGAGAGTCTGGCCATAGCATCAGGAGGAGAGGTAAGCAAGAATAGTTGGTCGCCAGTGAATCGTACAGAGAGATGTATGAGAAGAAAAGAAGAGAAGTAGTAGGTGGCAATCCCCGTGTTTAATCATCGCCAGAGACAAGGCAGTATACCAGAATTCTAGGAAGGGAAACCATGTACCTGTGATGACAAAGGATACTGTTGGCTACGAAAACGACAATAAGATGTGTCAGTGACACTGAATCAAATTGCGAAAATTTCAGCTACACAACAACGCCCACAGTACAAGAATTGTTTTAAAATCTACTACGATACTAGGAGTATGTTTTGCTTTATAATGGTACCATAAGTACACAGTGTTATGGAATCGAGAATGCGTTTCCGTCTCTCTAGGTACCGATAATATTAAATGTAAGGGGCTTAATACTATAATTTACAATAAATACTTCTCCAAGCTATAAGAAAATCCCCTGCAGCTCCTAGCGCTAAGTTTCTAATTGATTAATTTTGTGACGAATAAATATTTTAATAACGAACAACTAATGAAAACTTTTTATCCATTTTTCACAGTAGATGTCAATCAGTGCAACAACATGCGAATAATATGGCTAAAATATGCTTGAACCTCAATAACATGAACTCAGTTTTTCTTCTTAATGTCTTTCAGAACGCTTAGAATAATAGAAAGAGCCTATAAACATACTCAAACAACAAGACTATTGCATCAACAAATCGAGCATAAGTTAAGTCTGAATATTCTTGAGAGTTCACCATAAATTTCTATAGGTAACCTGTTGGTAATATTTAATTTACTGTTTCTCTAATAAATAATAATATAGCAGCCCCCTAACTGAAACGTTTCAATACATATCATTCTGTATTTTACTGAGGTACTACCATTTGATGTTGATCGATTCAAGCATCTGAATGGCGCAAAATCGTATATTTGAATACAAAAATTTCCCCGCGAGTTTCTTCAACCTATTCAATATAATTTAAAACTATCAGAATGATTGAATGCTCTGTGTATAAATTTTTAACGTACTTTAAAATAAAACATTAAATACACCGAGAAAATCTTGAATGGTTTAAATGGAAATAATCCCAACAAGATAAACAAGTAATTCAGTTTCCTCTGCTCGCAATTTAGCAAATCCAGTTCTCTTTAAACCTCAGCGTGAATGAAATTTGTACGACGAACACCCCAATTAAAATTAATGCACAACAGATCTCGGGTCCATGGTGAGAGGAGAGGGGATTATTTGATCAAATGTAAATCCGCTCGTATTATTGATAAAACGCCGAACTGTTCACCAATTGTGATTACAACTAAAGCACAATCCCACGATATCAGACCAAATTCACCTGCATGTTTTGATGTTACACATACATAAAATTTACGTTAAAATTCTAGGAAAGTAATTTTAAAAGTCGAAATTGCGAAATGGGATATAATTTAAGGATCCTACCCGGTATTTACCTGAAAGAGATACAGAGAAAACTCTAAAAAACCTGTATTAGGTAGTTTGGGCCCTTTGACTTAGTCTCACGCACTTCCGGATAACGGGAGAAAAGTTTGCTGTAGGTTCGTAGCATTCCCATTTCCGTGCATCGACCAGTTCAGAAGACAGCTGTCTGCTCCAATAGGAACAGAAAAATTATGAAATCGCCCTTAAAAATTACTTCTATATGTTCCAATTGAACTATACGTATAAATATCACACAGTTCATTCATTAATTATTATATAATCTTTCTCCGATATTACATAGATTTATTGGATATACTCACGTATGGAAGTGTTTTGTATGGCTCATTGTGTTTGCTTATACTGATATATTAATTAGGTTATTACAGTTATAGAATTGCTTTTTGAGAGATTCAGACAGAGTAATACAGTACAATGATATATTCCTGCACTGCGTCTTCTAATAAAGGAAAATTCATTTTAAAAGTTTGATATGAAGTGAGAGACACCACTTTCGATAGTTAAAGGAAACAGTTTCATTTTACTTTTCAAGAAATCTATTGTTTGGTTATAATACTACAGCAGTTGTAACATAACGACTTGCAGTTCTTCATTCAAAGTATTTTGTAAACATTTTTAGGTGACTCTTTGAATATTTTCGGTAACAACTGACAAGAAGAGCAAACTCACCTCACGCCTACGTATTCAGTTTCGATCTGAGTTACAATAACGTGGTATCTATTAATACTTAAGTATTACACATATACGAATGTTTCTAACTGACATTTTTTTCTATTAAATCCAGTATATAATCTCAAAGAATAATTAAGCATCGCGGACTAATTTAATAAATAAAATTATTCATGTTTCAGTTGAAAATATAAATTTGCCTTATTCTCTAATAACTTCGTAGTCCTCTTGTTACAACTCTGAGGACAGTTTAGAGTTACAGATGACCACAGTAATTATCTTGCTGCAGGGAGATTAGCGTTTGTCTCCTGCTTGACACGTAGATCCTATGGCTAGATTTCTGGATTCGGAGTCCCGAAGGAACAGTAAGCACAAAGCCTAGGAATTAGTCCACATGGGGTCAAGCCGCAGATGGCAGCGAAGTATCGTCGACATTAGAGTCGCAACAATAAATAAGCTCTCATTGAGCTTTCGTATTGCCCATAAACTACTATAAAATTGAGACTGAGTGGTGCTTTTAGTATAGTCTGCAGTAGAATATTTTTTCGCCGCGGCAAACTTACGTCTAGTATTTACAAGCCACTCATGTTATCCCAGCTGGTCGAAGTCATCTCCAAATATGTCTCCTAATTTTTCGTTCAATCACCGATAAATTTGACGTGAGAAATAATTTGAAATTTTAGATACGAAAAGTTGGTATTAGCATAAATTTATAGAGAACTTTACAGAATGACAAGCAAATATGTAGTAGAAAACTGCTGTTATTGTTAACGGTATTTATTTCTACTTTTCATATTCTCATGTTAGTATAATTTATCAATCCTTTCACTTTGCTCATCCCAAATTACTATTAATACAGTTTAAGTTCTGTTAGTGAACACACAAATTTTATCATTTAACCAGCAACCCCGGCGTTTCCGGGGTAATTATTTGGATTATCCTGGTACAATATTTAATCCAACAGTAATATATTGGTCAACATGTGATTTAGGCGGCATTAACGCTTCCTTTTTCCTAAATTTACCTTGTCACACCTACTTATCCCGACTCAGTGTTTTGTTCATCATAACCAGTAAGAGAAGATAATTTGGTTTTAGGACAAGCGAGGCAATAATAACTTTGCATCTAATTTTAGAAGAAAGGATAAAAAACCGGCCTACGTTCATGGCATTTGTAGATTTAAAAAAATCGTTTGAGAATGTGAACTGGAACACACTATTAAGGATTCTGAAGAGTACAGTAATAAATTATCGAGAAAGAAGGCTTAGACATAACGTCTAAAGAAGGCAGTCAGTAGTAATTAGAATTGAAAATCAAGAAAAGAAAGCAGAAATCAAGAAAGGAGTAAGGCAAGGCGGCATTCTGTCGCCCATGCTCTTTAACTTACATATAGAACGGGTGATGAAGAAAATTAAAACGGAATATGGAAAAGAAATCATACTTGAAGGGTAAGAAATAAAAACCCTACGCTTTACCGATGATATTGTAGTATTAGGGGAGTCAGTACAAGACTTGGAAACCATAATAAATGGCATGAAGGTGGTCCTGGAGAAAGAGTTCAATATGAGAATTAATAGAGGGATAACCATGGTAATGGAATGTAGTATGGGAAACAGCGAAATAACAAAGGGATTTTGATATGAGAAGGGATTTTTTGAAAGAAGTTAAGGAATTCTGCTACTTGGGAAGCGTAATAACTAGGGATGGTAGAAGTATAGTAGACAAAAAAAGTAGGATAGGCTAGGAAGGCTTTCGCGAAAAAGAGGGATTTACTTACGGGTAATATAAGTGTGAATATTAGGAAATCGTTGCTAAGAATGTTAGTAATGAGCGTGGTGTTATATGGATGCGAAACGTGGACGATAGGAGCTGCGGAAAGGAAAAGAATAGAAGCCTTTGAAATGTGGTGCTATAGGTGAATGCTGAAAATCAGTTGGGAGTATACGCACTTAAATACGTATGATGAATATAGAAACAGCCTTCAATATCAACAAAGACGCACTCCTTATATTATCTTAATAAAATTTTAAGTTATCTCCTAAATGACAGTTTTTTACAAGTATCATTATAAATATTTTGGAGGCATTTTTTTAAAAACTGGCGTTGTTGGTTTCATTTAGTACGTTCCGTTTAATACAATTTATTTATTTATACTTGTTCACTAAACATTCTCAGACATGTCTGATTATATCCAGGAGATGACTTATATGTATAATGATGATTGCGTAGTGACGAATTCGATTCTGGTATGACTTTAGAGCTAAGAGATTCTTACTGTCGTATTTGTCAAACTTGCTATTATTTTGAATCATTTTACAAACTTCAATAATTTCATGATTATATACAGAAGGTATTAATGATATTTTCAATTTTTAGAGAGAGGGATAAATTAGTTAGTTACAAGTGTTTTACTTCGCTTAATGGTTATCGGAGTCATATATATACTCTGTGAAACATTAAGAAAAAGTGAATAATTTAAGTGTTACTGTGTCTCACCCAGAGTATAAGCTATTTTTTAGCAATCTATATAAATATGAGACAATGTATGCTGTGCGCTCTGGGCTTTACGTACCGTGCCTCCAAAACTACTCTGCGACTCTTAATATTTGTCCCTTATGTGTTTTTATATCATTCATCCGATTGCTGTGAAATTTTGGCGTTTAATGGTTCCCATCCCAGTGGAAGTTTACGTTGATATTTAAGGTCAAAAAGGCCCTAACATATAAATATAGAGAAATTGCACAAATATATATTATGCCTTCACGTAGGCTGTCAAGGGATATGATTATATATATATATATTAAATTTAATAAAATAACAGCTGATAAAAATCACTTATCCGCTGCATGCGTGCGGCGGCGGTGGCGACGTTTGTATGTTCGAGATTATTTAAGGTACGAGTATAATTTCTGGGCTCGATTAAGATACTGAATCATCCAGGTAATTATAATGAAATCCATGTCTCAAAATGTGGGGGCACGAAGAGGTAATTTTTCACAAACATGACACTCTAGATGATGGTTTTATCATGTGTTGACAAAGAGATTACTAAGGAATTAAATACCGTAGGGGGTTAATATAAATGAATTCCCTGGCAACGCCGGACACTTAGCTAGTGGTTCACAAATTTAGAATGAAGGAATTTATAATGATACTTCTATACTAATCTGTTAATTCGAATTTATAACCTTCATAGCTAAATTATATTGAATATAGCTCCATTCATGAATTAATATTTTGGTGTACTTGAGAGATTCCAACTAGTAGTACAGTAATTAGTCACATAAGGCCATTCCAACTTTTCGTAACTAATTTAATAATACTCAACGGTTTTTTATATGAGTATTATTTTAATGGCTATATTTCAGGTGCTACTGTTCTGTGTTACGGTGTTTTTATGCCTTCTTTACAAAAAAAAAGCTATATCACCATCCGAAATTTCAAAGACAGGGGGCAAACTTGATTGGATGCTTCTCTCTCACCTTCACTCACTCGTTTCCGCAAATGTCTCCAGCCAGCTTTAATTCCCCACTTTCTCGATACCGCCGGCCAACTCCTTACCATGATATTGGATTCCTGAGGACGCCCGTACTCTGCAGATAGAAAGAAGAACGCCAGAAATGAGAAGGCAAGAAAACAAGTCTTTCTCCCTCGAGCTTCTATAATGGAATCCTTATGAAGCAGATCCAATATCTTACTCAAAAGGTAGCTGGAATTTCATCGTGCTTTTTCGAACTTCTTTCTTAACAGGCAGTCTCTTTTAATTTCTGGCACTGAGGTGCGAATTGACGTATATATTCGTTAGACAGTTATATTAAGAATTCTTCTTTCATACCCTCTTCCTTCGACAGTTTATAGAAGAAATGTCTCGTTTTAATTCCCTATTAATCCGGGATCATTTATATATATACCAGGGACGTTCAAAAATTAAAAATACAAATTGATGTAGAAAAATGTCTGTAGAATGTGTTTGGTACTTTCATGTCTTAAGGCTGGCATTACTGAAATAAGCTGAGAATTGTTTTGTTTGCAACCTAAAAATAACATTTAACGATTGCGTGTCCGTTTGAATTTTGCATAACATAATTTTGCTTTCGAAGATGAAAACCCCGGCTATGGTAAATGTTTTATGAACAGCAGAAATATTTATAACTTGGAAAAACAGTACAGAAACTGTCGAACATCAGTGACAGATGTGTAACGTCCTGGATGGCCACTTGAAGTGTCATCTCCTTTGCTTGAAACCTGCATTGATGGAATTATTTTATGAAGACCTATGTATTACTATTAAAGATATAGCAAAACACTGCATTTAGTGTTTGTCTAATTCGTAACTTTATCAGTAACAAGCTGCAGTACAGCAAAACAAGTCCCGAAAGAGTTAACGCAACAGCACAAGGAAACAAAATTCAACGAATGTACAGATTTGAAAGAACTCTATGGAAAGGGACGTTGACCCTATTCTAAAAAATTAATTTGAGTTCACTTGGGTTCACCACTCTGAACAAGAGTCCAAAAAATTTCACCAACAACGATAAAAAAAAGAATATAGGGGAAATGGTTCAAACGACAAGACAAATACTTCTTTGCATCCGGTATGAAAAACTAGTTCATTGTTGGGACAGGTTATTAAAATAGGTGGCGAATATGTTGAGAAGTGGTATTTTAGTGGTATTTAATATTCACTGTTATATGGTTCCGCAACCAAAGTACTTCCATCAATTTTTGCCGTTTAAGACTTGTCTCTCTCCATATATTTTTGTCTCAAAATAGATCAACGTCTCTACAATATCTGCAGAGACAAAACACGTCTCCGCCAAAAGTGATATCCTTTCTTCCTCGTACATGGGCAAAGATGTATATTTCTTTCTTTGCAGTCACAGTACAATATCAATTGATGTCCACATGCTAATTTTGTCTGTTGCTTCTCAAAATATTGTGAGTAAATATTTGGTGACAATCCACAAAAAGAAAAGATTCCTGACTTAGATGTATTACTTTATCTTCTAGTGTTCGACAAAGTTTCATAAGGAACAACAACTATTTCAGGATTCACAATATCTATTTTCAGCATTAAATTACAACAGATATACATTTCTTGTTTATTAAATTTTATGTTATAAAACCCGTACATGTTGAAGGAAGTTGGAAAAAATCGTTTAATGATTTGCGACGTTAAGGACGTATATTGTGGAATTTACTTGTAATTAGGTGAAGTTGGTGACGTGTTGTCTGTGAGGGAAGTGTAATATCTGGCACCTGTGAGGCGTTTAGCAACGTTCGTCCTCCCCCCACAGGCCGATACTAAGTAACGCAACTTTGCTCCGTAATTAGCTTTAATTAGAAGAGCGGAATGTGTTTAATTATAGCCAACAGCCAAGCGAACGTCGCCATAATTAACTAACTAGAGACCCTCGCGTTATTAATGGTGGATGTAATTGGCAAACGTGCGTCGCATACGCATAAAGCCTGGCTTACGTGTACAGGACAATCTTCTCCTTCTTGCTGTTCGTGTGGACCAGGTGACCAGTAATAATCAAAAACTACATTACGATTTTTCTATTTGAACCAAATATTTGGAGCTAGGTTTTAAATTATTGTGAGAATAGACAGACCATGTCTATCATCTACTGACTCCTGAAACACTAACAACTATTTTACAGTCCATTATTTACACTTTCATGCATATTCTTTTTGGACTTTACGTTTTAAGAAGATATATGTAAAAATTACTATACTAGTTTTCAGTAATTATTAATTAAGATCGAGAATTATGTTAGAATTTTTTTATAAAATGCAGAGTGTAATGTAATTGAATTATGAAAAATATACAAAATAATCCAATGTAACTTTCACAGAAGTGTAATTTTGCAATGAGAAAAGTAGAATTCGTAACAAGTAAATACATTTACATTTACAATTAATAGTAGAATTAAAATGTAACATAAACCTTAATCAAGTAACAAAACAGGTTATTAATTAAATGTAGTTAACAAACACAAACAGTTCTTATCTAATTAAATGTGATAAAAAATATTACATGGGCACATAGATACATTTACTTGTTTTCGCAGTAAACTTTAGTTTCAATACCTGAGGCAAGGAAACATGTTGCAGAACGGTTTATAAAGTCAGAAATGGAATAATATTCCCCAAATGTAATGTAAATTTTTACAATGTTTGACAAAGGTGTCAGATATTTGCTTCCAATGTTGTTGCTACGAGAGAATTATTGTATATGTTGCAGATATTCGCCGCCTCCCCTCGCGATGATGCATCTTCTTTTTCTAGTTTATAAATTTATTTTCGCGCCTAAAAAATTGCAATTAATGATTTCAGTTTCTTACTTGTTGATTACTGTGCAAGTTCTTTCTTATTAAGTATGGTTTTTTCTCTCCAACTCATTTGCGTTCATTCTATATCCCCGAATGCTTTTCCAATGGTCCATTTATTCCATTAAGTCAAATTATTGCCAGACATTTTCACTGTATTTAGATTTTTCAGTCAATTGCAACGTTGTCTAGCAGTTCATTTGACTATAACTTTCATCATACCGGAAATTTGAAGATATATTTTTAAGTAAGTTCGAGTCTATCCACTATTTCCGGAGATTACGAATCAGACTTCTAGGCCTCACAAAATATGGTTGAAAATCGACTACTATTTATTTAATAAAATAAAATCATATAGTAAGTGTAATGTCACGTTATTATTCATTTTTGGCGTTAAACTGAGGAACACGTATAGTTGTATTGCATACTTTGAAATACAATACTCGGGTTTCAACCCGTGTAAAAGTTTGTTTACACAACGTTTCGACAGCAAGCTCCACCATCGTCGTCAGGCAGACTGACTGCCTTACGTTGTCGAAACGTTGTGGGAACAAACTTTGACTCGAGAATTATATTTGAAACAAATTCACCGCGAAAGCCTTCGCTCTTTAATATTGCATACTGTTGCGATATACTATGAATATAAAATAATTTTGAAACAAATTAAAATAATTAATTAATAATATTTTAACTTCACTCTTCGGTTGTTTACTTATTCTATGGTAAGTACATTCTTTCCATTCTAAGTTTGATCCGCACCCATTATTTGCTCTTCGATATCATTTTCCCGATCAATAAGCCATGTTATTTACGAAACAAGTGCTATGATTCCCAATTAGATTGAGTTCATAAATGTCATCGGACGACAGAAAGAATTTCGGCCATAACATTTAATTCGTCCGCTCCCGGTATTTAAAGGGATACCATTTAAATTATTTTGTAACAGCTGCATATCAAGAAGTGGCTGGAGTTGCTCTCGCGTGTAGGAGATTATTATAATTAGTTAACTAGGTGTAATTAGATATGCTCCGCTGAGTTTATCGAGCAGCTACGAATTCTGAATAAAATATAGTTTGAAGTACGGAATCCGTAAACACGCTTAATGTCGTAAAATACTCGTAATTTAGAAGATTACATCAACATTTATGAAAGTAATTTTAACTAATGTAAAAAGAATATTAAATTATTATCATCTTAACTTGTATGCATATATCTTAGTCACTTTATTTTCTATAATTTCGTCTCTATTTCCATATTTTCATAGTTTGATGCTAAATTTAGTCACAATTATTACGGACATAATTTAGAAACAGAAATGTATTTTACATCAGCAAAAAAACAGTGTATTATATATACATATTATAACAATACTCATGAGGTTTGCTTAAAGTATTATGCTGTTTCGTAAAAAATTATTTATATACAAGCTCAGGAGACAAATTAACAATTTTTTCCCCAGATATATTAAGTTATCTATTATAAAACCTAAGAATTATAGATCATTTCGACCGTAACCGTCGCTGGAGATGGTCCGTGCTCGACGCTAAATTCATCACGTGTAAATTCAATAATATTTTCGGCTGAGGGAATCAAGGAGTAAAATTGATGTATTGCTCTCAAAATGGAGACGAAACGTCGCTTGAACCGTTGAACGAGGGATTATGTGTGGAGCTCTTAGCTTCCTAAGATTAATATTACATTTTTGTGGCGCCGTTAATAAATTATGAACTCAGCACGTAATTAATATATTTTTATGTTATATTCATAATTCATGACATAAAATTCGGCTGTAGAAGACAATTACAATCGGGGACTCGTTACCTGTATTTTAAATAAGTTTCGTGTATTATTACTCATTTTAAGTGTCTTCAAACAAAATATTGAGATATATTATGGGACATTTTCTTACGCTCTTTTAATGTTCTTACACATCTGATTAAAGCAGATTATTCCCGAAGCCTATATGCCGAATATACCAAATTTCTATCTTGGAAATCTTTCTTTAACTGTTGACTTAAGAGACTCGAGGACTTAAATTTCTGCCAAAATCAAAAAAAATCTATTTTTAAATTTTCAATATTAATATGCCTTATAAGTTCAGTAGACTGAAAAAAGAAGCTTCCAAACACAATAATGAAGGTGTAAAATATGCTTTAGGACAATTTTAATTAATATATTTTATTCTAAAATATTAAATTATTCCTTTTTTTAAAAGATGTATTTTTTTGTTCAACTTTAGTATTTCTTATACCAAAAACCTTTTTTGAACACATATATTAAGATATTGTCTTCATTTTTTATATAATCATTCTAATACCTTCAAATACAAGTATTAGTTTTCTAATTGTTTAGTAGTTTAGGTGAAAACAATTTTCAAAGTGCTGAAAAGTGTCAATTTTTAAGTAACCATATGAAGCTCGTAGTAAAAAAAAATTCCCCATACTTTTATTAAAATTCAAAAACAATACTGACAATTGATAGTAATAGTCAGCCCTACATATTAATGTAAAAAGAGCTACATTATATTCAAATATCTAACGTAAGGAACGTTTTCCAAGCTTCCCAATTTTGAAAGTAGTTTTCAAAATATCTCAACAAGGAACAAGTTAACAAAAACAAAATTTTGTATATTGCTACACATGTGTGTTGTTAACACACAGTTAAATTTTCAGTTCAATGACGATTCATTTACAGGAATTTCAATTTTCGTGTCCCTCAAATTGATGTTTCTAAGCTTCCAATAAGTTTAATTTCCCTGAATGGGATAGAAAACAACAAATTTCAGTGGATCTAACATCTGTGGTTCTCAGAAGTGGCGAGGGAAGAACGTCGGAGCCCCAGAGGGGCAAATGTGATGCGCATACCAATCCACATCGGATGAGCGCAGAGCATTTACGTCAAGGGTAACACGTTTACTTTATTACAGTAGTAATATTACATAAGAGAGAAATCACGTAAATATATTATGACGGACGAAATGGATTTCCTGCAGAGATTTCTAAATAATATTTACTAAATCAGTTTACCTAAAATATTTTAATACAATTGACATTAATCCAATGTACTCACACAAATATTAATAATTAAATTATACCTATTTTATGTGATGCATTTATTTTCTTATTGAGATTTTATGGCATAATTGTAACGATTACCTAAAAAATATTTTATTTCAAATTGTTAGATTCCTAACAAGTATTCTTCATCTTTACATGCATTTAGATGCTAACATAAGATTAGAGGCACTACATCCCAACTTTAATCATATACATTATACATTTTAGGAGAGAAAGTGCGCATTATATTGCTGACAATGACATTGAATAGATTTACTTTTCTCAATTACTACAAATGTTTATTACATCAACTAGTACCAATTATATTATTATAAAAAGAAGACCCTTCCAATATATTTTTTTAGTTTCAACCATCAAACAATACGCAATTAATATAGCAGTTCATATAAATTATATTAAATAATAATTTGAAGATCACTTTTATAAATTACTCAAGTATTGTTTTTCTTTCAAAGACATTGTGTACGAGTTGCCATTACTCAATTATTTTAAGAAACAAAATATCGCACCTCTGATGTAGATGCGACTTTAAATAAATCTAATTAAAAAATATTTCTTACATTTTATATAGATTTCAGTAAAGAGTATAAAATTAACACGGAAGAAAACGTTTGGTTTTTTCCTCAGTAGGAGCAGAAAAAAGCTACTCAATTTGTGTATTATAATTATAACTAAACCATGGATTAGTTATTATATTAGTAAATTTTCAAAAATATTTCCCTAGTAAATGAATTGAGAAATTATTACAGTTACTGAAAGAAAACAGTTCAAAAAGTGAAGAACTCTTGATTGGTTTAAGAGAAAGGTAATGTCAACAAACACATCTACAAGTAAAGACCTACTGAATTCAATATATCCTAGATTTTCTTTTGATCGCTCGTCTCTCAAATCTCCTCATACGGGCATTGTTTTCAGTTAGATACCTAATAAAAAACAAAGGCGACACACTAAACCAGTTTTACGATACATTATTTAATGCACATTGAGTTGAAACCTGATACGATCTAGTTATAAACTCATTCACAAAGATGGAAAAAACTGTTATTAATCCCTCAAGCGTATGTTTATCTCTATTGAACTTGTAGCTTTATCAATCTTGTGAAATAGACCTTATCGGACTATGAAAATATTCAGGCTGAGTTTCAGACTTAATGAACCTTTCTCTTTATCAGTGAAGCGTTAGGAACTCATTTGCATTTCTACGGTTATGAGAAAACAGAAGTTGCAGGAGGGATTTAATCAGCGTTGATTCGTCACTTTACATTAATTGTATGTAATCTGCTCACGAGTATAGAGTACTCCTTATCTTCGTAATAAGTCGTTTAAACTGGTAGAAAGTTACAGATATATGCATTATAGGGGACACTTCTATGTCACAAATTACCTCCATTATCAATGTTTTTTGCCAACTGTAAGAAAAAATTTGTTAAGGAGTTTTGAGGATTTCCATTCCTACAGAGTTGATAGATAAATGGCAAGAGAGGGGGGAACTTATACCAACGTTCCAAATAGTTCCCAATCTTCATAATATATAAATAAATGAGAAATGAAAACTCAGGTGAAAAATACTGGTGGCGGGAAATAGCGTAGCATCAGTCGTGCACAAGAGACAAGGGGAAAATTGGAGACTGAGTATTGTCGGCAGCGATAATAGCAGTTGGATGAATACTGTTTTTTTTAATATTCATTATATTCTTAATAACGGAATATACAGACTGCGCTACTTACTTATATTCCCTTATTTCTTAAGAGTACAACGACCATCACATGAATAGAGAACGTATATTTTCCCGACGAAGATGCTGGATGAAGAGTTCTCGGGATTCCAGTCGTGTGATGTCGTTTGTAGTCCACGTTTCCATGGCTGACACCGACATCATCATCAGGTGAAGATGATGGCGGTGTCATAATGGAAACGTTGTGGACTACAAACGACATCACACGACTATAATCCCGAGAACTATTCATCCACCACATGAATTGTCCGAAGTGAATCATTTTGATGGAATATAAGCAGCTGCACTTATTCGAAATGAGTTTCAAAAATAATCAAAATTCCCTGGTGTAGTACGTACTGCCTGACAAGCTGTCACAATACGTATACGAAGAGCTCTTACATGACGTGTAATCATTTATGGCGCCGTGTTCACAGCGTCCGTGCAATCAGCGTACAAGGATCTAACTTGCGATGAGTGGACTTTTAATCCTTACGGTGGCTGAGCAGGTATAAAGATCTTCTTCCTACAAGTCTGCGTCACTCGAAGCAAGCTCGCAGTCCGTTAATTGCATAATTATTGTCATGACGCTATGATTTCATCCAATGTCAAAAAATTAACTTTCTCATAAAAAGCGAAGTAGATAGAAATAACGGTACGTTGGAAACAAGGTCAATAAAAAAGAAACAGGAAAACATTGAAATAAACTGTAATTATAAATTCAACATCTTTCGTTATTGATGTAGACCCTTATCAGAATATAAAATTCTTACTTAGCTAAATTTAAATTGAAGCAAATTAAATTTAAAAAATAAGCCATTTCGACAAAAATACTTATAAATTAATTTAGAAAATTATAAGATTTTAAGTACTGACAATGAAGTGAAAATGTCGCCTGAAGAAATATTTCCATAATTACAAAATATTTTTTCAGAAAATTCTTAGTAGTAGAAATTTAATATTCAGATTAACAATCAGCGCTTCAACTCATCTAGCAACAGTGAAATTGTCAATAGTTAAGTTGTTTTATATAGGTACTATGTATTTTCTTATTTGTTTATGTTTTTCCTATAAATAATACTGAAATTAAAAATAGGGTGTGTAATGTGCACATAGGAACTGGGGGGATCAAATTGTCTCCAGTGTCTATGACTCTGACTTTTTATCAAGGAAAACGAGAACAATTTTTTATTCCTAACGTTCCTAAGGAACTGAAAATATAAAATACAAATTATTTTCCATAAACTTAATTTTATTGTCATATTCACGCATTAAAATCATTCTTCTCGTTTGATAAAAAAATTAAAGCATAACTTTACAATATGACTTTTTAAATTCCATAAGAATAAATATGTAGAATTTATAAGTGCGAGGTAAGAATATATAATCAGCATTTGTAAAGCTTAATTTTAGTAAAAGCGCTTAAATGAACAGGTGTCTAAAAAAACTTTCCCTGAGTGTTTTAGGTAAGAGCATTCTAGTTTTAAACCAACTACGGATGTTCAAGACGCCTAAAAAATTGAGGATAGACGGTGAGAAGAGGGAGCATATGAGTTGGAAACTTTCTCGCTCGGAGCTCGACTATCAGCACAGAGTACATTATTGAAAGATTTTTTAACAGCTAAATGATGCGTTACGGATTTCTCGTTACCACGAAAGTGATACAAAGTGCTTGGGTATAAATAGAGTTTGTGTATCGTTACGATACAGGTCTTTTATGACCTATAAATTCCAATTCCGGACACATAGATCACAATATTACACGACTTCCGTACATAAACCTACGAAATCATTTAAAAATTTTGAGTTCGTACTTGAGTTACATTACTTTTGTATTATATTTAATTTATAGTTATTTTAGACACTTAATGAGAAATTTTAATGGAACATTTATTTTTAATATACAGCTGACGTAACAAAAATGAGACATGATCCAAAATAGATGCCACGGGAAACTGTCGTCTGTCATAATCCTCCTTCATGACAACGCACGTCCTCACACAGTTGCAAAAACCAAAGAAAAGATTCGAGATTTTCGTTGGGAACTTCTTGATCACTCTCCGTACAGTCCCGACCTAGCACCTCTTCTTACATTTTATAGCAAGCCGGGTGGACAAAAAGACGTTACCAACTGGCTCAATTATCAGGTGGCAGACGTCAATGCAGCTGGAGCAGAATTACAGAAAGTGTATAGATGTGAACGGCGATTATAATATTGTCAATATTAGTGTTAATTTTTAATAACCAAACGGACCTTAGTTTCGGAATACGCCCCGCATATTCATATCAATAATTTTTACAGTATTAACTTTTATCAAATCTCCGTCAGTGAGCTAATTTAGATACTTTTTTGTAATCTAATTAGAGTATTTACACATTCGTAGATACGAAAATATTTGCTAATTAAACCATATCCTATTAATATACTTGTTTTATTAACAACTATTTTCGTGGCGGGCTCCGTTACATGTTACCATAGCAACGCTGCTCTTCATCTGTACGGTTTCCTTGTTTTATTTTTATTTCCTCCCTGGTAAAGCTACGCTTAGAAACGACCATCTTAAATAGTACTATAAATTCTGGAACTGATATAACGTGTCTGAAACTACGTGTCTTTGAAACGGGGTTCCTTCTCCCGGCGTAATTGTCTTTTGGAAGTTTATTTTTATGACCTTAAGGCCATTGTGGGAATTTGGGACTCCTTTATTCAGTAAAATAAATAGGAAAGGTGCGTTATAAAAGGAACAAATTAAAAGCGGTGATGGTACTGCATACACTTTCATATAGCGCAGTAAATGTGTATAATATTTTTTATTTGCATAATTATTAGGTACAACTCGGCTGCAAATGCAACTCGTAAATTATACTAATAAATGCAGATTTTACTACCATTACAAGACACTCTGAATACAGAGTTATATTAATAATATTTTTATTATATAAAAATGTTGACCGGCTAAAGTAAAAATGTAAAAGTATATCGAGTATTTATTATGCTGATAACAGAATTAAACGATATTACTACACAAATATTATATATATCAGAAATATGTACTTGAATCCGCTCCTTCATAAGTAAAAGACAAGATTTTCTGAGTTCCAGGATCAATATTTTTTATTTTACACTTATTGTTCTTTCTTATATTTTTATTTAATATTATAAGACTATAAGACGTTTGAGAGAATTGAAGGCTATCAAAATTCTTTATATAAAATTTCTTACAGTGCATATATATATATTGTAAAGACACGTTCCTTTTGGCATACGTTTGTTTTTTTGTAATTTTGTCGAAATGTTTCTCGCAGCCGATCCACATTTCCAATGACGTCTTATGTTACGTAAGGTGATTGTTGGGATGTAAGGCGCGTCAGCCCAGAATGCTGCGGGGCTCCGCTGATCATGTCGGGGATGCCTCGCAATCTCTCTGGGTATTTTTTATCAAAGTTCTCATATGCCAAGACACCTTCACCTATTTTAGGAGGTATATGTAGTGGGGTCAAAGACCGCGGGCATATGGCAAGAGTTGTCCACTAATCCCATTGAATCAGTCGGCCAACTGCCTCCTGAAACTGGTGGAGACACGGAGAAGGGAATGCTGCGACCCCACAGCAGACTCGTCTCCCGTCATTCGGAAGGGTGTGAGAATAGTACCCAATGCCCGACCTACCTGATGCAGGTTTTCTAAGGTTTTCCCTGCATCTCTTTAGGTGAAACACCGGGTAGGATCCTTACACTATAGCCTGGGGGCCCTAGTCAACCCTTGGCTACCTTGCTCTACCTTCCGCATCCCCCCTTTTCAATCCCCTTCCTATGCTATTAAAGGGGAGTTGCCTGTTTCAGGATCACCCTCATGTAGCCTGTTACCAAAAAAAATGATGGGATGTGGCTGTGGTATCAGTTATTGTTACCATAAAATTTTGAGTTAAATTAAATAATATTAAATTATCATTTCTTTCATATTCGTTCATTCTCGTAGGGATATTATTTGGGGATTTCTAAATTCGTTTAACGAACTTTTTTTTTGTTTTTATAAAAGAGTCTTTATCGCAGAATGCTTGTTGATGCTTTGGAAAATAATTGAGAAACGGTGGGGGGAGGGAAAGATGGGAAGATCGGTTGATTATTAGACAGAGAGACTGACGAGGAGCGAGTTGAGATTACAGTGTGGCTGGACGGCAGTGATACTTAAGGATCAAATATCGATTCAGTATTTGAGGCATATTACGAACGAGATTGGCTTTTCGTGACTGCTGGCTCCAGGTGACAACAACTGGTATACGTTGGAATGGTCCGTACGTAGAAGTGCGGAGAATCCTCGTTTCATGGTTCCGGAGTCGTCCATCGGATTGGCCTACAAACAAGTATTGTAAATGAAAAGAAAAAGAAATATCATCTCCATCTGTCATTGTAAAAAAAAAACTTTGTCGGCCGATATATTTGTTGTGGCCAAACACTTCATTCAAAAATTAATAACATTTGTGTTTCTCTTTGTAAATTTGTGTAATTTCTTTCGTTACATTCCCTTCGTTCCTTTATTATCAGTATATTTTATTTATTATACATGGGCATTTAATTCCGCTCCAAGACGTGGTGGCGCCCTATCAGCAGCATCAACTATCTAAACATAGGAAATTGCTAGAGTAAGAATTTTGTTTGGATGTTGATTTGTTATTTATTTTTCATCACTTTAACTTTACCGGAGACCCTCACGCTCAAACCGGCGAATTAGCTTGGGCAATATCCTGATTATTCTTCGCTACACAATTTAGGCTGGTGGTGGAGAGTAGTGATAGTCACCTCCGCTCTTTACAGTTGGAACAGAAAGGGGAGGTGACAATATATATAGCCATTGCATCACATGTTTTTAGTAATTTTCCCTAACATTTTTCTTGACTAAGAATATGAATTTCTCTTTAAAAACTGAATTTCTTTCTCTAATTTTCAATATTTACCCTCAATTCCAATATTTCTTTTCTTAATTATTTTCTAAAAAAAATAGAAATTTTCTCCTAGTTTTTCGATCTTTTATGTTTATCACATTACTCCTACTTTCCATTATAATGATCTTTTCAGTACCTCTAATTGTCTTGATTAACAGGTGGTCAAAATTATAAAGTACTTGATCAATAGCATATTTTTACATTTCATACTTTCTTTCGCAATAATTTCTACGTAGTTGATCTTTAATTATTAAAATCTCCACCTAGTCTTGTACCACAAGTTCCGCACATTTTCGTTCTTAAAATACATTTCTTTCAAACTTATTTCAATTATCTTACTACTTCTTATACCTATCGATATAGAAAAACTTTGTTTTCTTTAATGTATGATTTATTTACAACGAATTCTTTCTATTTTCGTAATTTGAGTTTTTATGCGTTTTTAATCGATAATTATCGATTATGATTCCCCATTAATTTTATCCCCCATCCCAGAGCTCATTCCTCCGATCGCGAAATAACACTTCACCTCGAAGCGGACTACACGTACATTTTTGCGCTCCAGGAGTCTGTTCTAAGATTGTCCATGTTCCGGACTTAGAAAATTTCGCCAAGTTCTTGAATATCTTGCGAAGGCTTTTGAGGCGTCGGCCCAGCTAACTAAGTGCGACACTGTCAGCATACAACATCTATCCACGGGCTACTCGCAATTATGCACACGATAACGCCGTCACCCAGCATCCAGGGTCCACTACGTGCTACCTCGGCCTTGCACGCCCGCCTGCATTGTGAATCTCAAGGGTTGTCTTTCGACGCGCCGCCACCCTGTCTGTAATCTCGGCCGCGGAACCTGTCGTCCCCAGCCACGAGGTCGTACGGGATTCAGACGGCTCAAGCGATCTCTTGGAACCCGCATTACCTCTCAGATGAAAGAATTCCTGATTATTTACTTGACTTGAAATTTTAATATCACTTGCACATTATTTTCTGTTCAAGTTAGCAGTGATCCTTACGTATTCAGAGCCATCAGCCGGATACGGTTTATCGGTGCCGATGCTTAGTTTGTGTTAATATTATTTCTAATTATTGTTTCATTATAAGTCGTCTGTTTACAGTGTCGTAAATAAGATCGCACTCTGCGATAGATAGATATTTCATGAACGAGGGAAGTGACATTTCTCGAGTGGAATTTTATTGCGTTGAAACTTCTTATCTCGCTAGAAACCTTGAATCTTTGTATATAAATTATCTATCAATCGTATTTACTTTGACAAAAGTGTTAATTTAGAGTCACAGTTCCAAAGTGCTTCTATTCTTAATTTTGTGCTGTGTAATATCTCGCATATGGACAAAGGTAAGATACGTTGACGTTAAAAGGTGACTTTAACTATATTCATTAATATATATCTACAATACTATATATATATATATATATATACGTATTTATATGTTTGCATATGAATCATAACTCAGTATTACTGAAAAGCCTCAAAATAACATGATCTATCTAACACAGCCACGTTAATTTGTTATTGATTCTGTTGAGCTAAACTCACAATTTATTAAAAAACCAATCAACATAAATGATATTATTTAAAGACTGATAGAAATTTTTAATCTAAATAAGATAATTAATGTCACCTTTACTCAAATTAAAAAAACGGAATTTCATTATTCCCATGATTCTCTGTAATACATTTCTGTGAAATGTAACATACATTATTTAAATGTACATCATCAAATATTGAATTTCAATCAGTTGATTTACACTTTTATTCTAATTATTATTATTACTACTAATTTTTGTACAATATCTATATACAAACATAGTTTCTTTAAAAAAGTATTTTTTATCATATTTCCTGGTGTATGCATTAAAAAATTCATTTTACGCATATCACCATGCGTATCTACAAATGGTAAAACAGAAATTAATTTCTGATTTACAGCGCAATACAGATTGACAAATTTTCATTGCAAACATCTCTGTAAATAGGCATTGAAAAATTCTTTCTTTACTTACCATATAACATGATAAATATTCATAAATGAGATAACAAGCATCCCCCAGTGTCATGTCGCGCATTGAAGTCTCATGCATGACCTGTAGCTTCAATATTTGTTTTTAAATACTGCTGTAGCGCATTATTTAAAAGTCTCACCAAATGTTGAATCATATGATTTATATCACTCTTACACCAATTATTATAAATTTCCTGAACCTCGTAATAACAGGATATAATTTAGTAAAAGTGCGTGTGCCGTGGTTACGTGAAATGTCACGTTCTTAATAAAATGGAAATGAACAAACTTACACATTAAAAAAAATATTTTGTATTGTTTTCTTTATCAACATTCTTCCATGATTTCCTGGAGTTTATATTGCACGATATAACTGATCATATGCAGAACGTAAAAAAATAGCAGACATATTCTGTAGAATTAAATGAGGTGGATTTCCCTGTATTGTCTCAATGCTCCGTGACGTCTCAGACTTTCACGTTCTTACAGATTCCCTTATTTTTTAAAACTTCAAATTCTTCCACGTTTGTGCTAGAGTTTACTAATCCCTCCTCCAGTTTTTTAATAATATGAGTACGAAATTTTGTTACTATTTGTCCAAGCATTTCATTCTGTATAAATAATATACAAATATACATAATTTAGTTTGAAGTTTTAGATTTCGTCCAAGAAGAATCACATTCACTACTTCGATCCCTTATTGCAGTTAATTCCAAAGCCATTTTTCCCCAACTTCCACGCGTAATATGTTGCACGTGACTTTAATCAAGAAAAGATTCACAAAATTCTCTCGACGACTTACCGAATGTTGACATATGCGAAAGCGAATACTGTGGGTCTGCGGTTTCTCTTCGCAATTTCCTTAGCAATAAAATTTCCGAGCTGTCACTTCGGAGAGAAGTAAGGTAATTGGTTCCATCCGGGAGAAGGGGGGGGAAGAGAGGGTCGTTCCCAAATCCGGCGGCTTGGGGGAGGAAATGTGTCCCCTATGAAGTTGCAGCTCAGAGAAATGACATTTTGCAATGTAAGCCTGTGTGTTCCGAAATGGCTGCAAAATTTTATACTTAAAAATATTCAAACACCTGTATTTACCTGGCTGAAAATTGGATTCAAAATCACCAACAGTGAGAATATCTTAATAAATCAGTCTCTACGTACATAATCGTTTTCCTCTGTATTAACACAATTTATTCTCATGAATTCCGAACACCAATAAATCTCTTCAATCAACTGGCGCAAAATTTAGTACTCAGATTCATCTTACAAGGGGTGACCAAAGTTACTACGATTCCAGGAGAAAAATTATCATTACTATTCTCTTACATTAAGTCTAACTTAACTATATCCAAGAAATTACTGTAACATTTATTCTATCCCTAATCATTAAAAAAATACTATTACTTTTCATGTTAAGCTAGCCTGACTAACTAACGATCTAGACATAACGGCTCTCGTATCTCTTATCATTGTTCACCATTAACGTTTTTCTAAGACTCTCTTCCATGCGTCAGCATGTTTTGTGACACTTCTGACCGATTATAAAGTCATTGAGTAGGGACCAAACAATTAAGCTTCAGAGAACCTTATATGATCACTTTATATGATAACATCTATCGAGTTCATTGCCACTTTCCAAAAACAATACTCGAGCCAATTCCTCTCTAACGAGGTAAGTATTCTCTTCTTATAATTTTATGTGACAATAATAATATTTGGAGTAATAAATGCTACGCTCCAATGTAATTACCTTCAAAAGTATCGGATAGCAATGCTTTTCGAACAAATCTTACACTTTAGCCCCTTAAACTTATTTATTTCATATTCAATTCAATATTAAAAGTTAAGCTTTATGTGTTAACATGTAACATCATAGTTCAGACACTGGTTCGTGGTCCTAGCTTCATACAATGATTTGTAGTTTTATTAAAACATCCCTGGGTTTTTGTTACATGTTCATTGCATTGGCGTAGTACGTTCTTGACCCTGCCAAGCAAGAAAGTTTGAATGAATTCAACTCGATACCTTCTGATACGTAAACGAATGTAATAATAATTTTTTTATTAATAATAATTTTTTCAAAGATATAGAATTTCTATCAGCTGTGTATTAAGCACAAAGAATATGGGGAACTTTATTGTATTCTCTCTCTATCCAACCTGCGTGACATCACTTAACTAGGCGAGCTGACACTTCACTTTTTTAAGTAAACTAACTTCCACATTTATTTGAGATATCTATCCGTGTTTTTAATTAGATGTCCTTCAAGTTTTTTTATTTGTCCACGCGTTTTAGTTTCTATAAATAAAATCCATACAACCATTTTGGTTGTAGAGATATGTTACAATATTTTTATTAAATTATAGACTGTTGACAAATTGAGCTGGTTTATTAATTTATCACTGACTGGGGTCAGGTAAATATAACGATTAGTATAAAATTTATTATGACTCTTACCACATTCTTGAAGATCTGCTACTCATGAAAATCTATGGTGAATGATTCTATCTACATATCTAAAAAAAACTTTGTCAGTGTGTGAGTATGTACGTCACTGCTACTGGTTAGAATTTGGCACAAATGTTCCTCGAGGCCCGAAGCTGTCCATAATCTTTAATTCTCTTAAATATACTGAAGTTATATATGTGGGGAAAAAAACGTAATAGTAACATCAAGAACTCTCAAGTTAATTCGGTTTGCCTATATTCTTGATCTATAATACTACATATTTTTGGTGGTTTTTCTGTCTTTAGCAAAGTCCGTACTCAACTTGAAGAAACGAGAAAGGGTTTATTGTCTTTGCATCATGGAGATATCCTTATTTCGGAAGTGGAATAATCTACCCGCCCCCTTTCCCTCTCAGCCACAACACACGGAAAAACTCAATTTTTGAACCCGTGGAACTCGAAAATTAATGATTTTATCAAAATTCTGAGGGCACATGATCGATTGTAAATTTGATTCAGTCCAATTTTGGCTAATTTCTTAGACCTCCAGGAATGGGTCAAAATGACACCTCTCTAAAAAAGATACCATTTTGACTATTTTTCGCCATTTATACAACCTAGGATGGAAAGTAAGTTGGATTTGAAATAAGAAATAGATTTAGGCTGTTGGAAAACATAAAAAGATCTTTTACACGCCCCTCTAGCTAAAAGTAATCCCTCTGGGCCTAAACTATGAATGAATAGTACCCTCAAGTACTGTAATAAACTTATCTTTAACTACATTCCTGCTTTATTATTTACGTGAACCCGAGCAACGCCAGGTACGTCAGCTAGTTCTATTCTAAAATGAATGGGTTGATTAGTATATTAATATTAGTATATATATATAATAATATATTAATATATCAAATTAGTATAGTATATACTATATAAAAAATATAGTACCCTCACCATTACTGCCCAACTTATAATAAGGACACTACCGAAGTATAGAAGACATTGCTGTCATTTATTTGCTATACAAACGTCTATGATTTATACGAGTTTATGAAAACTTTTTAAAGTATATAAAATTATAGATGGACTGTTTTTAAACATTTTTTAATAGTGAAGTGTAATGGGAAATGTTGATGAATTTTTAAATTATGTAATATTTTATTGAAGACGCTATGAATGTTTTCATATGCGAATAAGAATTTATATTCAATATATAGTAGAGTGAAAGTACTTTCCCGTTTTAAGATCAGCCTCATGTAGTCTGTTAACCCAAATAAAATGTGGTTGATCCTGTTGTAGTTTTCCCCCGCAGGCATTTTCTCTCCAGACTGACTGCGCGGCTCACCTGATTCCGACGGGAATGCCTCGTACTCTCTCTGGTTTTTTCGAAGTTCTCACATGCCGAGGCACCTCCGCCTATTTTAGGAGGTGTATGTACTGGGGTTGAAGACCTTGGGCATACTGTAAGAGTCGTTTGCTGATCCCATTGGATCAGTCCACCAACTGCCTCCTAAAACTGGTGGAGACACGGAGAAGGGAATGTTGCAACCCACAGCAAACTCAAGAGAATAGTACCCAATGCCCGACCTACCTGATGCAGGTTTTCTGGGGTTTTGGTGAAACACCGGGCAGGTTCCTTAAACTTCAGCCCAGGGGCCCTAGTCAACCCTTGACTACCTTGCTCTACTTCTGCATCCCCCTCCCTCTTCTATTCCCTTCCTATTCTATTAAAGGGGAGTGCCTGTTTCAGGATCGCCCTCATATAGCCTGTTTACCGAAAAAAAAGTGGTTGATTAGCATAGTGGTAAGAGCGTGCGTGTCATTTTATTGATGAAGAACTGGACTGACATTAAGAGTCTCGTTTTGTTCGGTGTAAAATGTTTTGATTACAAGACTAACATTATAAGTATTGTTTTGTTTTTATGTACAATTATATATAGCTACGTGAAAGTATTACCTTTGTTAAATTAGCTGTTGTGTAAAATGACATTACATTTTGTATAAATGTAGACGTGAAGACGATTAGAACCTCGTAGGTGAAAGCTCCTGTTGAATAATTATTTTTGAAAACTGTAATTTGTTTCATTTACGTAATAATTATAGATAAGTAGAAGTTAGTGACTGGACGCTGTTACGAAAAGTAAACTGTGAAATTTTCTACTTAACTTTGAATCCGTATGGTGATTGTAGAACACTATTTATTTACGCGGTAAAGCTTACTGACTTAACCAATGACTCTTACGTTACCTTTAGTAGTTAGATACTTAAAAGTGTAAGTAAGCTTAACCTCAAGTGAATTGAACGGATATTGTCATTGTTAAAAGGTCTGTCAATATTTGCACAGCTTGAGCGATTCTCGGCAATATCAAAGAAGGCAGGAGACAGAGAAGGTCTTCAGTTAAGGCCCCCGAACAGCACATCTCATTTATCTAAGGGGGCGTCTCTCAGTGCGCTTCTCGCTGACGAGAAATTTCGCGCAAGATATTTCAAAGTGCGGCTTCCTTATTTAATCCACCTTGGCCGCCAGTGTACGCAGAAACCCAATCTTCCTCGTCGCCATAGCAACGTGTCGTAGCAGGGATAAACTTTAGCTCTTCGCACGACGCTTCCCCCGTAAGAAGAAGGGGGGAAAAATATAGATCACGTTCTACCTGCACGTCTCAGATATCACTTGGTGACAAGATCTTTTTCCTAGACAGCTTCATTCAGGTCATCGATTTTAAGAATTGATTAACTTTTTTTCAATTAATAAATATTTCCCAGAGGCAAAAAGTAGTTGAATGATGATGAATTGATATTTATTAGTTGTAATTGAATCTAAGCAAAGAAAGTAATTATAACATATTAGTAAGAAATATATTTGCGGTAAAATAGCAGAAAAACAGTCAGTCTTTCAAAACCAAGAAATGTTAAAATATCCGGTCAAAAATAATGGACATCACTTTCTCAAAATTTCTCCCCGTTCTTTTTTGTAAAATTTTATTGCTCCTTTATTTCAAAATTTATGTCAAATCGTTATTTATATTTTATAAACCAGTTATTTCAAAAGGAATGGGATGTGTTGAAAGATAACTTTTGAAAACCTTTATAAGCATATGGATAATCTATAAGCAATTTCAAAAATCATTTTGTGTCTTAGTTCATTCAGAAAATATTTTTTTCAGATCCTAACTTTAAAATACCATAATACCATTTATTATAATATATATATTTCTTAAAAGTAACAGCGAACCAATAATTATTATGTTTGTATAAAATTTTATAAAATAATTAATCCAATATATTTCGCATTAAGTATATAATATCTGTAAAAAAATTATATGAAAACCATTTGAAATGGATGTTACAGTTATACGAAAAAGTTACAATAAATTTTAAAACCTGGTTAAAATCCGTTGGTCCACGCTTAGAACGAAATATTGCAGGGATGTAAGATGCCATCAACGTCGGGAAGCCATGGAGTGATGTTAATTATACAAAGTCATCAGATCTGACACAGATCCTGCTATGGAGAGCAGACAATTCTCCGAGTACCACTTTCTTTTACGAAGCAAAGGTCTAACATGTTGTGGTTTTCACCCTTTCTCAACCATTTTGCGTAGATGCATTCCGAAACAGTAGCAGGCGAAAGCTGACTAGCTTCGACTTTTCCGAGACGTTAGTTCCCAGATCATAACAATCACCTTTGTCAATGTCTGTGGATTTATCCATTTTTGTAACGTATATAATTATTCATTGTCTCTGCTTGTCTTTTATAATTTCGTTGCTGAGCAACATGCCCGCTGATTCACAAAGCGGTAAGGTATTGATCATAATGTTTTGGGCCTTCAGTCAACAGTATCAACAAATTTGAAAAATTTTAAAGAAACCTTGTGAACACCCTTAAAGGAAAATTAATCCGTTGCTTAATTTTTACACATATGTTATCACACTCATAAACGCAACTGATGAAGTCTTGAATTTCTGGATATGATCAAAACAGAGAATGAAATTTCTAATTTACTAAAGAAGACCATAATTAACTTTGACCATTTTACTTGATTTACATCTCTGTACTTTTTTCTTATGTACTGAATTAGTTATTGAATTGTATTTATTATTCAATTGTATTTATTATTCAATTATATTTATTATTGAATTGTATTTATTATTACTACAGGTGGGCATTTTCCCGGTGGCAGTATTGATAAAATTAAAGTACAAACATAAATATTGTTAAATTAAAAGGACAAATATAAATTACAGAAAAAAATTAAAAATACAATTTTAAAATATTTTACGTCCCTTTTTTACAAAATAAGCACCTAGTTTTTCAGTGTTTCTAACTTCTTTTTGAAAACATTTGTATTCCTAGGGGAAGCCTCTAGTATCCTTGCAGGCAAATCATTCCAGTCCCTTATTGCCCTGTTTAGCAAGGAATATTTGCCGTCATCCGTTCTTTGGTCCCTTTCCTTTATTTTGTAATTATGGTCATTATTTCTGACCAGGCCGGTTCGTCCTTGTAAGCTTTGTAGAGTGCCCCCAAGTCTAGTCTTTTTCCTCCTATCACCGAGTGGCTCCCATTTAGTTTCGCTCCCACACAAAACCCCAGCCCGTTTCTGAATTTTATCTAGGGCATTTATGTGCTCCGCTCTGTAAGGATCACAATTTGCTGCCCCGTATTCTTAATAGGTCTAACTAGATTAGTGTAAGCAGTTACCTTGGCATATCTTGTACTTTTCTTCAATATCATGTTTATGAAGTGTAGCGACCTCCATCCCTAAGGCGCTACTAAGTTTACGTGTTCGTCCCACTTTAATTTCTTATTAAAAGTTACACCTAGATATTTACACGTTTCAACAAGTGGCCCTTTTTCGTTTCCTATTTTATATTCCCCGTGGATGAGCATTTCCTTTTTAGTAAAAATAATTGTTTTACTCTTAGATGGATTTATTTTCATCTTATTCATTTCTGTCCATTGATATATCTTATCTAAATCTGCTTGTAGAGCCATTTCATCAATTATAATCTCTATAATATTGTAAATTATGCAGTTTTCCACAAACAATTTAATTTTAGAATCTATTCTCGTCGACAGGTCATTCACAAAAGACAAGAACATTATTGGCCCGATTATACTTCCATGCGGTACACAGGATGTAATTTATATTGGATCAGATAGTTCTTCATTTACCCGGACTGGAAGTACGCGATTGTTCAAAAATTCCCTAATGCATTCAATTAAGCGATTATCTATTCCGATTCCTTAAGTTTAGCTATCAAAATATTCTGTGGAACTACATCGAAAGCCTTGGAGAAATCCATAACTACGGCTTCTATTCTTCCTCCATCATCGACAATGTCCGCAATATCCTGACACACCGTCGCACGAATATACCGGTCTAAACCCATGTTGTCCAGGATACATCCATCCCATCACTTCCCAATGTTCAACAATCAAGCGTTCTAATTGTTTGCATACCCGACGTAAAACTCACTGGCCTGTAGTTGCAAGTTTCCGCCCTCCATCCCGATTTGTATATTGGCACTACTGTCGCGATATTCCAGTCGGATGGAACATTAGTATTGTTGATCAAATTTTCAAATAGTCGTGTTAGGTACGTAACCATGGCTTCTCCCCCTAACTTTATCACCTCCAGAAATACTATCTGGTCCTACTGTTTTATGAGGCTTAATTTTCTGGATATTCCGTCTTAGTATGTTAGTTTTAATTTTAAATTTGGACGTGTTATTAGAGATTGTGTGTCTACACGATGGTACGATATCTTTTTGGCGAAAATTGTACCAAAGTATTTTGCAAATCTGTCTGCCTTTTTTTATCTTGTATAATAATATAGTTTTATCGCCCCTTAATGGTGGCGATAATATATAATCAGACTGCATATTTTCCTACCATTATTTTACATAAAAGTTTCCATTATGTTATCATCCACAATTCATCTGAAATCAAAATATGTTATTTGACTCGATATTGGAACTTTAATAGAACACAAATCCATTTGTTTCGCGAGTTAATAATTGAAATCACGCGAAAAAATACATTGCGATAGAATAACTAACGAATACACGAATTATAACAGGAACATTCATTTCAACCAGTATTATTTGAAAACGAGCTCACTAGAAGCCAATGTGAAACAAAAAATTTCCACAGTGTACATTTGATACGATCGCAGCTGAAACTTGACAAGCTGAAGAGTTTCCCAAGAGCTGTATTGACTCCGTAACAGACGCTCCTTCAGAACAAAGTAAGGAGCTTTAAAAAGAGTTTGATAACACAATTCTGTGAGTTTCAGTGTGTTTCTCGGAACTACGGAACCTTCTAACAGAACAAAAGCTGTAAGAGACACAGACGACTCTGTTAACGTCCCGAGAATAAAGGACGATCTTTCATTACCGTATTTTAAGATAATTTGGTCCCCCGTTTTGTTCATCGAGACGATGCGTTAAATGATACAAAATCAAATAATTATAAGTTGCTTCTTCAAATAATGTTCCTGTAAGATCTTTAACTACCCAGGTGGCTTGAAAAAGCCACGTAACTTACATTGGGAATTCAGGGATCAAGTTTTAACTGCGACAAACGTTACAAAGCGTTTAAGAAGTTATGTCTATTTAGAATACAAAGATCCTCAATCAATAGGCTGCATCTTCAACCAGGAGACGATGAATGCGATCGCTTTGCGACTTAAACGAAACTCGTTATCAAGAAAATCTCAAGAAGGAAAATAACACGGAGCTTTACAAAACAACGAAAGTAAACCTGGAAATTCAAGGAATAGAGATTCAAAAGCTGCTCTCGAAAAAGAAATTATATCTACCACGTTCAGTAAATGTATGAGTGAAATATATGGTGAATTACTAACGACAAGAGACGAAATTGACTGAAATACAGCAAGCATATCACCAGGTAAGATTTCCTTCTAGAACCATTACTTTTACTTTTTAATAACGTTAAAATTTACTTGTGATATTTCCATGAATGTAAGGCTAACGATTTGATATATGACACCATTAGTTTAAATATGAGAATAGAAGTTTGAACATTATCTGCATAATAAAAGAATTTCTTTTTGTCTCTACCATCCCTAGTTATTACGCTCTCAACAGCAGAATTCATTAAATTCCTTCAAAATATTAAAAATTAACTAGATACCCGGCGTTGCCGAGTATTTATTTATATTAACCCGCTACAGTATTCGATTAGTGGTTGCACTGGTATCTTAATTAAGTACTGCAAATTACTCTAATAAGCCAGTTCATTTAATTTTCTACATTATTAATAGATACAAAAATATTAACCAATAATGCACGTTTAAAACTTTCCGCCCCGCCCATCCTGCCTCCTCCACCCCCGACCCTAAGGGGCATGCCAACAATATTTGATCGAAATTTGAATGATAATCGTGCGATTATATTAACGTAATCTTTCGAGTCTCGAAGAAAATACGAACATAATTCGATCATAATAGCTGGACTACATTACTATTGTAAGCGTAAATTTGTTTTACATCCTATTGGATAAGTACTGAAGTTAAATTTTAGTCACACGTTAAATGTCAAAATTAAACTAAGTGAAGCCTTAATCGGGTTTCAACACCAATCTCGATAGTTTTCTTCACACCTCGCATGCTGTAATGTGTTAAAATTATACACAAATTTTGTCGGGGGAAATACTATCAATGTAATTGTTTTCATAAAGTATTTATTCGACTCTGATATAGGCCATTTTTACATATTTAAAACTTTTCACCCCATGCACCCCCACCCCTGGCATTGGTAGCCGTGTCTTACCTTCACAGTGTTTTCTTTCCCGTCGCGAGGAACACACAAACAATTATTTTATCAAATTTCTCCATCTGTTAAATTCGTGAAAGTTTGTTTTACCATCTTGATTCCCGTCTTACGGGATAAACTGCACATAAATCACATACTAAATACCATAATCAAACTCTTAAAGCGTCGGGGAAAATACCGTCAAAGGAATTAACCATGAATAATATTTATTCCTCGTTAAAATGGGCCTTTTTTTAAATCAAACAATTTCCACAACTTTGTATCTGTGTCTTACAAGCACAAAGTTTATTTTGAGTAGTGAGTAACAAGCGAGCAAAATTGTATCGAAATTGATCCATCCCTTAATGATTGTACGAGAAGTTTGTTTTCACCTTCCATTCCCATATTAGGGATTGAACTGTAACTTAAATCGGATTTTAAATGTCAGAACAAAACTCACATTACACTGGTTCAGAGTCCAATCTCAAGCACACCCCCGCACCACCCCCACCTCTATGATGCATGGAGTTGAAATTATACGCAAACAGCATTGGCGAACACACGGTCAAATTAATTTACCCGGAAAAATATTTACATGATGGATATATTGGGGTGGTAACCAATTCTCATTTTCGGTTCACAAAGAAATCGTGGACAAAATTTGGTCTAAACTGAGTTAAGCTTAAGATTTTTATACGGAACATACATACACACAATTTTCTGATCGCGCGATACTAGTCTTCATTAAAAATACAAATTAATTTCTGCTGTATTTTCTTCGGAATGGTAGCAACTGTAAGGAACACAAATAGTAGTTAAACAAGCTTCTATTATTACGTTTTCTGCTATAGAACGCCTCGTTTTATTACAACTCTCTGGCCGTTTGTTCAACCTGCGGCTTAATGAACAAATTATTTCCCCGAAACGGTGTCTATGGGCATAAAAAGCGAAAGTTGGTGAGCCGAATTGAGGCCGGGAAACAATTTTAACTTCCTCGGTTCCGCTAACAATTACGAAGTGGAATTAATTGCTGGGGAGTCGTCGGAAGTGCAGACTTTTTCAGCCGTTACAGCGCCCACACTTGAGCCCTAATTGATTTTCTAATTACAGCTTGCTAAGGGCGGCCGATTAATCGAGTGGAAGCACTCGGAACAGACGAATCTTCTCTTCTGTGGACAGATTATGATTCTCGGACATTGAGAACGTCTCTCAGATTTTGATGAAAACGACGGCGTAGAGCACGTCCGACAATTTTCTTTCATCAGTGTAATGCGTTGTTTGTTTGCTAACGAGTCAGGCGTTCCTAGGGTGTGAAAAGGAAAACAGTTTTATAGAACAACGGATAATTGTGTTAGTCGGACTAAAGGTCGAAATGGGGCCAGTTTACAAGGAAAGACGAATGAAGCAATCTCCAGTTACGTAAGTCTATTTTGTAGTATATACCGAGGTAATTGAATTCGTATTTAATGAATTGCGTAAATAAGTAACTTACGTGACTGGAACAGATCTCCACAAGAAAATCACGTATCTATAACTACCATCAATAATCTAGAAGCTTATAATCAAACAAACCAATATAAAGGATTGTCAAAGTGTATATATATATAGTCAGCATTCACGTAAATGTGCTTTTAATATGTCATAACATTTCATCGATGATACTATATACATACAATAATAGGATCAAGCAATTCGGTGAATTAACGACGTTCCTGCGATGTAAAAATAAGAAATATTTAACGATAGTTGATCACGTGAACCCATGTGACATCGCAGACTAGATCCAGTGATTAGAGTAAAAGAGTTAGGGACAACCTTTGTCGCCGTAGAAAGTTGCTTCGTAAATAAAGTGAGTTTAGATTCAAGGTATATTTATTCACCATAGAATTAGACTTAAAAATTACGTAAAAGTAAACGAAAGATTTCAACCTACTTCACCACAATTAAATATCATGAATTTGTAATCAGTTTTGCTGTAGCTGAAGATACTACGTAGGAATAAATTACAAAATTGTCAAAATAAAGACAATAAATTAAGGATAGTATAAATACCAATCAACGTTTCCGCTAGTCTTGTAGCTTTCGTCAGATATGGATAAACATAAGAACAATGGGAAAATCAGGACGAACAAATTGTTAAAATCGCGTTTGTTGAATAAACTAAATACAATACTTTTTGACAAATTTGTATGTCCCTAAAATATTTACAAAGATTATAAATAAAAAGCTATTCAACTTTAAATTTGTTTTTGTTTTTTGTAAATGATGTATATGTTTCAAAGATGTAAATGCTAAACGTATTCAATAACAAAGTCAACCTTTCATTAAGTTGCTGTGACGCGTATAAATTATCGTTGTATATTTTATTTTATTTATTTAAATTAATTTATAATATTAAGCTTTCCGTACGAAGTTTCCATAAAGAAAACATCCTGAGATGTTCGCAAGGCACCTTTCTGGGGTAAACCCGGTAAACTAACAAAGTCATAAACTTGAAGCCTGACAGGCGCCTGAGGAGTCTCGGTCCTTTGACTGGAAAGATTTTGCGACTCGGCGAAAAGCCCAGGTCAGCCAAGGTCAGCAATTTCGTTGACCCAAAACATGGCTAGGGTGGCTCCTCCCAGATTTTGTTTTTTGGAGAGGAAGGGTAGGGACGCAAACCCCATTGGAGGACCTGGGGAAGATCGGAAAAGCAGGGATACCAATGAGGTTTTTCGGAGACGCGAGTTGGAGGTGGGAAGGACCTCGAAAAGAGATTCGGAAAGTAGAAGAGCTATCGAGATGGTTAGTCGGACTGGTTGGCTTCAATGAATCAGAGAGGAGAGGCAGTCTGGTTCCAAGTGTCACAAGGAAACTTAAGTGGAGTCACGTTTCCTGAACCACATCAGAGGCCTGCCTGCTTGATATTCCGACCCGGAAGCTTCCTTTGCGTTGAATCCAGGATTTCCGGTCAACCAGGAAACGTGGAGAGGATGAATGAAAAGTTACAAACAAAAGGCAATAATCTCTTGCTGCTATGCGTATAAACACGTCCTACAGTGTATTAACTAAATTCTCTTGCTATGTTATTTCTTTGGTTAGGGCTCAGCTGGGCAAATAAAATTCATTAAAACTAATTAATTCTAAATATTGTAATTTATTGAATCTGTTACATTTGTTAATAAAAAACTGTTTTAAATGTCGAAGTTGAGTTTTATTTGCGCCCACCCATTTAAATATATACCTAAATTCTTTAATATATTTATAAATTAAAAATCAAAGAAAAACACTTTACATTTCACTCCGTATCAGAAACGTCGTCGGTTTTCTCAGAACGTGTATCATACACATTTTTTTATATTTATCAGGGATTAAACTGTTCATCGTGGTCGCGCAGACTGGGCTTAAGACTACTGGGGAATCGATACGCAGAGCACGTAGCACTCCAAGTTCGGAATGTGCTACGCAAGAACGCTTTAACATGGATGTAATTGAATGATGTATTATCTTTGAAACTAAAATATATAGCCTTATAATTTAATGCGATTATAATAAGTATATATATATATAGTAAGGTTTGGTGTATTAACTTTTATTTCCCATGTTTTTACGTTCAGCGTATATTTAACATCAGTTTTAAAGTAATAAAGACCAACTCGCAACATAAATAATACTTCCACAGGATAGGGAATAATTAATATTCAAACAAAATATTTAAATAACAGAACAGGGCAATAAATTTATTTACACAAACTTTACAATCAAAAATATCTTGATGTTAATGCCACAGATTTGAGTGTATTTAAAATATCACACGAAAGCTTCAAGAAACTAGTCTTGGTCTGATGTTGTTTTGAGAAAAAGATTTTTTTTCTTCGGGGAATTTAGAGGAAGTGAAAACATCGCAGTGAAAGTTTGAAGTCTGAATAAAATTATACTAGGCTGATGCACTTTTTAGAAGGAAATTGAAATCGTAATAAACAAGTTTCAATAGTCTTACAGTTTTGGTGAAATCTGGATGTCCTCCGGGTTGCTTGCACGCACAGGCTGGATCTCCTAGTTGGCCAGGTTGCGTACACGCACGGTTCGTGTACTCAGGAAGCGGGTGCGTCCACCGGGCTTCGGTTCTGCAGTGCCTCGGAGTTGATCTTCGTAGTTTGCAGCAGGCACACACAGTTTCGTGTACACAAATACCGGCCACCCGTCGTAATTTTTCTGAAATTTTTGTTAGTTCAAATTCTAACCTGCAGACTGAAAGAGATTTGTTAGCCCAAGTTTCGTCCCCGGATGCCACACGAAGACTGATTATCCTTGATCTGTCTCTAACTACACAGCTTCCATCACATAGTCTTTATATCCAATCAAAAATTTAAAAGGTTTTACACGAAATCATTTTTTATTTCGTTACACTCACAGACATACTACAGCCCGGGGACCCTTGTCAATCCTTTCTCTACCTTCCATATCCTCTCTTTTCAATTCCGTTCCTATTCTATTAAAGGTAAGTTGTCTTCCCCCCCCCTAAACAAACAAAGGGTAAGCCTCGCTACACTCTGACACATTTTAGACATTATATTGTGAATGATTCGGCGATTTGCGTAGTGAAATTAGCAATCCAAAATGCTTTAACATAGCTGCAATTTACATAGTCCCAAAAAGTCCAAATAAATTAAATAAAATTTAGGAAAAGAAAAGGATTTTTATTATCTCTTCATCATCAATATTAAAGGTTCAAACAATCCAATGCATTCAACCTGTGGAGAACTCAGACAACCACAATCTTCATTACGAAAGGAATTGACTAGAGTGATAAGGTGGACTGGTTAAAGAACGATAAGTGAACAAATCGATTAATGCATTTTCTTAAATGCAGATCTGATAAGAAATTGATTTATTTGTATGGTAATGACTTTGTATGTAGGATGAATATGACAGTTTAAGCTGTCAAAAGCTACCGTTGTAATAAATTAATTCTTTAAAAAACTATAACCATTACAGAGTTTTTGAATTACGTCTTTATCATCAACATTAAAAGGTTTTTTTGTTTGGGTAAACAGGCTACATGAGGTTGATCCTGAAACAGGCAGCTCCCCTTTAATAGCATAGAAAGGGAATTGAAAAGGGGGTATGCGGAAGATAGAGCAAGGTCAAACAACTCAATTTATAAATATTTATAAATCCATTGAATAGCCGCGTGAAAGTCGGCGTGAAAACCAACTGTGAGTTACAAGTCCTATTAGGCGTCCCTAGAATATCCATCTGACTTACTGTATTATTATAAGCGTAATTTTAGCAGCATGAGAGATAGAGGGGGGAGAGTATTCTCAATCAATCTATTGTTTCAGCATGATTCGCGACGTAATTAACCTATTTATAACACCCTGAGAAGTAATAAACTTCTTTGAATCGTCGATACGATGTATACGTAATTTGAATTTATTTGTCGCGTCAGGTAAATTTTAATATTTAGTAATTACTCATTTTTAAAAGCAAATTAAATAAATGTAATTTATCACAATAAATATAATTGAAATATCTGTCTGTATGGAAGTTTGTATCAAATGGCTCCGAAACGTGTGTAGGCGGTACCTGCTCAAAACCAACTGCCAGTTATAAGGTTTGTCCTGAAGCTTTCATAAATAAATGAAACCGTTATTTTTATACATTCAATGAATTCAACTTTCTCAATATTCTGGACCTGTTGTTTCGTTTTTAGAGAAAAGTAAAAAGAGCTATTTCCGCGCGAACGAAGTCGCGGGCATAGCTAGTTGAAAATAATAATCATCATCTGACAACTGTGGAGTTGAATTCTACTAAAACGTTGTGTTATAATTAAAAAAATTGAACCGGTTGATAAACTTAGAATTATTTATCATATTGAAACACGCTTTCACTGCTTAAATTGGCTTTAAATATAATTTATGCGTTATAATTCGCCACCCCGTTTTAATATAATCGTATTTATTTTGTTTCTCGTAACTCTGAATAATTTCCTTCAAGTGCTCTCAATAGTCATTTAATATAATATTTTTGTAAACTATGTGCCTTAACATGAAATAGTTGCAGACTATTTTTTATTTTTTATAGTATATATTACATTAATTTTCACACAAGTTAGTTACACACTTCTCAATGAAAAATATCTTGATGTTAGTACATTATTTATAATATATTAAAAATGTTAATAAAAATTAGTTGATGTAGTATTAACCACTGAACGAAAAGAAATAGTAGTATCCCTAGAATAAAACTAACTACCTGAGTGTATCAGGGTAGGTATCTATTAACAATAATTGCAGCCTGCAGACATCAGCAACTCTCCTTACACCCGCCTACCGCAGGCCTACTTTTGCTATATATTTGACCACTATGAGTTGATTTTAATGGTACTGTTCCAGGGAAACTGTAATGGCTGCCTGAAACTGCTTATTACGGAGCCATATCCATTAGTACGGCGCGTTCCCACAATTATCCAGCTACGCAAAAAGAGTCTACATTGTTATCGAACACTATCAAGTGCTTCTCGTTATCGGTTTTCGAATGCCATTAAATATTTCTCGTTTATGCCTTTCGCATCAGCGGCTTTCCAATTTAATTTTTTTGCTGAAAGCGTTCGACTTCAAGTGATTTTCGTACGAGACTAATTAATGAAATAATTTTCACACGATCTAAACAAAAAAAACTTATTTTCTTGATAATATGGTTTCTAGTAACGAGTAAACTAATGAAAAATGTTATTTTAGTTTCTTTTTTACCGCTCTGCGGTAATTTACTTATTCCTCATTGCCTCCATTACCTTTCTTGATTATATTCCTACTGGCAAATTTAACTAATTTGAAAACAAAATGAATTAAAATATAGAAAACCTGAAAATGATACATGCATACATAAATGAACGTATAAACTAATAATAATGGTGACCATTCACGGGTTTTAAATTGTAATTTGATTATTTAATCCAAGGAAATTAACCATTAACCTGAATTTAGAATTACATACGTTGTTTCATGTTATATCTCGACTTAAAATAAACTTGACAGTAATTAAAACCCCACTGATTACAGGTTAACACATTAACAGACTTTTTATATTTTATATTACGCGATAAGTGTATAAACGTATTTATCTCTAGATGAATATTTTAACTAAAACTAATTTATGGCTGGTAGATAGAAATAATTGCTTTTTGCGTTCCTTTAATCGATATCTTTGAAAGGCTAAGCAATACAACTGACTTATAATATTCTCTCCTTATGTTTTACTAAAGACAGCTAAAACATTAAACAACTGTGCCGTGACCCAATACTGTCTTTTAATAAACACACAATTGTTTTAACTCTTTTTTTGATGAACTAAACAGTGCTCACAATTTTTCGTATTAAAACTTAAGATAGTGGGAAGTCGTTTTACTCTTTTTAAAGCTCCACTGCAGTTGATCCTCCACACTTATTAAATTTTCCAATAATGATGTATTTATATACATAAAACTTGATAAACGACGTACATAAGGTAATAAGCAATAGATCTATTCTCTCATATTGATCGTAAACAAGGTAGAATATATAAATAATTATTATAATTCACATTAATATACATATTCCATTTTTTATTCAAGTTCTCTATCAGATTAAAATTTATATGCTCTCTTCTGTGAAACACTAAACTGTGGAGTTAGAACTCAAAACAAAAAAGAATACGGATATACACTTATTTTGGGAAATTTCATGCGCATAACTATATATGTTGATAATTTAAAAACTATAAAGAAATAAATCACGTTTATGTTGCTGTGACAGTCCAATATCCCTTCGAAAAAGGAAAAAGAGTTTTAAATGAATGGGATACAACAGTATCGTAGGAAATAGTATTTCATTAGTTAACTACTGTAAATCGTCAGGTGTCCGGATTTATCTTCTATTTAAGTGCTTGAATTGTCTGTTTCGCGGAATGGTTAACACCATTAAAACAACAGTTCCAATAACACTTTTAATGCCCGAGGAATTTTTGCATCGGCTCAATAAATCGTAATGGGCTCCATAATCCCTTGTAAAGGCAAGTGGTGTTAACGTTGCTGAATGAAGATATATCAGTATTGGGCGTCGTCATCATATGTATGTTCGACACTAAGAAGTCTCTAACAAATAGTGAAGCTTAATGTTGTTTTGTTTGGTGGAGGGGGCTGACAGGCTACGTAAGGCGATTTTGTGTTCCTGATGATGATGTTGTTCCTGAATCAGGCAACTCCCCTGTAATAGCAACACTATATGAAGAATTAGACTGCAGGAAACGTAGGTACTGATACGAAGTAATTGTGTTTGGCCCTTTTTTGAACGTAGCAGTAGAAGGTGACACGCCGGGATATTTCCATGCTCGATTTTTCTTGGGAGGGAGTTCGAATTTCTTACCTTGGTTTTTCATAAACATAACAAACGTGCATACGATTATACAGCTTACTGTGATAAATAATTTAATTCTTGATATGATAAAACAGATTAGTCACAGTCCAAACAATTGGTTATTTAAAGAAACCAGGAAAATAAATGTCCGACATCTCGGCTTCACCATACATTCCATTTTAATCCGTACAACCCTGTATATGCTAAATATAGCTTACCAGGGGAAAATTGCTCTGAAGGAAAAAAAAACTTACTGCTGTTTACCCCCTAACGTATGCGTCCAGTTCATTATATTGGTTCATATTAATGAATGCAGGATAGTGGGGGATTTTCATCGCCCTAAAAAAACCTTCAGTTAATTTGAATAAAATCTGGTTGTTGTCTGGATTATATTTTCGGTAGTCCTGAAAGGTGTCATGCAAAAATTTACATTCCCATACAATGTGATAAGGTGTTTCATCTTCCTGTTTGCAGAAAGAACAATAAATTTAACTGTTTTGATTTAGAATTGTATGGTCCGTATCCAGAGAAAATCCTAACTACTTCTTTTGTTGGAGTTATAAAGCTGCGTTGTAATCGTGATTCAACCGTGGGTATTAATTTCTTTGACTGAAGGCATTTTTCAATTTTGTCTCATCTGGTTTGCCATTCTTTCATCAGCCAATCTTTACATATATCTTTGGATTCTACAGATTTGTTGGTAATTTGGTGGACGATGTTTGGCTTTAAATGGTACAGTGCTGTTCGCTGGCGGGCAGTCAAGTCTATTGTAGAAATGTCAGTAATGATCTGGCTTCACCATACAAGAGCAAATGGAAATAGAACACCTGAAGACTCCACTCTTGTTGGCCTTAGAAGCTGGATTCCACGTGTAGCGGAGAACGGCAACACCAGTTGTTCAGAGTCGTCAGAAAATGGCTGGGACTCGCGCCTTGGAATGCGGTCCACATTGCATAGATAAATATCCCGCTTGACGAAGAGGCGGAGTGACTGCCAACCGAAATGGTACAGTACCGTTTCAATCTACCTCCACCGCAACGCTAATGTTGAGCATGAATATATTTCTCTAATGCATTATCTTTCCACTGACTCCATTACAGCCGGATTGTATTTCTTTACATTTGTAAGTGATCGTTAAAAATATTGAAAATAATTTCTGATCCCGCCGACTATGAAATGCGTTCTGTAATACGGGTTTTGAACACAAATAATGTAAAGTCAATTGAAATTCATCGTTAACATGTATAGCTTGATTGATAAAACGTAATGACAGATGGAATGGTGAGAAAATAGGTTAGGTAAATCTATGATGGACGAACCAATGTTCATGACGAATCATGGAGGAAACTGCCTTCTGTTGTCGATGATAGTTTGGTCGAAAAAGTTATTGAGAAAATTCGTGAAAACAGACAGACAGACAGACAGTTAGAATACTCTGTGATGAAAAAACTGTTTTTCATGAGGTTTAAAGAAATCGCTTAAATTATCGCAAATTGTGTTCAAAAGTGGTTGTCTTCTCCGACGACATCTTTCCGGGAAGAAGGCATACATAAGTTGGTTTCCCGAAAAGACAAATAGAAAAATATCTTAAAAATGCTAAAGAATTATTTTTGAAAAATATTTTTTATGAGCTTTTCTCCAAAATGGTACTTACTTTCCGTACACTCCTCGTAATAGATTGACAAATCAGACTCTGATGAAACTTTTCAACAACATGAAATAAATTATTATGATACAATTAATATATACTACTTGTATTAGGTTGGCAAAGACAATCAATCACACGTCTGCCTCTTATATGCTTATGTTATTCATTAATCGTATTGAGCCATATCTGCGTGCAACCACATAAAGACAAAGAATACAGAAGAGAACGCAGAAAATATTTATTTCAACTACAATTAATGATAAATTCGCTTCATGTGCAGTTCAGGAAATTTAGCTAGTCGTGTGTCATGGACAACTCCGCCCATATTGAAGTGGGGGTAGACATCAGATCATTATTATTATTATTATTATTATTAAATCAGCTTTGATATCATTTGCTCAGTATTGCGGTAGATGCTGAGGAACAGAGGCAATTATGAATAATATTAAAATTGAATAAAAATAAATGAACAAAACAAACAATTGTGAAATAGGCATGCAACTTTTCACATTTCCTTTGAATATTGATGTCGCCTAGAATAGTTGGTTGAATGTTGTCGTCTGACGTCATGGAGTTGTCCTTCAGTGAAATTGTTTGTGGCTTGATAGCCTATGTATCACAGCCAGAAAGCCTGGCAATTGTGACGGGAATGCAATCATATGTCTCCCAAGATTAACAAACCGCTAGTGCCTTTATGGTACTAGTACATCACACTATATTAACTGGCGAAAATTCCTCACAACAGTCCTAGTACATCTCTCCAGATTAACAGATAAGAACTAACTATAACAGTCGCCCTATATCTCATCTCCCCCAACTAACAGCCTCCAACACACTGCACTTGCTTAGGATACAAAGTTTATGTATCCACTGCTTCTCTCCCCCAATGCAAAAGTAGTTATAAGTTAGCCTCTTTCAGACGACGAAACGTGTACAAACATTCGCTTGACCAAATTAGCAGTTGGCAGCGCCGTAAAGAGCCTTAATCCTTATCGACTGTAAGGTGAACACATCCAACTCAACGAACTTACGCGTATTTTCTCTCAAATAAACAATAATATTTTTTAAACTTATTTAGTAACAAGACAGGAATTTTTATTAAAAATAATTAGAACCGTTTTGATGTATAGCTGAAGGTTCATTTATTGTCCTATGCAACGCAAAATGTGTAACATTTTCCATGCCTATTAACGTTTCAAAATCTCAAATTTCATTTTTTCCATTATCCAAAAAAAATGATTTCTTACAATCATTCTTAATTTGGACCATTATGTCACAATGTTACACCAAACTTCTGAATTATCCTGTGTATTATTTATAGCTCAGTCTTTTAAGCCCTAATTACAAAGTTTAACGCTTTCAGCTCTATATGGGCAGCAGAACAAATGTCTTATTTCTATAACACGACAAAATAGTTTATGTTAACACCAATCATTTCAATTCCTATATAATTCCCACGTTATACGTTTTGTGCTTCGTAAATACACATTTTCTTCTTTTTAGATTCAATTAATTTTTCCAAATTCATTAGAAAAAAAATTTCTAATGTGGGATATTTGGTTTCTGTATCCGAGGTATGTGGCATATCGGGTGTACCAGGAAACAATTCGTCCTTAGCCCATTGTTTTTGGGCATTGAAATAATGAATAGTGCATTGTCGGCAAGAAGCAACACTTTCTTTTTCGCCAAATGGGGACGTTTTCTGCAAACTTTATTATGTGAAAGACCATTACAGTGCTCTTAACTCAGGCCCTCGTAATGAACTGCATGTCCATTCAAAAATGAAGCCCTATAGCTTAATTATTGTACTAAAACGTACAAAATACACTTAAAATAAAATATACTAATAAAAAAAAGTTAAGAAGAAATAATGATTATTTCACATCCTATTAAATTTACATGTTTTATACAAAATACTAATCTTACACCATTACAATTTTCAGTGTAATAATTACTCTCGAAGAGTCAATATGAAACAATTTTCGAATTGAACCAATGTAACCCTTTTTATGTTCCACATACTCCAAACAACCATAATTCCATTTGTCATGAGACTATAATACAAATGAAGTGAAATAACAATTGAATGAAGTGAAATAACACAAGCGGCCTCACATATCACAGATTAATTTGGTAATGTATCAAAGAGTATGTCTTTAACACTTGATTAAATCACTCAAATGCTGCAGTTGACGTATTTCGAAAGAAATCACGATGACTAATATTTTGTCGCATCAACAGATAATATCATTAGCGACTGCTTTAATATTTTGGGGATATTATTTTCATTGTAAGGGTTACTCGATTTTGGAACACAAGTACGCAAACAAACACCCAATAAATTGCCAGAAATCGAACCCGGTTCGAGGCAGTGACGCTGGCCACTATACTACAGAATCCGGCCACCAATATTTTCCAAGTTTACAAATTCACTGATTGCGTTAAGTATTGAGTACTGTCAACCAAACACTAAATAATATAGCGTCCTAAAACTTATTCTGATTAAGATTGGTACTTTTAACTTCGCCTTCTTAAACTTTTTACTGAAAGCCAAAATAATTTTAAACGATCCCCAATATGATTAAATAAGTATATTTAATATAGCTGACATAAAATTAATAGAATCTACAATGTCGATAACATAAGGAATGATCAATATGAACCCATACTTTGTCAATTATATATTTATTAGAAGCAGTAAACTTTCGTAACTATAATTTTTTTCTTGAACACTTTTATAACAACATTCAAATATTATCAACGTCAAAAAATATAAATAGTATGGATTAGCTTTTTTATTTTCACATAAATAATTAAATCTAGGCACGACTTCAGTTAGTGCAAGTTATAATATATTTTAATGTTTATTAATTCTCTAATATTTTTATTTTATGTGTAAAGCCGTTTCACATAAGTACGCTGTAGTGCCAATTCCTATAGTTATAGATATTCTGATTTGATCTAAAACCAAATTCATGTATTGGTCTTCGTCACAAGTTCTACAAATTTTTGGGCTCTTAAACACAAGATTGAATATTTAATTGCTGCAGTTCATAGAAATGTTACATTGTAACAACATATCACAAGGCTCTTATATTACTGAGTATATTATTTTAATTTATAGCTTTTGCGTAGCATTTATACTACTTTTAAAAATGTATTTATAATTACCAATTTTTTGCGACCCCCGTTCAGTAACTTCGTGACCTCCGGTCGCGACTCACAGTTTCATAATCGCTACAGAAACATTTGTTTCTCAGACAGCCACAGGTACCACATCACAGAGATCCTGGGTTTCAATCCCAGCGGGGTCATGGATGTCTGTGTTCGCCATGGTCATGGGAACAAAGGTTGAGACTGAAGGAGAAACGATACGCCAACAACATGCAACTCAAAGTTCGGAATGTGTCGTGGAATATGGCAGTCCGCAGTCGGTGCAAGTCTTCAAGGACTACAGAGCTAATAAAATACGAGGACCAGTCAAATATAAATGGGAATTTTCTTATCAAGCCTAGTAGAAGAGTCAGAGGGCCCGGCCGCTTTATCAAGAATTTCGTGTCTCTCCACTCCACTACCGCACACACTGCCGATTCATTCTCGGTTGATACTAGAGCAATGAATGAGCAAGAAGTTCCTTCTTCCGTTGCGCAAAGGATTATTATAAAATATTTGACGAGAGAAGGATTGAGACCTTCAGAAATTTTAACTCGATCACGGGCAAAATTCTGGGATGGCACTCTTCCCAAAACCCGCGTGTACGAGTGGCGCAACAGTTTGTTTTTTGAAGACCGGGAAATGGTGGAAAATCAGAGTCACGATCGGCGTCCTCAAACTTCCATCACAGAAAAAACATCCGTACAGTAACGTATCTTTTTGTAGGAAGACCGGAGCCTCACCGTTGGCAAAATTTCTTCTTCAGTTGTTCTAAGTCACGTCAGTGCACATTCGATCATCAGAAACTAACTTGGCTTCATAAAGATCTCAGCGAGGCAGGTTCCTCGGCTTCTTTCTCCTGATCAGAAAAACGCCCGTTTGGAGATTTGCCTCAGGTTTTTTCTGACGATTAAGAAGAAATTCTCAGTCAGAGTCATCTGTGATGAGACATTACTATACGCCTCAATCCAAACTAGCGAACAAAGAGAAGCAACTAAGACTTGAGGCTGCACCAATAAAAGGCCAAACGCGATTGTTTGCAGGGTTTTGGGATTTCAAATGCGTTCTTTTGGATGAGTTCCTCCACGATCGCTGAACAGTGAACAGTGATATGCCAACTGCTGGGCAAAACAAAAGCTGTATATCGAAGCAAAAGACGGCGTAATCCTCCTTCACGCCAATTCACGGCTTCACACAGCGCGCATAACTGAGACCAAATTGGAGGAAATTTACTGCGATTAGCTAGAACATCCACCATTCAGCCCAGATTTGTCACCGTGTGACTACCATCTGTTTGGACCGTTGAAGAAATCTCTAGGAGCTTCAATAGTGATGAAGAGGTTGAACTCTTTGTGCTCAATTGATTAAAGACTCAACGGTCAGCTTTTTAGTATGACGGAATCAGGAAGCTTCAAAAACGATGGTAAAGGTATGTTTCAGTACAAGGAAACTATGTAGAAAAATAAAAAATTGTTTTTAAATTCTATCGTTGTCAGAAAAATTATTTGAAAAAATCCCGTTTATGTTTGACTGACCCTCGAAAATAATAATCTCCATATAGATGTCATTTTGAGTAATGTATGCTACGGACAACTCTTTCTTGAGTCATTCAAGTCAACAGTCAGATAATGTTATGCAACCATCATGTTACTAACGTTGGCAATGCCATATGTAAGTTTTCGTTCTGTTATTACAGAATGGACCTGCTAAGCGCAGTGAGGTCGATGCGTTATCTGTGCGTTGCCGTCGGTCTTCTTCCGTACAGTGGGGCAACGCTAAAACGTCGTCAAGTGAACACCGCTTATTCGATGGTCGTGGCGCTGCTGACGTGCGTAATGTTCATAGGCAAAATGTGGTGTCTATCACAGACGGCGCCGGCGTCGATCGTGTCCGCAGCGGTGGCTCTGTTCGGAAACTGTCTCTGCTCGACCATGGTGTTGGCGGCGCTGCTACGCGACGCGGCGCCCATGGCCGGCGACCGCTACCGCCGCGTGCTCACACGCCTGCTCGACGTCGACGCACGGCTGCGTCTGGACGGTGCAAACGAGTACCGACGTCTGCGGTATCGTGCGACGTTGCAGGTGTGTGGGCTGCTGACGGCCATTCTGCTAGTATACGGATACTGGCTGGCCGTGGGACACGCTAACTGGATCTACATCCTGTGCACCTCCGTGGACAATGTCATCATCTTCACAGCGGTGATGCGCTTCGTCGGCCTTCTGCACCTGCTGCGACGTCGTTTCCATCAGATCAACCTCATGCTCGACTCCGCTCAGAAAGTCGATGTACAGGAAAGTAAAAATGGTTTAAGTATTGGGTTTTATATAAAAAAAATAACTATTTTAATAAACAATATTAATTTTAATCATTGTTAACCCTTTGTATAACAAGGAGCTGTCCGTAAAACCGCCACAATATAAACTATGATTTTCTATCTGACGAATATTATTCTCTATTTCGTAATAAAATTAAACTACGACAACTGAAAGCTATAAATAGAGCAAGTATCAAGTAAATGAAAATCTGAATTTGTTATTATTAAAAAATATTTTTATACTATTGACTTTCAATTCACAAATTTTCTAATTATATTTTGAGGACTAACACTTTCCACAGCCAGATAAAATTATGATCAATATACCTCACCTTGTGTGTTTGCCTTTCATGAACACTTTTAACGGACGTCTTCCCTTGAAGAGGAAACCAGTCATCGATAACCGTGTTTCGACCGGATTTATAGTGCATTACAAACCTCTTAATGTAAGCTGAAATATTTCCCGTGAAACGGCATATTTGTCTTTACCAAGTGTTTCTTCTCTTGTAATTTTATTATGAAACCTGAGACAACACTCTGAAGACAACAGAATCGATTTCGCATCATGGCGATAAAGAACGAATGTCAGAATCGTTGTCGATGTTTACACCCGTGAATACTATCTCCAATAAATGCTATAATTTCATTCTCATTGGTTTCCGCAACATTTATTCTTTGTGCAGGGAACAGACGGGTTAATAATTTGATATTCGTTCGCCTGCAGCACCTTCGCGTGGCCTACGATATGCTGTGTGAGGTGGCCTGTGATCTAATGGCGGCGAACCAGCCGTTCCTGTCTTTGCTGCTACTCTTCCTCCTCTTCACATTTCCCTGGGCGCTGTTCTGCGTTGTGACCTCCAGAAGCTCCGAGTTTGGGAACACCCTTCAAGACGACGGATCCTACGGAATATTGTTGGCTATCTGCAGCGTCCAGCTCATGACCCTGGCTTGGTCGGGTCATGAAGCAGCCGCCGAGGCTTCGGCCACGCGCCCTCTAGTGTGGCGCCGGCGCGTCCTGCTGCGTCTCGACGGCGGCGACGACGACCAGCTGCGGTTGTTGGACCTGCAGCTCTCAGTGCGTCACGTGGCCTTCGAGGTGGCAGGAGTCGCCACTCTGAACGGACATCTCATAGCTTCTTATGTCAGCACCATCACTACATGTCTGGTTGTGCTCGTGGAGCTGCATTGACGTTAAGCGAAAATTCTTATGTCAAATTGTTCACTTAGTTTCATAGTTTCAGCGAGTAATACCTTTAGACTCCTCTATCACAACTATCATTACTTCCAATCCCTATAAAATAACTCTTCAAGTCTGATTTACTTACATAACTGTACTGTTCTGTGTGTGGATTCTATACAACTGTTACGTGTTGATTTTGAGTCACTGCGGTTTGTATTTTAAGTTAGCAGATAGTTTGCACTTGAATTAGTGTATCTTTGTCAAAACAGAATCTCCATGAGAATAAAAAACCTTCTTTGTTTACAAATGATGCTCAAGATAAATTTTATTATTATATAATTGAAGAATTAAAAAAGGAAATGATTACTGGTTGGCATTGGTATTCATTACATTAAGAACAGTGAGTTAAATTAGTTTAATAATTATAATTTAAATTTAAAGAAACAAAAGCAGTTAGTTTTACAACTTTTCTAAGAAAACACATATGTAAATTATGTTACATTATTATGAATTAGTCTTCCCTAAAGCTCATGTTAATAAATGATTTTCTTCATTTTGTATAAAACTAATATTTTAACCACATCATACCACCATCCTATGAAATGCAAGGTAGTTTCTGAATGTCTGTATCTTAATGTTTGTATTAATAATAACAAATTCCATGGTATATTATACTTCATAAATTAAACTACATAGCTTTGGCATGTACCATATGATTACTTGCACGATTATTTTAATGTAAATGTCCAATAATCAAATAGAAATAAATATTGGCTAAGTAAATTTTGGTTGGCTATTTTTTACTTCACCCACTTATATCTCTAAACATTGCCCTGCTTTCAAAATTTAATAAAAATAGAAACAAACATACATTGGCAAATTTCCATTTGTTAATAGGTCAATATGCGAATGGAATTCTTTGCCTGGGTAAATATTGATGAATTATCCTAATAGTACTGGTCAGTTCAAAGGTAGGTTAAGAAAGCTAGTATAATCATTTTGGGATGATTAATATATTAATGCATTTTTGTCTGTTTTGTATACGTTTCTCTACTAGTCATCCAATTGTGATGAAATTTAGGTGTGTTGTAGTTCTTATTCCAGCTCACTCGAGCTTTCGAAGATTTAGGTTCATTACTTCCCCCCTTTCAGGCCAAAAGGTGCATCATAACGGTTTCAAATACTCCTCAACAGATTTCACGTGATTTCCATGAAGTTTTTAAATAACTTCTATCATCTTCTAATATACTAGTAGATTCAACAACACAAGGTGGCCAACCCACTATGCACAAAGTGTTCTTCGCCAGTGGCTGGGGATGCAGGAATTATAATTCTTTTCTCATTTTAAATAATTTTCTACTAATTCTCAAGAATACTGTACTCTATTTTATAAAGTATAGCTGGCTGTCCGGTGTTACACCGGAAAATGAATTTATTTAGAATATTTTATCACACCGGCATAAATATTCCCCTGAACAACTTCGAAAAAGGATGTAACACTAATATGGGCAATTTTTGACAATTTTTAACCATTCCAAGCTCCCATCCTCCCAACCATCCACACACACACAACTAACTAAGGCCATGTCACTGAACAACTTCATCATTGTTGTGAATGTTACTAACCAACCCAGCACACTCGAAATTTGACAATAATCTTGTTCCAAATACAATATTTTGAGAAATATATTTTTCTTCAGTGTTTACGAAATTTAATGTAATTCATATTTCACCACAAATTCTTAATAGTATAAATCACACAAGAACTATCGATGTCTCAATAAAATATAGGAAAATGGTTGAATATAAATAAATAATTTTCATCTTTTGTACCATTACATAATCTTCAGATTTCAAAGTATTTCATTATGTTTTCATGGGTTTACTGCTTAAGAATATGAATAAACATCCCTGAAATTGTGTACTTTTGCAAGTAAAAAAAAACATTTTAATGTTGAATTTTCAGTTGGTTATAATATTTTTTAAGTTGAGGATAGAGCTAATTTATTTAAAGGGTTCATATAATAATAATAATGGATTCATAGTATGATTTGCAACAAATGTGTGACAACTAGATGTATTGTGAATGTCATTTACTGCTCATTTATTTACATTTAAACAAAGTCAACTTAATCTCAAGGTTAAAACACATTGTGACCACAAAATTATTTTATAATATAGAATTTAAAATGGTACATTTCTAAAGTTTTTACATTTATAATAGAACTGTGATAAAAAAAAATAGATTGAAACTAATATTTACAAACTGATTTACACATTACACACATTGAAGATATGTTCATATAGAAACAGGAAGATAGTAATACATTCCAAGTTTTATTTAAATTGTAGGGTTATGAATGTTATGTGAAAATTGATAATAGCAGCAATGACACATTACTGAAGATAAATATTGTCATTATTAGTCTATGAAACTAATTTTTTCTCCTGAGTTTAACTACAGCTTGAAATACATATTACAAACAAAAATGTGATGGTAAGAAGAGATTTAGGTAAGTTAAAACAAGATTAGAATATGGTTATATGTCTTTAAGTCAGACTTTGACAAAGACAAGGAGGCATGTATAACCAAGATTACTTTAGATATTGATTTGTATGAATGAAAAAAGTAGCTCATTAAGCTATTAAAAATTTAGGAAACATTGTTACACTTTCAAACCTTAATTTAATATGTGCTTGAGTTTATTTCAACAAATACTTTAAATCAATTCAAGCACCTTTTTTAATTATTTAATACCTATGACACAATGTTAACATTTTGTACTTATCAGTGATTCCTTTTATCAATAAGGCAATAGTGAATTATAATTGAGCAATTATGAGAAAACTCTTATGAATACTTTTACTTGTCAATTATACAATCCACAGTTTCCTACAAAAATACTTCTGTGCACACCTAATGACGAAATTTTATTATAAAACTGAAGAGCATATAACATATATGTTGTCACAACATAAAAATATGCAATCATTTACCAAACATACTACACCAATACATTTATGAGGTAAATGTTTCATAAAAATACATTCCTTGAGGATGAATTAATTTATATTTTATTTATTAGTTGCCTATATGTGCACAGGATTAGGAAATAATTGAGATTTACACAAAGAATAATAATAATAATTTATGTTGCCAACCACAGGTAATACCTTCACAAAATAAAAGAAGTTAAACTACAACTTTATTATCAAGGCTTGCAATTTCAAATTTATATATTTCATTAAAATAAATATTTCATTATTCTGATTACTCCAAGGTGTAACATAATAAGAAAATATTATTTTATTAAATAAAAGAAATTAAAGAGAAAAGTCATTGCTTGTATATTTACTTATAAAAACTCTTAGAAGAAAACATGCAAATGAAATGTATTTCTTTTGTGAAACAATTCTACACATTTAGATTGGGTATTTTCATTCTTCTTTTTACATATAACTTTTTATTACATAATGCAGTTAATTAAGACTACAAAAATGTTTGAAGCCTACTTTTACAACTGAAATAGTTTCCATGCTAATGCTTCTTCTACTATTGCATTTACAAAAACAACTAGTAATAGTATAACAATATTAATGAAGATTTGAAATAAAAAATCACCACAATATCATTGTTTCATTAATAGGATTGCAGTCATAATACAAACCAGATATATTTTAACTGATTACCACACAACTTTTTTTGCAAAAGAAAATAGTGCACTTGCCAAGTGGTTTCTTTAAGTTTTTAAATTACCTTTAATTTACTACAGATCTTATATCAACAAAATAATTAATAAAAAAAACTTCATCAATAGTTTGAACTAGTACAAAAACTAATTTCTGTGGAGCAACCCATTATATAAAAGCAATGATATTGTATAATTGAAAGTACAGTCATTTGCATTAATTGCAATTATATAATGATTCTTCATAGAAGAATGTTCTGTAATTCATTAAAACTATCTTAACACTTCTCAAAACATTTTGAGGATTATAACAAATAAAATGTGATTATAGTGATAGCTAGACTTTGTAATCTTTACTTTTAGACAAGAGAGATGTTGTTGGCCTCAACAGTGGATCCGCAGAGTAACAAGAGCTTCCACCTGAAGTAACTCTTTTGTGATCATTTAACAATCGGACATGGTTTCCATAACTGCTATGCCTGAAATGAATTGGAGAAAACAAACTTTAGTCAAAAGTATGATATATATATAACATATTGGGCACATAACCAAGTAGATTCACATAAGAGAGACATTTAAGTCTCTTTAGTGATAAACATAAAGATGACACTTTGGGTCATCATCTTCTGGTGAAGTGACTAGGGTGGTGTAGGATTCTTCCCTCATTATGAAGAGGAGGAGAGGGAAGAAACCTATAGTCACTTAACCAGAAGAAAATGAAAAAGAAAGTCTTAAAAACATCATAAACCCAACAATTATTACAATGAGAAAAGCAGTAGTCTTAAGTGATATATAATATTCCCATTGTAATCATATACTAACTATAAATAAGTATGCAAGTATTGATAAGACGAAAAATAGTAATTATATATATATATATGCATCAGGAAATGACAGTGTCATGTTAAAACAATTAATAAGGAAAGGAAAGATAGAAAGTAGGTGACTTACCTGAGGTACATATATGGTGGGCACCTTGTGAGGCACCGCCCCCTTCATCAGAAAGTTAGGAAGACATTTCCAGTGATCGGCTAGTGATAGAGTCGTCCACTAGCCGATCACTGGAAATGTCTTCCTAACCTTCTGATGAAGGGGGTGGTGTCTCCGAAAATTTAAAAAACTCTGGATCTCACAAGGTGCCTACCATCTATGAACCTCAGGGAAGTCATATACTTTCTATCTCTCTTTCCTTTCCTTATTAATTATATATATATCACAATTGTGCAGGATGATAATATTACTGATGGTTTACCTGACTTGTGTATTTTGTTCCTGCATCAAAATATTTTTATCATTTGTGAAAAGTACTGTTCTGTATGGCACATGTGATGTGAAAGGTGAATTTGATGCTTGATCAAGTTCACCATTGTAGACAAGTAGATCATCAACCAAAACCTTGAAACAATAAAAATCAAACTTTCCTACCAGAGCAACGTTAAAAAATAACTAAAACACTCCTGAATACATTATAAATTGTATCTATGACTATATGAAAATTATTACTTGCTTGACATATAATACTTACTCCAAATTCTTTAACACCTCTGCTTGGTGTTTTTGCATAGTTCCATAACTTTATCATAGAAACTTTGACTGGGTAATCAAATACTATGTAAACCCGATTAAGCTAAAAAGAATATATAAAATATTTATTAAATAAATACTTTATCTGACAATTAAATATACATTAAATGAGTAAAACGCCCCGAAGTAGTCTCAAAATAGAGATGAAATGTTGTATAGTTTAATATTTAATTAAATAAAAACTGATGAAGAGGCTGTTTTAAATCATTTAAAAATATTTATTGTTTAGGTATATAATCATCAGTTTTAAGTAGATTTTAGTACATTAAATAATCTTTCATACTTGATTTGGTAGTATGGGTGCAAGCCACATGTGACGTCCATCAAATGTATCATTTATACCATCTATCAACTTTTCAGGAGTCCTTACATCTGAATTTACTCCTTCTAACACATTTACACTATCAGGAAAAGCACCAATATCTAAAATGACAACAATCATAAAACATACATGCATAATTACAAACATGACATATTGTGTTTTTACATTTCAGGGCAACTAATGCCATCTATTCTGTCAGAAATTCTGTAAAACCATATCAAGTATTTCATAGAGTGCAAAATAAAACTGCATAATCTCTAATAGATTTATGGTAACTCTAATAGTAAATATTATACAGACTAGGTTAATTTTACTATCAAAATTCTGTCTTAAGAAAATTTATTCACTCCATTAATAAATAATCTCAAAAACTTATATACATTTTTCACAAAATCATAAAAGTAAGCAATATGTATAAACATAGAGAAGTCAATTTTATTAACAAACCAGTCAGTGTAAATTGGAGTTGTTTAGGTTCCCTATAACATTTGCAACTAGTATAAATCAAATCACCAACTGATACCTTAGACTTAAATCTCTCCTCTCAAACAGGAAGAGGAAGGCACAACACAATATGAACTGATAATTTTGAAAACAAAAAGAAATATACAAGGTGTGATGAACTTATTACATAAGAAAGATCAAATGAGTTGGAAGAATGTCATATAGATATCATGATGAAAAAAAAAAGTTTTAACTGTGCTGTCCTGTAACTTGTTGGTTTGTGTGTCATTTTTACTTCACATTTTACTAAATGTACTGTACAACATCTGAATATATCCACTATATGTTAAACTGAAATATTATTGCAAAGTTATTGAATGATGATAACTTCAAAATGTTTCAAAGGCAGAGGATGTTGTAAAATAATACGTATGGTACAGTAACAAAATATTAAAATATGTAGGAACATATAATTAGGTATATTAATTTCTAGATTAAGAGATCCTTGCTTTCTTTTAGATATTTCATTAAATCTACAACTGGGCTCTAGCCAATATTTGCTTACAAATTATAACAGCATTTGAATTAATTTCTTACTTACTACTTTCAGATAGTATTATCTTTTTTCCTTCTTCATCATATATTTCCAAACCATTTAAACCAACATAATACATATCACCCCAGGTGGAAAGAATTAATAACTGAAAAACAAATCCTTGAGGCATATCGGGGGCTTCATAATTTTCATCATTAGTCACAGCACCTTTCATGTTCCTAGAAGTTAAACAAGAAACTGAGGGATGCATACATTGAACAAATCCTTCATCACTCTCTTCATCATTGTATGATGGTGAATGTTTTGTTTGATGTTGTGAAATGTTTGCACATTTCCCATTAACATTACATGGTAATAAAAGCAGTTCATCTTGATTCACTCTCGTTTCCAGCAAATTATTTGGAGGAGCTAATGAGTTTCTATAACTATCACCAACTTGATTTGTCATTAGTAATAGATCTTGAGAATGTGTTTTGAAACTATCAACTAAATTGATTTCTTGCACAAAATTAAAATGACAGTTTCCAGGAGCTCTTCGAACTGCAACTAGTCCATCAAATCCTATTGGCACTAGTTGGCCATCCAAAAAGACTGATATAATTTTCACCTGTGAGGATATAAGTAATATTTCATTATATTCATTGTAAATTAGACAGTTTTATGAGGAAAAATGTTTTGTTATATACAATTAGTTTTAACAACTTCGATAGAGTTGATTCAATCCCTAGAAAAGACTAGTAACAATTGCTTAATAATTACATGTTGCAAAAGTAGTAAGAATAACCCAACAATTCTCTTAGTGTATAAATTATGTATTTAATTGTATTGAAAATGTTAAGAAAAAATATTAATTAAAAAAAACAATTAGATGTAAATAAATATGAATTCATAATCCTACAGAGAAACAATGAGATTACCCGGCTCTCCTATTCTGTGGAATACTTAATTAATGAAATATATTAAAAGTATTACTTACACCACAATAAACCAAATCTGGAGAAGCATTATAATTCCACAGATGAATGCTTGTAATGGATTTTGACTCATGAAATGTAATCTTGAATATCACTGCACGTCCATTTAAAAAACCAGTATTCCACATATGACTGTCATCAGTGGTGACATTGATGCCATCTATCAATCTAAAAATAGGACAATTTAACTGGAAGCTGAATTATGAAATAAATACACAAATAGATATCATAACTATGCAAAAATAAAATGATTATTGTGAATTAATATCTAAAAATACTGTTTAATAACTTAAATATTAGAACCAACTCTTATAATATATATTTATGGAAATTAAAATTATTTAAAAATTGTTTTCAATTTTTCAGACATATGTTAAAGCAAAATGAATTATCAACCACAAAAAATGGTTTCACTATTCTTTCTCTGAGTAATCTAAAATCGTCTAAGCCAAAATAAAATGTACCTGTAAATATCAGGCGATGGTATACTACACTCCAATTCACTACATTGAATATTTATTATTGTACCAGACTCGTCAAGAACTTCTATTCCAGATAGACCTATGAGATGTAAATTAAATAAATAAGTTGTCAGGAAAAAATTATTAGGAATGTATTCAAATATAATATACCAATGAGAGCAGGATGACCCCAATTTTCCAGGAGATGTATTTCTAAAATATGAGTGGTAACTGAATGTTGTAAAGTTCTCTCAGATTGTATTTCAGTTATTCCATGAGCACAAGTGAATGGTCTTTCATCCTGAAACAAATCCATTCTATAGGGTTTATTTAAAAAAAATAGATAACCAATACTCTGCCATTATTCTTTCTTTCTCCATGGCTCTACAGCCCATTGAGTGCCTGGGCCTACCAAATCGACTGCGGACTGTCACCTTGCATGACACATTCCGAATTTGGAGTGACACGTGGTCAGCGTATCGATCCTCCAACAGTCTTAATCCCAGTCTTCTCAACCATGAAGACACAAACATCCAAGCCCATGCCAGGATTCAAACCTGGGACCTCTGGGTTGTGAGGCAAAAACACTACCCACTACACCACAGGAGGTCAGCATTCTGCCATTATACAGAGCAAAAAATATAAATAATATTATTATTTCCATAGTGGACCACTCTTAAATGAAAATAACTTTTTAATTGGAAATAAAATTGATATGTATTTACCAACTAATGAGGTTTTAAGAGTATTTAGATAAAATTACGGTTAATATTCATTCTTTGAATTATTCACATAATGATTTCATAATGCTAATTTATGATACTAATATTTCAGTCTTTATAAATTAAAATATATTTAAAGCTTTGAAATAATGTAATCTGTGTGAAGATGTCACATGATAAAAAAAATAGATTTAAATAAATAAGAATGCTACTTACCCCACCATCCGCTGTTACAGGCCTTTGAACTGGCATAGTTAATTCCTCTGAAGCATGTTCACATAGATTACTGAAGGAGTCATCAAACTGTGATATCAACTCAAGAATATTTTCATCAGTTGTGAATAATATAGTCTGAAATTATAAATTTCCAAAGCAGCAGAATTTTATAGAAAACAAAGTAAAATAAAATTAGGTAAAAATAAAAAAATCTTAAATGGTTTACATACATCACCAAAACTTTCCGATCCACCCAGAATTCCCCCTGAGGCACGAGCAATTTCTCCATAAAATATTACAGTTTTATCCAAAGTTATTACAACATCTCGAACTCCTCGATATGAATGAATTCGGGACTTGTTGTAATTCTAGGTACAAATGATTTTCAAATAATAAATATTAATTTGGTGAAAATTTGCCAAAAATGCCAGTAAAATGTTAATAAATTAAATACTCTTATCTAAAAAATGATAGTGGTTCAGTGACTAAATTGGAGCACTTAAAAGTGTGAGTGCTGTTAATTATGTTACTATCTAAGTTTTGTGTCTATAATTCAGGGCTTTTTCTTTTTTAAATGGTTATGATAAAACTCACCCAAATTCGAATCATTGCCACATTGACTGAAGTCTCAAATTTTAGATATATAAAATGATCAGATCCGGGAGTGAAGGGTGCTAACCACAAGTGCATATCATCATGGGTCCTGTTAACTCCATCCAAAAGATTTTTTACAATACGAGGGTCTTTATCATATTCTGGTAAAATATTTATGTCTGGAGGTTCTGCCCATATCTGAATAATAAAAAGCACATGTATCAATAATTTGTAGAATTACACTTATGAATAAAAAAAAAATTAAATTGCCTCACCTTCAGCATGTTAACTGGTTCTCCCAATGAAGAAAATATCTCTATTCCATTAAGACCAAGATAGTGTTTATCTCCCCATGTTGATTTGATATTAATAATCATTAGTTCTCCTTTTGGTAATTCAGGTATAATGAAATCAGAAGAAATCGTGTCCGATAATTTAGAGGTTTCCCTTGGCTGACCCTTCATGATGTGCTCAAGATTACAGAATTCAGCTGATTCAACAGCAGATGGTTCATCTGTAATTACATCAAATTTTAATTAATTCTCAATGCTGCCATATTTTAAGCTAGCAAACATCAAATTATTGAAAAAGTAAAGTTAATAAACTAGTCATAAATAAAATTAGTTTTCACAATACTTCAAACTCCATTATATACAACTTAACAGAAGTAAGTGCACAAACGAAAAAGGGGGATACAGAGAATCAATACAAACATTTTTCCTTATTGGGATTTGTCTCAGACACTTAATTACCATGCAATTTTAAAAAAGTAAACTAATAAATATAATTCAAACTACAGATAATTTTGGATTTATCAATGGCATTTTTTAATTCACTAGAGCAATTGCTCAAAATTGACCTTTTATCCTATCTTTAAGTTCAAGCAATTACTTCTTTACAACTAAAATATAATTATTTTTTTGAGGTTCACTTAAAAATGAACTGATAATTTACAAAGTTTATGACCAAATATATTTTCAGATACTACAATTGCTAATTACACAAGATAATGTGTAATTAATAAGTTTGTTTCATTATTCATACTTACAGTCTTGTTTCTGTGACAGCATACCCTTGTGTTTCTTGTCAAAGAAACTAAGTGAACTCCATGACTCCTCAAGAGATAATTCTTTGTTTGAAAATTGTTGTGAGTTGTCAATCTGATGCAAATTTTCTGGAATATCATAATTAAAGGTAGATCTTTGAGGACTATTACCAGCTGATAATGAGTTCATAACTGAACGCCGGCCATAACGAGCAGAGCCTTCACGAGATTTGTGGCCATTTTTCCTAATAATATTAATACAAATAAATTTTATATATAATAGACTAACAATAGTTTGAAGACAAATTGTAATATGAGAAACAATTAAAAAGATTTTTTTTAAACAGCTCGTCATTTCACAACTCTACATATTTAACTTACAGTGTTTAAACATGCTGTAATATAAACACAAATATGTATCTATATATATATATATATATATATATGAGATAGGAAATGACATTGTCATGTTTATTAAAACAATTAATGGGGAAAGGAAAGAGAGATAGAAAGAAGATGACTTACCTGAGGTTCATAGATGGTAGACATCTATGGCTGCTCAGTCGTCGGCTAGCCGATCACTGGAAATGTCTTCCTAACTTTCTGATGAAGGGGGCGGTGCCTCCGAAAATTCAAGTTCTCTAAACCTCACAAGGTGTCTACCATCTATGAACCTCAGGTAAGTCATCTTCTTTCTATCTCTCTGTCCTTTCCCCATTAATTGTTTTAAACATGACAATGTCATTTCCTATCTCATATATATATATATATATATATATATATATATATATATATATATATATGTATATGTATGTATGTATATGTATATATAAACAAGTTTTACTGTGTTGCGGTGGTTGGCAATCTGTTCGGGGAGGGGTCTCTTTGTCTGACTGATGTAAAATGCTGGGCAGAGTGTGCAGTTTATTTTGTAGATAGTGTGGGATAGTTTTCATGATATTTATGAAGGTTGTATTAGAAAATTATTTTCATGACACTTATTTAGTCCAGAATTGGCTGCCTTTTAATTCATTTTTCAATAATTTATTAAAGCACACCACCTGACCATTTTTTTACACATGTGTTATTGACAATTATATCTAATATTTACATGCTTATTAGTAATGTGGAATTGGCTGTTTCTTATTAAGTTTAATTTATTAATATATTAATAGAAATTCACACAAAGGAAATATAAATGAGTTTAACCATTATTGAAACAATTTAAGGTTTAACTCAGTGAGAGGAGTTGTACTTGATAACCAATTCCAAGAGAGAAGAATTGCTTCAATTGAACCTCAGCCAAAGGTCATGAGAGTAAATTTAGAAGATAAGAATAGAAGAACTGTTGACCATACAGTAACCAGGATCTCACAGGTTTCCATTCCTGGATCCAGTCAACATTTGGAATCAACTGAAACAATGTCCATTCTTCACTTATTTCCTATCTAAGGTTGTGAAGAATGTGATTAGTAAGTAGTAGGTGAGTTCAACTAATGTTTACAAGAGTGGAAGTATATGGCATTGGACCTGGCAGTCAACACGAACTAGCTCAGATGGTTAGAGCAACTGTGCAGTAATCTTGAATGGGAACCAGACAAGTATAATTCTAGAGGACTGCATTATGCCCTCTGAGACTAGTCCCTCACACATGATTGATGCAAGTGTTGTTAGAAATAGGGAAAAAAATGCTAAGTTATAAATATTTGAAAATTTTTAAGTTAATATTAACAGTGTGGGTAAACTGAAGGTAAATCTCTGTTAATATTTGTGATGCCACCATTAGTACTGGTACATTAGCACCATCATTAATTACTTGCTCTGAGAGTCTCAGAAATCATATTCCTTGGATGTTATAACAGACAATGTAGAACAATAAAATATTAGAACTTATGTTCAGACTAGTATGAATAATTGCATGAATTGCATTAAATAATTGTAGCATATTATTATTGTCAATTGAGAGAAAAAAAGGTGTACTCAACCACATAGACTTTAAAATATTATGTATGTAACATACTTAAATAAAATAAATATCAAGTGTCAAGCAATTAAACATACTTAAGATTAAATTCTGTGATATTGTTAGTTAACGTTTCCAAACAATCATTCATAGATCTAACTTCAGCACTTTTAGGATGTCTTCTTTGGCTTTTTGTTAAGACTGAAATACTCTCAAATGTCCTAGCTGTGGGACTGATTTCGTGGCTACACCTAAACAAGAACATTTTGATTCAATTAATTAAATAAATAAACTCGGCCATTTCGATATATTTAAATAATGTTGAAAGTCCAATTATGTTCACAAGCTCCAAGAGTGTTTCCAAAACAAATCAGAAATTTTTCCTATATCAAACCTACAGAATTACTACTTACTGCAATATTTCCTCAAACCAATCCGGTGCGTTTTGACAAGAATCCGAATCCATCTGTACTTTAAAAATAGTCGTAAATTATATAATAATTGACAATTATTGGATGTAATACCATTTTGAAAAAATGGTTGGAATAAATTATTATTCCTTAACTTAAGTAAGTTAGTTTGTTAAAAGAATCATTTTTTGTGTATAATTTTATACTGTTCTCGAATTTAATGAGGAAGACCCTCAAGTTTTTTGATGTACCATAATTAAATGAAGTATTGGTTCGAAAAACATAGCAATGTTTGGATACTGTTGCTATGGCAACGAACACGTTGATTTCATTGTGAATTCAAAGTACCCGCCCCCTAAGCAGACTTCCTGGGCAAGAAATTAATGTTAATAATATTCTGATTTCAGATTATGTTTACAAATACTTTAGATATCTGATTGGCCATTTTGAGAACAATCTGGGGCATTATAAGAGTTAATGTAATAAGAGATTTAAAAGATTATAGACTAGTTCTGTTGGCGGCATTGTGAACAGCTGATAAGTGACAGTTAAAATATAGATGACAGTTATTTGTTTGTAAATTTCAGCTTTAACACGCTATGAGTAAATAACTTTGAATGCGTAACAGAAAATACACTTTAATACTATTCGAATGTGTATGCCGGTTTACTGTTACTTTCTGACAAATAGGGTATCGTTAATTGCCATATATATACGTAATTATTGAAACAAAAAAAAAAAATTAAAACGTGTCATGGATGCCGCATCAATTGTTGAAAAGTGGTTAGAAATTCCAGTAAATTATATTAAAGAAACAAATAGAAAAGATTTAGTTATTGCGGCAGTTCATAGAACTTGGTTACAGTAAGTCATCTTGTATTATGTTTTTATTTAAATATAATGAAAATGTAATGCACAGATAGCAACAACTCAATAACCAATATTAAAATATTACATTTACATTTCAGTGATTTGCTTCGAATTCATCAATTGCCTGTATTTATTTTACATGAATCTCTTAAAGCTGATGAGATTAAAATATATTTACGTCAAGGCGAAAGTATAGGATCACAATGGAAAAAAATAATCATAAAGGTGCAATTGTGTATTTTTAATTTACTTTTATAGATATTTATATTTTATCTACATTATTATAATTTATTTTATTCTGCATAGCATGCTCTTATTCGTTACAATTTCAAATGATAATAAATTAGATATTTTTACTTGATGCCTATGAAATTTTAATATTTAATTCATATATAAGTACAAGAATATTTCATGTGACACGTTTTGAAATGTTTAGGTTTTGAAGAAAGTTGATAAAAAAGTTATTCCTCTTCCTCGATCTCAGCTTGATACTTCCAAAGTGGAATCACCTTTAACCTTTGCTCAGCTCATGCATTATGTATCACAGACAAACTACAGAAACCTATGGAAAGATGCATTCAAAAAGTATTATAATATGTGTGAGTAAAACTTTATTTTACTACATAAAGTTTAAGTAAGTTTTGTGATATCCGTTATTTACGATGTCTAAATTTTTCTATACAATTTGAAGGTGGAGCCATTTCAAATGATGGAAAGCATGCCCCTCATATTTCACTCATGAGCAGTGATCAAGTCAAACTGGATGTAATACTAAGAATGTTTGGTTGTCCTATAATTACATTAGATAGTGACTGTCCGGAGGGAGTTACATGGGACGCCAAAGGAAAGAATTATGATGTTCACTGCAATGTTCTTCCAGTATTGTGTGCAGTTGAAACAAAAAATTACTACTTTTTAATCCAAGAACCATATATTCAGCACACTTTACATGATTGTGTAATGTTCAGTCCTGCAATGTTAGGAACTTCATATTTTAAGCCACTTTTTGTTATATATCAGCTACTGCAATCTATGAAATGCATGCATGATCGTGGCTTAGTTATGGGTGATATAATGCTGGATGATATTTTAATTACAGAGAATCTATGGATCCAGGTAAGTATCAAATATTTTTGTAATAATCATGTATCTAAAATGTAAATTAATTATTGAAATTAAAACTTGCATTATATTCATCTTTTTTAAATATAACATTAATTATTTTCTCTCATTTTCCAAGCCTACTAAACAGTTCCTCCTCAAGATAACATTCACTTTCAAACTATTCCTTCATTACATTCTTATTCTCCAAAGCAGGTGCATATGCTAATATGCTGGAACCTACATGTAATCCATACATTAGAAGTTGATGCCTTGTTTCCCCTGTCTTCTGTCAACTACAAAATCCTCCTAAATCCTTTAAAGAAATCTCCATATACCAAATAAAATAGAGGCATGCACAGTTTTTCATACTGTTAAAAAAATTCTGAGCATGTATAACAGGCAAATTAAGCCAAACACAGTTCCTGTCATGAAAGTTTTCATTACTTTGTTTCTATCAAATTATATTTTTCAGGTTATGCCTCGGATTGAAGATAACATCCATTCCATTCCAAAATCAAACATAAGTAATTCATATAATAAATTGGGGATTGAATTACATAGAGAAAGTCACACCCTGCATATAGATGAAGAACATAAAAGTGATTGTGATCCTGTATTTTCTGTATCGGAAAATCTTCAAGTAGCATCTATGTTTTGCTGTGAGCACTGTAAATCAAATCTTGTCTTGGGAAAAATTAACAAAAATAATGAATGTTTTAAGAGAAATGACAATAAAACCGAACTGCAACATTTAAGTGAATTATGGGTTCGTGGGCAGATTTCAAATTTTGACTACCTTACGGCACTAAATAACCTTGCAGGACGGAGACTTGGGGACCCTACAAATCACCACGTTATGCCTTGGGTAACAGATTTTACATTATGTAATGGAACAAATTGGCGTGATATGACTCGTTCAAAATTTCGCTTGAACAAAGGAGACAGACAACTTGACCTCACATATGACACTGCCACAGCTACTGCTCAAGTAAGGTACTTTTTTAAAAGGACTGTTCTGTTTTTTGCAACATTCACATCATTTGTACTTTTAAATAATAATTTCATTTATGCAGGTGCCCCACCATGTATCTGAGGTTCTGTCTGAAATTACATATTATGTTTACATGGCTCGAAGGATACCAAAGTCAGTTTTATGCAAATATGTTCGCCCCAAGTGGGTGCCAGCTGAGTATCCATCTTCTATTCAGAGGATGCAGGAATGGACTCCAGATGAGTGTATTCCAGAGTTTTTCACTGATGCTAGAGTATTCCAGGTCAATACCACTTTCTTTTCAAAGTTTTAAATTTTTATAATTTGAAGTATTATTATTAAGCTCTTATATAATTATTAATTTCAGTCCATTCATGTGGATTTGCCAGACTTGGAAGTTCCTGGTTGGGCATCATCTGCACAAGAATTTGTTGACAAACACCGTGAAGCTTTGGAGAGTGTATATGTGTCTGAACGATTGCATCACTGGATTGACCTAACTTTTGGATATAAGTAAGGTTCCTCTGTGTTAATACCTCATTCAGTCTTTAATGCCTCTTTACTAAATAATCCTGTAATACATTTTCATAATTTGATTTGACCGCCATTAAACCCATTATTATTAATTAAATGCATAACAAAAATCACTCATATTTACTTGCTGTTATTTTCTTGGTATATTATTTTTTTTCTCCTTAGTCCTTCAAGCCTAATAATATGTCAATGATAAGAAACTTTTACAGTTAGAAGTAGGGGACAAAACATTATTTTGAATAAAAATTCTTTTTATGTTTTTCAGCCGTATGTTATATTTATTTTGATATTACTATTTTATTTATAAGAAACTTTATTAAAGACCAAAGTATTAACTGGTAAAAAGAATTTTCTGGCAAACAAATCATTCACAAGAGCAATAAATATATACATATTATTTAAAAGCAATTGTGAGGGAAAAGGAGACTGTTTCTATACTCCTTGTATGCAGTGTAGATTTTGATAACACAATCGTACAATCTGCACCCTGAGAAAAGAGAATGGAGCACATTATTTGCAATTTTTTTTTATGTTGTCCAGATTCCCAAATTTCAGGCAAGCTGTAAATTACACCTGTTAAGTTAATTTTGTTAAGTTTTATAGTATTTCTTTTACAGTGCTGTTGTTTAAATTATCCCTATTGTTTTATAATGGATCTAATATTATTTCAGCCTACATATCAGTGATATGGAACATTGTTCAATAAGAGAATGACTGTTGAGAACAAATTTTTTGTACAATGCATTATATGGGTGTGAAACATGGACAGTAGGAAAAAGGAAAGCAATAGAAGCTTTTGAAATGTGGTGCTATAAAAGAATACTTAAAAACAGATGGGGGATAGGGTAACTAACCAGGAAGTTTTAAGTGTAATAAGAGAGAACAATATGGAGGACTTAAATCAAGAAATGGGATATATTAGTAGACCGCGCTTTGAGACATAAGGGTCTTGTAAAATTAGCACTAGAGGGTAGTGTGAGGGGTAAGAACAGAAGAGGGAGGCCACGAAGGATGGAATACACAAAACAGATTAGGGAGGATGTGGGATGATGATTATTTATGTAGAAATGAAAAGGCTTGCACAGAATAGGGTAGCATGGAGAGTCACATCAGGTCAATCTACTAAAACTCTTCTTTAGTTTATGTTATACATTAGTATCGAATTTAATTTAAAACAGTTAATAATGTGAGCTTTGCCCAACTTTCCTGTAGCCATCAAAGAAAGTAGATGTTCTATGCTTGATTTAGCATAAAAATTGAGGATGAAAAGTCAGTTAATCTAAGGGCATCTGACTTACCTTAAATTAAAAGTTGGCATTACCTCTCCTGTCATTATAGTGTGATATCATCTGCCCCATAACTGTTAAGAACTGAACCAACTATGAACTATAATTTAGATAAATATAAATCATATATCAGAGCTTATAATTCTGTATGAACTTTGTTAAATGATGGACTCTTCTATTGAACATAATTCACCAAAATGTTAATAATTCTTTTCACTTTGTTTTAATTGCATGCTGTATGGTAGCAATGTATCAGTAAAATTGATAGTTTGAGTATACTGTTTGTTGAAAAGTTTACTGTCAAATACTCGGCAGATTTATATGATATATAATGCCACAACAGAGATAATATTCTTTATTTTCATTCCATACATTTATTTATAATGAAAATTTTTGTTCTTCTAAGCTATTGTATTTGCATTCTTTCTTTAATACTTTTTCTAAATTCCATGTTCTATTGCAGTATTATAACTTTCTTCTTTTTTAAACTACATATTTCATATATATTCACGTGATAGTATTAGTGTTTATATTGTTGTTCACTTGTCATTGAGTTTTATGTTCAATTTTTTTGTAGGTTATCTGGAAGTGCAGCAATTAAATCAAAGAATGTTTGCCTTCAGCTAGTTGACAGCCACATGACTTTGACCAAAATTGGAGTGGTACAGCTCTTTACTCATCCACATCCTCCACGCTTAAATCCTTCTCCATATTATGGGAAAACACCACCCCGTATATTTCAGTCTTTTATACGAGAAAAAAAGAGTGAGTCTTTAGTACTACCAATAAAAATTTTACATTATTGAATTGTCATAATTATTTTTGTTTGTATGCATTTTATTATTATTTTCATATATATATATATATGCACAACTTTATAAATGTAGCATAATTTCTTTTCAATTAAATCTGAAAGAAGAAATAAATTCTAAAAAATTGTAATTAAATGTTTATATAGTACCTATGACATTAGCAATAAAGAAAATGATCTATTCTCCTCCAGTTTCTAATAAAATCCTAAGCAGCAGTTACTCTGTAGACAAAAGTCACATGCTAGTTCATTTCAGGTTCTCGCAAGAGAAAAAAATAGTATAATTGTGTGGAGTCTCATACCACAGTTCTGATTCATTCCTCTTTAACAAAGTATGAATACTTTGAAATGTTGGCTTCTACCTTCCTTCCTTTCTTTTGTTCTGATACTTTCTTCTCTCAAATATAACTAACATGAAGTTGTGCAGTTAAATTCAACTTATTCTATTAAAGCATTTTAAGTTAACATTGAATAATTTGATTTCAGAATTAAGTGACCGAATGAGTGAAGATGAAGGTCATAGCTCTGGTTTTGAAGAAGATGATTCCTCAACTCAAGGTGTATCACGTTCTTCTCCGTTGGCTTTGAATCGTCTTCTGAGTAGATCTCGAGGTTCCTTGGTTAGTATATTTCCTAGCAATATAATTTTAGTTTGAATTTGTATTTTTACCAATTATTTATTTTGTTTACACCAAAGGCTCCATTTTCTTCACCATCTCAAGATGATAGTTCTGTTCAGACAAAAGGAAATGGAAATTTGATTATTCAGCTACCAAAGGACTACAACCCTGTTTCTGCCTTACAAAGTGTTGAATCACTATATAACTTTTTAAACAAAACTTTTAATCACTCTCCAAGTCCTTTGTTGTCAGAAACTCCACATGTTGTTAATACTATGAACTACAAACAAGTTGTAGCCTCTCGAAGGATTCATGAAATGCAGGCGAGTGCTTAGTTTTTTAACTTAAAAGTAATAATTTTACAAACTACTCTATCTTTTTGGATTCAATTTTTTTATCAATCTATTTATTAATAATGCTGATTGCTACATACAAGTACATGCAAAAGCTATGGAGTCTAAACAAACTCGTAAAAGAAAATACTGTTTACTCATTCAAATTCAACTTCCATTTATTATTATTGTTATCACATTTGTTGCTGTCATAAATATGTTTAATTGGACAAGTAACAACGCTTATCTATAATATAAGGCTATTTATTCAGAAACCTTCATCATTGAATGTAATTGTAACTTTCAATCTCTTTCTCTGTTAGTTACTACATTAAATATTGTATGCAGGTCATCCACTTATGTTATTATTTTTTAATTTTTCTAGGTTTTGGGATGCTTGATTATTGAAGTATTCTTAGCTGCTAAAATTCGCCCATTGGGTTACACATCATCATTGTCTCCTGAAAAGCGTCTTCAAGCTTGTCGCTCTGTTCTGTCTCGATTTGGTGATTGTCTTCCTAGATCAATGAGGCATGCCACTTGCTTATTACTTCAAGCAGATGAAGCTGACTTACATTTGGAAGAGAAACGGCCATTTCGGTATCCCACAGTAACTTGTCAAGGGCTTCCTCCACTTTCTGCACACCAGTTACTGCAGCCCCTTCTTGCTCCATCAATCTTCCCTTTCCCAAAACATTTTACAAGATTATATAATCTACTCCAGAAGTTTCATGAGTTGTCAGGACTCGTTCATGAATTAGAACTACTTAACCATATTAACAATGCAGAAGAAATTTTTGTTGATGATGTTAATCAAGATAAAGTTAAGTATTTTATCAAGAAATTAAAGATTTTAAAAGTGAAAGTGATGACAGAAGAATTGTCTGTACTTTTACCTGAAATGTTGTCTGTTTCACCAGAAAATATTGACATCATTTTACCGTATATGAAAGAACTCTTACAAGATCCGGAGACATCAGTTTTTGCTGCCTGGAATTTATTTGACCTAGTTGCCAAATTTTTAGGTCCTAAAAATACCACTAGAACTTTGCTTGATACTATATTAAATCTTTACTGCTATGGCATTGAAGAATGTGCAGAGTTTACCAATAAATATGTGAAGTTATATCACCATATATTTTTGCTACAATTGATTGTGCGTCTTGGTTTGAAAGTATTTCTAGACAATTTTGTTAATCCATTAGTTGAAGCTGTGGGTGGCTACAGAGACTTTAATCCAATTGACTGCCCTGTGAATCAGCAACGTACTGGAAGAACTTCTCAACTAAAGTGAGTAAAACATTAATTAATAAAATAAACTTATGAAAGGTGATAATAATTAAAACTCATTATGTTACATTCAGAATTTTGTTGCTTTCCTCAAATGTGATATTTAAGTAAAAGTTTTAGAATTTATTTTTTGAACATGAAGGAATGTGAACCATTTATATAATTTACTTTTTTTTAAAAAAAAAACTTTAAAATTAACTATTCCTGCAACTGATATTTTTCTTCAACTCTTTTTTTCTTATCAGAATATTGGCAATTTGAAATGAGTTATTTGCAATAACTTTCTTATTTAAATTTGGACTCTCATTTCATTACTTTGCAACATCTTATATCTTACAATGAATTAAAAAATAAAATGTCAATACTATTTTTGTAATTATTAATCAATTCATGCTCATGTACATTTATAACTAATGATTGTCTTATAATTCTTAAATATATTTTATTTTATCGGCCAGTGAGTAATCAAACAGAAAATTTGTTTAGGTTCTTCAAACTTTTCTCTAAATAGAACATTATTTTGTAAATTCCTATGACATTGTTTCTGCAGATGAACTACCCAGAGATTTATATGAGAGTGTTTTTCTTTTGTGTATTGTACATATTCAGTGGTGTTTGCACTTGTAAATAAAACTAACTGTAACTTATATTACATTGTGGGGAATAAAACTCTCGTGTACTATTTTTGGCCAGTAATGTCATATATATGTAAATATAGAAATTGTTTAAAATAAAATTGAGAATAAGAGGAAAGTGAACACTTAAATATTAATATTTTTTTGTCTGATCATATTCCTTTATAATTAAAAAAAGTATTAAAGCTAAAGGAAGAGTTTTAAGTGTTTAATCGTGAACTTACACAATTGTAGATCTTGTGAGTATGAAGAGGTAGTACACAATGAAATTCTCTCTCCTTTGGATGAAGACTCTTCAGCAGATTCTGATCAGCCAAAGCTACAAAGCAAAGATGAATTGCTTCCAAACACAAATGAAGATACTCAAGTTGAGCCAGGTAAAATATTCAGTTATAAATTCAAAGTCAGTCTCCTTTACTGTTTAAACATTGCACTGCATTTAGTGCCCTTTATATAATTAATATATAATGAAAATTATGAATAGTAGTATTCATTTGTTGTAGTTTTATAAATGTTGCTCTGGTCAATATACTAAAAGATATATTTCATGTACTCTCCAATTGCAGTTAAAGAACTAGAGAAAAATATTTAGTTCAGGTCTAATGTGACTATTTTGTTCATTTGTGGTTTTAGTATATTTTCAAAATGAAGTAGATTAGTTATGAGTGCTTCCTTTAAACATTACTCTTTATTATTAAAATGTAGTTATACTGTATAAGATACATATTTATGTTGGCTAACAAATACTTTCATTCCGTAGAGGTTTTTCTTTTTGAAGTAGAAGATAAGTTAACACCACCATGTGAGAGTGAAGCTCCATTATATCACCTTATGGACCATTTGGATCTTGAATTGCCTCAAAGCTCAGCAGATATAGATGACAATGCATCTATTGAGTTACCTATTCAGGGTCAGTGATTAGTAATATTACATACCTAATTATATGGCACTTGCATATTTGTAAAACTTGTCATAAAATATAAAGAACGTATAAGACATAATTATCAAAACTTAAATCAATATTTTGAATCTTCAACAATAGTCCTAGAAAACTGTTTTATTGTTATTATTATTTGTATTCTGCACTGCAGTTGATGATTTAAGCAATTTTGTATCATGGTTGTAAACTATATCAGTGTACTTTACTTATCTAAACCAGAAAATTATTACCTGTGGCGATGTCAGAGTAGTTATTCTTTCTGAAAGCAAAGCTTGAGCATTACTGGAAAATATTTTTCACTTATCCCAAATGCAATGCACTGTAAGAAGTCCTACTCAAGTTAGCTTTACATGTTCTATATTACTTGATCAAATGTTGTTGTTGTGGTGGTATTCAGTCCCAAGACTTGTCTGATGCAACACTCCACATTAACCTATCTTGCACAAGCCTTTTCATTTCTAAATAACTAGAACATCCCACATCCTCCCTGATCTACGTAGTGCATTCAATCCTTGGCCTCCTTCATCTGCTCTTACCCCACACACTTCCCTCTAATGCTAATTTTATATGTCTTAAAACATGGCCTATTAAATAGTCATATCAAAAAGTATATATACTCATTATTTGCATGTGTTATAAACACTGGACTCTTTTAGACTCATTACAAAAAGAATTTTTGATGAGAGCAGTATTTACTTATTCAAAACCATGCAAATGAATGAAATGTAGTACAATAAATTGGCTGTTTTTCTTTGTAGCTTTCCCCAATCAAATGGTTCAGGAATACTTTAAAAATTAATATAAATTTGTGAATCACAAATGGATTCCGAATATCCATGGAAAAGAGTACATGATTTACAAACTTTACTCAGATTCAAAACCAGTTTCTACAGAATTACATATGACAATACTATTCCATTCTCAAAAAACCTCATTAAGAAATCAAAACAATTAGAAAATGACAGATAAATAAACCTGTCTGGTATTACAAAATCAAAGTCTAAATCCTGTAGTATTTCCTAAATATTGAGTAAAAATTTATGAAATCTCATCACATTACAACAAATATTTCTAAACCATTGCTGAAACCTTAACAAAATCTACTTTCAATAGAAATCAGCAAAATTCTGTAAGTGTAACTAATGAAATTGACAACACTTATTTCTTACATAATGCAACTGAAAAATAAATAATACATATATGCAAAGTCTCAAGTCCTGTTATTGAAATGTGGTATGCTAGTATCTAAGCCAGTAACTCGTAATGTAATGTTGCAAAAGTTATCTCTTTTCACAAAAAAGGTATCAAAGAAGAAGCATCAAATTACTGGCCCATATCTTTTCTTTCCATATTCTCCAAGTCACTTAAAAAGGTCATATGTATTAAAACACAAACATTACCACTTATCTTTAATTAATTTAAAATATGGCAAATAATGAATGTTCAGTCCTTGGGCCTCTTCTATTCCTTTTATGCATCAACAATCTTCCTTTGAATCTAAATGTGCATATGTTCCTATTTTCTGATGAGCACCAAAAATATTGTCATTTTATAAATAAATATAAATAATAAATTTCTGGTAATCAATCCTTAACAAATAAAAATTGAAAATCATCAGGCTTGATTTAATTTACAATTGAAAGCATTTTTGCTAGATCACTGTTTTTAATTGGTAAATGAGTATGTTAATAGTATTAAAAAAAAGTTTTAAGACAGAGAACTGAGAAAATCCAGAATTGACAACTGTGAAGGGTTCACACCTCTTGGATTGTGTGAGACTCTTACTTACTAAAACCATGAAACCCTTTCTAATTGACTTCAACTGCCCAAGAATTGCATTAGCATGACTTCAGGGTGGAGTCAATTCTACGTTGCCTCATAGCTTTTCGTCATTGCTCTATTTTCCAGTCGGCATTCTACTTGACTTATCCAAACACATATCTTATATGAAATCTAGATAAATAAATATTCATTCATTGTGACTTTCCCTTTTTAGTTATCTTATTTGGTTGCCTTTGGTTTGAATTAGAACAAACTGTCATTTAAATGGTCTATGAATTCATTCTCTATACTTTCTAGACGAGTGTGTGGAAACTGTTGCTGACATAGAAGTCAATGCTGCCTATTCTTTGGAAGAATTTGTAGATGATGAATGTCCAATGCGAGAAAGCAATCCTTCTTATGGCACAGAACTGAATGACCTAGTAGCAGAAGATGGTGAATATACAATGGTTGAAATGGAAAATAATACAGTTGAAGAGGAGAGACAGCCTAAGAAGTTCACCAGCCATTTCAAGGTTTACTTTTTATTTGATACGTGTTACCATTTTATTCAGATGTTATAATATTGACCTAATTTGTCAAATTCATATCAATCATTCATTTGTAATATGTCTGTCATTCTGTTAAGTATTTTTATATACCTAAATATTATATTATAAACTGTTAGCATTTCAATCATAGTGGCAACTAAGGTAAATTGTGTTGTATCAAGACTTTCAAGGAGTAATTTAATACGTTTTGGAAAAATTTGTAGATATAAAAGACAGAAATTTTATAATTACTTTTTCATAGAATGACCTAGATTTAGATTAGAATTGAATATAATAGCAACAATCCAAAATCGAGGAACCTTGTGGACCAACTAGTGGCTGTGAGTTATAAATACCCTCTTTTGTCAATTAAATTCTATTTTAAATGCTTTTATGTTTTGATTATTAAATAAATCCCCCCTCCCACACCAACAAAGAATCAAAACAAAAAACCTTAAATATACATGTTTGGATAACATGGATCATGTAATTTCAAAGAGGACACTCTCATTTATATATAAGGGACATTCAATATTATTTTGTCTCAAATTTTGAGCGGCAACCATTCTTTTTGTCAGGTGAAAACATGTTCTGATGATGACACAGACCACATCACACAGAATTATGTTTCGTACAGACCAGGGAAGGGGGTAGGTATTGTTGCCTCTGAAAATATTGAAACAAAATAATACCCTACAATGGTGATTACTTCTGGTAAGCCACCACCTTTCTATCTCTGTTAATGATTCAGACTGTGTCACTTCCTTACTTATGTACAATTTATATGAACAGGAAAGAGTGAAAGAATGAGTTACCTGAAATTGAAGCTTGTGGGGTGGCAATTTTTAAGATCTTTGGATGCACTACACCTTTTGCTCTGTTTGTTTTACACATTTTCTACAGTTTATTATGCACTTAATTATTTTTATACTTTTGCTTTAGATATCGGATACTAGTGCAGATTCTGTTATATGGTTGTCCCATCGCCTGGGCCCTGTGCTAACAGCTCGGCACTTGTCCAGAAATTTGCTTCGAATGCTTGCTTTGTGCTACTTGGGAAAAGAAAACCTTAGTATGGCAGCTCCACCAGACACTGAAACTAGTTGCCTTAGAATCACTGGAAAATATATTCAAGGGGATCACAATGCATCAAAAGTCTTGGATTGTCTCGCTTCCATAGCAGGTTTGTAGTTTTATACATTCTCATTCAACCCATGTTTAATTTTGAAATATTTGACATTATTCAATCTGTTTTATCTTCAATATTTTTTTGTAAATTTTTGTCATTTCACATTTTCTAGTAATACATGTGCAACTAATGTTTTGCATCTTTCCTTTCATTAATTGAAAATTTTCAGCTTTGTATGGTGAACAGTTTATAGTTCTCCAATATTTACCACATATGAGTGAGCTGATATCCCTATGTAAACGCAAACTAACAAGTAATTTGGAAGGTGGACTTGTGGGATGCCTGGCTCTTTTGAGTCATGTTGTTCCATACTTGTCAGATGCTGTCCTTATGGATCAGTTGCAGGTAATTCATTAAATATAAAAGAAAAATATAATTTTTATACAGAATTGTTTTGTTTTTCTCTCTCTCTCATATAAGAGCATTGAAGCTAAATACTTAACCTTATTATAAGGCATTGCTCTAGATTTAATTAACAATAATTTCTCAAAGGAAATGTTCTTTCCACAAATCAGAAAATGTAAAACTAACATTTAACATATTTAATTATACAAGATATTAAGTTGTTTGTAATAGCTAACACTTGGTTAAAAATATTAACATAATCAATTAATCCATATTAAAATGACTATATTCTTCTCTTCAAATCAACTTTGAATTAAAGAAAACCCTTTTTTAGATTCACAGTCTTTAACTGAACAAAAATTTTTGAGTAGCTTTCAGCTTTTATCTCACCATATTCTTAATAAGATCATTGTACCAAAATTGTATATTTTTTACATATGGCGAGACCAAAGCCGAAAGCTGCTTAAATAACTTTGTTCAATTAAAGACTGTGAATTAAAAAAAAGAGGGTTCTTTCATTATAAATTGATATTAAGATAAATTATAATCTTACATTTCTTCAAATATTTATTAATAATTTTTCAGTAATTATTTGTAATTTGTATTTCAGGATGTCATTCTGAAAAATATACTGAATCCTGTTGTTCGTCTCATTTCCACAACTCGTTCAGCTTTCCCATCGGGTACTACAGCTAGAATAGCAGTTGCAAATAAATTTGTGGATTCGGTATATTTAGTGGCCTTAAGAATAGGGCATGAAATGTCAAGACGTCACCTCGCTGTCCCATTGCTTCAAAGATTTTTTCTTTCCTTTGATAAGGCATATGGCAACCAACGTGTAGATGACCTGAGCCAACCCAAACACATGGATACAATAAGGGATAGTCCTGTGAGGTAAACACTTTAAACAAAACAAATTTGTTCAGTACAAAGATTATGAACTCTATATATTCTACTGAAATCAATCGAATTAAGTTTTAATTCTTTTGTTTTGTACCAAACTGCTCAATGTTTAAACGGTAAGCGGTGATATGTATTCTATGGAACTAATAATAAAGGAGAGTTGAGTTAATGCATTTATTGTTAACTCGTATACAGAGTCACTTTCATCCAGTCACTCGCAACATTCATCAAGGACAAGATGACTGCCTTCTATGGCAGTGTGAAAGTTTTTCTTTTGACCTGAGGCAAGCTACTGTCATGCTTAAAATCGGGGAAGAGTCGATCATTGTCCAAAAAGTTTGAGTGGGATTATTACATTCCACCCATGCCTTTATACATTTGATGTACTGTTTGTTAGATTAGATGTCTAGCATGATACCACCTTATATTCCAAAATTCAATGTGAATAACTACACCTTAAATCTAATTAGAACGTCATTGAACATCACTGTTAATATATTGATGCATGTCACTATTTATCAAGTATGTATCATTGATGTTGGGATTATATCTATTACTATAACGAGTAGTATATTCTATCACATTCACTTTGTGGCACATACTTAGATCATAATGCTTCTTCTGCACTCTACTTCTACATTATGCTCATGCCACACAAGAAGCTGAAATGAGAGGAGGTGTGGAGAGGGAATGAAGATAACTCTCTGTGGTAATTTATTATACCAACGTATGTAATTTCTTCTTTTATGCAGATCTGTTGAAGAAGGTGGAGGGAAAGGAGTTCCTCTTGCTATTAACCACGCAAGAGTAAGGGAAAATGAGTCAGCAGATTCTTACTCACCTCCACTAACCACAGGACCTGATGGAGAACAACCTCTTGACGAAAATAGGTACCTGGTGAGTTGCTTTATTATATTTGCAAAGTATAGCTTAATTTATCATACAATTTTTATTTACTATTCAACAAAACAATCATATTTAAAAACTTGGAGATTTTCCAGGTTTTCAGTCTTTAACGTTAAGTTCAAATTTTCATTTTTATAAGGTTCAGACTGGTTGTAGTTTCAGTAAACAATTTAATGAATATTTAATTTTGTGTAAGAATTCATGAATATTAATAATGTAAACAGTTTTTAAAAAATTATTTCTGAAATATTATTATTTAATTTATTTTAGGTCATGTCAACAATAAAGTCATTAGCGACCAACATAAATTTTATTAGCACACATGAACAGAAATAATATTAGGGTGAATCAATTTAAACCATTAAATATCCCCTTTCCATGTTCATTAAAAAAAATTCTAAAACACAATTATCAATATTAATAGTTAATGTCCATATAGGTTACTATAAATCATAAACAATAAATTATTTAATTGTAATTGTAATAAAACACAAATATCCTATATACTCTGATGAAGAACTTTTAACTGAAAATAAGATTTCACGAAAGAAACAAAATGTAAAACTTGCTGTTATCGGTTTTGATTATCAAGGAAAACAGTGTAGCTATAAGATTATTAAATTTATTTTTTGTCAATTTTTAAACATTTTTATTATCCAGTGCTTTTGCTATTTTTTTCATTTAAAGCTAAACAGCTGTAAACTTTTTGTTGTAATCTGTCTATAGGCTTTGGAAGAATTGAAACAAGTTTTTATACCAGAGTTTTCTCATAAAACTTATCTACCATTTGTGAGATTTTTTGGAGAATCAGTAATGGAACAGTCTCTGAAAAATGAGGAATTTGTGAGGCAACTGTGTTTTCAGTATGAGCAGGAAATTCAATTTGCAAAAAGCTCAAAAGGTGAATTTTTGTTCATATTTGAGCATGAATTTAAACTATTTTTTGTGCATAACATAATTCCATATACCATTGTAGAATCACATGATGCAGTTTTTCTCTCAACAAGTCTACAGGACAACAGTTCTAATGACAGGGGGAGCACAGGGAGTTTTGGTAGCAATGTGGCTGTAGTTGGTAACCGGATAGATTTACAAGTGAGTATAATGTTATGTGCAGTTTTTTCATCCAGTCAAGTTATCAAGTTTAATAACCAAATTATAGTAATGTGATTAAATACCAACTAATTATGTTATCTAAAACATGTAATTCAAGTTCTAATTTGAAATGTCAAATTTTCTGCAAGATGCTAAATGTAAAACAATTATAATTATAATTAGTCGATGGGTTTTACAGAGTGATATATGTCTACCATCTATGGTATATAAATATGAGTCAGGAAATGACATTTTCATGTTAATTAAAACAATTAATTGTTTCAATTAACATGACAATATCATTCCTGACTCATATTTATACACCTCATTTCACCACGGCTACTCAACAACGATAATGTTTTGTTCTTCAAAGGAGGAAAAGGATAGGGCACCAGGTATTTTTATGAAGAAATACCAAACTTTAAAACAGTTTACAACTATTTAATTATTCTGAGGGATGAGAAAAATCATCTACCATAGGGCATGGTCATTTTACAGTCTAACAGTTCCATTCAATCTTCGGTCACTAAATTAGCAAACCAATTAGTCGACCAAATAATAACTTCATTAATGTCTGCAATTCCTGTGTTTATTCTGGTCTAACACCACATTTTTTGTGGCTTGTTCATTAGCCATGTATAAGACACATGGTTGCGACTCTGAGCATTCCACAAAAATCACTTCTTCCTCCTAACTCAACTCACCGCCAACTGACAGAACCCAATATATTAGTTATTTGCAATTTTGCAAATATATAGTCACATGACCTCGACAGCCAATCACATGTATACCTTTGCTCACAACCTTTTCATTTTACAGCAAAATATCATATGAGCACTTAGTGAGTAGATTTTCTCCCGCTTACATCAGCAACAATGGAGTCTGGGTGTCTGTAAAGATGCCACTCAGCCAAGGCTGTAACTTGCATGTTACAATATATAAAACAATTAATAAGGACAGGAGAAAGAGATAGAATGTTCTTAAATTTTCAGGTACACCACCCTCTTCATCAGAATGTTAGGAAAATATTTCCAGTGATCGGCTAGCAGACTATCTATATATAAATTCTAAACTGTAATACTAATTTTATATTTTTTACTAAATAAACCTGATATGAAAGCTGTAAAAACTGATCTTAAAATAATAATATTTACTTGTAATATGCTTCAATAAGCCTGCTATTTCATTCTAGTTATGTTTTCAGTATATTCTCCAACCTAAAATTTCTTAGAATGATTTAATTTACATTCCAGAATGATGATGTTCAATCTGCTGAAGCTACAGGAAGCACACCTAACATACATTCTAATGTTGGTGATTTGCTGAATATCATAAACAAGAAAATGGAAAACACCAACAGGTACTACACACAAAATTATTGTTAGACATTGTGAGTAAATTGTGTGCACATTTGGTTCAATAAGATACATGCAAAAGGCAACTTAATCATAATTTGTTATTGAAGTCTCAAAATATAAAAATTTAACCCATAATTAGGTATGTAAATAGTTTATGAAATAGTTTTAATAAAGAAAATTAATCCAAAATGTTCTATTTATTGCTATTTTTGCATAAGATTAGTCCAATAATATCCTTCTGATTATTTAATATACTTTTCAGACATTTACGTGGAAATTGGTTAGCATATTGGGAACACGAAATTGGTCGAGCAGAGAAAGACTTGCGTTTTAACTTCAAACAAATAAAACTGCAAGTTTTCTCAGGCCATACAAGCAATGTAAGAACTATTCAAGCTCTAAACAATGAAAATAGTTTCTTGAGTGGAAGTAGAGACAAAACAGTAAAATTATGGTCATTGAGGAGTCAGGTAAAATATAAATCATTTAAATAAAATGATAAAATTAATCCTTTATGTTGTTAATACATTAAGGTTAAGTATTTTAATAAGCAAGTTATATAATTAAAGTACTATATATTATAGTAGAAACTGTCATGTATTGAGTATAAAAATTATTCTTAAATTAAACTTTTAGCCAATAATTACATATTAGCAAAATGCTTATCAAAAAGTTAATTTGATTATAGTTATATTTTAGTAATATAATTTACATGAAGTTGTTGATAATTAAGTTTGTATATGTATTATAAAAATTCTAATAATTATAATATTCATTGTTTTTGATTGTTATTTTAAAATATTGGCATATAATCTAAACTCATTACTAAACTGTAATTATATAATTTACCTACAGTAATTATATTAATAAATGAAAACAGCATTAAAATGAAAATCATCTGTGTTAAGATTAGAATGCAGTTTGTGGTGTATTTAAATGATCTAATCATTCTGTCTGATTTTGTTCTATGTTAGCAAATGAAGTTTGCATTCAGATATACTACAAGTTTTGCCACAAGTAACTCTTGATCAGTTATCATTATATGAAAATTAATATAACAATTTATGACCTTTCACAGTTTTCATTTTTAAAATTTAATTAACAACAATGTTTCAGCTTATTTTCATGTTTTCTTCAGGTTCTCTTCCAAATCAGTAACAAAACACAGAGTAGTAATCTGATATGAAGTGAAACAGTAGCAAACAATATTATCTGAAAAGAAGCAAAGTCTGTGTTCTGTTAATTTTTTGGAACCATGTAATTTTTAAGTTTGCACTTTGTGGGTTTAGGGTGATGGAAGTGCTATGTCCCAGTGCCGATGGACATATACAGGCCACAAGAAGTGTGTTCTTGCCGTAACATTTATTGAGCCTCTACAGTTGGCAGCTTCATGTGACTCAGTTGTTCACTTGTGGGATCCTTTCATGGGTAGTGTTGTGGCTCAGCTAGATTCACCTCGAAATCCTCCTGTTAATGTTCTGCAGTCTTTGCCAGCTCCTAGTCCAGTGTTATTGGCAGCAACAACTGACAGTACTTTACGCTTGATGGATTCTCGCACTTGTAGTTTTGTAAATGAACTTAAGGTAAAGTCAAATCAGTCTTAACCGATCTACTATAGTACTTGTTATTGTTTTATATTTACTTTTATAATATACGTCTTCTTTGATAACACTTCAATTTTTTGTCCAATCAAGATGTATAAATAATTTTTATTTTTAATTTACTTCCAAATGCTACATATTTTTCTTCTTGACTTCAAAATGTATGTGCATGTGTTTTGTGTTTATATGATTTATTTAAATCTCATTTTTAATATTAGATATTTTCTTTGCCACAGGTAGCACAAACAACTACTGGCCTTATTCGCTGTATCGCAGTTGGTCCTGAAGGTACTTGGGTGGCAGTGGGACAATCTTCTGGTTATCTTTCAGTTTTAGATATCCGAACAGGTGCACTATTGTGTTCCTGGAAAGGCCATGAATCTGAAGTTTTACAGCTGGTTGCACCAAATTCAAGCTGCGTTGTTAGTTCATCTCTGGATCAAACTGTGTCTGCATGGAATGTCCTTGATGGAAGATTAAGTTTTCCAATGAAGTAATTTCTCTTAAATCATTTTATGTATTTTGTAACCATTTTCTTGTCCCAAATGCTGGTTTGATTAAGGATTCAAATTAATAGTTATTATGATGACATTCTTTTCTTTTACCGGCATGTAAAAAGTTAAATTTTGTATCAAAAGTAGATAATCAGTAGATTATTTTTCTAAATGATTATGTGGCTCCCGTTGATAGATTTTTTATTTTTATGGACAGTGTCACACTGTTTTTATTTTTTGAGTAATAGATTACACAAGGATGATCCAGAAACTGTCAACCTCCCTTTTAATAACATAGGAAGCAAATTATAAAGGGGATATGTGGAAGGGAGAGGAAGGCAACCAAGATTAACTTCTTGCAGGTGTTTCTTCACAGAGTGTTGATGGCACTTATCTTAAAAATGCCTCATTCTCTTTCTGGTTTCAGGGTTACAGACCTTTGACATACAGTAAGAGCTGTCTTGTGGTTAAAGAAATGTTGTGACCCCCTCCCCCCAGCAAACTCCTCCCTCTCCCATCATTCATTTGAGCATGAAACAGGTACCCAATAGTCTGACCTACCTGATGCAGATTTTCTATGGTTGGCCCTACATCTCATTCAAGTGAATACTGGTAGGATCCTTTAACTATAGCTCGTGTGCCCTAGTCAACCCTTTGCAGTATTTCTCTGCCTATCACACCTCCCTATTTTCAATTCCCTTCCTATGATTTTTTAGGAAAGTTGACTGTTTCTGTCATCTCAAAATAAAATAAATGAATATTTATTTTCATTAAACCTGATGATAATTGTTAGTAACAGTTAAAAAGATGTTTCTATATCAAACAATGAATTTAGAAACTTTTTCTAATATATTATTAATAGTATTTGAAAAATGCAAATACTTTTATGAAATAATATATGATGAATTATTAGATTGTATTTTCGGTCTTCAGGATTTGTTGCTTGCTTCAATGAATTGTGAATTTTTCATTTGTTTTGTTATATTTTAATGGTATTCATTCTCTTTGTAATTTTAGGGGTCCAACAGAACCAGTACACTGCCTTAGTGTTTATGGAATGGAGCTAATATCTGGAACAACTGCAAGCAGAATAGGTGTACATTCAAGTATAGAAACTGATGCATCTTATGTGTCAACACGATTACGGTCAGACACTTTCAAAGGAGTTCTAACTGCAATGTCAGTCCTCCCACTTAACAGACTTTTATTACTTGGATCAGACACAGGAAATATCAGCCTCATGTGCTAACTTACTTAACAGTTTTTGTGCACATGTATCAATGCAAAGAAATAAGTGTACCACACAGTGATATTACCATTTCAGTATTCTTGTGAATTTCAAGCACAACTTTTTTTCAAGTAGATTGTTTTATATTATGTTTATTTCTTGAAAGGAAAGCTTTCTTGCTGATGAAATATATTCTTGCACGAGATTATTTTATAATAAATGGTTTCATGAACTAGAATTTCATGACAACAGATTGTAACAAAGCTTTCTGTGTTGCAGACTACTCTTCATCTTTCATATTCAAGGGAAACAAAAAATTTTTTCTAGTCATTTATTTTTAATTTTGCTGATGTGATATGATTTTTTTATCCGAGTAGCTACTAAATATAGCAAGTTAGTTTTGGTTAAAAATGATAGGGACAATGAAATGATGGCTGTGTTTGTTATGTAATAAGACATTGTATAACATTCATAAAAAGAATTGTATTATGGCAATATAAAATAATTTTTTTGTATTTGAAAAGTAAGTTATTCACTATTTTAATTTTTTTATTCTGGAACTAAAACTTAAGTACTAAATTTGTTATTCCAACTAATTAATTTACAAATATTAAAATTATGCTTAGTAATTAGGAGTTGCAATGATAATAAATAAAAATTGATATATATATATTTACAAGATGAAATTACTATTTTATGAAATATGTCCAGTGGGTATCATATAGCATATTTTAATACCAGATAATTATACCACAATTTACTCAAAGAGTGTTTGTATATATATTAATAATGAGTTAAATGAATTTTCTAATAGTTATATTGGAAAATATTTTGTTTCACGCTTAATTTTTAATGTCAGATTGTCTTTCAGGTACGTTCAGCTTCATCTGTTTTGTATTTAAACTAAAAAATAAATGTGAATTGGCCAATTAGATCAAACTGGTACATAAAATCTTAATAGATTTCCATTATCCTTTTGATTTTCACCATGATGGATGTTCAAAGTTGCAACTTACTTTGAACATCATATAAAAGTCACAAAAAAAGTAAAAGTGCTGTTTTAAATTTATTAATATTTTATGTAACAGCCTGTTCCAGTTGATAAATTAAGATAGTTTATAAAACTTCAATGTAAGGAATTGGACCAATAATAGTTTTTTTTTACATAATACTATTTTGGTCTGCAATATTATTAATTTGTATTTTATTACCTGTAGTAATTGTGTTAATCTATAATTATTTATGGATTATATCTCTAAATACAAATATTGAAACTATGATTTTTAATGAAGAAAGTAATTGGTTTATTTTTTACATTTTTGCATTTGTAATAAATTGAGTCACCCTGTTTATGAACTACAAAGTCATGAAGATTAATTAATAAAATAAACATTTTTGTAAGTTTTTAAAGCAATGTTTGGGAAATAAAGTCTTAATGTTCATTTTATAAATACTTATTTTAATTATTTATAAACCAATGTAGTTTTGTAGTATTAGACTGTATATTTTATCTGATAAAGAAAAAACAACCACTTAAATCAGTCTCTCAAACTTATTAACAGGTTGAAAGCTTTCAGTGTGTGTCATAGTCATTCTTCTTTAAGAAACGGAATACTGGTAGTGATGGGCAGTAGTCAAATGGTAGAAACATTGAATTAAAATGTATCCTGTCATCAATGTCTAGCCTAAATTAGCAATCGTTGTTTCATGTGTAAATGCTCCCGCAAAAGAGCAAATTCGATGTTCTAGATGAACCAATTTTATCAGTACTCAAAAAAGATCTGAATTTCATTTTTACTCAGAAGTCATACCTTTTAAAGAAATTATTTGAGGAGTGAAGCAGGCTATTCAGTTCGTAACACCAGCAGATGAAAAAGTAAGAAGTGAATCTTGCCAAGCAGTCGTGTAAGCTGGAACTGTGACTCGTGCCATAACCCTACTAAGAGTGTAAGGCACTTAAACAATTTCAATATATATATATATATATATATATATATATATATATATATATAGTGAGGTACCTTCTAAAAGAAATGATTAAAGCACCACCAAAAATCTATGTAATATGAAAGATCCACAAAGAGGTTTTGTTTTACTTTGACCAATTATAAGCAACATTGGTTCTCCTTCTTACAAACTAACCAAATTTTTATCCAAGAAACATAGCACAGCGGTTAACAAAACAACATCATTTAAAGAATTCTGCTGAATTTGTGTAGACTTTGGAAGTGGAGCCTGAGAACCTACTGGTCAGCTTCGATATGGTTTCCTCGTTCACCCAAGCACCTGTTGCAGACACAGTCCAATTATTGGTTGGAATGTTCTCTGAGAGTACATCAGACACATTTAAACATGTATTCACTACCATCTATTTTAATTGTAAAGGCCAATTTTGTGGACATGGTGCAGCCATATTATGGACTCTCCACTATCACCGGTTGTGGCAAATTTATTTTTGGAATATTTAGTGTTTTAAAATCTGGTCCTAAAACAACAAAATACTTCTTCTGATTTGATGATGATTCATTTGTTATCTTGCCTCACGGCCTTGAATAAAATGGAATTGGAAAAAAAATTGTCTTTTTTAGACCAAGAAACCATGTGGGAAATTACGACATGCAGGTTTTTAGGAACCCTATACATACTGATTAATATCTTGCAAAGATAAGGAAGGCATTTCGGAAAACCAATGAAATGAGCAAAGTATGCATTAACACCCTTTGCTGATCGTACAACGACTAAAATTTGAAGAGTTCTTGCCAAAATAATCATAAAGGTGGTTTTCCAAAACCAAAACTGAGACAAAGCTGGGCTCAGTGAAAGATGATATTGGATTAAACGTTGCCTGGATTTACAAGATAACTTGTAACTGTGATCAGTAGTATAACGGACAAACGATTTGGACCTGTGGCGACGCAGAATCGCGGCCGTATTAAAGGGTATTATGTCCTCAGGTACGGATCACACACAAAATCCCGATCCTTGTGTTCCAGTTAGTGTACTAACAGCACGTGCAGAGGGGGTGTAGAAAATGGTAGACCCCCATGCGGGCGGTGCGTGCTTTCAGGGGGCATTACAAAAAAAAGGAAGAAGAAGAAGAAAGAGGTGTTCGAGTGTGGACCAGTGTACGCCGCCCAACCACTAACCCCCATCTCCATCCATTTGATCAGCAAAGATATTTGTCCGACGATGTCCCGGACACTTATTTATCCCGCACAACACTTGAGTAAGATTTTTGCCTTCGTTGCAGGTGTAATCGTGCACTAATACGATCTTGTGTACCAGCTGTACAAAGTCACCCAAAATATGTTTAGAATGTTTTAAGGAATCCTAAATATAAATTCAGATAAAGATAATATAACGTGCCTATTTATATGAATATATGTTGCATGTCATGAATTTGGGAAACTGCTCCAGGAGTAATGAAATATTTAAGTTGCAAAAGCGTGCAATTAGAATACTTTCTAGCACGAATTTTAGATCGAGTTGCAAACCTTTCTTCAAAAGTTTGCAAATACTTACTTTACCAAGCGTATATATTTATGAAATATTAAAGTTTGTAAATAGGAACACTAATTTGTTTCAAACAAATGGCGAGTTTCATGAATACGCGACCAGAAATCGTTCAGCTCTAAGGTCGGATAAACATCGCCTTGCTCTACACCAGAAAAGTATTCACAATACCGGGATAATTTTATACAACAGCCTTCCGCCAGAGGTTAAAAATAGTACCTACAAAAGCTACATGAAGCAGAGTAAAACTATTCTTTTAAATGGCGCGTTTTACTCGGTACAGGATTTTCTTAATCGTCCTTCTAGTATTTAAAATTAAGGTTCCTGCAAAAAGTGTTGAATGAGCTGCCTTGTAAAAAAGTACATCACATATCTTTAAAATTTCTATTCAGTTTTTTCTGCTCTTTTGTTTGTTTGTTTCATGTACTGCCTGGAGCTACTACACAGGGAAGGACAGTTTCCTGGTCGCAGAGCTCCAAGTAGTTAAAACTCCATTGCGTGTTCCTTAGTGTGTGCTTGTTTGTGCTTCCCAGTGTGTGTCCGTGTTGTGTTTATATTGACTTTTGTCTATATACATTTTCTTTTATTAATTTATTTTAAGATTATTTGTCTTTAATTATGCACATTATTTTGTTCATTTTTAATGTATGACGTATCCTATTTCCTCAATCGAGGACTAATGGAAACAACAATAAATCTTAATCTACGTTTCTGTTCTTATTCCGTTAAAATACCTTTCAAATTTCCAACTGAAAAATCCCACCTATTTAAGGGTGAGGGGGGTCCTTCACCCACCCCCTGACATAAATATTAATGACGTGTTGTTGTAGATAAATATTTTTAATGGTTATCTTCCTTTCTATTACGATCCACGAAATATGCAGAATACCCGAGGATTTAGGTATCTACATAACTGTTAAAGAGCGAAGGTTTTTTTCTGCGTGTATTTGTTGCTTCAGTAATTCTTGGGTTCCAACCTGGAGAAAGTACGTATTGGCCATGACGTTTCGATGGCGGACACTATTTACAGTAAACACATGATACGAAGTTTTATCAACATAGTTCTGAAAGGGAATTTAAAATTAAATCTTTAATTGTTCGCTAATGTTGGAGGAGTTTTCTGTTTCTTTTTCTTGGATCTATATTCTGTAAGTAAGACGTTCATCGTATCCTAAATTCTTATATTACTAGATGTTTTACGTCTGTTAAAATTAAAGTAAATAATGAGACGACCTTAAACATAATAAAGGGCAGTAAGTTTTTTTTATTATATAATTTTTTGGCTTCTATGGTAGAATATTTGATTTCACACAATTATTACCGAAACGTCAACTTCAGTAATAAAAATCTTGTTTGTTAAAGGTCGTCTCATTATTTCCTTCCTAAATTCATATAGTTAAAATTACCAAGGATTGCTTTTTCGGTGCGTGACTTTGTTTGAGTTCCATTCTTTAACTTGGATCGAGGCTGAGACTGGAAGGATTCCGTTCATTCTATTATTTATCTCCGTCAGGTAGAAGACTTGAGATTGAGGGGATGGTTGCAATCTAAAACTTCAACTCCGCAGCTTCCAGCCCAAATTAGGTACACAGCGGCGTGGAATCTTCAGGTGAAGGAGAGGAACGATCCGTCCCTTTCAAAGAATTTTTGTGTGAGATAGGAATTATTGTGTGTGGATCATCATTTAGGATGTTACTCGGGCGGGGATTCATTCAATAAAATGAACCGTCATCTTTTTCCCAGGCGTCTGCAGGCTGAGCTTGAAGGCTTCTCGTCCCTGGACGGAGGCGATCCAGCGAATACACTGCACACTACTACTCTGTTGGCAATCTATGTGAATAACAAAGAGCAAATTTGATCCCTCATCCTCCACAGCTTCCAAGAAAAGGAAGAAATCGACTGAGAAAGAGGAATGACGGCCGCTATTTTCTTACAAAACTTACTCGAGTTTGTGAGTGAATGAGGTTTCAAGTAAGTGAGTGTCCATTTGGCACGTGAAGATTTAATGAAGAATCAGAAACGACTGGATTTTCGTTTAGTCTGTTATGGAGAATTGACTCGAAATGCTGTTAACCAATCAGGAGCGTAGCGTAGCTAATGACGTCACTACCTCGGTCTTGATTGGTCGGGGGACTGAACCCTGAATTACCGGTATTTATTATTACTTAAGCCCAGACAGCGATTTGAAAATTACGTGTGAATGGATCTATACAGCTTTGAAATGGTATTTGTTAATGGTAAATGGTCGATCGTACATTTTCGGTTTCCTCTGGTATAATGTAAAATGCTGCAGTGTCGAACGAATAATGAAGAGAAACTTGGTTGGGTCGTACACAAGTTTATTTTGAAGAGTTCGTACTGCATATAATTTAATAATTGGTATATAAAGGAACAAGGAACCGCAAATGGTATGGTGTCCCAATACTAAACACACCTGGTGACGAAATGTAGAGCTAAAGGATGTCTTGGTTACGGTTATTTAAGTTAAATGTTGGAAGAAACGTACGCGATAGATTTCGTACTGATTGACATTAAAGAATTGGTTGGCAAGAGAGCAAGGAACTGCGTATATGATATCATCATTACGGATGATTTGGTTGTTATAAGACAAAAACTTACGGGATATCTAGGTAATAAAAGAAAGAATATAAAAACGAAGGTTTGAACATAATGGTGTTGTGGATGAAGCACACTACAATAAATCATTTAAGGTGAATTTCTATCACGTATGTAATGTGGAAAAGGAATCATACTGCAAGGAGAAGAAATAAAAACCTTACGCTTTGCCCACGATATTGTAATATTAGGGGAGTCAGAAGAATACTTGGAAACAAAAATAAATAGCATGAACGAAGTCCTGGAGAAAGAGTTCAATATGAGGATTAATAGAAGGAAAACTAAGGTAATGGAGTGTAGTTTGGGAAACAGTGGCATAACAAAGCGTGTCAGATTGGGAAGGGACATTTTGACGGAAGTTAAGGAATTCTGATACTTGGGAAGATATGGCAGAAGTATATTAGACATAAAGAGTTGGATAGCACAGGCAAGGAAGGCTTTCGCGAAAAAGTGGGATTTACTTACGGATAATATAAGTAAATATTAGAAAAATCGTTGTTGAAAATGTTAGTATGGAGCGTGGAGTTATATGGGTGCGAAACGTGGACGATAGGAGCTCAGAAAAGAATAGGAATAGAAGCCTTTGAAATGTGCTATAGACTAATGCTGAAATTCAGATGGGTAGGTAGAGTAGCAAACGAGGATGAAAACTTCTCAAAATAAGAGGAAAATGGGGAATAATTAAAGATTTAATGAAAAGGTTTCAATAAATCCGGTTCGGTAGGGCCAACAAATGGTGGGAATGGGCTGTATTTTTTGTAAATTTAAGGGAAAGAAAAGTTAGTAGACTGTATTTTAATGCTTAGGAATTATTCCCTTGCGGAGGATGGCGGTCACACCAAATGTGTGAATAAGTGTTTGAGACTCACCGAATTTATCTGCGATTGTTCCTCCAGTTCCAAGCAGGGTTCTGACGTGGGTGCTGTGAGATGCATCCCCCCTTTTCATTCCCTTCCTATGCTATTAAAGGGAAGTAGCCTGCTTCAGTATCACCCTCATGTTGCCTGTTAACCCCAAAAAACTGAAGCATGGACACAGCTTGTGCTTAATGCAGGGACGGGAATCTCAGAACACAAATTAATACACATTGGCGCGACCAGTAATGTAGTTGAATTCAAAGAATTTATATTTCTTGTATTTAATGGAACAAATTGATTTGTGGAGTGTTTTAAAACTTTCTCTCTGAACTTAAAATAAGACACAAAATTGTACAAATGGTTTTTTCATTATAGACACAAAGAATTGATTATAATGCTGGAATTTTTAAAGGCAAAAAGTGTCAAAAAACGCATTACAGTGAAAGTAGGAAAAATATTGCCTGCAAATTAAGCTCCCCAAATGAAAAGGAAAGGTTTAGCTGTTGCAGAAGATAAATTCACAAATGATTACAATTCTTCGTGTAATGTAAATCACTTAAAACCACACAAGGTAACAATTCAAAGAAAGTAATATTTGCTCTTTTTCTTCTTCACCTGAATACCTGGTTTCTATTAATTCTAGGTATTGGCAATAAACAGAAGTGAGAATTTGAAAATACTCACGGTAAAATTACATACGCCAAATTATGTTTTAAATCCATTGTCAGATGTTTGCATAAACGTTGGGGTTGTACAGGACAAATGTATTCATTTCGGGACATCGAATTGAGGGAAAGCATAAAAGATATATGTCCGAAATGATTTTTTGCATTTGATTTATTTATATTTAATTTACAGACATGTTGTCTGTAATATAAATCCTTTTTTTAATACTTATGATTTTATACACTTTTAAAAATCTTATTTACACTGGTATCTTTATTGACACACACCAGATAAGATCGGAATTGTAACACAATGCAGAACATGCTGCAATTAAGGTTTTGTATAGTTTCATTTGCCTTGGATAAAATTTAACAGCCTACATACTTACTCATTGTTATGTCATTTCGATCATATCAGTTCCTGGTGCAGTCAATCATACAGAAATATTAACATGTTTAACAGTTATGTCCATTGAAAAATATAAGTATGTTGTTTATTTAATTAACAATTAAGCTTTATATTTTAACATAGTATGCATTCAAAATAAATTATCTTTTTTGTTGTTACTTGATGAAACCCTGATATATGGACAAAATGTTGTAATTACATCAACTAAGTATTAATTGTCTTGATTAACTCTCCTCATTTTTCTTCTTCTCGCGTCCCAGCTAAACTCTTCTTTCCCCCTTCTCCAAGGGAAAATATCACCCCGAGTGACGCGTCTTAACCAATCTTTATGCAACCTTCGTCCAGCGCGGGAATTTTTGCGCTGACGAAGGGAATGGTGTCCTTGGGAAATTTTGCAGGGCGAACCTCCCTTCAGTAAAACAACCTTAATTTCTTCTAGTTGCAGGCAGTTTTGATTTCCATCCGACACCTTGGCACCTATAATTTCCTCGGCTGGCCTGCCTGTCTCCGAGTTTGAATATTCCTTCAGAGTTTCGATCGTTTAAAATCTTAAAAATGTGAATAAAAATGGAGAGGGATACTACTACGCAACAAACGTTAATTATCACAATTGTTGCCAAACTGTGGAGTTTCATTAATTAATCATAACAAGTATATTAAAATCCATCACATTCTTTTTTACAAATTGAACCCAACGAGGGGCTATATTATATAATAATTAACCATAATAATTAAATCTTCCGTTACATTCTTCATTACAGTGCAGATATTAATTCCTTTAAATATTATTGTTATTGACAATTAAGGTTTTGATCTCACCCGTTTGTAATCCTTTTGTTTCGCTGTGCGATCAACAAGTATTTCGTGTTCGGAATAATTTTGTTATTTCGTATAGTGATAAATCGGCATTCTACGATTTGGTTTCTGAGCTCGTCTTTGCAAATAATTTCGCAGTTTGTAGGGAAGGCGACGTCGAGTGCCGTCAACTCGAGGACGTGACCTCGCGATGACTTTGCTTACTGCGCCGACGTCCTCAGTGGTCCTGGTTCCTGGTGGCTGGTGGCTGGCGGGTGAGTAAGCTCACTTCTAATAAGTAAAAACTCCCCAACTCTCACTCCATTAAGTTCCTTTTTTGAATCTATTGTGCGAGAACCTTTCAAAGGTAAAAACACCAGCATTTATATTTAACAGTGCCATCTACCACGTGCGAGTAAAGATTTAAGACATAATTGATATTGTTTATCTCTAATTAATCCAGCCAAGAAACGAGATAGTTCTCAACTTAAAAATATGAATTAAGGCTAATGTTATCGATTTCGTCTGTACCTATCGTAATTCGAAAATGGGAGTACTAAATATTTCAAAGTTACCCCCCTCCCATCTCCCACTAACCATTGACAAGGGTTGGTAGGGGATGTCTTATTTTAGTATAGTCTGATGACGCCTTTTAAAATATAAAATTCATGTCTGGAACAATTGTTTGTACGATTTGTTGTTTTAAATATATTTTTTTACTTATCAGGCTAAAATAAACACACTTTAATTGTTTTATCTGCCAAGGATGTACTTAACAAATTAATTGTAAATATGAGTAATAAATTGGGACTTGTTTCTTTTTAATTATAATTTAAAGTCTCGTCGTTTTAATATAGAAACATTTAACATTATATGATAACATGTTGTTCACTTGAAGGATTATTTACACATCTGAACGTATCTAGCAATACTGGTTCTTCGTTCATATTACATAAAATTTGTACTTTAAGATCTGATCAAAGACTGTACAAACAAACAAGTCTCTCATGAGACATAAATTTATGGAACATTTTGATTCCATTTTCTAGTTATAGTTTGCATTTTTTTATCACTATAAAGTGCGGCCAAAAGTCAGAAACGAAATACTTTAATTTGAATACATATCGTCCCCCAACTTTAGGAAGCTCCCCAGCAGCAACATGAAATTTTGGAAAATTTTAATTAAAGAACTGAGAAGGTCCCTAAAGTTAGGCGACGAAACGTATTAAAATTGAATTAATCCATTTTTCTACTTTTGGCCATTCTTTGTATTTTATTTAAATCAGATTAATTTAATTACTTTACTTATATTTCGAAGTGTGTTTCATTGATTATTTTATAAGCATCACAATAAGAATATTATTGTTATTTACATATGTATAATTAAAAACTTGAAATGAAAAATCTCAGACGCATTCAATTTAAATATATCTTTATAATTTTATTTATGATATGCTATTAGAATTAACTAAACATGAACAAACAAACTAAATTAGTCCCGAAATTTATTTTATTAAAATAAAATATAATAAAATATAAATTGGCATAACGTATCGTTCTTTTTGGAACAAGTTCAAGGAACTCACGTCATGAAGTTTTTTCCAGAAAACTTAATAAATTATGTTCAGAATCGTAAATTTTATATTTGTAGCTGAAGGACACGTCATGCCAATATTTATTTAATTAAAATATATTTCTGACCATTTGGGTGAGTTGTCTTATTCGGTGAAATTATATTCAGTGTTTCATCATCGTAAAACGCTTCTTGATAAATAATGTCAGTTTGGGTGATTTCAAAATGACGTAAAAAGTGACTGTAAATTATTATTTGCGACAAATACTCGATGATTTAATTGGTGATATTTTAATTTTGGGAAAGCTAAAATCTTTTCTAATGATGTAATATGAATTTTTAATAACTAAATATATAATTCTAGTCATAATTAATTTCTTTCCAGAGAATTTCTCCATGTTGAAATTTAAAATTTAACTTTTTTGTTGATTGTTAACAGTAAACTTTTGTTTTAAATATTTTTAGTAGCCAATGTGGAGTGTCCTGCCCTTGAAGTTTCTGAGCACAAATGAGTCTGCTTTTCGACACATTGCGTGAAAGTCAAGGTACGGCCACCTATATATATCGAATACATAATATCTATTGTTAATGGTTTTACTGTATCTGTATGTTGTCGAATTATTTTGCTCTGTATTTGTCAGGTGAACACGAACACGACAGGTATTTTCTGAGGTTTTGTATAGGTTTGCTTTTCCTGCAATCAATTTTTATAAGTATGTAGTTTTCTTGGGTTTCCAACACGGTAAACTCGTTGAAATCGCACTACGTTTTAGTAGTGTCACCGCCATCGTCGTGAGGTGTGAGTTTACCCGGTTATAAACCGGACTACACATATCACCTACACCAGGAAAGCCTTCATTCTTTAATTTATTTCTATACGACAAAGGAAAGGTTCTCTCTAAGTTGGCTGCTGCACTTGGCATTCGTCAAAAGCTACGTGGTGTTACGGAGCACCTGTGCTGTGCGAATGAGATGGTGGAAAACATCCACAAGACGTTGAAAATGTGTATGGAGGAGCTGCAGTCGAAAGCAGTTTAGTAAGACTGTGGGCAAGCAAATTACGTGATGAAAGGGGAACGTCAATATTGGGAATACTCCTCGTAGCGGCAGACCCAACACTGCACTAACTTACGACTGTGCAGAGATTTGTCGACTGACAAACGTATCATAGATAAAAAGTTGTTATTCCAAGTTGGAATAAATGAAGCAAGTGTTTGTAGAATACTGAAAGAGTTATAAAAGGGGGGCTAGGGGGAATGTGTACCCGAAATGGAAAGTTTGTAACTTGGGCAGTCTTGCGGCAGTTACGGCGAAGGGTGAACGCCGCTAGGTGTCGGGTTATGAAGCCCGTTAGAGAGATGGCGGCGAAATGTTGAGGACGTCGCAAAAGGTGACGGATGTAAAATATTTGAGACTCTTATGAGTGGAAGTAGAGAGACGCCGACGGGCTCCATCGAGTTCCACGCCACCCGTTCCCTTTGCTGCTGGTCAGAATCTGGACGACGGAGCATGAATATTTGGACGCTGGTGAGACCCGCCCATTGTTATACGCATTGTCGAACACAGTTGACTTGTTTTCAAACGTGTCTCTGCTACTTGGCCCAAAATCCCCTGAGAAAAAGAGTGTATTCAGAACCCGAAATATAAAATATGCTATGTACGTGATTTAACTTTTTTTTTGTAATTTTTGTTAATAAATTTTAATGTTTTTAGTTTGTAAATTGGAGTTGTGTATATATTCATTTCTTGCATAATCAACAAGATAGCAAAGGTAATTCATTACAATACATATACGGTACTTTACAAATTAATTACAAACAGGAGTTATGAATAAAGGATTTAATATAGAAATATTTATCAAATATGATAACATATTGATCACTTGAACGTTATTTTCAAATCCGAAACGTATTTAGTAAGATAGATTTTTCCTTCATAGAAGAAGGTGTATTACGTAAAATTTGTACTTAACGATCTGATCAAGGACCATACACTTACGGGAATTGAGACTGTTAAATACGCATGTTAGTTACAATAATAGTGACAGAGGATGAAACATTTTGCAGACGAAGAGGCAATAAATGGAATGGAATCACTCAAAATCGCCTAATAAAACAAAAAACATAATTTTAATTTCACCTCCGGCTGGAAAAGTTATGCCTACGCTGTTTTTCAATTCCTCGTAGCTCCACTATTACTCGAGACGCATAACTGGCAACTCTGAATAAATTTCAAGCTCGATTCAGTCAATGCGAGAAGCAGAATGTTTTGCTGTTGCACGCCAATGCCCGGTCACATGCCAGTCAGAAAACTTCGGAGTGATCAGAAAACTTGGATGAACAACATTGAAACACCCGCCTTACAGTCCTGACCTTTCTCCGTGTGATTACCATCTGTCTGGTAAACTGAAGGAATCATTTCGTGGAACGAGCGTTGAAGATGATGACTCCTTGATGAACGCTGCCAAACAATGGCTCAAATGTGCAGGTCTTTTACCATGCGGTTATACGGACCCCAGTTCCGAAGTAGCACATGGCAATTGAAAGGGACTGGATTATCTGGAAAACCTTTGTTCCTAAGGAATGTGTCTACGCACTGTAAAAATAGGAAATCTGTAGGTTGAAAAGGACAAAGAGATATTGTGTTACGTTACTCATATTCATAAGAAATATGTTTACCTACCACTTTCGCGGAAGCAACATCTGTTTCACATATTAACAAAGTTTTCGTCCCTTATGCATAAATTATATGAACATTTATTTTTAAATAAATTTATACAGTACTACACTCTTATACAAAGATACACTTGAATCAACGAAGTAGATATTAAGTTTTATGGTCCCCAGTTCTGGATGTCTGTCAGCGATTGCTGCTGGTGTGCCTGGCCCTGGTCCTAGTCATCTTGTGTTTGCGTGACAGTGGTTACTGGATCAGCCGCGGAGTTCCTCAGGACAATCCTCTGCCTGTGGTGGGTAGCCTGTGGGACCTGCTGCTCCTGCGGGAATCACCAGCTCAGCTCCTTGCACGGCTCCATCAATCCGCGCGGGACAGCCGCTACATTGGCTTCTACATCTTCAACAAGTAGGATACTATAACACCGACATTGCATTATGTTTATATGGCTCATATTTGACTGGAGCAAATTCAATTCTCTCAATCCAAATAATTCTACTGATATTTCACGCTTTCCAGTTCCCTCTAAATATTTGAGATCAATCTGTTGTCATCTCTCTCCGACATTACATATTCAGCTCTCGTCTCCAAAATGCTACCATAAACTTCTTTCTAAAAGATGATACGACCAAATCATCTCCAAAGTTCTGACTTTTCATAGCCTCTAACTCTCCTCCGCAAGATGATAATATTAGCTCTCTTCATAAAGTCTAGTCCACCTCCCACCCGGACGATTTTCTCCCCACCGCAGATGTAAAAACCTAGTCATATGTTCATTCTCTTCCAATCACTTCTGTTTTTTACATTTTTGCGAATGACAGATTTCAGTGATGGAAAATTTCTCAAGAACTCTTCTAATATCTCGCTATTATTTCACATTCGTTTCGCGTCTCAGCTTATAGTCGTAGATTCCAAAGTCTTGTCTTATTTTCATTGAATTTACTAGTCAAATTATTTGTTAATTTAATGGCGAACTTTCTGCGATGCAGGTTAAACAATATTGAGTAATATAATTTTCAAGGTAGATTAAATTTAAAAAATATATATTTTATATTGTAATTTAAGTCTTAAATTTCATTTACTTAATTCATTCTGACAGTCCTTGGCCTTATTTCTGTATTGCATATTATTATTATTATTTTCTGTTAATGGCATTATGACAGTCTCATCTACAATTATTTTCTGTATTTTAATTAACGTGATTAAAATTTAATGTTATCGTATTTCCTTCAACACGTGAGTTTAATAAGCCAATTAGTAAAATGAAAGCTGATTTAGGTTTAATTTATTATAGACTTTTGACTATCGTAGAAGTTGTAGGTTTTAATTTTTTCCCCATACTTAATTCCAGTTAAGTTGGTTATCCCGGTTTACATTATTGAAGGTCCACATTTATGTTTTGCTTATAATCTCTTTCTTTTGGGGCGCTACGACAACTTCTGTGATGTCTTGGCCTGATCCACAACGTGTCTCCACTCATTTTTTTTCTGGACCTTATTCGTCCACTTTATTATTCCGAGACTCTAATATCACTTAGTACTTTGTCTCTCCATCTGGTCTTCGGTCTGTCTCATATTTTAGTTGAAAAAGGTATCCAGTTAAAAATCTTTTTTGCATTTCTTTCATGTCCAAACCAACTTAAACTAAGGGATTTCGCGTGATTCACTATATTTCTGTATTGAATTATTTTTTCTAATTCATCATTTTTTCGTATCCTCCTGTTTCCACACGAGAGTTTAACTGGACCATAAATCGTTCGTAAGACCTTCCTTTCAAATATTTGCAGTCTTTTGATGTCCTTCTCTTTCAATGTTCAAGACTCGACTGCATAGGTGACTATTGGACTTATCACCGACGTAAACAATTTCAAATTGCCTTTTTGGATAGTAACCTGCTTTTAAGTAGGTCACTGTCATCAATCGTAACATCTGTTGCCAGACCAACCCTCGTTCTGTATCGCATGTATTTTGTCTCATCTTGGTTGATTACAAGCCTATTAGAGAAATACATTTATTTTAGTTTGTTGAATGTTTGTTATAACGAGCTCTTTGTTCTTGATGTCAAAAGAATTTCATCTGCATACGCTAAGTATTGTTTTAAAATTGTAGTAATATTTCCTAGGATATTCAAGCATGACAGATTGTTGTCCATAACGACACAGAATAGTATGGCTGATAACGAGTCTATTTGATAAAAAATTGATTCACTTAACTGATTGGTAACCTTAATTCTTACTGACGTATTTCCCTATGTTAGTACTATTAATTTTATTAACTTTGTTGGGACTACGTAGCGTCTTAAACGTTGGGGAATTCGGTTTCTATCCAGCGAATCAAAGACCTTCGTATAATCGATAAAGATGTTATGGAGTTCGATGCCATGCTCAGGGCATTTTTCATAGATCTGTCTAATCATAAAGATATTATCGATAGTTGACCTGTTCGGGCGGAAGCCCGCTTGGAAATCAGAAAGCTTTGTATCAATTATGTCAATGAGTCTGTTGTTTAATATTATGGCAAATCTTGTCGGACATATAATTCCTTCTTTCCATTGGTTTGGTATTTGATGCTTTTTCCAGATTTTTATTATCAGCCTTTGGATTTCCTTTTTTGCTTATATAACTGGAAGTAAAACCTCTTCTAGACCCAATCACATCCTCCTCCAGTACTTCTTCAACTTTACTTTGAATTCTAACGCTTATGGTAACGGCAATAGCGATAGTAACATTCCCCAGGCCGGCCCTGGTTCTGCGAGACCCCGAGCTGATCGGCCATGTTTTGGTGAAGGCGCATCGCCAGCACCAGGTGGACCGACACAACGAGCCCGCGGACCTTCTCGGATCGAGGAATCTGTTTTCGGCGCGGGGCGTCCGTTGGCGTCGTCTGAGGACGCATCTGTCGCCCGCTTTCTCCGGAGCCCGGATGCGTCGTATACTTTCCCCGATCAAAAGCTGCGCCGCGACGCTGGCAACGACACTGGGTCTCGGTGGCCTCGTGCGGATCAGAGATCTTGTCGGCAGATACTCTACCGACTCCATCTGCGCTTGCCTCTTCGGTAAGGACCAAAATAATAAACGGCCTCGTTACGTATAATTTAACGAATATAGCACATCCATAAAATAACTAATACTGATTTATTCTGCTTTTTATCTTATTGCCAATTTACAATAAATAAAAAGACGGCCAATAATGTGTGTCATGCAAGATGACTTTATAGACCCAGGCCCTCAATGGGCTGTAGACCCAAGGAGGAAGGAAGGAATTCAGCATATAAATTTATCACTATTTATTCAAAAGCAACGTTTCGTCTCCTTTTTGAGGCTTCCTCAAACATAATATTACAAGAAATTAATTTATATATAAAAAACATAGTTCAAAACTTACGATTTTAGCAATTCATATTTATTCCATGACTCCCTCAGCCGCAAAGATTATTGAACGCACATGTGAAGAATTAAATGAATTAATTATGAAGAATTTAGTGTCGCGGACCATCTCCAGCGACGGTTACGGCCGAAATGGTGTAGTAACATCAGTAAAATTTTAACAATGGAGAAGAATATTAAAAAGTTAAACTAGTACAACAATATTGTTCAAATTATTTGTGTAATTTTTAACATTGATTTCATGAGGGTTCCACCTGACATACAACATTTCACTCATAATTCTCGATAATTAATTATTTTCTTCGTCTAAAATTTCCACGTTTTGCCAATCGAAATTGTGATAATTAATATATGTGCTTGGATACAACTATGTACTTTTGAATGTCTAATTTGATGTTTTTATGTTACTTAATGCGAGTTTTTAAAGCTCTTTTAGTTTGTCCGATATACAATGCCTTACAATCTAAACAATTAATTTGGTAGATAACATTATGTCTTTCCAGAAAGTTAATTTTGTCCTTAATGTTTTGAACGAAATTTAAATTATTTATTGATTTAAAAACAACATCAACACCGTAATTATGAAACAAGTCAATTAGTTTATATTGTATGTTAGATATATAAAGTAAAATTATGAAATTTATTTTTCTGTTATTAATCTTTTTAACAGATAAATTATTGTCGGAATACATGATTTTATTCAATATAATTTTGACATGTTTGTTGATGAAATTGATTGTGTATGAATATAGTAACAGAACATTCGTAACTTTATTTAGATTTTCCCTGTGGTATTTGTGATGTGACAACTTGACAGCCTTATCTACCAGATTATAAACCATGGCTTTATTTTGAGCAATGGGGTGATTGGACATATAATTAAGAACTCTTCCTGAATATATAGATTTTTTATGTCAATCGGTTGTGATTTTTTTATTTCAAACCTTTAACAGAACATCAAGAAACTTAATAGTTATTTTGTTCCATTTCATAAGTGAAATTTAAATTTTGATGATAACTATCGGAAATTTGGATTAAATTATCTAATTTAGATTTTGGAATGATGCAAAAAATATCATCAACGTATCTGAAGTATGCTAATGGTTTAAAATCTAATAATGAGATACATAAGGCTTCCAAGTCTCTCATCAAAATCTCTGCAAATAAAGGGGACAAAGGATTTCCCATTGGAGATCCGTTTATTTGGTGATAATAAGAATTATTAAATGAAAAATAAGTTTTGTTCACAATTAAATTGAGTAAAACAAGTATATCAGACAAAGGAATGCTAGTAAGACCTGAAAAATTGTTTCCCCGTCGTTTTTTGAAACTTTCATACATTTATATGCTGACTTTTATTGTTGTAAATTTTAAAGTCATAAAATTATGTTGTGATTTATTGACAATTAGTGAATACTTTTCATGAAGTATGAAAGTCCTGTAACTGATTCTTCATCAGGAAAGAAAAGTGTAAAAGTATTAGTTTCCATATCGTCTTAAAATCATCCATACAATATTTAATTACTATGGATTCCTTCCCTGTCTCGTCCACATCTCTTTGTCATGCTAACATTTTACTTTATTTTTATACCGTATGAATCAGCTCCTTGGATTATCTGTGCCCGTTTTAGGTTTAAACACTAAATCTTTGGTGGAACCGAATTCGGCGTTTCGAACTGCAGGACGGCGCATCTTCAAGTTCAGCGTGGCACGTGCGCTGGAGATCCTCGCAGTGTTCGTAGCTCCTGGACACCTTTCGAAGCTCTCAAGAGCACACTTCTTCGGCCGTCCTGCGACCTTTTTCTTCAAACACTCCTTCGGCGACTTGATGCGATCCTACGAGGAAAATGGAATCTTTGGTTCTCCAAGAAACTTGTTCGAGTTATCCCTACTTCTTAAAGAAAAGGGTAAGATGGAAAGTTAAATATCTGCTTCGCCTCCAATATTATCAGACACTGTCTTACCTTTCCTGGCTTTCGCCGTATCATTATCCACTAATTTTAATAATTAAAAAATGTTAAGATTTATGATAATATCAATAAACAATTTACTTTAACAAAACAGAACATATTTACAATAATAATTACAAATTTTCAATAGTTTCAATAATTACGCCGACACTTATTTTCAATAATAACTACTTATATATTTACAAAATGATTTATATAAATTACTAAAACACTAACAATTTTTAGACTCATCTCAAGGTCGCACTTTATGGGCCTTCTCATAGAACAGATATTTTATTTCACTAAACCACTCGGATCTGGCAGCAAACAGAAAATTACAAAGAGTTACAGATGCAGTGGTTTACCTAATCGTCTTAGTGCAGGTTCCAGCTCCTCCCTCGTCATTTCTCCAGATCGTCACCGCTCTCCAACAATCTCCTCCAAAATCTGTCTCAAAATCCCATCTCGCCGCTCTGCACCATCTGACCAATTCTCATCTCACCGCTCTAATTCACTTTCTACCAATCTGTCTCTCTACCAATCTGATCACCAATCAATCACCACACTCTCAACATCTCTCCAACAATATGTTCATTCCATTCTCTACCACCAATCTCCATCCAAAAATTTCTCCGCCTGCCTCTTTGAAACCTCTTCCCCACTTCTGCGACATCTATCACCAAGATGGCAGGGATGGATCTCCTCCAATAAATCCATGGTTACACTTGGAGAAAACATGCCACCCGGTGCCGATTATCACACAATTCTGGGAAACTCCCGAGCCGAGACGCCGAGTCTAGGTTTCATGGCCCAAGTGTCAACTTCCGTCTCCTTTGTTTTGTTTCTGGGCCGCCAAAGCTCGAGCAGATGTATTTGTTCGATACAAGAATTTTATGGCGAATCTCTAATATAGAACGATAAAAGAAATGTTTATGATTTTTCCTTCAGTTTAATTAAAAATACACTTCTGTGGAAACCTAATTCATACATTAAAGTTCATAGCCCGTAAATATTTCAAATTTTGTGAAGCATTGGAAAATAAGTCGACTGAATAGTGGTCATTGAGGAATGGAGGTCTTAATAATGACGATAAGTCGAAAAGTTAAGACAAACCACAAGTGCACAGATGTTTACCATAATTTATGTTAATAAAACAAATTAAAAGTAGTGTAATATTGGATCGCTGCCGTCAAAGAGTATCTTAATAAATAGATAAAAGAGGCAATAACAGCGCTGGGAGCGTGACGACCATCCACAACAGGCGTAACTCGCTCGTAGGCCCATAAGAGCCAATTTAAACCTGAAACAGGTGAAGACACGAAGAAGGGAATGCTGTGACCCCACAGCAAACTCGTCTCCCGCCATTCAGAAGGGCGTGAGAATAGTAACTAATGCCCAACCTATCTGATGCAGGTTTTCTAGGGTTTTCCCTGCATCTCTTTAGGTGAAACATCGGGTAGGATCCTTAAACCGCAGTCCGGGGAGCCTAGTCAACCCTTGGCTACCTTGCTCTACCTTCCACATCCCCCCTTTTCAATCCCCATCCTATGCTACTAAAGGGGAGTTGCCTGTTTCAGGATCACCCTCATGTAGCCCGTTAACCCAAAAACAAAACAAAAAAGCGCTTTTTGAGTCCACTAAAATCCTTCTTAAAGCAGAAAAAGACAAATTAAAGTGGATTATTTATTTTTTAAACAAGTCTTAGAATTTTCAAGTATGTAAGGTACAAATATTAATTCAAATGAGAATATTAAAAAAAGAGCAAGTTTCAAAATCAGTATTGCGAGTTGGACGCGAAGTAACATCAGCATATTTCTGAATTAAGTGTTTAAAATATATAATTTTCTATTCGCAAATGTTGGAGGAGAATGGAAATTGTTTTTCCTAGTATTTGAATTAAAAAAATAAAAGGTTTATAATAAAATTCAGATAGGCCGACGTTTCAATGTGACATTAGCATCTTTCGCAAACGCCTCTTAAAGGGAATTTAAAGTTTTTTAATTAGTTCACTGTTAAATAGTCAGTCAGAATTTTTATAAATTTGAATAAAACCTTAATAAAATACATTAATATTAGAATAAATACCGATTTCAAAAAATACAACAGATGCCATAATTCAAAAAGACAATTTTATTCTGACTTAATACAGTTTAAAGGTCACCCTAGAGTGTAACATTTTCGAATGAAATAAATAATTATTTTTAACTTCTTTTTCCGAAATATAATGACATAAATTCGTAATTTTCCCTGTAAGCTCCTGCAAATATATTTTTCTTGTGGTGTATCACTGTTAATAGCTTATAAAATAGAAGATGCAGTTTCAGAAATGACGTCATTGTGAAATTGGCGTCATTGTTGAGTCAAAATATAAATAAGGTTTCAGTAGGAAGTCTTCGCCTTCACAAAATTTGTTTAATAGTCAGTCAGGTTATTTATATAAAAGTGAATAAAACCTTAATAATTTCAAAACACACAAATAAATAATTTAGATGATATTAAATATTTATTTACAATCTTAAACTTCGCGTCGAACGTTAAAAAAATATTAGTGAAACATAAAAAAACTATAATTTAAATTGTACTGCATGTTTCGGTCCTAATCTGGACCATTTATACGTTTTTTGTCTGTTATTGGCCTTATTTTAATTTGCAGTCATTAAGAAATATTTTTTCGTAATTTGAATTTTTATAATTAATTTTCTATCAAATTTTTAAGTAACGTATTGTAATGTTTTATAATGAAATTAAAAAATGTGACATTTCAATAATTTAATGAGATAGTGTTTCATTTTTAAAGTCCAATCGGCCCAAGCATATAAAAATACCTTATTATCAGAATTAGATAGACAGATTTATTACGTTACAATGGGATGAGCCCGGTGGAAACATACATTTAATATTGCAATAAAGGAATATAAGTTAGTGACATAAAAAATAATACTAATATAAATATTGAATATACAAATACTTAAACACTAATTCTAAGCCTGAATAAATTAAGTTAAACCATTTCCCTAATTCTGTCCCTAAATAATTTTACACTCTTCGGAAAAGTCGCTAGTAGACTTGCAGGTAAACCATTCCAGTTTTTTACGGTCCTATTTACGAAGGAGTATTTACCCACGTCCGTTCGTTGTCTTCTCTGATTAATTTTAAATGGATGATCATTTCTCACTACATATGTTGGTTAATGAATACGAGTTTTGATATCGCTCCAGGTCGGTTCGTCTGTATACGCTTTGTACAGTGCACAAAGCCTGGCCCTCTTTCTTCTAGTTGCTAGCGCCAACAAAAAACCATTTACATTCGCCTCCAACATTTGCGAATAGAAAATTATATATTTGTAACATTTAATTGAGAAATATGAATATATGGAATATGAAACTGTGTAATAATGAACCATTCGTTTCTACGGCAATCACTTTCATCATATTGATGTCACTGTTGTTAGCAAAGCAACAGGGTTGTCATTTTACGGTGTTGGTCGTAAGTAATAAGCATTTGCACGTTGCACGTTTCACGTTGTTGGTGTCAGGATACGACGAGGTGGACGTGATCGCGCAGGCAGGAATATTCTTCACGGCGGGGACAGAAACCACGTCCATAGGACTGAGCTGCTGCCTGTACGAACTCGCCACCAATCCTAGTATTCAGAGGCGCCTTCGACACGACGTGCACCAGGTCTTGTCACGCAGCGGAGGCGTCGTCTCCTACGACGCCTTGGCGGAGATGCGTTACCTCGATATGGTCGTTGCAGGTGAGTCCGATTAAATCTGAAATTTATCTTTTCTGTGAAAACCTGGTTGTTTGAGGTCCGAAATTAAAATACAGTGAGAGGAAATATTTCTCACAGGATAGTTTCTTTGGTACAGCCATCTCAAAATGAGAATTTGTAATTGAAAGAGGTAGGAAAACGGAATTCAAGCAAGTAAAATTCTCACTACTCCCAAAGTTGAGATAAATTACGTCAAAAATCCGTACTCTTGATCAGCTTACACGGAAAATTGTTAATAGAGATGCCCTTTTGTTGGTTCGATTGAAATGTTACAGCAAATCGAGTAGGCATTCAAATTAATAGTTTGCAAATGTGTAAAAAAAAGCAGAAAGAAAACGATAAGTCCATTTTTTCTTGATTTTGAGAATGGAGAACACTGAACCTCAGCAGAATATCTACCAACATGTTCCTATTTGATTCAATCAATCCCTATCAACACAGATTTTCCATTTTTCTACTATTTTAACAGTTGAATGCCTGTCCCATGTTTAATGGCCTGTTTCAGGATCACCCTCATGTATCCTGTTAACTCGAAAAAGAAAAGGTTGAATAAGGATTGCCTGTGGGAGTTTTCTCTCACCAGATTGGACTGCGGGGCTCACCAGACTCCGTGTGGAATGCCTCGTCCTCTCTCTGTTTTTTTCTTCAAAAGTACTCACACGCCGAGGCACCTTCACCTATTTTAGAAGGTGTATGTACTGGGTATAAGACCTTGGGAATACGGAAAGACTTGTTCGCTGATCCCATTGGATCAATCGCCCAACTACCTCCTAAACCTGGCGCAGACACGGAGAAGGGAATGCTGCGACCCCAGAGCAAACTCGTCTCCCGTCATTCGGGAGAACGTGAGAATAGTACCCAATGCCCGCCCTACAATATGGGGCTTTTTTAAGGGTTTCCCCTGCATCAGACACTGGGTAGGATCCTTAAACTATAGCCTGGCAGCCCTAGTCAAGCCTTGGCTACCTTGCTCTACCTTCCACATTTCCCCTTTTCAATTCTCTTCATATGCTAGGGGGAGTTGCCTGTTTCAGGATCACCCTCATGTAGCCTACTAACCAAAAAAAAACTTTTTATATGCTGCATTGATAAATCATCCGTTTCATATTTAAAACCATTTGTTTCCGAGAGTAAATCCGATGAAAACTGTGTAGTACAGATGCCTCGAGGAGGAAATTGTCCCTATAAATGTTTGTAAGTAAGCCCATCATAAGAATTCTTATGTCCGTATCTGAATAGCCTTAACTTGTTACCTCAAAGTTTCATTTCAAATACGGTATGCATATAAATTATTTCCCATAAGCCAATGTTCACAACAGAATACATTCAACAAGCGTTAACACTCGTTAACATAATCATCAGCTATTTCAACTCGATCACGGAGTGAGGTGGGACACTTTGTTTCATTTAATTACCAATCAACGGTACATTTATTTTTAAATTATTTCAATTCATAAGAATTAGAATTTTAAAAGTTTGGTTTCAATTATAATTCACTGTGCCGATTGGCGTCCCTATAGCTCAAATTATTAATACACTTTCTTTTTTCAACACTCGAGCTAACATGGCTGAAATCTAGCTGGGCATTACTTGAGAAAAACGTATACAAACAATATATCAATACAACCATGATTAGTTGCTCTTTTCAGTGATACAAAGATAAATCAGTTTATTCACATTTTTTGTGGACAGTCTCCCTTAATTTCTGTGATATTTCTAACACAAGCATAGTATTAAATTATCGGTGTTCATATTGAAATGAATAGGAGGGGGGAGGATATTATTTAATTTATAATGTAATGAAACATAGTTATCAATGTAAATTATATTAATTTTAACAATTATTTATTATTAATCAAGACATAACTGCATAAAGTTTTAATTTGAATAGCCGGCCTTTATCTATATTTACAAAAAATGATACAAATAATTAGTTTTCTTACAATTTTTTATCTCTACTCTCAGAATCAAAATATTTCACACAAAATCAACTCGGACCTGTCGGTATAGGAAATCAGCAAAACGTTACAGGGGTAATTACCGTGTCAGAATAATGGACCATTCTGCGCCTTCCTCGTTTCAATTTTCTCATATTTGAGTCGTACTTGATCACGCCTCAGAGCCGCCGCTGTTAGTCTTCCTGGTTCAAGACAATTTCCAGTTTATCCTCGTCTCGACCTGTCCGAAAATGTAATCATCTGCTCTGAAATCTCACAATCTGCCACTAATATCATCTGATCAACCGTTCTCGTCTCCTCAATCTCTTTTTCCTTATTTTCAATTAAATCCTCCGAAAAATCTGTATTATCTCCACGTCTGCAAGGTTTTTTATACCTTTTCCCGCTTCTTTAATTAATATCCCAAAGGTGGCAGGGATGGATATTAACCATTCAGATTGATCGTTACTCTTCTCCCCCACGGTTTTGGGGGTAAATCCACGCTTACTTCCCAGTCTCTGTCTCCACATTGATGCGGTCACGGGACAATCCCCGCTGTCTTCCGAATGTCTGAGTTTTAATACCCCCTGGTTCAAATACTGTCTCCTTTCTTTTGACTCCGCACCGCAGAAATCCGAGTAAATGTGTTTTACTGTTTACAATATTATGTAAATTCCTTAACTATAAATTTATAATCTTACGTGTTTTAGAGACCCTTCGTAAATACCCTCCCCTGCCATACCTGGAACGACGAAGCCCTGAGGCTTTGACGCTGGGAGACTTCGTGGTGGAGGCAGGCGTTCCCGTGTTCGTCGCGACGCTCGCCTTGCACCACGATAGTCGCTTCTACCCACAACCCCAAACCTTCGATCCTGAACGCTTCAGCGAAGACGCCAAGCGCCGCAGGCCGTCTTTCAGCTACCTGCCCTTCGGAGCCGGACCCCACAGCTGCATCGGTAAGCCTTCCTAGATATTTACACGCAAATTCTCAATTAAACTGCCAAAATAGGACGTGTCTTTTGAGCTTATTAATTCAGGTTGTCACGTAATTTATTGTGTCCGTTCTCAACTGGCGAATTTATTATTATTTTACTCTTTTACCATCGTATATCCTGCATAGGAAACCTCAAATAAGCAAAGTTTCAATTGTCTCATTTTATAAGCTGGTAAATTATATTTATTTATCCTGACATTGTTTCTAGCCGAATTCCGTGGCTATACACAAATGACGTATTGGTGGTGTGAATTTTTTAATTTCATAAATATTTTCAGAACCAAAATTAAATCACTGGAAGTCTCCTCAGCCCTCAGCCATCTGCTGCCTTCAGGTTGATTGAACCCTTTGAATGTTTCTCAGATTGATTTACTGGCACATCCCCATAGTTCTATACCATAACTCCAAATCGGTATGATAGAGTAGAAGTTTATTTTCATGTGAGTGTTGATTTTTTATCTACTAGCCTTTGAAGTTCTCTATATTTTAAATCTATTTGTTTCCTTTTTTCAACAATATAATTTTTCCAGTTTAATTTATTGTCAATATGTATTCCTAGATGTAGAATTGTTTTTGCTTCTGGTATTCATTAATTGTTGATGACTGGAGGACATTTTTCTTTCTCAAAGTGAAAGTAACGTGTTGTGATTAACCATTCTTGGATTAAGTTTAGGTGATGTTGTAAGTGTGATGATGCAATTTCTGGGTATGTATGTTTTGCTAAGATAACCGTGGTTAGAGGAATACAGGAGACGTTCGCTTTGGAGGGAGGATTGTGAAAGAACCACACTAGATATCAGTTTGACAATAAAATTGACAGTAAAATGAGCCTTGAGCGGCATGACCAGGCCGAATGACCAGGCCGTAGTGACTCCTCGACTTGCTCTGTCTCATATTCCTGCTGAAGGTCGTTCGACCGTTGTCCGCATACTCCTTGCTGCCTCCAGGTTTCCACGCACAGTCAACACGCATCACGATAAGCACAATATGCCAACAATGCACAAGTTTAACGACGGCACTTTGCACCAAGAACTGTAACTTGTGAATTAAATCGTATTTAGTTAAAGGAATCAGGATTTTGAGAAGTTCCGACGATTTCGACCCTTTGTTGGTTTGACACAGAAATTAAAATGTCATTCTCATCTATTTGTTAAAATAAACCAGTCTTTAATAATATGCTTCACAAAATGTGAATGACAGTTTTGATGGCGTCTTCTTATAACGCAAAGTTGGAATTTTGAAGTAGCCGCTAAAACTGTTACGTAGTTGTCCATTCCCACCCCAATTTAAATAATAATAATAATTTAAAAACAGTTTCTGACATTTGGATGTCTAAATTTTTACCCGGAGGTTTTATCAATAAATATATTAGCACAAGACTGGCCAAAATCAAACAAGCTAACAAATTACTCACCAGGATTAGTATTTAAAACATTTTAACGTTCTTCTATTTATATAGGATGTAAAAATAAAATTAATTGAATTATTTAAATCGCACAGCACTGATATCTCATAAAATCATCAATTCTTTATCATTTATTATAAAAATAAACAAGACTATACCAGTAATTTAGATAAGAATAATGAAATGTATAAAATTTCTAAAAAGTCATACAACAAACAAGGATGGCTTTAGATAATGTCATGAAAAACATAATTCTAATTTTAAATTACCTTGGGATAGACATTCAGTTCTCAGTGAACTGTCAAAAAACTACAGTTTTTATATCGTTGATTCAGTTTATTTGTAGTGCACACCTGAAGTCAACGGATTGCGGAGGCAACGTAGAGTGGAATAAATTTTTGTTTATATAATAAATGCTCGTATTTTTATTATAATTAATTTTTAACTGACTTCTTGGCCATTGAAAATTATTGATATATTATGGGACTCAAATACGGATTAGAAACTGTAATATTATTCAATTCAGCAGAGCTGCTATCAAATGCGAAATGTACAAATGATTGGTGTGGCTAGTAAATTTCTGACTTTTCTTTAGAAAGGATATGTACGTTATTTTATTACGATTGATGGATTTAAATTTATAAATTGAATTAGAGCATGACTTTTATCAAATATATTTTAATTAAATTCGATCTGGACGTCACGTAGGAGCTTGGGTGAGATCGCAGTGACAACTAGTGGGTAATTCTTATGCTGCGCTTCTTGCTCAACAAGTTTGGCTTTTACAGAATATATGGTTATTAAAATTGAAAAGTGGTAACGGCATTTCTGTGTTTGAAATTTAATCGAGCCAAAAATACATTTCTTAATACTATTTCAACGTAGCAGAAATCAAAAGTGAATTTATTTTCAATGTACTCTTTATTATTTTATTGATAAGTACCTTAGATATTGAATTAAACGATATATTATCCGACAGGGATGAGGCTCGGACTGATGATAATGAAGACAGCAGTCGTGGAAATTGTTTCGCGATTTGAAATCTTGGTCTGTGATCAAACACCACTGGAATTGAAGATGAGTCCTCTGGCCCTTCTGCTAGCACCAGCTGGAGGAATACCTCTACTTTTTAAAGAGATATCACCTGTTAAAGTCAAGGAGTAACATCTGAAGATAATACACAAATATTTTTTCTACCACGCATTACGAATTTAGATTTCTACAGACAGTATGACTTCCCCGTGAAGGAGAAGTTATTCATACTTGTCCCAGGAAAAATTCTAAGATGAGGCGGAAGATCCATCTGATACGGATAAATCAGTAACTTTGTTCAAAGTGCTACTTTGAAAATATTAATGAGAAATGCACTTATAATTGAACTCGAAGTTCATTACTGGATTGCCTTATTATCCCTGTGTTCCTTCCTATCATTCGATAATTAATAAAGGTAGACATTTCTTTTGAAATAGTTTTTTTAAATTTTTATGTAATAAAATATAAATTTTTGATAAAAATAATGAGAAAACACTAAATAACTTGATTATCAGCTCTTGTAAGAATAAATATTTTAATAAAAACTTAAAAAGCCGTTTTTTTGAAATAGCATGTTCTTATTGTTGGATTTTATTATTTTGTGTATCTTTGATAGCAGATAGACAAAATATTCACTATTTGTTGTGCGTCTGCATCTCAACTTAAGAATCTTCTGAAGTGCTGAAATTTGATCAAAACTATCTTCGATGGAGAAAAAATTAAATCAAATATTAATATGTAAAGATTTTTATAGTTTTATTTTTGAAAAGTTCCACAACCTCCAACACTTTGCTCGGTCTGAAACTAGAAATGTACTAAAAGTGGCAACTATTATCATATAAAATATAACTTCCCAGAAAACGTTTCAGATAAATCTAAAAATAATTTGTTACTTTCCGGAAACCGTAGCGTTTAACAAAAATTGGGGGCACATGTACATAATGTCAATTACCATAATAAATTCAAACTTATGGTGTGCGTTTGCATTCACATCTAAAAGAAAGACAAGTATCCTATTATTAATTGAATATATATGTATATATCATACTAATCTTAAGTAGCGGGATAGGTTGCTTACCAAGCCAATGACAGAGAAATAAAGAACGCGATTGGTTAATTTAACATCCAATTGAGATTAAACATATAGCCAGACAAGAAACGGGAATCGTGTTCTATTACTACCATTGACTAAAATATTTTGGAAAGAAGACTGACAGGCCTAAATAAATGGGACAAAGGATAGCTATCACATTTGTAAATCAAGAGTACTTGCACGTGCGCTCTCCGCGAACATAAAATAAATATATCCCTTCACGTTTCTCGCTCCTGGTTATTTTGCATGTTAGTTAAAAATTCAATGTCAACTTTCGGTTTTATCACCACTAGATCACTAGATAAAATTATTGTTCTCCGTTGAATTCAGAAGTAGTCGGCCAATTTTTAAAATGAATTATTTTTTATTTAATTTTTAACCACCAATTATTAAATTTTTTATTAAATTGCTTTTATATATTTTTTAATTTCAATTCCTGTCTTAAGTAATCATTAATATTAATGACCTTCAACCACGCACGACAAATTATGTTGTTAAAATTAACCTTTATTCAATTTTTTTCTTATTTCATTTTAAAATAATCTATTGACATAAATTTAGAAAGGGGAAACGATATTTGAATCACAATTAAAGACGGAAGACTGTAGACCCTTGTAAATTTAAGTGTCAAAGTCATTTCGGATACGTAAAGCTGTGAATCACTTATAAGTCTTATACAAACAGATTAAATTAAATCAAGTATATTGATTCTCTTGTATGCGTAATGTATTTTTAACAGAAACATTCCTAAATCCATACGTATTCATTAGAGATACCAGTACTCGAATATAATATTTTGAACATAGAATGTCGCTGAATTAAACTCTTCGTTTAGTGATAAGTTCGAATTTCAATCATCACAAACAAGGGTCATACTAAATATTACCAAATGTTTAATTAAACACGTTAAGGATATTGTAAAGTATTACCGTAGTTACACAAAGTTGTAGGACGATTTTTCATTATATTTTGAATTATTTTGTCATATTTACAGAAAATAATCAGAGCACATTCTGAAAAATAATTTAGGTGAGTCGTCTAGCAGCTATTTTTTGCGACCAAGAACCGTGTTGACGGCAGCCAAAAGTCCTTTCTGGGGTCCACAGAATCCATGAAAGTCATCAACCTCCAGAGCCCAGACCATGGTTCCCGCCAAACCCATTTCGTTAATGAAGTTGGCCTGAAAATCGACAGGGAATTAGTAGCAATTATTAAAATTTTAACATACAAAAATATATATTAAGATGAAGTTTTAATTGACGTGACCATTACTGGTAATGCGTCATGATAGTACATTTACCTTAATTTCCTACATCTATGACACATTTCAACGATCTTACTATACATTTGTTAATTATGTAAATATTTTTATATCTGTGCTGTGTATACATTGAGTATATGCAAATAAAAATTGGTAAATCTTCCTACAAAAATCTGCAGTCCTATCTTGAAATAAAATGAGCCTTTTTTTATAAAAAAAAGAACACTGAGACTACGAATGACGGGTTCTGTTAGAAATCACGCTACATTTTAACAGAACTAAAATAAAGTTGAAATTAAAGAATTTTAGTTTCTTCCGAATCAAAATTAAATATCAAAAGAATTAAATTTATTATTTCTAGTTCCATATTACATCCAAGATGAAAAAATGGGAACAAAATAAATCCATATTTTCCTAATAATAACCATAATGGTTCTGATGACTTAAAATTTATTTTTAGTAACACTGGTCAGCTTTGTAAAACTAAAAAAAACTAATCACGTGGTTAGATTTATTGTTTAAAACAGTTCCAAACATCTGGTTTTCGGTATGATATGCCATTGGACATAAGGTTCATGATATCACAATGGATTTTTTATTTGTAATTGTGTAATCATGCATGTTATGTCTTCATATGAGAATCCCATGCGGGCAAGTGCTTCCAAATTTGATGTAAAAAGTACCAGAACGAAAAAAATTGTAATATCTTAGTTTTTAAACCGCATTCAATGTGTAAAATGGAAGGAAGCAGCTACTATTTCTCATAGTTTTTCTCTCCCTTCATTTTAGAATGACCGTTCTTTCTTTACTTCTATATTCATACAGTTGTGATTTAACAGCATTTTCCCTTCATCTTCCTTCACCCTATACCCTCTAATCCTATCTCTAGTTCTTAGCTAATTAGTTAGTATTACTGTAAAAATAATAATAAAAGAGGATTTTTTAACACAATTTTTAAGTTTGTGAAGATAAGGCCTGTTAAAGATGTACTATAAAACAGGCTAATTATGTTCTAAATAAATAATAATAGTAATAAATATGATAAATGTTTTAAACCATAGTTCGAGCAACGTGTTTGGGAAATGTGTATAGTTTCACAGCACTAAACATAAAATTTTTATAACGTATCAGTATGATGGTGTTTCCTCTGCTTCATGATCCATTGCATGCAAAAAAAATGTATACTTTCTACCCTCACAATGTATTATAAAATGATGTCTGGACCCGAAATAACATCGCACATAATTTCAGCGAATTACTGTGGCTGAATAGGTATTTTATTTAGGAACATTATTATTTTTGACAACTCTAATCGCTTCTCGTTAGTCATTTTAACTGTTTGTTTTCACTGTAACAACATAGCTTTACCGAAACGGTACGTAGCCCAAGAACAATTATATTATCCAATCAGATAAGGGTAGCCTTACTTACATATCAACCTTTATTAGAACATAAAATATAAGAACGGTTTTTATAACCTTTAAGAAACAAGACCAAATTATGAGTTTAAAATACTGTTCACGGATAACTCTGTACAATGCTGATAAAATAATATATTGTTGAAATACCTTTGCTGTGAGCGAGTCAGGAGTTTCGTAGCTGACCCATTGGTCGTTTTGGTATCCATAAACCTCACCGTTCTCGGTTGCTACATTCCACGTTCCTTGGCAAATCTGTAGAAGAAGCCATGCAAATTAATTACAAGAAACTTGTTAGAACTGTTACCTCTAATCGTTTAGAAATTCGAATTTGCCTTGCCCAATTAGATCACATTAAAATATACACTCATAGGATTTATATCAGTATTGATATTTGTATCAAGCAACGAACATACTCCAAAATGACAATCTGTAATAACATAGGGAACAAATTGAATTGATTTACAGGGTGTCCATAACAGAATATCCCAGATACTAAAAGTAAATAGTATCAACTGTAAGCGTTGTAAAGTTTTATTTCGAGATCACATTAAAGGTGTAACTCAAACAGATTTCGATAAGAATATCCACAAGTACTGCTTCATTGTTTTCCTTCTTGCAACGCCACATACGCAAAATGGCGCCTCCTGAGCGTAAAGCGTTTTGTGTTCTGCAATTTACCAAAATTTGTGGCTTCAGTTCAACGTACGTTTCGCTGAATAGGCGTTCCGCAAAAATTTGGAGTGATTCTATCTGTACTATGGATTGTAATATGTTATAATACCACTTAATCAGTTCGTAAGACAAAATCGCCGTTTGAATCGAACGGGAGAAAATCGAACCACAACGTTGCGAAACGAAGAAACCCTATTTCATGTTTCCCGCTATAATAGGAACCATAAGTAGCAATGAGCAAGTGTGGACGTTTCCAGCTAACCAAAATCCTGTACGAGTTAGATAAAGAATGCCACTGCCGAGAATTATACGCTTAATATTTTATTTAACTTGACAATGAGCCGCTATGACCAAAAAATAAGACACCTTCGTTTGTGTAATTTAATTCAACAGCACATAATTGCAGTCAATCAGTGCAGCGGTTCTCAACTGGAGGTCAGCGGGAAAATTTTAGTGTCCACTTCAATCTAGATTATTTAACATTTTGTGCGATAACATGGCTAGTGAATACAAAGCAGTTTTATTACATACTGAAGTGAGATGTCCATCCAGAGGAAAAGCACTATTAAGACTTTTTGAACTTCGAAATGAGTTGTTTGTCTTCTTGAAGGCACCAAATTACTTCGTGGTTGATTAAACTCGCATATCGGGAAGATATTTTTACAGATTGCAATTAACTCATCATTACAAAGAGAAAGTATTATAATTTTTAATAAAGATATAAAATAGGATCTTTATAAAAAAATACAATTTCGGATTCCATGAGTTGGATCTAACGATATTAATTGGTTTCCCGCCGTACATGAATGTTTGAATTAATTAAATTTTAAAGTAGATAAAGAAGTTTCCAAAATGTTATTAGAACATCTACATAACTTGAAATCAACTCTTCTGAGGTATTTTCCGAAAACTAATAAAGACAAGTTTTCTGTGACAGCTAAACCCGTAGGTGACTATGGAAAACTAATTGATGTAATCCAATGATCAGTCTTTATGTGATTTCGGGTCAAGTTTGCCCCAGTATTTCTGGAAACGTGTCTCCACGTTCGTTTCCTCGTAACACTTGGAGCCAGATCGCCTCTCCTCTCTGACTCGTTGAAGCCAGCCAGTCCGACTTCCATTTCGCTTGCTCTTCTCTGACCTCTCACCTCCGACTCTCTTTTACGAATGTAAAATCGAATCGAAAAAAGTGTACCCCAATATTTTAAAACAAGATTTTATTGTTTTACTTCCGTTTTCTACAACTTATTTATGCATAGCTGGATTTTATTATTATGCAGCAATGAAGTCAAAGTGCAGAAACAGTCTCGACGCCACACCAAATAATAGAATTCAACTTACAAATATTGAGCCCTAATTCAATTCAATGACCCAAAATCATCAAAGTCACTAAGTACTTTATTTATATATATATATGTATTAATATTACAGGTCTAATTTTAAAAATAATTACTAAATCAAATCTTGTTTTACTTTTTACGAATAGGAATCACCCATCCTAAAAAATACGCCAAGTGTTCCATTGAAAAAAAGTTTGGGAAACTCTGCTATAGACAATTCAAAACAGCCGGATGCCTGTGTAAAAGAAGAAGCTCGGGACCACCAAAAGTGTCCGAAGAGGATCTTGACCTTCGAAGTACTAATAAATCTGCTGGGAAAGCAAGTCTTGAACTTCAGTTGCCAAAGAAGAAACCGTGAAAGGTTTTAAGAAAACGATTTCACGTGTATCTATGTTGATTGCAATTGGTACAAGCGTTAAACCCAGATGAAGTTACAATTTTGTAAGTGAAGTGCTGCTGCAGGAAGAGAACTTTCTTCATTGTGTGGTGTTCAGTTTGGGTCAACTTTGCATCTAAGTGAGAATGTAAATACCCATGATGTTCGAATCTGGGGGGCAGAACATCCTCTTGAACATGTACAATATCAAAGAGATTACCCAAACTTAAATTTGACCCAATGTCAAGTGTAAGGACCTTTTTTCTCGCTGAAGGTAGCATAATATGAGTGCAAGAATGGCTCTTTCAATAATTAGAAGTGAACCTGAAAACTTTATTTGGCAACGACAACAACAAGGAGCCCCTTCCCACTGGCATCTATATGATAGTGGCTGAACGTTGAATTCGAACGTTGGATTGGTCGTAATGTTCAAAGCGGCGGTGCTCCACGTTCACCAGACATCATTCCATGCAATTTTTCTAATTTAGGGCTTCTAAAAAGATCGCGTTTACGTTCCGTCACTACAAAATAATTTTCCTGAGTTGAGACGCAGAATTGAATAAGCCATGGCTTCTACTACTCCGGGATTGTTAATAAATCGTGGAAAGAATTGGATTCAGTTCAAGAGTGACCAGGTTGAAGGTGTGCCGTATAACTAAAGATCCACATGTTGAACATTTGTAAGAAAAACTAGGTTATTTTCAATTCAATTTGCTGTATAATTTGTTGTAAATAGTCTAAATTACACTTTAATGGAAACTTTGTGCTATGTTTTAAATACTGAACTTGAAATAGATATAATCTAATGCCATAAAACAATTAAAATATAGTTATTAATAATTTAAACTGACATCTGTGTAATATATTCAATCATAAAAAGTACATTACATTAAGGTTAGTGGTGAATATTATTTTCCGAGAAAAGAAGAATTTAAGTGTTGTAGAATAAACAAATGTAATACCTCATAGTAAGCAAGGTAACCAGCTTCCAGAGTGTATGCTCCAGGTTCGCCAGCGCCAGTCACCCGAGCGCCGAAACCATGGTTGTTAGAATCTAGAAGTCTGTATGATCGGCCATAGAAAGGTAGACCGATTGCGAGTTTTTCCTTGCTCGCGCCAGCATCCAACCATTCCTGAACGCTGGCTCTCTGCAAGTGAAACATTTCTATATACATTGCCTGGCATCTGAGTTTCCGTTTACTGTCAAAGCATAATCAACTACTTCTGAGCGATATATTTCTGCCTCTAAAGGAATAAAAATAATTAATAAACTTGTTTAAAAATAAGCTTTGCATTATTAAGAAACAAACGTTTATCAATATTAAAATTTTTGTAATGAAGTACTGTTACCTACAACTGATTGCAGTTTTCGTGGTAAAGAAATTTTAGAGCTGAAAGATTGGCAAATGTTGGGTCTTTAACCTGCCCCGCGCGCCCAGGTATAAATTAAAGATTGACCATTGAGACATTCCACTAGTTTGGGGGGAGGTCACCCTATTGAAAAGCAACCAATTGAGAAGTCGGAGACTGTATTTTCAAGGCAAGCGAAGAGTTAGTCTGAAAATGTTTGTGAAGGGATGGGAGGATTACGGCATACGAGAAACGGCAAACAGCGTCCAGTTGATCTATACATGCAGAGCTAGTGCCTACGTCCTCCTCGCCACCGAACTAGCAGACACAGTAACCAAATTGTATCCCGAGGCCGCATATATATATTGTAATGTAAAAACGCAGGTGCCTGCTGATTTTGTTATATATTTTAATTTTAAGGAGAAAATAGTATATAACTTTAATTAATTTAATGTTGTAATGTGAAGGGGATTCGGGAACAATTCTCAGGAATTGTTGTCATTGTAAAGTGCAGTTGGACCTACAATAAAAAACGTTTTGTGCGGCGACAATAGATGTCAACAACAATAGAAGACTCAAATTGTCTAAAAGTGTGTGAAGTCCCGCGTGGAACTCCAGGGGCGTGTGTGAAATCCCGCAGGGAAACTCCAGGAGCGTGTGTGAAGTCCCGCAAGGGAAAACCGGTGGCGTAGGAACTTACTAGAAACGTTTCCACTGGAGCGATTTTCTGATTGGCCAGTTTTGCAATATGTGATACACTTTGGTATATCAATAGTTCTACTTGATTCTTTTCGTGCGATCGCTCCTTCATTACGTCCAAAATCATAATGGAGATTCGAGTGCATAGGAGGATAAATAAATCTGAGGGTGAAATAAAGAACTAATAAACCGAAAAAGAAAATAATTTTACGATTCTTATTTCACAGAAAAATCGCAGTATAGAAACCACAATAGATTTATTGTATTTAATTAGATAGTATGATTCTGAAAAAAGAACGTAATTTGTATTTAATTAATAAATATGATTTAAAGAAAATAAATTAAATCAGCCTTTATGATTTCATTCATTATGACAAGACTTTTGAGAATTTTCTATAAACAGGAGAGAAGGGCAAGTATATGAATAAATTTTTTATGTATAGTTTTTATGTATATCGTCAATCAGGGATAAATCAGTGAGTAAACTTACTACAACGTGTTTAAATTATACGCATACATATACTCCGTTTAAATTTATGATTGACTAAAAAATACTGTAATAAAATTTGGAGGCTTCCATAGAATTCCATTGTAATTTTCATAGAAGTGTCAGTCAAGAATACTTACAATGTTATGCGGCTCTCCATCTTCAGGACGAGCTTCGAGAGGTGAGACAGGGCCCGTCACGTTGTCCGACGAAGCTGTGTGGTAATCAAATGTCATCATGTTTATGAAGTCCACAGATCTATAAAAGCGGGAACGGAAGATTTTATTTATTTATCGCGGTGCACTTTCTCGTAGTTGTGTAAATTCGTCTTTTATAATGCATATTTTGTTAAGATAATTGGAGATAATTAATAAGATACGAAAGTAAATATTCAAGATACACAATAAAGAGCTAAAATTCATGTACACAATAATTTATATGAAATATATTTTACAACAATTTAATTTTTTGTAGGTTAATTATTTAATTGTTCAATAATTTTAACATTCATTTTAACGTCATTTTGAGAGTCTTTGGCATTATGCAGAGTTATTATAGTCAGCTAGAATCTCAAGTCTCCCCAAGTCGTAAGGGTAGTGTGATCCGTATAAATTTTCGTTGTATATTTTATTTATCTAAATTAATTTACAATATTAAGCATTCTGTACGAAGTTTCCATAGAGAAAAGATCCTGAGATGTTCGCAAAGCACCTTTCTGGGGTAAACCCGGTAAACAAACTTGAATCCTGACAGGCAACCTGAGGAGTCACAGTTCCTTTGTCTGTAAGGATTTTGCGACTCGGCGAAAAACCCAGGTCAGCGTAGATCAGCATGGTGGTTGACCCAAAAGATGGCTAGGTGTGGCCACTCCCAAATGTTGAATTTTTGGAAAGGAATGGTAGGGACACCAACCCCATTGAAGGACCCGCGGAAGATAGCAAAAGCGGGGAGACCAATGACGTTTATAGGTGAGTTCGAGGTGAGAAGGACCTCAAAAAGACATTCTAAAAGGAGAGTCGGAGGTGAGAGGTCAGAGAGCAGCTAGCGAAATGGAAAGTCAGTCTAGCTTGCTTCAAGGAGTCAGAGAGGAGAGGCGATCTGGCTCCAATTGTTACGAGGAAACGAAACGAAAGCGGAGACACGCTTCCTGAATCACATCAGAGGCCTGCCTGCTTGATATCCCGCCCCGAAATCTAACTTTGCCTTGAATCCAGGATTGCCGGTCAACCAGGAAACTTCGGAAGGATGAATGCAAAGTAACACAAATCTATCGCTCTGATATGCGTATAAACACGTAATACAGCCCTGAGTAAAGTGTTTTAAGTCTCTTGCTATGTTATTTCTTTGATGGAGGCTCACCTGGGCAAATAAAATTCATTAAAATTAATTAATTTCTAACTATTGAAATTTGTTGAATCTTTTACATTAATTAATAACAAAACTGTTTTAAATGTCAAAGTTGAGATATATTAGCACCCATGAATATAAATACATACTCTAAATTCTTTAATAGTTTTAGATTTATTGTTGTTTCCATTAGTCCTCGATTGAGGAAATAGGATACGTCATACATTAAAAAAGAACGAAATAAGGTACATAATTAAAGACAATCTTAAAATAAATTAATGAAAGAAAATGTATATAGACAAAAGCCAATATAAACACAACACGGACACACGATGTCACACACACACTGGGAAACACAAACAAGCACACACTGAGAAACACGCAATGGAGTTTTAACTACTTGGAGCTCTGCGACCAGGAAACTGTCTTTCCGTCGTAGCTCTAGGCAATACATGAAACAAACAAACAAAAGAGCAGAAAAAACTGAATAGAAATTTTAAAGATATGTGATGTGCTATTTTATAAGGCAGCTCATTCAACACTTTTTGCAGGAACCTTGATTTTAAATACTAGAAGGACGATTAAGAAAATCCTGTACCGAGTAAAACGCGCCATATAATAAAATAAAATAATAAAAACCACGTTACAGTAGCATGAGACGATTTTACAGCCATTCAATATGGTACGTACTTCATTAGGCATAGTAAACTATATTCTCCGTAGTTAATATTACTCCAACACTTAAAGAGTACTTATTTACATGTATGGTCTAGCAGGCGATGGGTTTCGAAATTCTAGACCTGCTATTTTTCAAATTGCCCCCCTGTAGGGTGTGTGACCCATATTGGGAAATATATTTAACAGACATGTCTACATTTACTGATAATAATAGTAATTACTAATTATCCCTCGTTGTTCCATTATCTAGTATGTTTTTGATTTAATAATTTTTGTTACTTCTTGGTTCTATTAATAATACAGATATCCTCTCATCTACGTGGGATTTCGAATGCCCGATGCATAAAAAAGCAAGCCGAACAGAATCGAGAAATATCATAAAGAAAAAAGAGGGTCCGAGTGTTGACTTACGGGTTGAAGGCGGACACATCGTAGCTGTCGACGGTCATGCGGTAGGAAGCACCGACGGCGACGACGAGGATGAGACCTGCGGCGTGGAGCTCCTGGGACAGCTCCTGGCACAGCAGCACGAAGTTAGCACGGTCCTCGGGAACACCGTCGCGCTTGTTCGGGTACTCCCAGTCCAGGCTCAATCCCTTGAAGCCGTACGCCTGCAGGAACGGCACCACGCTGCTCACGAACTGCTGGCGCGACGCCGAGGACGAGGCCATCTGCGTACCAAGGTAAACTGTGACATCATCATTTTGTAGCATCATCAGCGCTCAAAATCCATCTCCAGAAATGCGATGCTGCTTCTTGGGTAACGTATAGCTCAATCCTGTCTACAATGATGCAGCTTTGAAACTTCCTTTAAAAGGGAGGAAGAAATCGTCTTAGGGATTGTAGATGCTTTTCGATGTTTGAAGTGTGGGTCAGACTTGGAAAAAGTTGTAGCGCAGTAGAACTCGCGTCCAATTTTTTATTATAATTTACGGGAACTTAAATACCAAATATTCCGGCATGAGCAAGTCGCTTGCCAAGAAGAAGGGGTTTTTCCGCGCGCCGTCTTGGCGGCTCGGAATAATAACAAAGGGGCTGCGGCTGACACCTGGACCATAAAGCTAGGACACCTCGTCGCCGGTTTCGGAATGTCCTAATCTGCCTGGGAATTTGGTGACCGGGTGGCGTATGTTCCCCAAATGAAACAAGGGATATTATTGGAGAGATTTTTGGCTGGTGATACAAGGTGGTGGCGAAAGGAGATTGGCAGCAGAGTGGTGAGGTGACAGCTTTGATCCGTCCAGGAAGCAGGGAAGAAAGGTCTTAACAAGGGAAGAAAGAGGAAAAAGCGATGTTTCCTCAATATGGCAGCAGCTATTGTCGACCGGCCACTTCAAGTTTTTTAGCACGGCAATTACAGCGAGACGCCTACGAAAACAACTCAGGTTCGTCAACGAACAGTAGATCTGCTACACGTGGTCATCCAAACCATTAATGCCCTGAGATCTTTAATACAATCCCATTTTAAATAATTATTTTTGTACATAATAAAAACACGCACTACCTATATTAAAATTATTGTGTTTACAATTAATAAATGTATATATTTAAAGCCAATTATTAAATTCATTAATTAATATCCCCCATCATTTACAAAGTTAACCAATAGAGCGATATGTACCTAAAAAATTACTAGTGTATAACAATACGTAAGAGAAATTATATGATGCATATACAGAAGTCTCTTATGCAAATCAAACTGTTGAAAATTAGAGCGGTTTGACGTACTCAATGAAGAAAATTTTCATTCCAAATATGGATTGCTTCAGTATTCATTTATATAGTATAACAAAATGTTACATACTTTTACCTGAACTGAGTGAATTTTACTGAGTAACCAAAGTTGTGTCTTAGTATAATGTCCCTCTACACTATGACCCAGGCAGGGCAAATGCCACCATGACTAAGATGTTTACGTGGGTTAGCTTGGTGGAGGCTGGAAATGGAGTTGGCCAAGGTTGGCTTAGGTTTTGTCCACACAACAGAGGGACCAAGTATGGACAAGCAAAGTGCGCAGTGGCAAGGAGTGCGTCCATCTACTGGGTCACTGTGTGGATGGAAGCCAAGTCACCAACTATTGGAGGCCAGTACTGGCAATCAATGTATGGTCCAGCTATTGGACCATAGTGAAGAGGGACCATAACAGGTTCCGTGGTGTACGAAAAGAAACTTACTATTGAGTATGAAGGAAAATGATGCTGATAAAGCGGATATTCCTGTAACTAAGAATGATAACATAAGAATTATTTTTACTCACCTGTGAGTACTTTACTGAGCCTTCGTTCCATCCACCGACGGCCAGGAGAGGAACCGTGCCCTGCAAGGAAGTGAACTTCTTGAAGTTTCCGAGACCGAAGTTTTCTTCCAAATCATTATAGGGATCAAGAGACTTGATTGTGTTGGTGTTCTCGTCGAGACCGGCGAAGGCGTAGATGATGTGTGAACATAGAGTCGTGTCGATGTCCGTGACCTGGTACTTGGCCGGGTATGGTCGATAAGTCGCCCACGAACTGTAGTAGCAGAACACGTTACCTGCAAACAATAATAATGATCATTAGTTCACTCGCTTCGCATTTATTCACCTTTATACGTATGGGGCGAACAGCACAGGACAATTAGTTTAGTATCCCATGCATGCAAAATATCTTTTTTGGGTTAACAGGCTACATGAGGGTGATCCTGAAACAGGCAACTCCCCTTTAATAGCATAGGAAGGGAATTGAAAAGGGGGATACGGAAGGTAGAGCAAGGTAGCCAAGGGTTGACTAGGGCCCCCGGGCTTTAGTTTAAGGATCCTACCCGGTGTTTCACCTAAAGAGATGCAGGGAAAACCTTAGAAAACCTGCATCAGGTAGGTCGGGCATTGGGTACTATTCTCACGCCCTTCCGAATGACGGCAGACGAGTTTGCTGTGGGGTCGCAGCATTCCCTTCTCCATGTCTCCAGTTAGCCGACTGAATCAATGGGATCAGCGAGCAACTCTTGCCGTATGCCCAAGTTCTTCGACCCCAGTACATATACATCCTAAAACAGGTGAAGTTGTTCTCGGCATGTGAGAACTTTGATTAAAAAAAACAAAGAGAGTACGAGTCATCCCCGACATAATCAGGTGAGCCCAGCAGGCTCCTTTTGCATGCAAAATATTAACTAAAATAGTTTATACGAGAATGCGAGTTAGGAAACGATCAATTTGGTTTTAGGTATAAGGTAGGGACAAGTGAAGCAATATTAACTTTGCGACTAATTTTAGAAGACAGGATAAGAAAAAAACGGCCTACGTTCATGGCATTTAGAAAAAGCGTTTGATAATGAGAACTGGAACAAACTATTAATGATTTTGAAGAGAACTGGAATAAAAATCGAGAATGAAGGCTTATACATAACCTCTACAGAAGACAGGCAGCAGTAATTAGAATAGAAGATGAAGAAAAGAAAGCTGTAATCAAGAAAGGAGTAAGACAAAGATGCAGTCTGTCGCCAATGCTGTTTAACTTACATATAGAACAGGCGACGAAGAATGTTAAAACGGAATATGGAAAAGGAATCATACTGCAAGGAGAATAAATAAAAACCTTACCCTTTGCCGACGATATTGTAGTATTAGGGGAATCAGAAGAAGACTTCGAAACCATAATAAATGGCATGAACAAAGTCCTGGAGAAAGAGTTCAATATGAGGATTAATAGAGGGAAAACCAAGGTAATGGAGTGAATTTTGGGAAAACAGTGGAATAACAAAGGGTGTTAGATTGGGAAGGGATATTTCGACGGAAGTTAAGGAATTCTGTTACTTGGGAAGCGTAATAACTAGGGACGGTATAAGTATAGGAGACATAAAGAGTAGGATAGCACAGGCAAGGGAGGCTTTCGCGAAAAAGAGAAATTTACTTACGGGTAATATGTTCGTATGGAGCGTGGCGTTATAGGGGAAAAACGAACAATATGGAGGACGTTGACCAAGAGAAGGGATAGAATAATAGGCCAAGTTTTAAGGCACGAGGGTCTTGTAAAATTAACATGAGAGGGAAGAGTGTGGGGTAAGAACAGAAGAGGTAGGCCAAGGATAGAATACGCTAAGCAGATTAGGGAGGAAGTGGAAGTTTTCAATGTTCAAACTTGCATATCTGACAGATATTTTTACAATGTGCAATTAAGTTTTCATTACAAGGAACAAGTATTACAATTTTTAATACAAATGATAAAACTTCTTCTTTTGACAAACAAATACAATTTTGGATTTAATCAGATGATTTTAATTGTTTTCTTACTTTACATGAATGTATGAATTAATTAAGGTAGAGTATGAAATTTCCAAAATGTTTGTAGAAACCCTACATAACTTAAAATCAACTCTTTTGCAGTATTTTCCGAAAAATAATAAGGACGATTACTGGATTCAGAATCCATTTTCCGTGACAGCTAAACCAGTAGCTTTGATGCAAGTGATTATAAAAATCTAATTTATTTTAATCAGTGAGTAATTTGAAACAAAAATACAAATATTTCTGGGCGAGTTTGTAAGAAGAGTATTTCAATAATTCAAAACAAGCTATTATTATCTTACTTCAGTTTTCTATAACCTATTTATGCGAAGCGGGACTTATTTATTTTACTATAATAAAGTCAAAGTGCAAAAACAGGCTCGACTCAACAGCAGAAATTGGAATTCAACGTACAAATATTTTGCATGAGATCAACAAGGTATGCAATTCAAGAAACCAAAGTCATTAAGTGCTTTATTAATTAATATTTTTATGTTTATATTATATTACAGTTTTATATTTAAAAAGCATTACTAAATAGTAGTATTTTTTTTAAATTACAAGTAGGAATTACCCAGCCCAAACAATAAGTCAAGGTGTTCCGTTAAAATGTCTGATTTTGGGAAGTGTTCTATTGCAGAAAAAGTTTGGGAAGCCCTGGTGTAACAGTTTGAAGTTCTCGCTGTGAAGTACGGTTGAGGGTACTGCATTACGGCATTTTGGTTTTGTTTCACCGTATGTCTTTGCCACAAGGGCAAACGTTTTTAATACTTCCTAAACTTTATGTTTGCTACAAATGCTGTTCCAATACATTTCAGTACTATTTTATCTGGATCAAACTACATGTATGTTTTATAGTTCATAACATTAATGCTATTGCAAGATAGTCACAAATTATTCTGGGACATAGTGTAACATGTTACAATATATTTATGTGCTTGCCCTGCAAATTTCTTGCTAAGTCCCTCGCGATGATTATGACGTCATAAAGTATGGGGCGTGAAAAGGAAGATTTTCTAAAATGTGATGTTCTGGCTGATGGTTTAACCACAAATAGATTTCTGACGAATTAAATACTGCAAGGGGCTAATGTAAATGAATTTCCACACATCCAGCTAGTAATAGTCAAGTTCAGATCAATTTATACAGTGAATTTCTTTCTTGTGAGGAACTGCTCCATCACTTAAAATATCAAACATCAAATTATACAATCTTTTCCACGTTATCTGTTATCTACAGATATCTTTTGACAAGAATAGCTTTTTATCCGTCAAACTAAAACGCCCTATATTGTAATATTGGCTAATCGTATTATGAGTCAGCTTTTCTTATCTGGCATTTTTAAAATCTATTATAATATTAAGAAAATTATTTTAAACGAGTAAATAGTAATCAAGAAATGTATATTGAAAGTGAAGAGAGTTAATAACAGCTATCCAAAGAATGAAGTTGGACTTTTGAGGATTAAATCTGAGAACGAATCTTCAATCAGATGATGTGACGATATACTTAATGGCAGTTGACGTTATATGCTCAAGAAAATTAAGGAAGCCACCATGGTTAGATAATACTGAAGATGTAAATAAATTAAACGTCTCAATAAACACTAAAAGCAGGTAATGAAGGAATGATATGAGCCAAATACTGTAATTGCGATAAGTTGAACTCCGTAGATTTATTAATATATATTAATTTTAATGAGAAATTAAAGCAATGAAAGTTGACAACGGCCGAAATTTCTTAAGATGACCGTGTGGTTGTCACTATAATAACGAGAAGTTTTCGTGAGCTATCAATTTTAACTGTTCATAGGAATATGAATTTCGGTATTCCATTAACTCTGAAATTTACTCAAATTTTAATCATATTCTCTTGCGGTGTAATTATTTCATCTATCACCGGCAAGGATTTAAAATGAGCACTATAAATTTATAACTCTTCCTTAAAATGCTAAAGAACTTATTAAACATAGGCTTATGTGGGATTAATTCATGGCATTGAAAAGATAACTGGATAAGATAATGTATAAATAAAATATGCGATTTTTTAACGTGTCTTGTGCTTTAGTTTCATCCCTGCGTATGTAAATTCTCATTTTTCCACTTGTTGTTGTAGTTCTCCGTCCTTAGACTGGTCTAATGCAACCCTCCATTCTAACAATTTGTTTCGCAAGTCTTTTCATCTCCGCATAACTACAACATTCCCTAATCCACTTAGTGTATTCATCATTGGCCTCCCTCTTCTGTTCTTATCCCCCTTCCCTCTAATACTAATTTTACAAGAACCTCGTGTCTTAAAACATGGCCTTCTCTTGATCAACGTCCTCCATATTGTTCGCACTTCCCCTATTCTCCTTAGAACTTCCTCGTTAGTAACTCTATCCAACCATCTGATTTTCAGCATTCTCCTATAGCACCACATTTCAAAGGCTGCTATTTGTTTTCCCGTGATATGATTTTATTAAAAAATTATTCATTAAGTTACGTTAATAATATAATCAACAACAGAAGTTTGGTAAAATATATAATATTTATATTTAATAGTTCTTCCAAGTAATAAATCATATAATCTTAACTCAGTATATGAAACATAGTTAACATATAGATTGTTTGGTGATTGTTCTCGAAAGGGTGCGTAAAGTTGATATCCATTAAATATTTTAAGATAAAATGAAAAATATAATAAATCGAAGTATGATCGAAAGAGACCACTAGCCAACGCGGATACTCGCTACCTACTTAAAGGGCAGGCGCTGCTACCTGCATTTATTCCGTATTGGAATGTGGAAGATTATTCTGTACTCAGGATATGCGGATTTCAGAAAGCAACGCTGATTGAACCGCAGTAATTCGATGGGCTTTGTGATTTATGAATTCTTTGCGTCTTTATATCAGGCTTTTCCATATTTATATAAATAATATTGTAAAGTCAATTATAATAAAAAAATTTACCAACGTTACAATAATTTCGATTGACCGATAAAATGGCTCGTCAAGAGTGTTCGGTTGCGTATGTGATAAACTCGAGAAAGAAACATGGACATTTAAATATGAAAATTAAGCAGGGCGACAGTGAAGACTACAATTTTTATTCAACTGTAACACATTTATATACACAAGCTTTAAAACAAAGCTACACCTGTCACGATACAAAAAAGTTAAAATATATATTCCCTAATGACCAAACGTGTAAGGTACTCACACTAAGAAAGCTTTAATATAGACTTCATGTAAGCTGCCACCATAGAGGCAAGCTTCGGCCGATCTCTTTTCGTGGAATTCTGGAAAATATAATACTCTTCATGGAAACTAGGGCAGTGTTTCGAACCAGTCATGATGAACGAGGTTTAATGATATTGTAATACTTATTCAAAATCAAGTACCAAGAACGTAAAGTCAAATTTCTTTGACAGTTTCGGAAGAAGTTTCTTTAGCATCACATGAATTTGGCATTTTTTCTGTCTATAGCAATATTAATTTCTAATATTATAATAAGTGGGTTTCATAAAATGATAAGAAGCGAATGCTGAGATCATAATTGTCGGTTGAACCCGAATTGTGCTAAATAAGAAGTAAGCTAAATATAAATATTTAATATTCCGTCATTATCGGCAGGTATGCCTTGTTGTGTGGAGGATTGGGAATGAGTATTAGTAACAGTGAGATACTCACCAGCACATTGTACACAAGCTACCAAAGCCAGAAGGCTCACCACAGTACCCGCCCCGAACGCCATTCTGACTTTAAACTCTTTTCCCGTTTTTTCTTCACGGTTTATAAGAGCACTCATATCTAATCGCGATCAAACGATCGAGACAAATACTTAACTCAAGAGCTGATCAATTTTCTTTTAGAATGTACCGCAAATATTACGCTAAGATTCAGATAGGTAATCTTGCTTCGATCGTGAGTGTTTTATTGTCTGCAAGTTATAACCACCATGACTATTTAGAATTTTTTTCTGGTACACAAACACCCTCCTCGAAAAACCCTGCACAAACTCAGCTGGTTTTCTTAATAAAAAAAATACCGCAATTCTTCTAGTTAAAAGCAGAGTTCTCTTAAATTATCGGCATCAGAGACAAGATTGGATAGGGCTAGAAAGTAAAATGAATTACTATCAGTTTCAGTACGGTAAGGTTATGGACAATACAAAATAAAAGTAATCAGTATAAAATTTAATTATTTTTAATTTAAAAACAGCACAGCCATGGAATGAATCAAAACTTAATGCTAACCTATTTACACCCATTAATCATCCAATACCATCTAGCCAAAAGAAATAGGATTATTGAATTATAAAGGCAATTCATACAGCAGTTAATTACACTTTCATGAAAACTTTCATTTCGGTTTTATTGTTCAACACCTCATCTGGCCACTGAACTGTATGTTCAAATTGGATATTAGCTACAGAGCCATATGCAGTCAATTTAATGCCAAGTGGAACAAATCTTCTAAATATTTTGATATGAAGGGAAAATGCAAACTGGTAACTATTTCCAAATCTGTTAATTGTTGGTAATACATGCTTATACCAATATATATATTTATAGGCAATCTTCCCAAACTGACAAAGGTATGAAAAATTCAACAATTTGTATTTTCACATATGGAATTAATTTGCAACAGGTGAATTATGTTACTAATATTTATAATTTTATAATATTTATAATTTCAGTTATGGAACTAATTTGATCAGTATATTCTCATTTTAGAAGGATTTTAATACATTTTAATTCCTTTGATAGTCAAAATATTTGGATTGAATGTCAACGAAACTGGTACAATCTATTTGTACATGGGTTTGGACATGTAACTGTGACTTCAGTTTGTGCAATGGAATTGATCAAATTATGAATTATCTAATATACACTTATCCAAAGCTATTTCTTGAATACCATAATGCATAAAAATGTGTAACTATCAAAATTGTTAAACATTGTATGCACAAAACATCTGAATAATATAAAAACATTCTTTATGAATTTATATAAGATAAAGTGTCTAACTTTGATTACAGACACAAATTATGAATACTAGTTAAATAGGAAATAGCACATTCTATGCAAATATTATTCAAATACAATACAACTTTAATTACAGATTTTCAGGCGAGTTGTTAAGACATTAATGTGAGATCAGGTATTCATTTTACAATTAGGAAAGAATAACCACTTTTGCAGTGCAATTTCTGATTATAAATTATTGCTATATTGCATAAAATTTGCTTTTAAACAGGTAAAGCATAAGATAACTAGTACATTCATTCAAATGAAAAATATAAAGCATCATTAGTAGAAAATTATTTGTCTGGGAACAACATTAAAACAAATTCCAACAAATAGCTAACATTATGAAATAAATAATACAAAAGAAATTATTAAATGCTCTTTATAAAGCGGTTGTGTGTAAGTGAATAAAATAAAATGAAAGTGTGTTCTTTCAGAATGTTAGTTTTCAAAGCTCTTCATTCAAATCATATTCATCCACTGGAAAATCACCTGCAGTCACATGTATGGGTTTAACAAATCCACCATATTTTGGCGGACATTCAAAGTATCTCTTACCACCTACACTGAAAATCAAAAAATATATATTTATTCACTGTACACAATAAGATAAGATAAATGTACCTAAATTTTGATGTTAACTTACCTTCCATCATTCTTTCCCAATGGTTCATCATATTTTATTCCAACCCACCAACCTTCCTTGAAATCTGTCTGACCTGTTTGACAGTATGAGATTACTAATTGTTACATAGTAAAATATAACACTTCATTGTAAGGAAAAAGTTTCACCTTAAATTTTAAAATCATGCCTAAAATTAAACAGCAGTCTGTTAAGAAATAGATTCTAAGGGTTGAGTGTATATCATTCAACTGGCTAGAGTAAATACATGGAATTGTGTGTTGCAGTGTAAGTAGTGATATCACAGACTGTCAAACTTTATTTGCTTATACACTGTAATTACAAATAGGCAAAGAATTTTTTTTTACATGTATTAGAAACATCATGAGTAGAAATGGCCAAAAGAATAATTCCCCAGTTATATGAAGTGCAAGCAATCTGTTTCTAATATAAATGCAATAAATAAGAATAATTTTAATCGCCATCTCAATCATATTAACAAAAATTAAAAAGTATTGCTTTAAGAAACCAATAAATTGAATTATTGTTTATTTTTGGGTGATGATTGTTATTATAACACCTAATAAAAAAAATATGCAGTCTTCTCTAATTATTCATAATAGTAACTTGTCAAGCATAGTTTGATATAATTTAAATAGGCAATTCTAACAAGACTAGAAATTTGGTATACAAATCAATGATGAGGACTTTAAAGATTAAAGAAGAAAATATAAATATATGGATACATTCTTACAAGCAAATTCTCAGGAGTGGTGGGTTTCAGACAGTCTTGTAAAAATTGAAACTTGAAAATAGACATTCTATAATTAAAATTTCTGAAAATTCAATAAAATAATATCACACTAGGCTATGATAGGAATAATATTGCCTAAACTACCTGCATACATTACAGTCCCTTTACGAGTAGCTGTTCCTGGAACTTTAACCTCACAACGACTACCAATTTCTAATTCCTTTGCAATGCGTTCATTTTCGACTTCCTCTCTCTTTCGCTCTTCTTCCTTTTTTTTCATTTCAGCCTCATTGTATTTTCCAAGTTTATTACCTTCAAGAAACGCTTTAACTGTATCTGAGAAGGAAATAAAAGGTTACAAGATGATTGTAAATATTTTAAACTTATGTTACCACACAATGCCTTTCAATATCAACTAATTAAGATTATTACTCAAAAATGTGTCAAAAAATATTTATAATTTCTATGCAACTTACAATTAATAAACACAGTTATTTAGATAGAAAACTGTAAGCATAAATTGAAAAATATTCAGTCAAATTTAAAATCAGGCGTTATTTATACTTTCCAATAGGTTTTAAAATAGTTTTTCCAAAAATTGCCATTTATTTGTAAATGGTTTTTAAAGTTTGTGTTTTAGAGGACTTACCTGCCCTTTTTGCATATTCCTCTTCCGGGATTTCATATTTTTTTACTTGTGATGGGTCATCAAACTGAGATTCAAATTTGTCAATTACCTGAAAAATTTTACTTTAAAAGTTGTTGTTCTGACAATTCCAAAATAGTTTCTTGGCATGTCTCTACATTTATCTAACAGTATGAGTTTGGTACCTCCAGCCCTATGTCATCACTATCTGCACTAAGCCCCACCCAAAATATGTGAAGTGCTTAAATAAAGGAAAGACTTATGCTAACCTTGCTTGGGGAAAGGCTATGATATAGGATTGGAGATACACAAATGAATATGCTTACATGCAATCTCATTCCATCATCAATAGGATATGACCCTAACAGAGCACCATCATTATCTAATTTGGCAATAAGCGCATCTTCTTTGCTGTACAATTCAATCTTCATTGTGGTAGCATTTCCTCCAGTTAGGAGTTCCAAATTGTTCTGAAAATAAAACAAAAGTTTTTATAACAAATTCAATGATTTCTCTCTAGGAAAATGAAGAATATAACCTTGAGAAAATTATGACAATTCAAACCCAAGGATTACAAATTTATATAAAAGGAAGGGAAACTGGCTGCCATCTAACTTGGCTCTAAAAATTTTCATTAGAATGACATATATTATGCTAATATGTGGGTGGAAAAATTAGTAAAAAAAGTTTCCCTTCCTGGAATCAAACTGAAAGTACAGTAGGGAAGTTATGTTCTAAACACAACTGCTGAGCCAAATAGCCAATGTAATGACATATGAAACTGGGTTAAGGAGAGAGCAAAAAAGTTAAGATTGTGGGTTATTCTGAAAAGTAATTTGGCAAGAGGAGTAAAACTAAAAATTTGTAATTAAATAACTATATTTTTTGGGGGTATGACAGGAGATGTCACAAAATAGGTAAAAATTACTTATTATGTCAATAAGATTCAAAATTTGGCGCCAAGAGGTTACCTTCAAGTTTCTGATAGTTATGTCTTTCTTGAATCGTCTCTCAAGGCAGCTTGTGCTCTGAGATTTTGAATTCGAGATGCTAACATTTACAAAGTGCGCAGTTATAACCTCAAATGTATCGGTCATGTTGACAGATCTCACCAATTTCGGAAACAATGATTCATTCACGAATGTCAAACATCTTAGAAAGCACTTCAACTATGGTTATTCTTTGTAGCCTATCGATCTAAACACTACAACTACATGTCCCTGGTCCGTTGAATTTATAAAAGCATTATTATTCTAAGTACAGAATAAATTTGATGTTCTTGGTTGTATGCCTATTAAATTACCATTACGTATCTTTTCAAGTTGTGAATTATTACTACTTTGAAGATAAAACGTGGAAATTCTTTTTGCTTAAAAAATGGCTTTAAGAAAAACATAACCATTCATAAAGTGAAATAAACTCTAAAGAATGGAATGTAATACGTCAATTATTTTAATTCAACGTCGGAATGCATCAGATTGCTTTGAAGGAATCTATTGACGGACTTTACTTTTCCTACATAAACTGCAATAACATATCTTACATCCACCAGATATCCCTCCAATTTTAGTAGAAACATAAATACAGAAACCTGATACATTGATTGACCATATTAGTTCCCAAGAATAGGCTATTAAATTTTTGCCAATTGTGAAATATGATTCCCGAAATATCGCTCCCTTCTCACTCATACAAAGTGTGGGCAGAAACCAATTACTGGTTGTGGGCCACAAACTGGGTGTTTTACAATAGAATATAGACGTTTGCGGTACCGTGGATTGTATAATGAAAGGGGAAAGTGATTGGAAAGTATCTTGTAGACTTTTTTCTGCAAGACATAAGAAAACAGTATTTCTAGACTCAGACCTACTCAACCTTCTGGTAAATTAGATATTGGACCACATTAACAAACGAATGTATTATAGTATTTTTGTCAGATAAATAATAGTAGAAATAAAAGTGAAAGCTGACTAATTGAAACAAGTAACTGAGATTCCTCTTGTCTCATAAAAAATCAGCAGTCATTCTTTAGTGGTCATAAATCCAAGCTCCTTTTTTGTCCCAATGTGTAAAAATTAATAAACAGGAATGTATAATATCGATTAATAAACATTATTAGAATTGAAAAAAATACATTTATGCAAAAAAAACAATTATGAGACATTGATTTTTTCAAGCTGAGTAGCAGAGATAACTCATTTAGATGTTTTGGATCTATTAATTACTTTACAAACATATTTATTTGATATTCGTCGATTTCAACTGGTCCTATCTTACTTAGGATCGATTGAAATGGTTTCAACTTCTAAGACCGAAGTGTCGATCTGTCTTCTCCACTTCTTAAACTCGTCTCCATAACTTTTCTTTCCTACAAAACCATCTTCGTATTGTCCTCGCCTCTTTCCATCTCTTTTACAGGTTCTTCTTACCATTTCTAACTGTTATGTAAGCAAAATCGAGTTTAAAGTTAGTGTTCCAAAATAGCATACATAAGTTTAAGAAAATTTCCGGATTAAAATAATGCAATGCAATGCTATTATTGCATCCGAAGTTTACTAACCGAAATAAATTACTGTTGGATCATAGGTATTCATTAATTGAGAAATCTATGATCCAGTTTTCGCCCCACATTAGACTTATTCCTCTTGGAATCATTTAGAGCATTTATTATAATGTAACACAGGTCAGATAAATAAAGTATTGGAAGCATGTAACCCGGTTTATTTCTCACTACTACTACAAAATGTTTCCGCTACGTAGTTATTTAAGGAAATATATTGTTTCTGTCTCTATCATATTTGTTAGGGTGTTGAATTTTTTTAACATACTGGATATGTGACTGAAAAAGGCTGGAAATTAGAAAATTAGATAAGTAAATGTTATGTTCATGTTTTGTACAACACAAAACTTGAAACCATAAAAGATTTGACATTTTTCTTCGTGGAGCAAACTACGGCTATAATTTGATGTTGGTATGTTAATATTATTTGTAATAGACATTTGGATGAAAGATAGCAGTGATATCAAATTTAAAACTGAACCATTTTGATTTCATTCTTATCATAATACCCTTTATGGTACATAGTACACGATTTCTCAACGTTATAGATTTTTATTGAGTTTTAAAGGTCATATTGGTTGGAAATATTACTTGTAAATGAAGACATTTGATAGCTTTTTAAATACTAATGGAAGATTTTTAATTAAAAAATCAAAGGGGATTGCTTGGCAACACGTGAGAAATGTAATGGTGAATTTTCTATTTCGCAAGGCGTGGGAATGATATTTCAAAGCACTAGGAGACACGGAAACATAATACTGCTGCATCTTTCTCCAAAATACAGGAATTTTTTCGGAAAACAACTTATGGAGACGAAGAAAAGAAATTTGCAATAGCAAATGCTATTAATCACAATCATTCCTTCAGATCTATGGACTGTGAATCACAAGTTTTCAAAAAGTTATTCAACAAAAAATTTGTCTTTACTACAACAAAATCCAAGACAATATTGTGTAATGTGATTTCCCCATATTCTCTTTCAGAATTAAACACAATAAAAAAAATATAACCATATATTCTGACACACATAATCATAAGGATATTATTTGATTTTTTAGTTTCGGAAACGAATAAAAATTATAATTTCGTTTCTTTGCCCGACGAAACGTCTGAATAATTTTCAGTTCCATTCTCAATATTTTTAAAAAATAGAACATAAAATGTTTGCATAATATGTAAACAAAACGAGAGCAAATGTTGGAGATAAACCAAGAAAAGGTACAAATAATATTTTGGTTATGACTTAAACAAAAACCCTTATTCAAAACAATATTGCTGTTGGTTGCGGACACAGAAAAATCACAATCAAGTGTTGAGACTTTGAGTCATTTTATGTGTGAAATAATATGACCTTTTATTCGAAGCAATCTACTAAAAAAATTCACTCAAATGAGAAATATGCCAAAGATTAAAATAATATTTTTTTTGGAAATTGTATTTATGTTGAAATTTAAAAAATATGTTACAATACTATTTTTGCGTTCTATGAATTTTTTTGGCCCATATAGAAAATATTTTTAATCAAGCCCACCTCTCCCGGTCAAAGGTATCCGCTTTACCAATGTTAAAACCTGGTCACATTAATGTATGGATACTTCATGATGTTATATTTTTAATAATATTGTATTGCGTCCGATTTCTATGTATTCAGGATGTTTTGAGTGATAGTATTTACAATTCTGATATGTTAGGATGTTATGTCTTTTGTGTGAAATGTGTACCCCACATTAAAATTCCATTAAGCTGTATTGTATCATATTATTTTGAGATGCAAGAATAGGAAAAGTCAAGTATTGTGATAAATTAATAGTAAATGAGATTACACATAATATAGAGTACATGAAGTCTTAAAAATTTAAAGTTAAAAAGCATACAGGCACATGTTAATGGAGGTTGAGGTTGGCATTCAGACATTCATTTATGTAACAAAATCACTGTTTTTGCAGTAATTTCATTGCACTAAATCTAAATTATATAGTTTTATATTATAATATAAAATTACAAGATCCATTTATTATCAGATAAGCTATAAACATAGCCTAATGTACAATAAATATTAGTTAGTATTATTATTTTATTATATATATGTTGGTTTTATTATTTTAAAATGGGTTTGTTATCATAAGGTGGAATTCAGGTTCTCGTGTACAGAATACAAACAGTGATTTTGCAGTAAATTTTTCACTTTACTTCTAAACCTTAGGGGCTGTGTTTTAATTTCTGAAGGTAGTTTGTTGTAGAGCAAAATACCAATGTAACTGAATCCAATTTGGCATATTTTAATTCTTTGACTGGTTGAGCTGATTGTGTGTTGAAAACATTTGGACTTCTCCTTTGTGCTATTCCAGTTCATGCTATTCTTTATTACAGTGTTTATCTAGTTTACTGAGAAGTGTTGCGAGAATGTTTAGCATCATGATATTTTGCTGGAATCTACTTCATTGAGGAATTGTGTTAAAGTATTTGACTATTCAGCTTGTCATGTAGGGTAATTTAATTTACAGTTGACTGTTCAGCTTTTGTTCTGAATGACTAAGTTGGTGAGGCATTGTAACAGTTTGTTTACTAATCGAGGAAATCTTTTTTATATAACTGAGGTTGTTTATAACGCGAATTAGTTTGTGGTTATGTCATCCCCTTTTATTTGACATGATGGGTACCACCACATATGCTTGAAGAAACATCGGAAGAGAGAGACTGGACCGGACGCCGCGTTTCGGGACATGGTTTGAGAACCCTAGGTGAGTTGCACAAAATTCATTTCGCCAAGTTTCCGTGCTTCTACATTAATTATATTTATATTATTATATTATTTAATTATAAATTTCTTTATATACTACATTGTCTCATTCCGTTCTAGAAAAAAAAATCTGCCGATTTCCAGTTTTTATTTCAGTGTTTTACAAATTATTATCAACAAGAATCTATAAAGTTTAGATGCCTCCCCTCACAGTTTCGCAACCAGACGAGCCATGCTGGGAATCCGTAGATACTATGGATTTTCCTGGCACATGTGAAGTCATCACTTATTTCATCGTCAATCAGAGCTGTAAAATAAAACAACATCAAGACTATTACATAGTAGGGAAATAATTAAAACTTTTTGCAGTTAGTTTGTATAAATGAGAAGATTCAGTTATGGATGTTTAAGGTAAGCAATTGGAGATGAGTCCTAATCATAAATGTTTTTTGTAGCCACTTAATTTTATTTACGAAAATGATTGCTAATCCTGAGTATAGTTTTGCTGTAAGAATAAGTGAAAAATAAACAATAAAGGATTGGGTGATGTAATACTAGTATTTGCAGTAAATATCGCTTCGTGTACCCTCCCCCTCTTCTTAACTGATGTCAATTTATGCCAGGTGAAAAACATAATCATATATCAAAGAAAAACGTTGGTACTTTAAGAACTATAATATATTATTATTTTGATCTAATAAATTAAACAATTACTTTCCTCTAACGTTGACTCAAATTTGTACTCCCGTTAAGGAATTATAAACAAGAATAGAAATCGAGAGAACAATGTGCTTCTAATAGGTAGTCACTAAATGAAAACTATCTGAGATTTAATTGCTGTATTAATGATAAAATTAAGTACTAAAAAATGACGTCTGAGACTATTAATGTTAAACATGGTGTGCCACAAGGATCAATTTTGAGTCTAATCCTATTCCTTATGCATAGATGACAACTCTTAATATAAATGATGATAAATTAAATCATAGAAACCATAAATAAAATGTCAGTAGTCTAGAGAATTCCAATTTTATTCCTGTTATGTGAATGTTTTCAAGAAATAAAGAAGGAGGAATATTTAATAAAGTTTTTATGTTTTCTTTCAAAAATAAGTGTATTAGATATTTTTTATTATTTTAAATATACCATAAAATTCCTTTTACATTCAATGTGTTACTATGATTAATGGAAATAGAAAATATTAATTACATGAACACGCTATTTCACAGCGCCCTCCGACATTCTTTTCACCACACCATTCCTTATTATTGATCTGAAAATAAAATTGGTATATTTTAATTAAGAGCCATATGAACAAATTTATGGAAGTTAAATGATGTGATTTTAGTTTAGAAATATCAGTCATAAATAAATCTTATATTTAAGTCCAGTAAATGCTGTATTTTTAAGATTAATTCAACTTTTATGTAACAATTTTAAGTATCAATAAGTTATTTTGTATCAATATTTTGTACTATTCTATAATCAACTTCAATAAATCTATATTTCCATTATTAAATCCATTTTGACACTAGTGACAATAATCCATTCCTCACTCATATATTAATAATTTTGTGAGAACAGTCACAATTTTTTATGTTGATAGGCTACGTGACGGTAATGCACGTAGTGGAAACTTCTCTTTAATAGTATAGGACGGGATTAGAAACAGACGATGTAGATGGCCGAGAGGACTAGTTAGGACCCCCGGGGTTTGGTTTTGAGATACTATCCACCTATTAAGTAATGCAGGGAAACCCTAGGTAAATAGAGCTATAGTTACTTTTCCCACGCCCTTAAGATGACGGGAGAAGAATTTTTCGTTGAAACGCAGTACTGCGTTCTCCGTGCCTCAACCATTTTTGGAAACAGCTTACTGACTATCAAGAGTAACTGACGAAAATATGGTATCAAACGAAAAAATTTCGAAAACCGTCCGTGACAAATTCTGACGAATAAATGAAGAGTAAATGATTTATATCGAGATCTCGATTTTCTAACAGATGAAGTATATAAAACCAATGGAAACTTATGGAAAATTATTACTGAGTGACCAAATTATTATAACCACCCCCTGAATACAATGTTGGGCCACCTTTTGCTCTTATAATACTGCTTTAATTCTTAAAGGCGTGGATTACATGAGATGTTGGTAGGTGATAGGAATTTGAAACCATAACTGATGAACTGCACTTTCCAATTCCTTAAGATTTGATGGTACTGGATCCATATGACTGATGAAATAGCTATTCGTCAGACCATATGACAGACCAGTTATCTCCTTCAATCCTTGTTCTCTGCGAGCTGAAGACGTCTGCTCTTGTTCAAGGCAGACAGAGGATTTCGAACAGGTCGTCGGCTTCCATTACTCATACGGTGTAATGTGCGGCGAACATTCGTTTAGAGACATTCACAGTTAGTCCTTAATTAAGATTCTTCGCTATTTGACGCACCGTTGCTCTTCTGTTACTCGAGCATTGAGTGACGACCATAAGCCGTTTTTTTTGCTTGGTATTTCACTCCCTCTAAACATTAATAACTACTGCTCTACATTTCACGAGTGCAGCCATTTTGCTGATACTGGTTCCGACGCTTCGAGCGCCTACGAATATCCCACGTTCAAACTAATTCATTCCCGTCTTTTACCCAGATCTTCGCAAACAACTGATGATTCACTTCTCCTGCATTCCCATTTTTAAGGTATCTTGTTGTTAGGTGGTCATAATAATTTGGCCCTGAAGTGTATGTCGCCAGAAATAAAATGGCGTGTGAGCTTTAGAAGAAGGGGAAAGTGGAGCGGAGTATTGCCAGAAGAAAACTTACCTTGGTGGGTAGCTCGCGAAAAGCAACTACCATTTTTAAAAGTATTCATTACATTTTTACGAACGGGATATACCACACCCTGTACTTATCATTCCTTAACTATTACACCTGAGTTTTTTGACCTATAATATATAGTGAAATAATCGACAATAGTGTTTGTAGTACCAAGTTGCTTGAGATGAAGATTCGTGTTAAAGGGAGAGAGCTACTGAGCATCGCATTTTGACACGACTCATATCAAATGATAACATGAATTTAAGCAACACAAATATTTTATCTTCCGCTGTGGTTGTGTCACTTAAACGTAGTCATTCAGAACGGAAATTAGTATATATTTGAAAATTCTCGTGGTTGCCAAGTTAAAAGTATCCCAAAAACTTCTTCACTATGAATAAAATTTCACCCCACCTCCCCAAAAAAATATAAAACTGTCCGAGACATTTAAGAGTAATTTCTAAATTTGAGCACAAATATTATGAGTAAATTATCTTACCTGAAATACTCCATAGCTCTTACTTCCGTCACTTTTTATATGAACTTTTGAAGTATTCATATTACTGCCGTAATAAATCAAACAGGTCCCTGCCAAAATAATACAATATCTTAAAAATATAATGACCTCAAAATAAATTTCCATTTAAAAATTGCAGTCTTGCAACTCAAATACTGTATTTGTAAAACAGGCATTGCGATGACTTTCCTCACTTTGAGCTCCAATCAAATGAAATATATCACGCAAATTATGTGGAAAAAAGAATTATTTAGAGAATAACTCATTGAAAAATTGTTGAATACGGAAAGTTTGGATATGGTGGAGTGAATACAGTAAATAATTCGTTTTTCCTGCACTGAAAATTATATTCTGTATTGCATCGTCAAGATTCCGTGTTGTTAAATTACAAAAATTAAGAATTTTGGCACATTTATTGCTATGATTTCATTAGATATTTCAATCTAAATACATATATTAAATTCCCGAAAGTCATCACAAGATCGTTTTTCTCCGTATAAAGTTATATTTTTTGGTATTTGTTAATAATGAGTCTTACTAGTAATTTTTTTAATTGCAGCTGTTTATAAGATTAGTATATATTATTGTCATTCATTTCTTTCGAATTGTTATTTTAAAAGTTGAACCGTTTACACAATAAAATGATACCTCATAATTATATTCATGATGCACAGAAAAGTCTCTAAAAATATGATCTTCAGTTAAGTAGGAGAAATAAAATAAATAGGTCGCTGGGTTTTCCTGTTTGAATTCAAATATTATTATGCCAGAAAACGAATGTTTTTTTTCTTGAGATAATATCTGCATAAGTAAAAAAATTCTTTTTTTAGTTTTCTCGTCTAGTATAAAACTAGTTTGTATTAATTAAAAAAGGCAAACTGAATCATTGAAGACTGTTTACTCCACACAAATATTTGATTAACTGTTGTAAACAGTTACGGCTGGTGCATATGTGCTCACGTTCTACAGCACATTAATTAATTTCGGAAGAATTATTTGTTTCGTGATATTAAGAGCCTTTATAATAATTGTATTTCATGAGTGTGAATTTCTGGTCGTGTCGCTCTTCTGTTACCATTGCCTGTATCCTTAACTTCCCTTATGCCGCTTGCATTTGATTCCGTACCTCCAAATTCGGGAACTACTGGAATTGTTGAGTAAACGCCACCCGGTTGGAAACCCAAAAACAATTCCAGCAGCTTATATTCCGGGAAATCGTAAGAAAATTAGTAAGTTTATACTAATTCATTAACTGTTCTTTTGGAATTTATTTGTTTGAAAATTTATGGATATTTAAATTTTTTAGAAAGAAGTGGCAAATGTAGGTACTTTTCTGGCAAAGTAAGGGAGATTTTATATTTAATTGGTGTTCAGGTATATACTTACAGTATCTGGCACTAATAAAGTCCAGTTCTCCGAGAGCCTGTTTCACATCACACAAGTCACGAAATACATATCCAGCAGTGGCACACCAAGTGGCAGCACACAGCAAGAACAAAACGTGAGATTCCATATCGAATTCACGCAGTTCAGAAGTAATCGCCGGGACAGCAGATAAAAACGCTCATTAACAGTACAATTCTGAAATAAAACTGTTTATGTAGAAACATTAATCGAGACCTAGAACTATTTTATTGCTACTTTTTCGTCATTTGACAGTCATTCCGTATTAAACAATTATCAGTTTACTAAAAAAATTAATGTGATTCGTATAAAGCATTCCTCATATCATGGGTTTACTTTCTCCTATATTAATTTAATTACTTTTGTTCTCAATATTTTTCTAATTTTTCATTCTAAAGTTTTTATGTTTACCTTCTGGATCTTTACGTCAACGTGAGAGAGATTTGTTATTTTATATATTTTCAATTTAGTTTTACGGAATTAATCAAAATATTATGCAATACATATCAATTCCTTCCATGGTACCAATGTTTAATTTTACTATAACGTAATCAGTTTAACTTATGTTTCGTTACATTTTCCTCGATAAATTAAATCTCTCAAGAACTTATCAACTTTCAATATATATTCCGAAGCCTTTCAGTAGGGTTTCGGGTCAAGTAGTTTTCAAGGGTATATGTAAAGTTTTGTGGGTGGTTTTGAATTTTATATTAAAGTAATAGAACAGTTAGAATAAATAATAAGGAAGTTTAAGTTTTATAATATATTTAACAAACAAACAACATATAAAATAAACTTATCTCCCTGCTCTTGAAAATGTGCATTTTAGCAATTTATAGTTTAAATTCAGTGATGATAAGACACACTGATTTTTTTTCAAAGGCGATGGTGGGCTGAAACACCTGGTATTTATTATTTATCAACACTAATTGTTCGTGGCGATGACCACAGTGGCGTTTAGCTGACGGATTTTTATGGTTCATTTGTACTTTACCAACTACGTAAGTAAATCTGGCGGGAACCATTGAAATGGACGCCCCCCCCCCCACCTCCCCATTCTGGAACTGGATACCACGTCTCTGCTACCATCCAGGTTTTTCACTCCATTCAACCTTATCAAGCATTAATTTTCTTTTCATCAATTCCTCTTTCTCGATCCTTCGGCAATTGCCCTGACTTCCCTTACAACAAACTGATTACAGCTCCATGCAAATCTTACCAACAAGTTACAACAACTAAATCCTCAATCTCTACAACTACTTGATAACAACTTGCCCGTTCAACAACCACTCTACATATAATTCCTTCAATTTTCCTACAACCCCGTCGAAACCTCTGATTTCCCCCTCCCGTTTCTTATTTTGGCCAATAAGAACCCATCTTACATTTCCGAGTTCCCAATACGGGGTTCACTTGTCTCGCCAAAAGCCACGAAAACTCAGGTACTAGGTCATGCCACTTTCTGTGGGAAATATTAGACGTGCCAAAATGTTGGGACAAAAACTTATCCACCACATTTAACACTGGCGTGGGTCACCTTCTGGTCGTTACCCGGACAACGAAACCTTGACTTTTCCAGCGCGGATAAGTTTAGTTTGACAAAATTACTTAATTAAATGAAAAATTAACTCCTTTAATAATTAAGAAAACAAGTGTACACTACACACGCATAAAGTGACCTTGTTTTTTCTGTTACTATATTGACATAAATGACAAAATTAATATATAGACACAATTTTCAAAATTATAGTAATATTTTTTGACTGTACTCTAGCTCAGAAGACATTACAACATATTCGTAGTTCAATGCTGTCACAATGTGTAAGCAACTGTCAATTTTTTCCATAAACCAAATAGTCAGTTGCTAGACTCTTTAAAACCAGTAAAAATTGAAATAATATGGAAAATTTGCATTTTGAATTCCATAAACAAATGTAGTTTTAAAGTTCCTCTAAAATTAGAAAACAAAACACAGGGAAATCCTTTTGTGGAGTGGATTTGAAATTGTGATGGTTTTTCCGGGTACAATCTCTCATTCTTCGGGGATGAAAGAAATGAAGAACCGAGTTTACTAAACCGATTTGTACAATGTTATCTATAATTTATGTTCCATGTCTTTGATTATAACTGCCTCGTATCTTTGAGGAATTCTGCAGATACACAGAGAAGATAACCAAATGTTACTGAAAAATTGATGTGTCTACTCAAAACTGAAATTTTTATTCAATAATTAGCTGACTGCTCGGAGTAGCCCGGGTATTTATAAGAAACGGTATTGAAATCAACAATAAAAATTTGGTCAACGTGTCATCGGTATCGACAATCACGTAACTAAATCATTCTCAGCCGCATCATATCTAATAATGAAGCGCTGCGTGCGTGTTGGAGCTGCTACGACGGCTACATTCTCGAAAAACAAAAAGTATCATTACTTAAAATAAAATATTAAATTAAAGCGTTGTTTTTCGTTGAACGGATATAAAATTATTTCACTCGACTATCTACGTAAGGGGATAATTTATCCTGTTGCAAGTTCTATATGCCTTTGTGGTCGAATATTGCTAATAAAAACTACTAAAAGTCGCTTATCCGCTGAGTGGGTGCGGTAGTGATGACGAAAATATTCGCAAAAATCATTTAAAAATTATCATCACTTCAATAAAATGCTAGTTAAAAGCTTAAGGACTACATCACGCTTAACAGATATGTAATCATCTTGCTCGACTGGCTACGTGTCTTTAGGGTGTGACCCATAGAATATTTTATGTTCTGTGGTGTGACCTCTTTTAGCCTGAATAGGGGATTGGGTTGGAGTAAGAAACTTAATCTTCAAGAGATCGACAGAAAACTCTAGGTTGAGCAAAACATCAAAAATTCATGGCAATTGGATGAATGGAATAGGAACGCATTAAGGACAAACATAAGTCACACACATACACTGTCTTTTACTTATATAGATGTAAAAATGTTTCTTTCATCTACAGTAAATGTTGTGTACATTCTTAGTCTATTGTTGAATGTAGTGTTCCATCAGTATTAAAGATAGCAGCACTTGTAGTGAGTTGTTTATTTGGTGCCTCAGTCATAATTTATACTTCACTACAACATTTTGAATAATATTGTTGATAACACAAATTTCTGTGTATTTATTTATATATTCATTTTTAACACTGATACTTACAAAGTGCTGTGGATTTAATGTGAAACTATAGCCAGTTTTATTTTTAGCGAGAAAACATATACAATAATGTCTATATGTACAAAATATAATTTTCTTATTTTTTTTATAATATAGCACACTGGAAAATTAAATCAAAAGACAAGGCAAATTTACAATATTTGGTTTCTAATGAATAATTATACTCTGTCAGTTGTGAATGAATTTGTGAAACTGATCTGGTATCCGTTTCTTCCTCATGAAGTGACAGCAACACTGCCTGAAGATAATGCATTCATTACTGTAGTCTGTAGTGGACCCTCTGCATTACGGATAATGTTACATGTTTCAGATACGTAAAGTTGAACTTCCTCATTCCCTAGCTTATTTGCCAAATAGCCAGCCTGTCGAAAGTCATTTAGAGCACTAGGGTAGTCTCCCAAATGTGTGTATACTTGCCCAAGCAATAGTTTGCTGCGCATTGACCACAGAGGACATCCAGCAATTTGTGCTTCTTCTAAGCTGCGATAGCCATAACGACGAGCATCATTTAACTGTAAGAAAGTTGCCGTAAACAAACTACTTTTCAGCAAAATTGTATCCGAAAATAGAAATAAACTAATCTAGAAGTTTACAGAAGATAATAATGTATCAACTACAACAATAATAACCACATTACTTTTACTTTATGTCCTTTAACCTTATAATTATATTGCATATCTACCTTTCTACATATATCAAACAGTTTTAAACATTTAAATGCACATAATAAGCTTCTTTTTATTAAATCCATTTATATTTTAGTATTAAAATATCAAAATAAATAATCATAATTGGCAATGAGCCAAAATCATGAACAGTCAAAGCATATTTATAGCATATTCATACTTAAATTTATAAAACAACAAATTGATTTTTTAACCAAAAAAGATACTGAAATTCTTAGGCTATTACTATAATGGATAGATAGAAATCTAGATATAGTAGGCACAACCAGACTTACTCTGTTCAGAAGTAGGCAACTACGTCCCAATTCATGAAATAGCCAAGCTCTGGCTTCTGGGTCCTCAGTATCAGCAATTGTCTGTTCCCATGCTATTACTGCTTGCCTCAGATCTCCACTTCTTGCACATGTTTCCCCAACTAGTCTATAAGATTTCATAATCAAATCTCTTTCACCAGCTTCTTTTGCATTGCAAAGCATATCCTTGGCATAGTCTACTGCTTCTGTGTGAAGTCCCACCTGTAAAAATATGGAACTCAGTTACAACACACAACAAAATTATTTAAAAGTATATTGTAGATCTAATGTTTTTAGAAAGAAATGGTATTAACATGCACTCAAAATTTGGGGAATACAGCTAAGAGGAAGTATATTTTACATCTATAAAGATAGTGCTTTATCAACTGAATAAACTAGAATCAACTGGATTTACCACAACAGACTAATACTAAATACTGGGAAAACAGTCCATCTGATCTTTAACCGATCCTATGTGTACCCAAATGAAATTGATCAACTAATGCTTGAAAATATGTTAATACAACCATCTACAGATATTTAAATTTAAGAACATGGATTGACCAGAATTGAAAGTGGGATATACATAAAGAACACATATTTAATAAATTCAGTAAAATCTGCTGTAGTTTTGGAGTACTGAGCAGAGTATGTGAATTTAATGCATTAAGAGCAGTATACTATGACCATGTCAGTTCAATTTTAGCCTTTGGAATTCCATTTTTTTTTTTTGGGGGGGGGGCTTTCCCCATACCACAATTTTCACCATGAAAAAGAGTTCCCTGATCAACTCTAACCAGTCCATTATTTAAAGAATTAAAAATACTTCCAGTTCCCTTTACTGGAGACAACCAGTCTTGTCAATAAAAGTATTAAATTGTTCAACCTTAACAAAGATTCACACTCATATACTACACATTCGTCCAACAATATACATACAACCAATCAAAGAATTAAAAATGTTAAACTGGACTGAGTTACATTGGTAGTTAACTCTACAGTAAACTGCCTACATAAATTTTTAAAAAAACCTAAGGTTTAGGAGCAAAGCGAAAATTTTACCTCAAAATCATTGCTTCTACTCTGTACATGAGTACTTGAATTCCACTTTATGATAATAAATAAATACTAATAATAAAAACTAATGTTATCTATATGTTATCTATATTCTAATATTTATTTATTGTATTATTATGAACATGACTCTCCTATTCTTTGTACTATGTACTTTGAGTTTTGGATCAAATAAATTGAATTGAACTTTGGTTTATTATTTAAGTAATACTTTGCTAGTGTATCTTGAACTTTCATAATATGGTCAGATGTCAATTTGTATTTCTGGATAGATGTAATGGCATAGGAAGAAATAATTAGAAGGTTCATGCACTCAGCCTCCTATATAAGTAAAATCATTGTATTTTAAGTAATGAAAATCAAGCTATTTTTTGTTCTGCCTTCCAAAGGCTCTGAATACTGCATACTTATAGCTAAAACTGAGCAATTTACTTTTTTAAATTACTCCAAAATGAATCTTTCCTCCCCTCCAATACTTAGTTTCTAGAATAAAACTATTTTACTGATGCACATACCTGAAATGAAGTACAGGAATAATTAGTTTCATGTTTCCCAACCATAAATTGTAAAGTGGATATTATATGGTCCTGATTAAACTCCGTTACTTCTTTACATCTGTTGACTAAATCTCTCTACAGAACACATTTAGGCATGCATATGAATGCCACTTCACATTTTCACCATTGACTTTCCACATTTCATTTGTTTACAGCTAAACAAAATTTAATTTAGGAATAATACTGTTTGGTCATTCCATTGCCTGATTTGGTGAAGGAGTATGTGTTAAATGAGAAAATATATTTTTTAGGAGGGAGATAATCCATAGAGAGAAATAAGTAGTAGATTGGCATTACAACAAAAACAACAACAGTAAAGAGTTTACAAGTATTGAAGGAAAGTTAAAGACAGGCTAAGGCAGCCGCTTACACTTCTCTAGTCAGACCTGTGATAGAATATGGGACAGCAAGTTGGGATCCTTACAGAGCAGAGCTCATCAATTGCTCAGGATAAAATTAGAAACGGGCTGGAGTTTTGTGTGGGGACAAAACTAAATGGGAACCACTCAGTGATAGGAAGTTAGACTTGGAGCACTCTACAAAGCCTACACGGTCGAACCGGCCCGGAAAGAAATAAGGGAGCTGCTAAGTGTACCTAAATTTTTCTCTAAAAATGACCATAATTATAATATAAAGGAAGGGACCAAAGAATGGATATGGACAAATATTCCTTTGTAAATGGGGTAATAAGGGGCTGGAATGCTTTGCTTGCAATGGTACTGGAGGTTATGCCTAGGAATACAAATATTTTCAAAAAGAAATTAGAAACACTGATATGTTAGGTGCTATTTTGTAAAAAAGTGAAAAAATTTTCAATTGTGTTTAAATATTTTCTGTAATTTATCTTTGTACTTCAACTTTATCAACAAATAACCCCCGGGCAAATGACCACCTGTATTAATAATAAATATAACTCTATGTCTTCAGTGAGTAAGGAGCAGCAGGTAAGAGCTATAAGCAAAAGAACCTTTAACCCCGATAACTCCACTTCATGGAGACCAGTTCAAAAACAAAATTATCAGTTTCATTTTAGTCGAAACTAGGTAATTGTATTACCTGCATGTGGGCCAGAGCGAGCTCTTGTTGAGTGCGCGCGATATAAAGATGTCTGGCATCTGGCGACGCCCGCCATCGATCCAGAAAGGCGAGCAATTCGACGGCATTGGAATTGGCATCTTCCGGACGTCCCTGCTTCCTCAGTGTTGTGACACGTTCCAGAGCGCCCTCAATGTACTGTGCCAAAGAGCTATTTGGCGGGCGATTCTGGCCCTCACCGGTGGCGCCGGGTCTTGGCGATGGACGCGTCTTTCCCACTCCCCGGGTCTTGCGGGGCTTTCCTTTAACATATGGACGGTATTAATTAAACGATATTGTCATTCTGACATTGCATCAATGTAAAATAAGTGGGTCCTAAGAATTTAGTATATCTTTAGTAATAGCATCCTTAGATTTGGTGGTCCTCTTTCAGAGCTACACAGATACAAGCCACCATTAAAATGGAATCTTCTATCTACATTACGAAGCAATTCGCATCTGATGACTGACTTAAAAACCGCTCTATTAGCTATCGTCTTCCAGCTGTTCCCTCAGTGACTTAGCGAGAGTTTCAGCCACCCGGGCGTCGGCCAAATTTTGTACTGAAAATCCAAAATACTAGGAATTGACAAAAATCCAAATAACTTTTCGGGAATAATAAATTTGTTACTGTGTATTGTTCATGGTTCGAATTTTTATTTCGGATTAAGTTATTATTATTTATTGTGAAATTTTGCTGCTCCCCGAAATGTACCCCCCGGGGCGGGTCGCCCCCCCACGCTTAGCCCCTGTGTTCTCTGCAATATCTAAATTGATAGTTTAAAATTTCTTCATTACATCAGATGCGCTAATAAATATACGATAAATTATAAATACATTTCAGGAAGAGATGCAAGATTTAAATTAGTACAGGCGTCAGTTTGGTATCTTGACATCCATGAAATGTTAAGGGCGCTACTCTGGGAGGTTTCCAGAAGATTAGAAGGGATTAAAAATAACATCTACGGTTCAGAAATAAGATTTCCATATTATTATTTTTTAAGTGGCTACCTGAGAGTATAAGAATGGATAGAAACGGGGGTGCTGAAGGGTGAGTAAGGAAACCAAGGGTTAATTAGGTATTCGTCTAAGTAAGTCGGGCTCTTCGAAAACTATTGCCATATGAACACATCCCTCAAAACTGACCTCGTTATTTCGGTTTATGGGAACGCTTAATTCAAAACCAGAGAGAGAAGACGGTAGCTTTCTTCGACTCACCTACAAGTTCCACAGAGTCTCCCACCTTTTCCATTCTTTCTGGAAGCGCAAAATTGTTATGAATTAATACAGAAAATGGCTGAGTATGGTGACAAGAAAGAAATCAAAGGTAAAGAATGTATTGGGCAAACAAATAGATCACTTAATACTCGCATCAAAGAACAATTCTTCAATACCAAAACTGACCAACATTCTGTACTCTTTGAAACATATAATCACTTCTAAATATTCATCTGATTGTCAAAATGTTATGATTTTCGATGTTGACGCCATGTACTAAATTATCCCAGAATTATATCTGAAATACTACATATTAAATATATCAAACACCTCTGAAATTAACGTATACACTGATACTATGAAACAACAATAGTTGTTATGCCTTATTGTTAAGTTAATTTCTTTGCTTGTATAATATCTTCACGTTCGTGATTAGCTTTGACGATAGCAACATTGATTGCAGAAATGTTGTGTGATACTTATTTTATTCTTGAATTGATCTTCAAACAACTAGTAATTAGAAACGGCTAGTAGAGACTCACCTACGGCGTTAAGAATCGCCTCTTTCGCACGTCGTGCTCCTTCCTTGAAAGACATGGAAGATGGATCAATCTCGGTGCCCTTATAGAAAAGGACTAGAGCAGCCTCGTACTCCCGCTTGCGCATAAGGTCTTCCGCTTTGTGCAGAAGAGCATCACTGAAAAGTTGTTAAAGATAACGACTAGTGTCTTTGCATTTCCAGCAATAACAATAGGCACAGCTCTACTCAAGCAAGGACTAAGGGGATTAAAACCATAAGCGTAGAGATTTCAATGTGTCCGAAATTATGGAATGTCATTAAAAAATTGTAATATCGTTCAACAAAAAAAAGTTTGTAAGAAATATATAGTGTAATAACAAGTATTTTATTGCCAATAATTTTGTCTGCGTAAAAACCATAATTCCACAATTAAACAAATAATTTATTACCACACAATAAGCAAATTTATATTTTCGCACGGACAGTCTCACAGGGGATCTGGGCCTTGTAGCAGGGGCTGAATCAGACTATGAATTTCGATTGAAGATAACTTTCATTGCGAGGAAGTTCATTAGCTCACCGTTTAAATGGTAGGAGAGTCGCTGTCCGGGCTCCGTCGTGAAATCTGCTTCTTCCTTTTCTCGTTGTTGAATAGATTCTAATTATATTTTTGCCTATTTAGTAAATTTAGGATTGTGCAGCAGCTCGCGGACGTCCACTCCGTTCTCCACCCCCCCCCCCCCCACCCCCAACTGTCCTGGATAGCGCTCCGTCCTAAAAAAAACATTCGCCCCCCTCTTGACCTGGAGGACAATAGATTTTCTGACCAGCCTTGAAAGTATGCGCTACAATAGATATTGCTATTAAAATTTTATAATCTCTGAAGCATTAATTCAATGGTTAGGAACATACTAAGAGTAGCCCAATAATTGTTTTTTTGGAATATGTTTTTGTTAGTTTCATGGCCAACCCATAACCTGAAGTACGAATGGGCTAATCTTAGTTTGTTCCTTACCGTTGAATTAATTTTTCAGGGGGAATTAGTGGAGTTAGATTCCCCACTTTGTTGTGATAATCAGAACTAAGACTGATCTGATGCTAAGCTATCCTGCTCAAGCCTTTTCATTTCTACATACCTACCACATTCTCCCTAATCTGCTTAGCCATTTCCATCCTTAGCCACTTCTTCTGCTCTTACCCCACATACATCCCTCTAATACTAATTTTCAAGACCCTCGTGTCTCAAAGCGTGGCCTTCTACTCTATCCCTTCTCTTAGTCGAAGCCATCCAAATAGTTCTCTTCCCCAATTCTGGTTAGACCTTCCTGGTTAGTTACCCTATCCACCCATCTGATTTTCAGTATTCTCCTATAACACCACCTTTCGAAAGCTTCTATTATTTAACTTTCCGCAACTCCTTTGTCCACGTTTCGCACCCATATAACGCCACACTCCATACGAACATTTTAAATAATGATTTCCTAATATTCATACTTATATTAGTTGTAAGTAAATTCCTCTTCTTTGCGAAAGACATTCTTGCCTGTTATCCTATTCTTTATATCTACTATACTTCTACCATACCTAGTCATTAGGCTTCCCAAGTAGCAGAATTTCGTAACTTTCTTCAAAATTTCCCTTCCCAATCTAACCCCCTTTGTTATTCCATTGTTTCCCATACTGCACTCCATCAATTTGGTTTTCCCTCTATTAATCTTCATGTTGTACTCTTCCTCGAGGATCACGTTCGTGGCATTTATTATGGCTTCCAAGTCTTCCTCTGACTCGCCTAAAAATACAATATCATCAGCAAACCTTAGGGGTTTTATTTCTCCCTGAATTCTTATTCCCCACGTATACGCCCCTAACTCATAATTGGTGCACAACTAGTGACGTCAGAGTCTGTTAATGAAGAGAACATCGTCGTGTATACGTTTGGGGAATCGAATTCCCCTTTACCCAATTGGAACGAAATCCAGAAGCAATGTCCCAACAATCTCTGGAAGGCGACTTTGGAATAAAAAAGAAATATACAAACGGAACAACTTCCGAGAAGGATATCAGAAAGATGGGAGCAAGAAAACAGAGAAAAAAGGTGGATAACAGAGAATGGGTAAGCATTGTATGAAAGACCAAAGCCCTTAAGGTTGTAGCGCACGGGGACGAAGGAAGGATATAAAATTTCAGGTTCATAAGTTTCATTTGTTTTGCATATGTTTAAAGAATAAAATTCAGCATTGCAGTATTTGATATTTTTTTAATTTTCACTATATCTCTATACAGGGTAACCTATTATTTATGGACATTGAAATATCTATAAAAACTACTCATCGTATCAGAAATGGGAAATTTAATTTCCTTTTCTCGAAAGGGTTCATTCAATGATACCAAGCTCGACTTCCCACCCCCAGGACGTGCAACGACTGTAAAAACATTTTTATAGACATTGCAAAATGGGAACCCTCATTTCTTCGAGAAAGAAATCCGTTAATTTGACTATATCATTTTTGATGAAATTTATTCCGCGATTAGGCTACTATTACATCCTCATCATTATTACTGGGAAATCAAAAATTGTTTTTTGACTTATTGATAAATGAACATTTCCGATGCCGAATTAAAAATTTCATTTTTAAAATAAATTATGTAGGCAAGTATACTAAATTTGAGACTAGTACCTTTTATTTAGAAGTGATCGACTGGTTATATTGGAAATTTTTCTTTCCAAAGAGGACGCCATTTGGTTATTGCTTATCTTCAAAGGGTCACATGATTTAGTATAATCTGAAACTATTTGTGCATAAGAATGTTTCCCTACACTATATACTTTTGGTCCAGTGACGAATTTTCTTTCTTTCAATTACACACTGAAGTCAAAGAGAAAATATGTAACCTAAGAGGATTGGGAAAAAAACAGTAAACCAAAGAGCATCTTAATATACATAGAGTGGCAATGCCAGGACTTGCCTACAGGCGGCAGCATGATTACTATGCCCACTCCTCTCGGACCAACTAGTTCGTCACTCCATAAGCAGAAATGTAAAATAAACGCTTTTTGAATCTCGTATAACCTATCTTAAAGCAACAAAAGAGAAATTAAATTGGATCATTTATTTAGCCAATAACTAATATTTTCAAATATAAATTTATACGGAAGATAAATAAAAGTGGCTATGTTTTAAAATCAATATTACTTGCTAGATTCCAAGTTTTTCATATATATATATATATATATATATATATATATATATATATATATATATTCAGGATTTTCTATAAAAGTAAATAATACCTCAATATTCCCAAAATACAAAAAATAATATCACTATTTTCAAATAAAAAATTACGTCGAAATCATAACAATGTATATTTTGTATAATTTGAAAATTATAATTTTTTTACGAAATTGTTTAAATAACGTATTAAAATGTAATATCATGAATTGATGATATTTAAACAATTTAATGAGATAGTGATACATTTTTATATTTCATTTGGTCCAAGGATAAATAAAATAACTTATTTTCAGAATTTACATTCTAGGAAAAGAATGTATATTAATCAAACGTTTTCGAATAAAAATATTTATTATTAACTTATCTTTGAGAAGCCCGAACTATATTTCTTGTAACTGTAATATAGATTTTTTATTATTCGTAATGTGCTGTAATACTATCTACATGAACCACCCTTGTAATTAATTGTCACACAAATCAATTAGTCGTCCTCTTGGTAGATTTCAAATCAAACAGGACATTTTTTAAAAAATCCCTAACAATAGATGTATCCAAATGTTTTAGGGGAGGGTGATTTACTTCAACCAAAAAAATGTCTTCTTTCAGGTTCTCAAACCAGATTAATTCATTTCTTTTACAAGACACTAATTTCATAATTATACGTATTCTATTTACACAATTGTTCTAAGTTTGTCGCAAATATTCAGTCCATTACAATAAATCTTTTTTGAGATTAGTTAGGCCTACTTAAAGACTAAGAAATCGATTAATTTTGTAATTTGAATATGTTTTATTGAAGGGAAAAACTATAAATTGTCATTGAATCTATATTAGAAATGAAGCATGATATTATATATAAATGTTTAGTATTTGTAGTGCTCATGTCTAATATAAATTATTAGTGGTTACTTTTAGTGAAACCTAACTATCCGAGCTGTGGAACTCATGGGGTCATTACACTTAAGGTACCAGTGTGGTTTCGCAGTTTTGGAAAAATGACGCGTAATCGCTTACTGGGGTAGATGGCTTGTAATTGGCCAATTTTGGATCTGCAAAGGAGATCCGAGGTTTGGTGATTGATGAGTTAAGATTTCGGACAGAGCAGGTATTAAGGAGCCGTCACTTCAATGACTACAACAGTTCTAGAGTGCCGGTGATGATATACCAACGAGTTCCTGATCGTCGTTAATGACGTACTTCTGGAAGTATAAATCCTTCTAAGCCATCAACTAAACGCCACCGTGGTCATCGCCAACAACTAGTGTTCGAAATATCAAGCCCGAAGATATCCGAGCCCACCATTCACAAACAAAATTCTTTCAAAATTTAAATTGCATATTCAACATATAAAATGCACATTTTGTAATATCACGAATATTGCGTTATATATTAAAAAATTTATCCCGTTTTATGAAGCTGAAACACTAAGACCATTAATATACTTGAAACAAAGCCCTATAAAATAAAGTTATGCTGCAACATTTTACATTTCAATATTCAACTGTTAATGTGCAATCAGAAATTTTTAACAAATTGCATTTCATATCTTTCAAGAGATTGAACTGTTCAATTCAAAATTTAAACTGACCTAAACCAAGTCTTTGCTATAGAGTCAAGGTTAGTGTGTATCCATCCAACTGTACTATGTTTTTCCAACTATAAAACTGATAATGTACTTTATTTTTCCTTTACAACAAATCACAATTTTTTTAATTTAAATTAAAAACAATTTCAGTTTCATTACACCTAGACTACTTTGTGGAAATCTTTGTAAAAATAAATACAAAATTTGGCCATATGGATTTCAAGTTATAGGAATGCTGATTTAATCTAATTTAAAAATGGTTCTTAAACTGAAATGTCAAAAGGTCTGTTCTATTATTATATCAAATAATAAACCAACTCACTGACAAACACATTTTATTAAATCTGATCTTTGTATAAAACTGAACAAGAAAAAATGTCTTTATTCAAATAAGGTCTTTATCAGGCACACCATCTTACAAATTTCAACATCACATATACACACTGAGACATACAACTGAAATGGTCAATATTAACAAAAAAAATACTGATTACATATTGTGCAACATTTCTGAAAATTCCTGTGACACTTAGTATAAATAAGCAAAAGGTTATATCAATTTATAGATAATACTTTTTATCACTATATAAAATATGTACATTATGTATTAAAATATTATGTACAGTTTCTCATTTTAACATTAAATAAAAACTATTTACAAACATCACAGTAATATATCTTGACAGTCTGTACACTTCATGTACAATATTTAAAATTTTAAATATTTGTATGTTTAAATAAGCTTGCATACAAATAACTAGTCTCAATGACAAATCTCTTAAGAATGATCTTTACTAGCAAGACAATGAATATATAAATATATTAAAATTTCAACTTTCCCTACAATTAGTTTTAATAAATTACTTCTTCAAATCATACTTTTAAATGTAGTTTGTTGTTTGTCATTTGCAAAACATCACTATCACAACCACACGAAGAGAGGTAGGGGTGGGTAAAGTATTTTTCAGAGACCATTTTCAGCACATAGTTTAATGCCAATTTTTTTGTTCAGCATGGAAAGAGTCTAAATATTGCCAATAAATATGTCTACTGAACAACCACCACTATTTGATTTTAAGTTTGTTATTAGTCTTCAAAAATAGGCTGTTGCTTTCTTGGGGTTGATTTACTCGTATTAATAACTAGCTGGTCTGATTCTGGTAAAGACTGCTCAGGCATATAACACATTGTCAGGCATTTATCCTGTTCTAAGTCAGATGTGTGGGATTCTTCCCCAATCCATTCACTTTCAGGATCTGAGAATATATTTGCAGGTTCGAGCTCAGGATAATCATCATCTTGTTCTTCAAACGATATTTCTGAAATGTTGGTTGTGCTTCCTGTAAAAAGATAAATATATATGTATAATATCATGGAAACTAATAGAAAAACTGAAGAAAGACTAAGTAAATTACACACCATTAAGGGATAGTTGTGATGTCCAAGTGTTAGCCAGAGGATCTTCAAAATCGTCATCAAATTCCAAGAACATGTTATTCTCTCTCTCTTCCGGCGACAGCATTCCGCTTGAATCAGCATCAGTGACATCAAAAACTTCTGTTAATTTAACCTATGAAGAATAATATATTTTCTAACTATTGTACAAGTAGAATCTAAAACTAAAGCCATTTCAAATGTAGAAATATTAATTTCAGCAGAAAATTGGCATTAGTTACATAATACTTCAACATTTATTTCTGATCAGTTTAAATATTTATCACCTACTCATTCCCAAGGGACTTTTTTATTAACAAATCACAACTATTGTGCTAGTTTTCTAAGAAGTTCCATCCATAATTCCACTGCACTCTACAGGAAACTTAACTTTAGGAGATTTTGAAACAGTCAATTTTTACCCTCTCTTTATGGTATATATGTGATATGTCAATACCTCCCTACTTCATTTATAATAGAAATAGGAGAGAATGGAATAATATTGTTGAGAAGGCCAACACACATCTAGGGTTGTAAAGCCAATAATTGAATATTACTGCCATGATACATATACTTTTATGTATTTGTGAGTAAATTAAGGCATCTAAATTTTTTTTAAATAATTTTGTTTACATAAAATTTATGAACCATTTACTTTATTGTTACTGAACTACCAAAATGTGTACTATATAAATGGTAGGTACCTGATTCTGTTCATCCATATAATAAAAAGCCATCACTGCTTCATGGTGGGTTGTGACCTGAAGAATGTGTTCAAATGTGTCATTGTCTAGAGGCAATTCTGTGCTGGACCAACGAGATAGGGGCTTGGATACAACATATTCATCTAAGTCTCTGGAATATAACATTTTCTGTGAGAAGGGTTACATAAATAGTATATGTAATTAGAATATTTTCCACAGACTCACCGATCTGAATTCAAGTTCAAATTCAAATTCATGTTGCTCCTTAGGGATTTTATAGAGTCAGAGCTGGAATCATAGTCGTAATCTGTAAAAATTAGCATATTTAACATCTAAGGAGTTCAGATAAAATTGCTTTAATTCATCCACAACAGTTAAGAATACTGACCATGATAATCTACACTCCCACACTGGTTGATAGCGAGTTGACAGCTGATCTTTGCAGTGAGTTGCCATGTTGTTTTGTTCATGTGTTGAAATAAAAGTGCCAATTGGTTGAGGACAAACTGACTGGCTTGACGTAGGTTCATCTTTACTTCAGGGGCATTGGCCGCCAATCTATACATCACACAGTCATACACAAATTTGAACACTAGTCAATATGGATGGAAACTGAACAGGCAGCAAAAGTTGAGCACATAAAAGATATACTAAACTTACAACAAGATGAAGATAAGCAGCAGCATAACATGGTGGAAGCATTGACACACACAATGAAAAATTTTGGACAATCAAAGGAAACACACAACATTTCTAGTTCAGAAAATCACAAGTACTCTTAAAATATAGTGACTGAAATGTAATTTGTTCAACAAATCACTACAAGCAAATAATGCCACAATACATAACATGGTAATATATAAGCTGGTTTATGCAAAGGACTGCTGTACGATTCCACCATAGAACCTGCTGCTTACCTTGATCGCTTGTTTCTGTGTAGAGTACAGTAGTGTTCTTCTGGGCATACAATCATGTTCCCAACCACCCTCATTTGGTAGGAGCGAGTCTCCACAGTAGACCCAATAAGACTGATCACAAAAGAATGCTTTTATGTAAAATTGATTTCCGAATCATGCCCATTAGATTATTGACACTAAATTAGTGTAAGCTTGAGTAAGGTTACTCTTTTATTGTTTAAAGATTACTGTTGGAAAAGGCAGCAGGAGAAATTCATAGTCATAATATGGAATCTAAAACTAAACTTCCTACCATAAAATTTAGCAAAAATACTTTAAGTGAGTCCTATTTGTTAATTTTAACATTGGACAAACTTGAAGAAAGATGTTGAGCCTTTATAACAGATCACATAACATTACTCAGTAAAATTAGCCACACGACTTTGTGCTGTTTTAATTTGAATGATTATTTCATTAAAAGTATAGAAACTAGAAATTTATTTACAAGAAATTTGAATGGGAAATAGTCTGCATATTAAAGTTTGGAATTAAATATAAATTTTGCTTTACTCTAAGTGCACAAAATTCATTAACGATACAAATGGATACTTACTTTGTAAAAGTGGCATAAACAATATCGGCAGGTACGGTATATGGCAAACTGAGATATGATAGAATTTTCATTCCTCTGTGCCTAAAAACCCAGTTCATCAGACCCTTGTTTGCAGAATCAATAGCATCTTGGAAAATTGTGAGAACTGTGTCTGGCAAATTTGCCATCAGGGCTTCCTAAAATAAAATATTTGGAATACAATAAATAAATAAAATTAAAATATTACAATACTTTAAGTATTATTTTTTACCTGTCTATGATTTTTGCAATCTTCACAGTGAGGATCATATTCAAAGCTTTCAGCCAGGGAGTCCGAAATTGTAAATGTTGAATTCACAGAAAGGCAGCGAGTACAGTTTATTAAATTGTTCCGATGAAGAAACCTTAGAGCATCATCAAAACCCTGTTTGCACATGCTAGCTAAAACCTAAATCACAGTAACCTATTAGTTTCAAGTTTCAATCATATCCATAAATCCAAAACAAAGCGATAAAAACTTACTTCAGGTTTTGGTGGAAACAATATCTTGGTAAATCTGTAAATATTTTGCCTAGAGAGCTCAATACTGGTATTGGCAACATTAACCTGCAAATGTATCATCAAATTTAAAACCATCCACAATGTCCAGCATTTGCAGTCTCAGAAAATAAATACTTACATGGAAAAGTTGCGACGAGGCATCCCTTGGGCAGATATCACTCTCTCCGCAAAATGGGCTCACTGTGATAGTGTTCTCATCAAGAACAGGTAGATTGTCACTGAAACCACCATCCATGTAACGGATTCCACGAAATCTAGGAGGCAACATGCCAGAGAAAACTGGGACAAAGCAGCTTGCAAGAAGTGCCTGAATAAATATAAAAATATTAAACATAAACAAAACTTTCTAAATATGATGAAAGGTTGGTTCTACAGAGAAATAGTATTTTCTAACCTGCAAGAGATCTTGCTTGCTGGTGAACTGGGATACAATGACATTCTTTCCATCATAGACTCTTGTTAAAGATATGTGAAGTTTTCCATTTACCCTTTGGTGTGCATCTTCTGGTAGTATCTGCAACATTATTTAAGAATATGTTTAAATAAAATCATGGGTAAACAAGACTATTGTTTTATTTAAAATTTTAGTACGTACCTTCTTGAGACTATCCAACAGGAGATTATGGATGTTGAATGAAGGGCTGAATGGGCCAAGGGCTTTGGTTCGAGCTTCTTTTACAACCTTCAATATATCTGTCACATGTTCACCTGTTTGAAAAGTAATATTCATTAATAATATTTTTAAGGGAAACTTAATTGTTATTTTGAACACATGTAATTAACTTTGCAATTGCCTATAATTTTTTGAATAGACAATTTTCTGTTTTCCTTTGTATGAGTGTAAAACAAGATCGCATATTGAATTTGATAAAAAGTTATTGGTTCCCGAGTATTTCTGCTTATCTTATTAAGTGAAGCGACTGGCAGACGAACTCTTACAAATGCCGAAGGTTACAGTCTGCGCAAGCCAGTGTTCATTATATTTTATCCCATCATCTTCGGCAGCCACACTTTAGATCCTAAATAATTTATTCCAAATATACAAGTTGAGTAATTGAATAGACTGACAGGACAAAAGTAACAGAACCGTATGGATATGCGACGGCAATATAAAAATCCAGAACGGCCGGAGTCTGAAATTGAAAGGTACAGTTCTAACTAATCCGTGAATACGTAATAAAAATTTAAAAGAATTGTCGGAAAGTATCAAATTTCCGCACTGGGGCTTATCTAAGTGTGTAAACATTTGATACGGCTCAGACAAATGTGGAAAACTGCTTTGCAGAATTTCAAACAATTATGCGTACTTAAATATTGCATTTTTTATCTATGCACTTTTATTTATGTACAGGAATTGATGTTCCGCTTTTTATCTGAATCTTCTCTATCACTGGCCAGATTTCCTTGTTTCTAACATATCCTAACTCCTTCGAATTTCAAATGATCGCAGACTCTTCTTTGATCATCCGCGAGAAATAAACGATATGTAAAGCGATAAATTGTTTCCATAATCGTAATTCAACGCTTTGCAGATTTTTCTTCTCGTCTTAGCCGTAGTCTCTCCTGTTCCAATTATGTTTTTATCGACGATACTTTGTTATGTTGAAATAAATATTTCTCATTCTATTTCCCGGAAATCATGCGGTCAGTAAACTTATCTGTAATATGGTTCTGAGAATCCAAGGACAGAATCAGGAAACCCCCTCCTAGTTCTAAAGAAAAAATATTTGCGATTGCAGGGTTTGCTCTGAAAAGGACAAAATCAGTCCAGCGAGAGTGGGAGGCGGACTGAGTCATCATGTCCTTCCATTGACGATTACTGCTGTGCTACGAAGAGGGGAACAGAGCAGAATTACGCAGCACGCACTGCCTAACAAGATCATGTTACGACAAGGTTACACTTGCCCCAGGTCTATACACTTCTGTTCAATACAGAAAATTACTTCTTAATACTTGTTAGACAAGATTTGAGACAGTTTAAAAAGTAGCCTGATTAGTCTGTATGAATTGTTACTTGCAATGCGATCATTTACGCCTTCCCGTAACACATTCTGTACTTCTGAATCATCGCTTACAGAGTGATGAATGAACTCATTTCCGTCGGTGACGGATTTACGACAATAGTTTCGAACCAGCACTACACAAGTAGACAGTATTAATGCTTAGTCAAAATAATAATACATATTAAATATAAATTGTTAATCTACACAGTGACATAGGAAATGTCAAACCGTGAGGACTCTTTCTCTTCAGATGTATTGCTCCAGAGACAACCGTTTGAATGTACCAATTTCAAAAATGAAAAATCCCTCGAGTTTTACCAATTTCAGCATCGCAATATGTGCGGGAAAGATGAACAGAGTTTTAGATACGTCGCGAAGACTATGAAGCCTTGAAAAGGCTGTCATTATCTGAAATCCTTCAATAGTTTTATTATTGTGTTGCAGGACGTTGAGGGGTTAGGTTCAGAACTGTTCATAAAACAACTCCATTCTAGACTTCTGTTAACAGTATAAATCGAATTAGCGAATTCTGCGGCTACCGAAACATATTTTGAGATGGTATTGGAAAGGGGAAAATGACTTGCATTAAACTAGGGACACGACTTAATATTTTCTTCTTATTGGTACGCAAAAAGAAGATTCTGGTGTTCATTTTAACACACGCGCCGATGCTTATAAAGTCCGAAGACCGCTTCTTCAGTAATCGACAAAAAGTTCGGACAAGTAAATACTCTTTCCTAAAGAATTGTTGAAACTGACACATTTAATCTTACACGACCCATATTTTTGCCGTGGTTGCGCAAGCAGGTCGCTTCTTTCAGTGACGCAAGTGGAGAATTTGCCCACACGACGAATGGCATATGAAGCAACAATTGTGAAGATAAAGACGAATGGAACAGGATACAGTATTAAACTAAATGATGAACGCCTGAAGGGAAGTTTGTTTGGTGAAAGATTTGAACAGAGGGTGCTCTGTTTACCGATATGGGCCGTGGCGTCTAGGAGCGTAGGTACACTCGTGAAAGGTAAGAATAAAGTAGGGAGAATATTTGAAAAAGAGGGAAGAGGGGGAAGGATAAAGCGGAGAGTCAACCTCTGCGAACGAAGCTTCCCGCCTCCGTCAACGAAGGATAAACAACTGCAGGGGTTATCGATAGATTTGTGGTCGTTTGCAGCTAAAAATAGTGGACCATTGACGTCGCAAATTCCACACAAAGGAACTGATGCACAGTCTTTACACCCCTTACATCATGCTACAAGAACCTTTATTTGCAAATTTAAAAACTCAAACCTCTTTCAGCATGCAACAGTAATATTGTACCAATGTAAGTTGGTAAACGCAGAAGCGATAACACATCAAAGCTTCCTCCTACGTCGCCCATATTAAGACTGTCTGGTTGATAACTAGTTGGAGGTGTAAACTTGTGCGAAAACGTAGCACGGGAGATATGGTCAGATTTACCGCAGAGTAGACTAGGCATTTCAAAAGCTAAGGCCATCTAGCAAGTATACAGTACCCCTACAGTATTTATTATTTTAAATAGACTGAGGAAGTTTTCAAAAATTAATGAGGTGGGTAATATAATCCCTTCTATTTGGTACAGAAATTAGTGTGTTAGATTGCCTGTATGGTTATGAAAGTGTGAAGAATGAACTAAGAGGGAATCGTGATCGGAAAGTATAAAGCTCCGTTCGTCCACTTGTGAAAAAAAGTTTTGAGATTCATTGCTGGGTCGAAGACTAATGCAATAAACCTATTAAATTAATTTAGTGTAGAATCAGCTATCTAGGCATTCGCATACCGCCGCTTTACCAAATATCTTAATACCATTGTTTACGAACTTCAAGTACCAGAGACTATGTGAAAACAGACTGCAGACTTAAGTTCGTCTTGTCCTTCCTGATAACGTTAAATAAAACTTTTCTTTCCGGATTCAAAAGCATTAGCAATCTCTGTAGCTTTGTTTAACGATATCCAAGGTTAAAGATATGGCTTCCTTGACCACTTTATGAGGCAAGACGATTATGCTGGTTCGCAACTTGTCAGTTTGCGAGTGGTTCTCCTCTACATTCGGGATCTAACATACGATTTTACAAATCATTTACAAGCCTGTTTGAAATAAAGAGCCAAAGTATTTGAGACAATAACGCTGTTAACATTGTATGTGCTGTCAGTGACTGCATTTGTCGCCTTCACCAACATATTCCTAAATTTGCCTTTTTACCAAATTCTTAAACTACTTGAACTTACTTAGTTTTTCTTTCAGTTTACTAGTCCTTGAGTACACTCAATCTGAATAGAATGCAGTAATTATCTGATGGACAACTTTGGATCTGAACCACTTCTTGTTTTAAATTCTAGAGATTATCACCGTCATAAAGTTATCCATGATCTGCATTTATAAGTATTTTCACCATTTTGACGATTTGTTCGTAGCTCCATCATAAGACGTGACATGTGATTTATGCAGTTTGGAGTTAGATTACTTTTATGTTGTTAATTCGTTTTGACCATTTCCAAAAATTAATAAAACGGAAAGTGCTCGTATACAGACCCAATACTTATCAAGGCTACGATACGGAAATTGTGAGCAAAACGGTCCTTTTCTCAGCGAAAGTGCCGAATCCCGTGAGAACAGACTTTGGCTTTATTATGTACACGTCAAACACGACTGGTTACAAATAAACCACTCCAGTCTCGTAAATATTTTCCAGTCATAGAAGTAAATCGTATTCACGAAGAGAGGCACGATCATGGGTTGTCATATCTAGAAATGAGATAGAGCAGCTGCTGGAGATTTCACAACGCACGTGTTGACAGATACTGTCAACAATCTAACATGCTAATCGTAAGAAAAAATTCTTGGCAAGCTTAATCACTTAAATGGAAAGTATTGAATTTGGTTGTCAATGAAATTAGCTTGCGTGTAACTGAAGGAGCATAAATGAAATTAAAAGTAGCACAAGACATTGAAGCAAACAGACTGACAAAATTAAGTTATTCACTGACAAAAACCACGTTTTTTAAAAATAAAAGTTGAATGGCATTAATTCATTTGTTAATAAATGAAGGTGAAGAAGGGTATAATCAAGCTAAGGGACGTGTAAGGTTAGAGATATTTATCAAATTATTTGAATGCTAGGGCTTTGTATACAAATTCAGCTTCCATTCGAATGCTATCAGCAGAATTTCTGCAACAGTCAAACAGTTTGGTTAGAGAAAAAGTTAAAAAATGTAGTGAGGAAACCACTACATCAGCAACATGCAAGACATTTTGGTGCTCTTAACACTATGACAAAGTTTCCGTTTTCACACTGTCCGTACTGTATGATCTTGACTTCTATTGCGTGTCACGGTAATTTCCACCAGAATTTTAATGAACCGAGCAATTTAAATACAGATTATGCGTCTTTTGCCGATTGTTACAGATCAGGAGGCAAAAATGGTATGAACAGATTCATCTGCGAGATGATTGCGTCCCAGTAGTCTCACTATTCCGGAAGCTTTTCCCCCCTTCACGTGGCACTGACCTAGAAAACTCCTGCACGTGTTGTTGGGTCAGATGACGCGAGAGCCGATGACATCGAGCAGTATTACGGCTGGAAGCCAGAATTTAAACTTAAGGAGCATTTAAATCACCTACTCGCGTTAGAAAATAACTAATGAAAACCAGGCAATTTATAAATACACTTTTGAGGTTCGTCTTCTATTGACAGCAATTTGTTATTAAGGCATTCTAAGAATTCAACTGGCTCCCCCCCCCCCCATTAGAACTGGGCTGATTCTATTTAATTTGCAATAATTTATCACTCTTGGTTAACAGTTAGAAACAACTATACTAAAATTTATTAAAAATTAAGTAATTCAAGAAGCATTCGGCTAAAGCCATAATCATCTGATCTATTTGAAATTATACATGTTGCATTTATACATGCTTATATACCTAAATGCCTGGTGTCAGAACGATTCCAAGCTCATTCGGAAATACATGAACGATCGTAAGAACATTGTCCAGAAAATAAAGATTAGTATTGCTTTACACGAAATGATCTTTAATTACTTCATTTAGAATAAATACTTTCGATAAATTTAATGCTAGGGCTGAAAAAATTAGTCAACTAAATAAAAACAAGACTTCATTTTTGTGATGTACTGATCTATTTTAAATCAATTAACCGAAATGATTTTGCCATAGTTTACATGCTACAACGCTTCATTCGGAAGATTGTAAACGTCATATCTATAAAACGATTTTATTAATTTGAAGTTTCACATAGTCCAATCATTTCCCTAACTTCCATGCACCATTTATTGAAAATTCCATCAGATCACCTTGGTAATTTTGAATCATTGACAGTCGAAGATCCTACGTAATTTGATCATGGATCGTCGAACCTTTCACCACAAAACTCAGGTTTCACGTAGAGTTTGAAAAATGCCAATTGGTATAATATTTATCATTAACACAAGCAATGGTTGTAGAATTGATTAGGAATCTACGGCATTTCACTAGTTTGATGATAAATAGTAGCCACAGGCGACAGAATTTTTTGGAAAGATCAAAGAACGTAATTAAAAAGATACTGCAAAAACACGCAATTGTAGTCTTCCCGTACATGCAAAAGAATTCGAAACACGGCCGCAGGTTTCGAACTTGCATTTTATTTTTCACGGTTCCCGAAAGTTAGAAAATTTAAATATTAAAACCTTGCCGGCTATAAAAATTTCTGCGCGCTTTATTACATGTCGCCTATTCAACATTATCAGTCTCTTCCTGGCGCACTAGTTTCATTCTTGACAAGTTTTCACCACCAATCAGAACATTTAACATATTATATTATATTGCACATGTTTATGCGACAGATCACGAGCAAATCGTAAACAAGTATTTGCAAGCGCGACTGACGTCACGTTTCCTTGACCTACGACTCCACTTCAGCTGTTTGTTTACGTCAGCGCTAAGTATATTGTCCCCGGACGTAAGGCAATAACCATGTTTCCCCATTGCACACCAATGTCGTTAGGAATAATATATTATTTTGTAAAAATATATTCTAATTCTGAATAATTGAAATTGTATGTTTGGTTAAAAAAGAAGCTTACCAATTGGCAGATCGCACAGCAGAGCACAAGCAGCGATGGCTCCAGCAGAAGCTCCGGATATTTTATCGAGCAGCAAATGTGGCGCGTACTTTTTGAAGCAAACCGCCACTCCGACGTGATATATGCCAAGAAAGCCGCAGCCCGCGAACGACAGGTTCATGTTGACAGGCATATCACGGCCTCACCAGAGTCGTAGACTATTTCTTCTTATAGATTTGTGTCAGCAAAGTGTCTCTGCCCCCGCTGGGAACACTACTTCCAGAGATCTTCTTCGAACCACAGCTGTCTGCCGACTACTGCTGCTGCTCAGCCAGCACAACAGTTTTCATCCGCTGGCTCAAGGTTCTGTGGTTGAAGTGAGGCGCGTGCAAAAATATGGTTATCAGCCAGTGACGTCGTTGCCGGGGCCATCGTGATTGGTCGGAGGCGCAGTGGTGTGGTCCGTGGCTCCTCCCACCGAAGAGCTCTGGAACACAAAGAGGCTGTCATTTTGAGTCTAGAACATCCACGAAAACAACTAACTGCCTACCGGTGTAAAGACGCGAACGCATTCAAGTGACGGAAAATACGATTGTTCTTCTCCAACGGTAGCTGTTCGTTGGCATTACGGAAATTAATAACCTGCGATCGATAAACTGAATGATGCGCGGTTCTGTCGCCAGAGGTCGTACAAGTGACATAATAGGCGCGATTTCAAAACGGCGTTGCATTGACTACATTTTTAACATCATTTGTTACATTAGTTTTTAAACTAAATCATTGTGTATATCCAGAAATGCAGGTTTTTTTAAATTGCGCGAGGCTTTTACTCATGAGATGCGCAGTTGTAAATAAAATTTTCGTGGTGAAGAACAATGTTCTTTACCATTCTGATATTATCATTTTTAAAAGAGCAAGAATGATTTTACTTATATTTCATTTGTTTTCAGTTGAGAAATTTTATTTCGACAACAGGAAAGTACAAATAGTGGAAGATCTATAGCATTGTTGTATTTATAGACTTAACTAAATAAATCACGGTTAATTACCTATTGGACAACTGTAGAAATACTTTGAATTTAATAGAATTAAATTAAAGAATTACATCTCACGGAGATATATTAAAATCGTTTCAACATAACTTTGGAAACTTATCAGGCACTTTATTAATAACGAATTAAAAAGACTCCTAAATTGAATCTATGAAATAAACACCAAAACATTTTATGCAGTAGTCAAATTTTGAATCAAAGAGGTGTGATAACTTATTGAAAGATTTCAAACATATTAAGAAATAAAATACAAAGAATGGTTTACGTCAGAAATGGAATAATTTAATTAGAAAACGTTTCGTCCTCCAACTTTCAGGACCTCCTCAGTTCATTAATTAAAAAATTACAAAAATTTCATATTGCTGCTGTACCGTCCGGGGCCGGAAAAAAATTTAAACATATTTAACAAATGTTACAATGCATTGACTTCTCCTCGTGCAAGTTGAGTTCTAAAATCTTGGTTTACTTTTTCATTTTAGTTTTTAATATAGTCCCAAATTTTGAATTTTGATTAGATTGTGAATCGTATTAAATTCAAAAACATAACCTCACTTTATGGGCAGATTCTTGTCCACGTGTGATGCATTACGACAAAGTTGTTAAAAACATTATACGGTTCTGACTTTTCCAATAAACAATACCATTGGCTAACAGATTTTTTATTCCGCGTTAACATGCCATACTTTTCCTTCTACTTTTATTTATTTATTTATTTCGACACCGATTTCTTCTATTCTTTATACTGTGTTACTTTTATTCAGTTATCATAGCCTTCTTAACGTCTCTGTTGTAACTTCTCAGTGGTTTTAATACCCTAACAAGTGCTTCAGAATTATTTCTCTGATCATATTTCTGTTGTAAGATCAATCAACCACTTGTTTGCTTAAGTTATAATGACATGTTTCTTGTGTATAGTTGTCTTGTTTTTTTAACACCGTGGGTTGTTCTTCACATAAGGATAACCTAATTCCTTATTTCACTAGATAACGTTTTCCCCGTTAAGCATTCTCCTGTCGTCAACGTATAATTCACATGCACGTTATACATCATTCATAATATTCATATTATTATTTTCACAAACATTACCACCGTGAACTTCTCGTGAATTAAAAACAAAGGTCGCTGTTCTTATCAGATTATAGAAGAGTATCTCTCAAATGTCGGTATCGTCTGGAAATGTACGCTTTACATCACCTGCTATATTTGTGAGCTACCGCAAGTGGCAATCTAAATATCAAGATCTCTAATTCCAAAGTTCGAAAATCAAAATGTTAGGACAACTCTCTAAGTAAAATTGCTGTGGCTTCTAAAGTCCTTGCAAGGAGGAAAATACTTCAATAAAAGCGATAAATTTATAAAATCAAGTCACAATTTAAAACACTTTAATGTCATCAATTTGGCCAGGCTTTTGTACATCAGTGTTGGCATCAGGCTTGCCCAGGGGGTTAGGATAGGCCGTATTCACTCCTCATTAATTTGATAGTGGGTAATTTTGATAAAACTGCGATGTATTTTATTAGACCAATGAATTTGAAACACTCAATTCTGCTCACCATTACAAAAAAAAAATGATACCAAACAATTTATAACTTAACGTAACAGTCAATGTTTGAGTGATAGGTAATCGAAATACACGTACTATATTCATAATAGATGTTTATTAAAACTTCTGCCTGTAATTTACGGTAATAATATAAACTATAGAAGCTTGATAAAATAAATTATATTTCAATTTTCAAGTTTTTACGAGCAATTTATAAAAATAGGTAACGGTTCACCAAATATAACAGATATTACCCGCAACTATTCAATAAATCATATATTTTTAGGCATATTTTCTTTTAATAAGGTGTAGAATTTATATATATTAAATATTTAAAATAATATGTCAATCAAGTTTGATCGACAGAAGTGCAGTAGGTAAGTAATGAGGCATAAATTCGGTTTTCCTAATCCTCTGGAAAAGGAGGAAATTACTCTTGACCTCCTCTTACATGCTTCTCTATTCTTGCTACCCTGTGATCTCCTCTTCCAGTTCCTCATGTTCAATACTTTCTTTGCATCCTCCTCCACAGCAATAATCAACCGTTTTATTGGTTTACCAATTCGTCTCTAACCATCAATTAGATTGTATAAAATTTTATTAGTATGAGTTCATCTACCATGCGTTGTACATGACAAGCCCACTGTAATCTTATAAATGATTATGGAGACAGATGGTTCATTATGTAGCTTATATAACTGTGGTTGGTCGGATTGACTCTTGGTTTCTACCATCTATTTATTTGGAACATTTTCTGAATACTTCACACTAAATTTTGGGTAGGGTTCAACTTATTGAAAACATGGAATTTGTTTAGCTATGATCAAAATATATTCTTCATAATTTATATTATCATCCAATTTTCTTATATAATAAAACTATTTACAACCTTTATGTTACTAAAAAATAATAAAGACACTATTTACAATCCTTATATTAAACTTGCTTCGACTCTTCGCATGGACAGACAGGTTGACCGTGGTGCTTAGGAAAATTACACAAAATTAAATGTCGAAACTTAAATAAAAAAACATATCACGCCGTTATATTTAAACACATCAATTTTATGCTAAGAAAAATAATCTATATACCCATAATTTAAAAATTATCTCACAAACCCCTGAAATTACTGCGCCAACGTGAGAACATAGGGCGTATAACGTGGTTGGGCTCTTACAATGGGATGCTCCGTCTCGGTGGAAGAAGACGATGAAGGTCTCAGATCGCTGGAATCGGCAACTAATTGCTCATGGGCTCTTTCCACGACACGTGGAAGAGGCTTCCTTCTCAAATCTCCTGACTGCAAAGTATTTCTGCCCAGGAGAGTGTTTACAGGCTCTGGACGTAGACTGTCCAAACTCCTGAGACAAATTACAGATTAGTGCTGGGAATTTAAAATAGAAGTTTCATTTGGTTTGTTGGCTGCCTTCAAGGATATCATACCATAAGAAGGAATAAACAAAGGATGAAGATTTGGCATACCAACTAAATTAATTATGCTAACAATGACATAATCAATCAAATTAAACCCGATCACGATTTTATATTTTCACATGAACAATGAATATTAACTGCCATCGGCGGAAATTATAGCACAAATAAACATATGATGCAATTATAATATTTCAAGGGGAAGTAAGACAGAAGCGAGTTTTAAAAATACCCAATAAAATTATTTCTAGATTTATGTTGATAGTTTATCTTAAAGCCTGACATCAGTAACATTTATTATAAACTTCTCTGAAACGCTTCCTAAGTCCTATTATAACACGAATATTATTTTGGCCTGGTCTCAACCGAAAACACAAGTGTTCAAGTACGTAACTCATCTCTCACTATAGCCAATTCTGGAATAAGCTCAGTTTAAGAGGTTTATGTCAGACTAGTGTACACAGCTCTGATTCATAACCAGTTTTATTGAAGATGAACAATGTTTATATTGGCCGAAACATAAGACTATTACTACCACCCTTCTTCCATTCTCTAATTTTTTCTACTATATATAATGTTACAGAATTATTTAATAATTTTGGAATACTAATTATGATATGGAATTATTTCATGAAACAGTCTCAATAGTTCTTTTCAAACATGATTCATACTCATATTACTAATATTTATTTAATTCATTGCCGATGAGTACATCCTTTTCGTCAAAGGCTCATTGGATTCAAATCGTTTCACAATGTATATCTGAGACCTTGAATATATTATGTTAGTGGTTATAACACATTTTATATAAGCCTCTTCTATATATTGCCTCACCAACAAAACACAATTGGCGGTAGGCAATTGAGGGACGAATTTATATAATACTTCTTCAGGTCGGCGCTCAACGGAAAGAGCTAGAATGTTCCCGAAGTTCTCGCAATGCTCGGCTTGTAATTACCAACCACAACATATTTGAAGTTGACCCTAAGCAAAAAGAAAATGACATATTTTATAACCCACAATTATAGTACAGACTGACATTTTGAAGATATCAGACAGTGATAATTATAATTTGGTCCAACCGTTTGTTCTTATTTTATGGTTCCAAAAAATTAATAATTTATACTGATACCTGTTGCTCAACGAAACTTTTGCTGCTTTAATGCAATTCATACCTTCGTAGATTGCGTAATGAATCTCATTTTTGTTTTATAGGTCCAGAAATTATTGGAAACATTTTACAATGGAATATATCTAGCCACATAGTAGAACTCTAATAATCTCTTAATACAAATCAATTTGAAGTTAGAGACGCAGTGAATTAATCTAAAACGTATGTTTGTTAGTTAAAAAGTCTGCAGTAAAGAAAATTATGGGATAATTTTATATTAGAGCAAAATTTTACCACGAAACGTGATATCTACTTCTGGGAGCTTCAAACATATTCTCCGTGGAGGAAATCGTAATTCATCGTGTTTGAGAATGTTATCTATGATCAATCGTATGAATATATTAAATTTTCAGGTTGTCTTTCCTTCATACATCCACTTGATTCGTCAGCACGTTAAAATGTAATATACAATTCTTTTATGAACCAAGTCGTTATCTGAAATATTAGTGAAATATTGGAAATTTCAATAAAATATATCATTTGTTCTTTGTTAAAATTTGGTAACTATGTCCAAATTTTAGCCAGTACTTGTAAATCTAGGTTAGTTTAATAAATTATAAACATTAAACATTATGCACATTCACTTACTGAAAAAGCGGACACAGATTTATTGATTAAATTTATAATATTTTAATGTATCATACTGAAGCGCGATAGTGGATATTTGATTATTTGTTAATGTAAAGCTAGCGAGGATTGGAAAGTTGTGGTTTGTGTCAGAATGGCGCGCCTGGAGCCAGCTATAATCCCTTGGGATAGCTTTTGGGCACGTACGAATAAGACCTGCGGAATTTCCGCACACAGCTGGCCACAAAGCCAACGAAATTTGAAATACCACGTGATTGCCTCTGCCAATGGGGTTTCATGGTTTAAAGAACAATCGATTATTCAAGATCAATTTCGAGGCTTTTGAACACGGCAGTGGACGTATGAATATTTGTTCGGCTCTCAGAACGGACGGGAAGAGATGCTAGGTCCCGGCTGTATATGGAGGACAATTTCTGACGCTGAAGAAGACGTTTTACAGAGAAGCTGGTGGAGAATCGACGCCCTCTAAAAGAAGGTACGCTGTCAGGTTTTCAATCCTTGACGTCTAGAAGGGTATCGCCCACGGTTTTTATCATGAAATTAGTTATGATTACTTGACCGAACCTCAAATTTTGTAAATATTTCCTTTATTGATGTTCTTCCCAGTTAAATTATTTTGTAAATAAATTTCTCATTTTCTTTTAATTAACCTTTCAATTTAAACCCCACACCCAGTCCTACAATAGATATTAATCCAACTTATAGACAATCGCTAACAATTTATACCATTTATCTTTGTTATTTCAGCTCGTGTTTATAATTATTTATTATCAATTAATATCTTTGTGTTTATGTGCCTAACGGGAATACGCATAAAGGACAGAAACCGGTAAAGGCGTAGTGTAAGGTCTTATAAGAAACTCTTTCTAATTATTCATAGTTCCAGAATAAAGTTTTAACTTCTAAATTAATTTTTGTTCCTCTTTGTATATATTTTCGTTTATAATTTCGACTGCTCTTCTCAACAACGATTTTATTTAGCTACAAATGACGATGTCCAGTAAAATGAAAAGTAAATACTCTAGACCGAATTTGAAGTTTTAACCTCCTAAATGGTGAATAGAAAATTTAAAAAGTCTCAGAATTATGTATTACTGTTCAGAAACTTCTTCAGAAAAGCGAACAAGAAGTTGAAATAAGTTCATGAAAAGTCACTAGTTTGTCTCAAGATGGCGGATAAAATCCGCTTGTATATCAAAACAAAGAAATGTGTAATCGAAAATTGGATATTAATGCGCCATTTATAATATTTATCATTAATTAAGATTCTAATGAATACGAAATGGATCATGGTGGAAATCCGGGACGTATTTTAAATTCCGTGAATAATTTCATGTCATATTCTGTACATGAATTCCAATTAATTATGTAAGAATAAAAATTGAATAACAATTATGCGCAGTTTTCGCTTTATTTGTTTCTAAGAAGAAGGGGTCAATTGCGTAAAATGGGCAGACGAAGGATTTTCGCAGAGAATCACAAAGCACTTGTATCTAATCTTTTTCCTCCACAGCTGTTGCCTGACCTACTACAAGGCCTTTGAATGTCTACAAGACAACATAACATTTTACTTTTCTAAGATGACAACACGTTGTTGATTTACAGAATTTGGTACATCTGCTGAATTAAATTTTTGTAAGAAGTATTGATTAAAACATAAAATCATCCAAAAAAACGGTGTGTGAAGAAGTATTGAAGTTATTGTGACTGGTGGTTCAATGAGTTTCCTCTTGAAACCAATAACATTTGAAGCTATGGTAACGCGTTACATAATATAAATTTCTTATCACATATTGTTTGTAGTGGTTCGGATTATCGTAGTTTCGATCTGATTCCTATTACTCAGTTACGTAAAATACAGACAGGTCCATACTTGAGTTTTTAAACAGTAAACCATTCTTGGAATTTTCTGGCACCTTATATTTTCATGAAATACTATAATCTCTGCAATTAAATTCTTATATTTGAATATAGACCCGAAAAATAATTTAATTATTTCAAGGCCTAATTTACATTTTCCTTATATTTATTTAAAACTATTGTAAACAATTAATTAAGATAAACAGTTCTCCTATTTTTTTAATTACACTAAGAGCTATTGAAATATTGAAGTAAAATATTTTTCAAATGAACTTGCAGTTATGCTATACCACGGCAATGAGTAAATTTATACATACTTTTTCCTCTATCGCAGCCAAGTTATCAACCCGATTACTCCTTCCGTATCCTCCCTCTGGATCACCCAAGATAGAAGAATTCCTCTGGGAGTTTCTTCTTCCCTGATCGATTTCGGATCTTAACGCTGGGGAGGCCTCCTACTCTCTTATTTCAAGGACCTTACATGCCAAGGCACTTTAATCTATTTTAGGAGGTGTGACTACTATGGGTCGAAGACATTGGGCATATGGCAAGAGTTGTTCGTTGATCCCATTGTATCAGTCGGCCAACTGCCTCCTAAAATTGGTGCAGACATGGAAAAGGGAATGCTGCGATCCCACAGCAAACTCGTCTCCCGTCATTCGGAAGGGCCTGAGAATAGTACCCAATGCCCGACTTACCTGATGCAGGTTTTCTAAGGTTTTCCCTGCATCTCTTTAGGTGAATCACCGGGTAGAATCCTTACACTACAGCCCGGGGGATCTAGTTAATCTTTTGGCTACCTTGCTCTACCTTCTGCATCCCCCCTTTTCAATTCCCTTCCTATGCTATTAAAGGGGAGTTGACTGTTTCAGTATCACCCTCATGTAGCCTGTTAACCCCAAAAAACCTAGTTAACCCAAGAATAGGTGCCTGTGGGAGTTTTCTCTCGCAGGCATTTCCCCTCCCCAGAGTGACTGCGGGGCTTACCTGATTATGTCGGGAATGCCTCGCACTCCCTCAGTTTTTTTATCAAAGTTCTCACATGCGGAGACACCTTGACCTATTTTAGTAGGTATATGTACTGGGGTTGAAGACCTTGGGCATACGGCAAGAGTTGTCCGTTGATCCCATTGTTTAACAAAATAACATGGGATTTTGTATCAAAAATGTTTGTGTATAATTTTATAAATGCTCATTTTTCCTGTATATAGATAAATGTGGCACAATTTTGGAGAAAGCTCCTGTTGGAAAAAAAAATAATTATCAAAGATCGTAGGTTTTCTCGGTGTAATTGCAGAAGGTAACATTCTAGGATTTCCATCATATTAATAATCATTATTTAATAATGAATTTGGTGAATTGTAGACTTATTTAAAACCATAAGGGATCCTATTAACATCGTTTCCTGAATTTTTCAATAAATAAAAAGACGGCCAATAAGTCAGCATATAAATTTATTACTATTTCATTAACTTTAATACGACTTTTCTCCGTTTTGAGACATACTACAAACATAATATTACAATAAATTAAATATGGGTTCTATGTAATAATTTTTTATAAATATATAAAAACATGGTTCAAAACTTACGAATTTTCAATTCATGTCATTTATTTCTTCACTCCCTCAGCCGAAAAGATTATAATTAAATTATTTTTTATTCGTAATCAGTCATAATAAATTTGATGTATTGAAGATTAATCTATTTGTATGTCTTCACGCGTTAAATATATGAACACCTCAGAGGTTCATTTTGCCAACAATGTTTCTCTCTAAATAACGAGTCATAAATTCAGAATCTTCCTTTCGAACGACTGAAAATTGAAGATTAATATTGTTATCTTTTCTCAATTTTGTCTTTCACTTTCTAATTGTAAAATTTTATTAATTTCTTGTAATATTATATTTGACGTATCTGTTTCCTCGACCGAGGACTAATGGATTCAATAATAAATCTAAACCTAAATATAATATTAACTTCAATACCCAGAAGATCTTCGTTAACGGAATTAAGGTCGTGAGAATTAACAATAACCGATTGTGCAATGAGTATGGAGCTAAGCTTTATCTTTTGCGAAACCTATCCCAACAACTCGAAGGTCAATTTAGAGGAAAACTTCATGTTACGGCTGATTCGCTGTGATGCTGTGATGTTAGATGCCATTTGCAAAACTGCATGGTTAATGAATGTGTGTAATAAAATATATTATCATAGTTATACCCCTCCTACATTCCCGTACGTATGATATTATTTTTTCGTCTCCTTTTTGTATTGTTGTATTTATTACTCCATTTCTTCAATGGTCGCTATGTTTCTTTATGTTTAACACGGATTTCATTAATTCGCTCTAATTTCTCCCTTTAGATTATACAGGATTCTCTTCAAATGTATAATATATCTGACTCTGCAGGTGACTAATTAGTTACTAGGCATTACATAGTTGAAAGATCGCTGAAAGAATCATCCTTATATTTATAATGTATGATTGCACCGACCGGTGCATAAGATACGAAATCCAAAGATAAAATGCTGTCTTTTTTGAACCATTAAGCCGTGGGAAACAGTCGTGTGGCAAAAGTCAGCGATATTAAATATTCGTTATCAGGTGATGGACCCTGTTATCGACTGCCCGTAGTCGAGAGTCTGAACATCCTGATAGCTACGCAATTCAATGTCAAGATGAAAGGAGCCGTTGAACCGTGTAGCGAAAACGGTCTGCGAGAAATCGCGAAAAATGTATATGAGCTTTGAAATATCCGGAAGGTAATGAAGGAAATTATGAGAACATGAAAAGTAAATCCCAAACTCAACCCAATACCCCCAAGAAAAAAACGCTCTCCACGTACTATTATCAGTATTGAACAAAATTTGGAGTCACCACATGATTCCCAACTGCTGGAAAAACTCATTTGTTATCCCGCTTCTAAAACCAGAAAAAATAGTCTTCCGCGGGACAATTACCAACCGATTTCACTCAACTGCAACATAAACAAACTGTTCGAAAAATTAACGCCAAGAGAATTATATGGTATTTGTAACATAACAACCAAAACAGCATGTCTTCCGATAATTTCAACATACAATTATATTTACACACACCTGGATAACTTTTTAAAAGAAGCAAAGACTAATAACTATCTTCACATCCATAAATATTATCAAAGCATATGATCGAACCTGGAGATGGAACATTCTGAACCAATTAAGCAAGTTAGGAATCGAAGGAAACATTCAATTGTTTTCCCTCACTAATATCGGAAAGATCCATTATTGTAAAATAATAGGAGGGCGGGGGAGGGCTGCATCTTATTGTTATTGATATAATTTCTCAGTAGTCTTGGATGTTTACAGCCTATAATGCTTTTCAAATGGGAGCCGATTTAACCTTGAAGATCTGTGTTGTCCATTGACAATCGTCGACGCAGCTCTGCTGCAGTAAGGATTTGTTGTCATTCATCATTCTGACCTCTCGTTCGCTGAACGCCAGAACGGCATTATAGTGCTTGTTAACGAAGGATAATTGTTAAGCACGCCATATTTCCTTTCACAAATTTAACATTTACTCTCCAATTATTAATAATTTGTGTAAAGTTAAAATCTTGTAGCTCGGTTTACAGAGAATTTGAACTTTCCGCCTAAATATCTGTAACCAAAGTACAAGGTTAGCATAAATTCTGCGCAGATTGTATGGTAAAAATTGATATTGAATTTGTGAATCTATTAGATAAACGTTGGTTATCTTATCCCGTGCTTCGTATCGCTCGGGACTTATTAGGAAATTTTGGTATATTCATTATTTTTGCTTCTTAAATGAATTTATACATTTTTAATGACATTATAGTCTGTATTTTTAAAACTAATTTTAAAGAGATAATATCAGTATAATAAATATGTTTATTGATAAGAGTTTAATTTAGCAATATGACTGATCTGTTCGTTCCATGTTGGCTATAATATAAGTGACGTGGATCACAAGTTACAATACAAAACCGAAAATTCTACTGATCTCAATTAAAGGTCATGCTCGAAACCTTGGTTCGGTGAGATTTTAATCTGGTCGCTCTTATATCACATTCTAGAAGAATCTCCGCAATTCAGCTGCGTTATCTCTCAGGTTGCAGAGATAAACCAGATTGAACTGCTTTTTTTCTCTTATACATATAATTTTCTATAGCTAGATTAGTTTCCAACTTAGTATTGGTTTTAGCTGTCGTCGTAATGACAGTGTTTTGTTTATTTTCATTTCAAATTACTTTAATTTGAAACATTAAAAATATATTACTATTATTGGTTTTTACTTTTATTTAATTACTAGATTATTTTAATATTCTTCAGTTATAATATCATTATTATTTTCTCTTATAGCGTTCAAACTTCAGACTATGATATATTTTACCTATAGAGCCTTATATTTTGGCTTTCAAGCGATTCTCCAACAAATCGACTTATCGTTTAATAAAATCTAGAGGCTTTTTCGTAAATATTTAACAGCGGTCCGGAAAGTAATTAATATGAAATGAGAAATTATTTTAATATTTTGTAAGTTTGTAATAAATCTCAGTTCACTATTAAGTTCGAAATATAGAAGGTTTGCACTTGAATGACTAAAAATAATTAAATAGGAAATAATTGAGAAAAACGGCGATCATTGCATTCAAACAAATCTTTTTTCTCAGACATACTTTTTTTGATCTATAAAATCAAAATTGATAAATAAAATAAGATAAAAATAAACAAGAAACATTTCGCTCCATTGCCCCAATATTTTTTAAACACTAGTAATGCTGTCACACTGTTATATGCACCTTTTCTTTTGCACTTCACTACACTGTAATTACTAAAATGTTAATTTTATATAAAAAGGCTATACCCTTATTAAAATATTACTTTATTTTCCCTTCACTTCGCTCAATTTTCTTAATGCTAATTTTTATATTAATCGCTATCATGAATAATGAATATTTTTTAATTGTTTCAAAGTCTTTAGGGCAGGCCTGTAGTTATCATGTTAATACGTAGATTATTCCAGTCCCGAATTGTTATATTTATTATTACTAAAGGTGGGCATTGCCGACCTCCTGTGGGGTTGTGGCTAGCGTTGCTGCCTCACAACCCAGAGGTCCCGGGTTCGATTCCTGGCATCGTCTTTGATGCTTGTGTTGTTATGGCCGAGAAGTCCGGGATTAAGTCTGTTGGAGGATCGATACGCTGACCACGTGTCACTCCAAATTCGGAATGTGTCATGCAAGATGACAGTCCGCAGTCGCTCAATACTCACAATACTCACAAACAATATGACAAATTTCATGCGGCTCCCTGCCTACTCATCCAGGATTCCGGAAGAGCTAGGCGGAACCGGAATTCCGGAGCTGCGGTATAAATTGCATGTACTTGTAGACAAATCAAAACATTAAATAATAATGATAATAATAATCAAGTAAATAATTTAAACAAGGAAACAGCTAACAACATACAAGTGGTCTCGCTAGATAGAGCCAACCCGCCTCCTCGTGGCAGGGACGGAAACTCGCCGTGGCGAGGCCAAGTGGTTGGAAAATAAATAAATAGTTAAAAATAATAAATAAAGAAATAATCATCAAATAGAATAATAACTGGGTATGGATACTATGGAAACCTATGTAAACACCGAGTATCCATACATCAGTTTTAGGTTAAGTTTAATTTTTTTATATTACTTAATGTTCGTCATATAATGCATATGTAAAACAAGTTAATTGGAAAAAAAAAGTTATCTAAATCGGCCTTCTATAGATACAAGATACTAGGCCAAAAGTAAGGTTAAAAAAAAAAGTCCGCAGTCGCTCGGTAGGCCCAGGCCCTCAAAGACCTGTAAGGCCATGGAGGAAAAGAAAACAACAAAAAAACATATAGGCATTTCCTCGTTGGCAGTTTGTTGATAAAATTAAAGAACAAAAATATATTGTTGCTAAACTAAAAGAAAATAATAAATTATTGAAAAAATTTAAAAATACAATTTATAAACATTTCACGTTTTTCTTACCCGGACTCTATCTACACGATTGTTCAAAAATTTCCTAATCCATTCAATTAAGCGATTATCTATTTCTGGTTCCTTAAGTTTAGCTAGCAAATTTTTGAGTGGTACTACATCGAAAGCCTTGGAAAAATCTATAACTACGGAGTCAATTCTTCCTCCATCATCGACAATGTCCGCAAGATCCTGACGCACCGTCGCAAGAATATCACAGTCTAAATCAATGTTGTTCAGGATATATCCATCCCCTCTCTTCCCAATGTTCCCCCAAATGTTCAACTATCAAGCGTTGTAATTGTTGTAAATGTTTGCAAGACTCACCGGCCTGCAGTTGCAAGTTTCCGCCCTTGATCCCGATTTGTATATTGGCACTACTGTCGGCTATTTTCCAGTGGATGGAACATTAGTATTGTTAATCACTTCTCCAGATATACCATCTGGTCCTACTGATTTATGACGCTTAATTTTATGACTATTCCGTCTTAGTATGTTAGTTTTAATTTTAAATTTGGACGTGTTATTTGAGATTGTGTCTCTACACGTAGGTACGAAAGTCCTTTTGCCGAAAAATGTTCCAAAGTATTTTGAAAATCTGTCTGCTTTTTCTTGTATAATAATATTGTTTTTATCGTCCCTTAGTGGTGGCGATGATTTCCCCTCCCCTTTTCGACTCCTAATGTATTTATAGAAAATTCCCCAACAATTTATATTAGTATTAAGAATTTTTTAAGTAATTTATTCTGCAATTTTCTTTCCCGAAATTAATTCTTTATTTAGTTTCTGAACTCTGTTATTAATTTTCTCTTCTTTACTTTTGATGCTATGTAATTTTCTAAATTTTCTTTTGAGTGATCTGATTTTACGATTATAGTATGCGGGGGTCAGCATTCGGCTTAAGAAATGAAAATTTTCCTATATTAGTTCTCTGGTCCTCCAGGTTGGGGATTGTGCGAAGGGCTGGTAAACCAATCCACATAAAAAACAACATTGCTTATAAACCTCATTAAAGTAGCCGGACGGATTTTTAGATGACGATTAAAACAAGAATAAAGGACAAACGATTGGGAATCAAAGACACATTAAAACTGGGAACGTGGAATGTAAGAAGTATTCGAGGTAATGAAGAAGAATTGGATAAAGAATTATTTAAGAAAGAAACCAATATAGCTGCAATAACAGAGACAAAAAAGAAATTACAAGGGACAAAATAAATTAATAAATATACCATGATTTATAGTGGAGTGCCGCAGCAGGAATGGCAATATTAGTAGGTAAGAAATGGAAAAATACAATAGAAAGTTATACTATTATAAATGAGAGGATTTTAGTGCTTAGATTGAAAATAGAAAGGGGAAAGCTCACATTGATAGCTGTATACGCTCCTGCAGAAAATAAACAAGAGGAATCATAACAGTTTTATGAAGATCTACAGTCAGTATTAGATAATACATGCAAAAATGATTTTGTTATTGTAACTGGGGATCTTAATGACGAGTATGAAACACACATTTCAGAAGTAATGGGAAATCAAGAAGAAATAACCAAAAATAAAAATGGTAAATTATTGAAGGAATTTGCAGCATATAATCAATACTTTTTTGAGAAGAAAGATATAACCAAATTCACGTGGACTGCAAGAGGAGAACGATCAATTATAGTCTTATCAAAAATTAGGCTCAGATGTAATAGATACTAGAGTACACAGACCACTATTTAGTCATCACAAAAATAAGAATTATTGCCAAATGTAGGAAAATAATAAACAGGAATGTAGGGAAAGATCAAGAGATTTATAAGGTAAATTTATTACAAGATGAAGGAATAAAAGATTTATATCAAAAACGGACACAACAGTACTTAAATGAGATTCCAACAAGTAACGATATTAATGAAGAATGGGAAAATATAACTTCATTAATACGGAAAGCAGCAGAAGAAGCTATTGGAAAGAAAAGGAAATTTAGAAGAAAAAAGGGGCTAAAAATATGGAATGAGGAAATATCAGAAGCAGTGCGTTTAAAGCAAATATCTTACTTGAAAATGTTACAAAATCGGACCCCAGAAAATAAGGAAGAATATAGAAGAAGAAGGAATAAGGTCAAATTAATAACAAAAAAATAAAATCAAGAATCTTGGGATAAATTAATAAGCTCAGTAGACGATGATATTCATGATAGACAAAAGATGGCTTATAAATTAATGAAACATCTCAATAGTGACGAAAGAAAAACTGCCAATATAAATGTAATTGAAGAGGAATCATGGATAACACATTATAAACGGTTATGTTATAATGAAGAATATGTACAGTGTCAAACAGAACGAATCTCGAATGATGATGATGCAGGAATTGATTTAATAGGTACAGAAGAACTGGATGTTGCTATGAAATCATTCAAAAATAGGAAAGCGTCGGGGTTAGATAAATTAAATATGGAATTATTCAAATATGGAGGATTGATTCTGAAACTTAGATACTTACGTCTAATTAATCTTTGTTGAATAAGGAGGACTATACCTGAAGGATGGAAAAAAGCTAAAGTAATCTCAATTTTTAAGAAAAGAAATAGGAGTTCTTGCAATAACTACCGAGGTATAAGTCTGTTAAATGTAGGGTATAAAATATTTGCTAAAATAATAAATAATCGGTTTAAGTTTATTGCACAAAATGGATTCAGAAAAGGCAGATCCTGTACAAATATATTTAGTCTCTAAGAAATATTAGAGAGAAGAAGAAAATTTTTAATCTAAGCACTTATATTGCCTTCATGGATTACGAAAAGACATTCGATAAAATAAACAGGAAGCAATTAATAAATATAATGGAAAGAAATGGGTACCCAAAACATCTTATCCAAATCATAAAAAATATATACGTAGAACAGAAATTGTGGTAGATTTGGGACATAAGTTGAATGAAGAATCAAGGAGTACGACAAGGATGTAGTCTTTCCCCAACTCTCTTTAATATATATATATATATATATATAAAGTAATCAGAGAATGTAAGAAATCTGTCCCCCCAGGAATAACGTTGAATGACGACATATACGTAAATACTATGCTTTTTGCCGATGATCAATTTATTTTACAAGAAAATGAAGACGACCTCCAGAAATCGATACATAAATTAAATATCATTTCCAAAAATTACAATCTGCAGATATCTAGAAAGAAAACTAAAGTAATGGCATGGCAAGGGAAGTATCCTATAAGAGCGAAGATAGTAATTGATGATCAACCAGTAGAACAAGTTTCAAAGTTTGTCTATCTTGGTTGTGAATTATCTGATAATGACGACGACGAGATGAAGAAAAAGCTTCACCGATTTCAATTTATGTGTGGGACAATTCGACGAACTTTAAAAGGAAAAGTAACAGAGGATACCGAAGTTAAATTTTGTAAAACGATGGCTGTACAAACTTTGTTATATGAAAGTGAAACATGGGTGAATAAAAGAAATTATAGGAGTAAGACACAAGCATCGGAAATGAGATTTCTTAGAACTGTGAAAGGATACTCCGGGGGCGATAAAATAAGAAATGAAGAAATAAGGAAGCAGCTAGATTCACACTGAATGATAGAATTTACCAAAATAGAGCAAATTGGAGAAGCCACGTTCTCATATTGGATGACTATAGAATACCAAAGCTTGCCCTTCAATACCATTCTACTGGAAAAAGGGATGTTGGTCGTCCTAGAAAGAGGTGGAATGAAGATTGAGGTCGGAAAGCCGGTTTCATTGTCGTGTGCTCTGAATAACACACAAGTCTAGTCCGTTTCTTTCTATGTGACAAAGTTTCTACCTCATTATCTCCAAGTCTACAAGATAATTTTGATGTTTTATGAATTTTGTCTCGTGCCTGAATGTGCTCAGTCCTATACGGGTCTACGTAGAAACCAAAAATAATTATGGTTATTATTGTTGCAATATGCAGGGGAATGAGTTAACTTTTACGGGTTACATAATTCTTACTTCATAGTAGTACTGCAGTTCAGCGGATGACGTCAATGGATTCCAGGTATACATTTTAAAACTACTTTTCCAAATCCCTTCTTGAGAGTAAGCCCCTAAGGAATTTTCTGGCTTAAGCCAATTAAGTCGAAGTTAGGATATATTTCAGACTAGGCTTGTTCGTTTTGCAATACAAGCATAGTGAGAAATTGCTGGAATAGCTAACAGCAACACTGGCAACACTGGCTTCAGGGGTAGCAGACCTCTGGCTAAAATATGACCTTGGTCGAGATTGCAACCACAAATTCTCAAAATCTCTCGTTTATGTTAGAAGCTTTATTGAAGCCAAAAAAGCTACATTATGTTGCTTTTACAGAATATGAATAAAATCATCTAGATATTTGAACCTAAATTAATAAATAAGTAAAATTACCATTAAATATAAAAACATCAAAATATTGAAGAGAATATAAGCATAAAGAAATAAATACGAAAATGTTAACTTCATATATAAGAATTAGAAGAGATTATATAAAATAGAGAAGTAATGCGATGAAATAGGTAATGAATATTATAACAGTCGTTTGGAAATAGATTTCATCTCATAATAAATATTAAATAAGTTTTTGTTCGATATCACCTATATACACTAATCCTCATCTTCAAGAGTTTTGTTACTATTCTTTTCTTTATTCGATTAAATTTATTAGTTCCGTTAGATGCCAAGGACTAAAGGAAACAACAACTAATCTAAATCTATTTGGAAAATATTGTTCAGTTATTTTTCAAATAAATATTAGTATTTCCTTTAAAGGACCCTCGTTTTTTTTAAAAAAAACTTAATTCAGCTTTGTATTCTGGCGTTGAACAGTTTTGATACTACGATTATAGTAGACTAAACATGGTTTATTTCGCGTGAAGACTCGTTTCTATCGAAATACTGTCAGAAAATAGTTTTTTGTTAGCTATAATTTAATTTGTTAATGTTAGCTAATTTAATCATGGAGTCCCTTCTGCTTCAATCTTTTATTTTGTAATTGGACGAATGGAGCTTCGGCGTTTGATGCGATGATGGGGTTGCTATGACGAGATATTCTCTTCTGTAGGGATTCATTCATCTGTCGGATGTTTCTTTGCACCGCGGTTCTGCCCAAGTCAAAATGTAAGGTAGAACGTTTAGAGGTACCTGTATGCGTATGACGTGACTTCCACATCCTACAAGAGTAGTACAAATTGGCTTCATTAGCCACGTGTAAATAATTTTGTTTCCAGATACAAGGTATTTTCTGCAGAAAGGGACTTGAGTTTTTGGATTCGCTGAGTTATCCTTCCAACGAGGTATATGACTTGAGCCGCCCATATTGTGTGGTGATCGAATTGGAGACCCAGAAGCATCAGTTAGTATGGTCCGGTTATCGTGTTGAAGATTCTAGTTTGAAATTTGATGGCTTAGCATGAATGTAAGTACTCTTGATATTGAGCATTCACTTTCATTCTCAATTTATTGCTTCATTTATAAGATTTTTTTATGTTTGTAGTGTGCGGCTGCGAAAGTTTCCTCGCCCGTTCATCTACATAGAGTATGGCGAATACTTAATTATTATTATTATTATTGATAATAACTTAGTTGACCTGTTATCTAGATTCAATAACAGGTCGTGTTTAACGATGTTTTTCTTCAATAAGTTAAAATTTCCGACCAATTTCAGACTTTATTTTTATTTTTAACAATTTCCAAAGAAAAAACAACGTTTCGGTATTTATTTGTACCTTTATCAGGTTATTAACCTGTGGAGAAAAATTGATAAACCACGTGTTAACATGAAAACCCAAACATTTTACATATTTTGTAGTAGTAATATATAACAAAACAAATTGGCCGAAAATTTTTACTCATTATTACAAGATCAGACGTTAAAATACAACCTTTCAATTTTTTTTCTTTTGTAGATACATTAAAAAATTTTGATTTTTAAAAATAGACATATGATTGACATATATATGATTACATTAATAAAAAATATATACGTATATTTAAAATTGGTTTTAGCATGTAAGATATTTTAGTGATTTATGTTCAAATTGTGCAAGAGTCATCTGTTTTACTAATTTTTTGGCGGCAGCCAAAAACCCCCTAAATACATTCCATCATTCCTGCCTTTCCACTTTTATATATTTTGTTTGTAGAACAACTCCGGTTTTTCGGTTACGAGCCAAGTTTCCGGATCTCCATGAAGCGTTGGTCGAGTAGTTGTAGGTTCAAAATTATACCGAGTTTTATATTCTAATTTTTTATGACTATTATTGCCACTGTTAGCAAATGTTGATTTTACTGTTGTATTTGCATTACCAGAGTTATTTAATTTGTTTAAGATGATTATTTAATTAATCTTACTATTGCTATAATTTATATTCTATTTAATGTTTTCATTTCTATTTTTTGGTCTTTATACTCATCCGCTTCCAGGATTTGAGAGTCCGGATCGCTGTTGAGGAGATTGAGTCTAATAATGTAGTAATTTATGCACAATAGTTTATTATTATTCATATTCATTGCTTTAAAGGATTGTATTTAAGAGTAGAGTCCTGCATTTTGTCCGTTCTATAGCGGATATATAATTGGTCAATTTTTCTAGAGCTGCGGTGAGTGGTGGATTTCTTATTATCTCCTATAGCCTTTCGTTTCTTACGGTTTCTCTTATTGTCTTGTCTACCTCATAATTGGTGCATCCCAGTACGGCGTGTTCCAGTGTTCCTATCTCTCCACAGGCACATAGATTGTCTGGTCTGCTATTTATTCTTCCCAGATGTCTGTATGGAACATGACCGGTAAGAAAATGAATGTCTCTTATATTAGGTAGAATTTCGTACACCCTTTTCCCTTTACTCGATGAATTCCATTTTTCTTGCCAAATATTTAATACTTCTTCTTTAATTTCTATTTTGGCGTTTGCTTCCTTGCCTATGGCGAATACTATCACAATTTGTCGTGTTACGTAATTAAATGAATGACAGGAAAACACAAGGTTTTTGCTGTTAAACTGAGGCGCCTGCTAGGTAAAAATCAGCTGATAAGGCCACAGTCCGACCGATCATTGGACGCGAGTGAGTCATGGGAACCCTTTTCTTTGTCTGTCTGGCCGTCCCGCAATCTCCCAGTGCAAAGGTTGAGACCGCAATTGAAACAAAAGCCCTCCGCCGCCCAGCTGTCTTGCACATCAACTCAAAAATGATTAATTAAAAAATTTATCCCTGTACATTTTTTACAATACGAGTTTGACTACTGATAAATGAAAACACTTATATGAAACCCAACCATCACGGACGGAAACGAGAAATTTCAACAATTGAACGAATTATGGTATATGCCAGACATCAGTTATAATTTAACATTGAGCTTAATCCAACTTCGAAGAACTTTCGTCTTCTAATTTCCCTAGAGAAATATTTCTTAGAAGCAATGAAAAATATTCCTTACAAAGGTATTTCATTCTCCGTCGCATTGAATTTATCTAACTGAAAATGAATAAGTTATGTAGTATATATAGTTTACGTATTTTATGGTTACGGTATTATTTGAGGTTTAAGAATCGATACGCTGACCACGTATCACTCCAAATTCAGAATGTGTGATGTAAGATGACTTTCCGCAGTCGTCCCGGTGGACCACGATCCTGAATGCAGCCAGGCAAGAAGAAGAAGTTTTCCTTCTACTTTTTTCTCTTTCTGCTTCATGTCCTATTTCTTTTGACAACGAATCTCTAAATTTCAAATACAAAACTTTAGGAAAAACCATTAAAAAATTGAGTCCACACATAGGAGTACTCGTTACTATGAGCAGTCGGTGACTGACTGTTGGATAGGTTGACGGAATACCTCAGCGTCGAAATTAGACTCTTTCTGAGAAATGTTGACAGTTTCACCGCAGTAAGGAAATTAAAGGGAAATACAATTTGTCTAAGAAATAAGCGAATAACAGCAGATGTTCCATGGGGTTGACTGACCTCAGTCTGTTCTTTGACGTCATGGACAGTCACGGTCGAAGTTTATAAGTGGACAAAGACGATGAAGCCATTTTTATTAAAAGAGAAACGACACATTGGAATAAGATATTTAAGAAAGAAGAAATGGAGAGAGAGAGAGAGAGAGTATCTGAAAGAATAAAAGCGGGGAGCGTATAATTAATATATAGCAGTATATATTTGTTGCCAACCTCCAGTGGTCTAATGGCCTCACAACACAGAGGTCCCGGATCCGAATCCCCATCTCCTCTTTTCAATTCCCTTCCAATGCTATGAAAGGGGAGTTGCCTGTTTCAGGATCACCCTCATGTAGCCTGTTAACTCCCCCCAAAAAAATCGGCAATTTGAAACCAAGCTTGCAGATTACAATTCGAGGTTACATAGCTGTTTCAATTCGATGAAACGATCCGAATTTCTACAGAATTACTTCTTTAAATGTATATATTCAGTTTTAAAACCAATCAATATATTTGCTATCCACTAAAACCCTGCAAGCCGTAAGCTATTACAAAGTGTACCTGTACATTTTCAATGCCACTTTATTACTAATAAACTTGTGAACTTGAGGTATTCGAAAATTTAATTAATGTTATTTTTAAGCATAATAATTCATATACAAATATTTAACTGTGTGTTTGATAATGTTGTTACCTGTTTTTAGTATATTACTGAACTGAAGAATAATTTCTGTGGGTTCTTATTGCATCTAATAATAAATTGAAATTATTCTCTTATACCAGAGAAATATAAAGTTGTAACAGTATGTCTAAGGTTTAATGAAAAAGACGGTTTTAACTTTATAGAAATTCTCATTCCTAACTCATCATTTTAAATAATCCGTGACACTGTTACAGCTGAGAATGATGAAATGACTTTATCATCTAAGGTCGATGGAATAAAACTGACTCTAACAATACTAAATCTTACGATGTTGTTAGAGTGCTGATTTATGCTAACAGTATTTTTTTTGAAGAAGACAAATCTTTTAACAGCATTTATCATATCATTTACTATTCAGTATCTAATCAGTTTATCGAATTATCTCTTTTTATCTGACGGTAATTCGCGATGTTACACTCATCAGTATACAACCAAATAATTATAAAAGAATTGTATTGGTACCTAAACTGCGCTAAAAATTTATTCAGTGCAAATAAATGTGTATTAGTTAATTAATCTATATAGCAGAATGGATATATGTACGTTTAGATATTTTCATACAGATTTAAACGTGTGGATATTTTACAATATGACGATGAAGCAATGTTTTACCCAAAGAGAAAGGGGGAAAACTCTGAGAGACAGGATGGGTGAGGAAGGAATTGTAATTTTAAAAAATGTTAATGAGTCAGCATACCTCAGTTAATAATGCCACCGAGTATTGAGGACAATACGGCTGCTAATTGTTCTTCCAAGGTTCACATTTGATACATTATGTCCTGCAATGCAAACACCAGGAACGCGTGGAAGGATGATTAGAAACGATCCGAAAGATTCTCTTAAATATGACCGATGATTATGCTTTAAAACTCGTGCGATAGAAACTTGAGGAAATACCAAAGGCTGATAAGAAACAATGGTTATCATTTTTTAATTATTAAAATTTAAAGAGTTGTCAATTTAATTAGCTGACGAAATAAGTGAGAAATCTTTATAATCTTACGTTATGTATTTTTTTTAATTTTGTGTATGGAACAATACGTAAATACAAAAAATTATTAATTATTTTAAATTCATAGATTCGTTTGACATTCTGTAAAGTCTGACGAAATAATTTCAAGCGAGAATTTTAAAAAAATTACGACAATGAACATTATTTATTTATTCTATTGAAGAGTTGGCTGATTTCGTTATTCTTATACATTTGTTTTATACAGTGAACGTCAATTCTTTTTTAAAACTTCGCGTACAGCTTTGTGACGTCCTGCAAGAAGTACTAGGAATATTTTAATTCTCTCAATGCTCAGCAGTGTTTTACAATATTTAAATATTTACATCTTGACTCGATTTAAAAGACTGCACGGTTATGATTAAATAAATGGTTAAACCACGCGTTGAGCAAGAGATGATTGTCGAATTAAATGCTGTACAGGGTAATATAAATAAGTAACCGGCCAAAGCTATTATTATGATAAATACAACAGAAAATATATGTGCTCATTTTTATAATAATTTCCTTTCAAACATTTCCTGTGTAAGTCCGACAAAGACGACATGATGGAAGTAAAGTTCTTTTTCTACTAACAGAGAACTTTTAGTTCAACAATTATGAGTAGCAATTCGTATTGAACAAATACGCTACCCGGATCGAAACTGTTGAGAGTTCATATCTACATTCAATCTGAAAAAATATGTATTTAGCGATAAACAACAACAGCGTCCAGGAAAACAATTTGTCGTTTGAGATGTTTCCAAACAGTGGGCAATACGACGCAATATAAATTCACTAAGAAGAGAGATAGATATTTGTGTTTATATTTTGCTCGAGCGAGAGCGCTGATAATGAAGGACCTAGGTAAACAACCAACGTCAGTTGACAAGTGCCTGTAATTCGTAAATATTTTGTAACATTTACAGAGTATATATTAAAAAAGCGTTGTTCACAATTACAAATGAATTTAAGTCCCTAAATACATTATTTGACACAAAAGTAAACAATCGTTTAATTTACACTTTTATATTAAAAACAAAGTATTTTCGGTTAAAACTTTTTTGTTGAACAAACTTGTAAAGAAATTTTAGTTAATTGAACATTCAGACATAAATACAATTAATTGCCGTTTTAGAATGAGACACAAAAGAAAAAAAATTATGTATTTATATTATAATATAATTTCCAAAATTTGTCGTACAGAAGGGTGTGATGTGGATTTTGTGATTCAGCTGTAATCTCACAGAATATTTCTATTTACAAAATATATCTATAATAATGTTTTTATGCGAAAAGTTTCCATCTTTAATTTCAATGAATACATACGAACTAGTGGACACAAATTTACAGAGTATGATATTTATAATGCCTGCATAATTTTTGTTAACAGGTTACATGAAGTCGATCCTTAAACATGAAACTCCCCTTTGCAGTATAGGAAAGGAATTAAAAGGGGGGGATCTGGAAGGTAGAGCAAAGTAGCGGAGGACTGACTAGGGCCCCAGGGCTATAGTGTAAGGATCCTACCCGGTGTTTCACCTAAAGAGATGCACGCAAAACCCTAGAAAACGTGCATCAGGTAGGTCGGGAGATGAGTTTCGTGTGGAGTGGCAGCAGTCCTATCTCCGTGTCTCCACCAGTTTTAGGAGGCAGACAGCCGACAGATCCAATAGGATCAGAGAATAACTCTTACCGTATGCCGAAGGTCTTTGACACCAATACATACACCTCCTAAAATAGGTGAAGGTGTCTCGGCATGTGAGAACTTAGGAAAAACGAGAGAGAGTACAAAAGTGACTTCTTTCTGGATGCCATAATAAAAACAATTCTATAATTTCTCAAAACTAATCGTTTATGAGGACAACTTTCCGTGTTTTTGATTGTCGAATACTGAGCAAAACTTATACTATCTTCTATCGTCCAGCTTTCCTAGCAGTTCCCAAGCCAATAACTTATACACAACTGCGAACCCCTTAACGCAGCTTTTCAATTCAACTACCGACTTTCAGCAACAACTTCGACTAACAACTTATGAAAAACATATTTAAATTTGACTCCGCGTCTCATTTTAAAACCCTGTAGACCATTACCTTTCAGTCTCCTAAATCGACTATTAGCGCAAAGGGATTCATGGACTTAATTTTCAACAAAATTGTAGTGTCAGGTAACGTACTTTAGGAAACAAACACCGAGATAACCGTTCGTAGCATCTTAACCTAGGAACAAGAAATATTATAAAACTTCTTACGAGTTTGCGGTATCACCTTGAGAAATTCTGAGTTGATGTGCTTTATCGTTACAATACAAATAACTAAACCTAACACGTCAGTTTCTTGTAAAATTAGCATTAGAGGGAAGTATGTGAATGAAGTAAGAGCAGAAGAGGGAGGTCAAGGATGGAATATGCTAAGAAGATTATAGAGGATGTGGGATGTGCTAGTTATGCGGAAAGAAAAGGCTTGCGCAAGATAGGTTAGCATGGAGGGTTGTATCAGGCCAACCTCTTCTGTTCTTACCCCACACACTTCCCTCTAATGCTAATTTTATGAGACCCTCATTTCTTAAAACGTGGCCTATTAATCTACCCCTTCTCTTGGTCTACGTCCTCCATATTGTTCGCTCTTCCCCTATTCCCCTATAGCACCACATTTCAAAGACTTCTATTCTTTCCCTTTCTGCAACAACTATCATCTACGTTTCGCATCCATATAACGCCACACTCAATACAAACATTTTTAGCAATGATTTCTTAATATTCACACTTATATTACCCGTAAATAAATTCATCTTTTTCGCGAAAGCCTTCCTTACCTGTGCTATCATACTCTTTATGTCTGCTATACTTCTACCATCCCTATTTATTACGCTTCCGTCGGTTTCTTACAAATACTGGAATTTCATATGATTACTATTGTGTAAATTTTAGCTACAACAACAAAAAATATGATGCTACTCTACCAGAAATAAAATTTGTATGGTAATAGTTTTTAAGTGCAGACGTTAAGAGGATGTAGAATGATAGTGTGACTCAATTGTTACTGTACATAAATCTCTTAGCATGCCGACTATCTAGCACTTCATTAATCTGATTATTCAGCAGGTGTACGCTAAGATCGACACTGACGCATGTGACAATTAACAGAACAACGACTTTATTTTCGGACTCATCACTTGGAATTGTGTGTAGTGATAATATTTCGTTTAAATTAAGACAAATGAAGCATTATGTATTGAACGCAGAGATACTTTGTAACAATAGGCTCCTAGGCTCCTATAGTAAAATTTTTATTTTCTGATGAACAAATGCTCATTGACGATAGCTACGACAATTACAGGACATCAATAAGTAATACTACAACTGTCAATGCAATCGAGACCAAATTGATAAGGGGCTGTTGAGTGATACACTTAGGAATTCATCTCTGTATATATTATGAACGTATAAATATTTTTAATTTTCTCTGGCAAATCTAGTCGTTTGATATGGACGGGTGTCTGCGTTCCAACAGCATACCCCAACCTAGACTAGAGCTTGACTTACTTGATACAAAATTATGTCCAAAACTGTTTCTTTTGTAAGTTTTGTTTAATGTAATTTAGAAAATATCTCAATAAAAACTGTAAAAAATAGTGATTTGTATTTTAGTTGTTATTTTTTTTAGTTTTAGTTATTTAAACACGAAACAAACTTTGCAACTCTAATGTATCCAGTCACCATTTGTCTATCAAGGAAGGCGGCCCAGTTCTTTTGATGTGTGGATAATAAATACGGTATCTCATTATGATACGTGACTGAAGTTTAATGGTAATTATTTTCATCACGGTCCAAAGTCGAGTTTCGTTAAAAGGTTTTGTTACATTATATATCAAGTCTGATTACAAGTTTATATGACAATATCTTTGCTACTGACAACCATTGATCTGCCAATTGAAAAAGCATGCGATAATTGTGTAATAAATGTCAGCTCGTAGTCCATAACGCTGTCAACAGAACCAGGTATTAGAGACGATTTTTAACTCTAATTATAATGTAAATTAATCTGGAATTTTTGTATAATGGAAAACAGATTTGTTCTAGGTGGTAGGAGTTGTAATGTAGACTTTTTTAATGTGGATGTCTGAGATATAAAAATTCTTAAACGAGAACATTTAAGCGTATATTTTTATAATTGATTAAAACACTACACTTCTAATTACTCCAGAATATTTTTGCTTGCAAACTAAATTGCACTGATTTACACGAAAAAACTAACAATTTTACAGTATTATGTGGACATACAAAGAAACAGCAACTACTAAACAAATATGATCGGGTGCTTTAAAGGGAACTAATACACCAGCCCGATTTATTACTGCGCCATTAATATTATTGCAACTTATAATTAGTGTTAAAATTTCCAAAAATTGAGAAGAAAGTTCCCAATTCGTGGTATTGTAGTATAAATTCTTTAAAATATATAAAATACAAATTTATTAACAAATTGTTTTTAAATTACATGTAAAAATTTTTACTAAGTAATTTTTATTATATTTTTCTTTGTGCAAAGTGCGGACAAGCGCTTTAATGATAAATAACAATTCTATTTCGGAGTTTCTTTTAGTTAATCTCAGTTTTAAAACCACTATTTTATAATAACCGAATTGAACGAATAATTGCAGTGTTTGTTTACATAACCTAGTTGAATATTTGCTGTTGATTTGTACCTTCAGTGAAGAAGGATGAACCTTCCTGTACGTGTTACGAGTCCAATCTGCGTTGCCAGTATTTTCCTCTCTTATTTTGAACAGCTATGGGACGTTATATCTTATTTGTGTCTCTTATTGTTTTGTTATACTTGTCAGAAAGTATACTACACAGCTCAACATATCCCAGATGAAAAATGATTATCGTTTTTCATCCCACGTTCCCCATCCTGGGAAAAACGTCATCTCAGTTTTGAACAATAAAACGAACCATGTGTTTGGGTGACTGCTACAAAAAATTAGACGGCTATTCGAAGCTTACGACTGTAACAGTAAAATCTGCTCGACTTCAAGATGGTGTAACAATGTTCACACTAGAATGACTGTGTGGTGTAATGTTGGATTCACACCGAATTTCAATCATATACTGTCGTCATTCTGTTTGTTATATTTAAATGTTTTCTTCGTTTTTGTGATTTTACTCTTATAAATAGCGTCCGTATTTGTTTCACCTCTGTGCGTGACGTCACGACCTAGCGACATTGGGTCAGCACACACATTACGTCAACGAGATTTGCAATTTGATTGCTTTCGTGACCGGTCACCTACTATTAACTAGATTGGCTTCATTTCACATAAGATATAATGGATCAAGCATACAAAAAAATAAGATAACATAGAAAAATTATTTCTACTAATTAATTACGATTAGGGAAGTGCGCAGTTATCAAAGCAGACGGACTGAAAATTATCATTGGAACTCTATATTCAAAGAGAGAAGAGTTTCTTTAATTGAAGATCAGTCAAAGACCACGATTAACATTTAGAAAATCACAATGGAAAAATACCGATCGGACTCGGAAACCGATACCCGGATTCCGTCGTGGTTTTTCCATTCTTTTCTTCGAAACTTAAAATTTAATAAAAGAACAGCATAATTTATCTGAAAACAAAAATTTGTGAAAGAAAATTAAAATTTAAAAACGGTTAAGGAATTAGAGTATTCGCAAAGATTAATAATTATTTTAAAATTATGTTGCATACATACGTAAGGTAACAGAATTAAGTACACGTTATTTACATTGAGCAGTTAGTATCATACATTCCATTTTATTTAAAAAATATTAGCCGATTCTCTTTGTAATATAAAAGTATATCTACAAGCTAAGAAAAATTATGATGACGACAAGATTCGTGGTCTTATATATTAGGGAGAGAATTAATTTTCTTTAATATATATGCTTTTCATTCCAATTCTTGCGTATAGTTATTTTATCGTTAAAATAGTACATGAATGATTTAATGAGTTTGAATTAACGTTGACTTGTAGTGAGAATTATTGTAAAACCCAAGAGTTGAAATATCTATAGATTTATTGTGAAAGCTTAGTAAACAATTATGTGAATTAATCATTCAGTAAGGAATGTTATCGAATAGTTGAATTATTTTGTAGTGATTATGGTACAGTAAATATTACTTATTAGATACATAATGCATTACGTATGTTCACATACCAATAAACATAGGTATTAAATCTGCATAAAGGATACTAAATATATTTGCGAATTGTTTTTCAATTATCTTTAATTATTCTATTTTTATGCTTGTTTTTCACTTACAAAAATATAGCACATATTGTGGACTGGTTATTTTTAATGGAGTGACGCATTCAGGACAATTTATGGTTAATAGGAGATTTATTTTCTGATTATTATTTTGTTTCTGTTTATATATTTTGTTGGTAAAATTTCTGCTATCGATGTACCATCATGATTGCTTTATTATCCTGAAGAAAATTTATTTTGAATCAATTTTCTGTGTATTTTTCACTCGTGTAACTCTCTATAAGTAAATTTCCTGCTGGAAAAGAAATTTAACAATTCAGTTCGTAAGATATTTTTCAATGGGGCCATCCAACCTTGTACTGTCCCTTTACAGTGACCTTGGCAAGGTATTTCCGCGTGAATGAATGTAGCCCAGGAATGTTTACCCGAGCTGTTTCGTTGAGGTGGAGCATCGCAGGTTATAAACCGGAATCGTGGACTCCCCATGCCATTGTCTTCTTGAAGCATTCCACAAATAAGTCTCTTCAAGTCCTCATCTCAATGTTTACGCGGAAAGTTAGAAACGTTCTAGTTTCTCCTTCTGGAGAATACTTTTGAAAGTAACCAGTGGCATCCCCATTTAGAAAGTTTATGAGGATTGTGTTCAAACATGTCGGCCTTTCGTTCCATTTTGTGGCATTTGAATTGAGGAACAGTAAAATTTACCTCTACGAAGTATGATAAAATCAATACGGAGAGAGCAAGAAAACAAATCTGAACATGGATTACTGTGTTATGCAGTGAAGTAATTTATGCTCATTAGCGTCGGTCTGCCAGAGTGAGATAACGTGATTCAGTGACATCATCCACTGACTTGCCTTACTCTGTTTAAGTCAAACCTTCCATGACTTTAGTTGTCTGATGAGTATCACATTTATCTTCTGCTAAATTATTTGCAAATGTGCTGCCTCGGTAGGTTCCGAATTCAAACAAATCAATTTATTAAAATTAACTTTCTATAGAAATTTGGAATGATCTGATTATTGACATGGTAACAACTTTGAGCGAGTAGGGCCAGGTCATAGGACCGAAAAGGTAGAAGAACTAGATTGGGAGGTATTGTCACAAAGTAGGGTGGACATAAGCCATGGAGAAAGGGTTTTGTGGTTTAGTGAGTAGGAGTAGGAGTCTCACCCCCCTCGGGTGTCCATGATGGATCCCACAATTTCCCTCGTTTTAAAAAAAAGAACTACTCGAGGCACTGCCATTTGGTTTCTCAACTATGTAACTATGAATCTTATGCTAACTGAAGTGAAAGTATACAGACATTTATTTTAATCATTTAAAACTGCCGTCTGCCAAACATGGTTACCCGAGCCAACACGAATGTACAAATTAATACGAAAAAGTATTATATTACAGTATTAGCGAGACCCGCACGACTCGTTGACAAAGCTATAATATCGATTAATGGAGGCGAAAAATTACGGCCGAAATTGGTCAGAATCTTAATTATTTATTTATGTAATTATAACACGACGTTTCGTTCCTTTGTTTGGAACGTCCTCAGGTGTGAAAACAATCTACAAAAAATAATTATAATTGCAGTAAATGAAATAAAATAAAATATGCCAATATATCAAATACATAAGATGTACTTACACCAAAACTAATACAAAAAGTTGTTATAATCACAAATTATTCGCCTACATTATTCGAAGTAGATTCAGAAAAATTATAAAATTTGTTTTAATCGAATAATGTATTTTAGCAGATTGGTTAATTGAAAATATTTTTCACTATTAGCCACCTAACATTTAATAACTAAAGGCCTTATTAAGCTATGAATGGGAAAGCTAAAGGTGTAAATATATTTTTAAATATAATGATATATATATATAATATTATATGAAAATATCTATTCCGCTGAATATCAGAGGAAAAGCCATAATGGTAAGATATACCTGCTCAGCCGCAGAATCTGAAAGCATAGATATCCGAAACCAACCACTTATTCTTGCCCTCTTTGTAAGCCAGCCCATATCCCCCCCTTCCCTTTCAAATCAGCATTCAAAGTCTATGACAGTGTTTTGTTGGAAATAAATAAGACTGAGTATGAGGATATCCTCATGGGAAATGAGTGAGAGCCAGGTGCAGTTCTGGTAAGTCAGTCGGGGCCGACTTCCTCCTTCCTGGTTTTCCTCTTTCCATCCCCCCACCCCTTGGTCCATGGCCAAGGTAACTAATTTAAGACTCTTGCAGGCTGAGACGACCTTGAGCAGTTTGAGAGGTGTATGCACGGGGGTTAAAGACATTCGGCACACGGTAAGAGTTGTTCGCTGATCCCATTGGACCAATCGGCCAACTGCTTCTCAATACTGGCCAAGGCACGGAGGTGGGATTGTTGCGTTCCCACAACAAACCAGTCTCCCGTCATCAGAAGGGCGCAGGAGTAGCACCTACTAGCCCGACCTACCTGATTCAGGTTTTCTAGGGCTTCTGCATTACCTTTAGGTGAAACAGCAGGTAGGATCCTTACACTATAGCCTGGGGACCTTAGTCAACCCTTGGCTACCTTGCTCTACCTTCCACATCCCCCCTTTTCAACTCACTTCCTATACTATTAAAAAGGAGTTGCCTGCTTCAGGATCACCCTCATGTAGCCTGTTACCCGCCAAAAAAATCTCTACTTCGCATAGACCATACTAACTCCTCCCTCAGAATCCCCCCACAGAAATTCCACTACGTCCAACAGACACCTCTCTATTCAAAAGTGGCACAAAAAGCTCAGAAACAACCATGTCTGAGAGAAAGAACTTACTAAACTCCAAAAGGAATATAATTATCCCAGGTTTATCTTCACTGACGCCTGCAGGTCAGGCTGCGCATTTGTAACTGCTGACACATTCAGAACCACATAAATAGATAAGGAGGCTTGTATAACCACAACAGAAACGTATGCACCACTCATGGCAATCAATTTCTGTGAGGAAACTCCTAGTCCTAAGTCCCTCATTTTAACTGATTCCCTAGCCACCAACACATCACTAAAAAACAGTGATGCAGGAATGAAAAAGTCAACCAAATCCGTGACTTCGTCTGGAGGAGCAATCTGAGGAACTATAAAATAACGAAAGCGTAGGTTCCTGCACCCGCTGGCATACCTGGAAACACGGAGGTTGACCAGTTGGCAAGAAGAAAGGTCTCGCAACAACTGAACATCTCGACCACCCCAGTATGTACCAAACAGGATGCTAGCGCAGCACTCTATGGCTATTTTGAAAAGAAATGGTGCGCGAAGAGAACTGGAAGGAATGATGGAATATTCTTCAGTCAATTGGAAAGCTACAACGACATAATTCACCCCAAAAACATCTCAATATGGGAACAAGTTATACTATCAAGAAACCGCACCCAACACACTCAATTAACGCACAATTTTCTGTTTTCTAGCTCTCCACAACCAGAATGTCTGCGACTGTGTTAACAGTTAAACATAACCTATTTGAATGTTTTCAGTACGACTTATGTAGGAGAAAAACACTCGCAACCCACACAAGAAGTGCTTCCTGTACTTCTTCAATAGCGATCCACGCCCTGCTCGGGTTCCTCACCAAAATAGGCCTAGACAAGGATATCTGACATTACCACAAATAACCCAGCAACTATGGCAATTTGACACTCAAAATGTACTATATTTGTTTTATTTATTAATTGTATGTGTCGCCAAGAACAATATATGTTGATGCGACGTTAAATTTCACAATAAAAAAAATCACTACTACTTCAATTTATACAGAAGCTAACAACGTATTTATAACAGCTTTATGTGAATTAATCTGATTTACTAAACTGTTTCTGTTTGCAGTGCAAAAGTCAATCATCCTTTCGAATAATTTTGTATATTAATTAAGCATAGATGGTCATCGAACAGGGGGGGGGGGGTTCAGACAGAAGGAGAATCGCCAGGCTGACGACGTGTTGCTGCTCCAACAAAAATCCAGAACGTGTCACAAAATGATGACCGTCTGGCAGTCGTCCTGGTCGGTCAAGGCCTACGGATAAATGTAAATACCCCACAACATATCTGTAATTCTTGTTGCTTTCGCCACGTGACAGACAAACGCACTTCTTTGTATAGTTTTAACACTGACGTTTTATATTTTAAAATACTTTTGGTTCATCACAGGTCATAATTTTATATATAAATTATATTTTAGAAATTATTATAGATATGATTTAAAAATACAATAATATAATTGTAGGTGAAGGAGAAATTACAAAAACTTCGCTATTAATTCTTTGTATATATTAAATAATTTCCGACCGATTTTTATACACAGTTTTTATTTTTTTTAACGTTTCGGCGCATATTCGCGCCTTCTTCAGGTTTCATAATCTGTGTATTTCACAGATTATAAAACCTGAAGAAGGCGCGAATATGTCGTTTAAATAAAAAATAAAAACTGTCTGTAAAAGTCTGTGAAATACACAGATCATAAAACCTGAAGAAGGCGCGAATATGCACCGAAACGTCGTTTAAATAAAAAATAAAAACTGTCTGTAAAAATCGGTCGGAAATTATTTAATTTGTGATTTTATTAACAGACGTTAATAGATTTAATACTTTATCTATATTAATATTATTTTACGTCTGATTTAAATTATATAGAATAAAATGTTAATTATGAATAATTGCAGACGGCTTATTTAAAAAATTGTATTTAAAGCAATAGCGTTTCGGTACATAACATCTAAATACTGTGACTAGATTAAAAATTTATGAATTAAAATTAGTGAACCTTAAAATTCTAAACGTTCAGTCAGTCATTATAATATCGGGTTTCACTAATTTTATTTTGTAGCACCTCATGCAAGTACCAGCAAGTATGGAAACGTTTAATCCTAAAACAGAACTTTTTAAATAAACTGTCTTTTATCGGTAATAAACCCCATTTTATTCTATTTTAATTCGTGTGTGTAATAGGAGATCCAAGTTTTAGTAATTTTGTGGCAATCGGTTGATTGTATCATCCTGAATGACGCAATGGCATGTTGCCCAGACATGGTGTTATTCTGTAAAATAAAAGGTCACAGCTCATATCACTCCCACACACAACTAAAGAACGTTAACGGCAACGCCATGAACTTGCGAATCGCGCAACAGAAATATACGATATAGTGGAAACAACAACAAATATCAGTACATTCCAATGTCACAACCCAGTCTTGGTTTACGAGCTAATAAATCTCAAAGTAATATTCTTATGGGGAGAAATTGAAAAATAAACAGCAAGACGAGTATTCAATATTGTAAACCGCTCTAAAAGACAGAAAATATTTCATTTTCTCGTGATAATTTCCTGATTCAGTGAAAATATTTTTGATACTTAATTTATTGTCTTGAGCACTTTCTCACTTTGAAACGTTTCCAGAATATTTATATTCAGATTTTTTTAAGACGTACTTTATTCTTGGGTATAGAATAAACTGCGCTTACGAGAAAATGTCTTCATAATTTATGTTACTGGTTCCATACACTTGTTTTGTCTGTTTGTTCTTAATATTAGACTTTTCACTTAACATTTGGTTTGTACTAGTTCAGACTGAGAAGTGACATTGGAAGCCTCGCACTGACCACGCTCAACATAAATCCTTGGAGATAACTAGATGCCAAGAAGAAGACGATCGCTGTAAATGACACGCAAATCCAACTACTAACATTTCTCAACCAATTGAAACCTGGCATCGTGTTACTGACGCATACTAGTAGCAGAATTTAGATTCTGTGTCCTTCAACACTTATCGCTGAGGTTTTTTCCCGATAAGGAAACCCTTCAGGTGGAATTTTCGGGCCTCCGATCTTCATTCTGTTTCTTTCACAATCACTGCCAGTGATAGACCGTATTAAAGGATATTACGCCCTCTCCCTGTGCTCAACTTAAATTACTCTGAGTACGTGCAGAAAGAGCAGCAAAGTGAGTTGCCTTGCTGCTTGACTATGCGCGTCTTTCGAGGGGGCACAAATAATAATAAAAACAATAAACAAATAGGTCGACTAAGATTATAATTTTGCCTTATCTACTTTATCAGTTATGATAAGCTAATTTTGTTTTTGATAAATATTTCAATACGAATGAAATTCATACTCTTTGTCTACTTTATAAGCAGAAAAGAAGTTTGTTTACTTTGGATGTTAAATGCACAATGGCAGCGATGTTCGTTATTTTCTCGTAAATGAGTATTAAACGTTTAATATGGTTTGGGTCCTACTTACAATTACATGAGTAGATAGAATAAATAATAATATTTTACAATTTTAAAATTATATTTAACACTAGAAAAAAACAAATGAAATAAAACGCTCTCTCTATATTATATATATTGGAAAATGAATTTAAGTTATAAATTAAAATTGGAAGCCAATTGATTGTCTCCCAGGGGCTGGTGGGCTGAAATGCCTTGGTCTTTACGTTCTGAACAATGGTGGAAATTGCTACTGTAGCTCTGAGTATACGGCATTGAGGGATTTATGGTACGTTACCGACACCGAAACTCGTAGCTACGTCTGGCTGGAACCTTTGGAATCAGTGAAGATTGAATTGACAGCCTCTGGAATTCGGTAGGCTGTTACTGATGGCTGAACTTCTCAACAACTCTCCTATTGCTCTTTCTCCTCCACGACTCTCCACAGCTAACTCCCCACCCCTCCATCTCCACGACTACTCAGCAACTAGTCTCTCCTCAATCTTTCACTAACTACTAAAACTGTGATTTCCCCTTCTCAATTTAAATTTTGGCCAATAGGAAACACATTTTCTAGTTCGCGAATCCGGGGTTCACACGTCTGCCCGAAAAGTCGTAAAATAACGCGCACCATAGGTTACTGAACCTTCTGTTGGAACGTCTGAACGTGACAAAATATTGAGATCACGGACTATTCCATCAGACACATTTATGACATTGCTGGGCAGCGGCTTCTTAATCCCTCAAAGCGCTACAGCTCGGAAAAATTACGTTTAACATAGTTTTATTCAATTAAAATTAAAAATAACCTTTTTAATAAATTTAGAAGAAATGTGTTTCCTTCGTTTTGTGACATTCATTATTTTCTAGAATGTGTTCAATCTGAAGGTTAGTTATTAATTTTCTTCTGGGTGAATAATTTAAAGCACACATGTATTTTAATTAAAATGAGGTCCATACAAATATTTTATAAACAATAGTTAACAACATAACCCGTGCAAAATTTTAAATACATACATATGTATATATATATATATATCATACATAAAATATGTTTATCAAACGTTACATAATGTTTGCCTTATATATTTGGTAACGCAAAAATAATTTTTCCCATTCACGATCATTTCCCGAAATCGCGATCCACTATACACAGTCTTCGTAATGCTGTATAATTAAAACATTTTAATGTTCTTCTAGTCCACTAATGGCTATGTGAAATCTATTGCTCAATCGAATGTTTTCTGTTATATCACCAGCATGTTCTGGCCTATGCCAACTATACTTCCTAAATATTTAAATTTTGTTTATTTTAAAAAAATTGAATAAGATAATATTAACATTACAGTTTTAAACATGAACTCTGTTAATTATTTCGAGATCTAAAAATAGAATTTGAATTTTTACATACTCAAATATTAATTTTCCCTGTTCCATTTAAATGATTTATTTTACTGCAAGCTTTCCCTTTTCAGTGGCAGTCACTTCTCGCGAACTGCGAAAGTGAGGTCGGCACATTTTGTGCGTATGCAAGTCATCAGACAAGTTCAAGGCCACAACGCAGTTTTGTAGAGGATTCTACAAGTCTGAAAGAGAATTATATGTCAAATCCCAGAAATTCCTACTATTAGAGATTCTGTAGTTACTGTAGTAAGTTTTTTTTATCGTGTAGGTTTGTATCGTGGAAGTGTAAATTTTTTGAACATGATTGACAAATTACGAACGACGGGAAACAAACTCGATTGTTCTACCGTATAAGTTATCCGAGTTTACATCCATCCACTGGACAGTCATGAGATCCCCTAAAGTTTAACTAAATTACATTCTTCAATTAAGTAGATGTTCAGTGTAAATAGAAGGTGGAATGAGTCAATTCATGAACATGCTTCCATACGAATCTAAACCATTTAGACGACGAAACTGAATTAAACTAATAGTATGGAAAATCGAACTCGAGGCCAGCGCTTACATAACCGAGTTTCGTTTGGATGCAGTCTTCTTTTCTTATTTTTTTCTACCAGAATTATAAACGTGGGAAAAGTTTCAAAAATCTATTTACTATATATATATATATATATATATATATATGCAATGGATGAATTTATATATACATGTCCCTCACAACTTTTGAATAAAATTTAGTAGACTCAAACGTAATATTTAAAGAAAGTGCCAGTACTATGGATGAAAGTCACCCTTATGGGAAGGGAGTGGGAAACAGAAATGGAGTGACAAAAGAAAGTAATCGAAACAATACTAATGCCTCTCGCCTCCTTTTCGAAGTTGCTTAACTCATTGGTACCCTTCCGATAACAAAGAAGCCGAACTTTAGCTGAATAGAGAAAACAGAACTTTGTAGGACCTTATAGAAGTTTGTGCAGACGAATGAAGTTTTTAGAACATTCCAGATGGCTCTGGCACTTAAAGGAGCTCCGTAGAGCCTTCTAGAACGTCGTGGAAATGAGCAGTACTTTGTAGAATCTTCTAGAATGAAAAAATATTAACTAATTTAATTATGGTCGACATAATAGCTCAAGGAAATTTGCTTCTTCAGTCCCATCTTTACTAATTTCTGTGGCCTTAATGGAAAACCCATTCCACTCGTAAGTTGACATTGCCACACGGGAAAGTCCTAGCTGCAACAAAAACAAGGAAAATAGTCGAGTCCAGCCGCTCGTGTAAAAAATTAGTTTGGAACAAGATAGAGACCTTGATGCGTGAGGAAGGAACAATGTGAACAACACAGGTGAAACGTTCTCAAACAAACCACTGGCGATCGAGATTTCTGTCAACAATAATGATGTAATTGAAATAAGAGAGTACTTTGAATATCTAGGATTCAGTTTATTAAGACGTGGAAGAATGTCATAAAGTAAACAGGGCGTTATATTTAGCTAATAAATCATAATTCTTGCTGTTACTAAAATCGAAAGAAGTACATTGAAACACCAAAATGAATGTATATAAGCAATGATTAGGCCAATAACATGAATGTATGACGTCTGTCGCAGAGTTAATAAATGTAGTCTGCTTGACGATTTTCTAAACAAATTTGAACTAATCGCGAGAGAAAGCCATTATTGCTGCTTATATTGACGAAGACAACGTAATAAAAAATGAAATACCGCTTTACTTCGCGTTTGAGGTAATTAGTTTCCCGTAATACTTTCTAAGAGCTCACTCACTATATTCATTTGTACTACCATTAAATCACTTTGACTTAAGGCGGTATCTCAATTTTTTTCTATGAAACCTCGATCAAGCAAGACTTTTTAACGTGTGAGAAGGAGATGCTGGATAATGTAACTAGTAGGAAATTGAAAGGGTAACCAAATTTCATTGTTAGGATATCTCTTTTAATTTTAGTAGATATCTATTTCCAGTGAGACTTACATACTAGATCACTATCAACAAACCAAAGAGGTACCGAGGAGTGTATTTGCCATGTAACTTGCTCAGGAGAGGATTATTCAAAGAATTTGTTAAAACTTATCACTTGAAAATAAAAATATTAATTATAATGGAAATTTTGAGTATATTATTAATTAGGGAATTCATAAAAGTCTTTATAATCTGAAGCCTGTATTATGCTCGTAAAAACTTGTGAAATAAGTTACTTCCATGTTATAAAATCGATATTATTAAATTGTTTTCTAATAGGAAAATGGGATAAATAAATATTCAACCAAAGCAATAAATTATTCTTTTTTACTGTGACGCTACCGAATGACTTGCCTTGACCTCCGGAATGAACCTTCTCCATGACCTATCCAATGCAGCTCTCCTCCAGTTTCTCAGTCCCAGAAATTCTCTTATAATCCTCCTCCACTATGTCCAGTTATCTATTTGTCTTTCCGAAAACTCTTTTACCACTAATTTCATTATTTGTGTTGTGGTGTTCAATCCTAAGACTGATCTGATGCAATCCTCCACGCTAACCTATTCTGCACTAACTGTTCGAATATTGTCCATCCGTTGAACATGTCCATTGTTATTTCAACCTATTGATGAGACGCATGCCTCTTTGAACAGTTTATTCATTTCTTTGTTGGACCTGAATCTTCAAAATACATTATGATTTATTGGGTCTTGAGATCTTTCTTAGAAAATAATTGAGAACATTTTCTTCATTTTCATTCACAGTCCAGCTCATACATTCATGTTATTGGCCTAATCATTGCCTTATATACATTCATTTTGGTGTTTCAATGTACTTCTTTCGATTTTAGTAACAGCAAGAATTATGATTTATTAGCTAAATATAATTTAATAAACGTGAATCCTAGATATTCAAAGTACTCTCTTATTTCAATTACATCATTATCTGCAGTAATTATATCTCGTTATCATTGATGTTTTCTAGAATGTGCCATCACTTTTGTTTTATTTTAGCTTATTCACAGTCCTTGCTGTTTAAGCACATCTTATAATTTTCGTTTTGCAACTATGTTTATTATTGATTACTGTAATTTCGTTTCCAAAAATATGTTTTTTGTCCAGTAGTGTTTTTGTTACAATTTGTATAATACGAATAAAATGTGAGAATTACTCAACCTGAGTCCAATTCAGTCATTAATAATTCTGTAAATTAGAAAATTTACGGTTAGAAGTTATATAAGAAATTAGAACATATGACTCTGCTATATTTAATTAAATTTTTTCTGAATTATTAATGCTGTTTTAACATAATACTTTATTTTACGATGAATTATATACAAATATTTAATTATATATTACAACCTCTTTTATTAACACAAAATGGACTACAGTCTGTAGAAAAAAGTAAATAGATATAATTTCCAAACCACGAACAAAATACGTAAACTGAAAGTAATGGCTGATCAATTCTGCATAAAGTGTAAATGATTAAAATTTATAATATGAACACTTATAATTGTAAAAGTATAAATTAGATTAGTTTTAGATACTTTTCAGTTAAAGCGTACAGACTTGGGTTGTATATGTAAAAAATTATTCCCACAAGAGAGTCTGACGGAAATATTTTTAACGAAGAGTACGTAAATTACTATACAAAGGTTTGAAATAACATTCAAATGACATTGAAAATTTAACCTGATTACTGAGAACGAATTGGAAAATTGTGATCGCCAAACAATACCTTAAGTTTCAACTTAAAACAAGCAGAGAAAAAAATCAATATAGAAGACTTCATAAATTTGGTACCACTGAAAAGAAGTAATTCTACTTTTTAAAAAAAGGAATATTAAATAAATTCATAATAACGAGATAGCGTAAATTATGACGTTGGAGCGAACACCAAATAACGCATTATTTTGGTTGAAGGATAACTATGTAATTATTATAAGAAATTTTTAATAAGTTTTCGTCGAGATAAGCTCATTTCAGTTCTTTACAAGAATGCTAACCACTTTAAATCTCCAGACATCTGTTCTGAATTTTCTGTGAATTTTGATCCGGCATACAAGTAGTTGACGTTTTAGTGAAAATTATTTATTTACGATGAAGATAAATGCCTAAAGTTACCAGTAGAGAGTGATTGACAATAGTAATTTAAATATCTCATCAATTCGGAGTCGTCTAAAAGAAATTACTAGGAATTTTGGTCAAATTGTTGGAAATATCACGAAATAATAGAACAGTTGGTTTTTTAATTGCCATGGTTCGCAGGAACATTTTTATTTCTCAATGTTTGCTTTTATGCGAATCTGATAGAACGTGAATAAGTTTTCATTAAATTGGGTTGGTGTTGGATGATAATGTCTTCGTCGGTTAGGACCTGTTGTTCCTTGAGCAAGTTGAACGTGTGAAAGTTGATAAAGTGTCAGTTGAAAAATAAAGACTTGATTAGACGCCTTCAAAGACTTTCATGGAACAAAGGGACCACGAAGCAGCAGTTTAGGCCAAGTCGTCATGGGACGAAGTCCGCGTGAGGTCGCCAACTTGTCTGGCGGTGAACGATGTAGTCTTTTGGCTTCGTTCCATACTCGCGTTAATGGTTCAAGAAGCACAGGAAACGTCACTTATAAGTCAGGTCGATGAGATCATCAGGGGAGAAGTGTAAGAAAATATTCATTCCCGTCAGATAATGATAATTACTTAAGAAAGCAAAAAATGGAAAAGTTTGAGAAACCAATCTGAATATATGTTGAAAAAACTACAGACTTTACGTTCAAAATACAAGTTAAAAATGAAAGTAATGTCATTATACTTCAAATCCAAGCCAGAGATATCACAGTTTCGTCGCTATCGGAAAATTTAGCATTTTTTTGTGGGTTATGATTCAAGGATCAATACATAAAAATTCCTAGTGTCCATGTATATGAGTAGTAAGAGGATCCCGTTACAAACCATCGCACTAAGATAGTATGCTTCGTTCTTAATATAGTTTAAAAAGCACAGGGAAAAGTGTTGCTAATTCCAAAGAACAACACAGGACAGGGGAATTTGCGTGAGCTCAGTTCTAATATTATGATATGGCGTCACCAAACGTCCATAAGTTGGAAATAAATGATTAAACAGCACAGTTAGTCTGAAATAAAATTAAATTTAATAAAACAATTAGTCAATAGAAAGTTCTCTTTCTAACCTTATGTGTTAAAATAGATTACTGAATAAATTCATGTCCTCCACGCAAAAACATTGTCTACAGAGTGTGTTCGTGTTCCGCTGAAGTATCGTCTTCTCCGTAACCTTGGCTCTCTCTATAGAATTACATATTGTTATACAGGGAGTAAGAGAAGTACGTACACAAACTATTTGTACTTTTTGTTGGAGGTGCTTAGTTACTGCGTAATTTGAGAAAATAGAACTGAGAAATAGAATTAGAAAAACCTACCGGACACAATTCTGCCAATGATTTCTCCAGCAACTGGCGAACGACTCCGAATTCTTTAGCTTACTTTTGTTTTCTGAGGAGGCCAGAACTTCTGTCTATTCAATAATTAACCAAAACTTCTGGGATGATGCAAAACCGCGTCACACGCACAACTTCCTAGAGGCATTTTCTGTTAACGTGTGATCTGGTATTCATGGAGATGTTTCAGAATCTTGCCACTGACGTTTTCGTCTCATGGCCGTGGTGGGGCGGGAGGAGCGCATTTCGAATTCTGTTTCTCAGCATCCTTTTCTCAAATTATGCCGTACCAAAGCGTCTCTGGCCGAAAATGCCAAGATGGAAGAGTGTTTGTATAGGCCCCGATATGCCCCTCTAAGTTGATGCACTTACTTCTGTTACACATTGTATTTACGGCACCGACCGTCATATGAATTACTGTAAAATGTGTCGTTATTTATATATAAATTAAAAATTGTAACTTAGAACCCATATATAATTTATTGTAATATTATGTTTGTAGTACGCCTGAGAAAGTCTCAAAATGGAGACGAAACGTAGCTTTGAATAAATAGTGATAAATTTATATGCTGATTTTTTGGCCTTTTTTATCTACACATAAAGGCTACTCGCTCTTTACTGCAAAAACGATTTTGACATTAAATAAATGCTATTGTGTCCAGTTCGTCACATGCTGACGGGTTGTATTGTTGTTGCACAAAATGATGCGGTTATGCTGAATATCTGCGGATGCCAGATACAAGATGGCTCGCGTCCTGTCATAAGCCCGACAAAAGCCAACCCGAATTCACACGAGTCGCGTGAAAAACAAAGTGTTTCTCGTAATGAGACGTATTATCGTTCATGAGCTAGTCGAGGAATTTTGATCATCAGCGTGTAATAGGACTTCTTGATAAAACTCTTAAAATAATTAATTGAATGATTGTAAAAATGTAATAGCATAATTATTGTCATGAATTTGATTATATGAATAAGACAGACTCGGATTTTTTTTGAGTTTGGACCACTTGCCAGTTTTGTATGGAAAATTAAGTGAGTCTTTACGCAGTATTAAATTGTTTATAATGTTCAACGGCCATGATAATTTAGTTGAAGCTTCAGTTTCAGTTTAAATTCATTAATTATATTTTCATTTTTTTGCACGGTTAAATTTTGAGACGGATATTTTTCTTATTATTTCACTATTTGCTCCGCGGGTTTTGTATTGGTTGAGCTTCTTTTGCATTGAGATGACGATAAGGTTTCTGACTAATCGTTCATAAACTCTTTTTTCCAGTAGTCAAATTTCTTTAAAAACTTTTTATGTACTAAACTTAAGAAAAGCGAAGAGTTAATAAATTTATATTGACAGTTTTTAAACCGATATTGCCTGAATCGGAGGAACCGTGCTGTTAGGCATTTTTTTATAAAGTAAAATTGGTTGATTTCATAGGTTTATAGATTATATTGAATTCAAGAGAAGCTGAATAAACAGTATTTTTATCATTTATGTTCTCGTTAGTTATCAGAAACACTAGAAGCAGGACAAAGAAATCAAAGTTGACGCAGATAGTTGCTCAGTTGACAGAGATGACTCAAGTCCCTGGGAGGTCATGCTGCTGTCAGCCTTTTGTTCACTTTCTTAGAAGGCACAAATTCTTGAATTGTTTGCCGTAAAACTTACGTTTTTGTCTCGCCGTGAGCCTTGCGCGTACAGATAAAAAAATTTAATCCGTTTCCCCCCCGTCGTTGTTATTGAGTCAATACACATGCTAATCAATCTAGTGGTAATCTTTTCATCGCTATATAACCATTGCAGCCCACATCCACCCTGATTTTACAACGATATTCTAGACTTATTTTTACTCCTTTATTTTTACCTCAGACACTTCCCTCTAATCTATGCGAAGATAATACTCGCGGAAAAGTTGTGTTGTGTCAAAAATTGATAGGTTAATAAATCGAGAACTATTTATTATATGATTACCACCGAAGACTTACGTCTATTAAAGTGAAGGTCTTTTTCGACATTTAGTCTAAATATTTATCTTCTTAGATGGAGTGAAAAGAAGTGACCGGAAAAGATCACGTGTATACGAAAGGAGTATTACATGTCAGCGAATTCATTTTGTCTATTAGTGTGAGAGAAAATCATTTAATTAAAGATATTTTAGTTGCCACTTAAGAATTTTTTTAATGAATTTTGGTCAGTAATGCAATATTTCTGTATGTAATTATAGTTATCTGACATATTTTAAATTTGTAATAACTAAAATAATTTACTCATAATTCATTCTTGTAAAATCAACAGCTATTTTCGGAATAAAATTATTTATAACAAAAATACTCCAATGTACATCTGAAAACACGTAAATTAAGAATGAAACTTTGTTAAATTATATTTGTTTAAATTGCCAATTAATTTATTGACACTTAAATTTCTGTATACAGCTAACGACATATTTCATTGAGAAACATTGATGGGTTAAGGGTAATCGTTGATAGCGACGCAGATATCACAAATAAATATATCCAATGTGGCTATTTGGTATCTTTGAAAAAATCCTCTCCCGCCTAAAATAATAGAAAATAATTTTTTATGAAATTTTTTTTAGAACAGCTAGATATTAATTTATTTACTTGTCATTTTACATTACGGGAAGTGTGAAGTATTTCTTTGTGTGGGGGAAGGTCTCTTATTTTGACACCGATCGACCTAAATGAGTTGGCAACAGTGTGTTTGAGTCGCTCTGTTTGCCTGCTATCTTTGTAACAACTTGTAGCCTTTGTTTGAAGCTACTTGTTTACTGATTTGACAATAAGTCATTGTTTCGTTATTTAACGAACTCCGCGGAGTTCTTTGAAGTAGGCAGGGGAAATAATTGTTTTCCCATGCTAGAGAAGTAACCTAAATAGAAGAGGCTTGATTAACTTCCGCCTTTACGCACAATAATGGGGGTCATGTTCTTATTTTACATTTTAATTCCTGCCATTTAAATCTGTTCTTTAAATTTTCTTTTAATCGAATATTATTATTATATTAGTTTCAAAAATTGTATTGTAAAGAATTTAGCAATTTTCTCAATCTTCGAAATACCGTTCCTTAAATATATTTTTTAAATAACCTATTATTGTTCCAAATAAACTACAACAAGTTCATAAACAGGAATCTTATTAATATGTCAACAACGTTTAAACTGTAGACTGAAGCTGCCGCCTCTGTGTTAGCTCTTTAAGTTCAGCCTATGCCATAGCAACCTTAGAGTGTAAAGAAAAATAATGGGTGACCGTGGTGTTGGAAGTAGTTAAGGAAAAGAGAGGAAAAGGGTGAGAAATGCAGACTGGTTTGATGAAAAGGAGAATTTTTTTATGGTAACAGGCTACATGAAACAGGCAACTCCCTTTTTAATAATATGCGAAGGAAATTGAAAAGGGAAGATGTGGAAAGTAGAGCAAAGTAGCCAAGGGTTGACTAGGGCCCTCGGGCTATAGTTTAAGGATCCTACCCGGTGTTTCACCTAAAGAGATGCAGGGAAAACTTATAAACCCTGCATCAGGTGGGTCGGGCTATTGGTTACTATTCTCACGCCCTTCCGAATGACGGGAGACGAGTCTGCTGTGGGGTCTCTGCATTCCCTTCTCCTTGTCTCCACCAGTTTTAGGAAGCAGGTGGCCGACTCATCTAATGCGATCAGAGAACAACTCTCACCATATGTCCAGAGTCTTCGACCTCAGTGCATACACATCTTAAAATAAGTGAAGGTGTCTCGGCATGTGAGAACTTTGGAAAAACCTGAGAGAGTACGAGGCATTCCCGATGGAGTCAGGTGAGCCCCACAGTCAATCTGGAGACAGGAATTTTTTTTTTGGTTAACAGGCTACACGAGAGTGATCCTGACGCAGACAACTGCCCTAGAGAAAGGATTATACAAAGGGAAACCAGAACAAACAATGAGAAATGTAAAGAATTGAGAAGGGAAGGTAATAATATAACCTAAAAGAAAAAGAGAGAATATATCAAAAAACAAATGAAAAAAGGAGAAATACTGAGTAAACAGAATTAAAATAGAATATTTTAACAGGCAATAGATAGGATTGAAAGAGGATTACAACCTAGGGTTAACGGATGGAGAAGTAGAAATGAAGATTTTATAGAAGAACAACGAAATGTAGTAAGCAGACGGGAAGAATATTACAGGGAGCTACTAAATGATATGAATATGTTAAATGAAGAATTGCTATAGGAGAGGAATGAGAATGGATCAGAGGATGTAAACATATCTGAGATTCAAACATTAAGAGAAATAACAGAGATTGTAGGGAGATTGAAGAAAAATAAGTCACCAGGGGAGGATAACAATTGCGGAAATGTTCAAGTATGGCGGAGAGCCAATAAAGCAAGCGCTACATAAAATAATAACAATGATATGGGAAAAGGGGGAAATGCCCTATCTTTAAAAAAGGGAACAAATTCTTCTTCTTCGATGGCTTTACAGCCCATTGAGGGCCTGGACCTGCCGGGTCGACGGCGGACTGTCATAATGCATGACACATAGAGTGACACGTGGTCAGTGTATCGATTCTCCCACAGTCTTAATCCCAGTCTCCGTGATCATGACGACACAAACATTGAAGCCCATACCAGGATTCGAACCTGGGACCCTGGGTCGTGAAACAGCCACACTAACCACTAGACCACAGGAGGTTGGCAGGGAACAAATTAGAATGCAGCAATTATAGAGGCATAACCCTGTTGAAGGTAGCGTATAAAATACTATCAACAGTAATTAATGAAAGGCTAAAAAAGATAACAGACAATAATGAACGAATATCAGTGTGGATTCCGGCCGAATATGGGAACTAATGTTCAGTTGTTCACTATATGTATGCATGTATTTCCAAATTGCAATTAGGCATAGCCTGGTGGCAATTACATTAAATATATAGCCTTAAGATCTAAGTGGGGGAGGACTATAAAGTTGATTACAGTAACTTATTTACATTATGTCGAAAGCTGGACATCAGGTGAGAATTTGTCCCAAACACTGCTGCAGGCAGCCTGTTCCAGTTATTAATGGTTCTGTTCAGGAAAGAATATTTACCAATATCTGTTCTCTGTAGCCTAGTATTAATTTTATAAAGGTGGACTGATCTATTTAAATAATTCGGATCCCTTAACCTAACATTAATGTCCTCCCATGCTTTGTGTAATGGAAACAGAAGAACCTAGCTTTCTGTCACCTTGTTTCTAAGCTTTCCCACCCTACAGCAATAACTTTTTCACAGCCGTGTTCAGGCCTCCATCTAACAAATTTTGCTGCTTTCTTTTGCACTCTTTCTAGGGCTTCGATCTGACATCATCTGTAAGGATCCCAACAGATGGCTCCATATTCCATTTGAGGTCGAACTAACGTTTTGTATGCCAGTCCTTTTGCATTTACACTACTCTTTTTCAAAATCCCAGAAATAAAGTGTAACGATTTCCACGCTTTTCGTGTGACTTGATTTACTTGTGAGTCCCACCGAAGGCTGCTGTCTAATTGAATTCCAAAATATTTACAACTTACGTCTTGATGTATTCTGTCTCCATCTATGGCATACGCTACTTGTATTTCCGTCCTCCGTCTGCTAAAAACAATTGATTTACTTTTATTGCTGTTAATTTTCATTTTGTTTACTTTTGCCCAAATGACAAACTTACCCAAATCTTTTGTAGGGGTGCATCGAATCTGGTTCTGAATTTATTTTTCTATAAATTATACAATCGTTCGCGAACAGTCTGATGTTCGAATTAATTTCTTCTGATAAATCATTGATGTATATAAGAAAAAGTAGAGGATCAATCACAGAGCCCTGAGGAACCCCCAAACTTTTTTTTCCAAAGTCCGATAGATATTGACCCACTTCTACCATTTGTCTTCGACCAGTAAGAAATTCGTGAACTCAGTTCACGACTCTCTTATCCATACTAGTTTTAACTAATTCCGCCAACAATAGATTATTTGGAACAATGTCAAATGCCTTAGCGAAGTGTATGACGATTGCATCGACTCTCCCCCCCCCTTGTCTTCATCAGCCAAGTCTTGAATTAAGGAAGCTAGCTGACTTTCACACGAAAACCCTTTTCTGAAACCATGCTGGTGTTTGAAAAACCATTGACTAATTTCTAATTCTTCACGAATATGATCCGCAATGAGTTGTTCTAATATTTTACAAACTACAGAAGTGAGACTTACAGATCTGTAGTATTTTACGTTTGTTTTATTTTTCCTCCTTTAAATATAGGAACGACTATAATACAAATACTGGAAAAAACATTATGAATTTGAACTAGATATACATATACTGTGTATAGATTTTCAACGAACGTTTGACAGTATTAATATGAGGGAATTATATAAAGTCATGCATATAATGGGAATCCCACAGAAGTTAGTCTGTTTGATAATAATGACTATGACAAACACTAAGGCTAAAGTTAAAAATTATTAATAGACTTAGTGATTGCTTTCACTTTAATACAGGGGTGAAACAGGGAGATGTCTACCACACTATTTATATTGGCTCTACAGCATGCATTAAAGGACTTGGACAAACGAGGCACTGTTTCCTCATATGTGCATATACGGATGACATCGCCATCGTAGCTGGATCTAAAGAAAAAATAATAGAAATTTTTGAAGAATTAGAGGAAAATGCAGAAATAATTGGGCTTAAAGTTAATATAAGGAAAATAAAATATATGGTTAATCGGCTTGAAAAGCAAAACAAACATTACAGAATCTGCAAATTAGAGAGAGGAAATTTGAGGAATTAAAGAAATTTAGATACCCGGGGAACATCATAGACAATGAGTCTAAAATGAGTATCACAATAAAAGACCGAATCCAAGCAGGAAATAAAACTTATTTTGCAATCTTAAAACTGTTAAAAAGGAAAACATTACTCAGGAAAGATAAAATACTGATATATAAAACGTGAAGAAGACCAGTGGTAAGATATAGAGCAGAATCTTGGACATTGAAAAATAAAACCAAGGAGTTTTGAACGGAAGATAATTAGAAGAATATGTGGACCCGTCATGGAACGTGAAGAATGGAGAATCCGATATAATGAAGAGATTAACCAAATTATAAAGGGAAAAGATATAATACGATGCAACGGATGGCCATCTAAATCGTATGGATACAAAAAGGACAACGTCAAAAGTATTCCATGCCAGACTACATTCGACAAGGAAGAAATGAAGACTAAGAACGAGATGAATGGAGGATGTGATAAAGGATTTAAAGATTATGTAAGTGAGAGAATGGAGAGAAAAGATCAAGGAGGCGTATTGTGAAGGGTCTAGGACGATCCGGAGCCGCCAGTTCGGCGCAAGAACTATTCGGAACAGGACAGTTCGGCGCGAGGTTGGGCTCTGTCAACTTACGTGACGATAAACGACAATATCGTGGACACTTGTTTCTCTTCAATATGGTCCTTAATGAGGAAAATAATTTTACAGTCAAAACGTCTTAAACTTTTTTTGACCATTTAAATATATATAATTTTTTACCCCATGTATTAATTATACCAAGTTTTAAAAATAGATGGGATAACTACTTTTCTAAATTGACAAAAAATCATATCTTAATAAATGTAATTATAAATTGCACTTATTTTTCGTTCAATAACATTTACTATCACGAAATCAGCGCGAATTTTTCTTTGTCCTTTCTTGGCGCAAATTATGAGAGATTTGGAAGCCTTATGCATTACATCTTTACATTTAAAACCACTAAGATATTTCAAGTATGTTACCTCTTTTTGTATTATCTTCAGATTCCACATAAACCATTTGCATAATACTTTTAATAATTACAACCGTGAAAGGAACTTTACAATCGAAATGAAAAAGATCAGTGTCAACTTTCTTGATGTTTTGGCTATTGTTCCTATCATAAGATAATTAGCAATTACTATCAAAAGATGTACTTACTTGGGATTTAATACATAATAACTTTGTGCTGACGACTTGGCTGGACTTGTATCTATGTTTCTGTTATTTCTGCCTCTTCGCTTGTGCGACATGCATTTTAATTCCGTGATACCGTGATTAAATTTTCATTTTATAAGAAAATTGTATTATACACAATATATTGTAAATATTATTTTGTATTTTTAGTTTTATTCATTTTAGATAAGGTTCCAAATTTAGGAACGAAACGTCTCGTACGAACTGCTGTTATTAAACATTATCTTAAATTAATCTTACTTATAGCGTGGTTTACTATTAATGTTTTACAAACTCTCGGGTATTGCAACTGATTAAGTGTTTAGGAATATATTTAAAATTTTTGATAACCATTAAATTTATATCTAGTAATGTTAATCAATTTTCCTTAGTCTATTTTATTTTCTTACTTTAAAAGTATTAAGGAATACATTTAATAAATTAGATATATATTAATTTATGTATCTAGTAATGTTGATTGAGTTTCGCGTCGAACTGGCTCGCGCCGAAACGGCCGCGCTGAATTGTCCCATCCCGTATTGTGAGGAGGCCACGGCTCACACAGGGCTGTAGTGCCATGCAGGAAGGAAGGAAGCTTGTTGAAAACCGAACGGAGCATGAGGAGATATTTCTCTAGTGACAGCTTATTGTGGTCACTATGTCGAGCCTACGGCCTTGCTTACAACGTTCTTTCTCTGTAATCAGCCCTTCCTGTGTGCGGAGGAGTCTTCCTCCCCTCGTACGATGCCGACGCTCGTCTCCATATAGACTTTGTATGATAAGTGACGCTAGGTGCACTGACCGCTCTAATCTTCGCAACAAAGGAGCAATAGGTCAACCAAGTGCAAGTGTTGGTCCTTCACGATATTTCAAATTTTTCATTATGAAACTCTATCATTGTTGTCACTATTATCAAATTAACTGCAATCCGGCTCAGAGATACTCATAATACTTCATCCAGCGCTATGACTTGTTAATGATTGTCTGCATTTCGTGTTCTGCAGCGACGTATGTTCCTATACAACTTAATTTTACAAAGAAGTTCCTTGATTTAGTAACTGAGTATAATTATAAAAATGAAGGTGCGAAAATTAACGAAAACAAACTTCGCAATGATGTTTTCTAACAATGTCCTCTGCTATATGCAAAACAAAATTGTTGTGCACTCACCTTTTTGAAATCTCTTCAAATCAAGAATAGTTAATCATTCATTCGACATAATGTTAATGTCTGCCTCCCCCTGTCACATTAAATCTCTACTAAATCTTGTATAATAATTACACTGGAAAACAGAGTTTTTTATGTTTCCTTTACTTCGTGGATCAAAGCTTACTTGGGTAATAAGTTTTATTTGCTCTAGTTTCTGTGATATATGGGCGGGTCGGTGATGAAATATGTGTGAGGTATTAACGATTTTGTTTTTAATTTGAAAGGCAAGTGTATACCATTATGTATTAAATATAACATCGTTCAAATGTCCGCCGCGGTTTCTGACGATGGCACGGATCCGAGTTGTCCAATTTTCAAATTCTCTGCCGCATATATCCGGCTGAATTATAGCGATGGCCTGGGTTATATTGACTGCAACTTCAGGAAATCCGGCAAGAAAAAGTCTAGCACGGTCAAATCGTACGATTTTGGTGGAGACGAGGATAAACTGGAAAGTGTCCTAAACAAGGAAGAACAGCAGCGGCGGCTTTGATTTGGATCGAACACGACCCCAATTAGGAGGAAATTGCAACGAGGAAGACGTTGGAAGGTCCATTATGTGGACAAGCTAATTACCTCTGTAACTTTTTTCTGATTTCCCATACCGCCGGGTCAGAGTAGATTTTGTTTGAAATATTTTGCACTCATATCATATGAACCTGAGTTTAGAGATTCGAGAATTGTTAGTTTTAATGCAAATATATATATGTAGTGTTTAAATAAGAAAGATTTGCTAGCTTAAAGTTTAAAAATGAGAAAATTGTGATATTAATGTAAATTTGTTTATGATAAAGTAAATTGTTTTTTATTATAAAAGTTCATTCTTATAATATTAAACTAAAATAATATCCCTCCTATTCAATTTCATAGTGTTTCGGGAAAAAAATGATATGTCACTACATCTTCAAAGAAATAGTTCATCGGTCATTTCTATGGTGATTTTTAGAATTCTGTTTTCTTCTTTCCTTGGGTCTGTAGCCCATTGAGGGCTTTTGCCTACTGCGGACTGTCATCTTACATGGGACATTTCAAATTTGGAGTGATACGTGCTCAGCGTATCAATTCTCCAGCAGTCTTAATCCCAGTCTCCGTGACCATGACGAACACAAATGTTCAAGCCCAAGTCAGGATTCGGACCAGGGACCTCTGTGTTGTGAGGTAGCGATGGTAACAACTAGACCACAGGAGTTTTGAATTCAGCAGGTGGAAACTTAAGAATAAGCTATTTTTGGACCATAAATATTTTCATTATGCACAGTGTTATTTGAGTCTCCCTGAAATTATACTTTGTATGTAAGGCCCTTTTGGCCGACAGTCTATGATCTCAGATTGCACCTGTCTGTGACGAAGGCAATCAAGTGAATAACGCTGTTGACTATGTGGAATAGTGTGTAAGGTAATTATTGTTACTAATATGTTTGGAAAAATACGATGTTAAATATCGGTACTTATTTTAAAATAATCCTCGTACTTGATCCCCGCATGAATATCGAAATATATACTTACCGACTGGATGCACTGAAACAATCCTAAATTATTTTTAAATATTTCTTCATAGCGTTTATCGGGTTTCGAAACAAGACAGATCAAGTTACGCTATATTGGAAAATAGTTGATGATCTCACATGTTAGTCACCTTCAAGGTTGAAAGATTACTATTTATTTACCTACACTTCTGATTTCTATTTTATTTTCTAATCTTATCAACCCAAGACCAGGGTTTTTAAAATGACGACTACGTTTAAGGAAAAATGAATGGGAACAATTGGACTTTTCTTTCCGATTATCTATTGAAAAATCTCATTTCGTTGATAACGATCATCGGCATTTCGGATTATATGACTCCATTTTTTATATATGTGGAAAAGAAAGAAGCATATGCAGTATTTAGGTATATTAACTATGTATCTCACTCTTTTTGAATTAGAGTTGAGATTGAAACGGCCCTAAGATATGAAATATTTAACAAAATAATAAATTATTAAAGCAATAATTTTATGATAATATAATATCTAGCAAATATATTAAACTCATTGGTGGAGGAAACGTCATGAGTTTTGTTACTATTCTATTGTCCCTTTTTTGGCCATACAATTATTGTAATATATAATTTGTATTACAAATTAAACTGACATACTAATTTATTCAGAAATATTATTCGTTGAATTAGTTCATTTCCCTAGAACTCTAAACTACATTATTTTTGAACTCATTATTAAATTTTACCTAGATTCAACAGGTATATCATGTTCATGATATTAAAATTTTTAAATATAGAGAAGTGGTATAAGTGAAAAAACTGAAAAAAATTCAATTAAAAGGTTTTGTGTTCTATACGCTCATCGAGATCCCGTAAATTGAATGCAGATGCCTACATTCTTGATCTATAATACTATATATTTTTAAATTATAAACATTTCACATAGTAATTAATCTATAATTGGCAGAGTGCTAACTCCTTGATTAATAAAAAACGTCTTTGTATCGTTGATACGATGTATACGTAAATAAGTTTTATTTTTCGCGTCAGATATGCGCTTTTGGGGGGTTTCGGCCTCTATCAAGGTCCGTACTCAACTTGAAGAAACGAGTAAGGGCTTATTCTCTTGGTCTCACTCAGACCTATCAGTAGATATCTTTATTTCCAAGGTGGACCAACCCCTTCATCCCTGAGCTACAACACAATACAAACCTCAATTTTGGAACCCCTTCAACTTCAGACCGCTGTAGTTCGCAAACGGAGGATTTTAGAAAAATTCTGAGAACACTGTGTCGATTGGAAATTCTATTCTTTACAATTTTAGTAATATTAACTTTTCTTTTCAAACCAATGGAAATGGGTCCAAGTGTCACCCTTTCTGAATAAAACTACCATTTTGACGATATCCGCCACTTTTACAACCTAGGATTGAAAATAGGTTGTATTTAACGACAGAAATAGATTTAGACTGTTAGAAAACATTAAAACGAATGTACACACGTCCTACTAGCTAAAAGTGATCCTCTGGAATAGAACTATGAATGAAGTGTACCCTCAATTACTGTAATTATCTTATCTTCAATTACATTCCTGCTTTATTATTTATGTGAACCCGAGCAACGCCGGGTACTTCAGCTAGTTTATCTCTATAACAGGACAAAATATTTCTAAAAGATAACAGATATTAATTTGCTAAGAATGTAATTTTACATAAAAACCATTTTTCATGTTTAAGGATTTAGTTGGTCCTATTAATTCGGAAAACCGCCGTTCTACTGTATTTCTGTGAAATGTATGCATTCAAAATGGTGATACTATAATTTCGAAACGCGAACAGTCTTTTAATTATATTGCTACATAGTAATGTTTGAGCTACGTATTTTCCGTGCCTTTTGTAAATTGGTCTGTGGGACGATTGGAGAATGACGAGTTTCGACCTGATGAACTCGTACATGTGCGGTCCGTTGTGTAAACTTGAGGTAAAGCCGTTGACCGGAGGTCATCGTACCGTAAACTACGCAACTTTCTCTCTTTGCTCAGGGCCACTTTGTTTCACCTTGTGTGAAGGACAAAACATCTTCCAGGTTTCTCCGTGGGAATAATAACAAATGATACGGAGGATTGGACTGATCAGAATTCACCGTATTTAGAAAAATGGTAAACTTCAATGTTTTTAAATTACATTCTTGTAGGGAGATTGATTTAAAAAACATATACAATACGTAAATACGCTCAGAAAATAATAGTTAATATGTTTTAAAAATTAAGCTATATTTATCGATAGTCCTATGCCAGTCAAACTTGTTTCACTCCACCTTTACGAATTAAAAAGTTTACATATAATTACTTTGTTAGTTTCTCATTTTTACCAAATAATTAGAAGATTATGAATAAGTACGATACTAACTTTGTTAACAATCACCCAAATAAGGTCAATGTTAAACTGAAAATCTGAACAAACTATAAAAATTAAGTTGTTTAGCTGTTCTGTATTTAATTGTGGTTATTAATATTTGCTTTTTAGGTTATGATTAAAAGCTGGAAGAGAAATACGGAAAAGCGCGTCCAAATGTCCTGAAGTCATATAAAATTTCCTTTCCAGATTTTCGCATTTCGATGGAAAATAAATTTTAAAATGCCCGGTCTAGCTAACGTCATGTGGTTATTTCGACATAGAGTTATATGACGCCATCACACCACGGATTATATCAAGTGATTCCCTCAAATATATTTTCATAAAAGTATGAATAAGCGTTCGTTGAGATTCAAAGAGCATCAAAATAATCACCAGACAGATTGGTAATGGGAGGAATCGGAGCGTCACTGCTTCTCCAACTTCTCTCGGACCAACTCCGTCGGAGCTCCATAAGCGGCAATGCAAAGTCAGCGCAATTTGAATCCTCTAAAATCTTCTTGATGCAAAAAAGAGAAGCTACAGTGGATTATTTATGGAAACAATAATTATTCTCAAATATGGAATGTAAAAATATAAATTTATACGAAAGATTAACAAAAGTGGCTATGTTTTAAAATCAATATTGCCACTAGATACGAAGATTAAATCAACAAATTGCTCAAAGACAAGTTGAAAATAAATAATTACATTCGCAAATTTTGGAGGAGTTTATACACGGTTTTTCTTACAACTAAATTCTGAAAATAAGATATTTCCTATATCCTTGGACAGAATGAAATGTCAAAATCAAACAGTATCTCATAAAATGTTGTAAATATTTTCAATTTAAATTAACTATAAAACATTTTAATACGTTAATTAAACATGTTGAAAGAAAAATATTTATAAACACTCAAATTATAAAATTTTTGGAGCTGTACGTTTGAAATTTTTGCCATTCTCAAAATTTGCGTAATTAACTTATTTAGTCAGAATTACTATAAAAGAAAATAAAACCTCAATGTTAACTATAAACAACCAAATAATATTAATTTAATTTGCGTGTTTAAAATGTGTTTCTTACTAAATTTTTTAAGTAATATATTAAAATAGTTTTATAAGAATTGAAAATAATGACATTGAAATAATTTAATGTGATAGTGATTCCTTTTTAATATTTAATTCGGTTTAAGGATATAGGAAATCTTTTTCAGGATTGTGATACACGGAAATCCAGTGTATGTTTTTCTCCACTAAAAAATAAAAAAATATTTATCTGTAACATTTCCTTCAGAAATTTGTTGATATAAACTTCATATTAAACTGGTAACATTAATTTTATAGCTTAGCCACTTTTGTTAATATTCTATATAAATTTATATTTGTACATTATAAATTTGAAGATACATTCTGTGTCCATAAACAATCGAGTTTAGTTTCTCTTTTCTTTGCTTTAAGACTGATTTTTCCCAGCTGAATTTTTTTTCTCTTATGAATGCGAAAACATTATGAGTTTAGACACTGTCGCGAATGATGTAATCAATCAAAAGAGAAACGTTTTCAACTACTGTTAGAAATTGTTAGCTGTTATGTCCTTTCTTCACAAAAATCGCTATTCGTAGAACAGAAAATATTAATAAAAAACACTTGAAATGAATCTACAACTAAAATATAGGTTTCAATGTTTGCGTTCGTAGACAAAAAATTAAGTAATCCGAATACATGTTATTATTGTGTTATTATGAGTATATTATATTATTTGTATATTAATGTAGTGTACAAAGAAATGAAACATTGAGTCTTGATGGAAAAGAGTGAATGACAATTTTCTGAATAGTGTTCAGATTATCAGCAGTTTGAAGTTAAGAGGTTATTGCATATATGTTTGCTGTAAGTTGCTTCCGATAACATAGTTTGCTGAGAGATAAAGCCCGTTCATGAACTGTCACTGCTGACGACGAAAGGGAAGCGCGAGTAGGTCAATATATTTGCATGAAACATGAGGAAACGCTGTTAAGTGATAAAGTATGCCAGTTACAACAATATATTCATTACAAACGAACAGTATAGGGAAAAAAGCAAAAAAATATTAAGGATTACAACTGCATGAGAAAATTTTCCATAAGATACGCATGTTACAGTTAATCTACATTAAATAATGTACTGTACAATAGTCTTACTGTCATCACTCATCCAAATGTCCTTTAGAACATTTGCATTAGCATAATTATTTAGAAGCTATTTTTTGATATTATTACTTCAATTAGTTTTTCGAAGTTTCCTCGCGTCACATCTCTAATTTTTCTACTTTTCGGTCCTCCGTCTTCTTCCCAACTCATTAGACATGTTTCTTGAAGTTAACTTTGCAGTATTATTCAGTATTTTCACAGCAAACAAAAACCAATAATTTTGTGATTGTGAATAAAGCACAATAAACTTATGGAAGCAAAAAAAGTGTTAAATAAAAAAGGAACTTGATATGGGACGAATTATTTGTAAATAACGCATTAAAACACATTTAAAAACGTAACAACACTGTTCTGTAAATATTAGCAAATATTTTGCTAAAATAACACTAAAGCAGTCCCTGGCGTTGAATATATTGCGTAATATTTGATATTGCACAATCATATAGACCGTCAGACAGACTTAGTGATTGCACAATATATTGAGTCAATCAAAAAGAGTTGGATATTTATAGCACAATATGAACATATTATATCGTCTGTGGATGATATTGTCCAATATTGCGCCAGTTCTGCTTGATTATAAACATTTTACTAATTAATTTAAGACATGGCTACTAATAAACTTGAAGAAAAAAAAATTATTTGAGGGTGTATTGACTTGTATCAGAATTTAGCAGATTCGTTGATTGTTAAATGCTATTATTATAGAATAAAATTAAAAATGTGAACAGAACGAACGCTTGTTTTCTAAAGAAAGTATTTTCCGCATGTTGACAAGTCCCAATTAGTAAAAAAATTTAATTCGTTGCGCAGTAACTTCAAAAAAGGATAGAAGCGTATTAAAATATTCTGAAAAATAAAGTGAAGCTGGAATCGATGATGTAAATAAACCAACATTATGGTATTTTGAATAAATGAAGTTTCTAATAGGTCAGGAAGAACCAAGTTTTTTCTCCTTCTTTCTTAAAACTATTTTAAAGCAATAGCCACACAACTTCCTTCCTTCTTTTTCGTTATGTGGAAAGTATATTGAAATATTGCATAATATACTGAGTCAATATTATTGTGCAATAATATTGAACGTCGAGGGGCCACTTAACGCTAAGAATTGATCCGACAGTTTTCATTCACGAAAGACCATCTAGTCTTAATGAAATACAAATGGTACATTAACATTACAATGTTCCGTTCTTTATTTATTCTCAGCATGTGTTGGCGATTGAAAATATTAAATAAGTATGCAACAAATGGATCACGATTTATCTGCAACTTTTAAACGAAGACTCCTCTAGTATCAGATTAAATTTGTTTGTGTTTTTCTGTTTACAGGAAGCTAGAGTAAGACGTGATAAGGACAACGGTAATCGCGATACCGTGGTTTCGATTGGTTGGTCCCGGGAGGCTTGCAACCCTTGCAAACACCGGCCCTTTATGGTAACTACAAACATCCTCCATATCAGCTGGGTTACGAAACTCTCAAACACCACTACATAATCACGAAATCAGGGTCAACGGAAAAAGAGCTTTAACTGCTAATGGGCATCGACTCCTTTTCACTTTGTGTCGCCATGTGCAATTAATTATAACTAACTCGGCAATGCTAGGAGTACTTGTGGTAAGTCTCTGGTTTGCTAAGAGGGGCCGTCTATTTCAAATTTAGATAATTTTAACAAATCATTACGATACAATATTCCATGATGAACCATTTTTTAATACTTGAATGAGAAGCCATAGTTTCAGCCAGTTCTCCGCAAATTAATTGACCTCCTCGTAGGTACTGAACGTTTTTCCATGCAATGCCTTCTTGAGTGGACCAAAGAAATAAAAATCAGAGGGAGCCAAATCTGGACAGTAAACATATCTCCGAAACTTTTTTTTCAATATTTTCTTGAGTCAGAAAGAGGATCCACCTTTCTGTACTTGAGATTATTACTCATGACGTTACGAACTGTGCTGAAACTTCATGCAAATAATTTTTTTATACTTTCAACAGTAATATATCGGTTTTCACAAACGAATAATATCGTTAATGCGGGTGTCAAGAGAAGGAGTTGACATTACTACTAGCCGGCCAAGACGTTGCTCTTCATTCACCGAGGTTCGACCGTTATTAACTGATTTCCCCAATTATAATATTGCTTGCAGTTCACACATCTTATACTATACTGCAAAATCATTTGAGAAAAATTTTAGCCAGTGTTTCACTTTTAAAAACCAATAACTGGATCACAACACGTGTTCAAACTTGCTGTTGTTGTTGTGGTATTTAGCCCTAAGACTGATATAAAACAACCCTCCATGCTAACCTATCTTTCTCAAGCCTTTCGTTTCTGCGTAACTAGCACAACCCACATCCTCCCTAATTTGCTTAGCGTTTTCCATCCTTGGCCTCCCTCGCCTGTTCTTACCCCACACACTTCCCTCTAATGTTAATTTTACAAGACCCTCATGTCTTAAAACATGGCCTATTAATCTATCCCTTCTCTTGGTAAAGGTTCTCCATATTGTTCGCTCTTCCCCTATTCTGTTGAGAACTTCCTCATTAGTGATTTTATCCACCCATCTGATTTTCAGCATTCTCCTATAACACCACATTTCAAAGGATCTATTCTTTTCCTTTCCCAAACTCCTATCGTCCACGTTTCGCACCCATATAACGCCACGCTCCACACGAACATTTCTAGCAACTATTTCCTAATATTCACGCTTATATTACAAGTACGTAAAATCCTCTTTTTCGCGAAAGCTTTCCTTACCTGTGCTATCCTACTCTTTATGCCTACTATACTTCTACCATCTTATTTATTACGCTTTCTAAGTAGCAGAATTCCTTAAATCCTTCAAAATATTCCTTCTTAATCTAACACACTTTGTTATTCCACTTTTCCCCATACTACACTCCATTACCTTGGTTTTCCCTCTATAAATCCTCATATTGAACTTTCTCCATGGCAACGTTCATGCCAATTATTGTGGTTTTTAAGCGATCTTCTGACTCCCCTAATACAACAATATCGTCGGAAGAATTTTTAGTTACGCAATTTTAAGAAACTTTACATTAATAATATTTTTGTGTCTGAGTTTCTGCTTCGATTTCGAAGACTCTCCGCCTTCCAGCGCTCCCGCCCCTCTTCCTCCTCCGCAATACACTGTGCAGTGTGCGATATTATTTATAGCACTAAAATCCTGTCTGTAATGAGAAATGCGTTTGCCCAGTACATCGTTTTATTCAACTGCCCGTCCAAGAACTAATAATTATATGAACTACAAAATAAAAAAAGCAACACCGTGCCATGAGTCTTGGCACAAAGAATACAGAATACAGTTTTAAATGTTTACGATATATTAATTAGTGGTTTATTTGAAATAATCAAAGATTCAAAAGAAAAAAAAATTAAGGGGTGGCTTTTCGAAGATTTTCATAACTGAGAAAAGTACCGCACGATCCTACTTACAATATTGTCATAAATGTAGCTTCTTCTTAAAATTAACTTTCTTTATGACAAATCAATTACTTAATTAAATTACACTTTATGATAACAAATAAATTTAAAATAATGAAAACTAATTGCTGTATGTCATATATTCACACATATCTAACTGTTATGCCACTAAGATTTATTAATTGTATAATTATAAACTTGACTTATCTTATTGTTAGTACTTTGAAAGTTTTGGACCAAATAAATCGAACTGAATTGAACTGTTCTAACAAGAATTGATTGTAATGTTTCTTGTTTATGATTATAAAAAATTAAAATATGTTCGAAGTAAAAATACTTCCGTGTTAGGAATTTGTCAGTTTCATTGTATATTTTTTTACTCTTTTAAAAATTTTACGTTACGGGGCTGAAATTAGAAACGTTGCATATCGTGGAGTATTTTTAACACTGTTGTTGTAGTAATAATACCTCAATTTTCAGTTATGACTAATAATGAAAAAAGCAAATTAATGACGAAATGGCATAAGTGTTTAGCTTTGTTTTGATAACTGTCCCATAAAATATATACATTTTTGTAAATTTACATTGTTTTCCTTTCCGAGGGATGGGGAAACTTCCTGCTCCTCCCCCTTCTGGAGCCAAGTATTTATTTCATTGGTTCTGTTCCAAGACCACTGGACGACCAGGAAGTCAGCCATACGTTTGTTAGTCCTGTATTGGAATACATTTATTTTCCTCAATTGAGATATATTCCGAGGAAATTTCAAAATTCGGTACAGACGTCTGTGGTCCTCAGGGTCACAGCCTCGACCTTGTCAAAGGCAGCAAAAAATGGTTATCGACACATCCACGTATCCGATGGCCTTGCCACGAGCAACAACTTATGACGTACTTGTGTTTATATCGCAGAAATTTTGCGGCCCCACCCATCGTCTGTTTTTCTCACTGTCCAGACACGCTGCGATTTCTAAGTTCGTCAATCTTCTCTTGAAGTCGTACAGAATATTTGGCAGTTACACACTATTGTCGTGTGTTTTTTTTAAACCATTAACGTAATAACTTCGAGTCGTTCATGATTTAAATATATTTAGCATACACAAATTGTTTTCATCGGCTGTTTTAAAATTGTCTGACATTACTGTACGAGGCTGCTTGTACTACCGGGGCGGTTCGGCGGGTTCTCGGTCTGGGACAAAAAATATGGCGAAATAATTTACTGGTTTATTTATCAACAGTCTCCTTTATAAACAATAATTTAGTCCATCGCTTTTACTGCTTTTTATACATGATTTCTCAAACTCCAAAAATAAGCATTGCCAAAAAAATTACTTTATATTCCGGAACAGGAAATAATTTCATGAATTTAAATGGGCGAATATGGTACACAAGCAAGCTTTTTCTTTAGTTTGTTTTAACGCCCCATTAACAATTATAGTCATTGGGGACTTCCTTACGATAAACTTTCACTCAGAGACATTTATGACGAGTAGCTAAAAGTCTATAAATGTATCTCCAAGATAATATGAACCATTGATAGGTTCTCTAATACTTTGTTATGAGCGAGAAATTTTGTGTCTCCTTCCGAGTGGGCGAATCCCTCCTCCCTGATCTGGTGAGCACCTGGAGGTGCACTATCCGAGTCAAGGTGACAGGTATATTGTATCTGATTTATCGACGGAAGCTTGTCTAACCGTAATTTGTTAAGTAGCAACAACTAGACCATCACGTGGAGAATAACGTTTTTCTTGGCCTAATGGGAACATGTAGCCTTAAGGGCGTACTTTATTGCTCCAATAATGATTTGTAATATTCCATGGCGATTGACTGCCATTATCCAGACTGTACGAGGATCACGCTATGAGCATCCACAAACATTTGTCATGACTGATAAAACAATTTACGTCGTCTTCGTAACAGTTCCCCCGCGTCGGTCGACCTATTGTTAGAACTGTTTATTCATATCAGGGCTATAATAATGAATATCCGCGCCACAAACAGTGTTAAAACTTTAATTACTGCTGGGAAAACTTTATTCATTATTATTTATTTCAGGTTTACGTCAACAAACGCGACAACTATCGTGTAACGGTTTCTTTATACACAAATGTTTATGTAAAATCAACTTCTCCTTCTTTGACCCTACGGCCCCATTAATTGTATGTAGAAAGTGTTGAAATGTCAAAACAATTAAAATAAATTATGGAAAAATAAAGCTTTTAAGATATATTATTCCAAGCAATTTGATAAATTGGCGTCACTTTAAATTGCGATATAGGGCCATTCCATGTGAAGTGTCCTGATTTGCGGAACGATCCGCGCCCAACCGTTTCCGTGTTAATGAATTTTAGACAGTTTGTACTGTGCAGCCTTAGATTAATATATGCAAAATTTCAGTTACAAATGTGCCTTTCTGACTGACATACGACATTTTCCGTTGAAGTCTGCGGTTCGTCGCAGACGACGTCGTTTCAAAAGTGGCACTTTTGAGCTTCAATATTGTGACAGTTATTAGAGAATAGACCCTGAAAATTCGTTTCCAAGATAACTCGCATGCGTTGATTACGAAAATAATAAATATTTCAACAAATTTCATCCCTGGCAGATATGAGCCCACAAAATCGGCGAAAAAAAATTGCCAATTTTTTTTTAGTATTTTCCAAGAATCCTACTGAGATAAATAAATGTACGTACGGTATTCTCTAATAGAAAACATACATTTCGTTTTGTTGTCTCGACGGATAAGGTCTAAAATTTTGGGTCAAAATCCACTGTACTGCGTATATTTTGGATTTTGGAGACTTGATGGAGTTTAAAATAAATAGGTGACAAAACGAGTTTACTTTTACTATATATATGTCATACACCTATGAAAGTGAAATAGCACATAAGAGCGCATTATTATAGGGATTCTTGCACAATAAAACACGTTGAGAAGATATTTGTCGAGAGCGCACTACACTCAAAACTACAGTGTCAACATATAAACATAATATAAATATCAAGACTAATAATTTAAAAATATATTTGAATAAGGCATTTCAAGACAGGCTTGCAACTTTCTGTACGATATAAATATAACTACTACTGTATCTTATGTTGCAATTTGAATATTTCCTAGGTTTTTCCAGTTAGCAGTGGCGTAAGAAGATAATGAGGAATGTTGTCAGAAAGTTGTTTTGTACGTAGGTTTATGTGAAGTGGAAAGACTTGGAAAACATGGATGACCTGATGCTGTTTGTCCAGGATAGCGTATCGCTTCGCGGGAGCAGACAGCTGAAATATTTGTGTCTTCGGGAGGACAGGAAGTGTATTGGTTACTCACTAAGACAATAGGCTACAAACAACGATAAGCCTAGTTCTTTGTCTCTCTAAAATTATTAAACAACGTTACTTTTTCAGAGTGCGCCATGTACATGTAACTTCGTAATTAATTTCAATTGTAACATCCCTTTTCTCGACTACAGTTTCGAACTTTTTTCGTCGTCAAAAAAATGTTTTTTTTTGCTTCCGATTCTGTCAATTAATGATACTCCTGTCGCGTATATTAGTCAAAGATTGAAGAATACGTTCCGTGAAACAATGTAAAGGAGCTCGGAAAACAATGGGTAGATATATCAGTTTCATCTCAACAACAGATAGTATAAAGTCAAAAATTACCTATGAAGTCAGTGTTGCCTGTGGATTAAAATTTAAAAAATGCAAAAAATAGGAAAATGTAAGACTATTCTGTCCAAACTTTTGGAATAAAAATATTCGAATACTGTTCAGAGAACAGAAAATACAATTGGTTCAAGAAACGAAGATATATATTGTCTTGCTTCATTTTTAGAAAGTATAAAAAAAATAAGACGTGAGAAATAATTGAATATGAAACTTATTTAATAATTTAATTCAAACATTCAAGAAACTCAAAGAAATGTCTTTCTCCTATGGGCTTGTAATCAACTAAGATAAGACAAAATACATGCGATGCAGAACGAGGGTTGGTCTGGCACCAGATGTGTCATCACATACCAAGAAGTAACCTCGTACAGATACCTAGGAACAATTCTTAATGAGAATAATTCCATAGAAGAAGAGGTTTAAAAGAAAATGGTTGCAGAAAACAGGTGTTATTTTGCTACAGAGACCTACTTAAAAGCAAGTTACTATCCAAAAAGACAAAATTGAAATTGTATACGTCGGTAATAAGACCAATAGTAGCCTATGCAGCCAAGACTTGGACAATGAAAGAGAAGGACATCAAAAGACTAAATATTTGAAAGAAAGGTCTTGCTTGGTTCAATTAAACTCTCATGTGGAAACTGGAGGATACGAACAGATGATGAATTCGATAAAATAATTCAATACAGAAATATAGTGAATCACGAGAAATCCCTCATATTAAGTTGGTTTGGGCATCTACACAGAATGAGCAATGAAAGAATTGTCAAAAAGGTTTATAACTGGATACCCCTTTCAACTAAAATACGAGGCTGGCCGAAGACCAGACGGAGAGACGAAGTACTAAGTGATATTAGGAGTCTGGGAATAAGAAAGTGGACGTCTAAGGTCCAGAAAAGAAATGACTGGAAACACATTGTGGACCAGGCCAAGTCATAACAGAAGTTGTCGTAGCGCCTCAAAAGAAGAGAATTATTTAATTCATAAATGACTAGTATATCAACAATTTATCTTTAAATCATTTCAATAGTTTGCTATGCCATTTCGCTCATATTCGGTATATAAATGATATTAAAAACATAATATATATATAATTAGTTATAATATATAATTAGTTAGTATATTTCCGCTTTGTCTAGAATCGCCCTTTTAATAGAACATACACTGAGTGGCCAAATTATTATGACCTCTTGACAGCGTCACAGTACTACCACCAGAGGGTTGAGATAGCTATAATGCAGGGGGAGAGAATCATCTGTTGCACTTTTTTGTTTGCGAAGATATGGGCAAATGACGTTTTACTGAGCTTGAACGTGGGATGATCGTAGGCGCTCGTAAGCGTCGGAACCTGTATCAGCAAAACGGCTTCACTTGTGAAGTGTTCGAGAGCAGCAGTTTACAGAGAGTGGACTACCAAGCGAAAAACTGGGTCTCAACGGCAGGCTTGTGATCATCACAGGCTACTACTCAGTGCTAGAGCTGAAAGGAGACTTGCCAGAGTTGTCCAGTGCAACAGAAGAGCAAAATTACGTAAAATAGATTAATCAATGAGTTACTGTGAACATCTCTGGACGAACTGTTCGCCGCACATTACACCGTATGGCCTAAGCTGATGGACTGTTCGAAAGCCTTTACATTCTACCTTGAAGAAGTGCTGACGTCTTCTGTTCGCAAAGGAGCACAAGTATTGGACAGTAGTTTACTGGAAAAGTGTCATGTTGGCTGATGATTTCAAATGTACCATTTAGATGGCAGGGTTCGAATATGGAGAAAGCAACAAGAAAGCATGAACCCCAACTACATTACCACAACACTTCAAGCTGGTGGGGGATGATTACTGTAAAACAACATCTGAATACCCAAGGGTATTACGTATTATCGCAGATATTAAATAACTATATTAATGGTGTACTCTGCCGGGGACAAAGCTCCTTGTCATAAAGCTGGTATTGTCCTCAGATGTTTCGAAGAGCATGATGGAGACTTTACCTTTCTTCGTTGGCCTGCACAATCACCTGATCTCAATACAATTGGGAATGGGATGAGATCAAACGGGCCACGAGACAGCTGGATCAGTACCATCAAATCGTAAGGAATTGGAAAGTGCAGTTCATCAGTTCTGGTCTCAAATTCCTCCTACCACTTACCAATATCTCATACAATCCATGCCCAGATGAATTCAAGCAGTATTAAGAGCAAAAGGTGGGGGTGGACATAATAATTTGGCCACTCAGTCTATTTCAATGAACTATTACACATTATTATGATATACGGAAAAACAAACTTTAAGAAATATTAAGGATTGATAAGAAACAATCGGTAAATTTGTTTTATTAGAATAACGAAATGATTTAAGGGAAAATCCTTGAGGACTGAGATTTTAAAAATTGGCGAAAATTGGTGGTGTAATAAATTTATTAAGTTATAGGTGTCCATTCTTTGCATAACACCTTAAAAAGACATTCTAAAGATAATTTTGACACGCGCTTCTCCTCTTAACATGCATCCTTGACAGTGAATGCAAATTATTTCAGGAGTTTATCACAAAGAAAGATCAAGATCTGCTCGAAGATCGTGGCATTGGAGCTTGTATCTTGGAAACATTGTATCTATATGTTGCGTGATAAGATAACGCGTTAAATTACACCTACTCATTCGGTTTTCTTTTGTAGATTACACGATATTAAGCAGCGCATTTTCAGCAACAATTAGTTTTCAATTACGTTTTTTGTTAGAAAGAAACTGCAATCTTCACAAAAGTATTTCATCTGTGTAGTTATGTGATATTTGTTCAACAGCATTTATATATATATATTCAACACGATATGAAATTTGGGCCTATTTATGAGTTATGACTTATTATTAATTCACAAGTAAAGAAGTAATTCTGTATTATAATAAATATATAAATATGGATTTAGCGTAGTAAAACTATCCATTGATGTTTGACCAAACTACGACTGATAAAGGATACCGTAAAACCTCGATAGGAGAATGTATAAATAAACATACATGTCTTTATCAGTTTAAAAATAACAATTAATTAATAACTGAAGATTAGGCGTAAAAAATCACATTACGTTTCTGCTACCTTTGTTGCTTTCCTCGGGTGTAGAAGTACAATTAGTAGGAACGTTTGAAAAGTAATATAGACAAGAAAGAAGTAGATTCATTTTATATCATCTGTATGTTATACTTATGCCTGCTTTTAATAATCAGATGTATCATTAACAGACCATTAAAATTTTATAATTAAAAAAAATTAATTATAATCTTCTTATATAACCACACACAACGTTTCTGTATATATTTGTACCCTCTTCAATCTGTGTTCTTAATTAAATGTTTGATTCATTATTTCTACAGTCTTGGTTTTGAATATTACATGTTAGGCTTTTACGGTAACGGAACACAAAAACTTTTTGGTATGTGTGCTTTTATTTATACACAATCTTTTGATTCTATTTAAGGTAATATCGTTGAATGATATAAAATTAGAAATTTTCCTATCGTGATAGCAAGCTTATCATGGCAAAGATTAATACGATTTTTCCTTCAATACAACATATTCACGGTAAAACACAACATGTACAACAACATTGTTGATTTTTTATTTTTTTGAATTTGCTAAATTCTTCTTCCATTATAAAACTTGAACACAGTACGGTATGTTGTAATTCGTATTATAAATTTCTTTTTGGTTTGGATTTAGTTTATCAACTAAATTCCCAGTAAATATATAAATTATACTTGAACATTTAATAGAACCGAGAAAGTTTAGTTAATCGTTACGTTTCTTTCATTGTCGATCCAAAAAACGCTACCAATGATTAGCCATCTTCCACCCCCACAAGTTCGCAATACAAGGCAATAATGTCTCTTCCCAAAAACGCGAAATCTCGCACTCAAGGATATTCCTACTTTCTGTGGTAAATTTTCGCGCGTGTTAATATTTTGTCATCCTAGCTTATTCTCCGAACGAATAATTGATAACTTTGGCTGTACAGCGGCGGCGTTCTTAAATCCGCTCAGAAGGCCACTTGAATGGATATTTGTTCTGCCACAACCCGAAGTGCTATGACCCCGCGAGTTCCGGAACATAACATGTTATTTCACAAAACTATTTAATTAAAATGGTATGAGGTAAACCCACTTATTAATTTATTAAACGCATGTACACCACACAACTGGTTTTCAATATTATTCTTTGAAATGTCTTTTGGTTATGTCACCATTTCCCTCGCATTAAACTATCTGGTGCAAGATTATAATTTCAGGAATTTCCTTTACAGCTCTGTTTCTATAATGGAAATTAACGTTCGTTACTCATCCGGAAAAAAGACATGTTGACATTTCACGACTCTTTTCCATTTTCCATATTCAGTAATCTAGTTTCCAAAAGGGCTGAACATTGTAGTTTTGTTCTGAACTACTAGTTTTATATAACTTAAGGTATACTACTTATTTCACAATTATTATTCCATTCAAATTGTTTCTATATATATCCGAAATCATTTAAAATTATTTTCCTGCTGTGTTTATATGTCTTATCTTATCAATCTCATTTTAATTCATGTGTCTTTTACTCTACAACACAAATTTCACCCACTCTGCATCATAATTCGCGATTAGAATACATTATTTTAATATTAAGTATTCCCTCTGTTACGAAATAAATGAAATAGCCTATAAGTCATAAAACATTTAGTACATATTATATACGTGAAGGCGCTGCCGGAGTTTTCTCGCAGGCGCTTCACCCCAGAGTGACTGCGGGGCTCACCTGATCATGTCGGGAATGCCTCGCACTCTCTCTGGGTATTTTTTTAATCAAAGTTCTCATATGCCGAGACACCTTCACCTATTTTAGGTTTATAATTATAATTTTTTTAAATGCATATAGATTCTAAAATCTTAAATTATATTATTTTACTCATGTATTATTTAACATTATCATAATCAATGTTAGGTTTTAAATTTATTTGGTGTAGTGTCAAGGCAGTATTTGTTTTAATATTGCTCTTAGCATTGTTTTTATGGTTATATATATATATATATATATTCTAGAATTAAGATTAGTTCCTGTGTGTCCAATATAATTTTTATACGATTATTCCAATTAACTTTATATACTGCGTTATTGCGTTCTTTGACAGGAATTTGATCTTTTAGTTTATTAAATAATTTATTATCTTGGTTTCTGGTTTTAATACAAATTTTATATAATTAATACTATTATTTTCAAAACTTTTACTATTTTAGATGTTTAGTTTTCAAAGTGTGTTAAGGAGTAATACCTTGTTACTTGTTCCTTGTCCTACTGCTATTTCACTATCATCAGTATTATTTAATTCAGGTATTTTATTATCGAAACTTATTAGTTTCAAATGTGATAATGTGTGATATTACATTTATTTTTAGTTTCAAGGTTATTAGTATGTTTATTTTGTTAATAAATAAATTCTTAATTAGCAGAATGTTGAAAGGAAATGTTAGAGAGGAAGAATGCGTAATAATCTAGAGGACGAATAAGATGAAAGAAATACAAAGAGGTAACAAGAAGAAGTAGGAAAACCTAGCGTTTCATCAAAATTGAAGACTGATAGTTCGAAGAGCACATATGGATATATACAACTGGGTTCAGACCAGTTCTAGTAAGAAAGCTTGCTCATATGTCTGCACGGTGAAAGCTTGACCTTAACTTTTTTTTCTTCTAAAGAAATATATTTAGATGAATTAAGACGACCAATTTATTTATCTTTATATGAATAAACACTCGGGGCCTTTATATGGCTATGAGCCCTTTTCCACAACGTTAATTAAAAATATTTATGGATTGAATATAAAGTTCTCGGAATTCTACCCGGTAATTGAAGACGACGTCGAAACGTTCTGTTTAATATAACCCGGGTAGGATCCCGAGAACATTATATTCCCAATAAATAAAAAGACGGCCAATAAACCGGCAATTAAATATATCACGACGTCGCTTTTAAATAAATAGTGATAAATTTATATGCTGACTTAGTGGTCGCCTTTTTATTTATTGTAAATTTTAAAGTCAGAAAACTATGTTGTAGTTTTATATTCAATTTATTCACCGGGAAAAATCTTCATTCTTTAATTTTTATGACACTAGATATAGCATAATACCAAGCAGGATTTTACTCCTAGTATAATATCGTAGGGGGGTGGGGTGAGTGGGGATAGAGAGGTTTAGAGCCTATTCCCGGAAAGACTTTGGGTGAAGGTTCAATGTAAACATCAGGTTGTGGACTTCGAAGTGTAGTGGTGTTCAGACCTACGCAACTTCGGTTTAAGTTTCCTTCAGTTTTGAAAACGAAAGTTATAATGTCTGGAAGCCCAGAACATTTATTTAATTAGTTACTTATTTACTTTATCAGACTAGAAATCAAGGTTATACCTTCAATTTAGGGTCTTCTTCAAGTGGTACAGATTAAAAACACAAAACAAGTTCTTAAATTGTTAATATTCAGAATAAATTTCACATTTGAGCTGAGGCTTTCCCGGTGTAATTGATGCAGAAATAGTTCTCGGGTTTCCACTCAGGTGCAGGTGCGATGAAGACGCGACGTTTCGACGACCAAGTGCTCTGTCGTCATCTTCAGCCGAGTGGAAACCCGAGAACTATTTCTGCACAAATTTCATATTTGATGGGCATTTTGTTATAATAAGTTACTGTGAAGTGTAGAACTTAGACAACATTGTATTTTGTGAGTTCGTGACTGTATGAGCTGAAATATGATAATGGTAAGATTAAAATGCCACAGTACTTACATTTGTTTCATTTGTAATTATTAAAATAATCCTGTAAGGAGTGTCGGCACTCGCCACGAACTTCAAAGTTTGGCGAGTCTTAATTATAATCGACGTCGGCTACTAGCTCTAAGAAGAATTTATACATACTTGGAATTGTTTTGTTTGGAACCTGTCGTATCAACTGGACGTGCAATACCTTATCCGACATAAACGATTGCACTATCCTCGAAACAGTCGCATGATCTTCTAGGTTCACATCAGTTACACGACTCAGAATGGATCACGTTCCACCATGCCTACTTAGAAAGGGGATCGTTTTACGGAGATATCATATCGTAAAACATACTAGAAAGAAGAAACCGTCATACCACAGTGGGGAACACCGAGTATACAGAAATAACCTAAATTAAAATATGTCGTCAACATATTTTTGCATCTTTTAAATTTTATTGTTATTGTAATAGGCACTTTTAATATGTATACGAAACAATTTGATTAATTTAATTTATTCTAATTTATTGACTCAATTACAGTAATCATTTGCAATGCTTAGTATAGTAAACAAAGTTGGTGAGCCAGTAAATGAACTTATAAAATTTATGATCTGTCCGGGATACTGATTTCATGATTTATTATCTACTTGTTATGCCGTTGCTGTGATTAGTAGCTACCAATTGGACTACGTTTGCTGTTTCTCGCCGGTCTGTCTCTATTGCTCCAGTCTCAGGTTATTTCACTACTTCCCATGAATGATATTTCTATGCTAAATTCCTCAGACTAACCATTGAAGTTACCTTTGCGTACCGTAAAACCGAGTCATCGAATTCTAGATTTGTTATTTTTCCACCGGGCGACCTACCAAAACTTTATTTTCGGACCGGGTCACAAGAACCGGCAAAAGACTCAACATCTGGCAATCTAATACCCTTAGCTTCCTTTCCTACCTAAACTGCAGACGCCCATTTTCTTACCAATATTAAAATAATTTCTTTGTATGCATATCATCACGTTTCTGAAGGATCGCGAGATACAGTAAAACACACTACTATAGGTTATAGGCGTTTATTCTACGCGAAGTATCCGAAAGACTGACTCCACTTCGGGGTCCAGTGCAATTTATACATTCATGGATTATTACAGAAACAGAGCATTCGAGAAACAGAAAATATTAGAAATGAAAGTTAAACAAAGTAATCAAAAAAAGGCCGAGTATTCTTTAGTCCAACTCTATGCCATATGTGGCCATATAGGATTGAATTGTACTCCATTAAAGTATAAAGGATTATTCACAGATAAAAAATATGTTAAGGAATCGTTTAAATTGTGACTTTGCTTAATATTTGAAACGTAAGTGTTGGGTTTGAATGCTACTGACCAAAGGGCTTTAAGGAGATCCAAACACAGAATATGTGGAGTTTACAGAACGTGATAATTGCAAGTAAATAGTATTGGGGAATGCCAGAGGAATATAAGGAAAATGAACACAGGGGGCCGTTGTAGTCAATTCTAAGAAATGCTGTACGAATATGCTCAAAACGTTTTAATAAAAGCATAAGTGAATTTATGATTCCTTAAATCAAACATCCGTATTAGATTGTCTGCGATTTTTTTTGTTAACTGGCTACATGAGGCAACTCCCCTTTAATAGCATAGGAAGGGAATTGAAAAGGGGGGATGCGGAAGGTAGAGCAAGGTAGCCAAGGGTTAACTAGGGCCCGTGGCTATTGTTTAAGGATCCTACCCGGTATTTCACCTAAAGAGATGCAGGGAAAAACCTAAAAAACCTGCATCAGGTAGGTCGGGCATTGGGTACTATTCTCACACCCATTCCGAATGACAGGAGACGAGTCTGCTGTGGGGTCGCAGCATTCCCTTCTCCGTGTCTCCACCAGTTTCAGGAGGTAGTTGGCCGACTGATCCAATGGGATTAGCGGACAACTCTTGCCATATGTCCAAGGTCTTTAACCCCAGTACATATACCTCCTAAAATAGGTGAAGGTGTCTCGGCATTTGAGAACTTTGATAAAAAATACCCAGAGAGAGTGCGAGGCATTCCCGACATGATCAGGTAAGTCCCGCAGTCACTCTGGGGTGAAGCACCTGCGAGAAAACTCCCGCAGCGCCCGTGTTATGTATATATCCCCGCCCTACATATTGTCTGCGATGGCCAAAATATATAATTATATAATCTTAAACAGAATAAAATTGACTGTGAGCGGCCAACGCGTCGTATTTATGTGTGTGTGTCGCACTCGAGAGATTAACATTTTTGCATATTTTTAAGTACTTCAAATATATTATTACTTAAATTAAACGTTAATTAATATTACAAGTTATTTTGAGCTAAACAAGCCAAATAGGTGGATCAACTACCTTATTCATATAAATTAAATTGATTGTGTATCTGTAAAAAAGCTTAAAATTCGTACGTGTGTTTGTGTGTATGTTACGCATACAAATCAAAACGCGTGGAGAAATTTCAAAAAAATTTTGCACACATGTTCTTTGCGACTCGGAAATCATCACTGCCGGGGTAAGACACGGCTTCTACTCATAGGATTGGGGAGGGAGGTATATGGGCGGAAAATTTAAAATGTGCAAAAAAAGGTTGATACTTCCGTCGAATACTTTTCAGGGCCTACCTGGTTGACTGCGGACTGTCATCTTACATCACACATTCGGAATTTAGAGTGATATGTGGATTATTCAGTAGTCTTAATCCCAGTCTCAGTGACCATGACGACACAAACATCCATGCCTACACCAGGATCTGAACCTAGGACCTCTGTGTTGTGATGCAGAAACTCTAGCCTCTAGACCACAGAAGGTCGGCAAAGTAACGTTCTCAGACTTAGGTAATTGAAGAACAGATGATGTGATAGGATAAAGATTATCTGACGTCCCCTTGCGGGTAAGTGACAGCAACAACAGGATTCCGTCCGTAGAAAGGCGTAGGCGGGGTTTTGACGTAACAGTGATATAACAGCCTCACTCAAGGTTATGTTTGGAGAATAAGAGAGTCATTGAAATAACACTTCTTCTCAAGGCTTTTATTTATCTATTATACGACCATGAGTTCCAATTTTAGTGTCAGTGTGCGTAGCTGATAGAAGAACCCTCTTTTTTAAGTTTTGGATTTTTTTACTTTTTTATTCACAACGATACTCGGCGGCAATTAGAGTCTTAAATCTTCAATAGCTTGACTGACGCGAGAGTGTGAAGACATCTTAGATACGTCGGTACATTTCGGATTTTTTTATTACCAACTATTTATTTTGCTGTGAATGGCATTAGTATGAAATTAAGTGGGAGGCTGTAAGCTGTCTCAATCCCGGAAGCTAAAAACGAGATACGAAACTGTAATGGGAAACGAAATAATTTTGTTCAAAATATCATTAATCAGTTATGTTTTATTTCAAGTCAATTATTGGGCCACCAACAATTTTTAATACTGGAAAGGGGACGAATCTGATTGGTCTGGACATGAAGGTAGGAGAATGGGAAGAGCGACACTTGTCCGTCGGATGAGATCCGATGTAGATTTCCAACTTTAAAAAAAGCTCAATTTTCCAAAAGTTATTTATTAATTTTCAGTCCAAGCTGTTAGTGAAACGGGTTACTTCTGAACTTTAACTACACGTATCTGGTGGCCTGTTCTATATATGTTAAACAGCATGGGTGACAGACTTCTTCCTTGTCTTAATCCTTTCTTGATCTTCTATTCTCATTACTGCTGTCTGTCTTCTGTAGAGGTTATGTATAAGCCTCCTTTCTCGTTGTTTTATTCCAGTGCTCTTCGAAATCCTTAATAGTGTGTTCCAGTTCACATTATCAAACGCTTTTTCTAAATCTACAAATGCCATGAACGTAGGCCGGTTTTTTCGTATCATGTCTTCTAATATTAGTCGCAAAGTCAATATTGCTTCTCTTGTCCCTACATTCTTCCTAAAACCAAATTGATCTTCTCCTAACTCGCATTCTATTTGAGATTCCATTGTCCTATATACTATTTTCATTAATATTTTTCATGCATGGGATACTAAGCTAATTGTCCTGTGCTGTTCGCATCTATCAAATCCAGTCTTCTTCTGTATGGGTCTAGTTATGTTTTTACTAAAATCTTCTGGTATTCTTCCTGTTTCATTATTCATTTAATTTATTCAACAAATTGTTATATTTTAATATTCCAATACTTTCACTAATAGTTATACAAATACCACCTTCCCTGACATGAAAATAATAAGAAACACTGGGGTGCAATATTGTTTAATCGGCTTTATTCATTTTCGTGTATCTTTAGGAAAACAACAGATTGCTCTGATGGGAATCAGTGCGTGTGAAAAACAGATCTTAGTAACGTTTAATTCCAATGGCTGCATTTCGCGTATTATCAAATCATTATTATTTTGCTCGCTTAATTACGTAGGACGTTTGTGTTCTTTTATATATGTCTTTCACATTGTCCTATGTTAAGTTTGATGTGTATAATTTATTTAAGTCTAAATCGTGTAAATATTCTGTTTTCGTAACGTATTGGGCGCTCGTTTCGGGGCAGGTACTCGGTGGGAAAATGACTACAAGTTAATGAAATAAAAAAGACGGAAATAAATGAAAATAGTAACTCGTCATATTTTCTGTTGTCATTATGGACGTGACATAAATAAATACAAGGGGACTTGAAATAACCAGTGTACGTGAGGAAATTGTCAAAAAATCGAGGACAGTCAAATTTTATAAGTCAATGAGGACACGATAGGTGAAGAGAAAGGACGGAGAGGAAATCTCCGTTTTATTCTTCTTTCGGCTGCTCTAGTAGGTAGAAAACTGTCTTCCGGAAATTTCTCGTGGTTGCAGGTAGATAGCAGACTGTAACGACCCTTCCTCAAACGGAGTATTCCGCAGGCGAAAAACTGTCGGGTGACGAGGAAAAGCCAATATTCCGTCTCCGCGAGGTCGTTCACGTCTCAGCAGTTTTGACTGGGATATCGTAATTTCGTTAGGCAGCATTTACGTTTGCTTTCTACTAGTTATTGGAAGAGTCTTCTTTCTCTTCTTAAAATACTCTTCCTTACAACTTTCGACCGTACACTAATTGCATTCAATTACTTCTAACCACAAAAACCCTCAGACGACATTTCTTCTTTCCTCTAAGTCCTCATCCTCCAAGCATCCGAGCAACACTGGTCCTTCTCTACTCTCCTACTTCCTCTTCCTTTAAACTTCAAACACAGACTAACTATTTAACCGCCTTGACAAATACATTTCATCCTTGACATCTAGCTAGCAATGTTATTCAATTTTATGCATTTAATTAGTCCTAAAATACGAATTAAATTGGGGAGCGTCTAACTGCGCTACTATTCCGATACATTAAATTAAATTAATTTTTATCTGACACCCCTGAGATAAGTTTTCATTCATACGAAAATATACATTTAAGTTAAAAAAAATTTATTCAAATTTATTTTTAATATTATTAAGAAATAATATTCACTTTCCTTTTGTGTGATGTTTAATTTACTTTACGATATAATATTCATAAATAATTTGATTATTATTTTATGACGCTTGGAAGGCTCTTTGAAATAAAATCCAAGATTGTCTACATTTAATCATTATTAGAGATACTGATAGTACTACTGAATAGATTTTCATGGTTTTACAAGTTTGGTGTTGCACACCAATAGCTTTCGTGTTACTTTTTACGGCATGCAATAATGATTAAATTCGAAGACTATTTTTTTAAATGAGTTCATTTCTATAAAGTTCTTATTGAATTATTTAGATAATATTTATGTAATTAATAACTTTCCAATTTATTTGACGGCATATATACTAATTTAATTTCAGAATATGCAATAATATTATTACTTGTGCATGATAAGCCGTTTGATGTGTTGCGATTGATAAATATGAAGGTTGCAGAATGTTTGAAATGTAGGCATCTGGCGTGACTTTAGTGTTATACAGTTTGCCTACGTCGCTCTTTACTTCTTAAACACAATTTCTCTCACAAACGAGACGTTAAGTTGAGAAAAATAACACGGGAAGAAACTATCAGAGTCTATAACGAGTCTTCTTTCTACTTATGAAACTATTTTAAACAATTTAATGTGAAATGTATTAATTGAACTGCCGTTTACAATCAGAAAGTAACATTTGTGTATTGTATAAAATTTTCTGATTGTATTCTATTCAACGAGGCGGAGCAAGACACTTGCAAAAGATAATTTTTAGTAACCAGTTTTAAGTGGTTCCAGTAAATTACTTACGTAAACGTTGTGGTGAAATAATAATTCTATGTCTGAAATTCTTCCTTAGCTGCTAATAAAGTAAACAAGAAGAATAGGGGAATATTAGCCACGTGTCTTCCCAAATACAGAACATGATGTAAAAGTTGACATTCGGGCAGTCGACCAGTTGGTATTACTCCTTCGACGGATCATCGCAGACAATGAGATCAACGAATGGTTTGAGCAATGTTCTCAAGCTTTAATTAATAGAATGAAACAAACATACATAATCAGTATGTGAATAATGAATATTAAAATGATTTTAATGCAAATAAATTACCAATTAATAATAGAGAACAAAATTAACATCGAGTTGTCTGATAAGCTCAAAGAGGAACGTAGAACTGTATTTGGGGCACCATGCTAACACTAAAATATAATTTTTTTTATACTTTTAGTATGAAGTAATACCGATATTATCGTACATAATTTTTTCTGTTTACGTCCTTGACATCCGTATCGCTACAGATACGCCACAACCAGTAAAATAAAGACTTAAATTATTTGCTGCTGTGAAGCGGAAACAAGAAAGGACTGTGGATTAAAACATTCATAGATTATTATAAATCGTTTATGATGTATTCTCCATATTATTAACTTTAAAAATTCTGTATTGCATTTAATTTATTTATTAAAGCCAAAAAATAAAAATAAACGAAGATTGTAACTTATATGTTGAAATATAGTTTATTTATTTATGCAATAATAGCAAAATATATTATGATAGTGAACGTTCAGAAGGCTCATTTACATATTGTTCAGTATTAAAAAGGGAAATATTAAAACTTTAACTATAGGAAATTGAGTCTTTAAAACTATTTTCTACTGATCTCCTGCTATTTTCTGCCTTTAAATTTGGTAAAAATATTGTTTCTTTAAAGGCTTTGTTAACATATTTGGCACATATTTGATTTAGATAGAAGTGTTCTAAAATCCAACATAGTTTTCTAACTTTAAAAATTTACAATAAATATAAATATGACATATAAATTTATTGTTATTTATTCAGAAGCGATGTTTCGTCTCCATTTTGAGACTTCCTAGGGCGTAAAATTTAGCAATACATCATCATATTCACTCCTTGACTTCCTCAGTCGTAAAGATTATTGAATTTACATGTGAAGAATTTAGTGTCGCACATGTACCATCTCCAGCGACAGTTACGGCCGAAATTTACATGCTGACTGTTTGGCCGTCTTTATATTTAAAATTAAAAATATTTAGAATTTTTTTAGTTTTACAAAATAATAAAGTAACAATCAATTATATTTGTTCTTCTTAACATCTTTTATAGGAACAGTAACAGGAACTTTCGGCTTTATTCACCATTATCACTTTATAAATGATATTATATATCTATAAATTGTATATTAACAAATAATCGGAACAGGTAATATACTATTGATTAAAGTTCTCTATGACAGATGGCTAGAATAACTAACGAAGACGTTCTATGCAGAATAAGAGAAGAGAGAATTATATGGAGGACGTTGACCGAAAGAAGAATAGATTAATAGGCTACGTTTTGAGACATGAGGGTCTTATAAAACTAGTATTAGAGTGAAGTGTGCGGGGTAAGAGCAGAAGACGGAATACGCTAAGCAAATTAGGGAGGATGTGTGTTGTGGTAGCTATATAGAAATGAAAGGTCTAGCGCAGGATGGGTTAACATGAAGGGTTGCATCATACCAGTCTAACCACGTTTCGTCCAGATTTGTGGACCTCATCAGGTACATACATTGAATGTCAAAAATGATAATTTGAACGAAATTTACCATTACCGTCTTGTTAGTGAAAGGAATTTCATCTAAGGATTGCTCACAAAAGAACAACCATCAAGTATCGAAAAATATCACAAATTGGAGAAACAATCTGATCTGTTAAATCTTAGATTCAATACGAACGTAGTTACCCTTCGTATGCGTGATGAATGGAAAACTTGACGCGGTTGATCAGCCATCATCGTTGTCTCCCTGCTGGTCCTTTCTGCATGACTACTACAGAATTAATGTCTGTATGTGATAGCCACACGATAAAGGACGTTGGTCCTCACATCACATCACCACGGCTGTTTCAAAAGTCACCATTTTATCGACCTGCTTTCCGGTCGATCTTCCTGGGCCACGAAATATCATTGGTCCACAAAATCATGTGTTCTACGAAAATTCTTGAATTTCTGGAGAATCCACATCAGAGATGAAACAAAGTACCTGCATATACTTATACTTTAGGGATTATTTCTTTCACAAACTGGCGTCATTGATAAGGGCGTTCCAACTTGACAAGTTCGCAACAACTTGCTAACATGTCTAACAATGTAGCTTCAACCTCAGAAGAAGATCTGCAAGGATCTCTGAATGAACTGGCAGAAATGAAAAATATTAATGAAGAACAGACAGTGCCTTTATCTTTCAGGTAAGAAGGGAAACGAAAAGTCTTTTTTCACAAGTCAAAAAATGTAATGGCAGTGACACATACAAAATACCTCGGAATAAACCTGCAAGCAAGGGGAAACAGCTGAGCCATACACATTAAAGACAGAATCAACTCAACCGCCAGAGCCAAAAATAGCATATTATCTGTAGAAACCTCAATCAAACTGTTCCACGTTAAAATATCAGATGTTCCTTCTTACGGGATTGAAAACATATAGCCTCAGCTCACAAAATAACAACTATCAAACATCGAAAGAGTAAAATCAACATACTGTGTGTGTCCAAATTTACAGCATCACGTTTGGTATACGCCCTGTGCAGAAAACAGTTCTATATAGAAGAGCTGCCGCTTCCAGAAACAATCAACTTCAACAACTCCATTAAGGAACGAAATATGAAAAGAGCAAAACTCTGGGAGTACTTCTTTTCAACGGATGCTAATGATATTTCAAGGCTGGATGAGACCCAACAACGACTTAAAATACGTGACGAACATGTTCGTTGTCCACGGCTTTCATCATCTGATCATTTTTGGGGGTGGGGGGAACAGGCTACGTGAGGATGATCCTAAAATAGGCAACCCCCCCTTTAATAGCATGGGAAGCCAAGGGTTTACTACGGTTCCCGGGTTATAGGTTAAGGATCCTACCCGATGTTTCACCTAAAAGAGATACATGGAAGACCTGTATCAGGTAGGTCGGCCTTTTGGGTACTATTCTCACGTACTTCCAAATGACAAGAGATAAGTTTGCGAGGGGTGGCAGCATTCCCGTCTACGTGTCTCCACCAGTTTTAGAAGGCAGTTGGCCGACTGATCTAATAGGATCAGCGAACAACTCTTACCGTATGCTCAAAGACTTGGACCCCAGTACATACACCTCCGAAAATAGTTGAAGGTGCCTCGGCAACTAGTACAAGGCTTCCCCAAAGGTGAGCCCCGCAGTCAATCTGGGGAAAATACCTGCGAGAGAAAACTCCCACTCAACCATCTGATCAGCAATTGCACAAAATATCATTCACCCGGTCCAGATTGTACCTGCAAACAGGCCCAAGATATTAACAAAAAGTTATTTTTCGAAATAACAGCAAATTTCTTTTGACGATAAAGGATAAATTATAGATTATTCAAATAATTAAAAATATATTTATTTTAAGTTTGCATTGCTGGAAGAGATTTATTATTGTGTTTATTATAATATATGTACATTATAATGTAGAAAACGGATACTCGCAAGTGTCGTTTTTGACTAACGTGTAATTAATCGGATAGTAATATCTTCTCTCTTAATTATTCTATTACTTGGCGCACAGATTCATTTTTTGGCATTAGTCATTGTTGCGCTGCGCTCGCTATTAAGTAGATGTAGCTAGTATCAAATGTCAATTGTTTATTACATTTGCAGTTCTCTATTCATCTAATCGTTTTTATTATTAGTGTCGTATTTTGTGACTAAAATTACTAATTGTTAAAAAAGGTAAGTACTAACCCTATTACATAATATTTATTGACAAGAAATTATATTTAAAATTAAAAATGCATTTAAATTTTCTCATTACATGTCGAATATACAATTATGTAAATTTATATTCAATAAAATATAATTGTTTTTGTATTTTGTGCATTTTTATGATTTAATATATGTAGAAGTTTACCTATCTTATGATCCATGACATTTTATCCAATCGTACCCCGCACTTATTGGATCCGGACCTGCCTGCAAGCGGCGTGGAGAATTGTGTGGAGGATATCACAAGATGTTCTGCAGGGGGAGGTAATGGATGGGGAAAATCTAAAAGTATATTCGAAGGCGCAAGAATAATAAGAGCGTAGGAACTACACGAAGCAATTATAGCCAACAGGTTTGCTAACTACTTTGACACGGTATTCGGGGAAAAGGTGGATTTACCCACTTGGGAAAACTGCGAATCTACATCTGTCTTCAAAATCAATGCTAACAACTTACGAAAGAATATTAGAAAACTTAAATCTCACAAGTCAGCTTGCTCGGATGGGATTTCGGGAGGAGTGCTAAAATTAGGAGGGGAAGCCATAATTTCGTACCTAATACGGCTATTTGAAATATCTATTAACAATTCTGATGTTCCAGATGATTGGAGAAAGGCGATTGTAGTTCCCATATTTAAATCAGGTGCGCGATCGGAAACCAGTAATTACAGACAGGTTAGCCTCACATCTGTGATATGCAAGCAATTTGAACGCTTGATAGCTGAATATTTTCGTAAGCACTGGGACGAAAGGAGTGGATTTACGGTGGGCAACATGGCTTCAGACCTGGATTCTCTTGTGAGAGCCAACTGACAACTGGCAACGGTCTGCCAAGATCTGTCGGACGAGGTTCATCAGGGAGGGAGAATAGACGCTTTAATTTTTAATTTTTCCAAAGCCTTCGACGTCGTGCCGAACGATCTATTATTAAGTAAGCTAAAAAATACTGGTATAGATTTAGGGTACTGAAGTGGATTCGAGAAATTTTTAAAGATCGTTCACTTAGAGTTCGCTTAAATGACAAATTGTCCGCCTCAGTGAAAATCACGTCAGGGTCCCGCTAGGAAGTGTCATCATGTTCCTTGCATTCATAAATCACTTCACAATCGGTATAAAATCACAGATAAAACTTTTTTTCGATGATTGTATGGTTTATAGGGAAATCGTAAACGTTGAGGATGCACAAATTCTGTAGACTGACAGAATTTACCAATGGTCAGTTAGAAATAAAATGCAAATAAATGCAACGAAGCGTAAGGCAGTCATTTTTACAAAAATAAGAGAAATGTCCCTCCCGCTTGATATAAAATGGGGAACGAAGTTGTAACGGAGTCAAATAACTGTAAATATCTTGGGATCACGATTAGTAAAGATTTAAATTGGGGTAATGAGGCGAGCGAGGTCCCTGGCAGGTAAAGGGTGGAGGGCGCTGATGCTTCACTTTGTTAACAGGGTCTTGAGGAAAAGCACGAGAAAAACCAATATTTCTGCTTACAAAACGCTGGTCAGGCCAATTTTAGAATATGTAGTAACGTGCTGGGATCCATATCGAAATTAACACACTCTAGCGTTGGAAAAAATACAAAAACGGACTGAAAAAATGTTTGGGGGTCGATTCGCGAGAATTTAGGTCTCAGTAATAGAAGGAAACATGCGAGGTTGTGCGCAATATATAAAGCTTATAAGGGGGAACCACAGGGCCTGGAAATAAATAACAAACCATCTTACAGCGCCGAATTATATTTCAAAAATGATCATACGTTTAAAATTAAAGAAAAAGGGCAACGCACTGACGTAGGAAAATTTTCATTTGTTAATAGATCTATATGCGATTGGAATTCCTTGCCTGCAGAAATACTCACGACTTTTTGGGGTAGCGTAAATCAGTTTAGGAATAGGCTAAGTAAACTTAAGTGAGCAGTTTTTTTATAGAATCAGTTAAATGCTTATAGCGAAGTGCAGTGAAGTGATTTCTACGTGACTCCTGACTTCTCTTTTCTTTCTCAGATCAAAACCTACACTTCAAAATTGTTTCTTAGTGTGATTTGTATTTTCTTTTTGTTATTGTATTTGTGTTTTCTTTGTATATGGCAGCCACCGGGAAAATTACCAATAGCAGCTAAGTAAGTAATAATAATAATAATTACGACATGAAACACTGACAAGCTTGTGGGCATCGGAAAACTGAATTCAAATATTAACCAGTGCTAATTGTGCATACTCCTTCATATATCTAATAGAATTAAATGTAAAGCAATGTATCTTATGTAGCACTAGAGGATCAAGTTATATATTTAGTATGATTTCGAGTACCATTTAGAGTATTCTAAGTCTCTGCTATATTCTTTTTTTCTTATATAATATCTACTTGATCCTATTTATTTAAAAAAATTCTAGATAATATCATTATAATACCGTTATATTTCTAAGTTGTTTTCTTTACTTCTTCAACTTGTAAATTAAATAGGGAACAGTTCTCTATCGCCGACACCCAGCCTGGACTTTGAGGAAACTTGTAGCTGAAATCTTAGACGAGCAGTGAGCGTCAGAATAAATGTTAGCTTAGTATTAAAGGCGATAGCGTTAAGGAGAATAACAAGAGATAGCCTACCAGAGGAGTGGAAGTGCCGAATCGGACATATTACGTACGTATTGCGCACGCGAGGGTAAAGGAATCTTTCCAATATTGAACTAAAAAATTGAACCATAGCGATTTACTTTAGAAGGCTTCAATTCCAAAACTCTCGTTTTAGATTTTCTTAAAATATTTCAAATTATTAATGGAATATTGTAGAAATTCAGGAGATTGATCATTGTTCGAAAAAATAATCGGAATATGAAGAATTTTACAAGAAAAAAAATGTAGGAAAAGAAGTTGTTGATGGAATTTCCAAAATGAATTGATCCAAAAATTAGAACTTCATATTTTCTGCCACTGCAAAAATATTATACAGATGTAATTATGCTATAATGATAAAACTAAATTACACACAGATAAATATTTAGACCTACACAATCAAAAAAGTCAAAGTATCTTATTTGCAATAGAGATATGTTTCGGAACATATTGAGGAAGTCACGAAATCACATAGGTAAGATTGTTAGTTATACTAATAAGATAATCTCAAAATTTATTTAATGTTTAATGATAATCTACGTTATATAAATTAGTAAAAACGAATATTAGACTCACAAAGGCAACAATATCAAGTTAAGGTAAACCATATTTAAAGAGCTGCTAAAGCAATATTTTAAGTGTAATCTGAAAGTGGTTTCCTGTGTAGAAAAACGTCTTCAAAGAAGTATACACATTGGAAAGTACGTTACGTAGTGATGGATTTGAAAACTGTAAATATAACAATAAAATGAAGAGGATTGAAAGTAACATATTATCGATGTCTAAAACCTTTGTCAGTGCGTCCGCAAGTATGTCACAGTTACAGGCGTCCAAACTACTGGTCCGAATTTAACCAAATCAGGCACAAGCGTTACTCAGGTCCCAGAGCTGCCCATGATCTTTATAGGAAATCAAATAAACATTCGGAGAGAGGAAAAATATTAGAAAGAACATCAGGAAACCAGATTGGAAACAAATTCTAGGTAAAGAATAAACGCTGAAAGATGGAAGAAATATATAGTAGAGCTGTATCAGTAATAACAAAATAGTTTTCTGACTTTAAAATTTACAATAAATAAAAAGACGGCCAATAATTCAGCATATGAATTTATCACTATTTATTCAAAAACGACGTATCGTCTGCTTTTTGAGGCTTGTAGTAGATTTAGAAAAAGTCTCTGATAATGTGAACTGGAACACTCTATGAAGTATTTTAAAGGTGACAGGATTAAAATATCGAGAAAGAAAAGTTATCCATAACCTCTACAGAAGGCAGTCAGCTGTAGTTAGAATTAAACATCAGGAAAATAAAAATCAAGAAAGGATTGAGACAAGGACGCAGTCTGTCCTACATGCTGTTTAACTTATATATAGAACAGGCGATTAAGAAAGTTAAAACGGAATATGGAAAAGGAATCATACTGCAAGAAGAAGCAATAAAAATCTTAATGTTTGCAAATTATATTGGGGTATTAAGGGAATCAGAAAAAGACTTGGAAACTATAATGGCCTGAACGTTGTCCAGTAGAAATAGTCCAACCTGAGGATTAATAGAGGGAAAACCAAGTCAATGGAAATAGTAAATAAGGGTGTTAGATTGGGAAGGGTGTTTTGCAGGAAGTTAAGGAATTCTGCTACTTTGGCAGCATAATAGCTAGGGATGGTTGAAGTATAGTGGACAAAGAGTAGGATAGCACAGGCAAGGAAGGCTTTCACAAAGAAAGAGGAATTTACTTACGACTAATAAATGTATGAATGGTAGGAAATCATTACTAAAAATGTTCGTACGTTTTCTGATGTCATATGGATGCGAAACATGCACGTTTGGAATAGAGGCTTTTGAAATGCTGAAAATCAGATGTGTGGATGAGGTAACTAACCAGGAATTTTATAGTAGGATAGCGGAAGAGTAAACAATATGGAGGATTTTGTCTAAGAGAAGGGATAGATTAAAAGGCCATGTTTTGAGACATGAGGGTCTTGTAAAATTAGCATTAGAGGGTATTGTGTGGGGTAAGAACAGAAAAGGGAGTAAAGGATGGAATACGCTAAACCGATTAGGAAGGATGTAGGAGGTGTGGAAATATAGAATGGAAAGGTTTGCTCAGGATAGGTTAGGATGGATGGTTGCATCAGACCAATCTTAGGACTGATTACTACAGCAATAACATCAACAACTACAATTGTAATAATTTTAAAACTTTGCATTGGGGTATTTATTTCTTCAACTGAAACTTTACAGACGCGAAGAAATAACTGAAATATTGCTGCCCTGTTCATGAGCTGGTATAAATTTGGAAAATTAGCCACAGGAGACGTCAGGTAGGATTTCGCTTGGTTAAAATTAGCGAGAAGGTGAGGTCGAAATGGCGCAGTTGCGTCTGTCTCGTTCCCCTTGACCCTTTCTCGCCCTGACGGGAATATCAGCGAAAGACGACTCTCCCACAGGAAGGCCGCCGTTTTCCATTGGCGTCATCCATGGTGGAGGTCACTCCGAAGAGATTAACATGTTGTTGGGGAGCGTTGGGAAACAGTCTCGCCTCAGCGGAAAATATATATTCGCATATATCGTTCTACCAAACAGCCGTGGGTTAACAACCAGCTCTTGCAAACCCAGCAATTTTGTGTTTTTGCGTCGTCGAAATCCCCGGCGCCTCTCTGTTTTTTTCAATTCGAAAAGATGCGTTCCAGTTATTTGGACGTTTTACTATATAAATATTAGGTATCCTTCTTTGTTCCCAAATTTATTTATTAGTCATAATCAAAATAATCAAACTAATTAATTACTTTCGGGCATCATTTATAATTTTATTATTTAAATTTATAGCAGAGTTAGTTGTAAATTCTCAGGCCAATTATTTTGTGTATAGTTACCTGAAAAAACCAAAAAGTGGACTGAAACGTTGAAGTTATATTAATTAAATTTATTTCTGCCATTCTCAAAACTGTTTAAATAACTTAGCTACAAAGGATTATCTATAAAAGTTTATAAAACCTTAACATTACCAACACAAAATATTAATTAGTTCATTTCCAATCAAAATCTTCCCAACGAAAGATTAAAAAAATATATTTTAGTTATCTGAATGTTATATTTTGTTTTCCATCACAATGTTTAAATAACGTATTCAAATGTTTAATCATGAATCAAAAAAAAACTAAATAAGAGAGTTTCATTTTAAACTGTATTGGGCCCAAGAATATAAAAAAATATTTTATTTTCCGAATTAAGATCCTAGTAAAAACAATTTATATTTTCATCTAACATTTTCAATTAGAAAGTTATATATTTTTAATATTTATTTAAGATATATGTTGATATAACTTTGTATCCAACTCGCAATACTGATTTCGAAAGTCACTTTTATTAATCTTCCGTAAAAATTTGTATTTGTACATTACATGCTTGAAAATACTACGTTATGCTGTAAATAAATAGTCCACTTTCATTTTTCTTTTTCTAGATTTTACGGAACTCAAAGATCATTGTTTTTACATTGGCTCTTATGGAGCTACCAGCGAGCTTGTTCGAGCGCTGCTATTGCTATTCTATTTATACTAGGATACTCTTTGGTATTGATAGTGTGTTGAGAAAAGAAAGTCCTAGTTTTAATGGTATATTGCCAACAAATTATACATTAAATTGGACGTAAACTAACCTACTTTTTATAAAAATGTTTAATATGTGCTCCTTTAGTTATACGTCACACATAAAACCCAAAATACAATTATTCCCGCATTTTTCCCGGAGTAAGACAAGCTATAGCCATTCCAATTCTGTGTCTCCATTCTGGAAAAAACACTATACAATCTTTGACAAAGCCTTAAAGGAAAAGAACGGTAGTGAGCATAGTAATTTTGGGAAATGATCCTTAATGCTACTAGTGTTTGATGCCTTGAATGTAGGCCTCACCTGGGGACGTCTCGTCCTCTCCAAAGTTCCACGGAACGATACAAACGAAAAGAAAGATCAATTTTCCACTTACGAATGTGTTTATCAAAAACTGGGTTTCTCTTTAAACAACACTCTACAACGTTTACAGTTTACACTATCAACATTTATAAATGGCTCCTTGTTTTATGAACACACAGTATACCAGCTTAAAAATTTCTCAAAGTTAGACTTTTATAAAGTGTCTATTTTATTAAAAAATCAATTAAACTAAAATTAATAATATTATATGCTTCCATCATTAATATTATATGCTATCTATGCCCGCGACGTCGTTCTTTTTATTTTGCTCAAAAAACGAAAATATTTTATTTACGATAGCTTCAGGGCAAACCTTATAACTTGCAGTTGGTTTTGAACAGTTTTTTTTCACACGATTACAACAATAGATGGAGTGAGAATACTCACCCTCCACTTCTCACTTCATGCTGCCAAAATTACGCTTATAATAACAACGTAAGTGGAATTAACGACGGTATAGGAACGCCGAATAGGACTTTTAACTCGTATTTTCACGCCGCCTTTCGCGCGGCAATTCAATGGGTTTATAAATATTTATATAAATATCTTCTGAACTCTTCAAGATATCTAAATGGAACACACGAAAATTTAGATAAAATTCACGTTTCAATCCCTGAAATTTTCATTGAAATCCGTTCAGCCGTTTCGGAGCGTAAACAGATCAAGAGTATAGGCAACCCACATTAACTTTGGAGATTTTAACGCTTGTATAAAATAAACCTTCCCGTATAATATATTGTAACAACCCGTTACAACAATGGGTATCATTAAAAAAATTTTGGCGCGCTAAATTCCGATATATATTATAAATTGTATGCGAACGTCTGCGGGTGACGTAGTCATTACGTAACCGGCTAACTATTGCTTGCGATGTTAATGCAACTCTTTAATCGATTTGACAATTAAATAGAAAAGAAGATTATAAATTTAAATCGTCCTTGTCACGGGATTAATTTATTGGAATTTGATTATTTGATTTATCTTCTTAGAATAAGTATTCCATGGATTCCGTAACATGGAAGATAAATTAAAAAAAAGAATAACGCGAACATTAAAAAAAAGAGATTCGAGCTCGAGACGTCATATCGGGCGGACGTGTCTGATTTAACTATCCCTACCTAAATGTGGGAAGAGAAGTGGAGAATCTAACTCCAGAAGTCATCGCAGACACGTCTAGTTTAATCCTACACACATCGACTGAGGAGAAAAAGTTATATTATATCAAACTTCTTAAGCAAATACAGGGTGCCACCGTCCGCGGGAGTCGCTGTACGGAGTGGACGCCGATCCTTACTGGACGCCATAACGTACAAATAGAGGAAGGACCTTTTGGTGCCTAGTTGTTGCTGTTGCTGCTGCCTGCCACATCCCAAGTTGGGCGCTCTGTTCGGCGAACGTTAAAAAAAAACTGTATGTGTTAACGAATTATAAAGTTGCTTCCAATAAATTAAATTTTTGTTTTATCTGTCTCTATGCTGAATATGAAATAGACCGACACTCCTCGGGTCCAAACGAACCGAGTTCCTTCCCTCCAAGCGAAGAAGGGGAAGAAGAGGGGTTGGGAACTCACAATATATATATTAATGTATAATTTATATATATATTAATGTATAATTTATATATATATTAATGTATAATATATATATATTAATGTATAATTTATATATAAATTATACATTGTATAATATATATATATATACATTAATATATTAATGTATAATATATATATATATATAAATTATACATTAATATATTTATATATACATATATATTAATGTATAATTTATATATATTAATGTATTATATATATATATTAATGTATATTTATATATACATATTAATGTATAATTTATATATATTAATGTATTATATATATATATTAATGTATATTTATATATACATGTTAATGTATAATTTATATATACATATTAATGTATAATATATATATTAATGTCATTATCGAAATGAAATATGCACAAATATTTAAGTTAAATTGGCTTTTTTAAACCATCAAATTTTAATTGAAATTTATTGAGCCATTTCGGAGGCTATTCCAGACAAATATACGTATAGACAGACACTTCAATTTTATTTATTTGTACTGAAAGAAGTGAGTATTGGTGGAGTATTATTACCCTAGCGCTGAGCAAGATTAATTAAAAATAAAGGTATAAAAAGAAAAACATAATTCTTTTGGTTCTCTTAATGGTATAGAATTATAACTTTCGCCAGGTGTTGGCTTTGAGTTCCAGCGCATCATAATGAGGAAATAGCCAAAATTTTTCATAGAATTAGTCAATTCTTCTGATATCAAAGTCTTCAGGAATTCTAAAAATATGACAAAAATTAAAAACTATGATTGTGCTGCTGTTCAATAGAAATAAGCGAGATTACTAGACTACTGCGATTTATCGCAATCGGAAGGCCGTTTTCTGCGTAAGAGTGACGCGGAGGAAACCACAAAACAGTTGCGGAAAAACGTCTCGAGTCAAATTCTTTCATTTTTCAGATTTTTATATCGAGTTTTTTAATGGTATCACGGAAAAATACATCTCCAAATATTAATGTGAGCTTTTTCATATAAATTAATTGATTAAAATTCAACAGTGTTATTATTTAAACATTTTTATTCGAGAATTTTAAATTTAATATGACTGACAGATATTTTTTTTGATAGTTTGGTTCCCAGTGACTTTCTTTGGTCGAAACTTAAATATTAATATTAATTAGTAATTTAAAAAATAACTATGAAAACTAGAACTTTCGGCAATACATTTGACTGTACAGAAAAATAATGCTAAAAACCTTTATAATTCCACAAGAACGCTATATATATATATTATACAATTATACAATTAATGACAAAATGGGTCACATTAATAATGGAAAATTAATGCTGTATACAATATATATATATATATTTGACAGCATTAATTTTCCATTATTAATGTGACCCATTTTGTCATTAATTGTACGAACCTTCAACGTGTCTAAATTTGTTAATTTCTCAATTTTTTAGTGCAGTAAGCACGTCTATCACACGGAAAGTCTTGTAAGACAATACGACCGAATCAATGGTCCAAAACATTGTCTGATCTATTGAAACTAATCCAGAAAGTTAAATATGAAAAATACTGGATTGTCCTAACATCACAATCTGATTAACTTATATTGATATAGACTGTATTAGATGCGTAAGTCAATTTTAAAATTTCATAATAATCAAACCTCTATTAATGCACTGAAACGTTTACATAATGCTTTGATTTCGAAGAGCACTGGAATAAAATATCCAGAAAGGAGGCTTATACATAATGTCTACAGAAGACAGGCAGCAGTAATTAGAATAGAAGATCAAGAAAAGGAAGCCGCAATCAAGAAAGGAGTAAGACAAGGCTGCAGTCTGTCACACGTGCTGTTTAGAACAGGCGATAAAACAAGTTAAAACGGGATATGGAAAAGGAATCATAACGCAAGGAGAAGAAATAAAAACCTTACGCTTTGCCGACGAAAGTTTAGTATAAAGGAGTCAGAAGAAGACTTGGAGCCCATAATAAATGGCAATAACGGAGTCCTGGAGAAAGAGATCAATATGAGGATTAATAGAGGGAAAACCATGGTAATGGAGTGTAGCGTGGGAAACAGTGGAATAACAATGGGTGTTAGATTGGGAAGAGATATTTTGCAGGAAGTTAAGGATTTCTGCTACTTTGGCAGCATAATAACTAAGGATGGTAGACATAAAGAGTAGGACAGCACAGGGAAGAAAGGTTTTCACACAAAAAGAGGAATTTACTTAGGATTAATATAAGTATGAATGTTAGGAAATCATTACTAAAAACGATCGTATGTCAGGTGTGTAATGCATTAAAATACGCGAGTTGAAACTTTAAGTTTGTGCATCTGTTTTTCCTGGCTGTGTGTGGAAAGGGAGGGGGGGGTGCATTCGCATTCCTTAGGATCGCCATGAATAATTAGGGTTCTGCTTCAGGCGAAAAATGAAAGTTCCGTGGAAAATTTGGAGGAATGTAAAACACATGCAGTATTTAGGCCCAGCACTTGAAACTTTACCAATCGGCTGCAATTGTCAACGACCAACTCAATAGAAGTCTTTTGAGGATAACAGCTGATTGGTGGTTTGAAATTATGCAGCTTCCCATCAAGCTTTCGTGGGAAGAGATTTGGGAGAGAAGAATAGATGTGAGGAGACGGATGGTAGTGGATGAGCGGAAAGTGTTGGAAGACAGGAGATAAACTATGTTGAGATTTGAAGGAGAGAGTAGATGAACAGAAGGTTTTGGTAGACGAGAGAGGAGGTGTTGGGAGACAGAAGTTGCTGAGAGACGGAAGACAGTCGATGAAAAAGTTAAATTGTTAGCCGCTAAGAGGCCGGCTAATGCTGACCTAAAACTAAACTATTAGCCGCCGGAAGGAGATAAGGGAGTCTCTGCCAAATTTGTCCATAAGATTCAGACTGGACAATGATGGACAGAGGTCATCCCCTGATGCAGCCACCAGCCATCATCATCGTCGACGCAAACCGGGATGCAGATACTTCGCGGGTATCGTTGCTTTAAATTAGAAAGAGTTGGCATTTGCCACACCTATTCCCATTAGAAATCTAAATGCTTCACAATTCACACCCTGATGTTAAAGTCTCATGTAAATTTATTGCTTTTAATATTTTTTAATAATTTGTAAATACCATCTATACTTTTGCTTAATATTTTATTTATATGCTAAATTAGTGGGAATGCTCAATTTCATATAGTTAATTTTTTAGAAGATAGACAAGAATGGAAAAAATGTCAACCGGCCCAGGGAATCGAACCCAGGACATGCGGCTGGATATCGCAAGGTCCTGGGTTCGATTCCCTGGTCCGGTTGACATTTTTCCATTCTTGTCTATCTTCTAATTTTATTTACATTAAAATCCGTATTTTAAAGTTAAATTAGTCTCTTTTCTATAATCGATCCCCAGTAATTAATACAATACTATATTATTGTTAAATATAATAAATTAACTTCTCCCCACCCAATAATTTACTTAACAAGTGGCGCCCAACATGGACCACAGCATATTATAATAATACAGAAATTAATTAATTAAATTCAACCCCATCGCCCCTACCAATAAATACCTTTACAGGTGTTATATGGATGCGAAACGTGGACGCTAGGAATTGTCGAAAGGAAAAGAATAGAGGCTGAAAATCATATGGGTGGATAGAATTACTTACGAGGAAGTTCTAAGCAGAATAGGAGACGAGAGAACCATTTGGAGGACTTTAACTAAGCCATGTTTCGAGAAGCAAGGGACTAGTAAAATGAAAATTAGAGAGAAGTATTTGCGTAAGAACAGAACAGGGAGGAGGATGGAATGGATTTGATGCATCGTCCGGCTTTAAATGTGATTGGTTTGCTCGCTGCAGAATTCGTAGAGGCTCAGGTTGGAAGTTGGCTGCACTCACTTACCGCATGCTGGTGAAAGCATCATGCTCAAACAAGTGTAAAGGAATCGTGCCAGATACAACATTCTTTGGTAGAGCGCTAACTATTCCGGTGTAGAGACTGATCACTTCGTTGTCAAAACCACAACGTTTTCATGGCTCTACTATGAAAACGTTGGTTTTTGCCAACGAAGTGATCCGACTGAAAGCCAAAGATGATTTTATTCCACATTCTTTTTTGACTCGAAATATCTTACTCTTTTCTCCCAGAATGGCCCCCATTGGCATCTTGTCTCTTCCGCGCCTGCCTCAAAGGTTCACCATGAGTCTACTATTGGTCTGCGAAGCAACAACCCACATTGTTGCGTTCCTCAAAAACACGCAAAATTATTGCAGTTTAAAAAGATTTGAAAGAATCACTGGTGTGGAGAGTAGGGAAAATTCCAAGGAATACTTAATAATAATCGGTAAAATTCTAAATTAGGTCTCTAAAACACTGCAGGAAGCATAACAGCTCTTAAATTTAACTAAGCTGGGGTTCGGATACTGATAACTTCAGAATATTCTGTATACAACATATTTATATTCTAATGTTTTCATTTCAAAGTCGTTCGTCGCAAATAACATTTCATTTTAAATGCTCGCTTTTCACATAAAACTATTTAGCCAGGGTTTCTCATTAAGAACCGTCCATAAGAAGGTTCGTGGCCTCTTTTTTGTTACGACTATACACATTTCACGAGCAGCTCTCATTTTGGCACAGATTTATTCTAATATAACGGAGACTGATGATTTTATTAGTCATTAACAACTCGGTAAGAAACTTCTAAATATTCATCACTACACGGAAAATGGTAATCATAACTGATTAATGTCATGGGAAGCCATCGACATTATGCCAAGTTGGGGCATCCATCTGATGACATTGTAATAAAAGGAACCATTTTCGTTTAAAAACAATTCCGGCGAGTTCGGATTAAACGGTTTGTTTCCCTATTTCCTTTCTACAGAGGCATACTTTCGTATACAAGGAATTAATCATTCATGTCAACTTTAATAAAAAAAAAAAAAAAAAAATAAAAAAAAAAAAAAAAAAAAAAAAAAAAAAAAAAAAAAAAAAAAAAAAAAAAAAAAAAAAAAAAAAAAAAAAAAAAAAAAAAAAAAAAAAATAAAAAAAAAAAAAAAAAAAAAAAAAAAAAAAAAAAAAAAAAAAAAAAAAAAAAAAAAAAAAAAAAAAAAAAAAAAAAAAAAAAAAAAAAAAAAAAAAAAAAAAAAAAAAAAAAAAAAAAAAAAAAAAAAAAAAAAAAAAAAAAAAAAAAAAAAAAAAAAAAAAAAAAAAAAAAAAAAAAAAAAAAAAAAAAAAAAAAAAAAAAAAAAAAAAAAAAAAAAAAAAAAAAAAAAAAAAAAAAAAAAAAAAAAAAAAAAAAAAAAAAAAAAAAAAAAAAAAAAAAAAAAAAAAAAAAAAAAAAAAAAAAAAAAAAAAAAAAAAAAAAAAAAAAAAAAAAAAAAAAAAAAAAAAAAAAAAAAAAAAAAAAAAAAAAAAAAAAAAAAAAAAAAAAAAAAAAAAAAAAAAAAAAAAAAAAAAAAAAAAAAAAAAAAAAAAAAAAAAAAAAAAAAAAAAAAAAAAAAAAAAAAAAAAAAAAAAAAAAAAAAAAAAAAAAAAAAAAAAAAAAAAAAAAAAAAAAAAAAAAAAAAAAAAAAAAAAAAAAAAAAAAAAAAAAAAAAAAAAAAAAAAAAAAAAAAAAAAAAAAAAAAAAAAAAAAAAAAAAAAAAAAAAAAAAAAAAAAAAAAAAAAAAAAAAAAAAAAAAAAAAAAAAAAAAAAAAAAAAAAAAAAAAATAAAAAAAAAAAAAAAAAAAAAAAAAAAAAAAAAAAAAAAAAAAAAAAAAAAAAAAAAAAAAAAAAAAAAAAAAAAAAAAAAAAAAAAAAAAAAAAAAAAAAAAAAAAAAAAAAAAAAAAAAAAAAAAAAAAAAAAAAAAAAAAAAAAAAAAAAAAAAAAAAAAAAAAAAAAAAAAAAAAAAAAAAAAAAAAAAAAAAAAAAAAAAAAAAAAAAAAAAAAAAAAAAAAAAAAAAAAAAAAAAAAAAAAAAAAAAAAAAAAAAAAAAAAAAAAAAAAAAAAAAAAAAAAAAAAAAAAAAAAAAAAAAATAAAAAAAAAAAAAAAAAAAAAAAAAAAAAAAAAAAAAAAAAAAAAAAAAAAAAAAAAAAAAAAAAAAAAAAAAAAAAAAAAAAAAAAAAAAAAAAAAAAAAAAAAAAAAAAAAAAAAAAAAAAAAAAAAAAAAAAAAAAAAAAAAAATAAAAAAAAAAAAAAAAAAAAAAAAAAAAAAAAAAAAAAAAAAAAAAAAAAAAAAAAAAAAAAAAAAAAAAAAAAAAAAAAAAAAAAAAAAAAAAAAAAAAAAAAAAAAAAAAAAAAAAAAAAAAAAAAAAAAAAAAAAAAAAAAAAAAAAAAAAAAAAAAAAAAAAAAAAAAAAAAAAAAAAAAAAAAAAAAAAAAAAAAAAAAAAAAAGAATTCTCTCATAATTTTGTCCGAGTGATACCAAATAAACATTACGGACCGTACTTCTAAGTCAGTCAAAAATACATCTGTAACTGCTTTTTTTTTTCGAGTCCCTTAATACGACGTACAGGGGCCGTTGGATTTTCTTAAAAAATATGAATAATTTTTTTATACTTGCATACTTGTAGAAAACGTATAATTCTACCGAGACTATAAAGCAAATAAAACAACTAAATTATAATAAATATGAGGAATCTAATCATTTATCGATCAAGATTATCCTTTCAGTCTTGTTTCCGGAAATACGACCGTCTGTATTTTCAGATCCTAACAAGAACCAAATCTTGTATCAGACGAGGAGTGAAGGCGCGCCCGGGTTTCAGTCTGCCTTTATCTACTTGGAGGATAAGTACTTGCGCATTTGATGACCCAGAGACCCATTTATTTATCAATGGACAGGCCCATTACAGAGCGCCCGATGACGTCTGGTGTCTGAGAGATACAGCGAGCAATGGCCGATGGTGTCAACAAGACACCCCCCCCCCCCCTCTCAAGTTCCCCGGATTGGATGCATATTCGCTTGAACAAAATTATTTTATATTTACATTATTCACGCAAACTCCTTGGATTCGTTTGACGATGTTTACAGTCCTGCTTTATTAAGCAGTAATTTCTTTCTCCTAAACTGTTTGATCAAAGCAGGTCTCACTAACTGATCATTATGTAATCTTCACAGAATAAACTTTTTGTCTTGAACAATAGATTGCAATATTCATAACGCCAAATCCCTAACTTTAGTGTATAACTATATGGGGATTATCAATGTCAGAAGGATCACATTGATGTTCTGTATCATTAGCAGGCTTATTGTAACAATCCACTGCAGGTGGTTATTGTTTTGTGTTTATTTATTTATGTTTTCAAGTTTTAGTATGACTAATATTGACTGAAATAAATCAACTAAAGATATATTACCACTGAATTTACATTTCTGTAAAGGCACCATTATCATTTGTACTTTCACTACCATTTATTTAAATAATTTTCTTCAGTTTCCCAACATTACTCAGTTTTTATCCTATTACTTTATTGATATCTTTGTTTCACATTACTGGCATATTGTTTGAATGAAATGTGTGTTACAGCAATCGGCTCTCTTCATCAAAAACAAAATAAACCTTGTGGTTAAAATAGGAGTTGAGGGTCAAATTAACTTTTTTACTTCTATTGTATTTGCTATAAAACTGTCAGTCTTGTGTGTGGTCAAAGGCATTCAAACTTCTAAGAGTATCATTCCATTGGTAACAGGCTCGGAGTTGATTAAAATTCCCAAATTTAACTCGCTAGACACTTTCAATCTCATGGGTCACACACTGTTTCCTTAACAAACCTTTGAACATATTTTTGGTTTCTATAGCAATAGTGAGCTGCTGATAAATGTTAGTCTTTCAAACTATCCATACAAGATACAATAACTATGCATTTGCTAACTTACAATGGACTCTACTTGCAAACTATAAGTTCTCATTCAATTCATTAAAATTTGCTTACGTGGTTTATCCAACTACTGTGAACTGACTAATTTGAAGCACAAAAAGTTTAATCATAATCTCCACAAACTAAAACTTTTGTTATTAGTAACTGAATTTAGTATTCATATTTGCATAATGGTAACAATAAAAAACTATTTGATGCAATAATATTTACAATGTCAACCATAGAAGAATGTAGATGAAGTCTCATATAAAACAGTCAATAATTTAAAACTTAAGGACTTAAAATAAGTTCTTGGCATATAAAAACAAGCCATTAGATATGAAAAATAATATAGCAAAAACTAAATCATTTATTAAATATTTTCAACTTGTTTGATATTTCCAAATATTTTTTCTTCAAGGAAAGAAATCTTTGCTTTCCGCTCATCCATGAACATAGAAAACCAGTTAGTTTTTTCCAATGGGACAATATTGTAGCCCATAATCTCAAGATGGCGTTGTTTCAATTGTAAAGGCCCACTAAGCTGGCCATCATTCAAAAGCAGTACAGCCAGCCTGGTAAATGGATGAAAACAAAGTTATTAATGGTGGGAAATAAATTATAAATAAATAAAACATTGGGCTTAATCTGACTTAATTTGAATAAATAACATATATAACTGTACCCTGGTCCTAGATTTTGTGGTAGAAGCGCAAAATTTTCTGATAAGATTTTTAACTAAAAAACTGAAGAAGTCACAAAAGTTGTGGATGAAACATCTATTACTTTATTTTGAATGATAAATAGTTTATACAAGTGTTTAACATTAATATTTATTAATGTAATTACCTTTTAATTTAGCAAATAATTTCATTCTGAGGTATGCATAGACAAAGAATTATTAATAAAAGTATCCATTTAGAAGTACGAAAAAGTATAAAAATATCAACAAAGAAGAAAAATGATTAAATTATGTTGAGAATAATTATTTAATAGAATTTTAGCAATATTTTATTCAATTTCATTAATAATAACTCCAGAAAAACTTACTTTGTAACACCACTATCTGCTTCATGTTTGGCAGTCACTGGCTTCTTCTCAGAATTCAACAACACTAAGAAATCTACAGAAGAAAACAAAATTTATCATAGACATATTTACTTTCTTTATGTATTTATATAATTTAGCATGCATTGTATAATACCTATCTTGTAGAAATAAGGTGAATATGCATCACGTTTCACACACTCCTGCCCAAGAATTTTGGAAAGTAATTCATGCATTTCATTGTGAATCTTAGATGTCTTTTTAGTCTCTGAAAATGTATATCAAAAAGTATTTAGTTATTCTGCAATTATGATGTGGCAACCAAATAACACATGGTTTCTCAACCTTTTTCTTAGCATCCCTCAACAAGTCTTTTGACACCTCCTATGCAATAAATATATATATATATATATTATATATATATATATAAAATTGAATTATTGCCTAAATAAAGCCTAATTACAACTTCATCAGTACAAAAAACATTGGTTTTAGGAAGCAACCATCGGGAAATTATTAAGAAAAATCAGTAAGTAAGTTTTCAGAGCATAATAGACCACTAATATTAACGTACAAAAACAATTTATGTTTAAGATTTTTATATGATATTTTAATTTTAGTAATTATTATTTAATTGTTCAATAATTTCAACATTTAATGTGAGGTCACTTTTATATTATTAGTATATGCTAAATTTAGTGAGACCCTGGTGCTTGAGGCTCGCTGCAAAGAAATTTTATATTAGGCTCAAATTTAGTCTGATTGAGTCTCGAGTAAAAGTTAGATGGCCACAGTCATGCACATTGAGCATGCCAAGCAATCCTCCAATACAGTACGTACCATTCCTTCATTAGGCAGTGTCAATCAACAATACCCTCCAAATAAACTGTAGTTTATATTACTCCAAACTTCAAGTGTGGCTCTACAGAAAGTACTGCACTTGATGATTGTTTTTTTAAAATTGAGACACCAAAATTTTTTCCTTTTGTACTAGTATAACAATAGCAGGCAGTTATTTTAAATGAGGGATCCATGTTAGAAAACATTGGTCTGGATATTATTAAATGAATTGAATAATTTGGAAAAACACTAATTTTTTAATTAAAATTATTGAAACAAAAAAAGATTTAATGCAGATCATTTTTATATTGGATGATAATTTGTGGATTCCATATTTTATATCATCCACCACTAAGGTCAGAAGAAAATGGCAGTGACAGCTATTGAAGCATTTGAGCAAACTCACAGTCCAAATGAAACTTAACAATTATATATGTAATTTCACACATAATTACCTGAAGCTATAATCTCTTCGCAATATTTATTGTGAAACCATGGTATTTCAGCATCAGGATAATCTAAACACACAGCCCGATTCACCTCCATTAGTTTATGTCGAATCTTGAATGGATAAGTAGCCTGATATTTAAATGAAAATATTTCAGTACAGAAAAAAAGTATTCTGAAATACGATATAAATAATATATATAACGTTTGTAACATGACGAAGTCACACGTATTGGATATTAGGATAGTAAGTAAGGATAGTAAATGAGGGAGAAAGATAGGAAATACACTTTGAAACATATGTTTCAAAGCGTATTTCCTATCTTTCTCCCTCATTTACTATCCTTACTTACTAACTTTATATACACGTGTGTGTGTGTGTGTGTGTGTATCTGGATTATCTCACCTTTGAGTAACAGTTGGATATCTCATTTTCTATACTTTCTAGAAAATCAACAGTAAATATATGTTTGATTAAAAATTGGGGCAGATGGTTGAAATAACATAATGATAAAGCTGCAAGAAGGGTATCTAAAGATCCCATGCTGTTCTTGTCCCTATAAAGAGAAAATGCTAATCACACAATAAATAAAATTGAGTAAAAAATGTACATACATGAAAATCAATCAAATAACCTTTCCAGAAGATAAGTAAATGTATCCAAGAAACAAGAGATATTTCTTGGAGCAAATCCATTCAAGTAACATAGATGCAGCAGTTTCAGACAATTTTGTGCAAGCATATATTTTTTACTGTCAACACTAAACTGTACCATCTGGTCTACAATTTCAGGAATGAGACATTTGCAATCTTGAAATGTACGAGTTGTTTCTATCAACAGTTTAGATGATATTGAGCCATGCCAATTTTTGTACCTGCAAGCATATAAAAGTTGTTCAGACACTAGTATTTTAATAAAAACAGAGTCAGTAATTTATATCCATAATGTAATGCATACATAAAATAACCTCTGGTAGTCCTCTAATTGTGTCAAGCAATATCAATGAAAAAACTAATTTTTGCTTATGGAACTAAACCTTTAAAACTTAGGAAAATTCCTCTAATTATTATTGAATTGAAACATTTCTACACAAAGTGGAACCTTGGACTAAATCAGGTGTAACCTGAATTTGCCTATTGATGGCCGTAGCTATGTAGTTACATTCAAACTACATATTTGGTGTCATTTTAGTTTTCTGACAGCTGACAAAGAGTTTTGACTCACAATACAAAGATTCATTAAACAGTATTTTTAATGATGTTGAACATGCCGAGTTTTGTGCCTACAAATTATGATTTGCAGACAGCATTGATATCAAGAAAGGCAACACAAACTGATTTTGCTTTATGATAATGCACCTTCACACACAGCAAAACTGGTCAAGGAACAGATGAAGGAAATACTTGCACATGCTGCTTTTCACCAGACTTGGTTCCATTCGAATATTATTTATTGGCTTTGCTGGGACACAAATTGTTCAGAAGAGTTTCACTTCTTATGGAATTGTCAAAAATGGCTCAAAAGCACAAGTTTTCTTGGTGTGGAACTCATAAATTGCCAGAGTTGGGAAAAATGTATAATTAATGATGATCAACATTTGCAATAAAATCATTTTCATAAAATAAATGTGTATTTTGCATACAAAAAATTCTGGATTCATATTTAGACATATCTCTCTCAAAGAGGGTCAGGAACGAGGCAAAGAATTGGTAGGGGCTGGGAAGATGCCTACAGACACCCACAAGTTAACACACACAAAAACACATCCACCCTGCATGCACGCACATCTCAACCTACACACATACCAAAGTATACACATATATCAACATATTAACACATACATACTCCAATCGAAACACGTGTGCTTGTGCTTTCATGGGTGGTCAGTTTGGGAAGCGGGGGGGAGTTACTGTCTTAAGGATATTGAGTCCAGGGCTTTTGTCTGGATTGCAAGACAGGCTGAAAAGAAAGTTCCCACAGATAAAGTTCAGATTCTGATGCCCTCTTGACTTTGTAAATAGCACCCCCGCCCCTAACCATCACACAGAACATAGTCTTCCTCTAACCACTACCTACTTCCCTGGACTACGTAAACTCAGCTCTTTCCTCCGCCATGCTTACAACCTTGACATGAAAAACAACCTTCCAACCATACTACCCACCTGTCCAAGGGTTGCTTTTAGGCATCCACCTAACCTCCGCCATATACTGGTCTGAACCTACAAACTCCACACCCCCCAACCCATGATTGGCTGCAGACCGTGTGGTAGAAACAGATGCCATGTCCGCCCAATACTCCCACCTACCACGACCTTCCAGAATCCCACCAACAGCACTACATACAAAATTAGGGAAAACATAACCTGTCTGAACTCTCACACCATCCACAAAATAAACTGCACACTCTGCCCAGCCTTTTAAATTGGTCAGACAGAGAGAGTAAAACTCCACAAAACACAATTCCCCATAGCCACAACACCAACAACTTCAACCAGTGCTTCACACTGACACCCCTCAAAGCCCAACCTCTCGATTCTTCAGAAGCTGAACTCCATCTATGGGAACTTTCATTTCAGCATGTCTACAGTACAGACAAAGCCCTGAGCTCAATATCCTATAAATCTTTACCTTCAACTTGCCCCCCCCCAAGCACCTACAACAGCACAAGCTCAGTGGAATTTGTATGTGTAATAAAACCTGGTGTGTGTGTGCATGTGTTGATGTGTGTTTGAGGGGTGGTTGTCTGTATGTGTGTTAATATTTAAATATTGACACCTTTGAGGATGGACGTGTTTGAATGAGTGTGTCAATATGGGCGTGTTAATATGCATCTCCACAACCAGCATCAAGTCTTTGCCTCATTGAGAGAGAAAGTTGGTGACCTGGTGGGGCCAATTGACATAAGCTAGCAGCACAGCAAATTTTGGCTTCTCAGTTGTCGGCTAACTTTCTGATGCAGGAGGCATGCCTCCGAAAATTCAAGAACTACATACCTCACAAGGTGTCTATGTCTGTGAACATCAGGTAAGTCACATACTTTCTATCTCTCTTTCCTTTCCTTATTAATTTTATATATATCTCTGACCCTATTTCTATGTCGAGCTTATGACTAAAGCGAATTTCCCAACTTTCTCACACATTTTCTGTCCTTACACCCTATCCAAATATACTATGTGTGTGATGACGTCACGTTTCAATCATTAATTTGTGTGCGTATACATACATACATATATATAATGCTACAGGGTTTTCACACAAAATGAAGATATCAACTTCATAAATTGTTTTGCAACACTTTCAAAAGTGCATAAATTTAATATCAATATTATCCAGCAGGTGAGTGCAGGTCAAGTTAGAATTGCTATCTCTCTAAGTAGTCCATTCCTAGTTCAATTTAAGATATTCCACATCAAGGCACATTTTATTCTCTCTCTTGTTCACTAATATATTTTATTCGTAGTCTTACTAAATATAACTTATTATATTCAAATTTTTAAAATGACTTACAGAAAATATTACTATTATAATATCAAATACAATAAAATACAATTTAAGAACAAAAAAATACATTAATGTTAGGAATAGTGACATTGTAATTCTAAATAATAAAATGGAGGGAAAATGGGATATAAGTACTGTAGGATGAATCTGTTAGTACAGGGGAAACAATGTTGCAAAACTAAATCTAATTACTCAAAAAGAATAATAAAAATAGATTGGTTTAATAGAAAATATATAAATTTGAAGTTATATGACAGAAGAACAGATAATCCACTTTCAAAGGTGGACTTCGTTTGTAGGATGTATGAAAAAGGCATAGACACTGTAAGCAGATGAAATTGGTTAACTAGACCAGTATGTACCAATGTAAGTTTACACACAAGTATAACAAAAACTGAATTTTTTGTCACAGAATAGTCCAAATGGTTACTATATGAATTCTAATACATGGTATGTGTAGGTAACTGCAGGAAGCAGGGTTATGGTATTATAACTTTTAAAATTATGATTAGCTACAACAGACAAATTTACCTTAGTAAACTCACCTCTTCAGTAAATTTTGAAACACATTTGTATGAACATCGCCTTTAACATTTCTATATGCTCTCATTAAATTGTTAGTCACTTGCAAGTTATCTATATCATTAAATAAATGTCTTTGAATACTATTGTTTATCATTGAATTTACTTTTCGGTATTGTTTCAAAACCTGATCGTTAATTTTTGTGAAACAGTAGTTCATAGAAATGCGAAATCCGTGGGATAGGATAAATGTATCTTCAACAGTAAACTGTTCTTGCATATCTTCTAAATTCTGAACAAGTTTGGAAAACAGACTAAAATCAATGCTATCTCTTCCAAGAATATTTCCATAAGCCAAAATAAATGACACAGCTTTAGCATAGTCACAAGGAAAACAGGATAAAGATTCTTTTTCAATTGACTGAAGAAGCCACTGAATAAGTTGTCTTTCAAAGTTATAATTTCTGTATGTGCCACTCAAATTGCTATTGAAGTTCATGTACCTGTAAATTGATAAATTTAAAATATAACTCCATTAAACAACAAAACTTATAACTTACAACATTCATCAATACCTCTGACACACTTTCAAAAGTAGCTTAGTATCCCTTAAATACACATTATTTACAATATCCTCGAGAGTTTTATTCCAAAGAGAGTCACATAAACCAATATCTGATGTATTGAGCTTTCTGATGAATTTAAAAATTATTGGAGGACTAGAAAAGAAATATGAGCTATTTATTTCCTTAAGAGCAATGTTTTCAAAGCTTCTCCTCTGACATTTTGGTGACATGATTGTTGCACAATAAAGAGTGTTGAAATATAACTTGAATGTTACATGTGAAGATATTTCTGCTCTAATAAGATCTGAGAGCAATTTATTTGCTTTATCATTAAGTTCCCACATCATCTCTGCTGGTTCTTGGAAATGCACAAGAACCTAGAACAGATGAAATAAAAAAATACATAAATAAAGACTGATAGTTTTGTTTTTATAAAGCCTTTAATAACCTGTCAATAAGTTATTACCTAAATATCATTCAAAAAACAACTCCAACTCATCTTATATGCACTAAAGCTCTTGTGTTTATATTGTGACAATCAAGATATTCTTGTGAATAACTCATTGACATGTTAATAAAGGCTTTTTATAAAACAGAAATAAAATATACTGAAGTTATTAATTTGTACATTATTCATTGAAATTTGATACTCCAATTTTTATTATACAACTATTTGGAGACCTGACGTTGCCCAGATATTTATTTATATTATCTCAGTACATTATTTAAGGCCATAATGTAACACAGCAACCCCTTTAACACCAGATTTGACCCCAAATTTGATAATTTCCTAGTTATTTTCATATGAATAATATCCACCCCCACCCCTCGCATGCTGTAAGGGGTTGAAATTATACACAAATACTGTCAGAGAAAATACTATAAAAGTAAATGACCTCAATAATTCTTTATTGACTCAAATATGAGCCTTTAATACATATAAAATTTCCACCACTCCCCCTATGGCAGTTGTTTGGAAGCTATATGCCAAATGTTCATAGAAAATTGTTACATTTGACCGTCTGTTTTGTCACCTCTTGCCTGAGCCCAGCGGTATGAGCACTTCCGGAGACATGGTAGATCTCGCTTGAGAAATTTTGATTCCGTTTGCCTCCAAATGCTGCCTATGCTCTTCTTCAGTTTTCGTCTCAAAGATTATGAACTCGACTTTCATTACACATACGCCAACTGCAATTCTGACACCTCACTAACAATAAATCACGTGACAATAAACCTCTAAACACACATCAAAACACACCAAGTTTTGCTGTTGCAAAAGAAATGGTTATTGAATAGGAATGACTGTCAATCTATCAATACTGTTCGAGAATGTCCATCCAGTCCAGTGGTTGACAAAGAAGAGATATAAAGAAAGCTTATGATTGCTTCATGGCAAACTTTATAAGTTGCAACTGGTTTTGAACAGGCCCCTCTTTCTCATGTTTACAACAAAAACTGAGTGATATTCCTCACCTTCCCTCTCTCGCATACTGTCAAAACTATGCTTATAACAACACGGTAAGTAGGATGAATCGAATAGGAACACCTACCAGGACTTTAAACTCGCAGTTGATTTTTACGCTGCCTTTCACATGGAAATTTAATGGATTTATAAATATTTACATTAATAACTTATGAACTCTGCAAGATATCGAAATGAAGTATACATGAAACTTTAAGTTAAAATTCCTGTTTCAATCCCTGAAATTTTCATTGAAATCCGTTGAGCCGTATTGGAGCATAACAGATCAAGAGTATGGGCAACCCGCATTCACTTTGGAAGTTCAAATGTGCAGATGTAATGTAGCCTTCACATAGAATTTTTTCCTATTGTGACATTTTAAAACTTGCTCATGCATTAAAAAAAATTCTTTTATACAAAACTTGTTCTGACAATAACGAACACAACAAAAAAATAATTATCCAATTTGGTGCATCTGTTCGGTAGTTATGTGCATACATACATAACAGTGCCTTATATATATATATATATATATATATATATATATATATGAGATAGGAAATGACATTGTCATGTTTAAAACAATTAATGGGGAAAGGACAGAGAGATAGAAAGAAGATGACTTACCTGAGGTTCATAGATGGTAGACACCTTGTGAGTTTTGGAGAACTTGAATTTTCGGAGGCACCGCCCCCTTCATCAGAAGGTTAGGAAGACATTTCCAGTGCCTCCGAAAATTCAAGTTCTCCAAAAATATATATATATATATATATATATAATTAATGGGGAAAGGACAGAGAGATAGAAAGAAGATGACTTACCTGAGGTTCATAGATGGTAGACACCTTGTGAGTTTTGGAGAACTTGAATTTTCGGAGGCACCGCCCCCTTCATCAGAAGGTTAGGAAGACATTTCCAGTGATCGGCTAGCCGACGACTGAGCAGCCAAAATTTGCTGCTCTGCTAACTTGGGTCGTAAACAATTGACCCCACCAGGTCATCAACTTTCTCTCTCAATAAGGGTCTGGGAAGAGGCAAGGACTGGATGGGGGTTGGGGAGATGCATACTGACACCCCCATCTTGACACACATTCATTCAGACACATCCACCCTTAGAGGTGTCAATATTTAAATATTGATACACACTCTCATACATACATACAAACATACATACATACATACATACATACATACATACATACATACATACATACACCATTCAAACAAAAGGCAAGGTATACACATACACACACACACACAGAAGGTTTTATTGTATGTACAATTCAATGAACTCGTGCTTTGGAGGGGGGGGGGGGGAAAGGTTGGAGATAAAGTTATAGGATATTGAGTCCAGGGCTTTGTCTAGACTGTAGGACATGCTGGAATGAAAGTTCCCACAGATGGAGTTCAGCTTCTGATGAGTCGGGAGGTAGGGTTTTGAGGGGGGTCAGTGTGAAGCACTGGTTGAAGATGTTGGTGTTGTGGCTATGGGCATGGGCGGCTATGGGGAATTGGGTTTTGAGGAGTTTTACTGTGCTGCGGTGGTTGGCAATCCGTTCGGGGAGGGGTCTCTTTGTCTGACCGATGTAAAAGGCTGGGCAGAGTGTGCAGTTTATTTTGTAGATAGTGTGGGAGGACAGACAGGTTATGTTTTCCTTAATTTTGTAGGTAGTGCTGTTGGTGGGGCTCTGGAAGGTTGTGGTAGGTGGGAGTATTGGGCAGACATGGCATCTGTTTCTGCCACACGGTCTGCAACCAATTGTGGGTGGAGGGTTGGGTGTGTGGGGTTTGCAGGGTCTGACCAGGATATTACGGAGGTTGGGAGGGCGCCTAAAGGCAACCCTTGGACAGGTGGGTAGTATGGTCGGGAGGATGTTTTTCATGTCCGGGTTGGATTGTAGTCCAGTGTAGGCAAGGCGGAGGAAAGAGTTCAGTTTACGTAGTCCGGGGAAGTAGGTGGTGGTTAGGGGGAGACTGCGTTCTGTATGATGGTTGGGGGTGGGACTGGCTATTTGGGAGGTGGAGAGGGCACGGGTAATTTGCTTTTGGAGGAGGTCTGTGGGGTAATTTCTGTTCCTGAAGGCATTAAATATTCGGTCAGTGTAGGTCGCCAGGCTGTCCAAAGTAGAGCATATGCGGGCTCCCCTAAGGGCAAGACTGTAGGGGAGGGATCGTTTGGTATGTTCAGGGTGGCAACTGGAAAAGTGGAGGTACTGGAGGGTGTTAGTTGGTTTTATGTGGACAGAGGTGTTAATGAGGCCTGAATTTAGTTGGATGTCCACATCGAGGAAGGTAATGTTGGTCGGGGAACAGTTCCAAGTGAACTTGACGGGGAATTTAGTGTTGAGGTCGTTGAGGAAGTCTGAGAGGGCATCTTGTCCATGCGTCCATAGCATGAAGATGTCATCTATGAACCGGAACCAGGTTAAGGGTTTCAGTGGAGAGGAATTTAGATGTTGTTGTTCCAGTTGACCCATAAACAGGTTGGCATAGGAAGGGGCCATCCGGGTGCCCATGGCAGTGCCGCTGATTTGGTGGTAAATTTTGTCTTGGAAGGAGAAGTAGTTTCTGGTGAGGACAAACTGGGTCAGTGATATCAAAAAGTGGGTGTTTGGGAGGGAATTTGGAGGCCTGCGAGACAGGAAGTGTTCGAGTATATATATATATATAATTAATGGGGAAAGGACAGAGAGATAGAAAGAAGATGACTTACCTGAGGTTCATAGATGGTAGACACCTTGTGAGGTGTTACCTATCCCACTTCTCTCTATCCATCCCAACCAAATACATCGTATACATATCCATGACTGACTATCTTCGACGCACCGGCGAGGTAGCCTAATGGTCAAGGCGCTCTGTGACGATCCGGGTTCGAGTCCCAGCGGCGCCGAATATTTTCAGTCTTTCTTCCTTCTTTCTATCTTCTCTACGCTTGACATATGTCTTTCCCTGAGCATAATTCTGTGCCAAACATATGTTTCAAAGCGTTTTCCTATCTTTCTCCCTCATTTACTATCCTTACTATATATATATATATATAATTTGGTTATAAAGAGAGATAGAGAGTGGTCAACTTACCTTAAATCAAAAGTAGACATCACCAGGGTGGGAAGGAGTAACATTGTTAAATCCTTCAGGATATTATGTATGAATGGTGTAGGAGACAGCTGTACAGACACATTGTACATACTTTTGAGCGAAATTGCTTGAAATTAATAATGTAGATATGGAACATAAATTTAAGTGAATTTTTTCACATTGTGGATTATTACATGCAATCCTAGGCATACAAATAATGTTTAGTATTCTAAAATTTAGACAATATCTGAATTACCTGATTTAGTTTAAAAGTGTCCCAGATTTCCATTTTTGATACATTTCCTTGAAGAACAAGTAACAATTTTCGGATGAGATTGACATTGGGTGTGGAGTCATAATACAAGAGAAAATATAATATTTTAAGAATCAACTTTGGATTTGAATCTCGTAATTTGTTTGATAAAAATTCCACTTTTTCATAGTACATCTCTAGATGTCTGGAGGTTAACACTTTCCTAATATTTCGTAGACAAGTTGTCAAAAGATTTAAGTCTTCAATGTTGTCACATGTTTCTGCAATCAAGACAGTTAAGACAAATAAACATTGTCATCTACCAAAACTTTACTCACTTGATTGAACACAGAATAATCGGTAACATTACAAGAATCTTTATCAATGCATATGGTCTTTATGTCCACTCTGTATTTATGGTGTGACATTGTCAAATGGTGTTGGTGGTATCTGCAAGGGTGGACAACAATGTATTGGAAGTTCAGAGGCTACCGGCATGTGACTCTTGGGTAGATTGACTTTAATACCCAGGTTCAAGTGTAATCTTGTATAAGCTAAGCATAGAATGAAATTGACCTTGTTATGTAATAGGTTGACCTAAGAAATGTACTACATTTTACATTTTAGGCAAATTAAGGTTTGAATAGGATACAGTTTTTGCGTTTAGGAGAGGTCTAAGGGGCAGTTTCTATCTATGAAGTCATAAAGGATTTTGTTGGTGTAGTCATGCTCCTGTATGTACAAGAATGCATGGGTGAGAATATTTGGCATAGTCAGAGTAAAGAACTGATGAACTGGATGTTCATAAGTGTTTAGTATGTTCACTGTTGACTTATGAGGTAATAAGGTCCTCAGATATATAACTCCGTTCTGAATTCTCCTTCCAACACACAATCCAATTCAGGGAAAAAGTGGAACAAAACATTCTCTAGCTACTTCCTTTCCCATCCCCTAACACATATGGTTTGTATTCTATAATAAGTTGTCATATCTGTATGCACAAATGTAGGATCATATACACACATTTTTGTGTGTTTGTATTGTGATGGTGTAGTTGCACACGAGTTTATGTATTGAGGTTTTAATGTTTTTGTGCGCTTACGTATATAAATTTCATCTTCTTTCCATAACCAATATTTTTTTCTGTCAATTTTTCTTAGGTTGCAACAATTTTTTCCTGTGTTGTAGATTTTAAGGCAAGTTTTTTTGGCTTAGATGGGGATTGAAAGACAGTCTTGTGGTAGGTACAGTTGCCGTGCATGCCCTATCTTTCAATCTATTGCAACATACTGATTAAATACACAACATTCATCTTCAGGCTTGTGAATATGGGGAGTGAAAGTAAATCAAATGCCTGTTATACAATATGACCAGGATACAAACTAAAATAGCTTAATCATATTCAGTCGAAAATCCTATTATTAATGATTAAATACATACGAAACCAAGAAAAATTAGGGTACTTGTTATGTGGTAATTTCAGTTTAAATTATTTTCTTATAGTTCTAAATTTGATATTAACTATTTATAAATAATCACAGTGATCAAAAATTATTTTTGTTAAACGAATAACTTATCCACATGCAGATGTGATAAACTGTCTATTTTATTAAAATTACAATACACAATATTGAAATAAACTATATTTGAAAGGGACGTTTTAAAAAAACAATTAACTGTTTAATGATGAATCTTGAACTAAAATATCAAGAAAATTAATGGTATCAAAGTTGATTAAATTAGCTTTCTTGGGGGTGATAAATATGCCTACTCCATGAATGGTAATGTACTTTTGCTTTTCTATTAAACTTCAATCAGCATGTTCCAAAATTATAGTTTCTTCCAATTATAGTAATGTTGATGCAATGAATAAACTTGCAATTGTTATAAACACTTAGCATAGCATATTATGATATGCAAATAGGAATAGAGTAAAAATCAAAATAATAAGGACAGGAAAGAGAGAGAAATTTGGTGGCTTCCTAAAGTGAAAAGTTGGCAGGCAGCATGCTGAGTGCAGAGTTTTGAATTTTCAGACATGAATGATGGGCTATTTGAAATTAAATAATCAAGACAAATATGTTTCATGGGGGTGAAAAATTAGGTTGTCATTGCAAGTATAACCTTAAAATCTCAAAATAATGCATTCATTAAATCTCCCCCTCAAAACACTACAACTTTTGCCTTAAATTTTTTCGTTACCTGCCAACCTTTGGAGATATTTGGCCGTACTGTTTCAGTTGGACACACTGTGTATGCTCTGTATATATTATATATATATATATATATATATATATATATATATATATATATATGAGATAGGAAATGACATTGTCATGTTTGTAAAACAATTAATGGGGAAAGGACAGAGAGATAGAAAGAAGATGACTTACCTGAGGTTCATAGATGGTAGACACCTTGTGAGGTTTAGAGAACTTGAATTTTCGGAGGCACCGCCCCCTTCATCAGAAAGTTAGGAAGACATTTCCAGTGATCGGCTAGCCAACGACTGCACTGTTGTTTCGTGCACCCAGGTTCGAGTCCTGGCCACATCGAATTTTTTCAGTCTTTCTTCCTTCTTCCATTCCCTTCTACGCTTGACATATGTATTTCCTTGTGCATGATTCCATGCCGTACATATGATTTAAAGAGCGAATTTCCTGCCTTTCTCCCAAATATTTCTATCTTTCTTTCTATCCAATTATCAAATGCGTGACTTCGTCACTTATCCCATATATATATTATTAATAAGGACAGGAAAGGGAGACAGAAAGCTGGTGGTTTAGCTGAAGTTCACAGATGGCATGCACCATGTACGGTTTCTTGAATTTTTGGAGACACCGCCCCCTTCATCAAAGGTTAGAAAAAAATTTCGAGTGACAGATAGTCATCATGACTGGCCTATACATCCACCCATCACAACCTTCCAGAATTATACCAATAACATAACCCATAATATTAAAGAAAATATAGTCTGTCTCTCCTCATTCTATCTACAAAATGAGCTGTAAACTCTGTCCAGCATTGTACATTGGCCAGACAAAGAGACCCCTCCCTAAACAGATTGCAACCAGCACAACACAGTTAAACTTTCAAAAATCCGATTCTCCATAGCTGCTCATACCCGGAGTTACAAGTGCTTCACATTAACCCTTCTCAAAGCTCTACCGCTGATTCTTCAAAAGCTGAACTCCATCTATGGGAACTTTCCTTTCAACATGTCTTGCAGTCCAGACAAAGCTGTGGTCTCAGTATTCTATTGACAGTAATATTCACATCCCCCCCAAACTGACTAACCATGACTGCACAAACATATGTGTATCCTTTTTAGTATGTATGTATTAAAACCTTTGTGTGTATGTATTGATATGTGTGTATTAACATAGGGGTGTATTTGTGCATCTCACCAGTCTTAATCAATTCTTTACCTCTTCCATTACATTCATTGAGTGAAAATTGATAAGCTAGTTGGGTCTATTGTTTATTAGGAAAAGCTAGCCAGACTGCCGTCACTCTTATGCTTTCCTAATCTTCTGAGGAAAGGGGTGGTGCCTATGAAAATTCAAGAATTCAATACTCCACATGGTGCCTATCATATGTCCACTTCAATTGAGCTGCTCGGTTTCTGTTTTTCTTTCTTGTCCTTATTAATTGTTATATGTATATATAAATTGGACAGGAAAGAAGACAGAAAAAAAAAATAATTTACCTTAAAATTGTTGACTGGCAGGTAGTATGAAAATGTGAAACTAAACCTCTCATTGAATCCATTGCTAAGCATCACAGCAAGATCGAACTGTCCAAAAGCCTCTTCCTTATAGCTGCTCATGCCAAAAACAACAGTAATAATTTCAACCAGTGCTTCACTCTGAGACTCATCAAAGCCTCTTGGAGATCTTTCTTTCCAGCTCATTCTTCAGCCTGGACTAAACATCCTCTAGCTTACTTCTTACCATCCTCCTAGAGTATTGGTGTTTTCTGTGCTTTTCCATTATTGCAACCTATCCTGTCCTTATTAGAGTTGTTGGCTTTGTTGTGTGTCAACTGCTGGTGTGCCATAATTTAAATTATCACTGTTCAGACACACTATGACAGAGGGAGCTGATGCTTTCAAAACTTTATATTTTCATATGTCAATGCCTACAATCAATTCCAGGTAGGCAGCTATTTTCTGTCTGTCTTTGCTATCCAATTTATCATTATATATATATATACACACCATCTATGAACCTCAGGTAAGTCACCTTCTTTCTATCTCTCTGTCCTTTCCCATTAATTATAAATATATATATATTAAACAGTATTTTATCTTTAATCATTTCGATTAAATGTTTAATTGTGATTATTTTTGTTGTTATGTACTATTATAGTTTACAGTGAATTTTTAAATTCATATCTACTTACCAAGAGCATCAAATATTAATGGTAAAGAGCCTTGTAACACAAAAATTGTGTACATATTTTCTGGTAAATGAACTGCACTTGTAAATTTTGAAAGTGCTAAAATAGGAAAACTATGCCCCATTTCCTGTATTAGGGCATTACAATGGGCCACAAGTTTTTGCATAGAGGTATGCGATAACTGCACTTCAAGTCTCTTCAAATAGTATAATGTATATGCTACTACAATAGGAGACATTTGATCACAAGTTTTTTCAACCAGGTGTAATAATTTAATAAATTGTTCATGTTGCTTAATCAAGCCAGAAGTCAGCATTTTATATAAATAAGGATGTTTGGCACTTTCCTTACCATAATTCATCATAATTTTTTGTAGTGTCCACAAAACTAATACAGCTTGACTAACATGGTCAGAGGACATAGTGTTTTCATTTTGTTCGATGAAGTCAAATACATTTTGGACAGAAGATGAACTGTTTAAGGCACAAATTAAAGGGTCACCACTATCAGGATGCAACAAATCAAGTGAATACTTAGGGTTATAGATAAATTTTAAACCTTGAAAATCCTGTTCATCATCTGTTTCGTCAGAGTCAGTTTCTGTTGTGCTGAGAAAGCGAACACAAACTTTTGAATGAACTGTATTATTTACTAGTGTTGCACTGATGTTTAGCAAATTATGCTTAGGAAAAGCATTGAACATGAAATATCTGGCTGCTGGTAGACAAGTCAAATGTCGACTGACTCGTGCACTTATTACATGCCAGGGACATAAAATTCCTCGAGTCATATTTGAAGATTTATTCAAAATCCAGCTAAAACTTATTTTGTTATCCAAATCACATCTTACAATTATTGCGTAAAGGTTTTAAAATCAACTAAGTAATAGTAGTGCTACAAATGTGAGTTAGTAGCACCAGTGGATAATAAAGTTCTTTCCATTTTTAAGTCGGTAAGACGCACTATAACCTAACTTTACATTCAGGTACATATTCGTTTAACTTAAAAGACACGTAGAAATTTGTAACATCAGCAGTAATTGCACTCATATTTATATTTCGAGTTACTATTTAAAAACTTATAGAATTGATTTTAAGTTAATTTTTCACCCCGCGCTTTCTCTTTGATTAATAAGACACAAATTCGTGAAATACATTAAATGTGACAACATGAAAACGTAACTGATTGATATAATAAAACAAAATTCCACTGTTTAATCGAAAAAAAATGATATTTTTAAATGAAAAAACTACTGTGCAATCTAGAACTTCTTGTAAAAATGTTGATTAATTCATAGTAATGTCAATATAAGAACTTGTCGTGCGGAATTATATGAAATATAGTTGGCAGTATTCCTAGTATTCGTCTGCTTTTCCCAAGAGTCTTCTCGACGCAGATACAGTCAACTATTAAAACGTCTTCTTGGTGTCTTTGGTTTTGCCGGTAATTTGGTTTCGCCAGGATGTGAAAAAAAAAATCCACACCATGTCAAGGAAGGAGTGTCGTTGCGTGAGGACGTTCAACGTCCAACGTTCCTTTGACATAAAGATGTCTCGTAACGTCGAGATCAAAGCAAAAATCAAAAGTGCAGATGAAATAGTGCAGAAAGTGGAGGAAATTTGTGGTAGCAAAGCCACTCTAATCAAACAGGACGATACTTTTTATTGTGTATCAGAGGGAAGACTGAAATTACGGAAGTTTGAGGTAATGTATTGAAGATGAAGAACAGTTTAATGTGTTATCTAGTTAACATAGGATATTTTAATCCAAGTGAGGAGTTTTACATATGTTGACGTGTTTATAAGAGCTCAGTAATTGACAGATTTCTGTGTTTTCTGTAATACTTTGAACAAGGCTGCCATTATTCTAATGTTCAATGCAAACAAAGTGTATTTCGCTGGGGAATCACGATATAATATGTGGATGGGGAAGCGTACATTTATAAAGTGTCACTGAACGCTACTGACAAATTTTTGTGTTTAATTGAGACATTTGTGCAGGGCGTGACTCGCCAAACGATACTTCCACAGTGCAGATTTCTCTTGTACCTTTAGGTTAATTCGAATAGGATTGTTATTTCGGCTAACGGAGTACAAAAAAGTTTGCAAGATCAGTTTATGTTGATTGCACTCACTTGATCTAAATTTGTATTTCTTCCCTTTGTAAGTTTCATATTAATTTCATTTTGACTATAATCGATTTTCTGTTGATGAGTGGATGATAATTAATTGAATGTAGGTTGAATTTAATATTCATTTTTTGTCATTTCCCTCAATAGGATTTTTTTGTATGCACTGTGGTCACACACACTGCCACTGCTCTCAAATTTGAGAGATATCCTATTGTATTTATTGTTGGTTTACAATTGTGCATAAGCCTGGTGGTAGATATGTAATGAAATTGCTTATACATAATTCTCCTAATCTAAAAATAATTGTCCTTTAAAATGTCTATACCCCTGAAAGAAAGAAAGTAGAAATATAACTTATATTAACTTAACACTTCACTTTGGCTTTAACATTTAAATTTGACTGTACATTTATATATTCAAAATAATCACTTCACTTCTTTCCTGAGATTTGCCCTAAATTTATTTTCCTGAAGAGGATTTCCCCCAAACACCCCTCACGGGTAAATTATTCCTATCAGTGACGGCCCTATTTAGTAATGAGAATATGCCAACATCTGTTTTTTGCTTTCTACATTTTACGTTGAATTTATGATCCCATCTTTGCATTTTGGAGCTAATTCCAATCTATGGTTTTTGCCCTGTAATTGTATAGTAAATGCAGCTTTGCTTTCTCCCTCCTTTGTGACAGTATCTCCCAACTTGGTTGTTCTACCTTTTCGTTCCTATGACCTGGCCCTACTTGCACAAAATTAGCAGCCCTTTTCTGAATTTTCTCTAATGATTCTATTTGATTTTTTCTATATTGACTAAAAACCTTACACTTTGCTGATGATATTGTAGTATTAGGGGAATCAGAAGAAGACTTGGAAACCATAATAAATGGCAATAACGGGGTACTAGAGACAGAGTTCAATATGAGGATTAATAGAGCTAAAACCAAGGTAATGGAATGTCGTATGGGAAACAGTGAATAACAAAGGGTGTTAGATTACGAAGGGATATTTTGACAGAACTTAAGCGTAATAACTAGGGATGGTAAAAGTATAGTAGACATAAAGAGTAGGATAGCACAGGCAAGGAAGGCTTTTGTGAAAGAGGAATATATTTACGGGTAATGTAAGTGTGAATATTAGGCAATCGTTGCTAAAAATGTTCATATGGAGTGTGGTGTGAAACGTGGACGATACGAGCTCCGGAAAGGAAAAGAATATAAGCCTTTGTAATGTGGTGCTATAGGCAAATGCTGAAAATCAGATGGGTTTATAGAGTAACTAATGAAGTTCTAAACAGAATAGGGGGGAAAGCGAACAATATGGAGGATGCTGACCAAGAGAATGGATAGGTTAATAGGCTATGTTTTAAGGCATGAGGGTCTTTTAAAAGTAGCATTAGATTGAAGCCATTAAAAAAGTCCAAAAATAATTTTTTCTGGCATGAAGTAAAATAAATGTAAATATAGGCAAATATGTTGGCAAACAAATTTAATATTTAGTCAATGCTTATTTAAAAAGGTTTAGAATATTATCAATTATCAAATATTCAATTTTGAAGAGGAATGAGTGTAAAATATGACATGCTTTTATGCACTGCATTAAATTGTCTGATGAGGCTTTTTAGAATTACAAATGGAATTTAGTAGTTATTGTAAAATCATTTTAAATTTATTTGAATAATATATTCATATTTTGGTATTGACATGTTTAACACACACACAGGATATGAGATTTTCAAATTAATTAATGTAGTTGACGTTTAAAGGTGTCTACATTGTAGGTACTCTTCAAATTTTTTGAGGCAACTACCCCCTTCTTCTGGAGAATAGGACATGCATTTTGAGCTGTGGGCTCCACAGCTGGCCCTTGCTCGGAATCCATGTCTTATTCTCCTTCTTGTTTTTAATCTAACCATTTATCTCTAGTAATAATATGTTTATTTCACAGGATGGAACTTCAGAATTAATATTTTATGAGAGACCAGATGGTAAAGGACCACAGCTATGCAAGTATTCTAAAGTCAATCTACCTAAGGGAATTGATATGAACCCTGTTCTGGCAATAGCACTAGGGGTGGATGGAAATGTACGGAAAACTAGGCGATTATATTTCATTGATCAAACAAGGGTTCATGTTGACACTGTGGAAGGTTTGGGAGATTTTGCTGAACTTGAGGTCAGCAAGACAAATTTGTGTAATTTTCTGAAATCTTTTGCCAATGTTATTATTCACATGGTTGATATTTCAGGTTGTGCTTAAAGAGGATCAAACTGTCGAAGAAGGAGAACGAATTGCAGAAAATATTATGGAAAAGCTAGGAATTACAAAAGATGATTTAATTCCTGGTGCTTACAGAGATCTGCTTGCTAAGCTAACTAACTAAGTTTTGATTTGTGAAATTATTTTATAAATTAAATGTGCCTTAGAAAAATTCGAAGTGGCTTAGCATTCCAATAATTACTTTTTGTCGTAATATTTTTTTCTATTCCATTTGATTTAAATAGAATTTCATCTTGAAAATTTTAAATACAATACGTACATATATATATATATATATATATATATATATATATATATATATATGCCTACAAATAATGCAATTGCTTCTGTGAAGCTTCAAATACAATAAATTTGTATAATTGTCTGTTTTATTTCTAATTTGTAAATACATCGAGTGTTCTGTATGAGCCTTTTAGTTATTGTGTTTTTCTTTTGCATATTTTAACTGTCATATTGTGACAGTCGGCTACACTAGTGAGCAGGAGACTGGTGTAAAAGTAATTAATGTCTCCAAAGTTTTTTTAAAAAAATAATAAAATGGTTACATTTAGTAGTGTCCCACTTTGATGTGTTTTTTCAGTTATTTCTCATTTATAATTACTTATAAATTTAGCTTTATTAATTAAAGACATAAATTTTTTTATCTAAGACAAATTTTAGTTTCAACAATATCTGAAGTTAAATGTGAGAGATTTTCATATCTATGCACAACTTTTAAATTCACATAAAATGTCTTTCATTTACAAAATCTTTAATTATTATTAACTAGAGAAATGCTGAGAAGTGATATTGTCAGGAAGGTGAATTTAAACTCCACAGTATAAATATTCAAATAATTGTTATTGAATTGAATGATTGTGCATAAAATATACACGAATAGTTTAAGAGCAATTGCCTGGAAAACACTTTTCAGCACAATTAATATGGATTTGGTGATGTATATACACTTTATTTTGACAGGCTTTAAATATGTTGTACATGTGTACAGAAATTATTTATATTAATCTGGGAATTAATTTTAGTATTGAGAAACAATCATAAAGTTGGAGCATTTGTTAGTGTCTGCATTTTTTGTGTCAACATAGTGACAGTTTACTAAGTGGTTTAGCAGTCTTCCCAGATTGTTTTACAACAAGAGTGTCTCATACAGATATTTTAAGTTCTTTGGGTACCATTTCAATTTGAAGGTTACAGATGTGTCACTGCCCATTCTTGACTTGAATTGGCTTTCTACCAAAATGATACATACTTTTTCTTTATTTATATATATATATATATAAATTAATGAAACATATGTAACGTGATGAAGTCACACACATTGGATATTAGGATCGTAAGTAAGGATAATAAATGAGGGAGAACAATTGGAAATACACTTTGAATCGTATGTTTGGCACAGAATTATGCTCAGAGAAAGACATATGTCGAGCGTAGAGAAGAAAGGAAAAAGAAAGAAAGACTGAAATATTCGGCTCTGCCGGGACTCAAACCTGGATCGTCACAGAGCTGTACCCGCAGAGTTCTTTGACCATTAGGCTTGATGCCGGTGCATCGAAGATAGTCGGTCTTGTAGGATATATACGATATATATGTATGTGTGTGTAAATATAAACTTAAAAGAAATTATATTTAATTTACATATAGGTTTCAATGCAGCTGTGTTCATTTATTTAAAAATTAAATACATTCTTATTTTGTTCATTGAAAGGATTAAGAACTTTCCACGTGAGTAGTTACTGATAGGTGAGGGAAATGGACATGCCACATGGGGTGACTACTACACAATCAAAAGGATGTCACTCAGCTTTAATTTAGCTGAGCAAATTATCATAGCACACTTGGGTCTGTTAGCTGAGAAGCTTATGAATTTAATAATATGGATTGGAATAACAAGGACAGACCCGGGAAACATCTTCATTGTGTTTAGAACATTTTAAGGAGCTTTTTACATTGTGTCATATTCACTTTTATTAGCTTAATTTCATTTATCAATAATGCAGTTAAGACAGTGATGTGACACTGTACAAATGTATTAAGTTTAAACCATGTTTTAAAATACTATTGTTAATGGTGAGGCACCATGTGCCTGATAAAATTAAGCTGATAAGATGAATATGACGTAAAATGAATGCTAATTTAAATTATATCAAAAATTACTAATTTGTCTTCGAAGTTATTTAGCTTTCCATGAAAATAAATATTTCACATGAGCACTACCACTGCAGTTTATAAATCACTTTTTTTGCAAGAGTTGAGTATTTATTTGCATATATTGAAACAACTATCACTATATGACTTACAGTAGCTTAAATTGAACACCTATTTATCTGAACAGGACTCTCTCATAACACCATATTGTTATACATGTTTAAACTCCGTTTAAGGAGTGGAAAATTTTCAAAGCCTGTTGTGCTAAATTTTATTTAACAATTATTGTTTGACATATTGAAATAACTAGTATTTTAGAGATAATTCTGTTTCATATTAATAATAACCCCTTTCTTCATATTTGTCCAGTGTCACGTACGAATTTACTGTGAAGAGGCTTCGTTGCCAATTTTACTCTTCGCTACAAAGCTGCTAGCAACCAGTGCCTCTTATTCTCAACATAACAGTCCAATATCTCGGATAAGTCAATAAATTTGTATGTCGTCACTGATACAAAACAAAGGAGAGGAAAATATTTATTTTCTTAAAGCCCGTATTCTTTTTTATTCGTCAGATTAGAACTAATATCTTGCAGTCCGTATAGAACATTTCATGGGGTCGCGTCTGGCCCGCGGGCCGTAGTTTGCCCATCACTGGTCTAGTGGATAGTGGTTGCAGGTTATATTCCTGTCAAGGGCTTGGATGTTGTGTGTGTTACCATACTGAGAGATCCGATCTAAATAAGAAAAAAAAATGTCGCTGCTTATGTAGACAAAGTAAGTAAAAGCTGATGGGGCGATTGTTAGAAATTTGAAATAGAATGTGGCTGAGTTCCTTGGCCTCACTTGCAGGATCCATGACGCATTGTTCCACTTCATTCTTTCCTCCTCGTGACATCATCGATGTGACGTCGGTGGGCTTTCTCGAGCCATTAAAGAAACACAGGTCATCAACTGCAAGATCTAAAGGAGATTAAATATTTGTTGGAACCAATCAGGTTTAAGTATACGATTAAATATTTTTATATTAGACTGTGATACGGAAATAAGTGAAATGAATGTGCACATATCCACATGTGTCGTTGTTAGAAGTTCAATTTCACGCTAAAACGTGTACATATCTATTGTTTAATTTACGTTAATAATAATTGAACACGCAATACTGTGTATTTTCTGTAAAGAATTATAATTCAAACCCTTCGCAAATACACTGAAAACTAAATTTAAACACCAATCAAAGCCTACATTCTCATGTGAACATAACATGATTTCACGACAAAGTAACTTTACTTCGTTCAAAGTATTTTATTTATTATTTAAAGCAAGTAAGTTTAATTGAAACCTTGCTTAATAACGGCCTCGGATACGTCGTTTAACAACTAAAAAAATATTCTTAGGTTAACGACTACTGATTATTTCACTCGGACTCGCTGCGCTAATACATGTTATAGAATTTTTAAAATTAAGGCCCCATAAACTATGAGGTCATTAGCGACCGAACTGACTTAACGGTTACATAAAGTGAAATAGAATATTGTAGCGAGCCTTCTTTTACATACTACTCAATTTCCTCTGCCGTTGTATCACAAAAAACAGAAACTTTATATGAATATATCTGACTTATCTACAAATTAATTAAATAAAAAAGTGTGTGATTTCGAAATAAATGCCCGAATTTAAGTTAAAACTTCTATTTATACGATGCATAATCATAAATAACTTTTAAAATTTCTGTATGTTCTTTGCCTTAAAGTTTGCCTCGCATAGGCCCCGAAACAGCTCTACGGATTTACGTGAAAGTTTAAATTCAAAAACAGGAATATTAACTTAAATTTCCGTGCAGGTTTTATTTCCATATCTTGCAGAGTTCAGTTTTGTTATTTTGAATTACGCAACAGTCTTCATTTAGGACTACTTGTCAAGGTATTTAGTTTGACAATTTGTCTTAAAATTTTTTGATACATGAAAGTTCCATACAGGGTCTTCAGAAACGTTTAATGGACTCTCGAACAAACATTTATGGAATGTGTTGTGTGTGTTGTGGTATACAATCCAAAGACTGATCTGATGCAACACTCCATGCTAATCTATTTTACGCAAGCCGTTTCATTTCCGCATACTATAACATTCTGTCCTTAGCCTCCCTCTTCTGTTCTCAACCCACACACTTCCCTCTAATGCAAATTTTACCTTAAAACGTGGCCTATTAATCTATCCCTTCTCTTGGTCAACGTCCTCCATATTGTTCACTCTTCCCCTATTCTGTCTAGAAATTTCTGGTTAGTTACCATTACAACCCATCTGATTTTCAGAAATCTCCTATAGCACCACATTTCGAAAGCTTCTATTCTTTTTCTGTCTGAAACTTCTATCGTCCACGTTCCCACCCATATAATATCACACTCCATACAAAAAGTTTTAATAATGATTTCCTAATATTCAGGCTTACATTAGCCGTAAGTAAATTCCTCTTTTTTGCGAAAGCCTTCCTTGCCTGTGCTATCCTACTCTTTATGTCTGCTGTATTTCTACCATCCCTAGATATTACGCTTCCCAAGTAGCATAATTCCTTAACTTCCATTAAAATATCCCTTCGCAAAGTAACTCCCTTTGTTATTCCACTGTTTTCCAATCTTCACTCCATTACCTTGGTTTTCCCTCTATTAATCCTCATGTTGAGATCTTTCTCCAGGACCACGTTCAAGTCATTTATTATACTTTCCAAGTCTTCTTCTGATTCCCCTAAAACTACAATATCGTCGGCAAAGGGTAAGGTTTTTATTTCTTCTCCTTGCAGTATGATTCCTTTTCCATATTCCGTTTTAACATTCTTCGTAGCTCGTTCTATATATAAGTTAAACAGCATTGGCGCTGTTTTACCATGGTTTTTGGCCATTAATCCTCACGTTGAGATCTTTCTCCAGGACCACGTTCATGCCATTTATTATGGTTTACAAGTTTTCTTCTGACTTCCCTGATACTACAATATCATCGTCAAAGCGTCGGGTTTTTATTTCTTCTCCTTTCAGTATGATTCATTGATTCATTTTCCATATTCCGTTTTAACTTTCTTCATCGCCTGTTCTACATTTCAGTTACACAGCATGAGCGACAGACTGCATCCTTGTCTTAGACCTTTCTGGATTTCTGCTTTCTCTTCTTGGTCTTCAATTCTAATTACTGCTGACTGCCTTCCGTAGAGGTTATGGATAACTCTTCTTTCTGGATGTTTTATTCCTGTCCTCTTCAAAATCCTTTATAGCGTGTTCTAGTTCATATTATCAATGGCTTTTTCTAAATCTACAAATGCCATGGCATATTTTGTTTCTTATCCTGTCTTCTTAAATTAGACGCAAAGTCAATATTGTTTCTCTTATCCCTTTAGTCTTCCTTAGACCAAACTGATCTTTGTCTGGAAGATAGTTATATATATATATATATATATATATATATATATGTGTGTGTGTGTGTGTGTGTGTGTGTGAGTGTGTGTGTGTTTTTGTAGATATTCGATGTCATTGCGACCATAGTTGAAATGAAGTGTATTTCGTATTAGTCGCATTAACGACTATGGTTATTAGCGATTACAGTAGGAGGAATTCGTGTAGTTTTCACTGTGTGAAAACACACAACATGTATGCCGATGCCAGGATTCGAACCCGGGACCAGGCAGCAACGCTAACCACTACAATACAGGAGGTAGACAGTGCTATAATTTAATTAAGTTTTATTGAGTGCTTCTCACATGTTTAGCTATTTACTACAAGGTTCGTATTAGTGATAATCGTGAAAGAATTAACTGGTAAAAATGAAGTATATTTAAAATTCCATTAAACAATTGTTTTGAACTGACCGGAATGCGATTCACACTTGCAATAGTGACATCATAAGCGTCGCCAATATTATGTGCCTGCTTGGCTGCAAGCAAGGAAAGGTCAAGGTGGAGGCTATGAGCAGGTAGCTGGCTTTCCTTGACGCAACAGATCTGGCCCCATACGTCAGCAACGCCGCTTTCCTGGTCTTTCGACGTCACTCCAGACCGGTCTTCAGCACTACGCCCAGTTATTGGGTCAAAAGTTCGGACGTAATCAGCCGCACCTGTACAGAGATCCTGTGGTGAAGCCACGTTCATGGAGGTCTTACATCTGACATAGCTAAACGCCTAAATTATTCTGCCTTTTTTGTGCTTAGAGAATGGAAGATATTTACGACCAAATGTGATATGACTAAAGTGCCCTATATTTAAGGCTGTTATTAATCATAAAAATCTCACACTTTAACAGAAAATGGTCTATTGTATAGTTGATTGGAAGTGAAATTGCTCAACGTTGGAAATTAGTTAACGTTGCTCACTAGTTATCACAAATCGTGTTAACAAACCGCAACTGGCTCACAAAAATTATTAACTTATGCAATTATCTTCGCGAGTATCTAATTATTTTTTGTATATTAAAGAAACCACTATGACTATACCCGGACACTCACATTTACAGTATAGTTGGTCCAAATTTATTTCCTTCTATTACACCCTCCCTAATCATTCCTGCAAGGTGGTGAGTTAACCAACGTATGTTTTCTACATTTTACAACGACGAATACCCGACAATTTTGTATTTTTTTTCTTCACCTATTATCATAATTTATCTGCAACTGCAGGTCTGAAGTGTTTTATGACTCCTCCCTTGAGCTCTTTTCTTCACTTCTTCGTAGCCATCTTCTCCTTCAGGTCATCTATTTTTTTTGTTCTTCTTCTCCCTCTTTTAGGCAGCACCTCCACCATTCCTTCCATTCTTATACTGATTGCTATAAACCGTCCCTTATCTTCCCTTGACCCCAGCAGCTCTTGTAGATTTTTGACGCTCTTAGGTCTTATAATTTTCTTTTGTAAGATGAGGTAGATTTGGAACGTACCTCTGACAAAAAAAATAGTGTGTATCTAAACATCTGAGAAGAAGGTATTACGAAATATAGTGAAAACTCCCTGGTATATCCGAAATATAGATGTATATTGGGATCTCTAGATTCCAACCATTACGGAAGAAATGAAAAGGTATTCCGGGAATCATAAAGCTAGGCTTCACTTACACGTCATCTTCTTATTGGTTAACAGTGAAGTCTCTTCACTAACTACTGCGTTATGTTTGTATTTCCAAGCACACGAAATTATGCCACCACCTTTCGCTTGCTGCTTACAGTCAAGAAAACCATCAGATCATGATGATCTATAACAATAAAGGTTGTGTGTTTATAATTCTTTATACACATTTAAATGTGTGGAACACTTTCAATCAAATTTTAGACTCGTGTTCTTTTTTTATACCAGAAAACAAAGGTAGTCGATTAACAGACGACTATCATCCCTAGGAATGGGTGGAGGGGGCGGAAATTATAAAATATGCTAAAACGGACGATATTAGAGTGGAAAAATATTTCTGGGGTCTATTACTTTGGTCATGTTTTCTTACATGTTATTTGTGTATAATTTCAACCCCATTAAGCATAGGAGGTAAGTATCTCTAAGGTGGGGTGGAAAAAAACAATAAAAATGAGTATCGAAACCGATGTTATAGGACTCGCTGAGTTTAATTCTGACACACAAAATACCGGTTAAGTTGTTAAGCCCTCTAAGAGTGGGATGGAAAGGAATAAAACAAAGTTTCGTGTATAGTCTTAAACGTGTGTAGCAATTTTGACCAAGTTTTTTGTTTGGATGTTTATTGTGAAGAGAAATTAAAAACTGTGGATTAAAACCTCTATGAGAGGCAAACTTCAAAACATGCATAAAGAGTCGATATTTGAGCGAAATAAATATTTTTTTGTGGTTAATTCATTTGATAGTAATGTTCTTAGTGTAAGTAGTGGCATGGAGCCATAGTGGTAGAGTCGGAGAGACGTTAAATAAAAATACATTGAAAACAACTGAGATTGTTATTGAACTCAGGGATTTAGAAGTCATTGTATTTTACCCTATAGGAGTAGGGGTGAAAGAAAGTTCTGTCTACAATATACAACACGACAGTAAATTTCGCAAAAATATAAACACACGTTCCTTACCATTAGGGGAAAAAATGTGCGGTGCGATGGTGGAAGTTGGCGGAAATTTTTAAACGTGCAAAAACGGCCGATATTTGCGTAGAATAAATTGTTTCTGGGTCGATTAGGTTGTTAGTTTTTCTCTCGATACTTGTGTACAATTTTTATTTGAAATTCAACCACGTTGTGGGACGGTAGAGGTGAAGGGGTGAAATGAAATAACACAATTTATCTGAGATTGATATCTACTCCAGTGTTATGAGTGTCGCTGCATTAAATTTGACATTAAACATGGTGGTTAAGATGAGCTTCAACCCCATAGTGTGACGGAGGTAGTGGTGGAGGAGGAAAGGAACTGACATTAGTATTTATTTCGGGGTTGTGGAAGTCACAGAGACTAATTTTGACATTCGATATGCTTGTTACGGTGTAGTTTAGTGAAAGGGAATGGAACTACGTTCTGCTTACGACGAGAGAAACTTCCGGCCTTGTTTCAACACAGGACGAACACCGGGTGGGTGGAACACCCCTTTGCATCTGCAGGGCTTGAGGTTCTAAGTATCTTTCACTGTCTTAGGTTACCGGGACTATTTTTTTACTCTCTTCAGGTACCTGAAGCTATTTTTATTATATTGTATTTTACTATATTAAAGTGCCAGTATGTCTTGGTAAGTTGTACTTCAGCGTGGGAGTGAAATGCAATGACACAAAATTAACTGAGTGCCGTATCTATTTCGAAGTTCTGGAAGTAAATGAATTTAAGTCTTATATTCAACATGCAACATAAATTGAGCTTCAATCCCAGAGTGGGCTGAAGGGAAATATCACAAAATGAACCGAGATTCGTGTCTACTTAGGGGTTATGGAAGTCGTAATACCAGGTTCCCAGCTGGTTGAGAATAAAATTGGCAGTGTTTTCAACATTGGTAACGACGATGCCAAAATTGATAAATATATGTCGATCCGTCTTCAGTCCCCAGATCTAACTTAACCCTTGAGTAACACAAACGGTCACCTCGGCTCAATATGACCAGAAATAAATTAAATAAATACACATCTTAATATTTTATACCAAAACTAGAATATACAAAGAACATAACAAAATGTTGAATACAAAGATAATTATTTTATTACATGAACAAAAATATTACAGTAAATTCTCTTCCTCTTATTCACGTTTTTTGTATTACACAACTACACTCCTACAAAGTAATTAAAAAAATAAAGAAATCAGTCTTATATTACTCCAGACAGTTTGTAAAAATGTTTTTTGTTTGATTTTTGCATATATAATTCTGGCAAGTGCAACACAGAATGGAATACTTTTGAGTCAATTTGTGCTTGTGCATATGTGGCATCTTCTTCGTTTTTTTATTTGAATTTGATGTTTCTGCTGGCGGAGTGGTTGTAGAATCTAAAATAACTACACATTGCTCTACCAAAAGGTTTTTAAACGAAATTTTAGTGGACGTGGTATAGCAGGGCTTTGAGATCTACTTATAATATGAGCAAGCACCGACTGACTTGCTAAAGTTTTGAGTTACGATCGTCTCTCAATTTAAAGTTTTTTTTTAGTATTCAGGTACCTTATTTCTTGCCTCTAAGCCCAAATAAACGTGTAGATAGATCACTGTTATTATGTGGTTTAGCTGAAAATTGTGCTGACAGAAGCAGTCACCCCGGGTCAAAGTATCAGTTAACTTGGTAAACAATGAACCTACACTCAGGTAAACTCACCAACGATTAAAACATGTTTAAACAGAGGAAATAGAGGCAGTTTTCCCGCCAACACTGCATATATGTATAAATGCAGAACATAGGAAAATAGGTCGTGTCATATTGACCCGACGTGACTACTTAATGGTTAAACACTAGTTACGTGGGAGGTGAGACGTGCGGGTTGTGCAACTGTGACGGGATTGTGTTGAGGAGAACAGTCACGTTCGGCGACCACTAATACATGCCGTGACGGTTTTGCGGGGAAGCCCAGCTGTGGGGAAGACCCTTCGCTTCTGTCTGTACGCACTCCCGGCATGGGCCCCGATCTCTGTCCAGAGAGGCAATGTCATCCCCTCCCCTGTACGTGTAACTCGCTCGTAGGCCCATAACAGCCCACTAAAATTCTTCTCAAAGCAGCAAAAGGCAAATATAAGTGGATTTTTGATTTACACCAAGTCAAAAAATCAATTCAAATGGGAATATTAAAAATATTGAGTATGTTTCGAAATCGGTATTGTGATTTGGATGCGAAATTATATCAGTATATTTCTCAATTAAATGTTAAAAATATATAATTTTCTATTCGCAAATGTTGGAGCAGAATTTAAATTTTTTTTCCTAGGATCTGAATTCGGAAAATAAAATATTTTTATAATATAATTTAGATAGGCCGACGTTTCGATGCGACATTGGCATATTTCGCAATTGGCTCTTAAAAGGAATTTAAAGCTTTTAATTAATTCACTAAGATTCTTAAGCTCCCTATGTTAAATAAAGTCGTATATCTTGTGTTATTAACTAAGGCCAGTGTCAAAAGCCAAGAATGCGTGAGTATAACAATGCACGCTGAATTGTTGACGAGTGAGAGACATCAACATCAGGTGACTAGAAGGGAACAAGTTTATTCACTATCTGCTTTCATTAGATCATCAATTATTTTACGAAAATAGACCTAAATTCAAACGAGAAACGAACAAATAGCCGTGTTGTCACTATTAAATTAAATTTTATAATCCCTACTTTTTCAAATTAATTTTAATAGGTAATTATTCGATTAAATTAAAAATATAATTGTCTCAGTCATGTCCTTTTATTATTATTTAATCGCGCTGAATAAGTCGCGCATACATAAATAGTTTAAAAAAACATTTTCGTAATTTTAATTTTTAAAATTATTTTTCTATCAAAATGTTTAAAAACGTATTGTAATGTTTTATGATTAATTAAAGAAAATGACATTTCAATAATTTAATGAGGTAGTGTTTCATTTTTAAAATCCAAACGGCTCAAGCATATAGAAGATTCCTTTTTATCAGAATTTAGACCAGAGAAAAAACAATTTCCATTCTCCACCAACATTTGCGAATAGAAAATGATATATTTTTAACATTTAATTGAGAAATATACTGATATAACTGCTCATCCATCTCGCAATACAGATTTAGAAACATGCTCAATATTTTTAATATTCCCATTTGAATTCATTCTTTTGCGTTATATATTTGGAATATACTAATATATATGGTGTAAATAAAAAATCGACTTAAATTTGCCTTTAGCTGCTTTAAGAAGGACTTTAGCGGATTCAAAAAGCGCTGTTTTTACATGGGCTCTTATGGTGCCCACGAGCGAGTTACACCTTCAGGGGGGGGGGGGGGATGGCCGTCACGCTGCCGCCTGTAAGGAAGGCCTGCCATTGCCTCTCTATCTATTTAAGATACTCTTTGTCTCTGTCCACCATCCTCAAGGCTGCAAACAAAACAAAAAGCGCGTACACGCTCACGCATGGCGATTAAGGAAGTCCAACGAAATGTAGCCAAATGCCCTACGCTATTCAGCCACACAGTCAGAAACACGAATATTTCACTCTAATTTAAGCTGGGAATTAATTTTTCACATCTGAGCTTCGAAACGCTCAGGCACGCGATATAATATGACTTGTCTTGAAGAAATATCCATTTATAACGGTTGTGCGCTGAAGCAGTTACTTCACCATCGCGTTGCGCAACGAGCCACGACTGAGTGCGAGTACGCGATCACGTCAGTCAGAACTTGGTTATCACGACTTGAGTCTGAGATGAATGCAGTAACAGCTGCAGTGGAACAGGAACATCATGGCTTACAAAATAAATTCCTGGTCAATGAAATTATTTTGAAACTACGAAAGATAGACTTATTAAATCATGGAATGAAATTTGAAACTCCCAAATTTATGACGAGTTTACATTATTATTCAAGCTCAACTTATTGAATGATATTTTATAACAAACATAATTATTATTTGACCATATTTCGATATTCCAAACATAATTATTAGCAAAGAACATAGTTGTATTTCATGAAACATTTATAACAGATTATTATATGAAATTTTTATGGGTTTTTTACTATTTATTTCCCAATCAGACTTTATTACAGGCTTAGCATCAACAATTTTTATTGTGAATTAACAACACTGATATTTTTGGCAATTTTTTAATTTTAAAGCCCTATATTTGCCATCAGACACATAAAGAAATAAGGTTAAATTCTTCACAAATTTAAAAAAAATAACCGTAACATAATTTTCTATTAATAGCGTTGCTGTACATGAGTTAAATATTTACTATAGGTTTTTTTACGAATCGTTTTAGTTAAGCAAACTAATTATGTCAAACGACGAAAGATATTGAATATTTAAATTAAGGGTTTAAAGAAATTTATCTTTTGGTTTCCTCACTTTACTGACAAATATGTGGGGCTATATAATTAAAAAGCTTCTATAGAAGGCACTTGGCTGTTTCTTCACACAAATCAGAAGGCTTAAACGAAAGCGGGAGACAAGCAGAGAAGCCGAACAATCGCAGTGTGTTGTACAGTTTTCAGTGAGCTGCCGATAAAGTGCATTTGCGACCACGTGTACTTGGAATAACCCTCTTCTTTTATTCAGAAAGCACGTTTTCCTTCTAATTTAATTATTTTATAGATTGGGTTTATAGTAATTGTGCGTAAATCGATAAATAATCAGTACAAAATAATTTTATATTTTTTTGATAATCTACAGTTGGGCGTAAGTCCGGAGGCAGATACTTTCTTTCTCCTTGGATCTACAGCCCATTGAGGGCCTGGGCCTACCGAGTCGACTGCGGACTGTCACCTTGCACGACACATTCCGAGTTTGGAGTGACACGTGGTCAGCGAGAGGTAGATACATGATTAAATATTCGTATATACATATTTTTCTTAAGTTAAACAAACCATTGTCTTTAAAAATGTTTATACCCTGAAAAATATGAATATTACAATATATATATATATATCACTTAAAATTTAAATTGGATTATGCATTAATATTAACGTATATTGTTGAATAAAGCCACTTCACTTCACGTAATTTCATAGGTTTAACCTAAATTTATTTTCCTGAAGAGGATTTCCCCAACACTCCCACAATAATATATTCAAGTCGTAGGTGGTCCTATTTAATAATGTAAATTTGCTAAGATCTGGTTATTGTTTTCTACATTTTAATTAGAATCATGAAAGAGGACGCTACACGTGGAAGAAGCCGGGGAACACAGGCAGGTACCAATTTAGACTACATAATGGCGATACAGAGATATATGAATCAGGCGTTGGACTGCAAAACCTACCCAGGAGCAGATGTAAACTCCGACCATAATCTGTTGATTATGAAATGCGGGCTGAAAATAAAGAAACTCAAGAACGGAATTAGAACAAAGGATGGAAATTAAAAAACTGAAACAACAGGAAGAAGGTCTTCAGAGTTTCAAAAAAGATATCAAGAGTAAATTAATAGACAGAGGAGAAAGAAACAATAGAAGAGAAATGGGCACTCTTGAAGGAAGAAATGACTAGGGCAGCCGGAAGAATAGCTCAGACCAATAGGAAAGCATGGATAACACAAGAAATAGTAAAACTGATTGATGAAAGGTGCAAATATAAAAAGCAAGAGATGAAATTCGTTAAGAGCAGTACAGATGCTTAAAGTTTGAGATAGGTAGGAAATGCAAAGCACCCAAACAGGCTTGGCTCCAAGAGAAATAAAAAGCGATCGAAGATTTCGCGGTGAAAGGGAAAATAGACGCATATTATAGGAAAATCAAAGAGACATTTGGACAGAAGAAAATTTTAGAAAGAACGTCAGGAGGGCGGATGGGAAGCAAATCCTGGATATAGAAGGAAGGGGCATAAAGATGGAAGGAATATCTAGAAAATCTATATCACGAAGAAGAGAAAGTGGATGACAAAGAGTTGGGGGACAAAATGTTAAGGTTGAAGTTTGACAGGTCGCTGACAGGAATTGATAACATTCCAGCGTAGTTGATGAAACCATCGGGCAAAGAAGCAGTATCCTGACTGTTCAGAATAGTATACGAAACAGGAAAAATATCATAAGATTTGAGTAAAAACATAAGATCAATTTGGTTTTAGAAAGAATTTAGGAACAAGAGAAGCAATATTGACACTGAGTTTAATTTTAGAAGACAGGATAAGAAAAAACAGGAATACGTGCACGGCATTTGTACAGAAACTTAGATAAAGTGTTTGATAATGTTAAGTAGAACAAACAATTAAGGATTTTGAAGATGACAGGAGTAAAATATCGAGAAAGAAGAGTTAGCCATAACATGTACAGAAGACAGTAGTTAGAATTGAAGATCAAGGAAAGAAAGCAGAAATCAAGAAAGGAGTTAGACAAGGATGCAGTCTGTCGCCCATGCTCTTTAACTTATATATAGAACAGGCGATGAAGAAAGTTATAAATATGGAAAATGAATCATACTACAAGGAGAAGAAATAAAACCCCTATGGTTTGCCGATGATATTAGGGGAGTCAGAAGAAGACTTGGAAACCATAATGATTGGCATGAACGTGGTCCTAGAGAAAGAACTCAACATGAGGATTAATAGACCAAAACCATGGTAATGGTGTGAAGTATGGGAAACAGTTGAATAACGAAGGTTGTTAGATTGCAAAGGGATATTCTGACGGAAGTTAATGAATTCTGCTACTTGGGAAGCGTAATAACTAGTAATAGTAGAAGTATAGTAGACATAAAGAGTAGGATAGCACAGGCAAGGAAGGCTTTCGCAAAAAAAGAGGAATTTATTTACGGGTAACATGAGTGCGAATATTAGGAAATCATTACTAAAAATTTTCGTATGGAGTGTGGCGTTATATGGGTGCGAAACGTGGACGATAGGAGTTGGGGAAAGGAAAAGAATAGAAGCCTTTGAAATGTGTTGCTATAACAGAATGCTGAAAATCATATGCAATTGCAAGCAGAATAGGGGAAGAGCGAACAATATGTACGACTTTGACCAAGAGGAGGGATAGATAAATAGGTTTTGTAAAATTTGCATTAGAGGGAATTGTGTGGGGTAGGAACAGAAGAGGGAGGCTAAGGACTATATTCACTAAGCATATTAGGGATGATGTGAAGTGTTGTTGCTTTGCAGAAATGAAAAGGTTTTTGCAAGGTAGGAGATTTGCAACTGTCCAGCCTTAGGACCGAGTACCACATCACTATATATAGAGGATATGATTGTTTAATTATGACCGTTATTAATTTCAGCGTTAGATTAATCATCAAGACTTCTTCCGTCCCGGAAAAATAATAATTATGGTATCTGACGTGGCACATTTCCTGTTTAGTCGTAAACTTAACGATGAAAAATAAGATTGATTTACGACAGATTAGATCACCAATGCTCGAAGTAATTCATCTATGGTGGTAGGATCATCCTTAGGGAAAGAAGCAGCAATAAAAAACAAAGTGTCTACACTGTTTGATGTTCCTGGAAGTAGGGATTCTCATTCGTATTCATTCAAACATCACTGGTTTCTCAGAATGAGCGCTTGACTCATAATGTAAAAAATATGTAAAATAGCTAAATCGCAGAAATTTCTCTTTTTCCTTTGTTTATTTTTGTAAGACTAAGAATAATGCTATTTTCTATTTCTAAATCGTTTTGCTATTTTCCCCCTAGTCACTTATCTTCTTTCAGTAACATCTTGTTTAAACCTCTTGAAATGAAACTTTACTTTATGTGGCTTGTTCTATTAAATAAAGGAAATTTTAGACTTTAATTAAGATCCCTTAACGAATAAACTTTTTATAAGTTTGTTTCTGAATGTTTTTTTTTGTGTTTACTCAAACTTTCTGACAGACGCTCTCTATCTGAAACGATCAGTATTACATGTTGAGTAGAATTAGACAGAGGAGACTTTCTGTTTACTAAGTTTGTTCCTGTAAATTCTGTATTAGCTTACATTTATTTTGTATTTATAGTAACAGTTTTATTTGATTTATTCATTGATTCCAGTAGTCCCTCCCTAACGTAATTGGGCAAGTCATGATACATGATCATGTAATGAATTATTAAGAAGAGAAACATAATGGGGGCTATACAAAAATATTGCAAACTACACTTATAAGAAAATACATAAAACAGCCATATTTCTCAGAAATAATTTGTAATAAAATATAAAATTTATGAAATATTAATAAAAATTTAATGTCGTATCATTCCTTTTTTAGAACACGTTCTTTATCATTTTCATTTTATTAATTTCATAACTCAAAGAAAATAAGATTTTAGTAACCTGATATTTGTAATGATATTATATGAAAACTGATAACATAACATTTATTTAATGAAATTAAAAAGAACAAATTGTTAAGCGTATTTTTGATATTTAAAATTTACAATGGAGTTAATTTACATTAGTTCATAAAATTTTAAAGTAAAGGAATAATAAATTCTATTTAAATTTTTTTAAAGTTTTACGATAAACAGCTGAAAACAAATTAATTTATTGATAAGAAGCTTTCGGTGTTTTTGTTATACTATTAATTATGTTAAGAGCAGTAAAAATTAATAAAAAAATAAATTACAACTCATGAGTTCTGCATAGACTTGTGTTGTAATTCATTTTATTAATATACATTGCTTTAAACAATGGGAAGAATATGACAGAAATGTTGAAAGCTTCTGATTGATTAATAAATTTGCTTTCATATGGAGACTGTTTATGGTAAAACTTTTTCTTAATTACTTAAATTAACAGTCTTATTAAACATCAGAATTATATTCTAGTATTGGAATCATTCTGCAGATTTATTGCCGAATTATTAAATATAATGTGCAACATTTCGATTTTCAATATAAATTATCATATGAATTTTTACATTTTGTCAATAGAAACTATTGTTATTTAAATAAATATGTTTTGACACGACCGAATAATTTTTAACTTTAAATTTAAAATTACTTTACGTTAGTCAATCCAGTTATTAAAGAGTGTTTCGTCTGGCCGCTATAACACGCTTCGCAATCGAGACAATTTCTTTTGTATCGTCTGAAATATTAATATTCTTAATATTTTTAAGTATGTTTAAATTATTGGAAGATTTAAAACGTTTATATTGCATAAAAGTCTATAACCTAAAATAAATTTGTTATTAAGCTTTCTATATGGTTCATTGTTAATTTGGTAATTAACTTTGATGAATATAATATTTGTGTTTGTCTAAATTAAACGGTGTTGGTCCTTCAGCTTCGTTACAGTGACGAGTCCATCGCCAAACAGCGCTGACATTCACTGTTGCATCACAACGCACATTTTCAGCCTTCCACAAATGCGAATGCGCGTTTCACCTTCCGCATTTAAGAACTGAATCTCAGAAAGCTGTCTAATACGTTCGTCAATGTCAGCCATTTTGTAAGAATGCTCAGTGCTGCCACGCGTTGAAGTTGTTACTGCAGTGGATTGGAGAAGAATTTTAAGAATTGCGCCAAATTCAAAACTTTTAAATAATTAATAACAATAAGAAAAAATAAATTATTTCTTACTGAACCGCCCTCGTATTTATCAATGCATATGCTTTCCAGAAGAGCTAAATCAAATTCATTTAATGACACACCGTTTCCTGTTTGTAGAGATTGTACCTTACGAGACTGAGGTATGCCAGATTCAATTTTTTTGTTTTAAGGAAGCGTTTTATTAATAATTAAGTTAAAATATTTTATGTCCTGATACCAACGATTTACGAAACTTTTATTATAAGTTAATAAAATACTTCATAAGTATGTCATAATTTTCACTAACTGAAACGAGCTCCTAAACATGTTAAACAATATTACCAAAAAAGTCCTCAAACTGAGTCTAATTATTTTTTAGTCGGAGAACGTTTATAACGAGTCTAGCTCAGTGGTGTCCAACATTTTGCATACCATGCGCCAATATTTTGACGGGCTGGTTCAGATGCTCCATATATCTTGAGCTCGTTTCATGGGGTATGTGTTAGCAAATACAGATAAGGGTAGAATCAGTTTTGCTTATGGGAGCAAGAGGAACAGTTAATCACGCAGTTAAAGTAATTACTTTGGCTGTGTGGTGCTTTTAAAATTGATGAAAATGACGTTACACAATATATATCATTCCAAAGCAACATAAAATCGTTTTTGAAAATACGTCAGAAGGATTTTGGTATGGGGAAAACTCATCAAATTTAATTTTAAGAATGAATTTGTCCTCAAGGAAATAATACTTCAATTTAAGCTCAGTTGAAGAATGTATAGCTAAATTTAGGAGAGAGAGAAGAATGGGACCGGACCCAGGACACGAACCCAGGACCTCCCGCTTAATGGGCGGCTACTCTACCACTGAATTAATTCGAGTCGACGTCCCGAAGATAGATTAAACATCCCTACAACACTGTAAAACTAAGGTAGGATCATCTACAATTTATTAATCACATTCTTCGCGACCTAATTTATAGGAGTTCGGCGAAGAAAGGACATTGTGTAGATTCATTAAAAGTGCATGGAATTCAACTCATGGAAGTAGAAATACTTCAATTGAAGCTCAGCTAATGAGCGCATAGCTAAAAAAAAATCACACAAACGACTTTCAAGTTTCCTTAAAATATCTTTTCAAAATATTTATTCTCAGCACATTCACCTTACTCTCTCAAGCATGGAAATTGACTCAAATATCCATATTCTGAGATAGAGATGAACAATTTAAATTTAATTTCGAATAAACTGATGCTAATTACTAAGCTTGTAGTTTTAAATTGAGAAGGCTAGTAATGTATACCAATAAATAAAATTTAAGTGTCTGTCTGAAAGTTTGCCTCGAATAGCTTCCGAATCAGGTCAACGAATTTCGATGAAAATTTTAGGAATTAAAAAAGAAATTTTAACTTAAATTTTAGTGTATGTTTTATTTTGATATCCTTCAAAGTTTGAAAGATATGAATATAAATATTTGTAACTTCATTGAATTGCTGAACTGGTGTAGAATATCTCAAGAACAGACTATCTTAGTTTAATTGATATGATTTGACAGTGCTGTTGTATTGATCTGTATAGTCTACGGTTTGATTCCATTCCTATGTCACTCTCAACTGTTGATTTAATTTACTAACAAAAAAGGCTATGTTCCATTTCAACTGAATTATGGCTTTTAATTTTGGTTGATTGTAACGTAGATTTTGGAAATGAAGAATTCTTAAGTAACGAAATCCAAATGTATATTTTTTTGTAAGGATAAGTGATGTCTATGGGTGCTTTATCTCGCAGGTATTTATCCCCAGATTGACTGCGGGGTTCACCTGACTGCTTCGGGAATGCCTCGTACTCTCTCTGGTATTTTCAAGGTTATCACAAGCCGTGTTGTCTCAATTTAGGAGGTGTATGTACTGGGGTCGGCCGACCTCTTGCGGCGTAGCATTGCTGCCTCACAACCCAGGGGCATGCTTTTGTCGTCATGGTCACGAAGATCGGGATTAAGACTGTTGGAGAATCGATACACTGACCACGTATCACTCAAAATTCGGAATGTGAGATGCAAGATGACAGTCCGCTGTTGACTTGGTAGGCCCAGGCCCTCGATGGGGCGTGGAGCTAAAGAAGAAGTATGGGGGTCGAAGACCTTCGGCTTACGGTAAGAGCTGTCCGCTGAATCATCGGATAGGAACCTTAAATTATAGTCCGGGGGCCTTAGTTAACCCTTTGCTACCTTGTTCTACCTTTCGCATCCCCCCTTTCAATTCCCTTCCAATGCTATTAAAGGGGAGTTGCATGTTTCAGGATCACCCTCTTGTAGCCTGTTACCAAGAAAATTTAGTCATGCCTTAGAGAAAACATAAGCATCTGCATTCAATTACTGAGAGTGCAAAGAAAAATTGGAGTCAACGAGAAAATGAATCTGATCAAGAAAGAGAGAGTTGGAGCTATTTGTCTAAGTTCCGCGTGAATGAAATGGCGGGCATAGCTAATATAAACTGAAATTGAGAACTGACTTGAATTTCAGCTCCACGATGAGTTCAATTGATGGTAATAATCATAGCCAACAGCAAATTTAAATGCATTAAAGGTCAAGGTTAACTGAAGTATAAATACGAATGCCAGTACTTAGAACTCAAGTTGCAATATTTGCAATAAATTTGTTTTATTATCCACTACGACCAATCGTAATTACATAATTAATATTTCTGATGTTCGTGAATTAAAAAGTGTTGTAATGAATTGCAGCCGTATGATTCCTGATATGATGATACGAGCAGACTTGTCTTTTAATTACACGATAAGAATAATGTGCAATGAATTGACGGCAATATCTTTTTAACAGTTTTAATTACTACAATTTTGTAGTATCGTGATTCGAGGACAGAAGTTTCATAGCATAAATGTTTATCTTCAGTTGAACGAAGCATCTTCAAGGTTATGGAACCGATTCTAAATGTGTGGACGTTTGCCAACTCGCAAAACCGGCGGAGATATTTGCACTACGTCATGTGGCGATGCTAGGGATTCCCCGTTCTGGTTTTCCCTACACCTTCTGATCTCTACACCAATTAGCTATTTCGGATGCGAAAAAACGAATAAATATGACTAGAATTTAGCGTCACCGATCTGTCTTCATCCAAGTGCTTTGTTCATAGCCAAGGAAAAAATTACATTATTATTGCTCAAAACTAGAGTTAAACTTAATAGTAGGATGTTTTGGATACTGTGCCATTCGTTTCACAAACGCACTCCTTATCTTTGAATTTCCGTATTACCAGATTACAAATACATAGATTAAAAATATAACTTTCTTACAATTAATGTTTCCTACAATGTTAGCTAAAAATAAATTATTTAATTGCAAATAAAAATAATATGCTCATTATTACGATCACAAAAAAGTTTACAATATCCGTCGCTTCTTCCACAACCCATTGCTGCACTGAAAGTATTTTACACCATAAAGATTATTTTTTTGGGTAATGAGGATGATCCAATCATGGAAACTCCCCTTTAATAGCATTGGAATGAAGTTTGAAGGGGGCATGTGGCTGACTAGGGTCTCCGGGCTATAGTTTAAGAATCCTCCCTGGTATTAACCTGAAAGATAACGAGGGAAAACCCGAGAAAATTTGCATCAGGTAGGCCGCCCTCTTGGGTACTTGTCTCACGTCCTACCGAACGACGGGAGAAGTGGTTGCTGTGGGGACAAAAACTGTTTATAAATTTTATATTTTTTAAGTTATTCGACAAGTGAAGATATATGTAAATAAATATATGATATATGTAATAAAATAGGAATAACTTAAGCGATAGAAAAAAATTGGAATGATATGGAACGTCAGGGGGGGGGGGGTGACAAGGGCGAGAAAAGAGAGAAAAACAGTTTCTTTATTATCTTTAATTTCATTGGTAGCTTAAAATATATGGAAACCCCAAACAAATTGAAAGTGAAAAACAATGGCACAATCATTTTAGTTGATTTGTGTCTATTTCTATAGAAGAGAAAAAAATGAGTTTGTGCAATAGAATTGGTCAAATTATGGATTATCTAATACTGACACTGTTTCTTGAATACCGTATTACATAACAATGGGTATACTGACACAGAGACACAGAGAAGGAAATGCCGCGACCCCACAACAAATTCATCTCCCGTCATTCGGAAGGTCGTGATAATAGTACCCAATAACCCGACCTACCTGACGCAGGTTTTCTAGGGGTTTCCCTGCATCTCGTTAGGTGAAACACTGACTAGTATCCTTAACTATAGCCGTTGCCTGTTTCAGGATCACTTTCATGTAGCCTGTTGACCAAAAGAAAATTATTTCTTACTTTATACATTTGCAAAAGACAGAATGTCAAAGGAGAACATGAACAGTACAAGAAAGACAGTGTGAATGAAAATGAATGAAAACAATGATGAAACTAATAATAGAAATCCGAAAGGAAGAACGATGGAAATTAAAGAAAGATATTATGAAAAAGAATGTCACAATAAGTTATAAAGGAAGATGGAAAGAAAAAATTGGAAAAAAATAAATTTTTAAAAAAGGACATAAGTAGAAATACCCGTGGAAGTAAAAAGGTTGGAAAGAGAATGACTTGAAACAAGGAAGCGTAGAATGATAAGCTAGTGTTTCGTATTAAAAATATTACTTCTGGAAGAAACTATAGAATAAACGCAGAAGAGATGAAAGGGCAGATGAAATTGAAGAAATAAATCTGGATGGTGTGTAATCTGAAATAAATTTACAATGGTAGCGTGAGAAAACGATCAATGGAAAGGAATTAAACAAGTGGCAGCGCATGTGGCCAATAACGTAACAGGCAGAGCAGCAATCATCAGAAATGTCAAAGGAGGAATATAAAATGTTCATGTAATTCTTGAATAAAGTTTCCAAAAATTTATGAGGAAACGAGAAATTTGGAATAATTTGTAGAGCCAAAGAGAAATAGCTATTCGTTCACTCCCCTGTAATTATAACGAGGAGTAGGTTAAACTAATGTAACGTATAACTTATTTGACATCTTCAAACTGTGATATTATTGAAAATATTGACAAAGATAATATATTATTTAGAATATGTTGTACGTCAAAAAACTCATCAAAAAAGTTACGAGATGATAAGTACAGCGTCTAATAAAAACCTTTGGACGCTGTCTGTACATCCCGATCGTAAAAACGTAATGAAAGTTTTTAAAACTGGTGGTAGCTTATCGACTGTTCCTCCCGAACGACAGTCCTCTCTCCATATTTTTCCTTCTCCTACTGCGCCCTTCACACACCACGCTATTCCTCGCGTCCTATACATGTAGTTAAGGGAGAACAATCGTCAAAAAAATTGATTGTGTCAGGAGATACTGCGTAAAGGATTTAGAGAGAGTGTCATTTACAAGCGATAAGTCTCATATTATGTGTGGGAAGGAAGGTAAGATTTGTGTTGGCATCACCAGCTGATATTTGTCACTTCTAAGAACTGAAACTTTGTGAGAGAAGACGACGGTCAGTGTCATCGTCGTTCCGAGAACTCGGACATCATTTACACCAGGAAAAGTTTGTCTATCTTGTTACCATATAATATGATCCAAATTCTGCTTTTTTTTAAAACAAATTTAATATAAAAGTTGTCCGGTGTGTCTAGTATTCTCAATGATCAACCGCAATTACTTCCTAGAAAACTAATTAGAAGCGGGTGGCGTGATGCAAGTTAGGGAAAACAGAAATCATGCTTTTTTTCCAGAGTCGTGTAATCTTGATTGACGAGGAACTTCTCGTCATGTGACGTTTTACATGTGAATACGAAATAAGACGAACGTCTATAGAAAGACAGGAAACTTTGTCCGTTGAACGAGGAACTGTTGGCAGACAGAAACATTAAGAGATAGGCTCGGAAAGTTGACGATGACTCATGGACAGCAGCACTAGTAATAATAGTAAAAATAATAACAATATTTCAAATTGTTTTAATACTTGAGTTTGGAATACAAACTAATCTACTCGACAGAATACATGTTTCCGAAGTGTTTCCTACTCGCTACTATTTATTTGTTTAGCCCGAGGGTCTTTGGATGCCCTGACCTTCCACATACTCCCTTTGAATTCCATAACCTTGATCACCAAATTGAAACAATTACTCGTCGTCCAAGTAAAGCCTGTGTAGCTGGTCTCAGCATTCGCAGGTGAATCTTCCTAGGGAGATGCCTCTTCCACTCTCTGGTTTTTAAGGTACCCATAAGTCAAGGCAACTCGAAAAGTTTTTAGAGGTGTATGTTCCGGAGTCGTAGATCTTGGGCATACAGTAAGATCTGTTCGCTGATCGTATTGGAACTGTCGGCCAGCTGCCTTCTAAGCTGGAGGCACGATGAGGGGAATTCTGCGACCCCACAGCAAAATCGTGTCCCATCATTCAGTGAAAAAAGTTCCCAATAGCCTGATCTACTTGATCTACTTTTAACGCTTGTCATGCATCTCCTTCAGGTGAATAGCGAGTACGATTCTTAAAGTATAGCTAAGGGGCTAGCCGGCACAGGGATGGAAGGGCGCTGCGGGAGTTTTCTCGCAGGCGCTTCAGCCCAGAGTGACTGTGGGGCTCACCTGATCATGTCGGGAATGCCTCACACTCTCTATGGGTACTTTTTATCAAAGTTCTCATATGCCGAGACACCTTCACCTATTTTAGGAGGTATATGTACTGGGGTCAGAGACCTTGGGCATATGGCAAGAGTTGTCCGCTGATCCCATTGGATCAGTCGGCCAACTGCCTCCTGAAACTGGTGGAGACACGGAGAAGGGAATGCTGCGTCCCCACAGCAAACTCGTCTCCCGTCATCGGAAGGGCGTGAGAATAGTACCCAATGCCCGACCTACCTGATGCAGGTTTTCTAGGGTTTTCCCTGCATCTCTTTAGGTGAAACACCGGGTAGGATCCTTAAACCATAGCCCGGGGGCCCTAGTTAACCCTTGGCTACCTTCCGCATCCCCCCTTTTCAATTCCCTTCCTATGCTATTAAAGGGGAGTTGCCTGTTTCAGGATCACCCTCATGTAGCCTGTTAACCCAAAAAAAAAGCCCGGGGGCCCTAGTCAACCCTTGGCTACCTTGCTCTACCTTCCGCATTCCCCCTATTCAATTCCCTTCCTATGCTATTGAAGGGGAGTTAACTGTTTCAGGATCACCTTCATGTAGCCTGTTAAGCCCCCCAAAAAACTAGCCTCACTTCAAAATCCCTTCCTATGCTATTAAAGGGGGGCTACCACATGTTTTTACGCTCATATACCACAAAAATCGCAACACCCCTACCTACATTCATCGGAGGGGCGTTTGATAGGTACTGTGAGCCCGACTTACCTATTGGAGAGTTCTTATTTTTTCTCCAGCATAACATTTAGGAGAATGCTGGGTAAGGTACTTAAACTACAATCAGAAATCACCACTTATAACTTGACTACCTTCCTCATTCCGCATTCCCCCTTTCTATCCCTCCTATGCTGCTAAAGTAAACAGGACAAAACCTGGATAAGCTGCATAAAGAATTAAAATAAATTAAAGATACCTAAAGTCTGATATAATGTTAAACATGGTAGGGAAATAGCTTGAGAACTCACTTTTCCTGAATGCTCTGAAACAATTCACTATTAACACTTTTTCCTCATACGGAGCTTGCTAAAAATATTGCATTAGGAAAAACGCTAACAAGTGAAACTTTTGAAAGTTATTATTTTGAATCTATACTGATGAATTTTCTATTTGTATTTATATGAGTTGTAATCAAGAAATAACGATAATGTTTCATTTTGCATGCTTTATAAATCTGATTTTGATTTGTTTTTTAAGACTTTTTGCTACAAATGTTCCTGTACTATGTTGAAAATGGCGGCCATTTTGAATGTTTATCTTATTGTTGACAAGTAAAGAGTGTTTTCTTGTGCTTGGAAAATTTTGCTTTTCAAGAAAAAATGTAATAAACTGTGGCACCGTATTCGAAATGTTAACCATAGCTTTTGGAGAATCTACTATGAGTAAGGTAAGAGCTTATGAGTGGTACACACGTTTCAAAGAAGACCGTGAAGACGTTGATGATGACGACCGCCCTGGAAGCCCTAACACAATAATCCGATGATAACGCCGAACAAATTAAGAAAATGTTTCTGGAAAAAACGCTGACGCATTACCAGTGAAGTGGCTGATAACATCAGGATATCATTTGGATCACGCCGAGAAAGTTTTTCAGTACATGAAACGAACGAGTAAAAAATTAGTTTAAAAATTGTTGAATTTCGGCAAAATATATAAACTTATTAAAATGGTCGTAAAATGTGATAAACCATGGGTGTATTGGGTATGTCGTCCAAATATTCAGTTTAAAGAGCCAAGTTCAAAAAGAATTCGACCAGTTAGATATCTTTAACCGTGTGAAATGATTACTTCAACAAATACAAATGTGGGATTTTATTTTACTTTAGGGAGTTTACTTTATAATAAACATCGAAACCTTCAAACTAATCCATCTTAGAATATGATATAACGTTTCAAAACAATTACAATAAATAATGTGAAGGTTCTCCTCGCTGATTTTCTTTTATTTCAATGGCGTAGTGCAAAGGGAGTTTTTACCAAGAGGTCATATTAAGATTGAAGCTATGCGCCGTTTTCGTAAAGCAATCCGACGAACACTCCGCGAATCGTGGCAAAACCACTCCTGTAATTTGCAGCACGATAATGCTCACTGCGATTTGTTGGTGAGAAACAAAACTTTTCTTTTGTGTTAGCCACCGTATTTGCTCGACATGACTTACCGTGACTTATTTTTATTACAAAGACGACGTTTTTCCACCATTGACGAGATAAAAATAAAATCGCTGGATGATACAAGAGAATTTTAGAAGGTCATCCGAGATTGGGAAAAGCGCTGTCACAAGTGTATTATATCTGAAGGGGACTATTTTCAATTAAACAAAATTGATGCTTGTATAAATAAATAAAGTTTATTTAACAGTAACGAAAATTCCCGTTACTTTATTGGTCACACCTCGTGTGAAAGTATCTACATATTTCTACACAGTTCTAAAATTATAAAGAAACAATATGATTCTAATTATTAAATATTTATGTTACTGTGTCCGCTCAACGCATGGTCTTTCCACAGGCATAAGTATAAATGTGTCACTGTTGACATTTTAATGCATCATATCTACTATTAAGGATTTTGAAGAGCACTGAAATAAAAAATCGAGAAAGGAGGCTTATACATAATCTCTACAGAAGATAGGCAGCAGTAACTAGAACAGAAGATCAAGAAAAGAAAGCCGTTATCAACAAAAGGAGTAAGCAAAGGATGCCCATGCTGTTTAACTTATATATAGAACACGCGATGAAGAATGTTAAAACGGAATAAGGAAATGGAATCATACTGCAAGGAGAAGAAATAAAAAACTTACGCTTTGCCGACGATATTGTAGTGTTACGGGAATCAGAAGAAGACTTGGAAACCATAATAAATGGCACGAACGGAATCCTGGGGAAAGAGTTCGACATAAGGATAATAGGGATAAAACCAAGGTAATGGGGGGTCTAGTATGGGAAAGTGGAATAACAAAGGGTGTTAGATTGGGAAGGGATATTTTGAAGGATTTAAGGAGTTCTGCTACTTGGAAAGCGTAATAACTAGGGATGGTAGAAGTATAATAGATATAAATAGTAGGATAGCACAGGCAAGGAAGGCTTTCGCGAAAAAGAGGGATTTACTTACTGGCAATGTAAGTGTGAATATTAGGAAATTGCTGCTAAAAATGTTCGTATGGAGCGTGGCGTTATATGGGTGCGAAATATGGACGATAGGAGTTGGGGAAAGGAAAAGAATAGAAGCCTTTGAAATGTGGTGCTATAGGCGAATGCTGAAAATCAGATAGGTGGATAGAATCACAAACGATGAAGTTCTAAAAAGAATAGGGGAATAGCGAACAATATGGAGAACGTTGACTAAGAGAAAGGATAGATTAATAGGCCACGTTTATGACACAGGGGCTTGTAAAATTAGCATTAGAGGGAAGTATGTGGGTTATGAACAGAATGCGCGAAGCACATTAGGGAGGATGTTGTAGTTATGCGGAAATTAAAAGGCTTGTGCAATGATGGGTTAGCATGGAGGGTTGCATCAGAACAGTCTAAGGACAATAACAACAATTGTGGTTCTTATTAATTATGTAAAATTATAGTTATTAAATTGATTAACTTTTTTTACTTGATAACCAAGTACAAAAGAATATGATAAACGTTGAGCGCCAATTGATAGTATGAATATTTTAGTAAACACAAAAGCAGAGCAATGAGAATGTTTACCAAAGGCTATCCACGGGCTTGATGACTTTATCTCTGCTGTGGCAAAATCATATCAGTCTCGACGCCATATTAATTTGTTCTGCGAATTTGTGCTGTAAGTCAAGAAATAATAATCTGTACTGCGGAGGACCTTCCATTTTTCGGGCGACCAGATTTTCTTTAACTAATCAAAAATAATTCCACGACTCCAAAATCTTGCTGATAATATACCTTCAGTAAGTAATTGATCGCACATCTTGCTTTGCACCTCTTAAAAAGTAATTGTACGGCTCCAAACCCTTGGTGATAATCCACCTTCAGTAATCAATTGACCACACAACTTGCTCTTCACGTTTTAAAAACCCGTTGATTCCAAAGTAGTCCTCTAAAACCACCTATTTTAAAGGATAACTACCATTTATACTTTGACCTTTCACCTTCTCTTAACCTGTCTTGTTATGTTCAGGGTTTCTATCTCAGGTTAAATTTTGTCCGAACGAGGTGGTATTTATCGTCTGAACTCGACGGCAGCAGCCCTTTATTATCATCCTCCGAACTGTCTGGTGATTAACCAGCACTCAACAGACTTTCAGAGATTCCCAACAGCAAATAAGTTCGCGATCTTATTTAATTAAATAATATTTAAATAGATATAAAATCATCCACTGTTATTTACATACCAAGTACAGTAGTGGCAAAACGAATAGTGAAATCAATACCAATAATTATAATTGAAGTGTCTTTATCTGAATTTAAATGCCAAAATTTAAGTGAAACTTAATCCTAAATGACTTCTTAAAATTTTTGTCTGTCTATCTGGAACTTTGTCTGAATGGGCTCCGAAACGGCTCATTGGATTTCAACAAACATTTTAGCGATCAATACAGGAATTTTAACTTAAAATTTCGTGCACGTTTGATTACGATATCGTTCAGTGTTAAGAAGATATAACTATTTGTGAAACTCTATTACTGTCATCTAGCGGTTATCGTAACAAACGTGCCTCACTAATGCCGGCTGGAGTAGAAAATTCTCAGGGACTAGCAGCTTAGTTATATTTAACACGTTTTGGCGCTGCTGACGTATGAGGCTTTTACAGTCTGAGGTTTATTTCTTGTCTATGCCATTTTCAACTGTCTATTTAATTTTATTATAAAATGTAAATTCTATTTCTGTTGAATTATGTATATCATTTTCTGTTGATTGTAGCTTTGATTTTGCAAGTGGTGAATTCTTAGGTAAAGAAATCCAAATTATTGTTTAAGTCAAGTATAAGAGGAAAAAAAGTGTCTCTAATCAATTACTGCAAGCGCTAAAAAAAGAATCACTGGGAAAATTAGTCGGATAAAGAAAGAGATCATCGTTGTTATTTGTCTAAGAACGAAGTCGAATAAAATACTGGGGAATGTGAACGAATTTTCTTGACTAATATGAGTTTCATAATAGATGCTTAAGGACATTTCAGTGGGTTTCAAAGTGTTTAGGAGTCGGAAATATGTGCGACGACGATTGCAGCCAGTAATTTCAAAGTTTTCTTAATGGTTTATATCCCTAACATTTAATATATGCGTAAAGTGGTTTGACAATATTAGTAAAACAGCATTTGATACCGCTTTCATGCTAACAAATTTTATTCTTTATGATGGTATATATAGCTCCAAATAAACCCGTACTATATAGTGGAATTGATGATATGAAAAACAAACAATTATAAGGAAATATGAAATAATGTAAATCTCTTCTTCTATATAATGCTAAGTTTCGAAATTTATTGATCACTCTGACACTAATTTTAGTCAATTTTGTATCTGTGATGTGTAATTAATTTCAAATATAGAGATTCATACTTGACATATTTTTACCTGTTTACTCATTACTTATGATTTAAACTTTACGATTATAGACGAGGATATTCAGCCATGATTCATCTTATCCTTGAAAAGCAGTGTTGTTACATTATCTGTGAAATGGGATTTTATGTTAATTGTTATTATTCATAACTTTCAGTTAAGCTTAAAATGTAATTGTAAAGAATTTAAATTAGTAATGAAGCCAAAACTGACAGTTCAATTGTTATTTATTTGACCCCACCTTCGCCCAGTAACATTAGGAACATTAGGAACTGTGGGCCAATTTTATGTTCTTTGAGAGCTAAAATAGTTCCATCGGGTCCTATAAATGGCATACAATAATTGTGATTTTTCCATTCCTGACGAAGTCTTTATCAAGTGATCGTTTGTCAGCGATAGCCAAGGCGTAGTCTAATGATAAATACTATTTCATTGGCCTCATAATCATAATTTCAGCGAATTTTTATTAAATTTATCGTACTTATGTATTATAGTAATGAGGCTAAAATAGACAATTAATTAAGCATATGTTTTGGTTCTGAAATGGATCCTCATCATGCTTGATAAATAGGTATACTTAAGTTTAAATATAAATATGGAAAAATTTAACTATTAGACAAATATTTTAAGAAAGATAAACAAATTAGTGTCTGTGTTGACATTGCGTGAATGTGTACCATCCCTGATGCAGATTTGTAATTGCTATATTTGTCTGAAATTTTGTACTTATGCCAGTTAAAGGTATGACTGGTATCCAAAATAATAATATTTATTATAATATTAGCCAGTAAAAGTAAATCTATCTCGCTTTTGACCATTTCTATGGTTACAGCGTATGTCACATGCTCGCCCACACTTATGTTAGATAAACGCAACTGTTTAAAATATATTTTCGCGATTCCCGCAGAGTCCGAGATAGTTAATCACCCAACTAAAAACGTTGCTCGTGCTTCTACATCCGTTTCGCGAAGTGCATTTTTTAACTTCGTATTTTATCTGACACACTAAAACGTCACAATCAGCATTTCGCGTGACGTACGAGGAAAATGAGAAATATAGCCCGATAAAATGGATGTTGTGAAATGGTCAGTGGGAGGATCTGTGGTCACAACGAGGACCTACAGGAAACGGGAAGGCTTCGCGGGGAATCATGTCATGTCCGACGCACAATTACGACATTGGCTACAACAGCGAACGCAGCCAAAACACATCAGATCCTCAAAGAACTATGACGCGCATTTAATTTTAGACAATTTTTCCTCTGTCACGATTAATTTACTATCACCCTTGATTACCATAAAACATGTTGAAATATATTTCAATATAATGAAGCTCTATGAGTAACAAGAAGAATATAAACTGGTTACTTAATTTAATTTTCAAATGCTAACTGGAAAGATGATATTTAATTTTCCATCCTGAATTATTTAAATCTGAGGATTTGTTTAATGACGCTATTGCTTTTAAAAAGCCACTATTTACATAAAAAATAAAAATAAAATGACATATTTCTTACCCTGTAATGATTAAGCGTACTTTTATGTGAGAGTTCCCACACTGTTTCCTGTGTTTAATTAGGCGGTTGCGTTAGTTCCGACCATGGAAGAAGCTCTATTTTTGCTGTATATTTCCTTAAATTTAAATGAATGATTAAGAACAAATAAATTATTAAAATTAACCTCCTAATATATGAATTAATTTTTGGTTTATAATGAGTATCAAACAGATACTTTTTAAACATATATTTAATTGTAAATAAATTAAACACAAAGAATGGTACACAGTAAGACAAGAAATAATTTTATAAATAAATTAATTATATGATCTGACTAATTGTTATAAAAGACACAACGAGTGGCAAAAAGTCAGAAAAGAAAAGAAAAAAAGAGAATACTTTCTGTCCCCGAACCTTAGGGTCCCTTCTCCAGTTCTTTGATTAAAATACAAATATTTCTTGTTGTTTCTGCAACGTCCGGTATTATTTTAATTAAAGAACTGAGGAGGACCCTAAAGTTGGGGGACGAAAAGTTTTCTTTTTTACTTTCATTTCTGAGTTTTGGCCACCAACTTGTTTTCCTATTGTCTTCTGAAATTTGACGCAAAGTCAATATTGCTGCTCTTGCCTCTACATTATTCCTAAAACCAAACTGATCTCCTAACTCGCATTCTATTTGTCCTTTGTAACATAACCAACTTTAAGGACCTCGTCAGTTCTTCCTGCAAAATTTTTTAAAGTTAAACTTACATAGTTGACTATCAATAATTAGCTAAATAAAATTGGTATGTTGTAGGTACTTACAATTTGAATATAAAATTTCTTATTTCGGCTGTTGGGTCAGGGGCGAAACGAGTGAAAACGACGAAAGGCAAACATAACGTATTGCCATTTAATAGTTTTGTGACGTGTATCTTGAGTCCAGAGTTTATTAGTATTCAATAATAATTATACAATTATTATGTTATCCTTAATTTTATTCAAATTTTAGATTTTGAAATAATCGAAATCCAGCAAGAATATTGTAACTCTAAAAACAGGTAGGCAGGCAAGCAAGAGGGTGGGTTTTTCCTGGCGCCAGGGTGCCGGCTTGGAATTTGCCTGTTTGCAGATTAGGCTTATTTGCTGAAGGAACGTTCACCTTTCCAAATTTCCCAAGGACTCTGTTCTCTTTGCTTCTGAAATGGTATTATTTTAATTAAAGAATTGAGGATGACTCTAAAATTCTGGGACGAAAAATTTTCTTTTTTGTTCTTTTCATTTCTGACTTTTTGCCACTCATTGTCTTTTATTTATAACATTAAGTCAGATTATATAATTACTTTATTTATAAAATTATTTCATGTCTGACCTTTTACCATTCTTTGTGTTTTATTTATTTATAATTAAATACACGTTTAAAAAGTATATTTTAGATACATGTATAAACAAAAAAAATTTACATATTAGGAGGGTAATTTTAATAATTTATTTGTTCTTAATCATTCAATTAAATATAAGAAGATATACAGCAAGACTAGCTCTGTCAGTTTGATGTACCTATCTTCTTCCACCATGGTTCCCACTATGTCAACTATCTCGTTCAATCCGTTCATGGACCGTTGACAATAAATTACCAGACCTTTTTGTAGTAAAATTTCGCACAGCGCCAAAATGGTGTCATGTCTATATTAAAGGAGCTTCCAGTCTGCTACTTTCATGACTTGCTCGATGGAACTGAGAAGGCGGAAGTGTTACAAGTTAAAATGTAGAGGTTTTAAATGAAAAACACAAAAGTAAAATTTTGAATACAAGTGATATACTTACAAAATGAAATAAATATTACAATTTAATATTCAGGATTCACAAAAAGTATTATGCGAAATTTAGGTCCCATGCAACTGGAATTATACATAATTAGAAACTTGTTTGGAAATTCCTGCAAAAGAAATAACAATCTAATTCGCTGCGTTTCAACATACGACTAGTACAATCACCGAAATAAAATCGAAATAACTCAACCTTATGATAAGAGTCCTTGGAAAAATAAAACTATAACATTGGGTTAAATAAAATCTACTTACAAGTTAACTTCAGAAATCCTTTAAATTAAAAAAATCAGTTCAAGAATTCATTCGTAAATCTTATTACTTAAAATTTTCAGTTGTTGAATTGAATGACAACAAATTTTAAGATTTCTTTAGCCAAAATAGGCTTAATCATACCATGACGTAAAGTGATCTTGTAGTTTCTTTCATTGCAATAAAATATATTTCAGCGACCTGAACGAAGTGGATATAGTAAATAGAATTGAGATAAAAAAATATGGAGAAGTTATCCCGTTGTGATTAACAGAATTCGAATATTGCATTCCAAGCTAAAGCACTCCTACCTATTTACAGGAGAAGAAAAACCTTTATGCAGAATTTGTAATGTTAACCTGACGATACCAAACATATTAATGGAATGTAAAACTTAGAAAACAAAAAGGGACAAGCACCGCTTCCTCTCTACCAGAAGAGAATTTACAATACCGGGATAATTTTATTCTACAGCCTTCCTCCAGAGGTTAAAAACAATAACTACAAACGTCTCGTGAAGCAGAGTAAAACTATTCTATTGAATGGCGCGTTTTACTCGGTACAGGATTTTCTTAGTCGTCCCTCTAATAATTAAAATAAAAGTTCCTGCAAAAGTGTTGACTGTGTTGCCCTTTAAAATAACTCATCACATGTCTTTAAACTTTCTGTACAGTTGTTTCTGCTCTTTTGTTTGTTTCACGTATTGCCTGGAGCTACTACGCAAGGACAGTTTCCTGGTCGCGCAGCTCCAAGTATTCAAAAATCCATTTCGCGTGTTTCTGTTTCTCAGTGTGTGCTTGTGATCTCTTGTGTGCGTGTAGTGTTTTTAATGACTTTGGAATATTTACCTTTATTTTATTAATTTATTTTAAGATTATTTGCAATTAATTATGTACCTTATTTTGTTCTTAAAATTATTTATTTGTAATGTATGACGTATCCTATTTCCTCAATCGAGGACTAACGGAAACAACAATAAATCTATCTATTAATATAAATCTACACGAGACGGCGGAGCAAAAATTAAGATGCGGCAATCAGAGACACCGATATTAGCATTAAAAAACTGTTTTCAATCTAAATTGAAATGTAACTGTTAAATTTGAATTTGCAAGTGAAGAATTTGTGTAGGCTTAGATCAGATATAGATGCAAAATAGACAGTCTTAGATCATAATTTTATACAAAAAGTGTGAAAGAAGTCTATATTTCCTATGGGATCAGGTGAAATCTGACGCCACATCCAGACATCACTGTACAGCCTCATGCATTAAATTATGCAAATTATTTGTGTAAATAAAATTGTAATTAAAATAAATTGTGAAACAAATATTTCACATTATATAAGATAAAATAATACACCGTGAACAAGGTAATAAAACCAAATTTTTATTTGGAGTCAGAGAAGTAAACACATTCAATAATCACGTTCTAAAACATATATTTCAATTAAATAAATAAATTTTGAAATGCAAGGACCGACCATCACGCCAGTTAATAAGAAATGTGGTATAACAATGATTGTGCAAAACGAAGTTATGAAGTGTTCAATTATTAATTTTAAAACCAACAACTATGTGAATGTATTAAAAAGGAATAAAATTTATCAAATATATCTTGGACTTGTTAGGATAAAATAATAATATATAATTTTGCACATTAGAAGCAGCAGAAGTCGATCTCATATGTATATTTGCTTTCCTCATCCACATTTTTAAATTAAATCCAATAAAATTTATGAATATGTAGATATGCCTGTTTGAATGCGTCATAGTTTCATGTACAACAATTTGTTACAATGGGCAAACAAAATGGACACAAAAAACGGGTATGAAAGAACTCAGAATTAATTTTAAATATTCTGTTCAGTAGTATGGAATTTGTAAAAGTTTAGAACGTATTTTTAATCTTTTTAAAATATTGTGAAATATTCAAATTATCTGAAAACCATTTTAATACCGTAGTTTAAGATTTAATTTTAATACCTTCTAGCTCTATTTATTTAATATTTTTATTATGAACCATAAATTTGTATTTTTGATTCTAAAATATTCAATATAATTTTAAATACATCTAATTCTTGACTTTAACACTGTGTTACATACCATTCGTTTTCTATATTTACTCCGTAATTTATTTATTTAATCCACTAAACATCTTAGTGATAGAAACGTCCTTTTTTCTGTGAGGAGTACTCGGTGAGAAAGGAAAACAGTTGCAGCGGATGTGTCCAGTGTGTTTGCTTGTGTAATTTCTTGTGAGTACATTCGCTAACTTCATTGCACAGCTGTCATCCTATAGCAACTCCCATTTGTTACACGAGAAATGCAATTGTGGTGAACGTATGCTGTCAACTTGTATTCAAGTCAATTTTCTGAAATATTTGATTATTTACTTAACTATGGAAAAGAGCGACAAGTAAGAAAGCGTAAGGGAATGTAAGCTGCAGTCATAACCTTCGAAAAATTTAATATTAATATTTAGTATTAATAAATGGTAAAAAGGCCCATAAATCAGAATTGTATTATCTTCGTATATTACATATTACATTGTGAACATTGCTTTTGTATTTTTAAAGACCATATGAAATTCCCAACTAAGGGACGAAACTGATGTCAATAAATTTATTAATTTATCTGACTCATAGCCTTTCTACCGTTTAATATTTTAAAAACTGTCAAATAATATAAACTAATGTTATTAAATTTTGTTTAAATAGAATATAGATAAGTTTTAGTCATTCATATAGTCATCAATGATAGTATTTTTTTCATAGTCTTCTATTGGGTATTAATAATATACGCCTAGCATTTTTCATGGACTATTACACGTAGAGATATTCCTATTCTACATAAATACAATGGGTAGTTTTGTTTGTAAATGATTTATAATCAAGAAATTTGTGATAAACTTTAAATTTTTGCGCATCAGGTGATCCAAAACCAATTTCATCGACATACGTGATTTGGTTCGCTTTTCGCAACTATGCAGTCGGACAGATATCGATTTTTACTTTTGTCGTTGTTATATGGGAACGTGAGCTGTAGCCTGCAACCATTTTGAAACAAAACAGTTGATATTCCATAATCTCAATCGTGTGTCTTTATCACACTGAATGGCGGACGTTCCAAAACTTCACTTCAATTGCTCGGATAAAAGTTTTGTTTGATTTACATGAAAAAGGGTGAACAGATTTTCTCCGAAATAGTAAATAGCTTTGAGTTTATCTTATATTGGCTTACATAAATAAAAAACTGAAGATTCTGACTGACTAATTTGTATTGGTAGCATTTTATTCGAACACACACAAAATATTTTCTTATAAATATTTTGAACTATTTTAATTTATTGCTAACGTTACTGTTTTCGGATTTCTATTGTTAATTCGTATTTAACTAGATACATCAAAAATTTAAATTCTTAATAAATTGGACTCTGAACGTATTTACCTGAAAAAGTTCCAAAATGGTTGATGAAACGAAGTGTATAATGCGTTAAATATCATAAAAAATCTTGACTTACTGGCTGTTGATGTTTATTTTATAAATGTTAGATTAATTTAAATATTTAAAATATTTTGTGTCTCAAATTACTGGAAATATTTTACCCTCTAACGGAAAGAATATTTTGTCTCAATATGAACTGCAGTAAATATAGTTTAGTGTAAGAAAGTGGTATTGCTTCATGAAATCCACCAGATTCACAACCCATAAACAATTAAGTAAAGCGTAGTGTTACTCTATTCTGTTTTCTTAGTTAACCTATATTTTCCGATATAATTTCTTTGTTTTCCTCTCCAGGCCATAATTATATGATTGTTATAGTTATATTTAAATTGATCTTCGGATAATTTATTACTTTATACACATTTTATAATTGATTTATTGTCCACACGTCAGCTTAATTTGTTTAAAATAATTATATTTATTTCTTGTAAGGACAATTTAAGTATCTGATATCGGGTAAGGAAATAGAATACCGAATGGTGATTATATAATTGTAATTTCACTTGCTTTTATGAGAGAGATTCTATTACGCCATTTAGGCCTTAATGAATCATCAACCCAATCTATAAGTCCGCTTAGGATAACAGAAAAGTTATAGCTATGCGGTTATTACGCAATCACATTACATTCTGCGTGGAGAATGCAAAGATTTGAGGCGTGAATCAGACGATTGCGCGTTTGCACTTGTCGATTTCCTCCGCCTTGTTTTCCGATTGAAAGCCCTGCCCACTTCTTCGTCAGTGGCTGGCGCAAGATCTTATCTTTGAATCTCGCTATTTCCATTGGGAGAACGAGCCTCTGCTAACAGCAATATGAAATAGATTTACTACAAGTTATTGACGAAAAAATAACTCCATACACCTCCCATTTAAAGACAGATTCCTGTCAGTTTTTGGTAAATATGACAAAGATTTTTCCTTTTCTTAACCAACTAGCAGGACTAGACATTAATATTGCCGCAAAAAATTTACTTTTAGCCTAAAGATAAATAAAAAGTAAAAAAATGCGTTTATTTTAGTAAAAAGGAATAAATAATTAAAATATGTAGACTTTTTTCTAATGTTTAAAATAATAATATATTTTTATATACTTTAAACAATAAATTTTTTAAAAAAAATTGATTATGTAATTAATAGATTTATTTGTACCAGCAATGATTTCCTAATATTCATACTTATATTAGACGTAAGTAAATTACTCTTTTTTTGCGAAAGCCTTCCTTGCCTCTGCTATCCTAGTCCTTATGTCTACTATACTTCTACCATCCAGTTATTATGCTTCCCAAGTAGCAGAATTCCTTAACATCCTTCAAAATATCCCTTCCCAATCTTTAGCCATTACATTATTTCCCATACTTCACTCCATCACCTTGGTTTTTCCTCTATTAATCTTCATGTTGTTCTCTTCCTCCAGGATCACGTTTGTGCCATTTATTATGTTTTCCAAGTGTTATTCTGACTCTCCTAATACCACAATACCAACAGCAAACTTTAGTGTTTTTCTTTCTTTGTAGTTTGATTCCCTTTCCATATTCTTTTATAACTTGTTTCATCGCCTGTTCTATACATATAAGTATGGGTGACAGACTGTATCCTTGTCTTACTCCTTTCTTGATTTCTGCTTATTTTCTTCCCTTTTTATTCTACTTACTGCTGACCGTCATCTGTGGAGGTTATGGATAACTCTCCTTTCTTGATATTTTAATCCTGCAATCTTCTAAATCCGTAATGGTTTGTTCTAGTAAACATTATCAAAAGCTTTTTCTAAACCTAGACATGCCAACGTAATGTTATACTTTTCTTACATTTCTGTTATTATTTCATCTTCATTTCAAATTTTAAAACCTGGTTTATTACCAGTTTTCAACCATCCATCTTATTTTTCACATTCTTGAAATCGTGCAATAAATTGAATTCAGCTTGTAGTCTTCCGTTGCTGCTCGATTTCTTCAACTAATAACAGTTTAATCAACGCCATTTTTAAAATTTTTAACTGTCATCAATTACCATGCATCAGCAAATATGTAAAAAGAGGCTTTCAGAATTCGCTTTTTAGAATAATTGTCAGTTGTCATTGTTAGTTAGTATTAGATGTCGGAGAATCTCTTATAAATTTTTCTTAATTTCTCAATTTCACCTTGACCCAATGCAGTAACAAGTAGCTTGCCTTGCAGTTGGGACTTAGGAAAAACCCGTAGTTTTTAACGAAATTATACAGTTACTGTATTTATATTTAGGAAGTTACGATTTTTTTGTATCTTAGATTTAAAAAAGTTTTTAAATATTAGCGCATAAAAAAAGCAATTACCATAAAATAAAAGTGGATAAAATATGAGCTGGGATGTATGACGTTTCGGATACCTGACGTTCGGATAAACGTCCTTCGACTGTATTTTGTTTTGTTCTTCCTATGTTTTATACGTAATTTTCACTTTGTGTTAAAAAAATTGACTTTAAAATTTATAACATAAAGTGCATTTCAGAAATTATAAACTGAGCCTGTTCAACAAACAGCGAATTATAAGGTTTAACCTTATGCGTTCCTATGCCATTCATCCGATTGCCGTGAAATTTTAGGCTTTAGTGGTGATCGCGATAGAAAAGTTTTCTGTTGATCTCTTGAAGATTTAAATTCTATCCTTCCCCATTTCAAGCCAAATAATGTCCCACGTCAATCATTTGCGCTGAGACTTCATCTTTGTCCTTTATGCGTACATCCGATTGAGATGAAATTTTATTGTAATCTAGTGTTACACACACGTTTTCCGTCAATCTTTCGAAGAGTTAGATTCCTTCCTTCCTCACTTTCAGGTCAGAAAAGGCCCTATCGTAACGATGTACAGATTATGACCTTAATTAAATTTAGAACGAGATAATTAATAAATATAACTAGCATTTTAATTAAGTAATTAAACTTTTAATTAGTTAATAATAATGAAAAATCATTTATAAGTCGAAACGTAAATAATTGAGGATTGCGACTCTGGTGTCCGAGATGAAATTTTTTTAAGTAAAAGGTAGCAATGATTAAGTGACTTAGTACAAAAATTGTATACTTAGAATAGAGGACCACAAAAATAAACAGAAAATATACTGCTACATTTCCCCAATATATATATATATATATATATATATATATATATATATATATATATTCTGCACTTTATCTCTAGCACTTCACTTAACTTTTAAAAATATTATTTCATTTTCCACCTCACTTCACACAATTTTATTAATACTAACTCTTTTACTATTATTATATTAATCTGTATGATAAATAGTTAATCTTTTTAAAAAATTTTCAACCTCTTTAGGCAGGTAGACTATTACAGTCACGAATTATTTTTTTTTAGAAATGAAAATTGTCCCAACATGCTGCCTCATAATCTAGATAGATCACAACGGCCTTCGTCCTTTTGGAGCTTTTCTTTAAAACCTTTCGTACAAAGTTTTGTGCTTTCCATCCCTTATGGTAACTGAATCTACATATTTACCCTTTAATAAAGGTTACATCCAAGTATTTACAGTTGATGGATACTTCTATTAATTATCCCCCTAGTTGGTTTGCAAACATAATGGTCTTACCTTTTGATGCATGTATTTTCATTTTATTTCCAATTCCTTGGCATCGCTGAGCACACAGATAAATTAAATAACCACTTTTATAGATAATTCAGAAGTTTATATTTAGATTTATTAGTCCGGGCCGTTAGCCCTCTAACGAGGAAATATGACAAGTTAAAATATAATAAGAACATTACTATAGCTTTTCTTAGACTATACATAACTACTAATTATAGCACATTGCAAAAAATAAACAAGATATAAGAAAGATTAAGCGTAATGTAAGAATACGAATTATTATGTGTCATATATACATCACTTCACAAGTATCTGGTATTTCAGACTATTGTGCAGTATCAGTTGGAAAAACATAGACAGTAAATTTATTTTGGCACTCCGTAATATAACCAGTATTTTCTAGGGAACTAATGTGCGTTAATGTGTCTTATTTACAAATTCATTAACAGAATAATACTCGCCGTTAATAAGTGGAATTTTGCAATTTTTTTAAAATTATAAATACGTTGTAAGTATTTATACATTTTATGCTTATGGGAATTGAATTGAATAGGTTTTTAGCTGTGTAGTGTATACGTATTTCAAAAAGTGAAAGATGATGTTAATCCGTTTCTCGTATTATAATCATGGAATTCCCCGTTGGTATTAAATAGATTTCCATTACGATTTACATATTTAAGGGTTTCTGGTATGTATGCACTAAGTAATGTTAATATTCGAAAAGCTTTGAAGGGAGTTCTAAATTTTTTTTCCATATAGTCCTCTGATGTGGAAATAGTTTTATTCAAATACCACGTTTCGTCCCCAAATTTGGGACCTCGTCAGGTGTAAAGGAGTTATAACTAAATTTATTCAAATATTTGATTTTAGGATGAGTATAATTATCCTTGAATTTGATAAATAGTAGAAGTTTAGAAATGAAATTATTTTTGTCAAGCACTGGATCCATTATTAATTAGAACCGGAGTGTGATATAGATTAATATTTTTGTTATTTGAAATCCCGCCTTTTGTTGCAGGTGACACGATCGATCATGTGACTGTTGAGTGTGTGTGTGTGTAAGAGAGAGATAAATGGCGAGGTCGATGCTGTATCTGTGTCTCGGCTGCGAATTTTCCTGGTTGGAGTGACGGCGCCCCATTGGTCGTCGGGCAGTGTATCTGGGCCCTCTTATCTGTCCCCCCCTTGCCCCTGCCCCCCTTCCAGACTCGAAGGGCCAGCACATGTCCTGTGTCGCCTGCGAAGCCTAGTTTCCAGCGACACAGGGATGGCGTTGCAGGAAATGCGAGTGGCCAACGCCTTCTTGATGACAGGTCTGGGAAGAGGTGAGCTACCTCCTCTTCGCAAAAAACAACAACCGCCCCCTCCCTCTCTGTGCACTTGCTCACGCGTTACAAATCCATAAGTGTCAAGCCAAATTATACACACGGCATTGGAAACATTAGGCTGGCGCAATTATTTTTCCTTAAGAAATCCGTTTCGAACGTTCCAAACCTACAGTTGAGGTTACGGAAAATATAACCTTCTCCTTTGAACAGCGCATCTAAAAAACCTTTCTGCACAATCTAACACCTATATATCTCTTTTCCTCCTTTATTCATGGCTTACATAGTACCTAACTATTTACACAGTTTACATAAATCGGAGGAAAACTTCTTTAACACATTAAATTTTGTGACGCACGTAAAACCAGTTTGTTTACGTGATCAATCATTATTTTCAATATAATTTTGTTCATAATAGACCTTGTACTAGGTTTGATGAGAGAAAATCAACGGAGCATCTTATAGTATGTACAAAAATATTGCTGCAATTAGTTTTTCTTTAAAAATAATTTTATTTTCAAGCATAAAACCCTAAAATTGTTTATCTGTTTGTTGCCTTCATCGATTTTAAATGAAAGCCGCATGCTTCTAGCGAAATAAAAGGCTTTAAGTTCTAGATGTTGAAATTAATTGTTCCTTATTTTCCTTATGTATCCCATACAACATCTGGTTCCTTTGTCCTACTTCTCCCTAAAACCGAGAATAAACGTGTATTAATTCGTGATTATAAATTGACGTTTCACTTTACAAATATGAATTATACAATTAAAATGTCTAATTAGGATTCTTCCTCATCACATTTCTTACCATAGTAACCAACAAAGTCCCCCTATAATATCTCTCACTAAAAAAAACACAATGCCACGAATTGATAAGATTGTGAGAAAACATATTATATTCTTTAAAGGTTAAAAAGCGTACGAAGGTTGTCAGACACATGTCTGAAATATTACCGAACAAACACCAACGGGGAAATCATCAAGAGCTTCCTGATGTACTCGTAACGTGCTCGGAATTCATCTGCGAAACATATAATATATAATACTGGACAAAACAAATATTTATAGCAGTTCCGCGTTTCTCAAGAAATATTTGGTTTGAACATTATTATTGATGACTGAAGAATTTATAAATCAATTTCAATGTTGTTATCTTTCGAAAGCAATGTCGAACATGCACGTTTTTCGTTGAACTAATTGGAAGTAGATATATGCTTAATGCGGAAGAAAATGATAAAGCCCTGTATCTACTATCGACATCACACGAGAGAGGAAGGTCGCAGGAATTTTGCACACTAAGGTCGTCAACACAAACCAAAATTATCTCCAATACAAGGAAGTTTTGGATAGAAGGCTGTTTGAATATATGCTTTAAGCGACGATGTATAAATTACTGTTGCACAGTCATTTACTGTTAAAACCACTGCAGTAACTGCCGAAACTATTAGGTCCTCTCAAAATAGAGCACAATCCAGTTGGAAATGAAAAAGTGATTTTTCTTCTTTTAAGAATTCCCTCACATGGCCTTCTATCTACCGGAAAGTGGTGGTCAGATAACAGAAGCCACTACCAGTAGTGAGATCGCAAGTTATTCAAAACGCTGCTAGTAAACAATATTCACGAAGTATATAATAATATTTTCTAAAAACAATCTTATGTTACTTAACGCCAGAGTCATATTCACCAAGTATGCAAAAATTTATATACACATTAGGTTCCTGTCCGCTCTTCACAGTGGATTAAAAACTAGTGTATAATTTTATCGTAAGGGTTATATTTTTTCACTAATATTTGTATATGCTGTATAAGGAATAACGTTACATTTTTCTTTAAACTTATTTCATATACTATGTTTTTTGTTCCTTTATGGTTGTTCGCCTGTCCTGATGAACTCCTTACAACAAAGATTGTGTTTACAACTCAAACACATCAATAGTGGGAGTCGGGGCGGAACAGGACACCCATTATTGAACAATTTTTATAAAATTGTGGAAAAGGAAAAATTACTTTATAAAAGTATAAATCATTAGTTTATTTCATTACTTAATCTAATATAACTTACAGGAACGAATCTAGATTTTTGATAATTTTTAAAAAGAAACTTAAAAATTTCCCGTTTTGTCCCCCCCCCCCCCAAGAACGGTATATGATGTTTTGAATATACAATGAGTGCAATAAAATTTAATTAAACTTAATAAAAATCTAAGCACAGCGATTTTTTTTGCAACTGCACAGTCTTTCCTAACATTTTCCCCTTTTTTCCGTTCCTCTTCTTACTTAACCTGTTCTTTTCGGGTACAACATCCCGTAACTCATTCTTATAAGTAGTCTGCCAGTTTTATCTTTTTCTCTTGAGGAATACACAAAATTTTGGCTTATACAGTAATATCCCGTTCCGCCCCACGCGCGTCTCAGTTTAAGATTTTTCACCGAGCCTTGATACAAGTAGATTGAAACCAGCTGAAGACACTAGTTTACGAATATATACCATTAAAGTATTAAAGGCGAGGAGTTTTGTAGCTTACCTAGTGTCGAAATGCTGCAAAAATTATAAAGTCACAGATGTAAGACGCCAAAACTAGAGTTCATTCACAAGGTGCAGTCAGAACTTGACCAGTTACAATGTTCCACACCTATTTACTAAACTCCGGCACTATCCAGTAAAAAGAATAGGGTATACCGTTCTAACTCTCTATCCGTTCCCTACATGATCCTTAAATGAAAAGTACTTCGGACAGACTGAATTTCTAGTTCTCATTTTTTAAAAGTATCTGAATAACTATTTAAAATAGTTTCACCTCAGAGAAAACCCGTTCAACCATTTTTTGTGCATAAGAAGGCTCACTTTTTTGATGCAGCTCTCAAATCTTCCTCTTAACTTCTTCAGACCCCAGTATGCCCTCCTTCTGACATACTTGATTATTTGATATAAATATCATCAGCACTACCTTCCCCCACACTTATTACCGTTGAATACACATTCCATCAGTAAGTGTACCAAACTCAGATGTCTCTATGTCAACTTCGACCAAGCACCTTGGTGAATGTGGCCCAAGACTTTCTCATCTGTCAGCCGAAGCAGATAAAATCAGGTTTCGAAACGATTGCAAATTAGTCTCAATATGGTTTATATAACGGCTCTATAAGAAACCGAAAAAAGTTTAATGAAATCGGTTCGAGATGTTATTGCTCTCCACTAATACTTTCCATCAGTAAACCTGTCGCTGTAAATGGGATCCCGAAGGCAACTTGAGAACAAAAACACAATCACACACACACGTATATATATATATATATATATATATATATATAAGCACCTATCAATATCAGAAATCCGCATTATATTCAACACATTACAATATGCGTATACAACGGTCCGGAAACGAATTTTTCACTTCTTCGTGTAAAAAACCTCTCAAATTTCTCGTGATGTTAAATTTTCAATGATTGCAAGTACATATTTCTGAATTAAAAGTCCAAAAATACACTAATTAGTTTCCGAGGGTAGGTTACGACACAGATGGAAGAAATTTGGTTGTGAAAGGTTTTACATGAAGAAATCATAAATGTGTGGACGAGACGTTGTAAAGGAAGTTTGTAATGTGATGAATGTTTAGTGATTTTATGATGTATTGGCTAATTTGTTGTTTATTGGAAAATAAAATTTTAAAACAATAATCTAAGGAATTTATCATGAAAATTGTTTCCACTTACAAATAATTCATTTTTCTAAAGATACTGAACTAACAAGTAAAGTGGAAAAATAGCATTCCAAGTTATTCCCAAACCTATTCCTATTATTTCTAAACCTGTTTACTGCTAAAAGATTCTTCTTAAGCAGAACTGTATGTAAAAATTTTCAGACGTTTATCGATCTGTTGAAAAATGAAAATTTCCGTACGACTGTTTCTTTATGATAACATTTTGATTGTAAATTTAAATTTCATCCCGCCTGTCATTACATGCTTTTTCCCGTGTATGATTGTAAATGGCGACGAAAATCCTGTTTCTTTTCTTCATAGTTCCTAACGATTCCGACCTTAATTTACCTACCTTATTTCACCATTGAATTGGTACCTTTATTACAAATTTTGCAGTTCTCATGTTTCTATAGGATCCAAACAACGTGCACCACACGGGTATATATATATATTGTATTGTATTGTATTGTATTTGCAAATAATCTACAATTGGGCGCAAGCCCGGTGGCAGATACATAATTAAATATACATAATTATAAACTAAAGAAAGATAAACATGTTCCGTGGATGCCCTGAAAGAGAAAAGAGAAACACTTCACTTCACTTTTTTATATTCGGAAACACACACACACACACACACACACACACACACACACACACATATATATATATATATATATATATATATATATATATATAACACAAGTAATCTTTCAAAACGTTACAAAAATGATATTCAAAATGCTATAATAACAAAAATACTGGTAACGTCATACCGAATTAGTTAGACAAGAAGACGATTGAAATGTTTATTTTCTGATTTTAATTATTTTACATTTTATTAAAGGTTTTTCTTAATCATTTTCGCAATTAGCCATAAACGTATAAACAAATAAGCTATTATGTAAAATGTAAATATGATATAATATACCCTACTAATTCAAACAGAATGTAAATAAATAAATTCTTTTAAGAGCTTTAGGAAATGATTACCATTTTTATTTGCAAATAAGAATTATTTATGAACACATTTAGAATCAAAGTGTTTCTAAAACCTAGTTTTATGTGAGATTAATTTTTTTCCTTTTTTTGTATTGGCATTGTATTATTATTATTTTAGAAAAATATAATTTATTTTAGTAACAGAAAAAAAAGTGCAGTTAACTATTATTATTTTTGTAGTTTTATTTTTTACCGTTTTGAAGAAAATATTAATGCAAATACAATTTTTTAATATTTAATGTAAAGAAGTAAAGTTTTAATGAATTCTATGATTCTCAAATATTACTATTTATAACAGCTAGACTTGAAAATAATTTTCATAGTTAGTATTTCCATTTACGAAACCAAAGCATTGCGAATTCATTCGACAATCATTAGAAAATCTTTAATCTCAATATCATATTACATATAAGAGAATGAGAATTATTTTCCGCGACCTCCTTGCAAATTCACGGAAAAACTGCGTTTGGAGCAATTTAATCACTTCGTAAGTTAATTTCAAATTATACTACAATCATTTTTTCTTCACTTGAACATTCGTAAATATAAATGAACAATTAACGTCATGAATATAGTAATAGACATCACTAAGAACTAGAAAACAAAATAAGACCAAATGAATTTGAAATTGTTTAACCTTGCTTATAATTCAAAGACATGGAAAAGGCTCAGCGTAAAGTGATCCAACTCTTTTCAAATAATTATAAAAATATTATTATACAAATAAAAATTCCTATTTCATTTTTTTTGCTGTTAGGTTTAGAGTTCTTAATATGATTTTACGAAGTATACAGAGCCAAATCTGAAATTTAGTTGAGGAAATAGACATATGATTTTAAGCCACCTAAATTTTGTTCGTGTAGTAACAATGGCAGATTTAGACCATAGATTGTTTGTAATTTATCGTAGCAGGACCAGCAGAAAGAATAGGTTCTTCAATTTTTGCGTGCTTAGAATATTTAAAAATTTACTTGAGTGATTTTTTGACTAAATATAATAATATTTAAAATTCAAATAATCTAGCAAAACCTTAAATATTCTTATTAAATATTTAAAAATTGTATTTCCTATAATATTTAATTCAAAAAGGTGAGGCATCACACTCGGAAATGAATATTAGTTAACTCCGTCGAATTTTATTTATTAAACAATTTCTCAAAAGTTGAATTATATATGCCTAAAATATCACAATAACGGCACCAGTGTGGTAAATTATAATCCTTTAATTCACGATATATATATATATGTGTGTGTGTGTGTGTGTATTGCTCAGTCTTGACGTACAAACAATAGTAATTTGCAAGAAAACTTCTATAATATTTCATTTTCGTTTTTCAAATATACAGGGAATTTATCTTCTTTTGTTTAATGAATTAAGATTTTTCCTTTATTTTCAAAAGAATAATTTCAGCTATGACAATAAATAAAAGACGGCCAATAAGTCAGCGTATAATTTTATTACTATTTAATAAATATAATTTCGACGTTTCGTCTCCCTTTCGAGACTTTATCAGGTTTACTACAAACATAGAACCCATATATAATCTTTTGTAATGTTATGTTTGTAGTATGAAAGGGAGACGAAACGTCGAATTTATATTAATCAAATAGCAATTAAGTTATATGTTGACGTATTGGTCAAAATCTATGTTTGAATTTCAGCTATTCTTCTATTAATAATAATAGTTTCCATCACTTAACTAAAGCAAAAAGATTTGCATAAGCGTTGTGTGTTATTTAGTTTATCTTTTTTTTATTTGGCAAATATTTTCTTACTTTAAACACAGACGTTTAATATAAAGTTCAATATAAGTTTAAATAGACTACTTTAAGGTCATACACATTACGATATTATCTATATCGTCAAGGTATGGACGTAATTAAGAGACAGAGATTGCTGAGAAACTGAAATTACTACGATATTAAGTGAATAATTGGCTAGATAAACGTATGTTTGGACATAGTAGGTCGTTAGTAAAGTAATGGCGGTGTTTACCTTCCAGAAAAATAACGTATTAATTTGAGAGTAAACGAGGGCACGTGGAAATACTTAAATGAACCTTACAGCAAATGTATTGCTTAATACTGGGATTTTATTGGAAAGTAGACAAAGACAGAACATTTGTAAAAGGATCCTGTTAACGCGAAACAAAAAGTTTCTTCTTGTTTCTTATCGGTTCAAGTAATAATACGATGCCACATGGGATAAATATTAGTAATAATATGTTTTCAATCTAGCGTCATTTCTGTGTCGGGAAGCAGTGACGCTAACCACTAAACCACATTTAGTCGGCACTATCACATAAATCCCAGTTATAGATGAAAATATATTCAGACGCTATTTACATTTTTTATGTTTTCTTTACACCCGCAGTGCGATTCTAAGAATCTCTTGTCAGTATGAAATATTCCGGAGCACTGGAATAAAATATCGAGAAAGGAGGCTTATATATAACCTCTACAGAAAACAGGCAGCAGTAATTAGAATGCCGAAATCAAGAAAGGAGTAAGACAAGGATGCAGTCAGTCTCCAATGTTGTTTAGCTTATTTATAGAACAGGCTATGAAGAAAATTAAAATTGAATATGGAAAAGGATTCATACTGCATGGAGATTGCCGGTGATTATTAGGGGAGTCACAAGAAGACTTGTTAACCACAATAAATGACATGAAGAAAAAGAGTTCAATATGAGGATTAATAGAGGGAAAACCAAAGTAATGGAGTGTAGTATGTGAAACAGTGGAATAACAAAGGCTGTTAGATTGGGAAGGGATATTTAAGGAAGTTAAGGAATTCTGCTACTGCGGAAGCGTAATAAATAGGGATGGTAGAAGAAATAGTAGACATAAAGAGCAGGATAGCACAGGCAAAGAAGGCTTTCGAAAAAGAGAGAAATTTACTTACGGGTTAATTTAGTGTGAATATTAGGAAAATATTGCTGAAAATATTCGTATATGGATGCAAAACGCCGACGGTAGGAGTTGCAGAAAGGAAAAGAATAGAAGCCTTTGAAATGTGGTGCTACAGGAGAATGCTGAAAATCAGAATGGTAGATAGATTCACTAACGAGGAGGTTCTTAACAGAATATTGGAAGAGCGAATAAAATGGAGGACGTTGACCAAGAGAATGGATAGATTAATAGGCCACGTTTTAAGACACGAGGGTATGTGAAATTAGAATTAGAGGGAAGTGTGTGGGCTACGAACTGAAGAGGGAGGAGGCGAAGGTTGGAATGCTCTAAGTAGATTAGGGAGGATGGGGGATGTTCTAGTTATGTGTAAAATGAAAAGGCTTGCGCTAGATAGATTAGCATGGAGAGTTGCATCGGACCAGTCTTAGGACTGAATATTCTCAATGTATTTTAATGATGACAATTTAAAACACCTTAAAATTAAGTTTAATTATTACCGATTTTATAGTTCGGTAAAATTGGTTCAAATAACGTTAGAAGATGGCTAAAATATTTTTTACACTGCAATTCTTCGTGTTTGCAAGGTTAAATTGAACGATAGAGAAGGATTACGCACAGCTTCTTAAATTTGTAGCGAATATAATTGAAATCATTCAAATTTTATCGAGTGTTAATTAAATTTATGAATTGGAAAACATAGCTATGAAAACATGGAAGTCGATAAAGAATTTTTTTGCTTTGCTCAAATATATAGTACGTTAAGAAAGTTAATATTTGCTCTGAATATACATATGTGAAAAAAAATTATGATTTATTTTGTCAGCAGAAGATATTTTGAATGTCAAAGCCACAAGGAGATCGTATTTTTAAAAAATAATAACTTGAAACAAATAAATTATGCTTTATGCGATTAGTTAGCTACAAGATTTCTTCCTAATTATTGATGCTGAATTATGCCTAGTTGAATAGTTTCCAGTCTCGTCCCAATCTTTATAATGATAATTTCTTTTTAATATCAGTATTGTCTGTGTTTATTAAAATGTGGTTTATTAAGAGCGGCACAAAACATTTTCTTCAAAATAAACCTTTACTTCTCGAAATACGTCTTCAGTGTAATATTTGAAAGATTAAGAAAGCTACCAGCGAATAAAATAATTATCCTTACGAAGAGATAACAGAAGTCGTAAATCTCTTAATATACGACTCTTTTAAAGTAAATCTTGTTACAGCCAAATAATTGCTTTTTATATATTTTTGTCATTGTTATCAACGTTCTGTCATGGTTTTCACTGATTTTATTACATTATAAACATACGAAAAGGCTAATCCCGAAGCAACATAGTCTATGGAAGTGCGATAAATTTCAATGTAATATAGTAATACGTCATATGCAGTGAAGAAAGACGGTTTCGTATAGAAAATTGTTAGAAATAAGAGCAAGTTTTTATATCACATATATATGTTTATATATATTCGTATGACCTTGAGCTGAAGTCGGTTATAGGGAAAAGAAGGCTTGTTTGTTTGTGCAGGTGTTCCTATTAGAATATCAGGTCGGAAGCTGACTGCGAAACTATATTTAAAAAATCTGAAATTATAATGACAATTTTTTAGTGGGAAAACATAAGCGGAGAATAGTATTCTACATAATTCTTTCGGAAAAATTAAAAAAGGAAAAATCTTTGCAATATATAAATTTCATTTAAGCATTCATGTATTAACCCATGTTGTTGCTTTATAACAGAAACAATTAAGATCTTTGTAAGACTTATTTTATTAGTTTGTGATTTAATGAATAATATTGTGACAGAAGACAGGCAGCAGTAGTTAGAATAGAAGATCAAAAAAAGAAAGTCGTAATCTAGAAATGAGTAAGACAAGGATGCACACTATTGCCCATGCTGCGATGATGAAAATTAAAAAAGGAATATGGAAAAGTATTCATACTGCAAGGAGAAATAAAAACCCTACGATTTGCTGATGATATTGTAATATTAGGGGGGGTCAGAAGAAGACTTGGAAACCATAATAAATGGCACGAACGGAATCCTGGAGAAAAAGTTCAATATAGGGATTAATAGAGGGAAAACCAAGGTAATGAAGTGTAATATGGGAAACAGTGGAATGACAAAGGGTTATAGATTAGGAACGTATATTTTGACGGAACTTAAGGAATTCTGCTACTTGGAAAGCGTAATAACTAGGGATGGTAGAAGTATAGTAGACATAAAGAGTAGGGTAGCACAGGCAAGGAAAGTTTTCCCGAAAAAGAAGAATTTACTTACGGGTAACATAAGTGCGAATATGAGGAAATCATTACTAAAAGTTTTCGTACGGAGTGTGGCGTTTTATGGGTGCGAAACGTGGATGATAGGAGTTGTGGAGAGGAAAATAATAGAAGGCTTTTGAAATGTGGTGCTATAGGAGAATGCTAAAAATCAGATGGGTGGAAAGAATCACCAACTAGGAAGTTCTAAACAGACTAGGGGAAGAGCGAATAAAATGGAGGACGTTGACCAAGAGAAGAGATAGATTAATTGGTCATGTTTTAAGACATGAGGCTCTTGTAAAATTATTATGAGAGGGAAGTGTGTGGGGTAAGAACAGAAGAGGGAGACGGAGGATGGATACTCTAGGCAGATTAGGATGTGGGATGTGCTAGTTATGCGGAAATGATATGGCTTGCGCAAGGAGGGTTGAATCAGACCAGTTTTAGGACTGAATAACACAACAAAAACATTATGATTTTAGAAATTGTAATGTTATTTATTGCAAATAAAAAAATTTCTATTCCAGCATGAACCTGTTCATTTAGAAGTCTTCTACCGCAAAAAACTGTAGTTGTCCAAAAACTGGCATGAAAATACTTTAAACCTGATATTAAAGATTAGATCCCAAATTTTCAATCTTCATTTATTGCTATAATTTAATACAATTAAATGTCAGTCATAATTTTTCAGGAGCTTTTGACTCAATAATCCATATTTATCTTCGGATTTTCTCCTACGTTAGTACACAATATCTGTACTATCTTTCATCAATACGTCAAGCTGTCAGGCCTATGCGGCTTACGTTCTGTAGTGCTTCCATGTTTACGTTATAAATTCACCATTTGAGATTCCAAATTTGGGAACGAAACGTCGAGTGAATATGTATGTTAGTAAAGCTTTTATTAAATTTGTTGTGACTTAAAGACTGTTTTACTGTTTATTTATAAAAAGTTTGATACTAGAACATTTGCTTTTGATTTTAAAGTGTTTAAAATAATATATTTATTCATAATTATGGAAATACATATGGCACAGTTTGGTCGAAGGCTCCTGTTGAAAATATAATAAATTTAATAAATATGAATTATTTGTTAACTTTTAAAAAAAGATACTATTTCGAAACCAAAGGGGTTCTATTCCACTAAAGAAAACGTGTGTGATGAAATATCTATGAGTAGCCTAGTAAAATGAAGGAAAACTTGGTTTCTCTTGAGGGTGAAATATGCAGAGCGTCAGGAAACTGATGACAGTGAAAACTTACTTGAGTTACAGTCAAATGTGAAAAAAGAATATTATTATTCATATATATGAAGTTAACAGACTGTTAGTTTATATTTATAGAATTTAGGGATGAAAACCATTACACATTCTCAATTTTTGTCGACTACTTAAATCTTTATTTAAAATTGTCAGCCATTTTACTGGAGTTTCGACCTAGTTCATGGCCATATTTAAAAATGTAAATAGTCAAAAAATTGGGTCTAGCTGTTTTCTTACATAGAATATCAGTTTTTATATATTTTTATAATTTGTGTATTTTTTAAAAATTGGGAAATCAACAATATATACTTCGTTTATCTGTTCCTAAACACAAATATAATTTACAACAGAAGTAATTGTCGTTGGTCTGTGTTTGTGAAGTCTATTAATAGCGGATCATGTATAATATGATTTTTTCTCAGTTTTAGAGGTGACTTCGGAAAATACAAGCCCCCGTTTTTTATGTATTTAAAATTCTTCAGCTAGTGTGATATTCGCCCTTTTTCCTGTCTCTATCGTGGGACACTGTGACGATATCTGCTATTTTTGGAACACAATAAACGTTGGGACCACCATATCCTGGAAGCGGTTTACATGCCGTAGACAGATATTTGTTGTCCTCATGACGTTAACTCTAGATACGAAAAAAATCCACAATAAGTCTCGGAAAGGATATATATATATATAAATATTCAATATTGCTAAATTCTATTTTGTAAATAGAAAAGGAAGGCTGGTAGATAAAAACAGGAGGTGACTTAAAATACCGACAAAACAAACCTTTAAAACAGTTCACAAATAAGTTAGAAGTATCTAGTACGTACCGTCGGGAGTTAGAAAGACGGATCAAAAGTATTAAAAAATTATTGATTTTAATATAATTGTAACGTAGGGGAAAAATATGCAGTTAACATTTATGACGTATGAGGACAAACAAACAAATAATAATTTTAACAGTAAATAAATAAAACTGGAGCCAAACAAGTCAGCAAAAAATTAATTTGTATTTAATTATAGGAATACAACGTTTCATACAAGTTTCTGGACTTCTTCAGGTAAATTTTTAAATGGATGAACTATTTACATTATGAGAAATTTGGTGCCGCGGACAATCTCCTGCGACGGTTACAGAGATTGAAAAACTTACCCGAAGAAGTATAAAAAGTTGGATGAAATTTATATTCATATAATTAAATGCTAATTAAATTTATTTGAAGGCTTATTTTGCCGAATTTTATTTATTTATTATTAATATTAAATTCAGAAAAAATTATGTTTGAATCTTGAGTATTATGGAACAATAATGCGTTGACAGAAAAAACAATAATTACTAAAGTTATTGAGAGATATAAAATTAGTTGTCATAATTTTATTATTAATATTGAGAGCGTCACATTATTATAAATGTGGAGACGGAAAGAGAATGATTCACTGCTAATTAGTTGTTACGATAGTTACTTATGTTCAATTATCAAATATTTCCGAAGGAAGATCTCAAATAAATATGAGAATGTTTTATTCCTAACTTACCCCACGAAAGTCCTCGTTCGTTTATAATAATTTATAGGTATTAAAATTTGAATTAATACAAATAGTCGCCTTTATTTTGAATATTATCACTTAGGACAATATGGTTCCTAATCTCCCACTTTTCTGTTTCTGTAAGCTGTCTTAGATATTATTTCATCATCATTATTAAAAAATATTTTTATTTGGAGTCGCTTTAACTTCTACGTTTATTAACAACTAAATATTAACAATTAATCAATAATGTTCACAACTTATTACAAAATTAAGTTATATGTACCCTAGTATTTGAATTTTCATAAATTGCAACATTTTAACTTAAAATCTTTTAGAATTCACTATTTAGTAGATTTCTCTACGACTTAATTTTCGTTTTGAAAAAAGAAGCTTCTTTTCTGCAATAATTGTTTAATTATTACAACTGATATTTTCTTTCTTGTATTCGTTTATAGCAGGTTAATTTTATCAGTCGTAGGTTATAATAATAAAAGTAATTCATAATTTTCTGAATTATTTAATATAGAAATTATATTGAGCATTAGTAGAGACAAACCCAGGTAATGGAGTGTAGTATGGGAAACAGTGGAATGACAAAGGGTGATAGATTAGGAAGGTATATTTTGAAAGAAGTTAAGGAATTCTGCTACTTGGGAAGCATAATAACTAGGGCTGGTAGAAGTATAGTAGACATAAAGAGTAGGATAGCACAAGCAAGGAAGGCTTTCACGAAAAAGAGGAATTTACTTACGGGTAATGTAAGTGTGAATATTAGGAAATTGTTGCTAAAAATGTTCGTACGGAGTGTGGCGTTATATGGGTGCGAAACGTGGACGATAGGAGTTGGGGAAAGGAAAAGAATAGAAGTCTTTGAAATGTGCTGCTATAGGTGAATGCTGAAAATCAGATGGCTAGATAGAATCACAAACGAGGAAGTTCTAAACAGAATAAGGGAAAAGCCAACAATATGGAGGACGTTGACTAAGAGAAGGGATAGATTAATAGGCCACGTTTTAAGACACAGGGGCTTGTAAAATAGAGGGAAGTTTGGGGGTAAGAACAGAAGAGGGAAGACAAGGATGCAATACGCTAAGCATATTAGGAAAGATATGGGTTGTGCTAGTTATAAGGAAATGAAAAGGCTTGCGCTAAATAGGTTAGCATGGAGGGTTGCATCAGACCAGTCTTAGGACACAGTGCCACAACAACAGAAATTATATGGAGTTTTCGGTAATTAATAAAATACTCATAATAATTTCAAAATTAAATAATTTAGGAAATAATGAATTAGTTTTATTATAAGTGAGGAGCGGTAGAAACGTCGCAGGTATAATATAAACACAGTAATTTTTCTTTTTAGCTGGAAGTTATTTGCATGAATATAACCCGCATACCCTCAGGCGTACCGTAATTGTTCAAGTTGGCGGTTGATAGTGACCGAATGTTGGTACTGTAGTCTGATAATTTCTTACCGTTAAACAAAGTAGTCTGGATCTAAGTGACAATCTAAGTTCGATTGAAATTATTCCAATTGTAGCAGGATTGAATTTACCCCCCGGACAATCACTAAAATTAAACACACTCAGAAATGTGTTTTATCCCCACCAAACAACTGTCAGAATCAAAGTCAAAGACTCACATGGCATCGATTTACATACCAAATTTGACTATTTTATTTTTATTTTCATATGGAACCCCCTACACCCCAAACCCTATAAATAATCCACTTCAGCGCTGAATGGGGTTTAAATTATACGCAACCAAATGGAGAAAAAATGCTATCAAATTAATTCACCCAGAAAAATATATATTAGGAGGAAAATCGGCTTTTATGAATATGTAAAAATTTCCGCCCCATTCATCCTTACTTAACAGTGTTGATTTCGGATCACCAAAGCCACATGTTCAACATTTGGTCGAAATTGTTCCATTCGCTCAAAATAATATGCGAAAGTATGTTTTATCCCCTTCCCATCCTATCTTAGGGAATGAACTATACTTAAATTGAATTTTTAATGTCATAATTAAACTCAGACTCTCACTTTACACCGATTTTTAGCCCATTCTCGTTTGTTTTCTGGTTATTTTTAATGAAGCCCTTCCACACCACCCCTAAGGACGACACACTATCAAATTAATTAATCCAAGAATTTATTTACATATTGGCTGTTTTTTTTACTTATTTAAAATTTTGCACCCCTTTACCCCCGCTCCTAGAGGTGGTAACAAAGTCTTACCCCAACAGTGCTCATTGCATGATTGCATAGAACACGTGTACTAAATTTGGTTGAAATTGGTCCTCTCGTTTAGATTTGTATGTGGAACATACACACATACAGAGAATTTTATTACAGAGATGCAACAATCGTTATTGAACGATGTAATAACTCATTGCAATACTACTTATAAATGTATCGGGTGTCTAAATTAGTCCTTGTAAATAACCTTTTATGTTAATAATATTTCAGGGCGTAAATAAAATATTTTCATCTGTTTTACTGATCATTAAAAGTATTTGAAAAGAAATAGTAATGTGATTTCATTTTATGATACATTATTTCTGCATTATTGGTGAATCTAATTTCCTGAAAGGAGTAAAGGAATATAATACACTTTTAATGATTTATTAACCACTTATCCAACGGTTTTGACCAAGTTCACACAAATAATTGATAACTCCTAATCGCTAGAATAATTTACAGGTACGTGTAACATTTCTTCTGACCAGCTTCTATCAGTCACTCATTATTTAACCTAATCACTTATGCTGACAACTGGTTTAGGGTATTTATATTCGCAGCCGTTCTTCCAATTAGTCCCGATCGCGGAGAATTTTAAAGAGCTGTTTGATCATTTTGGAAGTTTTACTATCTTAATTGCATAATATGTCAAGATATCTGTCGCTCTCATAACGATTTTTATGGTTGCTGCGTCGTAATCCAGATTTTGGATAGGATAGGTTTCAGGATAAATCTAAATTAACGATTGATTTAATTCTAAATGACAACACGTGCGTTTACAGGTGCAAAATTTCGAGAATCCGGCCTACCCATTACTCAGTAAATTTAACTTTTATTTTAATAAGATTATTAATCGTATGGATTCTCAAATTCTAAAATAATCATTTATCAGCGCCTGAATGCGTTATAGATAGAAGAAGATTAAAACAACTTTCTAGTACCAATTGGATATCACATCACAACAAGATAAATACTTAAATTGAATACTTTATTGTTAATGTATTTATTCTACTCTTCGGAAATTAACTGAAATATTGAATAAAATTCAAAATTTTTGAAAGCGTTACGGGGAAATTATACTCGTGGGCTTGGTAAATATTATTTTCTGTTCATATGTAATTAAAACGGATAGTTATGTTTTGTTAAAATTTATAGAGTTAATATAAAAGGATTTCTTAAAGATCGAATATAAACGGTTCTTGGGTTCCCACCGCGACTTTTCAATGGCGTACTCTGCCTACTTTCTCAAGTGCAGAGAGAAAGATGCCAGAGTACCCCACCGAAACGTCGTGACTTAGGCTTCATTTAAACCGGTGGAAACCCAAAGGACTGTTTATCTTAATTTTAGGGTTGTTAACCTATTAAATATTTGTTGTTTGTTACTCTTTATTTATAATTCCATATCTACTTTATATTTTGTTTTATATTTTAAATTTTTAAATGATATTTTTAATGTATTTCAACATATTTAAATTTCAGAGCTTAACACCTTTATAAAAAAGAACCGGTTCAGGAGAACACGGTAATTCATAAATTTGAGAAAATCTAAATGTTTTTTTTAATTTTTGACTTATCTATGATTTTGTAATGAATAATTAATAACATGATGAAATGCGGTTGGTTTATGTTCTATTACGCCTAAGGCAAGAAACCTCTCCCGCATTATAGATGGCTTTGATCTTTTGATTATTAAATTAGAATATTTTTTGCGTTGAAAAAACATTGTTTATCGAAGGGCAAATGGAGTCGTGGGTGCTTCTTCATAATGATTATTATCCACGATTGGCTCACACGCCTTATCGTGCCACGATAACGCACCAATAAAGCCCTATGGACGTTAATATTCGACAATAAATCGACTAATTTGATCAGTATTGAAAAAATTCGTGATGTATAAATCAAAAAACTATTAAAGAATAAAAAAGTAATATATGAAAATTTACAAAAAAGAAGGTGCAATTTCGGAGTGAAACTGGTGCGTCTTAGCTTCTAGATTTCATGATTTGTGAAATGATCTATTGTGAAAGGTTCAGACATTGTCGGCAGGTTATATTTAATCTCTAACAATATACTGAAGGTCCCACGAAATTTACGATCTGTCAGGACGCTGTTATTGCAACACATTCGAGAATGCTGCTAATAGAAATATCTAGCTGCGGCTCATGAGTTTTTCTAGTTATGTGCTACAGCTTCCAATTATTTTATTCTGTTTTATTAATGTTACGCAAAATATACGAATACTATTTCTGTATTGGAACTGTAGTAAGATTTTTAATAATCGAATGGTTCAAATTGCGTTTGGTTTCTCTTCGCCGCTTAATTCAGTCCTCTCTGTGTATCGTAGAACTGCAACACCCAAAATAATGCATTTTGTCGAGTATTACGTATAGTGCAGGGGGTGAAACGGATACTTCAGATTCGCAATTCTCTTTCTGGAGAGATATTTTCTGCTGAGAAAGGCTTAGAAGAAGATTTTTTTCTGTACTAGCGAGAGGGAGTACACATAATGGGTAGTTTAAAGTCTTCGAAATAGAATCTGAAATTCTCACCGTTAATACAAATTTATTACTCATAATCTTAAAATGGGAGAAAATAATTCTTCGTCAATGAGTATCTGTGCTGTAGTATATCAGAGGATCTGACTTCCTCCACTTCGTCCAACCATCGTTTCCGTGGTCTCCCTTTGCACCTTCTACCACCTGCATTTCCCTTGTAGATCTTTTTGACGACTCTGTTCTCTGACATCCGCTCTAAATGGCTCAGCCATCTCAGTTTCTTACTCTTTATTTCCAATACTATATCTGCATACCCATATAGCTTCTCCAGTTCCCTATTTTTCTGTATTTTCTATTGCCCTGCTTCATTTACCGCTCCAAATTTTTTCTTGATATTTTTCTTTCCCATTTTCTCAGACACTCTTATTCTGTCGTGGTCATTGTCGATGTTTTCGAGCCATACATAATCAGCTGTTTTATCACCTTTAGGTAAACAGTCGTCACTTTTAATTTTACTATTCAGACCACGTGACTTGATAATCTTAATTAGGGCCCAGTAAGTTCTACTTCGTGTTCCGAATCCTTGTTTTTATTTCTTCATTTATGCTGTTATCATTCGTTACCAGTAATCTTAAGTACACGTCTCACTACTCTCATAGTGGACTCCATTCAGCTTTATGAATTTTTTTTCAAACCATTGTTTCTCCTGGAAGAAAAGAGATATTACGTTTTGGCATTATTCACTCGCAGCCGCAATTCTTCCGCCTCCTTTTACAGCCTTCCCAATCCTATCCAAAATAAAAAATACTGGGGTCGAAGACCTTGGGCGTATGGCAAGAGCTGTCCGCTGATCCCATTGGATCAGTCGGCCAACTGCCTCCTAAAACTGGTGGAGACACAGAGAGGGTATGCTGTCACCCTACAGCAACTCGTCTTCCGTCATTCGGAAGGGCGTGAGAATAGTACCCAATGCCCGACCTACCTGATGCAGGTTTTCTAGGGTTTTCCCTTCATCTCTCAAACACCGGGTATGATCTTTAAACTATAGCCCGGGAGCCCTAGTCAACCCTTGGCTACCTTGCTCTACCTTCCACATCCCCCCTTTTTTAACTCCCTGTTTCAGGATCACCCTCCTGTAGCCTGTTAACCCCCCCAAAAATTTCCTCTAGCTCATTCAGTTTTGCGGACAACATGTACACATCGTCGGAGTAATCTAGATTCTGGTTAATGCGGGTAAACAGAGTGCCTCCTGGATTGTTGATCTCCACTGTTCTCGTCACTCTCTCCTGTACTATATTGAAAAGGAGTGTCGATGTCGTAAACCTTAGTTAATTTTAAACTCCTTGGTAAGTTTGCCTTCTACTTTAACTTGACATTTTGTGCTTTTGAGAGTAATTTGTATGAGCCTCATAAATTTATATAGACACTCCACATCGATCAGAGTCTGACATAGTTGTTTCCTTTTCACGCTATCATAAGCCTGTTTGAAATCCACAAAGAGTTGGTGTACATCCATATTACATTCGTAGCACTTCTCCATTATTTGTCTTATAGTGAATATATGATCCGTCGTTGATCTATCATTTCAAAAACCACTTTGATAATCTCCAGTCTCTTAGCAATGACATTCGTTAAGAATTTGTACAGATTTTATTATAGTCAGTGTTACTTGTCAGTGAACCTGAATATTTGGTACAAGATGTGTTTTAAAATCGCTAGCCTCAATTAAATTTATTTGAATAATTGAAATTAATTACACCTCCAATTGTGTGCGTGTAGTGTTTTTAATGACTATAGACTATATATATATAGACTATATATTTTAAGATTATTTGTAATTAATTATGTACCTTATTATTTTCCTCAAATTATTTGTTATTTATAATGTATGACGTATACTATTTACTCAATCGAGGACTAATGGAAATCTAATCCACAAAAGACTAAATTTCAACTGAAAGTTGGCAACTTCTTATCGTAATTTACTTATAAATAGTATTTGCGTAAAATCGTACCCATATGCCAGTTATTTAAGACTAACGCTTCATTCGTTATTGTCTTTGTACCAACAGTTCAAACCTGATTGTAAATACGTGGCAACAAAAGATTATAAAAACCTATACGGCGTATATCAAAATATGTATAAAATTAGAAACAAGTCACAACTAAGAGAATTCGCATTGGAATCAACAGTTTTACACCTATATTATGTATTACCGATAATCTAATATTTTTTCTTTCTTTCAGAACGCACAGCTTATATCAAACAAAAACTATAAGATTTATTAAATATGAATTCTGATAAATGGTCGCTATTCTTTTTCACTTGTCTATATGGTTTATAATTAGCAACTATACTGTCAAATCTATGCTGAATTATATGTGATTTCCTGACATTCACTGAATTTGAAGATTCACACTTACCAATTCCATTTTCCGTGGTGTCTGTTCCTACCTTTACTAAAAACGCAGTGTATCTTCCGTCTTGGCGATTGTTTCCTATAGGTAATTTTAATAATTACTATTCCATTGGAAGATTTATTAGAATAAAATAACACAAACCCATGTTTAGATCTCCAAATTAAAAGCATATCCACATACCTAGATAATGTTTGGAATTGAATACTATAATAAACCGTTAAAAAATTATGGAAAATAACGTTAATACCATTAACATCAAATAAGTTACGATTTGTCTCTTCAACACTTATGACTTTTTCTCTGACATGTATCATCTTTGGCTCTCGTATTTGTTTTCTAACGTAAGTTTACTTATATCTTGTGTTTGACAAAGATCATCGTAACAATCTTAAGTTTCAAAAGCAATATCAGCAAATTTATCATTTTTCAATTTTATCATCAGACGTTAAATAAGTAATAAAATATATCACATACTTAACGCACATGTAGTTTTCAGTATTTCAAACAAACACTGAAGGAGAAAAGCGTTGAGACATAAAAAAAATTAATATTAACTGTTTTGTCAATTGTTTTTTGTTCTTCACTCGTAGAATTAAGAAAAGATATTATAAATTCTTCAAGGAATTTTTTAAAAATTTTCAATGTCGGATTTTTAAGTGATATAATAATTCTCAGTAACGCTATCTTTTAATCAGCCACACCATTTAATGAATCATAGAAACAACAACTGAGGCTATGCACAGTAGATTAAAGATTGAAATTATGTTAAAACCCATGTGCTTCCATATTGTAATATTCTATAAAATTTGGTAATGCTTAAATTTCAATTAATTTGTGCTTTTTAATTTTTGTAGATGACTATGGCATATACCGAAAGCTCTTTCAAAATTGAATAAAAAAAAATTGAAATTAAAATATAGTTTTTGGTTCATTAAATGGCGTGTCTGATTAAACCCTAGGGGTTTTCAGAATTATCACAGATATAAATTTTAAACATTTCCTTTTAATGTAGATATTAACGTCTGTGGTACATAATAACAAGAGATACGATCTTATTTAACAGGCATACCTTAAAAATTACAAAAAGCTCACTCCGTTTTTGATGGTCAGTTGATTTTAACTTGGCGACCTCCTGTGGTCTAGTGGAAAGCGTCGCTGCCAACCCAGAGGTCCTGGGTTCGAATCCTGGCACGGGCCTGGCCGTTTGTGTCGTCATGGTCACGGAGACTGGGAATAAGACTGCTGGAAAATCAATACGCTGATTACGAATCACTCTAATTTCGGAATGTGTCGTGTAAGATGACAGTTCGTAGTTGAACCTGTAGGCCAAGACCCTGAATTGGCTGCAGAGCTAAGGAAGAAGAAAAAGATTTTAACTTAAAGTTACGTAGAATGTAATAATTAGGTAGAATGGAGAACTGTAAGTGACCTCGCGTTTGTGATACTTAGTGCGCATGGCATGATTCGCGGAATGAACAACTGCTAGAGAGATTCCCGGAGCGATATCGTTTCGCCAAGGTTGGATGGCTGCCTTTCCCAACAGAAAAAACGTAGTTCTGTTTCACTGTATGACGTGCACTGAACACTTCTTTCCTTTTAATATTTACGAAATATTAAAATTAACTGTTATAAAGCCCCGTCAACTTCATGACAATCATTTTGAATGGACTGTTTACTTCCGAGTGAGTTAAAAGTGGGAACTCCTTACTATACAACACATTACGAAACGAGAACCAGTCTCATGAACGGACTTCCTCATACGAACGCATCACGTCCTTCTTCTTAGGGATCCACGTTTTTTTTGTGGGGAAACGATGAATATACAAATTTGGATTACAACATCAATACTACGGAGAATCTTTAGCGGATCATGACAGGAAACAATCAAGTTTCGGACACTTCCTCATCGAACGAAACCGTTCATAGCAATGGAGATATATGGGACAGATTGACAGTCCAATGTACATACATCATGATTCTTAAATCATTTTAGCTACATTAACGCATATTTTGACGCTGATGACTCCTATATGTCAATTCAGTAGCGCGCAAATGCCGGACGTCTTCGAATTTCACTAAAAACGATGGAAGAAACTTAATAAATAAAAATATGAGTGTTTGAATTTACTTTAAGATTTACCTGATATTTGTTTTATACGGTCATATTTCACCCCATGTAAATTGCTTTATGAAATTTCCGTAGACAAGTTAGTGCATACTTCTCATGCTCACCGGTGTTTTAAAAAGGAATTTGGCCTCAATTACATGTGGTTGAAGTTTAAATGATTTCGGCCAACAATTACCTAGAATTTTGCGTTTTATTTCAGTTGGTGCCCGTACATGAGTGTCAAATTTTCAAATATGACTCGCTCAATTTTCGTGACTATAATTTCGCGGCTGACCGTACCGCTGGTCGAATGTTACTTGTACTCTCCTAACTGACTCACATCACGTACTAACGACCTATCCATCTCCGTCAAGCTTTTCAAGTTAGCTGCTCTAACATGCTTCTCTCACTCACCGCATGTTGACTATTTCATTTCTCTCCTTACGCGACCTGTCAATTGTATATGAACGTATACTTCTTACATACTTATATCAACTGTAGCTCAACTTATTATTACTAGCTCCTACCCTCATCACGGTAGAATTCAACGTGCGTATAACTGAACCAAATGCTGCACACTTGTTATACTTACACCATATACCACGATTTTCCCAAGGACACGTTTCCCATTCAAGTGTTGTGACTAACAATTAACGCTTAAAAATATTTCATACAATTTCCAGGTTTAAAGTAATTTTTGTTTGATAAATGTCACATTTCATCTGTCTAAGCTTTGATGACTGAATATAAAAATTCACTGTAGGAAGGAAAAACTCTAGAATTTTTCAAGTCCTTCTTTAAGTTTTCTGCAGACTTCCATCGCCATCAGAAGTAACAGCACAAAAATAGTGCAGCAATACGGCAATCCGTCTCACGTTCAGTTCGTCGAACAATATACTTTGGCTCGCCAAATCCGATGCTACAACAGTATTTCAAATGCTATGCATGGCCTACCTACGATCCTTCCGAATCAAATTTTGAACTACATGATGTATTGAAGATTTATTCCCATAAATATCCCACTGACCGGGCATCGGCATCAACAGATTATCTGCCAGTTGTAAGTTTACGATTGACTGAAAGTATAGAATTCCTCCAACGGTTTTTCCAAGTCTGAAACAAATATTTGTGTACGTTCGTTGTTCTCTCTAATCAAGCATCGTCAATTTTCAAGTTACGCAAAAGAATACAGTGCTCAATGCAAGTAATCTCGAACATCTAACATAAATTACCTTGACACGTTGAATATTAAATGATGTTCGATATAACATCTGATAGCGTTTCGTCGTAGTAGACAGCCATCATCGTCATATCAGAAATAACAGAAACTAATTGGTGTCTCCTCGTAAAATAGAACCTTCTGCGGGATCAGCTTGGCCAATAACTAGGAGCCAGGTAATAAGCGGAAATTTGGTCAGAAAAATCTCAAATGTGATTTTTGAATCACAGGACAAGGTTATTCTTCCAACAGCTACACCGGGAAAGTTTTCCATCTTTAAGGTTAGGATTTTTTGGAGACCGATTAAATATGGTTTCGACTTGAGAATTCAAACTATGGTCAGCAATACTCCGAATTAATAATCGTTAATTGACTGGTCCGGATAGGTGATTGACCCAAGATCACATGAAGATGTTGCGCCACACCACCAGATGATATAATTAATGCGCTTCAAAATACTACAAATGATGCTAGAATGAATCAAAGAGACTTCCTCCTATAACAAATATTAATCTAAAATATGAATCAGGACGATCTTGAAACCAAATGTTCCTCATTGTTTTTATTATACGTGCCGTTAATTTTTTGCTATTTATAATTTTTAGACGAGTTCCGTCTCAGAATAAACAAGACCACAGTTAACTGTTATTTTCATTAGGTATGAGCAGTGCTGACTGCAGAGTTATATGAATTTAGTACCCTACTCTTCTTTCCTCCTGTGGTGTAGTTGCTAGCGTTGCTGCCTCACGATCCAGAGGTCCCGGGTTCGAATCCTGGCATGGGCTTGGATGTTTGTGTCCTCATGGCCACGGAGACTGGGAAAAGGCTGCTGGAGAATCAATACGCTGACCATGAATCACTCTAATTTCTGAATGTGTCATGCAAGATGGCAATTCGTAGTTGAATCTGTAGACCAAGGCCCCCAATGGGCTGTAGAGCCATGGAGAAGTAAAAAAATTCTTCTTTAGATATCACAAAATTCTTAAGTGCAGAAGTCTACAAACTAACAGATATTTATTACTTCAGTTTTAGAATTACGTGTTGCGTGCGAACTCATGTTTATGTCCCAAATCGTCAAAGTAGTCAGATTAGAATTTTTTAGTTCCACAGATCACGATCTTCACAGAAAGTCAGAAAGTTTTTTTGGAAGTGCCTTATATATTATGGCCTTAAAGGTGTAAGTTAGATAAAAAACAAACTAGGAGAAACGGGGTGTTGAGTGGAAATTTGTCTATAAAAATAACAAATGTGACACTTGAACGGGGCAAGATTAAGAATTATCGGAGATCGATTAAAGACGCCTCCGAGTTGAGAATTCAAAACGCGAACTAAAATACATACAAGCTCACTAAACCTTACTTTTAATTTTATTTTCATAATTAACTCTTTCCTTCGCAATGTAAACTTGAACCATATTCCCTCATGAAATGTAATTATTCATATTTTCTTAGAAAGTAGCAAGTAACTATCATTTGGTTTCGAAGAATTCCTTCCTAACTTTTATAAGTCAATATTTTTTGTGATAAATACTTAAATTTCGCTATTGACAGAAGTAATGGAGAAATCGGAAAAGGGTGTCAAAGCCTCAACTAAGCATTAAAGCAAAGGACTACTACTAATTAATTTCTGTCTTTATGGTCGAAGGCTTTTAGTGATCTCATGATACTCTCCTAAGAAACAGCCAGAAAACATAATAAATATGGCATACGTAAGTGCGTCGGCATCCAACGAGGAAACTTTCGTTCTTAAGTAGAAGTAATTAATGCTCTCAGTTTTTTCTACGTTAACGATAACGCCGTATTGCAATTTGGGACCCTGAAAGTGTGTCAGGTGGACGGTCATCACCTTGATGTGGGCCAAATAATATGCCTGATGAAAAGTCGTTACAGACCTTGTTTTAAGAATATTAAGACAATGTACACAATCAAAATAAACTCATTAATCTAACCTCGTCTTGAATACATGATTTCATAATTATTTGTTATAGAATAAACCTAGGGTGATATATTTTGACGGAATGAAACGTGGGAATAAATTCTGTGATGGAATGAATTTAGAAAAATATATATTAAGTAGATTAAATTAACGACTGACTACAGACTATACAGTTTTCGTTTCATTCTTCCAACGTTTCGTCACCGATTTCATTAGGTAATCTCTTCAAATGTTACTACAAAAACATACATAGAAATAAAATATTAATTATTGAAATTGCAATTTCCTAATAACATTAGTGAAAGTAAGTAATAATAAAACTCACAGTTTTGAAGTATTTACATATAAATTCTGATAAACTAATGGAGATAAAAATGTATAAAATTTAGACCGAACTGCCTCCAAGGACAGTTTCAACCGAAATGTGATCCTGAAATACGGAGCAATAATGTAATTTAGACCGTTAATCCTAGCAATCTGTAAAAGTGAGAAGTTAAAAATATAATCATTTCACACTTTAACTGGGCAATGAAAAATATTTGGTTACATAAAATATTTAAAATAAAACAATAATTAAAATATATGATATAAAAACCTTTAAATATTTAAAGTCATGAAATAATGAAAAAAATTATAATAATTTGTTTAAAAACAAAAATGAAAAGATCTCAATTTAAAAAAATAAAAGTTTATGAATGGTACTTAATGTTAAGGTATTATTATCTAAATTTAGTGTGTTTACAGTTGCTTTAATAATTAACACTTGTTATATATTAAATTGAAATAAATTTTGTTCAAAATCTAAAATCCTAACATTATCCCAATCAAATTTCTGAGTTTCCTCTAATTTATCTACAGTAAACAACATTATGATTCAAGGTTTTATGATTATTAAAATATTCTTTTATTTGAAATCACATTTGGTTTGCCCCATTTTCTACAGTTAATTTTATCAAACTTAAGTTCATAAATAACATTGTGTCATACTTTTTTTATTTCATGTTTTCGACTTTTTATAGTTTTAAAATGGTAATTAATTTTAAAAATGACATTACAATTTGTTATTATCGTTTGTAATTTTTCATTAACTATACCATTAAACGGTAGTAATAGAAATTGTTTGACTACTTTAATGTATGATCACTCAAAATAATAGACTAAAGAATTAGTGGATAATGAGAAATATATGGAAGATGACTTTCTTATATGCTAATCTGCATAAGAGAAACAAATCAAACTTGACAATGGCATTGAATTGATGTAGGTCATTGAAAACTGTGAATGAAATAATCTGTACGTCACAGCAAATGGATCACAGATTATATTTTTAATTTAGCATGGATTAGTAGTTAGCTGAAAAGGCATAATTTTCTCTCCAAACAAGGCCGACAAATTAAAATTTTCATATCATTGTAATGAATAAAACATTGTCGAGCATTTCTATTTGTGAGAGATTGTGAATGTTATACACAATAAAAGTGATACTACATAATTATCTTTTCATTTTTCATTTATAGAAGCTTTCGAAAAGAGGAAATTTCTTCTGGATAGTAAGAACTAAAATGTATTGAAACATTTTCAAAAAATAGTAAAATTCAACAAAAAAACTATCTCTTTAATTTACACAACTGTTAATTCTTTGTCTTATTTTATTAAAAGACATAAATATGTTCTCAAAAATTTTTATTGTCATAATGCTGTTTACCAAATTTCTTGCAATAACTGCTCTTAACGGTTAGATTAGTCAGACCAAGCGATCTCTGTCGACTACGACTAAGAAACATAGCTAATTTAAATTTTGATAATACTGTTATTGTAGACAAGGAAGTAAATTATATAAAAAAGATTAATTTCTGAAATAATTTATATCAAATTCAATAAATCTCAATTAAATTCAATGTATGATGGTTTATTTAGATAGTCTTTGTTAGTCATATCCTTGGGTTATTCTTTGATTTTACTATCTTTGTTTCGGCTTAAATTTTGACAAGGACTACAAGAGTTGGTCGAAACGCCTAATATTTTGATTTAATCAAAATTAATTTTATAGGCTGTTATACGGCTCGTCAATTATTATGTTATTTAAATTTTATATTTCCCTTTAGTTAATTTACCCAGTATAATAATAATAATAATTAGCATATTTTGTTTTAGGTTTTTGGTACCAATTCTGGGGTATTATGAGCAAAATCGAAGTTCAATTGTGTTATAATATTTTTCGTTACAACATTTCTTCCCTCCTTATAGGTTAGAAGTTCAAATTTCCGACTCTTAAAGTGCATTTTTTCGTGCGTTTTACTAGAAAGTTGTAAATTATACTTATAGAGCTTAGAAAATGAATGAAATATTAATAACTTCAATGATTACTGGAAATAAGTTATTTAATGCCGTTTTCTGTTAACGAACTGAGTGAAGTGTTTTTTTTCATAGTGTTTGATATTTTCTGTTTCATTTCGATAAGGTGAAGTTAAATATATTTCTGTTCACGGTGAATAAATTTTTAACGCATACGGAGATTTACAAGGCGTGCATTCAACACCTTTGGTCCTTGGCCTGTGTCTCAGAAAGTCAGTTTATCTTTTTCGTATGCAAATTGTCACGGTGCCTACTTGGCAACGCGTTGCACGGTGTGCTAATGTCGCCCATGAAGAAGAACAAGAAGTTGTTCAGTCAGCAGGCTCTTATGCTTTCAGACTTCGACGTTGACATCTTTGCTTTCTGCACACACATAGTTGCATAACATCAAGACAAACATCACAAAAATTCCGTAGTGTTTCTTCAGCAGGCATATAAAATAACAACGGCGTGTAAAATATTGGCTGGATCTTGAACTTAGGGATGGCTAAACGTTGTTTTGCAGTTTTTGAAATTGTTGTAACGTAACACAAAGCATGTTTATTTGTTACACATAACTCAATTAATGTAATTAATGCAATTTTCCCAAAGACTGAGACGATTTAACAAGTATAGAACTTCAAAGTCCTCTTTGATAACTCATTAAAACGTTAAGTATCAGTTGCGTCATTAATTTACAGTCCGTGCTTTCTATAAATTAATTTCAAACGGAAACTGTTCTAGACAACCAACAGACCAAAAGATTTCCTCCTCTTTTTTTCCAAGTGAATAAGGAATTAAATACGCCTATCATAAATTAACTTCATTGTTTTTATTCAAAGAAAATAATGCCTTCTGTCAACATTATTTAACGATACATCAACAGCGAGATCCTTAGCAACCGAACCGTTCAGGGAGTAATAATCCTACCCCAAATTAAAAATTACTTTAATTTTAAATAACCCGGCTCGTTGTTATTTTTTATTTTTTTAATGCGTCAAGTACAGTTATTATTACAAGATATATAGATATTTATTCGCTAAAATAAATAATTAACATGATAACTTGAATAAATTGTAAAGTCCATTGACGATCAATTTAAAAGCGAGAGAGCTGTGAACATAATTATGTTATTGCAGTTAATAATATTTGATTGACGCAGTGAATATTAATAGACTTTAGGGTAGTAGGGGGAATCAGATGAATGAAATAAAGGAATGGTTATTTGAAAAGCGGAGAATGAGGTGCGAGTTAACTGTGAGGGAAATTATTCTTATGCTATACCGGAGTGAAGGAGTGGAAAGATGTAGTCGATTGGTAGTTTTTGTTTGAGTCTACGGTTGTGTGGGGGAGGAGGTGGAAGAGGGCTATTGTGTCATTGGAGCGATTGATGGAGCTTTTGATTAAGAAAAGGATATGAATGATTTTATTGTGGTGGAATTTGGATGTCATAGTGAGTTATCAAGTTTCAAAGGTACCAGGGGGAGTTGGAAATAATTCTAAGGATTCTGGTTTGTTTGGTTTGAATTTTATTTGAATTAGAGTTGGCAATTGGTCCCCAAATGGAACATGCGCATGACCACGTTGGGCGGATTGGGGAGAGGTAAATGAGTATTTTAGTGGAGACGAAAATTGGTGCGTTTCTGTTGAGGAGTGGGTGGAGTAGTTTTATTTTAGTGTTTATTTTGGTTGAAAGAAGGGTAAAATGGGGTTTCCAGGAAAGTTTGGAGTCTAGAATAAGTCCAAAGTAAGTGATGGAGATTTGTATTGGGATTTGGGAGACAAAAAGATAGAATGAATAAGGGGATGTTTGGTTTTGAGGGTGAATGGAACTAGTACAGATTTGGAAGTGTTTATGCTGACCCTCAAGTTTTTGGCCCAGATTTCCAGGTCGTTTAGAGCTATTTGGACTGTTTGAAAACCCGATGTAAAGCAAGAGGTTTGGTGGAGGATGACCGTCATAATGAGTCAGGCAGACAAATATTCAACTCTTTTTCTCGGTGTTAATGCGTGGTTTCACTTGCAACCAAATAAACTGCTATAGTGCCAAATGAATTAAGTTTTCATTGTTTTTCACAAAATATATTAACCAACTTTAACACAGTCGACAAAATTGAGGTATCAAATGCGATGAAGTGATATTTACCCAGTTTTCATTGTTATATGATAGCAATCAATTTCCATGAACACATTACATTTATCTATCGTCACTCTCCTTAAATTATAATTTTTCAATTAGGAAACTTCACTTTTTTATACTCCACCAGACTTTTAGAGACGATACACCTCCCCACCTTTCTCCCTCGTACATGTTCAAAGATATACTACTATTGGGGTAAAATGGGTAACAATTGAATAATTAAAATATTACATGAAACGGTTCCACAACAAATTATTTTGACATTATTTTTCATAGTTATTCTCCTTTTTTCAGGTTTAATACTCTCCAAGATTTCGTCCTTTAAAAATTTCTGAATTATTTTTCATTTGCAATTTCATTAATACTTATTATTGATGTTATATATTGTATTACGTTTATCCAAATGGTTTATATACTATATATCAAAATAATTTTAAATACATTTTTTGAAGAGTATATAAAATTTTTGAATTTAATAAGTTCTTTATACGATTGCAATAGCATTTTGAAAATTATCCATGTATTTTTAAGTAATATTTTTGATTTTGTGTTTGTTTTAATTATATACAATAATTGGCGTGTATAGCTTATTACAAAAAAACGAGCAATTAATTAAAGACATTCACACCACTTAGGAGCCTATTTACACTTTCTTCAGGTTGTGTTTCTACTGCAAAGTTATATAGCTAACTTAATGAAACAATAAATTGTAGCCAAACTCCTGTGATGTAGTGGTTAGCATCGCTGCCTCGGGTTCGAATCCTGTCTCAGGCTTAGAAGTTGAATTTGTTTCAGTTACCATACTATGATTTTCCTTACTTAGATGTAAACGTCCCGTCATGCTGAAGTCTCTGTCTGTCTATCTGTCTGTCTGTCTGTCCGCATGTTTGTCTCGAATAGGCTCCAGAGCGGCTGAACAGATTTCAATGAAAATTTGAGGGTTATAAAAAGGAAATTGAATTTAAATATTCGTTCATATTTAATTTCGATATATTGAAGTAAATTAATTCTTCGGGAAGTTTTCATGGAATTGCACGCGAAAACCGAAAAAGTCCTATTAAGCGTTCCTTTATCATTCATCCCACTTACTACCTATTGTTGCAGCAGGCCGAGAAAAAATTAGTTTCTTTGGCTCGTCGATATGGTATATACATAAATTGGTTTTATTTCTCGCGTCAGGTAAATTTTAAAATTTAGTTATTGCAAATATGAAAAGAAAAAGGAAGCTATCGAGTTTGGGGTCGAATCCGGTGTAATGCGAGTCGCTGTTACGTTATGACCTTTAATATGCGATTTAAGTAAAAATTTAACTATGAAGAGGGGGAAAAGTTTTATTCTGTTAGAATACTGAAAATATATTTCTTCCTGCTATTATACCGGGGGTATTTTGGACTCTGAGAGTATATTTGAGGTTCATATTGTGACGTTTTCGAAGTCAGTTTAATTATGTGTTAACCAAGAATTAAATAATATACCGTCATAATATAAATTAATAACCGTGTAACGCCGGGTCCCCAGCTAGTCGTAAATATGAAACTGTCGTATAGAATCTGACATATTTGACTTTAGTCGTCACTAGTAATATAATTTAAATACTATCTTTGCGTGTCCGTTGTTGAATGGCTAAACATTTCAGGAAACTACATCACGACGTGTTATTAATGAAAAGACAGCGCAGTTATCCGTATCGAATTACTCAAATATGGTTTGACTTTCCTCTAAGTCACTAGTCTGTAGTTAAATATGACAACCTATATAGCCAATTGACATTATAGTGCTGCGTGAACTATACTAAACAGAACTTAGCACATCCACGAGAGGTCTTTACCAGTTGACATGCGTCCCATACTTTACGTCTGTTTACTTGTCAATAAGAAATCTATTTGTATCTTTTGGAGGATTCAGTTTGCGCTTTCCTCCAGTGCTCCAAGAAAGCAGGAGGTAAGATTATTCCTGGAAGGAAGGTGTTCCGAGGTGACGTAACTGACACGCAGTGAACAGGGAAAGAGCCAGGCTCTCGCTGGAAGAACCACGGCCTTGGGGCTCTTCTCGCTAGACTTCCAGAATCACCACAGACACCCAGGAATCTACTTGGACTTTCACCTTTTTTTTTGCAGACGGCTTCGACAAGCTACTTCCTTCTTATCCTGCGTCAACGATAAATCAGTCCGTTTTTCATCGGATCCGCCACAAAACCCACTAAAAATATAATTTATTTTTCTGAACAGGTTCGTTTCAGCTTGAAATAAATTGTCTGCATTATTTTTGAAGTAATTAAAAAAACCATTGTTACTCATTAATAGGTCTATGAAATAAATTGACACTGCCAAGATTTATAAATTCTACAAAAAAAAATGTTTTGAAAATGCTAACAAAAAATAAAGCAAAAATATCGTGACGCCATGAATGAAAAATTAATCTTATCGTAAATATTTAAAGTTTATATACACGAATGATTTAAGTTCGGGACATTATACATAATGACTTAGTTACACGGTCTACTTAGGCAAAGCGACATAACATGCAAATTAACAAGCAACAAAAGTAAAGTGATTATTTTTACTAAAGTACACTTACAAGAATCGTTAGAATATAAATTTGATAGTCAATCAGTGGACCAGGAGTGTCACAGGAAGTAAGCAACTGGAGTAATCTGATGAGGGAGGAGCAGGTAAATTATTCTACAAGGAAGGATAGGAATGCATTGCATTTTATAATGAGGACTCTCTATAAGGGAAGTGCAAATCCAAAGAAATGGAAAGAATATGTAAGACCACCAGATGAGTATGATGCTGCTCGCTGGGATCCGTATAGGAAAAATAAGATGGATTTCTTTTACAGTAAAAAGCCTTGGCAGGAAATTCAGAATAGAATGGAAGAGCCGACTCAGTACGGAAGGACGGATCCCCTTTTACAAAATAAAAAGTAGACAGAATAAAAGATTTATTGGCAAATACTCTTTCCTAAAAGGGACAATAAATGGCTAGAAGTATTTTCCTGCAAAAGTGTTTGAAGAAAGTCCTCTAAGTAAAAGGAAATTTAGGCTAAATCGAAACTCTGTCTAGTGAAAATAGCTAAGTGTAGTGAAGTGATGGTGCTAGGCTCACAACCAATAAATGATTAACTAATTAAATTTAGCTGACTTAATATTATAAGTAAAATACAAAAAATAGCCAAAAGCCAGAAATAAAATAATTTAATTTGAATTAAAACGTTTCGTCTTCAACTTTCGGGACCTCTTCGGTTCATTATTTAAAATCTTTCGTTTTCAAGCCCTGGATGTTGCGGTAAAAACACAAAATTTTAATAAGTTTATAAATAATGAATCGAAGATGTCCCGAAAGTTGGGGACGAAACGTTTAATTTCAAATTAATATTTTTTATATTGACGCTTGGCCATTCTTTGTATTTTAACAACTATAGCAACTGACCTTCATTTCCAGGTATTGCTACTCTGTTTTATATTTCAGGCCAATACATTTGTTTTTCTATTTATATATAATTACTCTTCAAGAAATACTTTTCTTTATATAGCCTTCATTACACATCTACTTAATTAAGTTATGTAGGAAATTATATAATATTACTATTAAGTTTCTGTATATTCAGTTTTTATAAATCCATTGTAACTTAATGCAACTTCCATGGCTCAAATTTCCCAATTGGGAGATTAAACACCAACTTCTTCGTTGGCTCTGCAGCCTATTAAGGGCCTTGGCTTGCCGGTACGACTTTGGAGTGATATGTGCTTAGCGTTTCGACCCTAAAAAATACAAACTTACATAATTAAATTAGCATTTTGTGGAACCTGTACCAACTGTGGCTAGACTTTGAACCAAAAACTCATTGAATCTCTTCCTGGAAGATGTATGTCGTCAGATGCTGAATGCTGGAACTTGTTGAGTGCCAATTTTTCTAGCAAATATATCCATGTATGATCAATAGTTGACATTTCCAACGATGGTCAGGTGACTGCTTTGAGTCTAAGACAGCTAGAATTTTTCGGATTTGTGTGGTCATGTATTGCGCTGCTTGTGTATTTGAATGTAGTGTCCGCAGTTTTCTAAGACAGTGTGCATCTACTACCTCTGAAGCGTCCCCGATTTATTGATTTCTGGCGATTTCACCTTCAAAGTCAAAATCTTGAACGATTCCCAATTGCGACCCGCGATTTTAGTATTGAATCGATATCGCCAATGCTTAGACAATCAGAAGTAGTCCATGTGTTGGACGTCAGTGAGAGAATCCGTTGCTTCTCAAGTCCAAGATGTCGGAGAAAGGAATTTGACCAAAAGGAGCACGAACGCATGAAGTGTTCTGAGACTTGTCATGACCCTGAAAGATCCGTGACTGTCGTTTCAGTTGCGTCGTCGAACGATCCACTGTGTGTGTTTTTTTTAAATTCCCCTATTGACTTTGTTCCAGTGCTTCCGTACCTCCATCACCACTGTGACATTACATAATCAGATTCAGCAGTATGGCGAATCGAAAATCAACTCTTATGTAGACAAATTTAGGCCCTAGCTCAATTTTTTTTATGTATACTTCACCTTCTAAATTAAGTCTGGCATGTCTTAGAGAAATAAATAAATAAATTAGACATAAGTCATAAAAAGTAAAATGATAAAGCACTAAAGGATTCGTCCCTAATTTAGAACTTCATCAGGTGTTCATGTTTAAAATTATTTATACAACGTCAATTTTTTCAGATTTTATTTGAAGAACTTCGCAATGAATTTGTAATAATCTAATTCAAAAGTTCACTCGGTGAAGTCCTAAATTAAGCAGGCAACTATTTTTTATCTACTTATTTGTTACATTTTATCTGACTTAAAGGTAATTCTATTATTTACGTGTAAGTAAGAAATACTTGAATATAATTTTAGCGGATACTTTAATTTTATATTCATAGATCTTTTATTACAATAGTTCACAATCCCAATAAACAGTTTCTACTTCACATAATCATATATTAAGGTGCCATACATATCAAATTTATAAATTATAAAACTTAAATTCTGATGAACTATTATACTTGACCTGGTAATAAATCGTATTGCTTTTGTAGCATTAATCCTTCAAACATTTATGGTCGATTAAAAAGTTCGTAACATTTGTCAAATTTTTAAATGAACCTAGGCTCAATACTAAATTATTATTTATGGTTCTTCGCGATAAAAATATACTAATATGAGAAGTGTTCTTGCATAATTGCTCCTAATCATATTACATAATCCTTCAGTTTGTGATTCTATCATTTCTGTAATACCAAACGTAATACCAATTCTTATTGGGCGTTTCCCCGGTGGCAGCTATATACAAATTAAGAACAATAAAATACACATACAATAAATTACTAATACGGTTTACACTGAGTAACAATTATGAACTACCTTACGAAATTTTGACCTGAAAGAAAAAGAGAAGTCAGGAGCCATTCAGATTTCACTTCACTATTTTAATGTTTTATACAGAAAATAATTTTTATCGACCTTTAACTCCAACACCGCCAGTATTTATCATGCACAATTATTTATTTATAGATAAACGTAAAATAATAATCACGTAGAAAGCTCAAGACTATAAAATCATATAAAATTCAAATCACTCATTTCCCATATACTTGTTCGTATTTACTGTGAGATTCACGTTTCAGTCAGCTTTCTTTTATAAGATTTTGATTTCCTAAAATATTAAAGTTTTCCTTTAACAATAGAAAGTGCTGAATCAGTTGTTTATAATGTAGAAAATTCTCATAATTTTTACAAATAGTAATTATAAATAGTTGGAATGTTATCTTCAGATTTACCATTGTGAATTAAGAAAATGAAAGACAGTTAACTTTTTACTCTATTCAGCTGGTTTTCACGGAAAATTTGTTATGATTGCCATCTTATACTTCTAATTACTTCATCTACCTCTGAATGGAATTACCAAGTACATGTCCTTATAAGAGAAATTTGATATTGGTCAAATTTCAAATATGTTTCTTCCCCTGGCTCATTCATACTCAGCTGGTTCTTTTTAGTGAACACCTTTTCATCCCGAATAATAAAACCGTCTAGCTACTTCCAAATAATAGGAATAAATTCTATTATTAACGAAAATTTAGTTTTAAGAATAGTTATAATTTTAACCTCATTATTTCAGAACCTTTCATGAATTGCTGTATGCTTTTAAGTAATTTATTGTTCTGAACCTGTATTCGTTTTCTGATAAGCTTCGTTTGTGTTTCCGTTGTGCTTCCATCTTCTTGAACAGGGGCCAAATTTCTTCTTATATATTGGTTCATCTATATTTGAGCTGTGTAATATTGTGAATTTAGAGGTTTCGTAATAAATATTCTTTGTCCGAATGGAGACACATTTTTAGGCAGAGCAACTAATTCACGTGCGAGGCAAAAACGGGAGTTATCCATATTTTATAAATGTAAATTAGAGGAAATGAGAACAGGTGGTCCTGCCGAAGATTGTTGACACAGATTTTGGACTGCGTTCAAAACAAGTAATCTAAGAATTCGTTGGTGACGCAATTAATTTCTGATTGAATTGTGTTAACAAATCGCACAGTTTAATATGTGTCCCAGACTCCAGTAAAATACATAAACAACTAGACCAATTCTGGAAATTGTTTCTAGGGAAACTAACTTGTTTCGTTTCAAGTAAAAATTAAATTGATAGTATATATAAAATATGCTACCGTCCAAGCATTTCAGTTTTAGCTTTTCTGTTCGCAGATTTCACAATTAACAGTTGATTAATATTTTCTTTGGAGGCAGCTTATTACTGTGGTCTCTGAAACCATATAATATGGAAAAGAATCGTATATATTGAAAGTGAAAACTAAGTACAATTCAATAAAACGAATAAATTAACGACCAGTTTTACAGACAAAGCTTTTACTTTGATTAAATGACGTTTAGTCACCAAATTTGAGACTTCTTCAGCTATGCTGAAGTGATGAATCACCCAATTCCCAACGTTACGATGACGTCCTGCTAAAAACACCGACTATAAACACTCAAATTAACAATAATATTTTATGAAGTTCATTAGCGTATGATAGTATGCTATGGTACACTATGTATTCTTATTGAAATTTATGTATGGTGGTTTTATAAATAAAATTGGAAACTTAAACTGACTTGAATTTAAGAAATAAAATCAACCCTTACTGGTCGAATGTCAGAATTTATTACAATAAAATTTCCATTGACCCAAGAAATTTCTTACTTATGGTCGGGAACTTACTCAGTTATATCTAAAAATTAATAAATAAATATAATACCGTCCAAAGTAGAAAGGCAGAAAGTAAAAATTTTCACAGATAAATTTATTATAATTCATTTACAAAGATTAATTCATATTTCTTGGTAAGAATAAAACCATTTTCAAAAAGACAAGGGTTTTATGTAAATGTCGAAGCTTAAAAAAATTTTATCCCTTGATTTCTCAAAATTATTTTTTCAGACTCACTACCTTTCTCCTTTGAACGCCATTACAGTGTTTTGACAATAGTGGACTTCAACAAAAATTTTAATTTAGTGTTACTTGGTTACCCATATTAATTAACTAACGTAATATGACATTATTTATAACATTTCACAAAAATAATTTGACTTCATCCAACAACTTTCATGGCCAAATAAGAGGAAACAATTACATTAAAAGACTTCATAAAGTTTACATTGTTGTGTCTCTTATAAACTCAAGAATAAAAGTTTCATAATTTCAAGCGTACATGATTTAAATAATAAAAATCTGAATTATAAATGTAATTTAAATTCCGTGTAACTGATTTTACATTTATTAAATTAATATTATGCAACATGATTTAAACTTGTGCATACATTGAAAATTTTAATTCACCCGTTTTAAAAAATAACTTTTGATAAGTTTTGTGATGCGTTAAAAAGACAGTTTTCTCTCATTTTTACCCTAGAAGTTGTTGGATAAGGGCCAAAAAAAATTATGTTAAATGGTTCGTTTAAATTCATATCACATTTTGTTAATTATGGAAATGAAAATTTTATACTAAGTTTATTTGTTTGTTTGGAAGTCAATGATTGTCTTTTTCATTATATATATATATTGGTTAATAGGCTACATGAGGTTGATCCTGAAACAGGCAACTCCCCTTTAATAGCAAAGGGGGGATGCGGAAGGTAGAGCAAGGTAGCCCCAACGGTTGACTAGGGCCCTCGGGATGTGGTTTAAGGATCCTACCCGGTGTTTCGCCTAAAGAGATGCAGGGAAAACCCTAGAAAATCTGCATCAGGTAGGTCGGGCATTGGGTACTATTCTCACACCCTTCCGAATGACGGGAGACGAGTTTGCTGTGGTGTCGCAGAATTCCCTGCTCCATGTCTCCACGAGTTTCAGAAGACATTATATACAACTGAAGAAGTCACTGAACAGAGGGAAAAATCGTAATTGTGTTAAAAGTGAATAATTTCTGTTTTTTTGGTGATTATGTACAAATTTTAATTGTGATGATTTTAACTGAGGTAACTTAACTGTTTATTGCGTTGCTGATTACATATTACGTATTTTCTTTCGGGCGTAGGTATTCAATGTCGCATTAGGTCTTCTGAGCATTAATGTTTCTTTTCAAACAAATTAACGTGTTTTTTGTTACCGCTCAATGAAAAAGGCGATCAAGGAGCATAGATAAGATAATTTTAAATGTATCAGTGTGATCTTAGCGGCCAACACAGGAGCACCTGGTGAACCGCATCAAACCAGTAACTTGATGAAAAAAGGGGACAACAGGTGAAGTGGCCATGAGCTATAACCATGTAATATGAAAACGAACCGCATATAGTGAAAGTGAACACTAACTTATACTATAATTCAATAAAGTGAATAAATTAACGACCAGTTTTACTGACACAGCTTTTACTTAGATTAAACGACGTTTTGTCACCACATTTGGGACTTCGTCCGGTCTTAAAAAAATACATTTTACATGAAAAATTATTAAAAAACAAAATGTTATTTATTAAAGCACCTATTGACACACTCAATACTCATAATGATACCTTAAAATTTATTAACATTTATAATACCTTACCTCAGAACTTTTAATATTTTTATTGTTTAAAAAGAATTTTGTACAAATATTGGAAATTTATTGTTTCAAACTTATTTATTTTATCAATGACTACAATTATAGTTAAACGGATAAGTTTTTTTATGTTATATTATAATATTTGTTTCATTTTCAATGTGTATAATGTCCACAATGTTTAGTTTAACTATTAAATTAACCTATTTTTAACTTCACACTTTTACCCATTGTGTGGTTGAACTGTCTATATTACATTGTCGCTCTGTATTCTTGTCAACTGACTAAGCTATTTTTACCCTCACTCATAAATCTTAGAACAACTTAACAAAAAAAGATACTCCTTCAGGCATCTTCTGTGACCCGTCTAAAGCTTATGATTGTGTGACCATAATATCCTATTTAACGAAATGATTACGGAATAACTGGAATTTCCCATCCTTGGTTCTCCTCATAGCGAACAGGAAACAAAGAGCTAATTTAAATAAAGCATTCTTCTGGACAAATGTTTCATTCAGACTGGAGAAAAATCAGACTGGTGTTCCTCATGGTTCCATATTGGGTCCGTTGCTATTCTAAATCCAAAGCTATAAATTCTTCCTCTAAAACTATACTCTATGCAGATAATACTAGGATTTTGGTAACAAGCATATAGTCAAAAAACGCTGCTTATGATACACTATCTCAGGCGTTTCACTGGTTTCCAGTTAATGGCTTGTCAGTCCATTGTGATAAGACTCATTTCGTATATTTTCAGACAAACAATGTTACATTGAACTCTGTAACACTAAAAACAAACAATTGTGAAATAGGTGAATTTTTTAGGTATATCTGAAGACAATAAATGAAATTGGAAATATCGTACTAATATTCTCCTAAGAAACCTAGGTTCGACTACCTTTGCTGCTAGAATTAAGTTAAGTTGTAGTGGCAAAAACATAAGAAAATTAGTTTATTTTGCATACTTTTATCCTTTAAAGATATATATATTATGGGGAAATTAATCAGGGAAAGACAAAGTTTTTAATCTGTAGAAAAAAGTTGTCAGAATATTATGCCAAGTTCCACCAAAAACATATTGCAGGGGACTCTTCAAGAAATTGGAAAGACTTAATTGCTATTATATTAAATTACTGCTTTTATTTATTTTAAATAATAGTCACATATTCACAACATGCTCAAATGTGCATAGCTTTGATACCAGAAATAAAAAAAATTACACAAGGAAGAAAACTCTCTAATTATGATGAAAAAGGGTCTTCATTATAAAGATATTAGCATAATAAATTTCCAGCATCCATTAAACAGTTAAAAATAATGCAAACAAGTTCAAACATGAACTAACTAACCTTTTACCTCTTACTGTGTTGAAGAGTTGAGTGTACCTTAGTATAAACCTTATCATATACATAGTATGTTGTTAAGACACTAGCATAATATTTATGAATATTACATATCCGATAAAAAATATATTGTTTTCTCTGTAGTAAGTAATTGTAGGTGAAACATAATCGCATGAATGTAAGCAGTAACATAGAGTTAATAGTAACTAAGCAATCATAACAATTTATGCTTAATCTCTGACTCGTTCCACATCCCTGAAGTTCTTCTTCTCTATGGATCAATCTAATATGATTTAATACTAATACATTTCGGTTGAATCTGCGCTAGGAAGCGGTCAATTTTGGATTGTTACACATTTGTCAAATTTTAATCAAAATTTCAAAATGATAAGTTTTATTATCGAATATAATGTTATTAATATACTGATATTTTAAGTATTTTTAATGTAAATATTTTGTATAATTTTTGTAGTAACACCTGAAGTGGTCCCAAATGTGGTTAATTTATTTTATTTAATTATTTGGATATCAAACGTTTCTTTATTTGCTATTTATAATTCAATAAAGTTTAACAGTAAGGACAAATTAAATATTCTGTGCTAATTTTATCACTTCATTTTAGTACAAACGAATTTATATGGATAATTTTTCATTTATAATATTATTTTCTTTAGATTTTTGGTTATGGAAAGAAACCATATGTTTGAAATTAAATATTCTTCGACAGAACGTAACCGTTATTGAAACAACACTTCCTTAAAATTTTAGATGAAGTAGCTTTTATTGTGTAGTGAGGTAGAGATATATTTAGAGAAATAAATACAAAACTGTAAAAAGAATTCTGTACCAGACGAAGTAGCGTGTTCCATAATGTGTCTTCAAAATAAATTTACAAATTAAAGTAGAGAATCCAATACTATTGTTACCAGATTGTAAAACGCACTAATTCAGTGGCCATGGAACATGGTTCATATTCTGCGAAATAAGTTTGGAACTTCCTTCGGTATACTAACACTCTGGGTAGAGTCGAGTGTATGATGGAGAAGCTAACTGAAGAGTCATGATTTGAAATAGTGGTAATAGACGTTGTAGAAATTTCACCATTTCCTGCTAGCAACAATTCATTAGCGCGCGTTCCTGCAACTGGCGAGAGTAAGTTCATGGACGTCAGTGGAACCGCAGAGTTGCTTCTGTGACGCATCAGTGAGGAAAGAGCTCGTGGGTGTATGCGTCACGTCTCTGATCTGTGACGCCCAACGATTAAGCCAATTTAAGACAGCTGAACGACGCGCGTTCGTCCTGAGGCACTTGCCATTTTTGCTCAGAATTCAATGGAACTGAATGATTTTCCTCCTAGCTTATTAGAGGTTCCTTCACAATACAGTCTCCGGGTTTAATTCCCGACATGTGCTCGACATGGGCAGGAAAACTGGACCATGACTGAAGGAGAAATGCTGCGCTGACCACCTATCACTCAAAAAAAAAATCCAAAAAATGTCAATGGGTCGTAGCACCATGTATCATGATAAAAATGACAATTCTGTTGTTTTAGTTTCAGCTCTTTTAAAAATGGATAATTATTCGGTACATCTTACTTAACCACAAAACATTTAGCGAGTCAAACGATCAACGTAGGCTTCTTGTACTTTAATTTATAATGATCAGCACGTAAGGAGGGAGGGCTATAAATTACCTGAATTGAATATTTTCTCCAAATTCGATCTAGCGAAATTCGCTGATAATGTGTGCATGTATGTATTAATTTAATCTTCAAATAGACAATTTCCTCAGTGGTGAAAACATGAAAATACAATAAACATTAATTATGTAAACAATAATAAAGGGGCAGCAAAATATCCAAATTAAGTATTATAAAAATGAAAATAATAATAAATTTAAATTTTTACAAGAACATTATACAACATATAAAAATAGTTTATTACTTGCGTCAAATAAAAAAATCAACAATGTTACGGAAAGCCTTTAGTTCCACTTCACGCCATTAAAAATTTTCACGTTTTATAGTCTTTGATTTTAACAATCATTTCGCTATTCTTTGTTTACTAAATAAAACTTAGATTTAATTTAAATATTTTTACCACGGAAAAATTGTTTCAAGTGATTCATGGCTGTAATCGTAACATAGTTTAGATTTATTAGTTCCATTAATCCTCTTCTGAGGAAATTTGATATGAATTAAAAATATGAGTACAATAACAATGAAACGGACATTTAGATTACACATAAATAGTAACACAAGAATTGCACGATAACTCTTTTCTTTTGGGTTAACAGGCTACATGAGGGTGATCCTGAAACAGGCAACTCCCCTTTAATAGCATAGGAAGGAAATTGAAAAGGAGAATGCGGAAGGTAGAGCAAGGTAGCCAAGAGTTGACTAGGACACCTGGGGCTATAGTTTAAGGATCCTACCCGGTGTTTCACCTAAAGAGATGCAGGGAAAACCCTAGAAAACCTGCATCAGGTAGGTCGGGCATTGGGTACCATTCTCACGCCCTTCCGAATGACGGGAGACGAGTTTGCTGTGGCGTCGCAGCATTCCATTCTCCGTGTCTCCACTAGTTATAGGAGGCAGTTGGCCGACTGATCCAATGTCACATTTAGGTTGATGGAAAGTAAATCAATTAAAAGCTATACTTTGTTTTGTTGTTGTAGTTGAGAGCCATGAGACATATATATGTACCGATCTCAGGTCTGTTGTACAAAATTGGCTTCATCATTTAGCATTATTTGTAGCTAGGAAAATTAACTGATATGATAACACCGAACATTTCTTTTTCACCCATGTCTCATAGTAAATTCTTATTTATGTATTTCAGTTACTATAGCTTGCAGTTTAGTTGGTGTACATTTACATTAATATAAAATACGTCAATATAAAATATATTTTAAAAATTTATATATATATATGGAGATAATGGCGTCAGTGACAACCATAAATAATTTTTTGTTGTGGTTACATTTATCTATGTTGATGTTTCTGTTAAATATATTATCTGAACGTTTAAAAGCTTGTATACAAGTGGTCTAATATCTTTTATCTCTTTTTGTTTCAGGTGGGTCATGAGACATGTGAATTCTAATGAGAGCATCAGACACAGTTTGGAATTTTAATTATTCGCCTAATGCACGTTTCCATTAAAGATGTAGTTATAAGCCCTCAATTTATAGTTCTAAGACACAACGATTGGCGTAAAATTCAGAGAGTTCTTACACTTATTCTTATACTAAGTATCTAACTAGTTCTGTTGCTTAGAATGATAGATAATTTATACTATGTGATTTAATAAATATTAAGAATAATACACTTATATATTTTTTCTCTATTTAAAATTAAGGAAGCTTATATGTAATAAATGGTTTCACTTTGCTCAAGAGTTGTCTTGAATTCCTTCAGTCAGCAATGAAATTAATCATCAGACTTATAGAATTGATCTTTTGTCTATTCTTCCTCCTTTATAATTTTCGCTTCTTGCTGCTGCCATTAATCGATATTTTCTTGAAATACAAAATCTATATGTAATAAAAGTTCTATTAATCACACACTACTCGTAAAATGAAACACCTGCTTCTATTAATCAATTCCAGTTGGTGGGCTTGTGGATAATTTTTGCAAGATTAAAGTTACCTAATAATCAGAAAGGTACATCTTTAAACAGTTTATAGTCACGCACTTGTTCATATTTCCATTTAAGTCATGTTTTATGGAATTATACTCACGGCGGTATGTGAATGTGGTAAAGGCGGCAAAACGTTATTGTCATCATTTCTCGGAGTATGGATCCTCCACTGGGAAATTAATACAGAAAGTTTGATAGGGTTCCACGTCTATTTCAATGAATTAAAACATGGGGCACTGAACTCTCTTAAAAAGTTATTATTCGCTGTGTCACATGGCTATTTTATATTTTCTAATTACTCCTTATGGGCGGTTATTATATCTAGTTAACTTCGACTATTGTCTCTCATGTTTTGTGTATACGTGAAATACACAAAATTTTTAGTTAAATTTATATGAATTAATACGAATTTGCATTACCTAACTCGCGGTTATTTAAACATGTACATAATTATATAAAGTAATTCTTTTGCAAACCTGAGTTGAGTAGTGGTGAAATTATAAAATATATATGTATATATAATAAAGAATTTGAGTTTCTCTGTAAGCCTTCGTATATTATTGTTAGAAATGTAAGCGAGTATTGAAATTACAAAAAGGAATCTTAGTACACATATTCCTAATAACTTTGAGAACGTGACTGGAGAGTTAACCCCCCCGCGGACAAACATGGAACTGATTATACACAAAACTTTACAAATAAATGAGCATATTTAAATCTCTGATGTTAGTGATACAAAAAGAGGGAAAAGCACGTTTTATATGGCGCCTGTTTGATTGCATTCTTCTATTCTCACATTTGATAAATTTATATCTTGAAATACTATCACCAAGACGATTAAAAAATTGTTATATTGTATATTTCCGTTTTATTTAGAGCCGCTTTTTAACAAGAACACAATATACGGAACCACAGAAAACTCAACTTCGATTTATTTTCAATTACCTCTACAAATATTAAAGAGAGATAAGAATAATGGCTAATATAATTTAATAGATTAATGCCAGTTGCAAAGAATGACGAAATAATTTCACGTGAGATTTCCTGAGAATCTTAGATTGTGAGTGTGCGTTTAATTTCTGGTATTTGAATATAGTTAGGTACTAAAAAATTTTTAAATCATTTTAATTTAATAGAATTGACTGTCTGTTGACTGACGAAATAATTAAAGCGAGAATTACAACCAATTAAAGATCTTACATATAATTATTATTTCTTCTATTGAAGAATTGACCGATTTCGTATTTTATTTTGTTTATATATTTAATACAGTGATTCATAGTTTAAGCGTCAAATCTTTTGCGTGCTAAGGAATGTACTGTTTTTAACTAAAACGTCTCGCTAAAATTCGTGTTCATCAGAAAAATAAGAACCCGGTCAACCATTTATATAAAAATTAATAAATATGAGGAAAACAAGAGGTTGCCTTACATATTAACTAATTTGTTGTGACAAGACACATGGAAATTACAAATTATGGGATGAACATCTTTAATTACGCTGAGGGTGATTTTAAGATATACTGTAGTTTAGTAACTATAAAAACCTATTAGTAATTTAGTAATCAACTCATTATTTACTCATAATTTGTTTTATATCTCCATTCACTCGGAGCTTCAAATATTAAACTGAATACAATGAAGAGAATCTCTGCCACTATGAACTGTCTGGCATTCTTTGTTACTCATTTTGTTCGGCAAAAGGTAAAATTTAGGAAAACCATGTTACCGTTCTCAGAGTTAAGCGAGTGTTTCGTATCTCTTTTGCTTTTACGGAAAGAGTTCGTCTCTGCGAAGTTCCATCATTCAATATTACTCCCCTATAAAGTAAGTACTCACAGTAACAATTTTGGGGGGATTTACTTGTTCAGAACATGAGCTTATTCAATACTACAGATGTTTTAATTTTGCATGATAAACAGTCTTAAAATTAAGTGACAGTTTTGTCACAATCTCGACGTGTTTCTGTGCCAATACCGACTTTTTGCTGAATCATAGATTGCCCCAGAAATAAACTGCGATCCAGAGGATTGACTCCTGCAGACTAACGAACTCTGAAGTAAGTGGCATTGGCTTTTAGGTTTCACATGGAATTGTCTACGACGACTATTTATAAAAAGAATAAGCGATAAATGAAAAACAATATACATCGTTATTTGACAGCTTGAACCAGAAAATTAAAAGGCTAACATTTGGTCAAGAAGTAAGCACTCTTCCGTCAAGACAATTCACGGGTGAACTAATTTAGCAGTTAGTGGCAAAAATGGATCAATTGAGGCTCAAAGTATTGAAATAATTTTCGACCGGTTTTCTTCAGACAGATTTTTTTATTTTTAATCAAACGACATTTCGGCGCATATTCGCAACTTCTTCAGGTTTTTCTCTTAACAATAAAATTATTGTTACATCTTGTGCAAACTGTGGCTAAATAAGTTTCTTAGTGCTGCCTCGGACCTCTCTTTATATATAAAAAATTGGTGTTTATAACATGTTGTAATGTTTAGAATGTTTAAAAATTGATGCAACAGTAATGTTAAAAGAAAAACCTGAAGAAGGTTCGAATATGCGCCGAAACGTCGTTTGATTAAAAATAAAATAATTGTCTGAAGGAAATATGGCCGAAAATTATTTCACTTTAAATATTTTAATATCAGACGTTAATTGATTTAATATTTAAATTATTGACTCAAGCCTCAAAGTCTCACCAAATTTCAACTCTGTGAAATTTTTCAAGAGATAGCTTGGAAAAATTTATGCGCCTTTTTTGAAAACCTTCTCAGAACTTACTCTTTGGAGTGTTTGAAGAAATTTGAGCGTCTACAGCAGGATACTTTTATTCATATACAGCAGGATACTTTTATTCATATAAAAAACGTTTATCTGAAAAGATTATCAGTTTGGACAATAATGGTTCAGTATATACAATATTAAAATAAAGATCACAAAATTAAAATAGAGTATATAATTTGCATGTTGACATGGAGGTAGGTTAATCCATTTAATTAGCATATTTCAGTAGATGGGTTAGGTTTTTTTTCTGCGTGTGTACCTGAGAGGCATACGACGTGTGTGGTTGAGGGTTGACAGGCAGTGAACTGATTATTGGAGGATATATGAGGATGTGGACTGCGGGTATGACGGTACGGTGGGTTAGGGTGTGCCTGAAAGATCAGGGAGAATATGAGGTCGATTGGGAGTTTTCTTTTGAGGCGACGGAGGCGTGGGGGTGGAGGAGGATTGTCATAGAATTGGGGGATCGTGGGGTTTAGGTGGTTTAGGACGCTTTTGATTAGGGAGGCTATGGATTTTGAGATTACGGAGTTTACTTTGGGAAGTTTGATGTTATGGTGGATGACGGAATTTCTAAGGTACCTCTAAATGAATTTAGTGAAATGTAACCAAAATATTATGTTTATGTGTTTTTGTACGTTTTCTTTGTAGATATTTTTTTCCACTTTTAGTAATGTAGTGTATTTGCAGCATTCAGCCAGTCGCAGGCAAGTTTCTGTCGAAATTGTACTCATTTCCAGATAAAAGCCATCCGTTCGGTCAGATGTCTGCCACAAAATAGGTCATATGAGTTGACGGGTCCTCGATGATAGTGCTACTTCATACTGTTAAGTCGTGTAAGTCACTTTCCTTGTTTCTCTGTGTTAAGGTCAGAGCGATAGTTAACAGAACGCCATGTGACCGCTTCCGTTGTTCTCAGCGCAAAATCAGCCAGAGACATGTTGTGCAAAGATTAGGAACGATGTAACTAACATCCGGCGGCCGCATCCTCAGATAACGAGGGAGCTGGATGGAGCCATTATCTCGCTAAGCCGTGTTCTCACAACTGGACGAAAACGATCTTCTGATTCTCCCAATTTAATTTAAAGACGTCTTAAATAATATTTATTCAAATTACCTACTAATAGCTTCACTATTGATTGCCCCTTTAAACAAGAAATATTGTGTATATTTTTTGTTTATAATCACACGAACTGCGAGGTCATTAGCGACTGTGTACGATTTGTTGAGCATGTACCCATGTAGGAGGAACATAATATCTTTAGTCAAACAACACAACCTCCAAGCCAACGCCAGGATTTTAACCCAGGACTCTGGTACGAGACAGCAACGCTAATCTCTACACCACCGGAGGTCGGAATTTTGATATTATTTTTATCAGGACTTTTACATACATTTAATTTAAGTGTACAATAATTATATTTATTAACATTTTTATTGTTTTCAAATGAGCTTTCAGCTACATTAGCAATTCTATTTCTGTAAAATAATTTATATAATTATATGCAACTTCTGGATATTTGGTTTTGTTGGGCTGCTAACGAGTTAGAAGACGACAATGATATTGGGGTGACAATGCGTCAGAGGACGACAGCGAGAGAAAGACAAGCCAGTTCAGTGCTGTGTTAACAGCGACTGCGAGTGTGAGTGACCGCGTATGAGACTAAATAGCAAATAGGTCGTTATTTCCGTTGTTAGAGTGTGTGGCCATCCTGTAATACGCGATTATAACAAATAATTTTGAATTGAATTAGTTTAACACATTTATAAGATACCTTTTAAATGTTGCAGACCTGAGGGCATTTTAAAGAAAAATTAGATTGTGTATTATCTTAAATTTTGTTTACTTTTATTTTAGCTCATTTAATATTTGAGTTTGACGTTTACATAATAAAGAGATAAAAATTAAAACTTCCAATAATGTAGAAGTTTTTATATTTCAATATCAATTGATATATTTATAATTTTGGTTACAACCGTCAGTGGACGGTGCCCATTAGCCAAAATGATTTTATTCGGACATCTATTTTATAATTAAAATATAGGAAGAAAGACAAGAATGGAAAAAATGTCAATTGGAGCTGGAACTCGAACCCCGGACCTCCCATTTTCCTGGCGGGGAGTCTACCACTGAGCTAATCCGAGTCGACGTCCAAAGACCGATTCAACATCACTCCACTCTTGTAAACCTAAGCTTGGTGAAGAATGGACAGTGTAAATTGATCAAAGGTGCATGGAATTCAAGTCAAATGAAGTAGAAAAGGTTCAACTGAAGCTCAAGTAGAAGCGTATAGCTAATTTGGAAGAAAGTCAAGAACGGAAAATGTCGACCAGACCAGGGACTCGAAACTCTGACCTCCCGTTTTCCGGGCGGGGACTCTACCACTGACCTAGTCCAAGGACAGATTCAACATCCCTCCACTCCTGTAAAACGTATCTAATATTTTGTATAATTTAGAAAATCATGACTTCCTCGCTGTTTTGATGTTCAAGTAAACAACTTATAATAAACCGTATATAAAACTGTCTTGGTGAGGAAACTGTGTTAGAAAACAGCTTATTTCACTTTTTTTAAATCCTTCAGTTTTCATTTCAGACCGTGTAAGGTTTTATTTATGTCTGGTATAATCATATTTTAATGTTTCATGTTGGTCCCTGCACTTGGGTTTAATAGGAGAAAAAACTTTACTGCAGAATTAAAAATAATGAAATATTATGACGTGGTTTATAGATGTTTGAATAACCGTTACATATAATATAATCATGAACACTAGCGCTGCGAAAACTGTCTTTAGTAATTATATATACGTATATATTATATTTATTTAATTATAAAATTGGTGCTTAGTAGTGAAATAATTAAAATAAAGGAGTATATTTTATTAACTCGCGGGTTGTATTTCAAGTAAGAGACAAATTAATTACAACGCATCAATCAACGTCGGCCAATTATTCACTACACCAGTATATGTTGCTGTAGTTTTATTTTAGGACTGAGTTCGCGTAATGATAATAATCGTTTGTAATTTACGACCTCTTGATTCTCAATGTCAAGAGTTTTGCCATATCATGGTGTTGGCAAACAGCCGTCCTGCAAATTCTAGGAATCCTGACTCACCTCCTCTGAGTATGTTTATAGTTTTAACTACGAGACTTAGCACACCTCTGGAAGATGAGCCACTGGTACACTGCAAACTGCAGTATTGCACCTAAAGCACATTACAGTGCAGACTTATTAAACTGAAAATGTCTTATCAGCTTGGGATTCACATTACAGTCTTAAACAATATAATATTTAATACGTTTAACATTATCGTATTCTTATTATCGGATACGTACCAAGAGGCATAAATAAAAACATAACTGTAAAACAAATAAATCAGTGATAACTGTCTTTTAACAACTGAGGCATGTTAACAACAGTTTTCCGCACTTCGTTCCAAGACTACTATGCTTGTCCTTGAAAACACGCCTACTACTCGATTCACTTACTCAGTTTCAATGGGTAACTGAATATAACTGCGCTTTTGGATATTTAATATCAGCAAGTTAATAACATAGTACTAGTTGTAATGTTTGGGCTTAAGTTTATATTAAATTGTGAAAGGAAGTGTTAAATGTTTCAAAAGGAAAGAAGAACATACAATCCGCTGGTCCGAAAATGAGTTCGTCTGTGTAGGTGTGTTTGGGAGGGTGAGGGAAGCATTAATGGTAGACATCACGAAATATAATGAAAATTTTAATGTTGAATTTTACTGTATACTTACTACCTGGGTGACCGGCGTAGCCCGGTAATTAATTTATTTTAGACCGCTGCAGTATTTAATTCCACAGTCGACACGTGATTGAACCATCAGATAGAGCGTCAAAATTTTAATTAAATTTACCTATTTACGTACAATGTCACTAAAATTTCACAAATGAAAGCTGAAAACATAATGTTTTCTTTAGGACGTTAGATGGAATGCGCCCGAATGTATAAAACATAATTCAACCCATGCACCTTTCCCAATTGCACAAAATTTCAAGTACACTTCATTTGTAGAATATCGAATTAATCGATAAATAATTCGCTCAGTATGTAGTCATTTACAATACTTCGAATAAATCAGAACTCAGTAATCCTAAATCGAAAGGTAAAACAATGCCAAGATGCGACGCAATGAACTCGCGCAAGTAAAATGCCACAGGTTATTCAAACGGTCAGGCATAAAAATTGGGATTATATGGTTTTGTGGGAGAAATACAAATAATATATAGAAAAGGTGGCCGGAAATGCATTTGATTGTTTGACCGTTAAATGTTGACGGTGAAGAGATAATAAAAAACATTTTTACTGTCACAGTTGTTTTTTAAAAAAAGTTCATTTCAGCTGAATGAAAAAACAATAGTATACAAATCAATCAATTTCCTATCAGATACAATTCGATTCTTAAATTATTTTAACAAATATATAAAATAGAAGGTTTTTGAAAAGATATAAATAAAACTTTTACGTACCTACTATGCTTAAAAATTCTGCTTTAACAAAATTATCAAAATTATCGATCAATTGATCGATAGTGTATGATTACTTAGATTAAAAATTTAATTATCTAACTACATATTAGCAATAATATTTACAACCATTTATTCAGGGTATGATATTGAAATTATTTTACTATGATTTTAATTTTTTGGTAGCCTCAATATAATGAGTACGAATTTCATTTCTTTCGGTTCTGAAGTTTACTAATTCTTTTCTATTGATATGAATAAAAATATATTCAGCGAATCTAAGCTTAGTTTAAAAATTGTTTTTGTATAAGATACGTATTCATCGAATAATAATTCGTGATAATTCTTTTTTACATGGCACGATAACGCTGTATTGATTTTTTAATTGGCTTTTATTGTTTGTTTGCGATTATAAATTCTATTTTTAACATTTGTTGTAGTGTAGCCAATATATGATTTTTCGCAGTCTTTTAGTGGCATTTTGTAAACTATATTCGTTATATTGTCGAAATAAATATTATTTCAGTTTTGTTTAAAGGTTTATAATATGGTGAATAGGTTTATAAGTGAAATTAAAATCGTCCACTTCAAATTGTTTTAAAAATTCACAATTTGGTCGTAAAATTAAAAACAAATTTTCTGGATATTAACAACAGCTCCATCCAAGTGACTCCATAAATTCAAACAAATATTTCATCACAATCGGTAAAACCATTTAGGAGGAGACGAATTTCGAACGCACAAACACCGGAATTTTATATTTAAAAGTCTGGTAACTATGATAAAGATTATTAAAGTAATGCGTAGGTATTCATATTGAAGAAAATTTTCATCTTTATTATAATTACTGAATGGTAGGTAAAGTATACTGAAACACGATACATAAAATAATCATTAAATGAAACATAATTATTTACTTTCAGGATAACTATTAAAATTATGTCTGTCCACTCGGAAAACGATATACAGAAATGTTTGGAGCAGTTTGAAATAACTTGTGCAGTAGAGTGAACAAGTGAATAAAAAATTAGAGAGTCATTTTATGGCAACCTATTTACGTATAAAAAGGCTTACGAGAGTCTGTTCGATAAATTGAATTGCTAGAAGAGAATTCATTTGCATGCAGGTAAAATGTGAAACTGAGGAAATCAATGTCGAATAAGGGGTAAATATCTGAACAAAAAATAAAGAATATTCTAGACATAGACCCGATTTTTCTTCTTCATGACAGTGAAACTTTTGGAGTAGTTTTCGGTTTAAATACCGTGGCAAGAGAATAAAACATTCTACCTGTCATAAAATTTATTTATAGAGGGAAAGAATAACAGATTCAAAAGAAGGTACCTTCCGAATAAATACACCGTGTAAATAATACAGCAGTTGCAAATTCGGCAGTCAACAGAAATGTATATATAAAATGTTACATATTTATTGCCTAGTGAGAAATTAATTATAATGGTCCGTATATTCATTTCCTTATTGGTAGAAGGGTTAGATTTATTTTCCACATATACTTATGACAAAGGGCTACGCCCTTGTGGGTTAGTGCGTTCAGTAAGCACACACTTAAAAGTTATGACACTCGTCACGGGAAGTGTTGACGAAAATAATAAAAAAAACTATATGTATCATAGAAAATAGTGTAAAGAGAGATATTATTAAAGGTTGGATACTCTATTAACGGTCTTTATTTAATGATGTAATTTATTGAAATTAAATATTAGTCATATTTTCTACGGATCGTTCGGCTCAATAAGCCATATTCATCTGTAATATTTTAACAAAGCAGGATTTATGAATACAACACAAGCAAATATTTTCAGGTTCTATAATATTGCACTGATGTTTATTATTTCATTATACGACATACCTGAGGTAAGCCATGGAGGCCTGACAGTGTGACGAAATTGACGTACAGATTAGTGTTGTAGGAGAAAACCCTGATATTTAATTGTAATAAATTACATTAATAAAAAAGACAGGAAATTAGGCTAATCAATCTTTAATAACAACTTATATAAATAAATAGTCATTATAACATCATTACTAGAGATATTGCCATTTAATAAGAAATTTCTTGAGCTTTTAATAATAATTAATATTATTTTCAAAGATATTTAGTACGCTATAACACGACTACTCAAAATTCAGGTAATAGTTATAATTTAAAACTCGAATATACCAATAAAAATATTGTCATCACGTTGTAATTAGTCCACGGTCTGGCTTGATGCTATGATAACCTATTCTGCGACAATCGTTTTATCTCCACTTAACTATTTCATGCTGATTTTCCTAAAATATTGTATTTTCTGTCTTCATCTTCTATTTATTTCCTACATAGTTTTCTCTAATATTAATTTAACGAAGCAAACCTACCTTAAAATGTGTCCAAGGCATTTTTAGACTAGTAAACAGGGAAAACATCATATATATAATAGTTTAAAGCTAATGAATAATTTCTTATAAATAGTTAAACGATAATTGAAACTCTGAATTAAAAGTAATGTGTTATATTATTGTTATGTACTTTTATTTTCTTAATCAATGTTCATCCATAATTTTTCTATTAAAATATTCTGTAATTCAATCAATTCTGGGTCCTATTCTTTTACCATTATTTAATTATAAGATACGAAAACAAACAATAAATTTTGTTCCCCTTTAAGTTTTTTGTATTATTTTTATTGATATTTCACAGTATCCATTTACTTTCACTTATTATGAGAGATTTTGTTTAAAATATTCTCATGAAATATTTTCCATTTTCGGAGATATTTACAATGGTACGCTCACTCCAACCCATGCGGGAATCGAATCGAGACCCACCGAGGTGTTTGAGTTGCTACATTTCGAGCTGTCCTCGCCAGGGCGTGACTCTTGCTATCAACAATTAAAGCGTCCGTGCCGTCCGCCATTATCTCTGATGATTTCTTCTGGGAATTCCCCTTAATTAGTCTTGAAGAGTTTCGTGTATATATCACACCCTTAACCTCATATATATGCACGATATTTATGAAAATTTATAACTCCGCACGTGAATGTGAGAATACTATAATTTTATGCGTCACTGACTTTGACATTAGCTCATATGAGAATTGGGAACATGTGAGAGGCAGATGCGGAAATATGATAGGTCGAAATAAAGAACAACTGGATACATTTTAGAACAGATTTGCCGGCATAATTTTTTTTAGCTCAGAGTCTTAGTTAACCCGATGTTCTTTCAAAATTTTTATCCATTACTATTTCTTCATATATTTATTGTAGGAATTTAATGTGACCGTCAATATGTCAGGGCTAACGTTTTAGGATAATAATAATAATTATAAATTGTAATGAGCCAAATAACAGACACTAAAATATTGGTTTTGAAATTTACATTTAATTCAATTGCATTAAAATAATAATATCAAAATTTTGAATTATGTACTACACATTAATTGTAACAAAAAATAAACGCTCAATTATGTATCTATTTTGTCCCGGACTACATACAAGGTCTGTTACAGCCGAATTTGAGGCTACAGAGCAACAATGCAAGGAAGTCTGTTAAACCTACAATGCGAATAAGAGCGTAATTATAATAAATTATGACACCCAAATTTAAATTACTAGACTGTTAAGCAAGACAATGTGCATTTTTGTGGAGTAAAATAATAATTTTTTTATTTACAATATCTTTTATATTTTTTGTGTAGATAATTTTACAGCATTATACTTAAGAAATTTACCTGACGAAGTCTCAAATGTGAAGACGAAACGTTGTCTGAATAAAATAAAAAATTGGCGTTTCTGTAAATTGTTAATATAATTATATTATGAAGTGTTATTGTTTGTTTATGGCCTGGTTACTAATTTAAGCTAAATAGAAAAAAATATAAATAATAACCATATTTGAATTTTCGTTAAAAATATGAACTTCAGTAAATATTTATTTACTGTTATTTACAATAATAATGTGTTTAAAATATTTATAAACGAAAAATATAAAATAGTAAAGTGTAAATGGATCCAGAAACGTAATTACCATAGAATGTTTCAAAATATTATTTATTAATGTAGTAAATTTTCGAAATTTGTTTCAAAGGTCTTGAAGCAATAATTTTAGCATTACAATAGTTGAACTTGGCCCAAGTAACGTTAGATCGAAAATCAGAATTAACGTTTCATTTTGTCAGCCAATTACAATTTATTTAAAATAAAATATTTGTATTTTTACTCAATTGCTTAGTTTATATCAATTTCTTTTCTGTGTTGTATTAAATTAGAATGAATTATTGCGAAAAAAATAGCAAAGTAAAGTTCTCATTTTATTTTTTTGTTCGCCTGACATAAGCCTCATAACCGTTCGACTATATCATACATTATTTTTAGATGAATATGACTATATTAGTTGAAAGCTTCTGAAGTTTGTGTCAGATGTACACTTACAAATAAATTGACAATACAACCTTGAGGACGTTGTGGTCACTTATTTCTCATTATTCAGTATGCATAATCCTTCTAGCAATATATTAGAATAAAGTTAAGTAGAAAGCCCTTATGAATACATAATACTGTATAAAATAAATTATAATAATGTCTTCAAGGAATATTTAATATTTTGTAATGACTGATTTTTAATTTATAAGATAATGGTGAAATTCCTTGGTTTATCAGTCACACCATTTGATGAACCAAAAATATATTAATTTTGATTTCAAATTTATTCACTTTTGCAGGAGCTTTCGACGTATGCCATAGTCGTCCTCAGTTGTTGAATAATTGTACATATATAATTTATAAATTTTCTCGTGGAATGTACGTGATTCCAGACTGTGCTGGCCTACACAGGACACTTATCTAACTTCGGAGTTCCAGAAGTTTAACAATTTCTTCGCACCTGTGCTAACCAAAAACAATCGGCCACACACATCCACGAAGTGTTGTAATTTACGTTGAAAAAACTTTCAATGAGTTGAGAACTTGGGTTAAAATTTAGTCACGTCGAAATAATAATTGTAGGACTGAATAAAAGTTAACAAAATTCTTCGATCAATAATTTTATATGTAATCTCCAAAACTATAGTAACTATTCTTCTACATCCTATGATATGAGTCCTTTCTGAGATTATGAATAAATAATAATAATAATAAATCTAAAAATCAGATGGGTTTTTATTTGCCTCTTAGGATGAAATGTTGTTTAAAACAAATTTCCATATCATTGGCCAGATGCAAGTCAAGGGCCTTTGTGATTTAACGTAACGACAAACGCCTATATGTGCATATGATATATATAATAATATTATTTTTTAACTATATGAAATTACATTTAGAAGTTTCCATGTTGTTATTAAAACAAAGTGTTATTATTTCAAAGAGAATTCAGTTACCCGTAGACAATAATTAAAACCGGAACAATATCGAAAGACGGAAGATGAACGAAAGAGAAAACAGAGTCGCTATTTCAAAAATATATATAAGCTGCTACAGAATTGAGGAGGCAATTCGCGACACATGCATAGTATTCGTAATGAAGGGTTATTCAAATGCAATGCTATTATTAAATTTACAAAACCAATGACGTTCTTATGAAAGCGTTGTTAACCAAAAGACAGTGTAATTATCTGAATTATCTGAAATTAAACATTTAAATCGTTTTTTACTTTCCTCTAAGTCCACTCTCTTTAATTTCCGGCGAACTATTTAGTCTACCTCATACCTTGCCAAAGAAGTTATATAAATATGAAAAATCATCTATATAGCCGTTTTAGATTTTTTCCCTTTAAAACGGGTTGATAAACGTTATCCATACGAGGTATTTAAAATAATTTCTTCTTGGTTCCTTCGTTAGTCGTAATCACGAAACGAACTACTCATTCTTTAAATATTCCATTTTACCACTATGAGGCATTATAATTGGTTTAACTTTATTTTATGAATTACCATTAGGTTCATTCTTAAATGGTTATTAAGTAAAATATTTCTCGAGAAAACTAATACGTGATTACAGTGCAACTGGTGAATTATTTTCAAAGTAAAGTAAAGACGACCGAAATGAAGTATTATACTAAAATGCGAAACTTAGAAGTTATTTAGATACTATGAGTATTGAAGGAGACATTTAGATATAGTTTCGAACTAGGTTATATCAAGAAAATAATACTTTTCCAATTGAAAATATTATTTTAGTGTATCATTTGGCCCGTATATAACTATGAAAAAACTCTGCTATAATAACCAATTCTCTAGAATATTCTTTGAAGAGAATCTAGACAAAGAATAAACTATATTCACCTTTTCCACAACCTGTGTACCGTGACTAGCAATTCCAGGCCGTACCTTTTGATAAACGTGTATCAAAAAATATATGGTTACAAATTTAACTGACCCACATTACGGCCTTCTTATTATAAGACTGAGAACTCAAAATTCTATCAATTAAAATTATATGGACAAACGGAAGTGTCTTTCGATCAATGAAAAAAATTGAAATCTTAAAATAAATCGATCTAGGAGACAAAAAAATTTTGATTGTCTTCTTCAACAGTCTCAACGTTTCTGAAGAATAAACAGCTCTATATTTCGTTTTTATAAAACAACACAAGAGCTAAGAAAATTACATGTCAAATGATCAATAGAGGCAGTGATTTAAATGAGTGATTTCAAATTCAACTTTATGGTACTGACTTACAAGTACAAAAAAATTATGCGGGATTTTTTTCTTTGTATATTTTAATTTTGATTTTAGCTATGAAATTTAACCTTGATTGTTTAACAAAAAGATTTACTTTGGCTTTTTTTCAGTACTCTCTGAAACTAAAACTGACGAGTAAAATGGGACGTTTTGGTCGCGATAATTATAACCTCGTTCTTCTATATCATTTTTATAAAATCAGTTGCATTTTTTAAGAATATTTTTGTAAGTACTCTGGAGACTTTAGATTGTGAAAAATGTTTTTATTATACGAGCAATGACGTAAGGCATTATATAATATTTTACCTGTCATTAAAATACCTTTAACCATACAATTAGTCCATTTTCCGGGTCCCCGTTGCACTGAAATCACCTGCAGCCGTGAATTAGAAAAGGGCACAAGAACTTACTGACCTTCGTCAGCCAGACTAGTCTGTCATTTTTATTACTTCTTGTTTGAAGCTGGTTAGTAGAACGTCCCTAATAACGAAGGCTTGTCGTTTTACGCAGTGAAGTGGATATTTTTCAACGGTATAGTTTCTAAATGTAGTCAAACGGCGACTCCAGCGTTACTTTAAGATGCGTTTACACTTGAATATAATATATGACATCTAGTTTAATTTATTGTTGTTAATATCCATTAGTTTAGGAGAAAATGATGATTCGTGTCTTGTTTTGCGGTATTGTGTTTTCTCTACACTTTCAGTTAAGTTTCCAAAATCTTAAGTATTTATTCATGTCACCTCACACTGTATGGCCAAATTATTATAGCCAGCCCTTCAATACAATGTTGGGCCACCTTTTTCTCTTACTATTACTTAAATTCGTCTTGGTATAGATTCAATGAAATTTTTGTTAAGTGGTACGAGGAATTTAAGAGCATATCTGCTGAACTGCCCTTTCCAATTCCTTAAGACTTGATGTTTCTTAATCCAACTGCCTCACAACCCGATTCATGTCAAACCAAAAAAATAATCAATTGGATAGAAATATTGTGATTGTGCACAATGACAAGGTACATTGTCCCTTGAAGTGTACACAATTAACATAACAGGATGTACTTGATCTGCGGTAATACTTAAATGTAACATCGGGAGTCCCCCAGGGATCAGATATTGCCCCATTATTGTTTCTCATTTTTATTAATGATTTGCCTAATAATATAAACTCTAAGGTCTGACTTTTTGCAGATGACTGTGTAATTTACAGGGAAATAAATGGGGAACAAGACGCAGCTGCTCTCCAAACTGACTTAGATACTCTAAGTACATGGGCTAAGCGGAATAAAATCAAAATCAACAATAGTAAAAGTAAGGCGATTAGTTTTACTAAAATGCGCGTTCAATGTGCCTTGATATATAAAATTGATGGGGAAACAGTGATCGAGGAGAAAACTGTAAATACCTAGGCATTTATTTTAACAGTAAGCTTGGGTGGGTGGAGCAGGTAAACTATGCTACAAGGAATGCGTGGAACATCTTGCACTTTGTCATGAGAACACTCAAGAAGGGGAATGCGAAATCTAAAGAGATGGCATACTTGTCATTAGTACGCCCACTTATGGAATATGGTGCAGCATGCTGGGATCCGTACAGGATAGGTCAAATAGAATCCTTATGAAGGGTGCAAAGAAGGGCCGCAAAATTCGTACAAATAGGACGTGGGCATGGGAACGAAAAGGTAAAGCGACTAGGGTGGGATATGCTACAGACAAGAAGAGAAAGAGCTAGGCTACACATTTTCTACAGAGCTTTTGCAGGTCAAAAACCTTGGCAGGTTATCCGATATAGAATGAAAGAATCGACTCGGAACGGGAGGGGTGATCACCTGTTTAAATTACAAGCAAGGAACCAAAAAACAGACGTTGGAAAATACTCATTCCTAAATAGGACAATTAATGACTGGAACAATCTGCCTGCAGGAGTGTTTGGGGAACTTCCTCTAACAGAAAGAAAATTTCGACTCAATCTAAGTTTAGTGTAGTGTAGTGCAGTTAGTGAAGTGATCAGTGCTGCAAAATCTCTAAAAATATACTACAGTGAATTATATTTCTAGTTTTTTTTTCAGGGAAAACAATACTATTCTTTTTCTAATAATTCATTTCTAATAATATGATTCCACACTTATTTATTTATATTGAATATAATTATACATTCAACTATAGGTTAAATGTGGTCCTTACGACCAGTTTATTAATTATTGTTTAATTTCTATGTATCTGCCACCGGGCATCTGCCCATTTGTAGATTTAATAAATACATACATGTCATTGGGCATTCAGACCCTGTTTCAGCGTACGATGACTCATACCATGACGATAAAACATCCCCAGAGTTATGGAAATGCAGTTGGGGTCCATGCTTTGCTGATGTTTCCTCCATATTTGAACCCTGTCATGTCTGGTGCATCTGAAATCGCGATTCATCAGACCTCATGACCCTTTTACAGTCATCTAATGTCCAAACCTTCTGATCCTTTACGAACTGAAAATGTCTGCCCTACTTCATGGCAGACAGTAGAAGCTTTTGAACAGGTCGTTGGCTTTCATAGTCCAGACAGAGTAATGTGTGGTGAACAGTTACTTCAGAAACGTTCACAGTTGGTCCTTGACTAAGATTCTCCACTCTGTGACGCGCTCTTCCTCATCTGTTCCACTAGACAACTCTGGAAAGTCTCCTTTCAGCTCGAACATTGAGTAGCCTGTGACGACAACAAGCATGACGTTGAGATACTATCTGTAAGCATGAATAACTGCTGCCCTGGAATACTTCAAAAGTTCAGCCGTTTTATTGTTACTGGTTCCAGTGCTTCGAGCGCCTGCGATCATCCCGCGTTCAAACTCAGTTAAATCCCGTATTTTGCCCGAACTACACATTACAACTGATGTTCTCCATTTCCATTTTATAACAATATCACCCTCTAGAAGCAACACTGTGATGCTGTCAGATGGTCATAATAATTTGGGAACTCAGTGTACATGGTAGTTCTCATTTTGAAGGCTTACTTCTTTCGTCAGTTCTCATTTAGTATAAATATAAATTTATAGTTGTATTACGGCTTATAATAAACAGAGTTCGTACTTATGATACCTGTACACTTAAGTTAGAAATAATAAAATAAGATACCCATTTTTTTACTTTGATGTGGAATTATGAGGAATCGGCACTCTTTATGGAATTAAGCCCTAAGGCCGTTAATACGATTAATAGAATTAATATTAGACAATCAAGATATCAATTTACGTAAGTTTATAATGTAGGTTACTTGTACGTTTTTGTTTTAAATTAATGTTCTTCCCTACGGAGTTAATAGCAGTTTCTTACTGTTTGAAATGCGGTTCTTTCAAAACTCTTGTTTGTTAATATTACTTAATTTCATATTTTCTCTAAGTGAGTGTTGCTTCTAATTTATTTAAGTTGTAGTTAGATTAAGTATACGACGGTTCGTATGGTATAAATACACCATTTAAATAATTCTTCGAATAAAATATGACTATTATTACATTAGTAAGGTTAATATTCTGTTTAGATGGTGATATTCATGCACGTGTCTGTTGGTATTATTCCGTGGTTTGTTAACACTGTGCAGACTATTTAGGTGGTGTGCCGTTAGCTTTCATAACGGCACATCTATTCTTGATCCGGTGCTGCTCCAATTTTCCCCCCCGGAGGAGGACACGAAGGGGCGCCACGAGCCTCCCTGCGAAACACATGAGTAATGCCGGGAAATCGCCTACAAAGGCGACGTTCTTCACGGTGTATTTCCTTGTTTATATTTTGTTCACGGTGTACTGACCTGCTCAACCCTACGTCATTTGGCTTGTATTGTTTAGGAGCTATAAGACCCATGCAATTTGAGGTGTAATCTTGTGGTCCCTACTTTAAAGGTTTTATATATGAAAGGAGGCCTCCATTATCTCCGAAAAAAATTTCAGTATTGAGACATAAATTGAATTTACTTGTAATTTAATATTCAGTAGATCAAAATTTTATTCGTATTACAAAACATAATTTATGTTTCCTCTATTCCAATCCAACATAATTTGAAGATTACTGGAATCTATTTTCCCAAAAAGAATCACTGTTTTATCTGTCTAGACATTAATCTGAATAAATTTTCCTCAAGGATTTTAATTTAATACGACCATTGCATAATTTAACATTTTTGTATTAAGAGAAACATTTTTACACAGCCAGCTGTTTTATTTGTAACTTGGAATTGATACATTTCCACTAAGGTCACACACATTCATAATTTTTCAAACATTAAGATTAAAAATTTTTCAGATATAACAAAATAATGCCCTATTGTTTTGATATAATAACTATATGAGAGTAATGATAGTTATAATCCAGGCATTCGTCAATCCTCTGGCGCAGGGTCTGCTTATAAGGTATTTCTTATCGCCTGTTTTCTAAAATACTATTATTCATACTCTAGTTTTCAGCAGTATTATCAATCATTTCTAAAGAAAAAATTGTAACTACTAAAACTTTTTAACTTTTTTAAGATAAAGCTGTTTAATTTAACAGAAATCCCAAATATGTTCACATAATTATGGAATTTTGCAGAAAACCCCATATTTTTTAAATGAGATATTTTAAAAATCCATTTATTATTTTCAATATTATATGGTGTCTGATTAATGCATTGGGGATAAAATAAAAAAGTCATTTCCATTTTCAAATGTTTGTTTTATAATTAAAAAGTTGTAGCGGCCAAGTAGTCAAAAAAGTTTATTAATTAGCAATACGTCACTACTCTTAGTCGCAAATTAGGGGCTTTATTAGTTAAACAATGAAAATGTATAATCATAAATATTAGTAACAAAATTTGTATCAATTCTTTCCGTTCCAACGGGCTTGGAAACGAGGCCATTGTTTTTAATTGATTCAAAATCTCTAAATCTATAACTTCCCTAATTAAATTAATATTTAGTACGCACGATCCAACAATTCCATAACAATCCTCCTCCATCTCTACGCTTCCGTCGGCACAAAAGAAAACTACCAATGGACCTCACCCTTCTCCCTGAACATTCAGGCACTTCCTAACTCCTAACATGTGGGCAAATATTTAAAGAGTGCCGCTAAAGAAACGAATAATCCTTTTCAAAGAAAGACCATCATCTTCATATATCCACAAATAATCAGTTTACCGCCTGTCAAACCTCAACCACCCACGTCGTATACCTCTCAGATGCTCACGCACACAAAAAAACTAACCCATCTGCCAAAGTAGACTAACCAAACGACTAACATACCTTCACGTTTACAGGTGAATCATATACATTATTCAATTTTGTAAATTCATTATTTTACTTACTACATGCACTAGAATAAATTATTATACCAACTGATAATCGTGAGGATAAAAGTTTTTATATGAATCAAAATAAAAAATGAATTTATTATTATTATTATTAAGGATGTAATAAGTGTTTGTAGTCAAATTTATCAGAATACTCAATATATAAAATTTAAATTATAATTTTTATCAATCATTAAGGCCTTCTCTTTTATCATTCACATGATGTTATAACTAATTAGAACAAATTGTTATACTATTCTAATTTTATTAGCTACCGTATTGTTTAATAAAACTTCTCTAACAGTTCTGTCATATATATATATATAATGTTATTATAGTCAAATAATTAACAATCCTATTTTCTTATATTTCAACAATGTCCTTATTTCACGGACGTGACTGTAGATATATTCTTACAGACACCTCAAATTAGTTTTATCTTCCTTATAATCATAACCAATTTTGGTATTAAACATTTTCAACTCTGCTACAATTCTATGATTTCTGTCATTAAATTATATGTATGTTTCTTTATTTTTAAGTCTATTCGGGAACAGAAACCTTACTAAGTACCGCGTGTTTCCCCCTTCTTAGTAGAACGCTAAAAACGTGCCAATGATTCACCGACTCAGAAATGAAATATCACTCTGTTAACCACAGTAAAGGCTTTCCGATCGTCGTTGCTCTGGCACTATTAGTAAAGTTAACCATGAAATTTTTATACGATATTCTGACGACGTGGTCAGTTATTGCATCAATAAAACTAATATCTATAATCATTAGTCATCCTGTTAATTCCTTAGTTATTACTAGATCAATATCTACTATATAATAACTTTAATATAGTACTCAATACTGCAGTTAAATGAAACCTAAAATGAAAATAGTTCGGTGGCAGAACATATCTAAATTATCTCATATTAAGATCGTAACAAGATTAAACTATTTGTCTACGAAATTATTATATGAAAACATACCAACCTTAAGTACGCTATTTTATGTATATAAAAAGCTTCCACACAATATTGCATTAGTTCATTAACATTAATGTTCGTGTTTTTTTTTACAATCCAAGGCCTTTTCAGTTAAAGCAGCCAATTAAATTTTACTTTATTAGTAACTTAATTAATTTTATAAGTCATTACAAAAGATCTAAACCTTCTGAATTGTTGATACAAGTTTAATAAATATTTTTTAACTGGATAGTGTGTGACCTTAAATTAGTATTCTACAATATAATCCGTACGGATAAGGTTTTTCTCTTTGCAGTCTTCAGTGACAATCTACAATTTTTAAATACACAGTATTTTAGCATCATAATAATTATAGATCGTCGTTAATTCATGTACCTATAAACTGGTTACTATCATTGCTGTAGACATCAATATTATTTAAATAAATGAATTGCACAATTTCGATAGTGTTCTGCAAGGTCAAGTCAAATGTCAAACGTTCTTCTTTTAATTATCCCTATCAGGGAATCATGAATCTAAATTTTCATTCAGTATGCCCCAAAAGTTATAAAATCGTCGTTCGACGAAAATATGTAAGTAGAGGGGCTGAATGGGATAGCGGGGTAGAACGGAAATACCCTTTTTTACTGGATAGGGCTGGAGGTTATTAAATAGAGATGGAAAATTGTAACTAGTCAAGGAAGAAGCCCTGGCAGCCATATGGACCAAGTTCCTTGTGTGAATTAACTCCTGTTTTGACGTCTTACATCTGTGACTTTATAATTTTTACAGAATCTAGACATTGGGTAGTATAAAAAAACTCCCCTCTTTATATTTTTTAATAATATATATTCGTAATCTAGGTGTGTTTAGATGCATACAAGTTGCGTATATGGTTTTAATTTGCTTTTATTTAGGCTCACTGAAAAACCTTAAACTGAGACTAACGGTAAAATGTTATTTGTTCCTCAATAATAAAAATGAAAGACTGGCAGCCTCACCTTATAAGAATGAGTTATAGGATTCTGTACCCAAAAAGAATAGACTAAGAAAGAAAAGTAACAGAAAAAGGAAAAATCTTAATAAAGACTGTGCTGTTGCAAAAAAATATTTGATGGATGGAGCGACCAACGGTATACTAAATAATAGTACGAAAGAAAACACAAAAGGCAGTTTTATTTTTTAAATTAAATTTATTTTTATTGCACTCATTGTATATACAAAACATCTTAGCCCGTTCCGCCCTGGGGCAGGGGTGAGGCTTCTGCATAAATTTGTTTCTTTATAAAAATTTATCAAAAACATTAATTCATTGTTTTGAGTTATGTTAATATTAGATTAAGTAAGTAATAGAAGAAAATAATGTGTTATGCTTTTATGACGTGATTTTTCATATTCCAAAATTTTACAAAAATTGTTAAACAATAAGTGTCCCGTTCCCCCCTGACATCCCTATTAATTTCTATATTAGCAAAATATTCATTTCAAAGTATAACAGAAACGTTCTTGATTACTTCAATCGGGTACTCAAAACCTTTCTCATTCTTCTCTGCCTTTAATAGACTTTTACCATCTATAATTATCTGTTCACAGTCCACCAGTATAAATTAAATATGATACATTTTATCACCTCATTTATTCCGAACAACCCGATAATATCAAAAACTGCTTCCTGATCTTTCTTTTATAAAACTTTTTGAAGGCCGGGGAATGTAAAAAAGGAAACAAATGTATCAATTGACATATTAATATTTTGCTAATCTTTTATTCCAATTTTTTCATTTCTCGTTACCCCAAACGCTTTTTTTGCCGTATATTGTTGGGCAATGTTATTCAGCGAGGGAATTTCCGCATCTATTATGCCAGCTAAATAGGAGTGATTTATTTATTTGCTATGATGCATTGGGCACCCGTAATTACCTCGCGTCATAGAGGTCCCGGGTTAGAATCCTGACAACGGTATGCATCTATTCCAATTCCAGCACAATCACCAAACTCATTGTAGAGCTTCCGCTGCCACGTTAGGCCGCTACATTACTACAAAGGATTCATTGCTTCCATCATTAACAGGCGGAAGGCAACAGGATCCAACCGTTGGCAAAAATTTCCATTGAACATGAAAAGGTTATCTATACACAAATTCCCTAAAACATAGTCACAGAACGAATGACTAAATAATAATAATAATATATAACCAAATAATTTAATATAATCATTCGTAAATCAAAATTTTATTTCTAAGAAAAGTTAATAATAGTTCATAAAATATTAAATTAAAGAAGTCATACTCAAATAATATGAAATTATCTAAATATTTTTTTATTATAACGTCTACAGCCCATTACCATTATATATATATATATATATATTTATCGCCTCATTTATTCCAAACAACCCGATATTATCGAAAACTGCTTACCGATCCCTCTTTTATAAAAAATTATGAAGGCCGGTTCTTATTTGTTGCGTATTTAGGCTGTGGTCCGAGTGAAAGATTTGTCTTGAAGTGTTTTCTCAGTGCGGTTATAACAGTTTCTTTATTAATTTTTTAAAGGTAAAGTGTCACTTTATTGGTCTTTTCAATTCTGTACATATAAACCGCAAAGGACTCCCAACATGTCAACACAAATGATAATAAAATATTAAGCCTCATTCTGATATTATTAGAAATTACTTTTACGTGTTTCTGTTGAAGTTGTTTAGGAACTGACTGGCTGATTCAGAATAAATTTATTGCAAATATGCAAGTTTCATTAAATTAACAATAGTTTTTCATACGTAAATAAATCACAATTAATCAGGATTCAACAAGAACTCTCTCTCTCTTTTTAAAATCTCTACGTACTTAACGTAAGTGATTTATGGAAGTTGTCAGTCTCTGAAGGCACTAGACAATCCGCAAGGTGAATCTCAACGTGATGTAGCAATGGTCTCATTAAATATATTTTATTACATCCGTTAATTGTTCCGAAAATATCAAAACTTCAAGGTTACATATGAACTTCAAAGTGTATATTCGTGTCACCGTAATGATATTCTAAGTTGTGATCTCAGATTAATGACGCTGACAGCGGACATTGAAGTACTTCTCAATGTAAATAAAATAGTTTTGTTTCGTGAATTATAGGATACAAAGCCGTTGTCATCGAAATTCATGTCTGGTTTTATGAGCGTTTAGCAAGGAAACAGTCTGACAGATTTCACTTTAATTTCTTCCGTAGAGCCGTAAGAAATGTTTAGGCAATATCAAACTGCAATCCGCCATTTTGAGACTACGTCGAGATCAAATCTGGTGGATGGTTTTTATTCAAAGACTTTGAGGATATTTCAAAGTGGCATCCAGCATTTGAAAAATTTAAAACTACAATTTTGGTCTGCGTGTCCTTTTGAGGGCCCTGGTCATTGAGAGGTTTAGAAATATTTATTGTCAAGAGTATTCTATAATTAAGCCCTAAAATAATATTATAAACTGGGAAAATTAGTAACAAAATGTTATTATTTTTCTTTCTTCATGGCTCTACAGCCCATTGAGGGCCTGGGCCTACAGAGTCGACTGCGGACTGTCATCTTGCATGACACATTCCGAATTGGAGTGACACGTGGTCAAAGTATCGATCCTCCAACAGTCTTAGTCCCGGTCTTCTCAACCATGACAACACAAACATCCAAGCCCACATTGAACCCGGAACCTCTGGGTTGTGAGGCAGCAACGCTAGCCACTACACCACAGGAGATCGGCACAAAATGTTATTACCTGAAACAAAAATAAACTTATGTAGTAACAGTCTAGTAACGCGTTAAAAAAATTAGAGCCAAACTCCACTATATTCATCAGTCCAGACAATATGTAACCCAAAAATTTAACCCTTGTGACATATTACGCGTGTAAGAAATGTTTTCAGCTAGAGTGTGAGAACCGAGAGATCATCAGAAACACATAGTGACGTGAATTTATTTGAATGATAAATGTGAGGGGAAGTCTCCCCTTGGTCCACCTTCATCATCTGCTAATACGGCTAGTTAGTTCAGGACAACCATTGCTCTCATGAACACATTTCCTCAAGAGCTCCTAGGAATTACCTAATTGCTAGTCTTCCTTTCCTCTTTATTCTTTATAATGATGTGTTGACTGCCTTCGGCACTATAAACTAGTCTTCTTCACTTTGTGAATTAATCCACCGAGACACCAATCCTTAAATATCATCAAGGTGACAGTAATCCTACTCTACCGACGTTCCTATTCACCTACTCTCATCACTTCGTTTTTCCGGACATCACAAATACGGGATCGATCGATTGGGGAAGCTATCGCTCTCTCGAATTGTGATTGTTCATTCCATCGACCCTCTTCGTCGATATAAGACTCTTATGCCAAGGGCCCGTATAAAGGAATGGTAACCGGTGAATATAAATTTTAAAATTGTGATCTAACAAATAAATCTTCAAAACGTAAGAAATAGATGACACAAGTCGAATTATATACAAGGAGTTATTATTCAATATTGCTATTACAGTAATTTGTAAACCAATACTTGATTCAAAACTTTTGCGGAGGAAAATTGGTTAGTTTGCGATCCATTTCAGGGACCGTCTGCATATCGGAGCACGTGAGTAAATTTCGTAGAATTTATTTGACTTAAAAATACTCTCTTTTCTACTTCGAACTACTCGGATATACAAGAAGAATGACTAAGCTCTTTTAAAACGTAAATAAGAAACGCATTGGACTCCCAAATTATGTTTCCAAAAACATTCATGAATTAAGTAGGGAAATTACGTAGAAGTTTTAAGTACTTAAATAATTTGTCTGGTTCTGAAGTGATCAGTATGCTTTCTTAAAACGTTACACATGAAAGTGGTGAGTGTAACATAGAATATTGAACTGTGAAATTATAGCTTTCATTTGACAGAACGGATATTTATTAATTACAAAACAATCCACTTCCTATCACGAGGAACTTGAAACGTGGAAAATAAATTGAGAGCGGTTTTGATTAGTTTTCTCTTACAAAGTATTAAAAAGTCGGTATTGTCTGTTATAAAATTTATTTTTATATGAGAGTCGGTTGATGATTTTGATATAAATACATCCGTCGTATCATAAATAAATATAATGATCAATAAGCCAGAATGAGTGGCTACAGTGGCATTAAAATCAATACACAGAGAAAAACATTACTTTTCGTCTCGTATTTGTGACTTTGTCAGGTGAACGTAATAATGGCTGAAAAAGTTGAAATATTAATCAGTAACTTTTGTGTAAATAATTTCTTCAATGCATAAATTCCATTACATAAAACTTTAATATCTTCAGTTCTTAAATTTCAAAATATATTTACTGTTCAAATATAATTTTTAATAAAATTTAAAATGTTTTCGCTTTATTCTATGCCATTTATATCGGAAAATTTTTGGTTACTTTTAATTACATTTATTCAGTTTATTAAAATCTTTTACATGTAATTCTTTTCAAAGTTGTATGAGTGATATGCGGCTTAAGAGGAATAATCTTTAATGAAAAATAAAATATGTGAACTAGTTGTTATCGGTTTAAGTGTTCCAAGAGTTTGGCTTTCGTTTTTTCAGAATTATAAACATACTGGTCGGTCCACAGGTGGTCCTAATTGAGACGAGCTGTTGCAGGCCTTTCATTGCTTAGTGGCACCTTCAGCCTTGGCCTCCAACCTGCCGTTGCGCCATTCTTCTCGGCCTTCACGCGTCCTCATCACTACGAAGCAAACTAACTCGTGACTTCTCCACACCCTCGCACATCAGCGACAAACGCTAATAGAAGTTATTCTTAACTTTCCTATTTCGAGACAATTTACAATCCAGTAAGGTTAGGTACAGCGGGACTGTCATCTGATTCAGGCAACTGAATAAAAAATTGAAAAAAATATAATATTCAGAAGATTTTGGTAATACAATCAGCGTTGCCTTATCATGGCTTCATACATGCTGCTTTATCAGTGACCGTAATCCCTTATTTCAAGGTTATTTGGCACAGGCTAGACACGAATAATATCAAATTAAGTTACTTAATTTTCCTTTCAGAAAGGTGAAGGAATTGTCGGCCATTTTTTGTAATATAGAATTCCTTTATCTTTCTCTATTATCCATAAAGATTGTTAGCTCGATTTTTAAATTATAGGCCATTTTAATCAACTAATATTTTGTTCATATTCTATCATGATGCTGTGGTCCATACATCAAAATAAACGTATATAATCAGTGGTGACTAGAAGTATTCAAAGGTATGTGCTAAATTAGTCCAATAAACAATTTTTTACAATAATAATTCCCCGTACGTAAGATATTAATAATACTACAACATCTACAATTTTCATAACACTTTACGATCCCTAATATGTTTAATTTCTAATTTCGTCTACATAAAGAGTAATAGAAACAAATTATTGAAATAGTAAAAATACCATATCAACTTGACGTAAAACGAAAGTATTTTTACTAATTGTTGTTGTGGTATTCAGTCCATAAAGACATGCATATTTTCTGTTTACAACCGCATTACAACAGGCAAAAGAATTATTTTTAAAAAATGTTTACTACATATTTCTTAAATTCTTAAAAAAGGTTATAGCTTATCATAAATAAAATACCTAATTCGTATAAAATAATCCTAAATCTTCTGAAATATACATTTCTTATAATTTTTGCCGTTGTCTACAAAATGTAAATTATATATAATCTTATTGTTTTTCAGTTATTTCACTATATGCTCAACGATAAACAATTAAAAGGCATTATATTTTGTATTTCAGTATATATTTGAATGTAAGATTCAACAAGTGGAAGTTAAATATACGAAACTGAATTTAATTGTGGATATTTTTTTAAAGTGTTGTTAAGCCATTAAATTGAAAAACTTAATGGCCGACGTCACGTTTACTGTTCGAAACTGGTTGCGCAAAACCATAAACTTAACTGCCATAAACGACAGATACTTTAATTCCCATATTGTTTTCCTGTGAGTAACAATTACGATATCGTTAATGCATGATTTTCTGTTGAGAGGTGGCTTTGTGTCGGTTCACGAGGATTTTTTTTCTTTTTATGGACACTATAAAGACTTGGAGTCTCTCGGTACGAAATCACAATAGAATCACTAATGATTTATACCAAAATTTAGCTTAGAACACAGACGAGAAATTTAAAGGAACTCCCCGAAACGGTTGCTCCTATGGCAATACAATATGAAGAACAGATGTCAGAAATGGGAATACCGATAAATAAATTTCGTTACAAATTGAAAATCTCAATCATTTACTTTTTACAAATGCGAAGGGAAATTCTGTTCTTTTTAAGGAAAGAAAATTAGCTACCACACTACGCGAACACTGCTTTAAATATATTGAAAGTGTAATCAAACGAGGAAAAATAAAAATATAACTTACATTGGATATAGCAAATGCTTTAATTTAACGAATTTAGTAGACGAATCTAGTTTAGTACCGTTGTTTTTCTGTTAATGTTAATTGCTAATTATTTGAACTTCAATTATTATTGCAGATGACAAGAAATTATTCAGTAATACGTAAAACTAAGTTTGACAGTTTTGTAGGTAAAGTTAACACTCTAAAGGAAATTGAAACATTTCCAAATCATGGTTATTGGTAGAGTTTAACACAGGAACATTTTGAATCTACATATTATTAGGTAAGAGAATAAATATTTATAACTAAGAAAAAAAATTATAAATAGGATTTACGTTCATTTTTCTGAATACTTACACATTGTACACTTTTCCCTTCCTATAGGGTATGGATATAAAATATATAGGTTTTAGCGTGTACTTTACAAATGAGTATTATCAATGAAATAATATTACAAATGGAAAAATTCAGCTAAAAATACCTTCAAGTACGTTTCTGTTAGAAAACTCAGCCAATAAATAACATTAGTAAAATATAAGTATAACTTAAATGTATAAATTTTTTGTACTGGCCCAAAAAAAATATTTTTATTGGCTCTGCAGCCCATTCAGGGCCTTGGCCTACCGGGTCGACTTCGGACTGTCATCTTGCATGACACGTTTCGAATTTAGAATGATACGTTCAACGCATCGATTCCCCAGCATCCTTAATCCCAGTCTTTGTGACCTTGGGGCTGAACAAAAAAAAACTCTTTTAAGTATAAAAATTTATTAACTCAAAATCATTACACAGGGACAGAATCAATGCTGTTATTTTTGTTAAGTCAATCTATAATTTTACGAATAAATTAAGGAATTAAATAATTGTCATTTAGGTAAACTAATTAAATATTAACCGTCGGGAAAAGTGAACAGACGCCTTGTCGGCATTATTATTTCATAGCCGAAAGTATCAGACAGAAACAAGAATGACATATTTTTAGACCAAAAAGGTATAATGAAAATAGTGATCCTACAAAAAATTATTGACCAGATGCAAGGTCAAATAAATAATATTTTCCTTATAATATGCAACTGTAAAATATAAAAAAAAGTTTTACTAAAAAATGACGCAAATCACGGATAACTAGAATGGAGTTTGACCGCTTCACGGCATACAATAGCATAGTTAAAGGAAAAATATAAGCAGCCATTTTTCTTTCTCCAACCATTTTTCCTTCCTTCCCGTTTATAAACGTAAATTACGAAATTCTTAAGGAACTGCTTTCATTAAATCATACGTTGTATTCATGTGTAACAATGTAACATTCTAATAATGCATTTAACTGTCGTAATAACTGCATGGTATCTACGTAATTGGTTTAGTACCAAGAAAAACAAATGAAATGTAATTTTAATACCGTCCGGCGTAGGAGAGCGCGAGAAGTTCAAATGATGTTGCTATTAACACACAAAGAGAGAATCTTGGTCAAGCAACAGGCCATCATCATTAGGCTAACGTTCGCTTACCAAAACAGCGCTGGACTGTGGAATTTTAAAACCCTGGTTTTTCTGATTTTGGTAGGAATCAGTCCCATGGAAGAATTGTCGGCTAAATGGTTTAAATCACAAATATTCTGATGAAACCCAGAATCATACACAAGTGATTGTGTTTTGAAATTAGAATGTTGGTGAATGTGAGAGAAGGTAAATAAATGGACATGAAATACCTTGAATTTAGGGAGTTATAATCTTCTTCACTTTGACGCTGTTACGCGATTTACCAGTGAATCATTGAAGGGGCCATTTCTGTTGACACAAAAATATGGCGGATAAAGGTATCTGTCTGCTCTTATCGGAGGAGGAAAATGCTTGAAAGACGTTGCTGGCGTGAGGAAATGAGAGAGCCAATACGGTTCGGTCATCGAACCTTCTTTCCTGGTGTAGAGCTCAGTCGCTCGGAGGCTGAGCCTCAGAGGCGGAACATCTGGTGAGTGCCACCTGACAACTTTCTTAAAAGCGTTGCACATTACTCTTACACACTGCAATGTTCACAATATTTTTGTTGTGAATTTACGAATTTTGAATCCTTATAATTAGCGTTACAAGTAGACGAATCCGGACGGTTTCAGGAATAAAGTAAAAAAAAGAGCAGCGGCGTCATGAGACGCTTATCTGCAGTACTATGAAATCGGTATGTAGTAGACGACAACAAGATTAAATGATTTAGAACCACGACGGACAATCTACGAACTTAAGAAATTATTCATTAATAAGTATAACCAATTGTAATTTCCTTTCAATAGTTACCTTAGAATTCCTCAATAAATGCCAATAACTAAAGGATATTGGAAAATAGTAGTCATATTTTAATATCAGACCAATGATTAACATTCCATTAATAATTATCATTGTGTAGAGTAGTTTATCTTAATTACTTTATTTAGCTGCTTTTTGAAATAATATTTCTGTTGAAATTTTTTGAAAGAGAAATAATTTATATATTTTTCTGCTTTATAACCTCAGTTATATACCGTAGTCACTAATCGTTTTCTCAAGTTTACGCAACATTGGCATGTGGTTAAATTGGCTGTTTTAATCACTTTTGTTTATTTTATTTTACCTGAGTCTGAGCTAGTCGACATTTCAGTTATATAAGACGTTATACGTCTGGGGAAAATAAGTATGTTGGTAAGGAAAGTACGTAAAGGAAAGTAGTAGTTGAAATATTTTTGGAACTAGGCTGAGACAAGTAGGCCAACTTCTGAATCACTGTACAAGCTTTTCCATTACGAACCAGGAAGAGTTTTGTCAACTGTTACAACTCTTCATTTTTATTAAATTCAGTTTTTGGTCAATGAGGTCAATAGCAACTTGCTCTTTGGGTCTCTACTATTCATTTTCTCTGTCGGGTGAACTCAGTAAGGGTACTTGTAAACACACACACGCCCAGGCCCTAGCCATGAATCAAACCCGGGACCTCAGTAATCTGAGTCTGTGACGTTAATCACTACACCACACAGGCGGACTATTCATTTTGTCACAATTTATTTTCCGATATCTGCTTATATCATCTCTGTACTAATTTACTTTGGATTCTTCTCAATATTATGCTATCTGGTGTCCAAGGTTTTGGCAGAGAGATCGCAATTCTTTTAACCAGTTTGAGTTTCAATTGTGCTGGGGATTTGTCGACGTACACAAACACTCAAGCCAGGAATCGAACCCGTGACCTTTGTAGTACGATGCAGTTACGTTAGCTATTAGAACACTGAGGCCCACTTACTGTGGAATAAAAAAAATCCTACATTGGGTATTGGCAACAAATCTAAGCCAATCTATAATTTTTATAAATTATCTTATTAATTCATATACAAAATTAACGACCCGAATAACCGGATTACACAATAAATTTTGCTAAATTGGTCAGACTAAGATATCTGTGTCGTTTAAAATTATAGAACATAAAACTAATCTAAAATTTTCTTTATATAAACAATTTCCGACTACTAAACACTGATTGGAACAAAATCATTCTTTTAACTTTGATAACTCTATAGTTTTAAATAAGGAAGTGAATTTTAAAAAATAATTAATTTCAGAAATGTTGTATATTAAAAGAAACAAATTTACTGTAAATATTAAACCTAACATTTTTACAGCTTAATAAATTATATGATGATTTTTTAAATTGTCTTAGTTAATTTTACTTTATGCCATGTTCTTTGTTTTATTTCTTAAGTTGATTTAGTTTATTGACAAGATCCTCAAAAGATGGTCAAAAGGTCTACTTTATGTTCAAAAGTTTTTCAAAATTTATTGTAAAAGTCTGTTATACAAGTCGTTAATTCTTCATATGTATTTATTCACTGGCATTAATTGTTCCTATATCTTATTAATTACCTAACAATCTTTTCTTTCTGTCGTTCTCTTACACGGAACAGTAAATTATGATAAATATGCTGTCAATAAATAAGTATCGTCATAAATATAATTTTATGTTAAATATACCTTCAAATGGTCTCATTTCTAAATTACTGCTATGGATTTTTATTGTAAATCTAGATTTGAAAAATGCAAATTTATACATTTGATTAATTTGATATTTAATTTTATTGTTTTAATATCTTCAATAATTTAACAGAAAACGTTTTAGTACGTAATGCGATTTGTATAGTGTTTATGTATACGAATTATTTTTGTAATCCATTTTTTTCAACATTTAACAAATAATAAAAGGCAATATATCCTCATTTAACCAAATAATTTGTCCTAATATAAATTTTAATTAAATACTTGATACTGAAATTAAAAGGAATCAAGTAAAATTATGAAATAAGTAAATCCAAATTTTTTTGAATTGTTGCTATGTATTTTTTGTATTGTTGCTATGTAGAAAACGATTTATTTTTGTCGAACTGGTCCTGGAATTACAAAGGATAAAAATAACCGGTGTTTTGATAAACCTTTCATCCGGTTAAGGTGATTTTAGCTACATAAAACGGTGTTTTCGTGCTCAACAAAAAGTACTTTTGTTGTAAATGAGAACTCTTTAATTGAAATTTAAAACTCATATTTTTGAGATGATATAATATAATTATTATTATTATTATGTGTCAAGTAAGTAAGAAAACGACGTTTAAATTTAAATTGTAATTTTTAACCCCGTTTTAATTAAAGATTATTTCTGGCCTATTTAATTAATATTAACTATATAATGACGTTTATCTGTAGTAACCTTAATGTAAAATGGGCCCATTACATGGGTGAATACATACAATAGAGATGACATAAATATACGATAGAAATTCACGAAGTAGGACAATGGAAAAATGCGCGTACACACACTATAGGACAAAACCTTATCACCAAAGCACGCGACTTTACATATCATTAGTCTTAAACGTGAAGACAGAAAACAAATTTGACGTCTTGAATAATTACGGAAATGTAAAACAGCAATAATAGGGGATGCCCCTTCTGCTGCGTTCTACGTCACAAAAATGCGCACATTACAAAACCTTCTTTCTTATTATCATGTTGTTGACTCGCCCCACCTTGCCTTTATCAGAATTGTTCTTCTATAATGCAGAAAATATGTTATATTAAACGTAGCTATTTTTATTTACAACTTCCCACTCTATACCTTAAATGAATAGGGTGAAAAATTGAATTGAAAATTCTTATGACGAGGTCAGCCAGTGAGGTGTGTTAACACTCGTTTTATATGTTTTCCGACAGCCTATATCTATTTCTATTTTCAAATCCAACCTATTTTCAGTTCTAGACCGTATAAATGGTGAAAAATAATCAAAATGGTGTAATTTTGACACATATACAGTGGCCAGAGAAGAAAAGTAATACGACCAAAATGGTAGAGAATCGAATTTTCTGTGTCCTCAGAATTTTTATTAAACCTTCAGTTTACGAACGACAGGGGTCTTAAGTTGGAGGGTTCCAAAATTATTATTTTTTATTATATTGTAGCTCTGGCGGTTGGTTGACCTTGGAAACAAATACATTTATCTACTGATAGAACTTCAAGATCACTACGGACTTTGCTAGGGGTAAACCCACAGAAAAAAACACCTTCAAGAAGTGGAAAAACGGAGGTTTGTTGACATTTTCACTTGTTTCACAAATATTGCTGTTATTAAAGTTCATTCAATTTAATAATTTTACCTGTAATAAATGTCACCATCAAATGCATAATATATTTTTTTTGCAAATGAGCAATTACTAAACATTAAAATGAAACTAATTTACGTATACATCGTATCGACGATCCGAAGAAGATTATTATTTTCAGCGATGTAGCTCTCTGCCAACGATAAGTTAATTACAACGGGAAATATTTATAATTTTAAAAATATTTAGTATTAAAGATCAAGAATGTAGGCAACCGTATGTCTATCAGGAGATCACGATGCGTGTATAAGACATGAAACCTTTTAAGTAAAATATTTTTCACTTTTACAAAAATTTAACTTCATTGGCAGCTTTCGGCCCTGAGCAAGACGTGTGCCAAATTTGTACCAGTAGTTTGGGTGTCTGTAGTTAGGACATACGCACAGATAAACTGTTAAAGGTTTTCAGATATATTATTATATACTTATCAAATATGGCCCGTCAGAATGGCACTGAGCTGCGTTCGCACTCTTATTAAGCCTGCCACCTAATATACGGTAAAACGTATGGTATTTGAAGTATTCTTCTAGACTGAATTAAATATTGGTCGTCGGCTTCAACACAGCCTATTCAGGAAACTTGAGCGGTACATTTTTGCAGTGTAACTTTCCATCTAGTTTGATAATAGAGCCTGATGTTAAATACAAACGTATCCTAACGGAATTGATGTGACACCAAAGTGAACCACGGCAATCTGGGTGATCCAAAACGAAAATCCGTAAATATTTAACGAACACTAACCCACCCATTTGAAAGCTCCAAGCTTGAGTACGAGTCAGTGATATGTAATAGAAGAACAATTTTGAAGCACTAAAAAATAGTTGTCTTAATTTCAGTTTGTTCGTAATTTAGTTAAAATGTCACTATTGATATATGTATAGAAATACATAATCAAAGAAATTAGCGATTTTTACTCATATTTTAAAGAATAGTAATTAAAAGAATAAGTAAGAAATACTAGCTGTTTTGAATCGCACTATTTGAAATATTTCAAATCTTTTACACTTCAATTGTTAATGTTGGGAGTTCCGAGTGATTATAAAAGAGCGGACGGAACAAAACAATTAGGCGTAAAAGATGATATAACAAGGTTCCAGTCACGGTCAATTGATGTTACGAGAGTCTAAGAGAATTTAATTTTGTATTCAGAAATATTATTCCTTTGGTTAATGCTAATAAAGTGGTTATACTTTTAAAAGACACACAGAAAATTTCATTTTTATTGTGACAATATTATAATTTAAAATAGAATCATAGTTTCTTTTAGAAATTGCGGTTTCAAGACGCCGCATTTTGCCTATGATTTCAGTTGCGCTCACAGACATGTAAACTTAAGCATTTTAGTCTCGACATGGAGTCAGGAATGCTGCATCCTGACAACAGACACCGTCTTCAGTTATCGGGAGTATTGAGAGCACGACCTACTTGATGCACAATTGCTGAGGTCAACAAAGTACTTATATGAATATTATCTACAACCTTAAGCAGACAAATAAGAAGTTTGAAAAAATAATCAGTTTATTTTTTGTTTTGTTTTTTGTGAAGACTATCCTCAGTATCCTCATGTTTCCCTGTTCTTGTAAGATTTTATGTTATAAATCTTCTTGTGTTTCTATTTCATCCGTCTCTTTCGTTTCTGCCCATTTCTTTAGCCACAAGTCCGACATGGAAATCATGAGTCGATCTGAAATAAAAACATTAAGATGCTTATGCAACGCGCCGTGGTTCGTATCAATCGAAAATATACAATAAGAGGTATCAAACGATATTGAGCAACCACCCGAATATGGTTTTGAATTGCCCTTTTCTGGATTTCCAGTGATTGTCAACTTCTCAGCAAAACGGAATCTAGCCGCAGTTTCCCACTTTAAAAACACTTCACGCGGTGCCGCTAAAAATTTTACTGAAAGTTGCATCATTGGCTTCGTACGAGGGAAAAATTAAACTGCCGTTATTGATACTAGTTACATGTAATCCTCGAAACGCCGACATGAACTTTTCTATGACAAGGGGGGATAATGTGACATTTTGTAGATTATTTCATGTGATGACTGCTGGTCAATTAATTTAAACTCTTATATTGGCACAAATGAATGCTTACTCGATAACGTTACCTCATTTAAATTAGACCCACAATTTACGTCAAACACTATATTTATTCAAATTTTGGGAGACCACCCGTGGCACATTAGTTGAAGGTTGACATTAATAGATGACCTTGTTCAAACTTAGTTTAAATAAAATGGACCCCTATGTTTCCATACGAAACAAAATGATTTGAAAAATAAAAGTAGACAATTTTTTAAAATTACACTAACAAATAAATATGATTTTACGTTAAATAAACATTCGCATTCTTTTAAAAAAATAATAACGTATCACACGTTTCAATTTTTAATATTTTGAATTTTAAAAAGTGATATGACATTATTTGTATTTAAATATTTTTCTAGACATTAAATACCAATCAAATTCTCTGTCTCAATTATTTTTTCGATGTGTACAACTTATTGATTTAAAATGTTATGTATTTTCATTCGTAATGATATTGTTTTACAAACTTACATTTATAATTTTACTTTGAATAGCGCTGTAGTCATAAATATTTTAATGCAAAAAGGGATGAAAAATGGAGACTAGAAATTGGATTGTAGTCTCTATGTATTATTAATTTTTAAATATATACTCTCTATCCAATTATTTATATTGAGAAAATGTAAATTTTAAATACATCTATAATACTAATGTAGATTCTGATATTTTGATCACAATCAAGTTACGTTTCTTTGGTGTCTTCAGTGTCTTTTTTTCTCAATTAAGACATTAGTTTATATTCAATTTTTAATACATAATTTATGCAATGTTTTTATTTAGCAATTCACAATGAATAATCATCTTGTTTTAAGGGCAGAAACTATCTATGCATTATTATACACACATTTAAATTATAAAGACTGATTCAAAATGGCGCTTATGAAATAAAATATAATTAATGTATCACTAAACCGAAAATTTCAACCATATAAATATGTAAGGTTAATAATTTCGTTATTATTACAGAAGTGTTAAATGCAGTGATTAACAAACATAAATAATGTGTTAGAACTAAACAATGTATAGATACAAGATGTGTTAAAACCCATAACGACACATAAACAATAAAATTAAGTGGAGTGTTGTATGATTTGATAATTTGTTTTAATGTATGATGAATTAATAGAAATTGTTATCGTGACGAGCCATGCATCACGAACTGTCATTTTCAAAGAGCTCTTCACTGTTGCCTATACTAGCATTAATTATATCGTCGGTATCTACTTGGGTTTTTGCCACATGGGTGTTAATTCTCCCATGTGGTCTAGTGGCTAGGATAGCTGGCTTTCACCCAGCAGGCCCGGGTTCGATTCCCGGCATGGGAAAGTATTTTGTAACATGTCTAGATTATCTTCATGTTCTTCACGACAATTTATTTATCTACAACTTCACTTAGGTTACTAAAGAAATTAATTTGGCGCAAACCTTATTGGTTATTTGGAGAATAATTCATTACTACTCTGCACGTCGCATACCAACTTTGATAAATTCGAGATTCAACACTACGTAAGCAATTTTTTTTACTCCCACTCACCCATTCCACAAATTTTATTTGGCTGAAGTTCAGTCTAGTGAATGTCAATTCAAGGAAACAAAAACAATGGATTCTGAAAATAATCTAAAAACCATTGTCATCGAAGCGTGAAAAGATAAGAGAAACCAGTTCAGTGGAAAACAATGAGTATGTCATTTATAGTTCTGAATATTTATCTTAATGGTTATGGTAAACTGTACTATTCACTTCTGATGATGATATCTTTTAATACGATCCAGTATGATTGGCACGGATGATACAAAAGGTGACCACGTTGAGACATAAGGGTTTTGTAAAATTAGCATTAGAGCCTAGGATGGAATACGCTAAGGAGATTAGAGAAAATGTGAAAATTATGTATTAATAAGAAGGTTAGCACAGAATAGGTTATCATGGAGGGTTGCAATGATTAGGATTTCATCAAAATATACAGGATTTTAAACTCAATTTAACAGTTTATGTTCAATGATTTAATGTTTAACGATAACTGAAGGGAAAATAAATAAATGTGTACCAATTTGAAAATTATCCGAGGTATAGAACATTTTTGTCTATATTGCTAATATTTCACAAATACTGTATTATTACATATGAATATGGGGAAATGGTTCCGAATGCTACATTTTTAGTACCGTAATATAAGTTAGAGACTGTAACAAGAGGTTTTATTGTAAGGTATCATTAGTTTTGAATACATTTTACTGTCTAAAATTGTGTATTACAATTTTTTTATACCGTATGTCACCGAATTTAAGTTCAACTTAAACAATTAAAATTCATAATATTATCAATTAAAGACAGCGTGCCTGAATTTTATGTCAGTATACATATTATAATTTAACATTTGCCAATTCCTTTCTTCAATTATTTCAGTTACCTATTTCAATCATTTTCTTCGTATTTAATTTACGTTTATTTTCTTGTTCGTTACATTTAGCAACGCTTCAACGGGCCATTTGAAAATAATTATTGTCAATAATTTTTGATAATTCAACTTTAACTTTAGCTTTGAAGACGACCAGCTTGTCATGTGTTTGCGGCACGTTCGGCTAAAGTGCACAAATGTTGTATTCATAGAAAGAACAAGACAAGACCCGCGTCCACAATCAGCTCCTTTGTCTTTCTGCAGTAAACAAATAGAGGAGGGATTCCTTCCTGATGGTTGAAAGAGAAAGTTGCATTTAATCAGTCCTCAGAAAGAGGATTAGCAAATTGGACGATGTTCGTAGTAAGATAAGTTGTATCCATTCCCAGAAAGTGTTTGTTTGGGCACGACAAGGGCAGTCAAAACTTCCTGGAGATTATAGGGCTTCATTCTATACATCCGGACTGCATCCAAGGTACAAATCCAAACAACATAAATTGCACGGAATAACATACAAACTTGTAATTGTAACAAAACTTGTCTAAAACCATAGCTGAAATATGTATTTTTTTTATTATTCACATAAAAAAATTAGCACAATAATTGTTCTAGTATATAAATATTAAAATAATGAATATAGAAAATTAAAATAATGTATATAATTCACATGTAAACGTGGCGATAGGTTAGTTTGATTGATGCATTATGTAAAAATTTAAATGTTGACCGAGAAACGGCAATTTAATTTTATTATGACAGTGAAAATTTTAACATATGATACTTGGTTCTACCGTTTCCATTATTTATAATCTATACCATCTTCCTCGTTTTTTCTAATTCCCTGCCTATAGCGTATGAAATGGTATGACTCAAATGTAACAACTTTAATTCCTTACATTAATATTAAGTCGGAAGATTTTTTTACCTTGCAACAATACTCCTCGACCCAAGAGAATATACTAAAACTGAAATTTAACGTTTCAACGTTTAATATTTTTGGACTGTAATAAAATTCATAAATAAACAAAATTAAATTAAATATTTAAACTGGAAATAAATAAATCCAATTACTAATTAATCTCTGTATTTTTCTGTCCGTAATCAAAAATGGCCATAGATAACAAAATTAATATGCACCATATTGTACTTTCTATATTAATTCTAGCTCACTGGTTCCTTTGAATGTAATAGACAAACTTTTAATCATAATTATAGTTTATGCTGCTATCGCTCGATACCCAAACATAATCTGTCTCAGGATACTTTTATTATCATGAAGAAATAAATGAATTTTAAGTGGAGATTAATAATCAGAGAGTGAAATGCTTCTAATGTTGAAATGTGATGCCATGTGACATTTGAAGTAAATGTACTATCATGACGCGTCACCCGTCAAGGTCACCATTTTACACTATCCTCCAATAAAAAGATTCATGTTCCCAGCGTTCTTTGCTTCGCAGGCTCATTACTAAATACTTTTCGTATGCTACCGGTTATAAGTTTAGACTGTACTTTTTGAGGTATATGGTAACTTCTTAGAAGTTCACTTTCACAAATTAGGAACACCTAAATAAGCTTTCAATGAGGCTTTCCCTGTCTTCCAAAAGACATCCCGCGATCTTATCTGCATACCGCTCCCTTTTTCAGAAGATACTCTACTAATTGACGACAAGGATATCCTTAAACTTTCCCCTACTTTTCCGAGATATCCATTTATAACACTCATTCTGTACTGCCCTTTTCCTACTAGATTAGTGGTATGATTTCTCCTCACCACAATTCATTAACATACTTTGTTAGGCAAACAAAACGCAAGCTTTTAAATCGCATACAGAATTAGCTTCAATTCTTTAAAAGCATTGATGACAGTTCACACGGATAACCTCACCCTAAAAATAACTTGATTATTAATTTTACTTAAATAAATATTAGAAGAAAGCCACAAACTTGGTTAAAAGAATGTGAAATTTTAAACATTAGCAAATTATTTAATTTACTTATTTAAGGTCGAGTCGACTACATGGTCATTGCCGAACGTATTATTTTATTAAAATGCAATTTATAAGAACTTTTCCAAACTAAAAGAACCACAACAAAATCAAATTCACATAATGATATCTTAACAATAGAGAAACGTTGTTAATGGCTTAAATTTAAATTATTGATACATTTTTGTATAATTTTGTGACTTGATATTTTCAATTGAAGAGTTTTACAGTTCATAATTAGTTTATGATTTTATTTTGAACCTTGTATTGTTGATAGCTGTTTGTTTCTCATAACGTTTAGAACACAAAAATACTGTCTTTCTTTCTTTAAGATAAATTTATTGACAAAAAATTAAATAAATTTGTGATTTAACATATTTAACTATTTATTAAATCAATTAACGTCTGATAGTAAAGTATTTAAATAAATTAAATCATTTTACGAACAGTTTTCAAGAAGTTTTTATTTTTAATTTAACATCTTTTCGGTGCATATTCGCACCTTCTTCGGTTTGTTCGATCAGTCGAATACATACATGTAATTACATTTTAATTTAAAGTTATCCATAGACAGATGAAATTGACAAGACCAACAACGTACCAGATTATTGCTACATCCAATCAATTGTTAAAATTTAATACATTATAAAACAACAATTTGTTTAAGAAACAGCAATTTTATTTTTTAAAAAAAGGACGGAGCAACAACCTGAAGATGGCGCGAATTGCACCGAAAGAATGTTTTATTAAAAGTAAAAACTATCTGAAAATTATTTTATTCATTTAAATATTTAACTATATGTTCATTACGCCATTTGGAACAAAATATATATACAAAATATGGTATATTACTTACAAATATATAATTTTATAATTTGAAATATTGTTTTTCTTTAGTTGACAAATTAATTGAATCTAATTAACTTTTTTATTTTTGATGAGCTGCTAATATTTTAAAATATAAATTTCTCAAAAATATTTCTACGGGCGTCCAAATAAAAAAAATGTGCGGAAAATAAATAAAAATTCTTGAAAAACTATCCATACACTTCTTTTCTAATACGAATGGGGCAGTAATTAATCAATTGTACAGAAGATGAGAAATGGAATTGCTGATGAGAGAAATAATTGTTTGAAGTAACAAGTTCTGAGGCTTCAGCAGTACTGAGAACAAGAAAATATTGGAATTAGGGTTGTTATATAAAATGTCTATACGTACAGTTTAATATCACAACCTACCTTCAATCAATTGAGAAATCGTGTTTTGTGCTTTATCGCGCAACGTGTTTGGCAGTCAAACTTTTAAACATAACTGGGTCACGTGATGTTTTAAGACTTCTCACCTTTCGCAAGGCAGACACTTAACAACGAACTTGCAGCTAATTGCTGATAAATGCTGAGGACTTGATCTGTTTTCGACCTTAGCTTCGTTTACAGAAAAACAATAATTCACGGCCGGAAAAATATTATTGTTAGCTAAATGCATTAATGGGAAAAGGTATTCTGGTATGTAACAGGTAATAATAACAAATCAGCACGACTTCAAACTGGCAAAAATTGTTTGATCATGGAAAAGGCATGGAATATCGTGTTTGTAATTACCTACGTTCACAAAAAGTAAATACAAGTCTGAAAATTTTTTAAAAACAAAGTAGAGCAATAGTTAATTGACATCTGAGGTTAATTTATATTAAAATATTAACACATTATCCAGATGTGTTCACAATCAAATTTTAAATATTAACGGATTTTTTTGTTTTTTCTGCCAATAAATATGACGTATTAACTAAAAAGTAGTGCGCTTTATTTAATTTTAATAAGAAAAGTGAGAATATGTTCATAAAGGTATCCTGTCATTTGAGTCCTTACAAAAAGACTGGAAATTAAAAATGAGATAGGATGCATTTACTTTATTGAAAAGGAGTGAAACATTTCCATGAAATTATATTTAATAATTGAACGAATTATTTTTTTCAACTTTGCAATCGTAGCATTATTAATTTGTTACCTTTATGGAATATATTTTTAAAAACACGTCTCCCTCTCTCCCCAAGTAGTTTTAGAACCAGACTTAATACTTAATTCAGTAATTTATCTTATTAAGTAAATTTAATTGTTAATTAAATTACCTAATTTAATCGAAGCTGAAATATGTACTGAAGTTTTATATTATAAAGTTATTTCATTTTTGCAATTTTCATCTGTTCCCCAACGGAGAAAATGGGTCTCAATCAAAATTCAAAACAATTTCAAAAACATAATTTTTAAATCGCTGCATCTTTTTAAGTGTATCCCAGTTACAATTTATAGTTAATCTAATGTAAATGTTATCTTATATGTAAGAACACAATAAGGATTGAGGCTCGCAAACGGAGGAATGAGATTACGAAAATTGAATTCTCTTCATTTGTAAGTGACAACATTGTTTAACACAGAGTAAATAAAAATAATATTAGGTAAATAAACAGATATTTTATTTATACACTAGAAGTTCCGAACACATCGTAGATTATTTGAAAATCCTAGGACAATTCGGTGCAGAGTGATAAACAAGATTATTCTGGAACATAAATAGACGCCATTTTTAAGTGGTCACATTGACATTAAAAAAATTATATTTTTAACTGCCAAAACATAGGTAAATGCACTAATGAAATATTTATTATCTCTGAGATGGTGAAGTTTTTCTGTACCACTTGGCATTGTTGACCGTAATGTTTTGATCAAGTGACGAGTCATGATTATATTCAAATGTAATGACATGATAGAATCTTTTATTCTGTGTATTAGATTTTTCCGCGTTTTATTTAATGTAAAGCGTCATGTAGTATCGTTTATTTATAATTGAGGCTTATATTGTAAACTTGTTAATCAAGATTTTGTTGCATTAAAGGCACTGAAAACCGAAATCAGACTTGTAATTTTCTTCCGTTGTAAAAGAGAATATGTGGAACCGAACAAACGTTATTCGCAAGAGTTTCCAATGTAATCATATTAAATACACACTTAAGTTGGTAGGAGATGTGGGGGACGACAGAATCAGAAGTATTTGTACCTTTATGAATATTTGAATATGTGATATGATTAAAATTTAATTTTCAGGGTTAGCATTGCTTATGTAATTCAATTTATAAAAGGTTGGTGCATTTGAAAATTAAGTGAGTGTTAAATAGCAGAAAATAATATATTACCGATCAAAATTAAGAGTAATGTAACCGAGATTCTTCGAATTTGTATCTGTCTCTCTTATAGGAACAAAATTTTTACTTAATGTTTTTAGAATCGTTTTGATTAGGTGAGCCATATGATTTTCTTTTACTTGCTTTGAATTAATAATTTTCGTAATAAATTGTCATTTGTTTATGCATTTTGTAGTGAATCGTATGATGACATCGTCCAAATCACTGACCCAGTTCCCGACCCTTCTTCAGCCAAGATTTTTATTTATGTTTACCTTTCAATCGTCTGAAAAGTTGTCTACCCCCGTTCAATTATGTTTTTCCCTTTTAAGTAAACAGTGAAATAAGTGTATAATGGAAAATCCAAATTAAGAGTAAACTCGCCTAACTATTTTGGGAAACACGAATAGTCCAGTGATGTGATCTGGAAAGTGGCACTACAAACACTCAGGAATTTGAAGCACCTGTCAAAACACAAACACGTGAATACATTGCAAGATGATTGCACGTCTTCGTTGCCACACTATTAGCAGCACAGGTAAATGGTCTGTCGCGCATTCGTGACGCTCGTCTTCACCGGGGAATCCCCTGGATTCTCTGCTCAGGTTCGCGAGGAAAACCCATCCGAGTTCTTTTTACAAGGATTGAAATAAGCTAATAACGACTTTCCTCACACATTAATGCATACATGTTACATGAATCTACTCTTTGCCTTCATAAAATAATGTTCAAAAGAACTGACTTTCTGAATTTATGGAGCTGAAGATTATTTTACGGTAATACTAGAAGTTGTAATCTTCCGTTAATAGACTTGACATATTGTCTACGTGAAGGAATATTATAGTCTGTGAAGCTATAATTTTATTTATATAGCAACAGGTACTTATTTACAGATTTTGAATATCATTTACTATTTTCAATTTTATAAAAATAAGTTTATACTTTAATTCACCCACTCATTAAAAAGTTTTAATTATAATTATATTTTTATCTAAATTTAACTTATGTCTAGTCATGTTGAGCTCTACCTAACTTCTAAAGCTGCATGTTCCAATCATATTTATAAGTTATATAATTATTAAAATATGATGGCGACAAAAAAGCCGACTCATTTTTCTTAGAATTATTGGTACACTATACTCTTTATTGTATAACTTAGAATGAATAAGTCTATCCACTTCTCCAAATCATCGGACATACTCAAATTTATCAGCAACCATTAAACATTTAATCTGCCGATTGTTAACATGGTAGTGTTAATGACTACTATTTGCTTAAATAATACAATACACGTCCGCAGTCTGAAATTTTAGACCCACCAAAGAAATTATTATCACTGAAATTTATAATTAAGGTGCAAAAATTGTTATCATTCCAAATAAATATATAACGAATTAAGACACCACGTCGTATACAACTACTTTTCTGTGACGGATTTTATAGACCTGAAGGAATATAAATATTAATTAAATTTCAATACGAGGGATGAATTAAAAATAATATGCCCCTGCAGCGTTACAGTAGAGATATTGAGCAATCAAGAGGACATTCTCATTAGTTAAGAAGCCAGCTGGAGATATGAAGCAGCTTCACTTTTTGTTTTCGTTTCATTAAGGCGTTACAAAATATTCAAAACGTCCACCGTGACGTATGATCAGTGTTTCGTTTCATTATTACAAGGCAATGTTAAGCTAGTAAGCATACATCAGCAATCGTGAGGAGTATGGGAAAGCAATAGTGAGTAATGTAATGATGAGAAAGTCGATTAAATAGTTTAACGAAGGAATTCAGACAGACGCAAGTTGCAAGGACATGTATACGGATTTCTGAGGACAGACATGGTGCCTTTTTGGTTGAATTCTTGCTCAAGAGTGCGTCAATCAACAAAGAAGAATATTGTGAGAGACTGCGAAAGCTCCGTCGTACAAAGACCTGAATGCCTTTGCGTGGCATTGCTGTGATTCATGACAACACACGGGCACACATCACCCAACAATCGCAACAACTAGTTTGAAAAAAAATCGACCACCCTCCCCATAGTTCGGATTTGACTTGAAGTGATTAACATGTGTTTCTTCATCTGAAGAAATTCCTTGGTATGAAACTTAGATTTCATCACAGGCAGAATTTTTTTCATAGGCATATATAAGCTGTTTCATTGTTTTGACAAGTGTCTTAATAGCATTGGTGAATGTGGAGAAGTAGTATATAAAAAATAATGTACTGCCACTTTTTAAATAAATACTTCTTTTAAAACGGCCCCTGAAAATGACCGTGGAATACATAATAAATGGCAATAACGGGGTACTGAAGACAGAGTTCAATATGAGGATTAATAGAGGGAAAACCAATGTAATGGAATGTCGTATGGGAAACAGTGAATAATAAAGGGTGTTGGATTACGAAGGGATATTTTGATGGAAGTTAAGGAATTATGCTACTTGAGAAGCGTAAAAACTGGGGATGGTAGAAGTATAGTAGACATAAAGAGTAGGATAGCACAGGCAAGGAAGGTTCTCGCGAAAAAGAGGAATTTATTTACGGGAATATAAGTGTGAATATCACGAAATTATTGCGAAAAATGTTCGTATGGAGCTTGCCGTTGTATGAGTGCGAAACGTGGACGATAGGAGTTGGGGAAAGGAAAAGAATAGAAGCCTTTGAAATGTGGTGCTATAGGCGAATGCTGAAAATCAGATGGGTGGATAGAATCTAAGAGAAGGGATAGATTCATAGGCCAAGTTTTAAGACACGAAGGTCTCATAAAATTAGCATTAGAGGGAAGAGTCTGGGGTAAGAACAGAAGAGGGAGGCCAAGGATGGAATACGCTAAAAAGATTAAGGAGGATTTGTGTTATTTATATGAAAAGTCTTTCGCAAGATAGGCTACCAGTCTTAGGAGTGAGTACCACAACAACGTAGATTTTTGATACAACGTTTTGAGTAGTTCTATATCCTGGAAGCATTGCTATATTGAAAGATCCATGTAATATGATTATGTTATGGTGGTCGTCACTAACAGCAAAATTCGAGGTCCATGCTTGTTGTCAGAAACTTGGCAAGGTCTCGAACGAATTTCCATAGGCAATGTCCAGGCAGTTGGATAAGGGAGCTGACGGCTTTATCTTTGAGCCTGCGAGAAAAGCTTAAAAAGTGTGTCATGCGTGACAGGTGTAAAGCCGTAAATAACGCGCTGGACGAAGAAGTCCCTCCTTTACTGCTACACTGTGCTAACAGCGAAGGTCGTTACTATCTCGTCCTTCTGTGGATAAGAAGCAATCCTAGGAAGGACTAATTGCTACGTAATCGTCAGATTATGACAGATTGTTCTTCTACTTTATCATGTCTTGTGAGTTTAACTCATTTAATAAGCACGTGACTCTGAAGGGAATTGACGACCTGTCAGTGTCTGCTCCAACAACTTCAAATGTGGTGCAGGCTTAGTCTTTGTTAATTTTGTGGAAGTCGAAGAAAACTAAGTGGTAACGGGTCTGGGAAGCCAAATGGTTTATACGGTACAACAAAATAATATTTGTGAACGCAGTTACAAAAAAAACCGTACAAGGATTCTGATAATTATCTAGGACAGTGTGGATGCCTGACATAATAATTTTTAAATCTCCTCCAATGCACTTCCTGCGCCAGAACGGCACTTCCGGTCAGAGATTTAGCACCAGTGATATCATAAATGGCACTACGAGGAATTTCAAGCTTAGTTCATCTTGCTGCTCTTCTGATTATCCCCACATGCAATACTTGACTTACTTTATCAAAATTAAATATTTTAAAGGCGTGTCGCCTGAAAAATTCATTTATTTAACCAAGTAGTACGTCGAAGTCAATTATAGAAAAATATTTTAAAAAATGATAGACAAAATCCTTGGCTGCCTTCTTCTCCCTTCCACTTTCCGGCTTTTTCTATTTTATCCCTATGCTATTAAAGGGGAATTGCCAGTTTCTGGATCAGCCTCATGCAACCTGTTCCCCCAACCCCAAAAACGCTGGTATTAAAGTTTGTTGACCCAAATACTAAGTGAATGACACGGTGAAAATTTCCGTAGGCATATAAAGTATCAAAATTGCCTTGCAAATTACATAACAAGCTATTCAACTGTTCATGGCTTAATTTGGTAGACATGTGTCTGCATAATCCCCCAGACGGCACACAACTATGGTAGTTTCAATCTAATTCCGATAATAAAATTAAATTTTTTACATATCAAAGTCGACGACTATTTTTTGCCTCATCAATTTTTATAGCTAGTATATTTTCAAAACTTCTGATCATTTCTTCAATAATTTTAAATTCAATATGACTGATTCATAATTAATTATGTCTTTTGAATTTTTCTTTCAATTATTATTTACCAATCTCACATAAATAATAAACAGATTGATATATTTCATAAAATTATTTCATGACTTATACAACCGGTGTATTCGGTAATATAGCTGGAATAATCAGTACAAGAAAAGAAAAAAATACTGGAAATTTTATGAAATACAGTTTAAAGTCACAAAGAATACCTTGTATTTGAACAAATTAATGTTTTATTAACTAAATGACTCAATTTATGTCTTGATTGTTTGTAGAATTAACGGATAAAATGGGTCATTTTAAAAATGGAGAATTAATGATGTTAAATACTGATACATATTGATTGAAAATGTGGTTTGCAAAAAATGGTACATTTCTTTATTTTATGTGCAGATGATTAAATCAATATTGTTGAAGATTCATTTTTAAGATTGTTGTTGACAAAAAATAAAAACATAACTACTGAAAAAGTCAAATTAAAATTTATGCGTAAAAGATGGGTAACGTTTTTTATGCATTTTGAGCAGCTCGAAGTATAATTTGGGCAGTTGTGCACCTACTCCTTCTACGGTGTTTTTAGACACTTGAACATTTTTCTAGTTTCACCCTGTGATCTGGTAATTGATTTAGTTATCCTTTCCTGATGTCATTCACCTTCCTTGTAGTTATCTTCTTAGAGAACGGCGGTGTTAAATATGTCCATTTTATAGTAAATAAATCTGGTTCACCTAATCTCAATAAATAGTACTTTCAGAATTTTCTCAAGTTAGCCAACTCTATATTACTTCAGTATAAGCACTGTGCTTGAAGACTGCTCTTGGGACATTGGAAAATAATAATTAAGTAGATTAAAGTTCGAATGTAAATGTGTAATGTTTACAGATATATCATGGATAAAGGTTTACAGAACCGAGCTCAGCCTACATACGGAGCAGGTTTTGCAAGTGAAATATGTTAATTATAATAATATTATATTTTCCTACCGATGTGTTCGTAAAATATGCAAGGAGTAAATAAAATAATTTTCCAGGTGTAAAAGCTAATAGTATCAAGTTTAAGTTTTGTTTCATTAATGAAATTATAAAGAAACTGAAACAGTTTTTAGGTAATCACATGCCCAGTAACTGAAGTAATTTTTTTGTTATTTATCTCAGAAGAAGACTTGGAAACCATAATAAATGGCATGAACGTAGTCCTGGACAAAGAGTTCAATATAAGGATTAATAGACGGAAAACCAAGGAATGTAGTATGGGAAACAGTGGAATAACAAAGGGTGTTAGATTGGGAAGGGATATTTTGACGGAAGAGAAGGAATTCTGCTACTTGGGAAGCGTAATAACTAGGGATGGTAGAAGTATAGTAGACATAAAGAGTAGGATAGCACAGGCAAGGAATGCTTACGTGAAAAAGAGGAATTTACTTACGGGTAATATAAATGTGAATATTAGGAAATCGTTGCTAAAAATGTTCGTATGGAGCGTGGCGTTATATGGGTGCAGAACGTGGACGATAGGAGTTGGAGAAAGTATAAGTATAAAATCATATTCCTACAGAGAAGCACAAGCTTCAAGGATGTGGAACGAGTCAGAGATTTTACATAGGTTGCTTTATTAATATTAAAGTATACTGTATCTATTCATTAATTTTTAACTTATAATAAGATTTTCTTAAGTTCTATACAGGAGACATACAATTTGTACCTTATATATAAAATTGATAAATATTTTTACATCCTATACTAAAAAAATAGTGTTCTAATAATGTTCTTTCATAATTATAAATATCTACCCTATGATACATTCAGCTCCATAAATTCTGCAACAGAGTAGAAGGAGTGGCTTAGTAAGAAGTTAGTTAGTTCATATTTGAACTTGTTTGGAATAGAAGCCTTTGTAATGATGTGCTATAGGCGAATGCTGAAAATCAGATGGGTGGATAGAATCACAAACGAGGAAGTTCTAAACAGAATAGGGGGAAAGCGAACAATATGGCGGGCGTAGGACAAGAGAAGGGATAGAATAATAGGTCATGTTTTAAGGCACGAGGGTCTGGTGAGTTTAGCATTAGAGAGAAGCGTGAGGGGTAAGAACAGAAGAAAGAGGCAAAGGATGGAACACGCCAAGTAGATTAGGGAGGATGTAGGTTGTGCTAGTACTGAGGAAATGGAAAGGCCTGCGCAAGATAGGCTAGCATGGAGGGTTGCATAAGACAAATCTTAGGATTGAATAACATAACAAGAAAATCGCACGGTTGATTTTTGGATAGGACGAGAGAATTTTGCTTGGATGGGTCTACATTCAAGGCGTCAAACAGATGACATCAAGGATCGTTTTCCGAAACTACTCTGTTCATTCCTATTTCCTCATTTGAGACTTTATACAAGAACGTGTTTTCTTTCCGCCACACTGTAATGACTTTCCAGAGTTGAGAGACAGAATAGGATCTACTATTTGGACTTGTAAACCAGAGTGTGGGAATAATTTGGTTTTCGGTTGTATGTGTGCCGTGTAAGTATCAATGCATATACTGGGCATCGGTAAGTAAAACTAGGTTACTTCAACAACATTTTTTTGTAAATAGTTATAAAATGCCATTTAATTTGGGGTTTTGTTCTATGGACACCCTAAACTAATAACAACGAAGATGTAATGACAGTTCGGACAAAATTAAGCGATAAAATAAATACCACACAACGTTTCTCCTATTCTTGTTGCTTTCGTCGGGTGATTAAAAAACGTAATAGCCTCAAAAACGACTCACCGCACAAACCAGATGAAAAGATTTCCTCACCTGACCGAAGCTTCAAGGATAGGATAAACGTTGACTGATATCCATTTTATCTGTTAATTTTCTCTGTAATCATTGTAATGTGCATTTAATACTGCCGTTGGATATTTTTTACTTTATAGACTATAATTCAATTGAATGCAGCTGCTTCAAGAATTTTCTGATGTTCAAGAAATCTTAAAATAGTTGCTTGTGTCTGAATTAGAGTGATTTAGATTTAGTACCCATGTCAGTTATTTTTATGGATTCATTCCGATTAATGGATTATAATTTAGAGAACGAGATTTAATATTATATTACGTAATATAATAATATAGTGGAATATTAACTCAATCTCTTGTGAAATGATACGGACACAGCTACCGCTTCCGGGAACAGTTTTGGTCCATTCGTCATGTAGTATGACTACAAAAATTGTTAATAAAAATAAAATAAATATATCTTCGCCTAGTACGCGGGTGAAAGATTACCATGTTTGACGGTAGAGGGAGACGAAAATTATCATGACCTATTTGTTTGGAATTGGAAATATTAATATTGCAAAAACTTTAATGTGAATTAGAAGTTGATGTTTCAGGAGAGATCTTGAAGGATGAACTATCTTAAACGAAGAACTTCATCATAAATAAAGCGTAAAATCGAGCTCATGTATTATGTTGTAAAGAAGGTTCAATTTATTATTTTCAATATACTGTAAAATAATTCTGCTGGACAGTAGAATAATAGCTGACATAAAGAGAAGGATATAACAGGCAAGGAAGGCTTGCGTAAAAAAAGCCGTGAATATTAGGAAATCATTGTTAAAAATGTTCGTATGGAGCATGGCGTTATATGGGTGCGAAACGTGGAAGGTAGGAGTTGCGGAAAGGAAAATAATGGTGGATAGAATCACTAATGAGGACGTTCTAAGCAAAATAGGGGAAGAGCGAGCAATATGTAGGACGTATTCTAAGGGATAAAATGTATTAATATGCCACGTTTTGAGACATGAGGATCTTGTAAAATTAGTATTAGAGGGAACTGTGTGGGGTGAGAACAGAAGAGGGAGGAAAAGGATAGAATACGCTAAGTATGATGAAATGAAAATGCTTGCGCAAGATAGGTTAGCACGGGGGTGGGGGGTTGCATTAGAACAGTCTTGGGGCTGAATACCATATTAGCAACAAACATCAACACATTCGGTCTTTGTAGAATACATGTAATAATAACAGAGATAAAACACTAGTTTACGGGTAGTGTAGATTATAATAAAAGTAATGTGAGGGATATTGCACAACTGAGGAAACGTAACACAATTATTTACCGAAACTTACTATTCAGGAAGAAAATAGAATTTTAAATGATTTCAGACCGAAGACACATTTTTTCTTCTTGATTCGAAGACTGTGTCGCTTAATTATCCATTCATAGCGCATTATACTAGAATATAATATAGCGATCCATAAACAATAAATTATAAATGCAAATTTTTCTCGTAATTGAGATTATTACTGAAAACATAATGTTATCTTCATTTAGTAACGACAGTGCTTTTAAATTCTTTACAGTTTTTGAATTTTCCTTACTGGAAATATGCATCCAGTACCTAATACAAACGTTAAACGTTTGTCCTCCTGCAATGGCTTACAACAATTCGTTCGTGATAAGCTCCTAATTGTGTTCTGTGTTTGTTGCTGAAGGTCGACGAGATATTAGCAAAAGAAAAACACGTCATCGTCAGCGAAACTACTTCGGTGTACGTTCGTGACTCCATTAAACACAGGTTGCCGTTAGCTGATAGCTAATGTGCAGAGTTATAATATATTATGACTCCTCGAGCTGTGGTGTATATAATTACGCGATCTCATAAATCCTCGATGATAATAATAATAAGGTACTTACAGGACACTTGTTTTGGTGATGTAAATATAGGTCAATGGTTCGTATTCACGGAAATATTTGTGCCCTGTAACTTCATTATACAAAAACAAATGGCGACACGTTTCATTTGTCCACATTAAAATAAGATCCATAAACACTAAAACTATATGTTACTAATAATACTTTATTTTAAGTCAGATTTTTTTAAATCTTTAATTCATCGATTTTTCTGCATATTTTGTGTTTTCATCAAGTTGTTTATTGTTTCTACGGTAATAGAGTAGAGGATATTTTTAAGTTTTTTAAGTCACATCAACAGCTAAGGTCAGAACTTAATCACTGAAAATTTGTATTTCAAGGAACGATTTTTCTTCTGATTATTTAACAATTTGCAAGTTTGTAATTTAGTGACAGGCTACCCTTCATTTCATATAGCTATGAAATTATTTTCAGAAGTTAATCACTGAAAAATTTTATAGCGACTGCTTTTCATTTTGGGGATCTTATCACCTTTGTAAGGGTTACTCTATTAAAATAAAATTAATTGATTTACAACAGCCTCTTTGTCAGTTTTTACTTTATTTAAATACTTTATTTAAATACTACGTTACGTCTCTCATTTGAGACTTCTTCAGTTATACTAAAATGAAACTTATAATGGATTACAATGGGTAATAAGTTACAAAAAATTAAATATAAAATACAAGGTTTAAAAACCTTCCACAATTTAGCTGTTCCTGACTCATTTGGTTGAAATGCAGATCATTATTTAAATAAAATAGTTTACAATCTAGTTGATAAAGATAATTCATTTTCTAATATTTATAAATTTGAAAATATTACTTCCATTAAAATTATGATATTATTTGAGTTCTTCATCTTATTTATAAGTATATAAAAATCAGATTATCCAAGGGCCACAAAATTTTAATGAATCATGCACTAATATTTAATGTATTTACATTTTGTCTTCTAATGCAATGCAATTATTTAAAGAGCTCCATATTTACGTTATTTATAAGTTTGTTTTCTGATTTCAGGAAATGATCCAAAGATCCTACAAAATAATTTCACCTCAACTAAAGGTGTTTATTAAATTGATTGTATAACTGTAGTTAAGTTTAGCTAGGCCAAACACAATTGGAATTAATTGTGAGAATTAAGAAACTGAAATGTAACTTCAAACCTACATTCAGCAAACAATCTGGTTTATAAAAGCTGCTATAAGTTAATTAAAAATTTTGATATTGAAGACTACATGGTAATTGGTAGGGAACCTGATTACTGTAAAAAAATAATTTCAGGAAATTTGTTATTTTTAATTCACTATCAATATTATACTTGTCAATGAAAAATTTAACACATTACATTATATCGTTTTTGAGTTCTCTTGATCTTCTGTATTTAACTGAGGTTTACTATCTTTGTTTTAATTTCTATTCTAAGTTCGAATACTGATAGAGAGGCAACGAAATTCCAGCAACATATAAAATATTTTTTCTGATCTCAGATTAATATTTGTTTCGAAAATAAGGTCGTATAATATTAATTTAAATAAAAAATTTAAAAATCTTTATCATGTAGATAATAAATTTTCATAGTAACATAAATTATAGTAAATATTTTTATTCTTTAATTTTATGTCCTATCAGAAATTATTTTTCCGTTAAGAAACATTATACAGTATATCTCTGAGTTGATTGATAACTTAAATAAGTGTAACATATAAAGATAAATTAAATGACTTTTTAAAATGTATTAAAAAGTTATATTCAACGACGTTTATGTACAATTTATGTTCTTACATCAGAATATATGTTTTGTAACCTCTGCATAATAAACAAATTTCCTTCATAAAACTCATTCATATGAGTTCTTTTACATTACGAATTATATAGAATCAGGTAACCAAAACCTTTGTAAAAATAGCAAGAGGTAAAAGTAACGATAGAAAATTTGAAATATCTATTTCATCACAGAGATGGAATAAAATAAATATTTTATTTCATAAGTGGTTTAAGGAGAAAGAAGTATAATATTTCAAGGCCCAAATTTATGTAATATTTTTCTTCATTTAAAAATTATGTAATAGGGAAATAAACAATTTTCTTTTATTAACACTATAAAACTATAGAAACGATAATAACTTTCTTTCATTAAATTCTTACTTCCCAAATTTCATTAATGAATTATAAAATTAGATTGAATAAAATCAGTTACTCTAACAGAAATTTATCAGTTAAAAATATTAATAACAGAAATATTAGTTTTATAGTTTTATCTTACATTGGGAACATAAAATACAAATTGTCTAATAGTTACTGTGTTTGGTTGTTTTAAAATCGATAAATATAAATTGAAGCCCTCGAAAAAGATGAAGTAAATTATAAAATTGAATGGTTATACAACGATACGCTAAAATAAAACCCTGAAAATAACGTTAAATGTAATGTTACAAAGTATGCTTTGGTGTCCAAGCACATGTATGTACGTAAACATTTCATTGGAAAAATGTGAAAGTCTTGGATGAGGGATCGAATGATTTCTCAAGGTTCCATATCCGGAGTCATCCAAATGTATTCAATGTCAAAAATGATACTAATAATTTGAAGAAATTCACGATACCCTCTTGTTACAGTTACTTTTTTCTGCATAATTTAATCATCTATTTCAATTTTCAAAGCTAATTGTCTACAATACCAATGTTAAATAACATTTCCGCTGTAACCGTCTCTGAACTCAGTCCAGAAAGCAAAACTCTCTTATTTGTATTAATATTTATTCAAAATGTAAGTATATTTTATTTTTATTTTACAATTCAAATTATGCTCAATTAATGTTTAACACATTTTTATATGAATAAACAATTCTTTTTCACTTTTATTTGAGAACGATGGCAGAGTACGCCATCGAAACGTCGTGGCTTAAACTCCATTTAACCCGGGTGAAAACCCAAGAATTGTTTATTCAGAATATACGCCGGGAAAACCTTCATTCTTTAACATTTTTATATACTCAAATTTATAATTTTTTAAGAAAATTTGTCTATAGTTACCTAAAGATGCCCATCGTAAATTGAAGAACTTTTATAAATTCTATTAAAAAGGTTGATTGGCTGCTTAGAAATCAGAAAATTTGTGACTTTAATAAAAATAAAATATTCTATTCTAAGTCGCGTCAACTGGTGGCGTCATTGGCGACTCCAGAATAAATACGATTGACTTATTGAACTGCGTAATATCGTCAAAAATTTGCCGTATTTCAAACCCATCTTTCTTTTATTCAAAAAATAAAATTTTTAACGACTTGCTGTGGTTTAAAGACAATTTTCAATAAGCGTCTATTGAAGCATTAATTTTCTGGCATTAAATTTAAAAATAAATAAATAGGAATACAGCCAAATAAGTCAGCAAATAAATTTAATTAGTATTTAATAAATAGAAATACAACGTTTCTTCCAACTTTATGAACTTCTTCGGGTAACTATACCGAAAATATTATAAAACCACATTACTTTTTTTGAAATATGAAGTGTAATTTTCAGTAAAGTAAAATGAATAACAGACATATTTTTAAATGGATTAACTAAATACATTATGATAACGTGGGGTCGCCTCAAGAAGTCCACAAAGTAAGATGGACCGTTGCATGTACATTTATTAATTACTAATTAATTTATATGCTAACTTATTTGGCCACGTTTTTACTTATTTATTAATAAGTCTCTATATCTTGTAGATTACTTTCCTTTAAATATACCGTGTTAAGAGTTCCCTTTAGCATGGCGCTTTATGTAGAGGGTAGGGTTTACATACGAGTGAGTACCTTTGGACTAAGGTAAGCTATGGCAGATAAACTATCAGCCGAAAGATAACAGCGAATTTGTGCTGCTGTGTCAATAATTTACAACTGTAAGGGAGCGATGCAACGATGCTGCAACATGCCGCACGAAAACCATTAAATTCAACTTCGAATAGCGACAATGTACAATAATTTATCGGGAAAGTATTTAAACAGTAATTTTATAAATACGAAGTGAATCAGGAAAATATATTGAGCAAACATTTATTCGTAATCAAGTTATTCACTGAGCTCTGGGCTAATCGTCTTTCCGATCAAAAAAATATATTTTGTAGGAAAACCCCAAAATTAAAATACACATTCTATAGTTGAAATTATGAAGTCTCATATAATAATGCAATAAATTTTCCTATTTTACATAATAATCAGACCTATACAAAAAGTTCATAGTGTTGTTGTATTAATATTACACACCCATATCTTCTCAAACTATTTTTGATTTCATAAAAAAATATATTTAAAAAATGTTATTTAACCACTAAGGACACTAATCCTACAGAAGAATTAACATCCCATTGAACCAATATTTATTGATTAACAAAACTTCAGATCCTATAATATTCATCTTTACATCAAACCAAAACTTAATTTATCACCATAATAGAAAAATAAAAGAGCATGTTGATTTAACCAAAACTCATAGCGTAGTTCACGAATTATAAATACAATAGTTGTTCATCCATACACAGCAGACTATAGATAATATGGTTTCCTGAGTTTTCTGGCATGAATTTTGGGACGCTTCTTACCTCCTTTAAAATTTAAAGTGCCAATATCTCTGTGCTGTTTTTATTTTACGGCAAGGAATTATTTTTACATAGTTTTTTCTATGTGCTATAATGAGCTCAAATTCCTAAGATAACTTTTTCGTGCCGTTTCGTATTTATGGAATTTATCGGAAAGGATTGCACATGTTGCGATTTTGTTACATACTTGCAGCATATATGTAAAAAAATCCGGCACGCCTCAGGTTCGTAGGTTGCCGGATTTTCGATGCTCTACTTGTACATAGGTCCAACCAATTACCAGAAAGAGGTAATACAGACACATATAATACATAATCTGTTTTCCTCTTAGTAGATTATAGACACCAATCATATCTTTAATTGGGATTATCACCAAATTTACCAAAAATAGCAGTTATAAATCTAGTTCATTATGAGTAATAAATATTTACAAACAAAAAACATCCAATTAATTTTATTATTTGATTATTTATCACAGTTTTCTTTGTTGAAATTTAACGGTCTAAATACAAGTTGTTAGATAACACTTCGTCGTTAACCATCTCTGGATGCAATCCAAAGAGCAAAATTCTCAACTTTTTATAATAACAATTAACGTACGCAAGTGAATAACATATGCAAATGAAGATTAACGATCCGTCTAACAGACGTTTACAGAAAGCTTTGAAGAACTTTTAACGTAAACTATACGTTTCGACCATCCATTATGGTACTTGTCAATATTTGAAACCATCTGAGAATATAAACACAAAGATCATACAATCATAGAATAGCCAAAAGATAAAATTATCAAATGAAATTTAATCAATCATATAATTTGTTTAATTGCGAAATATCAAGTTTTATAATAACATTAAATTTATTTATTTTATTGTACAACATTTCATAAATTAGTCTTCTCTTAAAATTTATTTCCTTATCTAAAACAATTGCATTATAGAATTGAAAGAGTGATTTTGTTCCAAATAATGTTTAATAATTGAAGAGTGTTTCTGTAAAGGAAATTTAAAATTTATTCAATATATATTTTATATAAATTTAAAATTAACTTTAAATAAACACACTCCAATTAATTAAAAATTATTTGGAGCGTAATCACTTTTTTAATCTTGATAATGCTATTGTTTTAGATAAGGAAATGAGTTTCAAGAAAATATTAATTTATGAAATGTAGTATACTAAAGCAAAAAATTTACTGTTAATATGAAACTTGATACTTCGCAATTAAACAAATTAAATGATGGTTCATTACATTGCCTTTGACTATTGTCTGACATTATGATCTTTATATGTATCTCATCAGTTTGTTTCACATATTGGTAAGGTCGATACATGTAGTTTATATTAAAAAATCCTCAAAAGCTGACGTGTTGACTATTTTTTTATTATTTAATTTACGATTGTCAGATATTTGATTTATTGAATAATACATATTTCCCTAATGTTTATAAATTGATATTTTAATTTTTGAATAATAATCTTCCAAGATTCTTATAATATTCACCTTTGTTATTTCATTTTGTCAATTATTTCATCTTTTCATTATTTTCATCTTTGTCAATTATATCTACGATTTAGTACGAAGAGTTCTTGGGATTCCAGCCGGATGATGGAGTTCGTTGTCCACGACGTTTCAATGGCTGACATCGCCATCAGCTGATGAATATGGCTGTGTCAGCCACTGAAACGTCGTGGACAACGTACTTCATCACCCGACTGGAATCCCAAGAACTCTTCGTCCATCATCTACATCGGGAAAACCTACGTTCTCTATTATATTTTTAATACATCTGACGAGGGTACACTTTCCGAATCAAATATTTTAATAACTAAAATTATAAAAATACAAACGAAAATAATTATTATTATGTTAGATAAAATCCTGTTTCATTTTTGCCTTTGAATTTAACGCGTAGATCGGCAAGCCATGTTATCCTAAAATGAGCCATCTCTTTCCTATGTTATTAAATGGGAGTTGCCTGTTTCAGTATCACCCTCGTGTATCCTGTTATCCAAAAAAAATTGTTTTGAGAGTCGTTTTCTTTCCTGGCCTTATCAATGAATGATAGTCACAATCTGATCCTTACGTATCTGAACAGGTGATCATACTGTTTGCAGTAATTTCTACAAGTTTAGGGATTTTCATCTACTCATCATTAAACCTCTTTGTCTGTCACCACATTTCAATTCTAAACTGAATCCACTTCTACGTTAGACCTAGTCAATCCATCGTTTGACAATTAGAGAAGGCTCCGGAACTTGAAAGCGATCTATCGTACTGCGTCTACAAATCTTCTTTCAGATACGGCACGACGTGCCATTACGGAGTCACCATGTTTAGTGTTTAGTGCTAATAGTGTAAAGCACACCGATACTCCTCAACTACACAGCGAGGCATCAGTGTCAAGGGGAAACACCGCCGCGATAACGAATGCATGACCTCTCACGGGGCCTTGAAAAACAAAGGACTTTCGTAAGAGAACTGAAGCTCATAAAACTGACTGTGCATCAGCAATTGGCAAAGACGCTCCCCAAATCACGTGCTACTCTTTGTCCCTTTCAAGAACTGGAATTGTATCTACATACAAAGTTTATAAATCTATGGCTGGTACACAAGTTTATATTTCTACACGTCCGATATGAAGAGACAAGTTATCAGCGAATGGAAGTTTCAGCTCAAATCACTTCAAAATTCCTATTATGGTAAACATTTATTTTCGGCGAAATAAAGTATAGAATCAAAAATTTGTTTCTTAAAAAATATAGCTAAATTTTACTTGTTAATTCTTATATCTAGTTACTTATTAGCTAAATTAGTTCAATGATATCCTTTAGTTTTCATTGTTCTCCTACGACTTTATTTCAAACGCACGCAGCATGTTCTATTTTGTAATTTATCACTCATACTAATTCAAATGGTTTCCTTCGCTTCAGTCTTCTGAACAGATATTTATTGTCCGAGAGCTGAAGATGTGTTTTCATTCCAGCGAAGCCTTTTTTCGTGCTTTCCCGCAAATCTTTTAATTTCTTCTTTGACAGTTGGAATGCCAAGGTCTTTATGGATATCAGCGTTTGTAATGTGCCATGGCACGTAAAACTATATTTGGAATGTCTGTATTTGGTTGATATTTTCTTTTGGACATCCTCATAGTTGTATGACATACGGCCAGGTTGTTTAATAATTTGGTTGCAAACCAAAGTTTTTTTATATATAAAGACAGGTTGTATTATCTCCCATTGAGCCATCTGTATTGTCGATATTTTATATTGAGCCCTTCCTTTTTCTTTTTTACATGTTCATTCCACCCTAACATAATATCTAGTGTCATACCAAATATTTGGCTTTATTTGAATTGGAATTAAGTCATAAAATTAATATGGTATTTAAAGATGAAAAATGGGATCTCTGAAGAAGTAAGATACCTTATATTAATGGCCATTTCCTTTCCTCCTTGGCTCTACAGCCCACTAAGGGCCTGGACCTACCGAGTTGACTGAGAACTGTCATCTTGCATGACACATTCAGAATTTGGAGTGACACATGGTCAGCGTATCGATCCTCCAACAGTCTTAATCCCGGTCTTCGCGACCAAAATTAATGGCCATAGATACATATATAATTAGAATATCATTATCAGATATTACCGTAGTGGATCCAGAAAAGTTTCTTGGGATGAAGTTTTGTAAAATTTATGCATTGGACTCTTGATTATCCGCGGTAATAGTGGGCAGAATTATCACGGTTAATGAAAAACAGTGGAAGGAGGGTACACATATCTGAGCCAGGTATACTGGTATAAAATTAACAAAGTTAAATTTCTACGCCATAAAACACTACTTGCACGTTTCACCCCTTACGGCTTAGATTTTCGTTCTGAAAACCCTGTTCAAATACATTTATCATATGTGACTCATTAAACGCTATAAATGCAATAAGGGAGCCCAGATTTGTATCTGAATAAACTAAACAACTTCAGAGACAATATTTGGAAATCGAATAATAACAATAATCATATCACCGTGAGCTGGATTTATGTCCACATGCAAACTCCTGGAAAACGAGCTAGTTGACCATCCATCTAAACTCAAATTCCAACCACAATTTAATATTCAATCACGCATGCTTCGCAGATGACTTATGGCACTAAATTCCTGGTTCACTGGAACCTCAGCAGAACATCAAGTAACAGTGGACCCTTCCACCTACACCTGAACAACCATCAAGATCTACTTTCCCCCAAGAATCTCACGAGAAAGGATAAAAGTACTCACCAGGGTAAGGACCAATTGTAACAAAATCTCTCACAGCTATGTTTTTCCAGAGAACCTTCACCCCAATGTAACTTTACCAAGATATCCCTAACCATGACCATGGACGACAACATTTTCCACTGCCCCTATTAAAACTCCCAAAGAAGAAATATAATAGCATTATATGGACCAAAGAAACAATAAAAAGACTATTAGAATTTCAGGAATGACAAAATCTAGCTCAAAATATTGTAAACCTTATTCCATACAATAATCTCAGTATTATTTTCTCCCCTTATATGTTTTAATTGCAACCTCTGTGGTCGACAATAACATCACTGTTGCCGTGGTCTTAAATTAAATGGTAATAATAATGACCCTACTTCAGCTTACCTCGTGTGATGCAACGTTTTTCATTATAAAGCTTCTGAAATGCGGTGTACAAAATGTTCGGATTGAAATTGTTCTGTTGTGGATTTATAGATAAAGTGCACTGATATCCTAATGACGTAACATTGAAAGCCCAATTACAGTGATCAAAAAAATTATTTCGGTCCTTTCTCACATAAGAACTTAACTATTCTGCATACAACCGAACAGTCCTACTTCCTACTGTATTAATAACATCAGACGAATATAGTTCAGTGATAGACAGGGTCGTACTCTTTTCTCAGCTAAAGTCATCTTTTCCCATTACTACAAATCTTATGTGCCTGTGTCTATGCACCTTTATTGTCCCCTCAGTTTCTATAAAAATACATATCCGCTATTGAGCCGCGATACTCGAGAGTCTACTGAACTTGATTGATTAATCAACTTGTAAATATTAATAGAAAATAATGTTTTTGAATAAAAATTTATTTAACAATAACAAGTATTACGCAATTAGAATGAACGTCCCTTACACAACTTATTTTAAAAAATATCAGTTGTTATCTTAAAAAAAATTGCTGTAAAAGGTAATTATTTTTCTGCGTGACAAAATTCATATCTGTATGATTTATAAACTTAATAGATTACGATCAAAAAGGTTGTACATGCAGCTATTAAATTTTGTACTAGGAAAGAAGAAACGATATATATTAATTGATTTAAATATCTTAACTTTTAAGTAATAATTAATTTATTTAAAGAATCAAATTCATCACGAAAACTGTTAGTTCTCTTTATCATTTCTCCTGCAAAATGCATTAGATTTTTTTTAAAAAAATACATAGTTCCTTTGTTGAGAAGGAGGAGGTCATTTTCCCCTTTCCTGGACCCGCCTCTGGTGAAGAGTCAATGTAAATTCCATTACATTTAGAAATAGCAACAATGAGCACTTGGCATGACTTTCAAAATCCGTAGAAAGCAGTAATAAAGGCTGGATCACGAATCATCAATTTTGATTCCACAATGCCAAAGACGTAGTTAGCAAAGCTATGGAGACCGATAAATACTGCACAGCAATATTAGAAGATGTAAACCAAACCTTTGACAAGATACGACACTGAAGTCTTGAAGCAAAGCGGCTGGCGCATGTGCTACAGAAAATTAATTGTTTCGTAATTTTAAGAACCTGTTTATAATAATATTTTAAGGATGTGAGTTCATCTTTGATTTCGAAATCTTTAAACTGTCCATGTTCCAGCCCGCAATACAATCTTGTGCTACGTCCATTATAGCACAGGAATCCTGTCTGGATCGACAAATGCTCTTCATACAATATACCGCTTCAGCCCCAGGCTTTGCGCATTGTGCCTAGATACTGATTAATCCTTGAGCTACATTATTTCGCAGTATGTTGCGCTACCGGTATGCAGGCGACCAAAATCGAAATAAATTCAAACCATTAGCAGTAATAAATCTTGTTTTAAAACACTTCATATTTGAAAAACGAATATATTATTTGTACATTTCGTATAGTATTTAAAAGAAATCTCATTTGAAGTTTTTTTTAAATATAGAAAACATTTAAGGGGCTGCATTTCTTATGTTTACATATTTCCATGAAACTGCGGCAGGATCCTGCCTAATATACTGTAATTTTACGTAGCTTATTAGTAAAATTAGACTAATATAAAATATGCACGAAGGAAAATGCTTTCATGTTACTATATATGTTTGTGAACTTGATTTTAATATTTTCTTCTTTTAAAAACTTGGCATTATTACATGTAATGTATACAAAGGAATTGGAATATTACGAGGTGTATTACGTAACTCTCAACATAATTTTTTTTCGAAGGATTATGTAGCATATAAATTAAAAGAACTCACTTGCGGCAACAGGAACCTTTATCATAAATATATTGCATTTGGTTGTCTGACCGTTTAATGTTGTTGAAATGTTGGTGATAATGCTGTTAAAATTTATTTTTTTAAGTACACTAGGATGAATGTGGCAGTAAAAGCTGCCGAAAGCTACCGTTTAAAATAAAATACTTTCCTTAAACCGTTACCGTCAAAGGGTTTATTATTATCTATTGATCAAATAATTATATTTTAATAGTGTGAATTTATGCTTAGATTTCGGAGCCAGGTGACAATGTATTTGCTGAGCCTTTCTAAGCACATGATTTCTATCTGTAATTTAAATAGGCAACCACAGTATTCTCTCTCTCTCTCTCTCACCTCTCTGTCCTATACCTACAGCTAATCAAACTGCCTTCTTTCCGTGGTATGGATCAGTGAGCACATACAAACAGATCCATACCGTTGTATGATACAGAGATGAATGCACATCAGATGGCACCATGAGAGGTCAGCATAAGCATCGAAATAAAAAAAATATTTAAGTAATTAAATATATCATTAAGAAGTAGTTTATTTTCAAAACAGAAATACTCGTAGTTTTTATAAATTGGAGGAGAATGTTTTTGGAAAATTCATTTAAGGTGCGACATTTCAAATACTAACTTTATCCTGAGATAAACTGCGTTAGGAATTTGCATACTATATTGCTATCATGATTGGGGTATTCCTAAAATTAGTTTAATTTAAAAAAGTACGAAGAAAATATAATTTCGTGTTAAAAATGTGTTAATTAAGTTGTGAATTATACGATTTTAACAATGAGACACTGTTGGAAACTACGTAGACGGAATTAGAAAATATTTACATTACCGGTGGGGTCATTTGCCATCGTATGGGAGCCGCAGATTGTTTTTTATCCTCAAGGAAATAAGTAATCGAGAACACCGCCAAGACGTCTTCATCCTACGACAGCCGACCAAGACGATTGCTCAATTACAAAACGAAGTGATAAAAATGGGGAATCTCTACAGTAGTTTCCTCGTTATCTGGGCTCCATTTAAGACCACAAGAAAACTTCAGTTTAGCAAACACGAAAACCACTAGACCACAGAAACGGTAGCAAACACTAGTATAGGTCAACGAAAAGGCTACATGACTTTGTATTCAAGATCAAGGCACTTAATGTGCAGTAAAAGAGAAAAACAGTCGACTTCCATTTGTCCTGACTCGGCTACGGTGTCCTTGGGCAATCATATTCGTAAGTCCCAAACCGCAACATCACGCTATCCATTCTCAGTCCTCGTCTAAGTTCCTCTTATTACGTCCAACTCCTGAATTCATATATTACGTCTGATCAAGAAAAGAGTGGAAGTGTCAAAATTCCTAACGGAGGAAATAATTTTCGTATCTCGAATATTAGCCTATTAAGAATTTGTGAAAAGAAAACAAGTATCTTCACGGTTAACCAATCGGGTCATGCCCATATCAAGAACACAACGTTTCTGCGGCCATCTTCTGCCTCCGTCTTCAGGCTATATGATATATCTGTGAAGATTTCATCCGAATTATTCACCGGGAAAGTCTACGTTCATTAAGTATTCCTTTCCCTAATTCGCCTTCAAAATACAGTAAATATTTCGGAAACGATAAGATTTCACTTAATAAATGTATGTTAACACGATGGAAAGTTATTTTTGTTCGGTACTAATTATTATGTTTATCAGCAAAACAATAAAATACTACGTGGACGTTTAAATATTATATAATTTTATAATATGTAAATCATGAATTGTAACTGTAAAGTCGCTAAAGAGCATTTATTTTAAACGATTTAAAATAAAATTGTAAAAAAGTCTCCGATTTGAAATGATGATATGCTGTCTGTTTTTAAAATGGAACATAGACATTAATTATAACATTTGATTCCTAATAATCATGAATTAAGTATTTTTATAATATGCATTAACATTAGATTGAACAAAATCCAATACCCTACTGTAACTCATCCCTAATCATCCCATTCCAAATGTTTTCTTCTTTATGCGTTATCATTTGTTGATCTACTAATCCGCTTTCCTAATCAATGAAAATAATCACAAGGTCCAATATGACAACTACTGCAAACTTTGTAATTTCTGCTACACTAGGCAAACAAAAAGCTTACTCAATGCCCATATCAAAGACCATATCTCCAATATCAAACTTTCCATTGACAAACATTGTGAAACCTCAAACCATAACACCAATTCATACCATTCATAATATTATTGGTAAAATGTTGTTTTTAAATTATATCTTCATATTAAATCCCACATCAGTGTAACAGACGTACTGTGTTTCTCAAAAAAAAATTTCTCTTATTTTTAGACTAAATTCTTTATTATTATATACAAGTTCGTCTGAGCCTTTTTCGGCACCTTTCTGCCTGATCGCTATTGCAGTTTTCAATCACCTGACTAAAGCCACAAGGATTGCAGAAACGTCGTGTGATATTTATTTTATCACTTAATTTTACCTATAATTTAGCTACGTCTTTGTCTCATTAATCTAAATACATTTAACAAGGGCTTTTTATATCCCTTGTTTGCTTAGATGCTGTTTGTTATCAGCTAACGGCTCAGCACACCATGTCTTACAACGATAGACAATAACGATGAAAAAATTATTCATGCGTCAATTACAACAATTTTTGTTTTCCTTTCGTATTTCTATACTACTGATTATTAATTATAACTCACACATTAGTATTCGTATTTCTATACTACTGTTTTTTAATTATAACTCACACATTAGTGGCCACAGCGTTTTATCAGATGGATTGTAAACAGTTTTATCATACACGATTCCCGCGATTAATCTCATTATCTTGCTAACGAAAATAACGGATAATGAAAGTAAACCTCTATGTGTGTGCAAACAAACTGATTAAGAAGCACCAGTCAATGAAAACGAAAAATATTATCAGCACAACGTTTCCTACGTTGTGATTACGCCATTCAGAATTCTCTCTGATCAACGTAAGCAACAGGATTAATTGCATCTAGAAAAAACATTAGTAATTAATGTAAAATTGGTTCTAATATGACTTCTGTAAATAATTGGCTGTTTACTATAGCAAATAAAGTCATTCCCAGAAATATCATTTAATAAGAGAAAAATTTAAACAGATAAAACAACATGGAATATGTATGTTTTAACTTCAGTCTTGAGAAATGAATTTTTAATTGTCACATTACTGTTGTGTCCAATACGAAAAGTCATATTTAATTTAGTAGATCTCATCCTTGTTTACTCGCTTTTCATTTTTCGAATGAAACGACCATTTTCTTGTACCGCGACTTCTCCTAAATATTTCCTATTTCAAAGTAAATCATAAAATACATTATCGTTGTGACTGTAAAGAGGTAATTAAACTTTGATTCATCGTATTAAGAATGTTTTAGAAGATTATGAGAAATATTCAAGCTAAGCATTCATTCGAAATTTATTGAGTTAAATTAATGGGAACATGCAGATAGTATAGAGTTAGTACATTACAGATCACTACACGGCGTTTCCTCGAGGTTTCGTTGACCTCGCCTTTTGAGATATAGATAGACATACAATTACTTCTTAATTTTTGGATGTTTTGGCAATAGTTTCAAACCATAATATAATTACCAATTGATATCACAAATCAACTCATGGAAGACGATAACCTTTCCGCACCCAATTAATATGGCGTATAATATAGATTAGGCCACCAAATTAAATCATCAGTGATTTAATAAATTTAATTCTGACCAAATTATTAAAATTATTTATTTATATATTTGTCCTGTTATATTTATGGCACATATATGTATGTTTCCAGATACACAACAGGCTATCTTAAACTTCTAATTAATTATCATCCATTACATTTTATAAATTTATCCGAACCATGTATGGCACCATATGACAGCCCTAAATCACGTGCAATGTAATTTTTACTGAAAACATTTTATAGTGCATCATATGTATTAAAATATGTGACCCTTATTAAAACTCCTTCTCTTCTTGAAACAATTTGGAACGAAGTGGTCTTGGAAACGAAACCTATCAAATATATAGCGAATTATAGAAAATGTCGGTCTTCGGAAACTGATTATAATATTTACCGTGGAATATGTCTTGATGACAGAGTATAAACGTTCGTATGAGTGAATATCATATAAAATGAAATGGTAATAAATATTCCAGCGAACGCGCGTGTCTCCCCGCTTAGGAGTGCTTTATAGTCGGAGTATTCGTGCAGAGCCAGCAAGTGTCTCCCCCATGACCGCTTCCAACAGCTAATCCCGAAAAGAATGACCTGGGTGTGGCTCAAATCATTTCAACAGTTACCCCAGGAGAAAATTGAGTTTCCTCTTTGCCAGAATACAGAAAGTTTCGCAGAACGTACACATCACGTGCTATAATTATTACCTAAATTAGATTACTCAGTTCACTATAATTTGCCAGGAATCTTAAATAATATAACGATATTATTATATCTCAAATTACATTGACTTAATTTACATAAAAGTTATTATTTGCGTACTAACGAATCATAATGTTATAGTAATAACAAAATAATAGGCTGAATCTAAATTTACTTTATTATTAATAAATATTTCGGTTGAAACTGACCACAGACCATGTAAAAAATTAGGCAAAAGTTTTGCCAAAGCAATTACATTACCGACAAAAAATCATTAGGAACATCAGAGATGCCAATTTGAAATTCAGAATAATGCTTATAAACTTTTCTTCTATCAAATAAATATTATATTAATTTTTATTTATATTCCAGTATTTTTTATAAATCTAAAAACTTTTATCATAATGATTATCAGTTATGTACAATAATTGATCCAGTATGTACAATATTAAAATAATGAATACAAAATTAAAATAGTGTATATAATTAACATTTAGACATGGAGGTAGGTTAATCCATTGATTAACCTACTTTAACAAATGGGTTAGGTTTTTTGGGTGTGTATCTGAGAGGCATACGACGTGGATGTGTGAGGGTTGACAGGCAGTGAACTGATTATTGGAGAATGTCTGAGGATGTGGTCAGCGGGAATGATGGTAAGGTGGTTTAGGATGTGCCTGAATGTTCAGGAGTTTTCTTTTGAGCCGGCGGAAGTGTAGAGATGGGGGAGGATTGTCATGGAATTGCTGGATCGTGGTGTTTGGGTGGTTGAGGGCGTTTTTAATTAGGGCGGTTATGGATTTGGAGATTACGAACTTTACTTTAGGAAGTTTAATGATATGGTGGATGACGGTATTTATAAGGTACCAGGGAGAGTTAGTAATGGTGCGTAGGATTATGTTTTGTTTAGTTTGAATTTTGGTTGAATGGATTTTTTCTGTTATTCCCCAGGTGGAGAGGTATAGGATTCGGTGGGGTTGATACTGATTCACCATTGTTTGGACCATTGTTCTTTGTTGTCGAGCACTAATTGGTTTGGTTGGAAATTGGAGATGAAAAAGATTGCGCTAGTGTTGGGATGTTGTGGGATATCGTGGGAGTAGATGTTTTATAGGAAGAGGGCAATGATACTTCCTTCGGGGACGCCCGCCGCGATGTAGTGAGGTTGGGAGAGGTGGTTATTTATTTTGACAGAGAAGGTTATGTTAGAGAGGTGGCTTATGAGTATTCAATAGTGCGTGTCATTTAGAAAGTCTTTAATTTTGGATAGTAGGGAAGGGTGGTTGATTTTATCACAAGCTTTTTCGATGTCAACTAAGGTGGTGATGAGGGATTTGCGTTGTTAAAAAGAGTTGTTTATGAGATTGTAGAGACGGAGTGTTTTGGGCGAAACCAGTTTTGTGTGTCTGGAATCAGGATTGATTGATTAGCTGGGGGAGTAGTAGTTTTTCGAACAATTTGGATATTGTAGGAAGAAGACTTATTGGACAGTAATTGTCAGGATGGAATTTTGGGCTGTTTGGTTTAGGTATCATTATTATGGTTGCGTGTTTCCATTTGGTTGGATAGGCGTTGAAGATATAGGTGATTAAGATTATTGTTTTCTTGGGAAGATATTTTAGGTGGCGGTTGGTGATGAGGTTGTGACATGGGGAGACTTTCTTTTTTAGGATATTTATTGCGGTTGATATTTGGGGAGGGGTAAAGAGTTTTGTGAGGGGTGATAATTGTAGGGGTTGTTGGAGTTCTGCTGCTATAGCCTGGTTGTGTTTGTTGTAGAAGCAGCTGTTGGGGAGAATTGCTTGGTCAATAGTTGGGCGAAGATTTTCGCTTTTTTGGGAGGGAGTGGTAAACCATTGATTGTCTTTTTCAAGTGGAGGGTTATCGGATTTTTCCTTAGTCAGGTATTTTGATTTTAACCAAATTGATTTGTCGGTTGCGTAAGTTGCTGAAGATAAGTGGAACCTCTAGAGTAGCTGGAGTCTTTCATTCCTTTGTTTACCGCGTTTGTGCTACCATGTGTGTTGTTGTGGTAATCAGTCCTGAGACTGGTCCATGCTAACCCATCCTGATCAAACATTTTCATTTCTACATAACTACCACATGCGACACCCCCTATAATCTGCTTAGCGAGTCAATCCTTGGTCACCCACTCCTAATCTCACTCACACACTTACGTCTAACGATAATTTGACAAGACCTTCATTTCTAAAAACGTGGCATATTAATCTATCCCTTCTCTTGATTAAAGTCCTCCAAATTTTTCTCTCTTCCCCGATTCTGCTTTGAACTTCCTGTAATAATACAGACTTTGTTTAGAAAAATTAAGAAAATACTTTTCTAGTATGTTACTCATCATTTGTAACATTTTTTAACTACTTCGTCTTTCGGATGTGAAAACAAAATGCTAAGTAATATCTTCATAAATATGTTTTATTAAAATTGAAAATTAGGAATAATAAATATAATAAAAATTCGCACCATATATCATTCCCTTTGTCTTCAGGTGAAAATATAAAAATGATGAGTCAGGATATAATTTATTTACTGAAATATCAGTGAATGAATAAAATTTTAATTATGTAGACCGATTTATTTATAAAAATGTAAATTATATTCTGACTTCTAATTTTTTTATATTTGCATCTGTAAAAGTTTAAAAAAAGAAGAATTCGTCGTGCTAATTCTTACTTTAGTTATGTTATAATTATTTATTTAATTGAAATATATATTTGACAAATTTGACGGTATTATTCGTATATAGTTAATTCAAGTCGGACCGTTACAACTACAAAATGGAAAGTTATACAACTGAAATACTAATAAAATTTTAGTTTAATTCAGTCTATATTACGTTGAGTTGAAAGCATAAATAGAAATAAATGGTTAAACAATTATAATGGTCAATACGTTAGGACTATCATAAACAATATAATGAAACAATAACATATTTTAAAATACGTCTAATAGAAGACTAAAATTTTTGATTATTCATTTTATATTTTATTGAAAACCTTTTCTATCATATATTACTTCGAACCTGATAATTGAATATCTTCGCCCATTGCGCAATCAAATCAATACAAAAAATTTAATAACTACTGCATAGTTTTCTGACTTAAAAATTTAAAATGAATAAAAAGACGGCCAATAAGTCATCAAATAAATTTATCACTATTTATTCAAAAACGACGTTTCGTCTCCTTTCTGAGATTTCCTCAGGTGTACTACAAACATAATATTACAAAAAATTAAATATGGGTTCTATGTTACAATTTTTTAATTTATTTATTAAAACATGGTTCATACTTACAAATTTAGCAATTCATCATATTTACTCCTTGACTTCCTCAACCGAAAAGATTACTGAATGTACATGTGAAGAATTTAGTATCGCGGACCATCTCCATCGACGGTTACGGCCACGTTTTTATATATAAATTAAAAAATTATAACATAGATCCAATATTTAATTTCTTGTAATATTATGTTTGTATTATGTATTGTGGGAGTCTCAAAAAGGGGACAAAATGTCGTTATTAAATAGTGATAAATTTATGTGCTGATTTATTGACAGTCTTTTTATTTTTGCATAAAATTTAATATCACTAAATTTTAAGTATTAGGATCTCATATTATTATGTTCACCTGTTGAAATACAAAATTAGGAACGAAAGGTAGTGCGTTTCTATTTCTATTAATTTAAATGTCAATCCAAATGTTTAGTACTATACTTGGTCTGAGTTAACGACCATTATATTTATTTAAAATTGTTTAACATGCACGTGTATCTTTGTGTTATCACATAAATCAAACGATTATCATAAAATATTCACTTAATTATTATATGCTAAATCGTTGAGTTTAAATATGAAAATAAAATCAGTTTAGTTCATATTAATTATATTCTATGAACGAAGACACTGGTATGTGATTTATTATATTTCAAGAAGATTAACTCCAAACACCGCTACATTGGCAGGTCACGGGTATATAATTTACCGTAACCATTATATTAACACTTAAAATTCTGTGTCTTATAGCGCATCACAGTTAAAAATTTTATTACATAATTGGGATATTCCGTCGCGTATTTTGTTTTACCTTATAGTGTTTGTAAATTCAGTTTCTGATTTTTGATTGTCAGTAAGCATTGTAGTTGTGGTAATTGGGTCGACAGAAAGGCGATAAAATAAACATCCCATAATATATGAGTGGATTAAAAAATGAATGCTGTAAGCATTATTATATCTGCGAAGGAATGTCGACGTAATTGAGGCAATTGCGGAATCGTGTTGTCTACTTAACAAAGATTACGAATACACTCAACTATTTCCATTTCCTATGTAACTATTGTTTCTGCCCTTTTAACTAATCGGAATGCTATTAAAAATCGTAGCACGCAACTGCGTCATACGCAGTGCATAGCCAACAAGTATTCGTTGACATTAATTCTCCTTTCCTTTTTACGGAATCTGCTTCGCGGAACCGTCAGTCAATTCCGGATTAATCCAGTATCTGACAATGTAGAATGAACAGCCGCTGACGTTTCTTATCATTTCAATCGTTTTCTGCTGATATTCGTTTATTAGGCAATTAGGGGTGTTAATTATTAGTTTCAAGTAGAATACCCTACGTGTATTATCCATTGAGTACTCAGACTACTTCGGTTCGTTATATTTCTATTCTGGAGACATAGACTTGAAGAACTTCTGTAACAAGCTGACAGTTACTTAAATAATTTTCTACAGTTTTATATCATGTGTGAATTTTACGGCTAACGTTTTTAACATTCGGAACATTGACTTAAAATAATTTATCGAGTCTTATCTAAAATTTATTTAATCTTTTATTGACTAAATTTTCTTCAAATTATTTAGAAAAATATTCATTTAGAATATTTTTAAGCTAATCTTCATATATTAATCTGTAAGGAAGACAAGCAACAATGGGCCGAAAATGACGTGGTGCACCAATCAGAAGCCTCCACGTAACCTACGTAGAACTAAGAACACATTACTTATTAATCTCTCTTGAAGTAAAAGCAGAAATTTATGCTTTCTGTAATATAAAGACAGAATTATAGTTAGAAAATGTCATATTTTCATTACTTTAGTCTGTGGAAAGGAAAAATAATAAGCGTAAAATAATCATAAAAAATAATAATGAATAAATTAAATATATATTTGTTTAATAGTAATAATAATTGTTAGTAAAATTGTGAAATTTTTCCTCTCCAGATGCATAAAACATATTATTTTTCAACTTGTACATGAATAATAATGTTGCATTCGTAATAGAGAATGAGACCTCAACGTAGCATTATATGTGTCCATAAATTAAATACTAATAAATTAAATAAATATTGATGCACTTAAGTATTGGATAGCGTTAAATATTGTAGGAAGATCGAACACTCAATCCACGATAAAACATGTAATATGTTAGTAAATAGTTAAAGGTAGAATATATATTTTTTCCTTCCAGATTTTTATTTCTTTGTGGAAAATAGGTAAAAATATCAAATTGATAAATCAATTTTATTTTACAATTTATACATGTGCAAATATATTTTTAGAAGCAGTTTCTAGAAAAGTGTATTGAGAAATAAGTTTTTACTAGTTATTGTATGAAGTAGTCTATAATTATGTTGAAGTAAAACAAGAACAATTGCTATACAATGGAAATTCCGTAAAAACCTTTTAAAGGTGTACAGACAAAGGTTTATGGTTACGTAAGTATACAAAATGGGGAGTAAGATAGTTCTTGAAAATTATCTCTTCGGTAGCTTCCATTTTTAAAATTCAGCTTAACAGACTGTTTACGACTCTTTGGTTTTTATTAAATTCGTCCAGTTTTTGAGGTTCCTTAATTGAAACTGTTGCTACTGATTCGCCCTAGTTGGTGAATAGTCTTGTCAATGTCTTTTCTGCCCAGGCTACATTTAAGTAATATTTGACTTCTTCTTCTACGTTGGCTCTACAGCCCATTGAGGGCTTTGGCCTACCGGGTCGACTGCGGAATGGTTGAGAATTTGGAGTGATACGTGGTAAGCGTATCGATTCTCCTACAGTCTTTATCCCGGTCTCCTTGACCATGACGACACAAACATTCAAGCTCATGCCAGAATTCCAACCTGGGACACCTGGGTCGTGAAGCAGTGACGCTAATCACTAGACCACAGGAAGTCGGCATTTATTGACTGCGAATGGAATTAATTACATTACTTATTACATCCGCAACGACGCCTATGAGATTGTTTTGTAGATAAATATCCAATAAGGAACACGAACACTTTAAAATAATTACAAAACGAGATAAAAGTTAAAACTGTAATTACAAACATTATTTACACATTTCGGAAGTGGTGAATTGCAAGAAAATTTAAAATTACTAAGAGAGTAATGATTATAGTAAAATAATCATTTGTTCTTCAAATATCGGCGCTTTATATTCAGAGTAACCCCCTACATTGATAATATTAGAATATTTCAGAACATAATGCACAATTAAGTTCTTGATCGTGCGATTGTTTCATTTCGTTACACATTAACACGGAAAACCAAGGCAATTTTATTTTTAATAATTTATCTTTATCTATAATGTGAAGAAGGTCAAGCAGATGCTTATCGTCGGTTTAGCCAGTTTGTCCAATCAACAGTTTTCTGCGATCGTGACACATACTTTGAGAGGGTAATAAGGCTTAATAATTCATACATTTTTTTGTATGGGGATGTATGGTCGGAAGTGACGTGTTGAGGCACGAACACAAAAATTGAAGCATGTAAAGAAAATTGTTAGTTAATTACATCATGACAAAGTGCCTCCTTCCAGCAATGTTTACAATCAATGCTTAGAATTGCTACCAGCAATGGTAAGACATGATTGGTAGCGTCGAAGTTGTGATTGGCGAACAGTTCCAAAGATTCCAGGCGTTTCGCCCACGTTTGCAGACGCAATGGTAGATCGAGCTCCATAGTTTTTATTACTGTTGGTATTCACAATTTTCAGCATTTATTGTAAGCATCGCTGCACTTTGAGATGATATAAATAAACAATAGCACATTTAATTTCTTTTGCGTTTGTGCTCAAAGTGTCAGAATAAATGTACGTTTTAGTAACCTGAAACACCCCTCAAAGTTTTTCAATCACCATTGAATCACCCAGTAGAAGTACACGTAAATGCACTATCACTGTACCCTGCAATAAATCATATTCATGTTGATGTGAGTTTCTCGATGGGCAAGCAATTAATAATTATCTGCTTCTGTTTCAAAGCAGTTTTAAAGAATACATCGTAAGCAATTACTAACAAATGTAGTGCTCGACTGAGTGAATATTGGAGGTAGTCCACTTTTAATGACTCTGGTCTAGTTGTTCTACCAGATATTTTTCATCATAGTTTGCAGAGAAATGAAGGTCTGCGTGATACCACCTAATAAAGAGCCTGTTCCGCAATCCTCAATGGACTCTATTCATCGAAATTGAGCGTCATCACTCCAAAATCTCACCGTGGGAGAAACAAGTGGATGATATGTTCAGTTGGATTTCCAATGACTCCGAGCCACTCCTGATCAAACAGTTCGTGAATAGGAAACTCAAATGGAGCAGCGTCATGGCACTTGATCTTTAGTGATGAAAACTTCTATATTAGTGCCGTATTTTTATGATATTTCGAACAGCAATTACTTTCCTATATACAAAATAATATTTAATTAACTCATATGGAATTTGTATATTTAGAAAAAACGTTTGAAAATGTGAACTGGAACTCGCTTTTAATGATTAATAGGAATAAAATATCGAGAAAGAAGGCTTATAAATAACCTCTACACAAGGCAGTCAGCAGTAATTACAACTGAAAATCAAGAAAAGAAGGCAGAAATCAAGAAAGCAGTCTGACGCCCATATTGTTTAACTTATATATAGAACAGGCGATGAAGAAAGTTGAAACGGAATATGGAAAAGGAATCTACATGCAAGGCGAAGAAATAAAAACCCTACTCTTTGCCGATGATATTGTAGTATTAGGGGGGTCAGAAGAAGACTTGGAAACAATAATAAATGGCATGAACGGGGTCCTGGAAAAAGAGTTCAATATGAAGATTAATAGAGGAAAAATCAAGGTAATGGAGTTTAGTTTTGGAATAAAAAGGTGTTAGATTGGGAAGTAATATTTTGAAGGAAGTTAAGCAATTCTGCTACTTGGGCAGCATAATAACTAGAAATAATAGAAGTATAGTAGTCATAAAGAGAAGGATAGAACAGGCAAGATGGCTTTCGCAAAGAAGAGGAAATTATATACGACTTATATTAGAGCGAATATTAGGAAATCATTGCTAAAAATATTTGTATGGAGTGTGATGTTATGTGGGAGCGAAACGTGAACGATATGAGTTGCAGAAAGGAAAAGAATAGAAGCCTTTGAAATGTGGTGCTACAGGAGAATGCTGAAAATCAGATGGGTGGTAAGAATCACAAACGAGGAAGTTCTGAACAGAATAGGGGAGAAGCGAACAATATGGAGGACGTTGAATAGAGAAGAACTAGATTAATGGCTACGTTTTAAGACACGAGGGTCTTGGAAAGTTAGCATTAGAGGGAAGTGTGTGGATTAAGAACAGAATAGGGGGGCCAAGGATGAATATCGCTAGTTTTGAGAAAGTGAAAAGGCTTGCGCAAGATATGTTAGTATGGAGGATAGCACCAGACCAGTCTTAGGACTGAATACAACAAGTAATTTTCGGTCAAAGACGCAGGGAGGTAAATTTCCATCCATTGATGTCAATTTAACTGAATTTTAATGAAGAATAATGAAAGAAATACTTTCATAACAAACAATGAACGTGCTGGAATTTTTTTTTGGATATGATCCAAACATTAACATCCATTGGGTTCATCCATTCGGAGAAATAGAGAATGGATGTACTATTCTCAAGTGCGGTTCAAGTTCTAAATCTATTCTCTTCATAAAGTAGGTATTCTTTCACTTCTGTGATTAGAACATAACGCACTGATAGGTTAATGTTGCGTCCATGTGACGCCCGTCGTTCGTCTCGATTTCCTGGTCGGTTTCGAGAACAGAGCAGTGTGATTCACGGGAGCACATGTCAGTTCGTACGATTAACAATCGCTGACGGTGATGCAACCTGGTGACCTCGGGCAGCTGCCAACGAATTATTGCCATCCGAAGGACACGAAGCAAACACACAGAGTTAATATTGGAGTCTAGGGTTTCCTTTGAAGAGGCGCAAGACAAACACCTAACACTGTTACACGGCGCTCCTCAGTCCTCACCATACTAAACACCACGGTGCTTTAAAATCAGGTCCTCAGTGCTTGGCAACACACTCCTGCTCAGATGTAAGTCTCAACAAATATCTACTTCACTGCTTGATAACTAGGATGAGTAAACTGAGTAATTTGAACTGGATTGCAATTGATGCAACTTGGCAAATCACACATCGTGTATTGCATGCAGTCAGGAACGTCAGGGAGCTATGCTGAGGAAAATCGTTGACAAGGAGAGGAAATCAGACAAGTAATGTGAAAATCAGCTGCCAGTTATGAATGTAAAACGTTTCTATTTTTTTCTATATCGCGTTACTAATAATAAGTCGTTTTCATTTAATACTTTTTTCTTAATTCTTAGCTCTATCTATATAATTAAACTAAACCGTCTATAACACGAGACATTTGTGGCAAAGAAAATGATGTCGTCGACGGGTATCGAAACGTAACGTGATATCGAAGAGTTTACCCGGCTGGAATCCCGAGAGGACTTTTTCTGCAGCGGGAAAAACCTTCGTTCTGCATCTGCCTGAAAGTTATTTAACACTTCAGAGGAAAACAGTTCAGCCGTTGAGTTTAGCGAATTAAATCCTCATTCAAAGTCAGTGTTTGCAGCGTTTTGTCGCAAATAGCGGATGACAGTGCTCAAACGGTTATTATGGCTGTATATAACAATGAAGAAACAAATGAATTTGGTCCGGACTGTTTCCTTAAGCGTATAAATCAAAATCATAGACCCCCAGTAATTTATCTCAGGATGACGGATGGCAGTTTGATGTTGCTAAAACATTTTTGCTGAAAAAGAAACGAGAAATATTTCGTTGTAAAAATGCGAACAAAATCAGCGCCACAGACAGTAATATAAATTTGCATTCCATAATGCATATAACGTAAAAATAAATTAGGTTGCTCTGATCTTTGGTAGATAAGTGTCTAGTTTTAACCAGAAAACGTGATATAAGCATGAGATAAGTTTTATAATTTGTTCAAGATACATAATACCGATCACTACATAATTTTGTAAAACAATTTGTACGTATGGAGAATTTCTTTAATAAATATGGAGGATATGGATGAATATAGTGAACTGTAGGTCGAAACGTTCCTAATTAAATAAGTCATTTAATAATACGAAGGATTGTTATAAGGTTCTTTTACTACACCATAAGCCGTATTGAAAGCTCAGAACAGGATACAGATGAATTTTATCGAGATTTGTAAAGTAAAAATGTTATTATTTGCTGCTTATATTGGCTTTTAATTGTTAAAGAGAATCGGGAAAGAGTACTTACTCGTTTCTAGTCTGTTTTGTCATAGACTAATTTATTTTAGAATAAATTTCCCAGAATCCTTTATGCGTATCCTTAAAATAAGAACACAAAGGCAGGTAAATATTATTTTTATAGACTGTAAATAAACGGAATTAATTTTCGACAGGAAATGTATTTTCCGCAACAATATGCACCTCTGCATTTTATCTTCGGTTTAATATTCTGGGAATGATTTAAAATCATTTGACTCTTTAAAACTTTATATTCCTTGAGAGATTATGTGGTTGCAAAATATTCTTTTAATATAGCATACGAAAATAATATCAGACACGTGGAATGTAACAGACATGATAGCATATTAGGATTTGGACATTTTGTACTGCTTTTGCAATTTACAGAAAAAAACTCTTCATTTAAGCACTGTTCACGTAGGCTATGGTACCTATTTTAATTTAGTAGTTTTAAATGTGAATTAATACTTGGATGTACAGGGCGATTCGCTACCAGACCGACAAACTTACAGGGGGTGTAGAAGGTATAGAGACAACTCGAAATCACACAAGAATGCAGAGTCGCAAATGCCGTAGTTGCGAGCTATGGTGCAAAGAAGCAAAGAAAAAGAACAGAAACAGCAACACATTAATGGGACAGAACACATTTTTTTGAAATGTCGTACTAGAACAGTGTTTGTAACTACGACCAGAAGTCGTCAGGCAGGCCTGACGGCGGCGCTGCATGAAATTCCTTTCATTATGGAAGATTCCTCCCGACAATTTTGAGATAGATGTTGCTGAACAGTGATCCAGCTGGAAAGCGTCATATGCGATCCGTCTACCAAGGCAGTAGGATGAACACGTATTCAAACGATGAGCTAGTCGACATGCTGATTGTGTACGGAGCTGCGGATTTGTTTCTGTTTCTATTCTTTTTTATGATTCCTGTGACTCTGCATTCCTATGTGATTCCGAGTCGTTTCTGTACCCCCTACAAGTTTGCGAAAAACGCTTCATACAAAACAGAAGGAAAATTTTGCAATACATATTCTGTAAATTGGCGAAAAACGTATCGCTGTACTCAAAAGTAGTTAACGCAAAATAACGTGAGTAGTGGAAGCGTAAACACCGTTAATTATTCCGAATTACGCAAGTTTATAGCAGTAACAGAGTTCAAACCCTCTAATTGAGACTCTAATAACTATACTATTACCAAAGGAGAACTTTTCTTTTCATTTAGTTCACATAAACTTTCTATTCTGTTTCTGCTTATAAACCATATTACATATTATTTCTAACTAAACCAAAAATCTTCTTTCAGTGTGGACTCTGATCTGAATGACACGTGATTTTAAATTAGGACGTCCTAAAAACAATTAATAAAAATTTTAACTCAGTGTTGTAACACCAAATATTCCTAGCGATTATCGATAATAATACATCCATAATTAATAAATTGAAAATGGCAGTAGCCGAAAAAACTTACTGATGTAATTTATGTAAAATACATGGCATTTTTAAATATAAAAAGTATAAGGCATGTAGATATTTTTAATATAAATTAATTAATGGACATTAGTGTACGTTGAAAAGTTTTCTCTGATTGAATGTGAATTCTTAGGCAAAAATGAAAAATTCTATAACGCGTTTATCGTCAAAAACGAATATAAGTATACCTTTGTTATTACGTTTTTGGTGGCAAAGTTAATGTATATCGACCAAAAAAATACAGATACAATCCTAATTGTTAGTATGGAAAAGCAAGAAAATGTAAAGCTGTTTCATGACGATACTTTAATATAGAATAATGACCAATGCAGACTTTGTATCAAATATTTTACTAAAATAGATGAACAAGCCTCGGCATGTGAAAACCTTGAAAAAAACATAGAGAGTAAGAGGTATCCCCAAAGGTAAACCCCGCAATCAATCTGGGGAGAAGTACCTGCGAGAGAAAGCGCCCATAGATATGTATTTATATTTTTTAACTCATATAAATATAGGTACTTTGTGTAAAATTAGGAAACCATAATTTTAAATAAGATGAGTGTGACAGAATCTATAGAAGTAGAGGAAAGGTCTGTGGAAGTTTTCTCTCGCTGACAACTCTCCCCAGAGTGAACTGCGGGGCTCACCTGACTCCGTCGGGAGTGACTCCTACTACCTCTGTTTTTTAAAAAGTTCTCAAAACCGATATGTATGTACTGGGGTCGAAGACCTTGGGCGTACGGTAAGAGTTGTTCTTTCATTCCATTGGATCTGTCAGCCAATTCCCTCCTAAAACTTGTGGAGACACGGACCCTACAGCAACTCGTCTTCCGTCATTCGGAAGGGCGTAAGAATAGTACCCAATGCCCGAACTACCTGATGCAGGCTTTCTAGAGTTTTCCTGCATCTCTTTAGGAGAAACACCAGGTAGGATCCTTAAAGTACAGAAAGCTGCCTGATGAAATGAAAGATTTTATACGGAATTGTGTTGGTCACTACTTTACATCGTAAAAAACTCTTTGTAGGTGAATGTAGAAAATAAATTTAAGATTTATAAATTTAACGTCGCTTAACAACTTATGTATTTGGAAAATTATCATTAATTAATCATCAACTGGATTAAAACAATTAATTTGTTAGGAGGTTCCACAATAAAATATTTTAACATACTTTCTTCCGTTAGTTCGAGTAACAAAATGTGAAAGGAACATTTTATATATAACGGACGAATGTAAAAGAAACTTGTTATCAAAGGAAAAGTAGACAAGAGAAATATGAAAGATAGCAAATTATCAGGTGAAGATCAACTCTCGTCATAATGAGATAAAACTCCAAAAACAAACCCTTAATAATGTAATATAAAATTTAAAGTGACCAGTTCAAATAAATATTGTTTGAAAACATAATGATCCTCACCTCACTACTTTTTTCCTACTATTCAGGTACAGGTTTCGTGAAGGATGTGTCGTGCATTTGAACATTTTCCCCAATCCATCGGTCGGGAATCCCGTCTGTTCGTAGAAATTACTTCACCTCAGCAATGACGTTGAGCTGGCTATTAAATTTTGCTTGCGTCCACGAAGAGACAAATTAATACCTTTCTCTACGAATTTTTCCCTCTCCATGATTGTTCTTTCGCAGGGTCCAATATCCTGTTTGGCCTTGACCGAACGGCGGGCCTTTCCGCTAGACAAGATCCATTCATGGGTTTTAAGGAAATACAAACGATGAGAATTTAAAAGTACGGACAGCATAATATATGACCTGACAGTGACTTGAGAACCAGCCACTTTCTGAGTTTGTATATATAGGTTCTATCCTGGTACATGCACAATAAATTCGCAAATCTCACTGAGTTAATCATTTCAGCTCGTTAAGCAAGCGTGGTGTTTAAATATTCAGTGTATCTGAGGAGAACATCGGATAAGCCACAGGAATGGAAAGTGAACATGGTTAGAATATTATGACATTATCTTAAATTTAGGAAATAATATGCAAATTTGATGTTCGGAACAGAGGAAGAGAATTGATCTTAGCCCTCCAGGAATCAGAGTATATAATATATATAATATAAGAGACAAAAGTGATTTCGAGATCCGAAGAGAGTCAAATATACCCCTGGTACATTGGGAGATATTTAAATACAAAACATTCCGTAATAGAATCAAAAATACTACCGATACCTCACGCGATTAAATAAACGGTGCTGTAAGAGAATGAAACATACTCCCGGAATCTGGAGAGAGAAAAAGTTACTGCTGGTTCTTTAAGAGAGTTAAAATATTAGAAAGTAATAAATGCTCTCGCTCCTTTAAGAAACTCAAAAAGAGAGTCAATAATAGCCCGATTACCCTAAGTAAGTACTAGAGGTGTCTTACCCCTCCAGTGCTTGTCCTGGATCGTAACATGTGTACAAAGTTTGGTATAAATCGGTCCAAATGTGAGCTGAACGTTAATTTATTCCATTTTAACTTCACTCATATGACTAAACTACAGCTTAGCCGGCATGTTGAATGTCAGAATTAAACTCGGAGACTTACGCAATGTGGAACTTGCAGTCAGTTTTGTATGTAAGAAAATTAGCAAATATATTAATACATTATATAAATATGAATTAAGTTATCTTTATAGTAGGTGCTTGAAAAATATTTTATTCAATGACATTTTTTTACCGTTTTGTACTTTCATCAGGTTTTTATAGTAGGCTTCTACGGTAACAGAATATGGAACTTCTTATCAGATTACAATTGGAAAATACAAAAAAAATGTACAGAAGTGTTGTGGAATAAAATATTTTGAAAATTTTATGAAAACTGCATAATAGTAACAGTGAAGTAAAATATTAATGAGATACATTATTACGAAACCCGTTTCATTCGTTCGACGACTGCTCCTCTGGTAGCGGAGTTTGTCTCTATTCTTTGTTTCTTACACGTTTGACCTTTATAGAGTAGATAGATAAGAGTATAAAGAGTCAATAAAATGCTCATCATTTCTAATTCGCGATTTTGTGTAGGAAAAAAGGCATACAATCTACGCATTAATACAGTTTCAATCCTAAGAACGTAAATTACTAATTAATTCCTACTCATAATTCAGCGAAAAAATTTAAAAGTGTACCGCACCATGGCGGAGTTCCTGCCGTTCGTGGGCAGGTAAGACGTGGTTATCTGAAATCCCAGGAATGGATTCCATTGTGCGCAGATACCTCCCACACGCAACGGCAGCGTAGACGCATTCCGTATTTCCTTGTTGCGTCAACGCTGTCCACGGAAGACGCACTGATTTATGCATCTCATTATATTATTTGGTTCCAATTCACGCATAGGGCAGGGGTGGGTGACATATTTTCTTGTAGGGGACCTTATGAAAAACATAATGGCAATGTGTTGCTACTCGTAAGGAATTTTTAAAATTAGTTATTTACATATTAAATTAATTAGACTTGTATATTAACCCTTAAAACCCTGTCGTTGGCGCAGCAGGCCGTATTAATACACAACAGAAAATTTTAGTGACAGGCCTGAGAAACCTTGCACGAGGGACGGATGTGGCCGGCGGGCCGGGGATTGCCCACCGTTGGCATAGGGTATGTTACCAAATACATCAGGAGTTGAAGCAAACACGTTCTCCAGGCTAACCTTGAATTTCATTTCATTGTCGTGTGTCCTTAAACTTCTCGTCTTCTAAAAAAATTTAGATAACACGAAAACGTAATCCACATAATTTTAAAGGTAATAACACTGCACGAAGGACAATACAGTATTTTTTTACTAGGAAAGGATACATTAAACAAGATTCTTGTTTTTATTTAGCACGATTGTTGGTTTTATAATATTTTATTACTTTGTAGATTGTTAAGTAATATGTTTTACAACATTTATAATTGAATTCGTTATCTAATATATCTGATTTCCAAAAGCTAGGACATAAAAATAGTCCAAGAAACGTTACACGCAAAATGCACACCTAATACCAGAAATAACAGAACAAAATCTTATTTCTTATTTTTTAACAAATTGAAGGCGTGAAAACAAATTATAAAGACTGGACATTCTGAGAAAAACGTATGTAAATTTGTCATATATATATATATATATATATATGTAGAATTTTAAGATTGGAAATATTTTGTTTCCTAAAAATTATATTTTTTTATGGAAAAATTTCGTCCTGTCTGTCAGAATATTTCTTGAAACCCTCCCTAATCGCTATTTGAATTTGAAACTTAAATTATATAGAAGTAAATTAACGACCATTTCACATACAAAGTTTTTTTTTATTCATTCGTCGTTTAGCCCACGATTTTAAGTCATCCTCAAATAAATACATAAGCAAACAAACTGTTTCTGACGTTAACTGCACACAAAACTTTCAACCACAAATAAAATTAAAGTTAAAATATAAATTGTTTGATTTAAAATATGAAAATATAAATAATACAGATTTACATTTGGAATTTATTCATGTAGGTATGTACTAATCATTATTGAAAATAATTTAAATGAATATGAATACATACAATTAAACTATTAGACACTTAAAATAGAATGTTCTAGAAAATAATGTGAACTAGTGGGAATTAGAATATATGAGGATATATAATATTAAATCATTGTAACAAGTATTTAAAAAATCAATTTTACATCACGAGACACATTCTCAATCAAACAATACATTTTACAACCATAAAATAATTTAACTTATTCTAATTATAAACTTGATATGAAAAATGCTGCGTTATTTTTTAGCTGTAGAAGACCCAAAATTGTGGATGAACCGCTGTATTAATAAAGGAACATGATTTGTCTGTGAATTGATCATCAATTTAATTCGGTATAATTACTTTGAAAAACAGACGTTACGTAATAGTTCATATGTGTTGATATGCTACAGCACATGAATTAATTTAGCAGGTATTAATTGTTTCGTAATTTAAAAATTTCTTCAAATAATAGTAATTTAAGAGTGTGCATTTCTGCTTTGATTTGAAGACTTTAAACTGCCCCCATTAAAGTGCGCTCTTTCCCGCATACATCTGGGCTACATTCTTCATAACACGAGAATCCTGTCTGTAATGAGAAATGCGCATGTCCTTTTCATGCGTCTGATTGTCCAAGATTTAACAATTATATGAGCTACAAAAAGCGCAGTGCTGGGCAGAGATATTACCTCACAATCTTTTATACAATATTCCAATTATATATGACTTCTACCTAAAATTAACTTTCTTTATTTTAAATCTGTAAGTAGTAAAAAAATACTATCGCGTTAGGAATTTGCGTCAATTTAATTTTATATTTTTACAATTTAAAAAAATTGTTTCTATTACATGTAATGTTGACGAAATACGAAATATAGCATATTAGGAGTCATGAAGTATTATCAACTGTGTAGATGGTGCAATATTATTAATACCCTACGTAAAGTTAATTATCCTCGTAAAAATTGTTCTTTGGGTGCGATAATATTTAGCACCCTGCAAAATCTATTAATAAAATTGGATATTTGTGTCTGTTTATGTACCGCAAACAAATTTAAACGAGAGGAGTAATTTCGAAATAATTTTGTACGCGAGCTTCTCTACGTCACGGAAACAAACATACAGAAGCGGGCTTTTAAGATCATCACGTAGAATCCTGGGTCTTTCCTTCTTGCGGCTTTTACGTTTTTCAGTCATCTGACAAAAACAACAATGATATGTGGTATTTATCACTTATTTTTTACTGTAATTTGGCCACAACATTTTGTATTTATTTCAGTATTCTTCTTTACATTATATTAACAGCTCGGTTTCAAAACTTTTGCACTGATGTCATCTTTTCTCTCTAAATTAAATTTCCCTACTTGTATGTATATATATTTATATATTGTATCGGATCTGTTCTCTCAAGATAATTTGTTTAAATTACTAACAATAAATGTTCTTAAGTGAGATATTATTTTAGTTACCATAATTTCTTCAGATAAAATTGATTTACAAAAATTTGTTGGTATACAAAGTTGCCGCTTCCTCCTAGTGCGTCATGTAGATTCTTGTCCAGTGCGATTGCTTAGGAAATTGCGCCAGAAGTCAGCTATCTTCCGCATATGAAACGGAAGTTGCCGTTGACACTGACTCTGTCATCCTGCGCAACCGAGAAAAACTCTCAACAATACATGAATTTGGGAAACTTTTACTTCCATCTATTATAAATATTGGCCCGCGTAAGTATTAAATAATTTTGTAGCCGTTAATTAACCATCTTTTAACCACATTTTACTTGGGATTGGTAATCTTTGTATTATTATTCTTACAAATACTCTCCCTCGTTTGTAGCTTTGAGGGTTCCAGATTTTTCGTCGTCATTCGTTCACTTTCACGCAATGCATCATATCCACTCGTGCAATGAGGAATAATTAATTTTAGAATTTCCTGGTTTCTCCCAAACATTCATGAAGTTGCTGAATGAACTCTAAACTGGATCAGGAATTTCTTCCTTCTCAGTTCTCAATACAGGAAAACCGCTGATAAAACCAGAATGTGTCTAATTAATCATTCCCGTAGCTTATAATCTTCCCTGAACTACGTACAAAAAGAAATTTTTCCTCAAACGGATCTTTCCTCGTTAATTTCCGCACTTAAATTTGGTGCCCAATCTATTAATTAAGGTTCTGAATATTATTTTGTTGCAAAAATTCAACTTTAAGCTCTTAAATATTTAGAGGATATTATTTTACTACCTATTTTAAAGTTGCACCGCTAGGTATTTACATTAGAAAATTAATTTTATTTTCAATTCATTTTTGGAATCTACCAGGCTGCTTGTCACTCTCTTGGCAGTTCATAAATAATTTGTATGAAATGTTAAAGTAATTTCCCATAAATTTTCCACAAATCGTCCTTTCTACAGTTTCTGATCAGTTAACGATTTATGTGACGCTGTAGATTTTGAAATGCAATGCTTCTTCGTTTAATAAATTTCTTCTCTAATATGATACACGTGTTGATGACATTTTCTGTAAAACCATAATTCATATATTTAAAAAGCATCACTCTCGGTTATAGTTCAATTATGAATTTGATTTTTCTGGTCGGGTTCTTTACAATCTTTCTAAGCATTCATTTTCACACCACCATTTTAAAAATATTGTTCATTGTGCAAACTTATTGTCCCCCAAAGAATTTCGTTCCAAAAAATTGATAACTGTTTTTAATATTTTATTGACTGACCCTAATCCACCCTATTCAATACATTTCAATATCTCTAAGGTATTTGAAAAGCTTATTTTTTCTAACTAGTATTGTTACGCCAAATATAATGATTTGTAATATTTTACATTTTATCCTCAGTTGCATTCAAAATTATATTAGCTCCTAAAGATTTAAATGTTAGAAATACTTATAAACCCCCTGATTCCCTATCATTTTATATTAAGAATTGATGTTCCTTGGGAACGACGTTATTTTCTTTTCTGGGTTTATAGTGTTTCGTGTACTAACTGCGATGCTATTTGCGTATGCCTACTAAACGAACCTTATTATATCAACTAAAAGAACAATTTTCTAACACAAGCAATCTGTTACCACAAAACATACTCTTACTAATCGTAGATTAGTAGGGATGGTAAAAGAATCCTAGATATTTAAGACAGGTGTTTCCGACATGATAATATAATAATTCTATTAGTATTCAGAATCACGCAAACTCTTTGAGCAGTGTATAAGGTATTATTTTACCTTTCCTTTGAACGGTGTAAATTTTTTCAATTTTATTAGTTTGTGTTAATTCACAAGATTTTAGTACAGCTGTAGAGTTTTGCAAATTCAGAAGAAACGTTGTTTTAAGTTTTTTTACTCTACCCTGTCTGTATACAGCCAGATATGTAATACAATTAGAATGAAATTTCAAATAAATAAGGTGCCATTTAATCTCTTTGTGGCCGTAGTACTTCAAGCCGTCTCATATTGGTGGAATTATGTATAAGCAATAAATCGTTGTAATTTTGTGCATTATGAATTATAATTCCGTAATAATTGAAAATATTAAATGTTGGTAATGTGATTTAATCACCGTTAAAATTTCAATTTATTACTTGTTATTATTCCTATTATCACAGACGATTTTACTACACCACTAGGCTCAACATCTTTAATTCTCAATTTTCGCTTTTTCGTATGCACCATAGCACCAAAGGTGGAAGAATAACTAAATTTACACTGTTAATTTGAGATAGAATAAATAATTCAGATAATAATCATTTATAAACGTAGTGTTGCTTTGTAATAGAGTCCGAAGTTGTGACCGCACTAATGCGCACTTACAATATAATAAATCGAAAAAGTAATACCAATTGAAATGAGCCTATAACAGTTTTCAAATTGGAACCGTTTCAACCAATTTCAATGAATAGGCAAACATTCTCGCATCGTCTCACTTCCAACGACAAACCCTTGCATTACAGAAGTTGTGTGTTCGAATCCTGGGCAAGGATTCTGTAAAATCATTAAATGTATCTAAAAATGATGTTCCTGGTTAGTAGAAATTCACTAATAACTTTCTCTGTTGATGCTTTAAATTTTAATATATATATATATATATATATATATATATATGTGTGTGTGTGTGTGTGTGTGTGTGTGTGTAGCTGAATATCTCTAAGGTATATTTTCCAAAATATTACCAAAAATTATCTTCTAATGGGAAATTAAAACGATCGATTTTATGTGCAAGGAATAGCCATTTAAATAAGTGAAAATAGAATGAAAGTGAAAGCGCTAAAATTTCAGAAATAATAATATCACAACCCAAGTTAAATTCTTAACTATATTTTAATGACATTGATTTATATTAGTTCTGAATGCAATAAAAGAATTAGAAGTATTTAAACTATCGAAATATAATTGTGTTACTTGTGAGGAAAGAGTCGCTTTTTGTAATTCAATAAATTTGAAATATTTGTTATTAGGACAGTTCCCTCGGAAAAGCTTTGTGAGAACCGTTGGAACGTAAACTTGATTTGAGTAACGTTTGTTTGGTTTGTATTAAGAGAGTGAATAATATTACATCATAATGACAATGTAACTGAAGTACATGAAATTTTCGGCACGTAGTTATAAACTCACGTAATATTAAATGAAAAATTAAAACTTTTTTCACCTACTGTGAAACAAAACTTTCAAAGAACTAACATGTGTTTTTCTTGATTATCTTCTTCTGTGTTTTCTTGCTAATTTGAGAAACGAAGATGAAAATTCCTGAACCCACAGGCAGAAAATAAGATAGGAGGGTTTTCACGCAAGAAGAATAGATTTCACAAATTTCATTGATATTTTTACTGATAAAATTGTACGACTCTATTTCACTTTGGAATGCTTTAAGACAATTTCAACATTTATTACTATGTGATATAAATTAACTTTGCCCAACGCAATTCTATTTCAGTAAGATAACCCTAGCTTAAGTCTTTGTACTTGTCGTGAGCATCATGCAGAAACATTGTGTGGCCTATTTAAGGACTACAAAGATAACGCAATCTCGTGGATTTGATTTCCGGTCTCCACCACCACAATGTTTCCACATACAACAGATGAGTGAGATCATACTCTGTTAGTATTTCTTTTGATTTCAAAAAGATTTGCAATGATGTTAATTTTAGCAATGTCGTTTTCAGAAGCGAGTAACGTGTTGATTACAGCCTTTTGTGGTTTTATATTCTCTTTACCTGCAAATTCTTGGAACATTATACAGATAGAGATCATATAATTTTGAAATATCTCCCAAACAAAAAAAATAGTATTTTATTTGTTGTTGCAGAAATATCAATTACTTACACATTATCAAAAGTTAGTTGCGCTTATACACACCTTTAAAAATTTGAAACGTTTTCACTGTTTATGGCTGCTTAACATCCTACGAAGTGGTCAAATTAAATAAATATTGTTTAATGACGTTCTGTTGCCTTTAGAACATCCAGATGTTTCGAAAACTCCACGTCCCATATCAGGAAATGTAGTTGAAAATATAAGGATGAGTTTATTTCTCGTATTTTTATGAGTATCTTGTACATGTCCTTTGGTCCCTTCCAATGAGTATTCACGAAACATTATAATCAAGGTCTGTACGTGGACTGAGTTTGGTTTTCCCTTCGACTTACTGAGCTCAGATTTTGAAACATTATTAACATTTTTATAGTATTTGTTTAAAATTATAACAATATTAAAAAAGAAATTTGGTTATTTTCATGATTTAATGTAAAAAATATTGTACATACCCTCATGTAATTTAATATATATTTAATATGTATATTGTATTGTTTAAAAAAATTGTATTTGAAATTTGTAGATGTCTATGTCAATGCCGAAAGCTGTGACTGATTAATATAGAGAAAAATTATTATCCATTCCAAAAATATATTAAAGAAATTTTGATCGGAAAATTAAAAAACTAATTTTTGGATCTCTATCGGAGCCAACTGTAGCTATTTTTTAACGTAATCTGTCTAGCCATTTAGAAGGAGGAGAATTACGCAAACACGCCGTAATTTTATATATAACGATGTCTCATTAATATTGGTCAACATGATGATGATCCGGAGGTACGGAATAAAGCTGAAAATAAATTTTGTGCAATTTAGAACCGCTTCACATGGGATCTTGTAAATTATCTTCTTAATTTCGCTGTACGTTCTTTGATTTTGATATTTTTGTATACATGTTTTTCACCAGTTGCAATTTTAATAACAAAACTAATCAATAATTTTTTATATTATTATTTTTTGAAAATTTCGAACAATTAACAGTTGGTCTACTTAAGCTCTTTGAAATTATTATTTTAAATTGTGCTTAAAGTTCTTTCATGTTGATATTTTTGTTTCAATGTTTTCATTAGTCATGATTTTTATAACAAAAACCAATTAATAATTTGCCATAATATTTAATTTTTAAGTCTGAAGTTTTTGGAAATATTATCATAACCATCTGTACATAAAAATTTTACATAGTTTTATAAAACATGTTTTCCATTTAACAAGAATTTTATGTGTTAACTTGGTTGACAACAGAAGTTTCCAGCAGTGCGCAAAAATTTGAGGCATTATAAGGAAGAAGAAATAAATTAAACTTAGTGTATGTTTGTACAACGAATTAAGTACACGTCTCATGTTGATAATATAAAAATGAAGTTGTCAAAAATTTTTAAATACGGGATTGTTGTTCAAGTGACAATGTGTTTTACACAATATTGTGGAATTCTACAGATCTGCAGATACGTTCCTTGACATTTTCGTATATATAGCAGCACATTAGCAAAATAAATCTTATGTCAACTCTGACTTCTGCATCACGTTATACTGTGAGGTCAGGATAATGTAAAATTTAAAAGGGAAACGATAAGGAAGAAGCGAAGACGATATGCTACTGGAAGGAAAAGGATAATTTTTCAATATTGTAAGAAAGAGAGAGAGTGTGTGTAATTTAGAGATTTTTTTACTGTAATCCAATTCATTACATTAGGCTACAGGAGAGTCAAGCGTGGTTTCTCTCAAGATGGGGGTATTCCCTGAAACAGATATATTTATTTGTTTAGAGAACTTTTTACCTGACATCATTTAATTGAATATTTTAATGTTTAGGAATACAGTTATAGTTAATTCCCAAAGAGCGCTTTAATTTTGTTCCCTATTAAAACTTTTAATTCCAAATTTTATAGGAATATATACCAATTGTATAATTAGAAAGCAATTGATTGATTTCAGTAAAATATTTTTTTTTCTTGACATTCCGGTGAGTAATCCATCAGTTGTTGTGGATGGATTAGCCCCGGATATTGTTGATTCTATTCTTTGTATTCATTTAACGTTAAATGAATCTGAGATTTAATAGCGCCAAGTTGCAGACAACAGAGATCCTTAAAATTGCAAGTTCTGAGAACCTCATGATATGAATCATTTTAATGTTCTTATAATAAATTAATTTAACTGTTGAGGATCTATGCAGTGGTAGTTTTTATAACTCAAAGTTTGTAATAGACATATTAAAACATATAAAGCGCATCCACCATTTTTTTACTAAGATTGTGTGTGCATTTATACGTTTTTCAAAAAGGAAATTTTGATCAGTAACATATTAAATTACGAGAGTTGTTTGATATGGTAAATTTTTATGAAACAACTTCATTGATGGTATACACAATCTTGTCAAAGATATTACTAAATATTTTAAACATATGTCATTCTTAGTTTATTGTTGGCAGCCTTCTGTAGTGTTAGAGGTGTAATCAGGCAGAGACTATGGAGAAAAACGAATTTCACTTTCATTTGAAGTGTTGGACAACTGCACAATTCAAAAAAGAAACGGATAAATTTCATGTGGACTCTGCACCAGCATTGGCAACTGTCGAAAGTGTGCGAGTTGAAATTCTAATTTAGTTTCTCATCCACCCTATTAACCAGACCTAGTACCAAAGGACTTCTGCTTGTTCTTAAAGTCTTATATGCTACCACTGAGTAGTTAAAATTAGTCCTGCTATTCCTAACTGAAAATTTTTGCATGGTGGAATATTTTGCAGACGTTGACAAAACCAAATTTTCTGACGGATTGAAACAAGTGGGACAAGTGTAAAGCCACGGAAAATTACTGCGTTGAGAAAAATATTCTAAAAAATCTCCGTTACTTTTTTACTAGACTTTCCAATAGTCCTCGTATTATATAATCTTTAGTCCGACAAAATGTGTACAGTGTTTTTATGTTGCATTAAATTAGTAATATCCTTATTATTATTTAATTTATTTATAACGGTCGCATCGACTGCCTGGTCATTAGCGACCAAATTGACAACTATGTCCCTGTCACTATTTGATAGTGTTAAATATTAAAAAATATAATAGTTATTAATGTATTTTATTTTTGTCTGTTTTTGGCCTTATTTATACTTGTATTAAACTATGTGAGTAAATAGGATAGGTTCATACTGGAATTATTTATTATGTAAAAATCTGTCCTATTTCTTCTTAAGACGGCTAACGAATATTAAATCTATTTAGTTTCAGAATTATCAATAAACCTTTAAATGTAAGACCATGAAAAATTATTTTATGAATTTTCTCCTTGTGGTTTCAAATAAGTACGAATTATGTGAATACTCGCCTGTCATAAACTATACCTCGGAGGCTCTAGTCAATAATTGGCTGCCTTCCTCTCTCTTTCGCATATCCTATTTCAAAGTCCCTTCGATGCTACGAACGGTGAGTTGCCAGTTACTACATCATCATGCAACCTGTTTCCCTGTAAAAGTAGATTTCTTGCAAAAATTCTGGTTTATGGTTTTTTTATTTTCTGGGAAGACCTACTAGTTCTTTTACTCGACAGTTCCAACACAACGATTCTCTCATTGAACGACGCCCCACCAAATCACGTACACATGCAAGAACCGAAAGATATCGTGTCTTCGTTGCCTCGCGGTGTGATAATGACATTTCAAAACAAGGAAAATGACAGTTCCTTAGATATGTAACTCGTATTGTTATGCGATAAGCTTTTGTTAGTCGTTAGTGATCCGCGCTAATCTCGTGCATAGCACACGTCACATGTCACACAAGGTCAGGCACAAATTGACCAATAACTGCTATTCTCCCGGATATTATTTACGAAAAAAAAATCGAACAGCAGGAGTATTTTACCCGCTCAGTGATCTCATATAATTATTTCAGAGCACATAATTAGATCAAATCCTTCCGAAAGATAATTAGAATCGACTAGAAAAAGTTAGGAATAAATACGAGTCATCCTTAAAGTTATGACCGTTTGAACTTCATTTTCTGACTTTAAGTTTAAAATAAATAAATGAAAAGACACCCAAAAAGTCAGTAAATAATTTAATTAATACAAATAGAATGTTCCATCCAACTTTGTGGACTTCTTCAGGTAAATATTCACCGCAGTTTGTTATAATATTTTAATATTAGCTAAATTCTTTTCCCATTGTTAACATCTAACAGCGTAAATCACTCATTGTTACCACATCAATTCGTCGCGGAAAATTTTTGCGACACAAAATTTCTCTAAGTAAAAACTTCTTTCATTTAATAATATAATTCTGTCATGTATTTAACATTACGTTCAATATTACACTTCATATTTTAACAAATTTTTATGTATTCGAAATTAATTTTGTTTCATAATTTTTTTGGTGTATAGTTACTTGAAGAAGTCAACAAAGTTGAATTAATTAAATAGTAGTTCAATTATTTTCTGCCTTATTGGCCGTCTTTTCATTTATTTATTTTAATGGCCGTTTGGCTACACAAACGTAAATCAGAAATATCTCAATGTAGAGGGCGATTATGTGGAAAGGTAAAGTAAACTAAACCTATAAATGGAAATAATTCTTTTTCGAATAAATAAGTGATTTTAAAGATTTTATAGCCAAACGGTGGTTATTTTGTGAATGCCAATATAGCTTAAATAGGTTGCAAGAACTAGTGAGGTTACCGAAAATGCAGGGTTCACCTTACTCTTGCATAGCATATCAACCTGATTATTTTATTATGCTGTATCTTGCATCCCTATCAAACAATTTAAAATAATTTTTGATAAAGAATCACATATGTTTACCAACGCTATGAAACACAGATCAGCACTTGAAGAAGATAAGGCAAATTCTGATAAGCAAGTATTGTGAATCTTAACCTATGCGGCAGATAAGGTATTAATTTAGAAATATTTTGATAGTTTGTTACGAGAAGAAGTATCTGAAAAGACTTATCACAAAACATACTTCACATCAATTTAAATGAAATTATTCAATTAGTGACTAAAGCTCTTTTAACTGTAATTATAAAACCCGGCAAGGGTTATAAAACGCCATGCAGAGAGGATTAATTTGTTGTGAAGGAACAAACTCCAGGAACACGTTATGCACTGGTAAAGGTGTTCACTCGTAAGAGTCGGAATTGAATACAAACGAAATTCTACGAAAATAATATTTTACTGAAAAACACATGTTCAGATAACTCGTTGATTAACGTCTCACGAACCTACAGACGCGTACTGTCACGACATAGCATGTTCAGCTAGTCACAAGATTATTAAAATGCGTAAATTAACCTTGGGTTAAGGGGCGGCGGACCCATGCCCTTTAATTTATTATATATTTGGAAAGCCAGGTCAGGTACTGTGACGAGCTTTTTTGACATCCCAGAAGGATGTGTTTAAATGGTCTGCAGGGTTCACATTACAGAAGAGGTAGCAGTTTCTAAGAAAATGACGAGATATTGTGAAAGAAACACAGAGTAGGTGGTTACAGTGCCCACTCACGTCACTATTTTGCTGCTTCTCTTTGCTCCAGTACATTGCAATTATTGGATTGTATTCACGTTTAGCATTTAATAATTTTTTTACATAAATATTTATTTTTATAAACGGATACAATAAAATTTTGAGAATGAATAAATTTGCGATATGAGTAAAAAAGTGTATAAATCGAATAATGGTTAATATATATATAGGAGAGGTTCATCATATTTTAGGAGACGATATCCGTGACTAAAGTGTTGTGCCGGAAGATGATATTGAAGAATCGTCGGATGAATCGAAAACTGAAGATAACGAAGAGACAACAATAAGAGAATTACGAAGACGAAAGAGAACACGCTGTTGTGAACTGTACAAAGAACCTAAACAACAGTGTAAAACTCAATATTCTTGTAAAAGTGTAGTAATTATTTGTGTTTGCGATTATATACGAACATAAATGTGCCAAGAATGTTTTAACGAATCTTCCAAAATAGTCACCAAAAACGCAGTATAATTTACTTATTTTATTAAAATTATAATTACCTACTTATAATCTCTACCTTTAAGCCAAATTAAAATATAATAATATAAAGATCTGATTGAATTTTTAATAATTAATCTCTTGAACACGCTTGAGCGGTTTATCTTCCAAGTCTCGAACTGACGTTTTGTTTCTAAATACCGTTTCAATATTTTTAGGAGATATAAAATACAAAATTTATTTGTAGTGGAATTTTATATAACATTTAAATTTCAGTTTTAAGTAGTCAAAACTTTCATTGGATGCGCGAATTGTATTTATAGGAGTACAAAAATATATGTATAAACTATTTGAAGGTAAATTGATAATAATTGGTTCATAATAGTGTTCAGAAAGGTAAAAGTCAAACCGTAGGTCTGTTAGGCCTAACGCACCTAACGGAGGGCTAATGGGAATTGAGGTATGTAGGGTTAGGGTTATCACGTCTGATAGGTGCAGAATTTCTGATCGGGAAATTATCTTTGCATGTGCCCAGGGAGTTTAATAACTCTTTTTACAAAATTAAATGACATTACCATGACGAATGTTTTGTAATTAATTTGTTGTGTTAGTACTGAATGTGTGCAGTAATTGAATATATGCGACGAGAAAGATCGTATTGTGAAGTGAATTACCTCTGACGCAAGTGCGTTATCTTTAGAGGGAGAAAAGAATCGTGCATGGATGAGTGGCATACAGACTTCAAGTAATTATAAAAGCACGAAACCTTTTCAATGAGGCAACTGAAAATATTGAGGCGACGAAATATTATGAATACCCGTAGTCGGATTTGTAACGAAAGGGAAATGATCATACGGTCTCTCGGAGTGATGATGGGGGCTTACCTTCGGGAATGCCTCCTTCTCTCTCTCTGGATTTTAATGATCTCATGTGATGAAGCCATCCGCGTCTTTAGGGAGGTGTATGTTCCCGGGTAGCAAATCGTGCGGTAATAGTTGTCACCACATGCCATTGGATCGATATTTGTCAAAGGGAGTTATTATATAGAATATTTAAGTAAATTATTAAAGTGGTCAATGATTAAAAGAAGTAATATTATTTTTTGGGAATATTGTTGCTAATGTATTCATTAAATATGGTAATTGTTTTTTATTGCAATTTATGTATATATTGGAATCTGACGAATTTTCGCACGCTGGATGACGGATTAGTGAGTTATCTTGAATCTGATCGAAAGTTGTTTCTGTCAGGGATTGCCTGCGACTGCTGGTTATCCACCCAAGGATGGTTGAAGAATCACCTACTGTAGGTTTTTATTGTGACGTACTATGATTCAATAATAATATTCTTCAGATGTGTGAATGTGCGATTGTCATTTTACGTTTTATTGTGAAGCAATGTTTGCCACATTACTCACTCCAACACCTCACAACACGCTGGCGGTTATCCATCCGGGGAGTTGGTGAATAACGCACAGTCTCAAGCAAATACCCCAGGGGGATAACCGACAGCCTCAGACAAATTCCTCGGATAACCGCAAATGAAGCAATTGAAATTTCAGTAACAAATAATTGTTGAATAAATAAAATTAAAGAACGTACTTCTCAGTAGTATCTCCGCATGTAACTGCAGAAAAGTGACCAATGGAGAAACTTCTACTCGCATGTTTATTATGGAGGTGACTTACGAGTGTCCCATTGAAACAGTGACTCTGACCTTCTTGTTCAAATTAATTCAAGTTTATATTCATATAACAACATTTTGTTTAGCGTCATGTAATTTAATTAGGATATTTATCTCAAGAATTAACAAACAAATTTTCTGTGGGGTGAAAAGTAAATGCTATCATCGTAGATATTTCCTAAAAATATTTATTCTACGCAAATCTCTGAAAATGTTTCCTGTTATATTGTTAGTGAGTTGTTGCAAAACAATAAATAAAACTAATATTACTGAAAAATTAAAGAAAAAAATTAAAATGTATATATTCATACGAACGGACTTCAAATAATCAGAATATTGAGCAAATTAAATTAAAAAATAAAGAAGCAAAGGTGAATAGTAATTACTATACAGTGAATGGAAGAATACTGTTGCAAAATGCCACTTACATAGAGGATCTCGTTTATCTATGTATTAATTATAATAATCTATGAAGTATAGTAAATTTTAAATTACGAGTCCCTTGGCGCTGTTGCCTCTTACATACAATATACAGCTCACTGAAAAAAGTACAATAACGCTACTATTTTTCGGCAAAGTAAGACTTCTTGGCCTTTTGTATAATCGTTTTGATTAGTTTATACGAGGTCACAGTCCTCGCGAAAATTATCCTTCATCAGTCTCTTAATTTAAAACAGACTACAGTAGCTTTGGTAAGGGTTTAAGTATAAACCATTTAATAATACATTTCTACCCGTGTGATTTAATAATATACATGTAAAGTGAATTTTAAAAATAGTTGCGTGAATCACGAGTAGGAATATTAGTTACGTTTAGCAGTGCATTTCGCAACACATGAATAATTTTCCAAGGTAATTCAATAAAAACTGGTTAAATTACTAGGTAACAATATTTTTAAATCTTCATCTTGGTTGAGAAAACGAGGAAGTTTTTGACCGTGAGCCATTGGAAATTTCACGCGGAAAGTTAGTCTATACCATTTTTATAAAAGCAAGGACAAGGAAATAAAGCTCGATGAGCACATGTAGAGAATTTAAAATAAAATTGTTAAACAACTGATAATTAATTTATTATGATACTAATTTTTTTCCTGACTTTTATCAGTAATTTATTTTGTAGATGAATATGGCAATTGCCGAAAACTTCTTCCGAATAAATTTTGGAAATCAAATTTGAAATATAGTTATGGTTAATTGAAGTGACTGATAAAAATAAAAAGGGAAAAATTATTATCAGAACGTTCATTACTTAGAGAAAACAGTCGTTCAGTAGTCGATTAAATAGTTTGTATATTTTTTCGTTTTCAAAATTAGCTATATGCTTTACTGAGCTTCAATTGAAGCAATTCTACAACCCTACATTAGAATACTAACAATATGGAAGGTCAACTTCTGTCATAAAGAGTTGTCTGCGATGAATAGTGTTATTGTGGTATTCGGTCGTAAGACCCTGATGCGACCCTCCATGATAGCCTATCTTGCGCATGCCAGTTCATTTTCACATAACTACCACAGTTCACATCCTCCCTAACTGCTTAGCATATTCCATACTTCGCCTCCATTTTCTATCCTTACTATACACACTTCCCTCAAATGCTAATTTTACATACCCTCATTTCTTAAAACGTGGCCTATTAATCTATCTTCTCTTGTTCAAAGTCCTCCAAATCGTTCTCCCTTAGAACTTCCTGGTTAGTTACCCTACTCACCCATCTGATTTTTAGAATTCTCCTATAGCACCAAATTTAGGAAGCTTCTGTTCCTTCTCTGTCTGCAGTCTTATCGTCCACGTTTCTTACCCATATTACGCCACACTCCATACCTCTTTTTTGTGAAAGCCTTCTTTGGTTGTGCTATCCTAACCTTTATCTCTACCATACTGCTAACATCCGTAGATATTATGCTGCCAATGAAGCAGGATTCCTTAACCTTCTTATCCCTTCCCAATCTAACACCCTTTGTTATTCCACTGTTTCCCCTAGTGCACTCCACTATCTTAGTTTTATCTCTATTAATCCTCATGTTGTACACGTACTTGAGGACCACGTTCATGCCATTTATTATGGTTTCCCAGTCTTCTTCTGACTTCCCTAAGACTACAATGTCATCGGAAAAGCGTTGCAGTACGAATCCTTCTCCATATTCCTTTTTTAATTTCTTCATCACCTGTTCTATATATAAGTTATAAGTATGGGTGACAGACTGAATGGTTGTCTTACTCCTTTCTTTAATTCTGCTTTCTTTTCTTAATCTTCAATTTTAATTACTGCTGCCAACCTTCTGTAGAGGTTATGTATAAGCCTCCTTTCTCGATATTTTATTCCTGTCGTCTTCAAAATCCTTAATAGTTTGTTCTAGTTCAAGGCTTTTTCTAAATCTACAAATTTCATGAACGTAGGACTGTTTCTTCTTATTTTGGCTTCTAAAATTAAATGCAAAGTCAATATTGCTTCTTATCCCTACACTATTCCTAATTCCTAACTGATATTAGGCTAACTCACATTATATTAGTTGTCCCATCCTCCTGTATACAATTTTCGTTAATATTTTGCATGCATGAGATACCAAACTAATTTTCCTTAGCTGTTCGCATATATCATCCCCATTTTTATTCGGTATGTGCATAATTATTTTTTAATAACAGCTTCCACTATTCTTCCTGTTAAGTAGGTTTCACAAACTATTCTGAACAGTTATGATATTGCTTCTTCACCCGATGATCTTAGCAACTCCGCAGATATGTTATCAATTCATGGCGCTTTACCATAACTCAGGTCTTTCAGCGCACCTATCAAATAACGACCTTAAAAGTCTGTCCGCCAACTCTTCAACAGCTGCTTCTTCTGTTACTGACTGATCTAGATTTACATCCTGACAGTTTTTCTAGATATTGCTTCCATCTTTCTGCCTTTTCTTCTTTATCTAGAATTAGCTTCCCATCTGACCTCCTGATGTTCGTGCTAATATTCCTCCTCTCTCGTGAATGTTTCTTTGGTTTTCCTATAGCTGCAACTATTTTCCCTATCACCATGAAATCTTGAACTATTTTGAATTTCTCATGGAGCGAAGCCTCTTTGACTGCTTTGGTGTATAATATTGATAGGACAGTGCTTGGTTTATTTACTTTTATAATGTGTCATTTATAACTTGTTTCTATACAATCATTTGTTTTTTGTTTTAATATGTTTTAATTGATCTAGGATCATCATGTCTGTCTTGACAGAAAATATACTTCCTTTACGTATAACAATACCAGTTATGTGAAGAGTTGAACAGACAAAAAGGATATTATCATGTCCGTTTAATTAATAAATTAATTGTCATGAACAGACAGGAAGGACTAAAACGTAATTTTAATTCTCAACGTTTCCACAGAGATTCAAAACTATTCAGGTGTACTATAAAACATATAAACTAACACAAATCAATCCAATTGAAAAATGACTGGAACTGAAAGACATCCCACTTACATCATACTTTCTGATGATAAACACTCAGTAAATAACGATGCATAATATGTCTAAGAAACATTTTGCTAGAATCCTGGACATTAAAGATAGGTATCAGGCTGAATTAATTTCTGACATGACATGACTGATGAACAACTTTGAGCAGTATCTATGAGACTATTTATCTTCTGACTTTTTTGACAATATTGAAAATTTTTCAATGGAATTGATAGTTCATCATAGGTTTTTAAAACATCCAAAGTGTCCGGTTGAAATCGAAATTTAAAATTGTATCTATTTAAGATAACCTCAGAGTTGTTTACCGCTTCCCAGAAAATCCCGCTGAGTATATATTCTGCAAATCAAACAATATCCCTCTCTAATCAGATGAAATCACGTTTTGGGACATCCTTAATTTTTCTCCAGGTGGTGGATGACACTTTTAATCGTCTATTAACTTTTCTACGGTTCTATATAACACCTAAAAATGTTTAATCGAAATTGGTCCTACCATTAAGTTGTGAGTAGCGATCAAAGTCGGTGTTACAGATATCGGTTTCGGATCCCCTAATGCACAGAAAGTAGAGACAAGAAGATTATTTTATTTTCATGAAATAAGTAAAGCCTTTTACAAAACAGTAGACTTGGAGGGTCAACAGAAACAAAATAAATAGGCAACCGGGTGTTGCAATGAAATGTTGCGGGCATCCTAATTGGATTAATTCAAACGCACTTGACGTTCCATAGTTTCTACACATTATTTAGGTAAATATTGGTATTAAATTATAGTATAAGTCCAGTGTTGCTTCTTTTATAAAGCCGCGGTTCCAAGGGTATTTGGATAATTAGCACACTGAACATCAGTTTCCCAAAATTCAGCATACTGATAGCGAAAGTACAATAATTGACACAAAATAATTATCATAAAATGCAATTGCATTAAGATTATTGTTACTTGTAAAATTGTATTATAGTTATTATTTAACAGTAGATTTTTTGTAAGGTACACAACACAGTTTAAAAGGTTTCCTTTTGCATTGTATTACAAACTCAGTCACGACTGTTTGTATCTTATATCTCAGTTTTCCTTCATTTATATTTACACAACATACTCAAAGATTATATCCACTCACTACTTTCCCTTTCTTACCCAATATTTTATATTTTATACTTTGAATAAATACGATAGATAAATTCATTAGTATTCTGCCCAACCTGCGTGCATTACGTCTTTTACAAGCCTTAACCATGCCAATAAGTAGAAAAAAATCGGAACGGGACACTTATTGTTAAACAATTTTTCTAAAATTATGGAAAAAGAAAAATCACTTCATAAAAGTATAAAACATTATTACCAACTTAAGCTACTTTCAGTACAACTTTAAACAATGAATTTAGATTTTTCATGCCCCCCGAGGCACAACGGGATAAGATGTTTTGTATTTACAATTACTGAAATAAAATTAAATTAAATTTACGAAAAATCTTAACACATTTTGTGTTTTATTTATTATTCTTATTTAGTATACGGTTGATCGCTTTATCAATTTTTCGTTTCGCAAAGAGATTTTTTTGCAATTGCCCTTTTTCCCGTTCCTTTTCTTTCTTAATCAATTATTTTTTGGTACAGCATCCTGTGAATCATTTTTGTAATTAATTGTGCCAGATTTTTCCCTTTTCCTTGAGGAACACATTACATTTTGCCTTATACATTAGTATTCCGTTCCACCCCGCACACTAGTCTCGGTTTAAGGTTTTTGACCGAGTCATAATACAAGTAGTTTTACACCTTTTACGTAACTTATATGTAGCCAAAGAAGTTTAGTAATAAATACCATTAAAGAGATAAAACCGAGGAGTGTTGTGAATTATCCTTCTGTAAAAGTGCTGCAAAAATTATATATAAATTGGTGAAGTCGGCTGCAAAGACTTCTTCCTTCACAAGTTACAATTTACCACTCGTATCTATGAACCTACAACACTATACAGTAAAAAATAGGGTATCTTATTCTATCCCGCTACCCTATTCGACCCGACTTACCGTATATTCTACTAGCCAATATTCCTCAATTCAGTTCCCTTGAACCTCAGTCACCCAAATATTTTCTAACAATTTCTTCTAGTAATATCCATAACTATAGATCGTACAAAATAAATTTCTTAAATTACTGATCATACAATTTCAAGAAATTATGCTTTACATTTATTATAATTCTGTTATGGTTGAATTAGCTACTTCGTACGATTTACTTATCAAAACTACTACGAAATAAATACAATAAATAAAATTAAAACAAGTATGAAATATTAAATGTTAAGTTAGAAAATATTGCAATATGCATTCAGTATACCGATTTAAAATCGGTCACAAAGTATAGAACTTCTTCCACGTCATAATTAATTTATATTGATAGAATTTTAAGTATGAAGTTGGTTCAAAAAGGGACGTACCAGTTTAGATATACTTTTTAATTTTTTGGTGGATGTTCCTAAATGATTTGGAATTATTTCATCACCATAACTCGTTTCGGAGTTTCGAATTCATTCGATATAAATCTTCTATCAGCTATACCGATACATGAATTGATTAATTAAACGTGCTATTTAGAATTACTATTAATAATAATTAAATTATTCAATAATATTTTCTTTAAATGTCATTTTTAAATAATAATATATATTTAATGATTCAATTTTAAGAGACATTCCTTATCATTCAAAACATTATTAATCATGAACTTTATTATATAACAGCAGTCCGTTTCGATACTTATTTGCACTTTAATATCTTTAGTCTGGCTGAAAGATTTATCTGAATGTTATGATATTTTACACAGTCTGTTTACGAATATTGATTGGATACATTTAATACTACCTAACAAGCTATAAATATTAATTATGGTCTTCTATATTGAATATTACGTAAGAAGTAATATTAATACCCAGGGAAATTATTGATCAATAAATTTTAATCAGGAAACGTCTTCTAAAAACGAGTCGTTATTACTCTTTTTTTCTATTAAAACATTTAAAAATTTTCGCAAAACTTGAGAAGTGAGAGAGATACATGAGATAGTTAACGATTTCAGAGTGATTTACTGCGTAAATTGTGACTGATAATCCATTGTCTCCCTTTACTTTCCATGTCAATTTCTATTATTACAATTTGCTTTCTGAGATATTTATGACAAATTTGTTCTCGTTATTGGGAATCTGTGTGCTTCCAGTAAAAATTATTTACACTTGAGATAATATTCTAATCTTAGTTCTCGGCGACCATATAATAAAATATGAAATATTTTCTTTCTAAACTGCATTGAATCAGACCACCGACGCTCAGATTTCTGGAATTCATTAGATAAAAGCAGCATTTTTCTTCCTCATTCCAGAACAACGTTCAGATTGGTGGAATCGGCTTCCTCTTCGGCGAACCACAGTGTCCTTCCTCTTCGTGCAAAATAGAAACAGCATGAATGTCAAGCTACAAGGCCCTCGTTTCTTCTATCATATTCCGCGTCTCATTAAATGGATTCTATGTGAATCTCGTTTGTAATCCTAATCAATACGTAGCCGTGACAGGGAAACTTCTCCCGTAACCAGTCTGCACAGGAACAGTCTTGGATAAATTTTTCAAATTAATGACAGACCATGAAACTGAATTATTTATTATTAATTTGTGAAATATTGTATAAAATACAGATTTTGAAATATTAAGGAATTACTAAGTTATTCTTATTGCCAGTATTGAATGTAAATTAAGTGCATTATTAATAACAGTTCCCGTTCATATATTTGTGTATATGCGTATCTAGGCTCTGAATATTGAGACAATCTTTATTGAAGTGAAACGCTGTGAACCATAAAATATTTGTGACATTATTAGACAGATAGAAATAGAGATAAAGAGAGGAACGTATAAACAAAGAGAACGCGATTCAACTGCTGAATAGTAAACCAGCGACAAAAACTCTTAATATGAGCATAATTTGCCCGAACCTTCATACAAATATTTTACAAAAATATAATGAGAGTATTTTGGAATGTGCTTAATATTAAATTATTGAACATTTTCAGTATTGCTGCAATTAAAACGTTTTCTACGATAAAAGTGTATGTTCCAAAAACTAAGAAAAAGGGAAATTAGGTTGCTGTTAAGTAAAACGACTCATACTCGTGAAGAATGAGTAACCAATGTGAGAACATTTTATGTTGACGTTTATTTATACCACTCAGTGCTTTATTACTACTAAACAACTACGATGAAGAGAAAAAAAATCTGATTTACTTATTACAGTGACTAAATTATTGAAATTTAACTTTTGGTGAACGATCAACTGTTATTTGATTAGCAAAATCAGAATTATCTAATTAGATATTTTTGGTTAATTATTTAGATAAAAGAAAAATTAATATGCTGATGGTATAACAATTCTTATTCTTCTAATCGAATTTCATTAACGTAGAGCGACGGTTCCATGATTTGCTCTGTTATATTTTGAGGGGAACTTCGCCCTTACCGATTACAACGGTGAGTTGATGTTACCTAACTTCTTTCGTGCGTTTACTTTTTTTTGGCTGTAATAAATGCCATGTCGGTACATAACATGATGCCTATGAGTCCCTGTTTAATAAACTATTGTTCGACATTATTTTAACGGAGTATGACTTAAAATCATCCTTTTATTATATTCTATGTCATGCATTCTCCACTACTGCGGAATTGTCTGACTCTTTGAGCACAATGTTTGTTCTACATATTTTAACCAACGTGCACAGTGAATATTGTATATACAAATGGCCGAGTTAAACTTCAATCTTTATTAACCATACTAAATATTTAGCTGGAATATGATTTTTAGAATACAAGTAAAATCTTTGGGAATTTAATTCTTTATATGTCTTATATTTATTTAAGTTATAAAACGATAATAAGTCAATTTGTAATGTTAAGTAAATTTTTATTTGTTTCAGCGTAATGTAGTCAATAAATTTTAAATATAACACTATATTATTAACCACACTATAAGACCTATATTTATAGTTTTTTGGATTAACATAACGTACTTTCTAGTAAATATTTCTAAATATGCCGTATACCATTTCCTCAAAGGAGGACTAATGACACTGATAAATTTCAAATAGTCAAAATTAATGTGAAAATGAACGCTGATGATTAACACTGGTTGAAATATAAAACAATATAAATTACTACCCAAAATTTAAATTCTTGACTGATTACATACATTAGTGCAAATATATATAATCTTGTTAATAATAATTGTAAAAGGATAATAACTGAAAATTTGCTTGATGTAGTTACTACATTGGTAAAATATTAATCAGCATCACAGTTATATTGGCCTGAAATACTTGCATTTTTATTGCCTTCCGTTGAAGTGTTTTAAGCCATAAAATTATCAGTTTCCTGCAACGGAAATGATTTATAGAACTTTCAAGAGTATACGTAACTTAACTGTCCTCATAATTATTGCATATTTACTGTAGTTCGTCGATTAAATAATCTTTTGAAAGAAGACCTTGAACGTCACCACATGTGTCCAATTTTAAATATCATGCTTTTAAAGCTCTATGTTCGACTCAGTCTGCTAACCTTCACAAATTACTCCCAGGATTAGAGTGTCTTCCAAAATTTAAAAGGCACGTAGAATGCTATCGTTTACACTCCTAATAAATTTTTCAATGTGAAGTAATTGAAAACGTTAGCCGCTCAGACGAACCTTTTTCTGGAACGCGAGAATTTAAATTTTTAAAAGATTAATGAAAACTGGCATGTTTATTCGGCGTGAATTATCATTGAATTTTAATTAACAAGGTTTAGTTGGAGCTCTGATGTTTATTTCTACAGGATTTGAGTGACTAAAGAATAAAATTACATTTTATACTGTATATAAACTCTTCATACCCCCTGACAAAGCGTTCTGGAAAATATGAAATAAATATTGTCATGCAGATTATGATCCTAAAATTTTCAAAATGTACAGTATTAAAGTTAACACGGAGTCGCGAAAAAAACTAAATGCAATCATTCCATAGTGTATATAAAATATATAATTACTAATAATGAGGTTATGTACCGATGAGTTACTGGAATATAATTCAATTCATGACAGTTACGTTCGTATTACAATTGTTATTCCTGAGAAGCGTTATTAGTTCCAGAATTACTGTCATCGTTACAATATGATTTGTGTGTTACGTAATCTGTACGGTTAATTTTATTTTAACAATATATTACACTATTAAGAAAGAAAATGATATATCTGATATGATTCACATTGGGACATGATCGAGCTTGAAGTGTCATCCAGAAAGACTCATTACTTAAATTGAAACCCTTGTCCTTTATAATAGGAAGATTACACATCTAACTAGTGAAAAAAGTTCAATTTTTTGCTATATTTGGAGAAATTTTAATATTTAAAACATTACATTATTTTTTCACATTATGATACAACCCAGGGATGGAGATAATAACATGGGTGTATATTTGCACAGTTATTGCAAGTCACGTATTTCGGTTTCCAAATCCAAATCCAGCCTCCGACGTTAGAAGACTTCGGTCTGTTTTGCTCACGTGGGTGTGTCATAGAAATCGCCAGCTATTGGTGGCTTCTTATTTGCTGTTTAGCTCCTGTTTTCCGTGACTCACTCTCGAGGTATCTCAGTGACTCACATACAGGGCCATTCCCACCTCTTCTCTGGAATGACCGACGTCTCCTATTTTACGTGAGATAACATTTAAAACCCACTAATTTCTAAATTACATGGTCAATGGATTAAAATAGACATTTTGAGGGATAAAATTTAGGACTTTTTAAATAACAAGAAGAAGGTTACCGCACGTCACAAGCTATGAAATAGTATTCAATAAATTAATTCACTTTTAGCAGAGCGTATTCTTTATATTTTAAATTAAAGATTAACTTTTTTCTAAAATAATAAAAATGATTTGGAAGAAAAAAGTAATAAATTCAATTAAAATTACTAATATCACATTTAACATTAATAGCCGAATTATTGGATCTACGGTGCAATATTTAGCTTCTCAATCAGGAATAATATATATTTATGTTCTAATTTTTATTTTATTAAAACATATTTTGACAAATTTGAATGAATTATTCGTTTATAGAAGTTTCTTGAATTACAATTAAAATACTCATTGCAATAATCCAGGAGAAAACAAACATTATGAAAAATTTTAATACGACATATTGAAACATGGCAAAATACTGTGGACTATACGGTAAGTTTTTATACATTTAATAAACGCCCAGGAAACGATAAACTGTTAAACCACCATAAAACCTAATTAATAGAGAAGTAACAAGAAATATTCTTAGTTCTTGATATTATTGCTAATTCCAAATAAATTTGTCAAGTTTATTAATCTATTATATTAATGAGAGGGTAAATTTATTTAGAATTGTTAGAGTTTAAATCACACCTGAGAAGTGCCTAATTAAAGTAACCAAACTTCGCGTATCACGGTTTAATGTAGGTTTATATTATTATTTTCTGACGAAAGACTGTTGTATTAATTACTTTTTACAAACACTCTGATATAGTAACTAATAATAATTTTTGTATAAATCATCACTCACTTGAATTCCTGCTCTCGATATAATCTACGAAATATGGCCCAACAGTAGTCAAACCCAATTTTGGAGAAGGATTAATAAGTATAAAAATGTACATTAAAGATAATTATTTTGAATAGGAACACGATTATGTATTTTTTTATTTTTACATTTTGTTTTTCAATTATAGAATATATTACTTCTTTATCTTTCTTTTCTCCTTCTTTCATTGTACAAACATTCATGATGTTTTTCATAAAAATAGTAAACAATGTCTATCCTCATCAATTTCTTCTTTATTATGACAGAAGAAATTTAATATTTTGTTTACAGTTCAGGGGAATACACGTCTAGAAATAGAGAAAAATTGAAAGATAACATGAAAGTGAGATAAGATCTGTAGAAGATAAATAGAATAATTCAAATGAAATGAGTCATCAAGATAAGTAAAAATTTGCTATATACAAATTCAATTTATATCTTATGAATAATGCATTATTGATGTTTTTGTTTTTAAAATTACTGCGATGAATTCAAATACCCGATACGGTATCAGTTGATGTTAGGTAACGGAAGCAGATAGTAGATGTAAAATTATTACGTGCTGACAAAGTTAGTTCTTGAATCGACTTTACTAACTTATTACTAAGGACGCGTTACACAAAAGCAAAAAATAATCATGCCCTAAAAATTTTAAGCCACATCAGTTTAAATTCATACATAAAGATGAATCAAACGACTATTTCACACACGATTTTAGAAGTTTTATTCAACTACAACGAAGTTTCGTCCCGGATTTTTGGGACTTCATCAGGTTAAAAGGAGATATAAATAAATATTTTATGGTTTTAAGTTCACGAACAAACGTTGCAGTTGAAAAAATTCTAAACTACATGCAAAATTATCAATTAATTTAAGTTTACATATTTTTATAAAATAGACGTAATGTTAAGTATTAAATTTCTTATAGTTTTTGAAAAATAAATTACTTTTATGCTGTGGAAGACGAAAAAAAGGGTATGAGCAAGTATTATTAAACAGATCTAATTTTTCAATTGTATTGGACGGTTTATGCAATAGGTTTTTTTTAAGTTATAGAAAAGATGGAAATAAATTTAATACTGGTATTTTTACCCATCTAAAATAAGAAGTTTTGGTTGTAATCATTCTATTTGTTGACATCATGGTAGATTAATAAGCTGCACGTTAATAGTATAAAACAGGTCTGGTACGTGGTGGCTTCTGATTGGTGCTCTTTCATAGTTGTTGTAAGCTGAAGTACAAAAGCCGGATCTCATTCCTCAAACCATACATTATTTCATTCTAGCCCCACCGTAACAAACAAACACAGACTTATCTAACATACATAGAATTAATTATAATATTGTTTCAAAACTTGACAATGTTATGCATATTGTTACTAATTGGAGTTTTATTTGTCTTAATTGATGAATAATTGTAACATATGTAAGTAAGAAATATTATAAATATAATGTGATAAGTTATTAACCATTAAAAATAAATCAAATCTGGAAAATTAATTCATTCCTGCACATTATTACAGACCTATTTCCAATTGTGTTATTTACTCTCTTTATTTATACATTCCAGTCTTAAGATAAGCATTCAAATTTCAACAGTCAATTAATACAAGACTCGAATATCAGAATATTAAAAATTTTGGCTGCATGTTGTATAAACAAAATACCTTAAATGAAGACGCTCTATATTTTCTCAGTGAATTTTGATGAACATAATTTGAAAAAATCATTGTTCATAAGTGACTTTTTCTACTATTTGGAAAAACTCATTTCGTTGTAAGGTTTTCCCGGTATGGGAACTCACACATTTTGTGAGCCGACATTTTTCCATTAATGTCTTTCTTCTAAATTATCTATATGCTCTTTACCTGATCTTCAGCTGAAGCATTTATACTTCCTTTGACTGCACAACCTCGTGAAATAAACAATAAGCATAATATCTGTGGTCATATTTTTGTTGCATTGATTTCGAGTGAATGGCAATTGCCTCCATTCAGTTGTGCACATCTCATAATATATAATTCAGTTTGTGTTTATAGGTTGTAATATTAGAAACGGAAACCAATCATAGTTTAACAAAAAGTCCGGACATATGGTGACTGGGAAATATTTCCCTAAGCTTCCCTTTGATAATAAATTTCCACATCTCAAATTCACAATCATTCAAACTCATTCAGCTTGCTAACATTGAAACAAGAACACGATCATGAATGAGTTCATTTTAAGTGAATAATCTGAAGAGAAGATTGTATTAATTGGAGATGCGATTTGTAATCTGAGAATGAACCCTGGTTTGCAATATACGATTCTGTTCGGTAAAAAATATACGGGCCAAAGTAAACGTTAGATTTTACAAATTGCGATAACTCAATATCATCAATGAAATGTGGACGAGATAAGGAGAAAGATTACGTCTGAAGACATGAATTGAGTAGGTACGCGGTCAGGAGATTAAAATTCAACTTAAAAATACCGCAAAACAATGACAAATTTGAACTTAAGTTTCAAACCCGGAGAGTCTCTGAATTATTAAAACATTAATTTTTATAATTTTGCTAAGCCATTATATATCATCATAGTATATACCTTACGCGTTATATATAAATGTTTACGTTTCTGATTAGAGATTACTCATAATTTCATTTGCACAATATTGGAACAATCGCTCTTCACAACCTCAAGACTTTTCTAAACGTACTTTTCACTTTCCTCCTTTTCACGCTCGAAGACTTTCTGTTTCATAATTTCTTATCGCACCCACGACCAACATTTTATCATATTTTGTATCAAACTGTTATCACTCATTATGATGTGTAACAGTATTAGCCAATTTCCTTTTTACAAGATCGTTGACGTTTCACTCCATTCTTGTAGCTACCGTAAATAAAAGAATAGTCCATTTTCCACTTCATATAAGTACTATGTATTTAAGTAGTATTTATACATTTTATATTTTTATTTATACATTTTATCATATTTTGTATCAATTTGTTATCACTCATTATGATGTGCCAATTTCCTTTTTTCAGATCGTTGACTTTTCGCTCCATTCTTGTAGCTACCGTAATTAAAAGCATATCCCATTTTCCACTTCATATAAGTACTGTGTGTTTAAGTAGTATTTATTACGTTATTTATACATTCAATGTGTTTTCATATTACCGAAAACCTTACACACTATGCATCGAAAAATGTAATTTATTATTAATTTATCAGAGTAGGCCCTATCTGGAGAGACAAATGATTTTATGCTCTCCACCTTATCCGCTTAATTAATATGAAGCTCATCACACAAGGACACACTATCCCAAAAGTCACTCATTTGCCAGGGTCTCATTTATGGAAACGCACTCTGTATTTCCTGATGTATTATTGTCGTGAATTCAGAAAAATATGCGGAGTCCTTTTCATGCGATTTATTATTACTCAGTTAATTTATTTGAAGACAAATTTATTAAAGTGTACAGTTTCTCGTGAATAAAATGTTTTTAATCTTATCATCGGTATATGCAATAGCATATTAACACGGCCAATTTGCTTTCCTCTTTATCTACAACGCATCATCGTACACGCTATTAACTGTTATATAATGTAGTGAAATAATTATTAAAGTCTGGCATCGATGTTGTGTGAATTCCCATACCGGGAAAACCTTACACCGAAATACGTTTTCCCAAATGGTAGAAAGTCGCCAATGAACATTAGATGTTAACGTGACTGTAAATAAACAAACAAATATTAAAATACACGTGTCAAGCACCGCGATCGGAGTGCCATCTCCTTCTGCCTAAAAAAACCGAATATCACACTCTAACGGTTTATATTCTTAATATAACTTGGCTTAGTATTTTAGGGATTCACTAACAGTTTAATTATTACGTAGTCTATGTTGTTGTTGTGGTATTCAGTCTTCTGACTGGTCTGATGTAACCCTCCATGCTAACATATCTTGCGCAAGACTTGATTTCCGCATAACTAGCACATCCCACATCCTCACTAATCTTCCATCTTTGACCTCCCTCTTCTGTTCTGACCCCATACACATCCCTCTAATGCTAATTTTACAAGACCCTGTTATGTCTTTAAACGTGGCCTACAAATATATACCTTCTCTTGGTCAACGTCCTGCATATTGTTCGCTCTTCCCCTATTCTGTTTAGAACTTCCTCGTTACTGATTCTATCCACCTATCAGATTTTCAGCCTTCTTGTATAGCGCCACATTTTCAAAGGCTTCTACTCTCTTCTTTTCTTCAACTCCTATCGTCCACGTTTCGCACCCATATAATGCCACACTCCATATGAACATTTTTAGCAATGATTTCCTAATATTCACACATGTATTACCCGTAAGTAAATTCCTCTTTTTGCGAAAGCCTTACATCCCGTGCTATCCTCCTCTTTATCTCTACTATACTTCTACCTTCCCTAGATATTATGCTGCCCAAGTAGGTGAATTACTTAACCTGCTTAAAAAAATCCCTTCCCAATATAAAACCCCTTTTATTCCACTGTATCCCCTACTACACTCCCTACCTTGGTATTCCTTCTATTAAACCTCATGTTGTACTCTTCCTCCAGGACCACGTTTATAATATTTTTTATTCCTGTGCTCTTCACAATCCACAATCCTTAATAGCGTGTTCCAGATGTAGTCCATAACTGAATAATAATTCAATATATGAATTTACGTTGAATTTGCTTCCAAGGAATGAAAAATATACAGTGTTTTAACAGTCCTTGGCATTCATAAATTGTTTCCTTACTGTAATTTATATTATTATATCGTTCTCTTTACTTTTTTAATATTTTAATTGCCATAGTTTTATAAAAGTATTAAAGTAACACTCAATAATTTTATACTGATTTAATTATGTAAATACGGTCTTATTCTAATTATATTAGTCTTAATTAATTTTTTATTTCGTCTTTCTACAACGCTTTCTTGAATTAGTGGTTAGGAAGATATGTATCACAGTGGCCAATACAAGGAAAATTTATTAAAGGAATATAGTAAAACGTTTCTGAGGTAAGATGTAATAATATCACACAATCGTTTTAATTAGCAAGAAGACGTTTATTGTTAGCCATTAAAAGAATCATAAATGATTCGTTAGAAGCTTCCCTTTCAAAAATATTATTTTATAAATGTCAGCTAGGCATTGAAACGTGCATTGCGTAGTGTTTAAAAATTGTTTAAAAATTGGCATAATTTTTTGTAATGTAATAACAACCAGAAAATTTGTGAGGCTGATATTGTGTTAAATTTGGAAACAGAATTTAGGAAGACCACAAGCTGTGACTTCTGCTCCGTATGTAAAATTAATTAATAATATATGTAATACGACTAACTCCCGTTGTTTATCTGAGAGACATTTTTCTTTTTTTATCCTCCTTCATTCTCTTTTCTTCCTAACTTCACTGCTTGTAAGTTAGACAGTAAATATTCAGCTTACTTTACAGATTTGGATGTAAGCTTTTCTTCTAAACGTCTCTTTCCCGGAAATAAATTAATCTTTCATTTTCAACAACACCAAACCCAAACTTACCTTGTAAAATTAATTCTAACATTAACACCATGTTTCATTCTCTCACATCCCTTAATCTTTTATATAATTAAATGTAAGCCTGCAGTTCTTTTATTTATAATACATTATAGTGTTACTGTTCCCGAGTTGAAATATTGTTCGCTGACTTGAAAATAAAAATAATAATATTACATGTAATATCTATTCTGCCTAGGAAATAACACGTTACACCCGCGTTAATGTAATAAGTTTATGTTACTGCATACTGAAATATATAGTACATAAGTTATTGTTGTCCCATATTTCTATTAAAGCATCAATATGTCCTTATCGATAACAAACAAATAACGGAATAACTTTAAGATAATTCTGTTTCACTAATCATAACAGTAACAACCGTAACCTTCGCTGGATGCAGTCCGCATAACAAAATTATTCATCGTTCAATAAATTTAACCGTTTAAAAATTTATACGATTAATCCCACTAATATGTACAAAATGCCTTAATTACATTAAGTAAATATTAATTACATGTTTTTTTCTGACAAATTGGCTGTATTTTTGTTCACCATAGGAGTAATGATTAGTTATACAATCTAAACATCATTTCACACACCTGAAAAGTAAACATTTTTCGTATTATATCCAAACTACTTTATTTATTATAATCGTCATCAATTATTTCATGTCAATTCTTTAAAAGTCCTTTTTTGGGTTAACAGGCTACGTTAGGGTGATCCTGAAACAGGCAACTCCCCTTTAATAGCATAGGAAGAGAATTGAAAAGGGGAGATGCGGAAGGTAGAGCAAGGTAGCCAAGAGTTGACAAGGGCCCCCGGGATATAGTTTAAGTATCCTACCAGGTGTTTCCCTTAAAGAGATGCAGGGATACCCTAGAAAACCTGCATCAGGTAGGTCGGGTATAGGATATTGTTCTCACGCCCTTCCGAATGACGGGAGGCGAGTTTGCTGTGGGGTCGCAGCATTCCTTTCTCCGTGTCTCTACACTTTTTAGGAGGCAGTTGGCCGACTGATCCAATGGGATCCTTATGCCCAAGGTCTTCGACCCCAGTACATAAACCTCCCAAAATAGATAAAGGTGTCTCGGCATGTGAGAACTTTAAAAAAAACAGAGAGTACGAGACATTCCCAACATAGTTAAGTGAGTCCGCAGTTACTTGGGGGGGGGGGGGAATGCCCGCGAGAAGAAACTCCCAAGGCACGTGTATATTAAAAGTCCATAAATTTTGTTTAATTTTTAATTCATTCATCTCCCCGAAGTCTTCTGTATTAAAGGCGCTGTTTTGCTATGTGAGTTGAACAACTATGGGCTTGTTACTGATGGACGTTAATAAGTGCAAGTCATTGCGAAAAGACTTACCGCCTCAGTTCTAATGGCTACTGAACATACCCGACTCTTTTCGTTAGCACTGTTAATGAGCAATGCTTGTTAACATCTCCAGAATGTTTGCGATATTCTATTTACATACCTTCGCGTGATCATGATAGGATCTCAAATGTCATAAGAACTATGCAATTTACTATATGTGTGTTTGTAAATAATTGGCTGTGAGCAGAATTGGTCCGCGGTGGCTGATTGAGAAACAAATATCTAAGCAATTGTTTAAACAAAATTTTTATATTTTTAAAATAAATAATGTCTTTGGTGTTCTATATTTGGGCCTGAAATTTGTCCACACTTCTACACGACAAGAAAAAAAAGATTAAAAATCATTGATTACCATTTATTTGAGAAGTAAACCAATCAATATTCACTCCGCCAATTCATTAACATATTTTTTAAAAAAAATTGTCTCTAGTAGATTTTCCTGAAAAATTAATGAAGATAAATTCAATCTTATCGATCTGTTCTTCAGTAATGTAAACAAATTCGTCTGAAGATACTTTTTCTTCTTTGAGTGTTGTTAATTGAATGCATGTCCTATAATTTACGAACAAGTGCATACGTTAACTTCCTTACATTTATGTTTATTGGTAGAACTAATGCAACAGTCAATAGTAAATTCTATACAATTTATGAAACGTATATTACCTTACGATCGAAATAAATACAAAGTAATTAACACAACTGGCTGGACAGAGAACATCTTCAGTCACTATGTTGATACCAATAGATCAATTTTGATAAGGCAAAGATTTAAATTCTCAAAGGTTTAAGTACCTTTCATTAATTGGTCAAGTATTGCGAATCTTTAACGGTATGATAAATAAGCGTAAGATCGCTCAGGGGTGGAACTTTTCGACGTAACAATTCAAAAGTTTATGACCCACATGTCTCACAGTGTAAAATTTCATAGTTGAGGGACATGGTAAAGTGTAAAAGTTTCTGAGTACCTACTTGGAGCACCTAATATGTCGAAAGCAGAAATTGTGACCAGTATATGGAAAATATAATATAAGTCTATAATAAATGCATAAATAAGTGATTGAATTAAGGATAGTGATTTTTAGAAGGCAAAGTTTTCGGGGAAAAGTTTACTTACATTCTGAAAAATAATATACGACATGAATACATATAAAACCTACCCCATATTACTAAATTTCGTCCACTTAACTCTATGAAAAAGGTCGATGTCATGTTTCGTTTGGTTCGAAACAGTAGAAGTACTTTTTAATTTTGTAATTAAATATTTTAATTTTTCAATAAATATAAGGTCTTAAATTTTTAAATTAACGCGCCTTCCTCTCTAGTAATCATTATTTACTTATTGAGTATAGGTAAATTAATTAAGAATAAGACCGAGTACTATAAAACTTTTTTGAAGGGTTAGTCTAAATATTAACCTAAATTACAAGGTATCTTAGGTTGTGAACTCCGATCAAGACTAAATTGAAAGCAACGCGTTTTGTATAAAAGAAGTGACTGTACATTATTAGTAAATTACAAATATTAAATAAATAAACTGATTTATTTAAAAAATAATAGCAATTTTTACCCCGTCTATAAATCTTTAAATTAAGAACACAATGACACTTTGTAATTATAGCCAATGCACTCTACAAAATCATGTTTATCAACACTTAACGTATTTTACACGATATTATTTATATAGTATTTTCAACTCAAAGTTATTCGTCACGCAAAAGGCAAAAGACTAACTTACGTGGTACCAACCCAAGATGTCTGACAAATTTCGATAGTAAATATTTTTTTGGGGTTAACAGGCTACATGAGGGTGATCATGAAACAGGCAACTCCCCTTTAGTAGCATAGGAAGGGAATTGAAAAGGGGGATGCGGAAGGTATAGCAAGGTATAGCCCCCGGGCTATGGTTTAAGGATCCTACCCGGTGTTTCAGCTAAGGAGATACAGGGAAAACCCTAGAAAACCTGCATCAGGTAGGTCTGGCATTGGGTACAAAATTACAGTGCTATTTAACAAAAAACAAGTAACTACGAGATTATAAGATTAAAAACCAGGAAAATTGATAATATTATTTTAATTTGTTCAAAATGTGGGCATAATGAATATCAATACTACCAATTGCACATCGTTTGTTTAGTGTATCAAGATCTTTGTAAATGAAAATCCCTTCTAATAAACCTCTTTTCTACTTATTATAATTTTGTCTCCGGAGAGGTGTAACCAGATCAAATGAGAAATATGGATTTTACAGTTTCAAATTTTATAATATAATGCCATTTTTAGTATTAAATAAGTAAAAACACATTCGATCTTCGCAATAAACGAGTGTCATTTACTGTATCTCGTTCCGGGTGTGTTTGGGGTATTAACTTGGGTTGCATAGGCGAGATCCGCCTCCTGCACGCGCTCGAGAGCCGTTATCTAGCGTCCGGTTCTAGCTCAACCAGCTTTTATCTGCATTATTCAACGAACGACCGTCCTTGGCTAGCCACGCATCCCCGCTGATACGGGTATCGCTCTAATTGTTGTAAATCATCGTCGGGTTCCCTGCAACGAGGAAACCCACCAGCAGTATACCAGCAATAACTCCTTAAAGATTCCTGTTCTCTACTCCGCTGTTACTATTTTATACTGTCATCTAGCTGCCTACAAACTGGTTGCGGTATGGTGAATAAAATGCTGCATCTCCTCAGTGTGCTACTTCCATCATCGAAAGTGTATGGAGCAAGTATCAATAGTCCGACGTAACTAATGCAAATCCTGCTTCCCTTTTTGGATAATACGGAGCAGGATTATTAAAATTAATATTCTCCTACGAAAACTAGGCTCGGCAACCTATGTTCTTAGAATTAAGTCGTTGTAGTGATCCTAACAAAAGAAAATTAGTTTATTTTGCATATTTCCACTCTATAATGACATATGGTATAATATTCTGGGGCAATGCATCAGGGAAAGATAAAATATTTCAACTTCAAAAAAAGGTTGTCAGAATATTATGTCAGGTCTCACCGAAAACATCTTGCAGTGGACTTTTCAAGAAAGCTGGAATACTGACACTCACTTGCCAGCATATTCAAGCATTCATGTTATTTGTTATTAATAACAGTAACCTCTTCACACTAAACTCAGACATACATGACTTTGATACCAGAAGTAAAAACAATTTACACACGGAAAGGAAGTCTCTAACCGTAATACAAAAAGGTGTACATTACAATGCTATTAGCATATTTAATAAACTTCCCACCTCCATTAAACAATTAAAAATAAATCCAAACAAGTTCAAATATGAACTAACTTCTTACTAAGCCACTCCTTCTACTCTGTTGAAGAATTTATGGAGCTGAATGTATCATAGGGTAGATATTTATAATTATGAAAGAACATTATTAGAACACTAATTTTTTAGTATAGGATGTAAAAATATTTATCAATTTTATATATAAGGTACAAATTGTATGTCTTCTGTATCTTATTATAAGTTAAAATTAATGAATAGTTACCGTATATTTTAATATTAATAAAGAAACCTATGTAAAATCTCTGACTCGATCCACATCCTTGAAACTTGTGCTTCTCTTTAGGATTTATGAAATATGATTTTATACTTATACTGCCAGGGGCCCTAATTAACCCCTGGCTGCCTTGCATCTCCACCTTTAAATTGTCTTTTCTTCAGGGATATAATCATAGCGCGTCAAATGTTGTCTGCTGGTTGTCACCCTTAAGGATTTCGTAACTATATGGATTCCTTTCGCTGCAATTGCATGGTTTTCATCCTGCACTAATAAAATTGTTATAAGCAACTTATTCCGTGTCCTGAATATTTATGCCATGGCATAATTATGTCTGTTCAACCCCATAGTTCAATACAGTAGCAACTAGGGCGCAGCGAATCAAAACAAAAATATATGGATCACTAGAAAAATGTCAAGTAATCCTAAACCTGTAAAGAAACTGGCAGCACAGAAAGACAAACTCAGCGGTCTCACACGATTACCTCTCATTGTAACAATGATTGAACTCCGTCAACACATGTTTCATTATTCTATACAAGAACTCGACTTTAAAGTAAGTTCCGTTGAAATATTTTTGCACCGCAGCGGTGCAGTTGCGATTATTAGCACAACCGATCACGTCGCCCGTTCATTAAGAATCAAGACACAGCTGTGAAGCAGAACGATTTGAAATGTTCAAAACAATTGAACAATTCGCTGACTGATAAGTCAGATCGTACTACAAATAACATTCATCGGCAATTGTGTGAGGTGTAAGAGGACGCAATAATGAGTGGATTAGACAGTTTAAGGAAGGCCATAAAATGTTCTCTATGAGCTGCGATGTAGTAGAAATGCAGTCTAAGCTTTCGTCACAGGTGGCATCTCTCTGTGAAGCTATACAGAAACAGGTTTTCCGTTACGACAAGCGCTTAAATAAAGACGTTGACAGTGAGGAGAAGTAGTCAGAGGTGTAAGGTAAATATTGATAATAAAATATCTGGAGATAATGTTCGCTTATTTTCTAAATAAACAGCAGAAACAGCCCTCGTAAATGGACTGTTTTCGTGCTCACGCGGAAAACATGTTTAACGAAACGAAAAACGTTGTTTCATGAAAGAGTTACAGAAGATAACACTGGTTAGAAACATGTTTCATGAAACAGATTTTGTTTTAGACCTGTAGTTATTGATTCGCCTGTGTTTCGGGGCTTTTTCAAACAGAGACGGTGACTTTCCATAGTTGACTTGGGAATCCTTATTTAAACATACTTTTCAGTTCTTAGTATTTTCCCATTTGTAACAGAAAATAGTCACAACGATAAAAATTGCAGGATTCAGATATATTTATTTCAATAATAATCAATAGCGGGATCAAGAAAGAAATATATTAATACATTGAATAATACACTATTCTTATTATAATATGAGGGAATGCGAATGTGTGCTGTTTCATGAAACACAGTTAATCAGAGTGCATTCTCAGATGAAACATGTTTCATGAAAGACGTGTCTGCTCAGTGTACAGATCCCTGTGTTACCTGGTGTATCGGTTTCATTAAACATATTTCTCCATTGGTCACCAGACCTAAATTTAATATATTTTCAATTTCCCTTTCGATATACAGGATGATATTTACTTGCATTCAAATGCATCCATTGTTCAAATTCTTTGAAGTGTATTTCAATTGCGGACCGCGATCAAGTGACAACCATTCATAGTTAAACTACGCTAGTCGATAATTAAACTGAAATATTTTAATGATTTAAGGGTAAATCGTTTAATTTTTAAAAAAGAAAAAATAGAGGTTACGAGGTAAGGTCATGTGTACGGATACAATACTTTGTTATTGATTGTAAAATACTTAAATTTGAACTAATTTTCAATTAATGAAATTCATCCTGTATTTATATTTTTTGTTGACCCAAATATTAACAATTATCCTATTTTCTTGGAGATTTTATATTTGTATAACATCAAATTTCTTTTATTAGACTAGTTCTTTATTCGATAACCTTGAACTGCTGTGACTTTTGCTGAGTATTAATATTAGTAGTATTAGTATTAAATCATATTCCATTGATACATAGTGAAGTAGAACTTTAGGAATGTGGAACGAGTCAGAGATAATACATAACTTGTTATGATTGTACATTACTATTAACTCTATATTACTGTTTACATTAATGACAATATTTAACTTGTAATAAGTTATTATTAAGTATATAATATATATAATATTTAAAAACGTTGCTTATATATATATATTGTCTTAAATAGTTTCTCAACATTCAACTCCGTTAATTCTTCAACAGAGTAGAAGGAATGACTAAGTAAAAAGGTAGTTAGTTCATGTTGTTCTATTTGTGTTTAACTATTTAATGGAGAATGGAATTTTATTAAATACGCTAATAGCATTATAATGAACACCCTTTTGTATTATAGTTAGAGACTTCCCTTATTTGTGTAAATTAGAGTCACGGAGTTCAATGTAGCATTGTTCTCTGGACAACTGCGTTAGTGTATCTTTGGCTGCATATTCCATAATATTTTGCTTACTTGTTATCAAAATACTAGTATCATCTGCAAAGAGTACAGTTTTAGAGGATTAATTTTAGGTAAGTCATGTATATAGGTTAAGAAATGCAACGCACCCAAAATGGAACCATGAGAAAACCTAAGCCTTAAAGATTTACTACTATAGTTTCGTCTGGAAGCTATACAGAATTCTGAATAATAACTGCACTAAAGCAGAATGACAGAGATATGGAAACTGGAACGTGTTTACTTGTGAATTATTCAACTGAAAGCGCAGCTGAGAACAATCAGTTTATAGAATAAAAGTAATATGATTATGAATGATTAAAGTAACTAGTACTCTAAAATAAAGGGCTTGGCTCAGGACAGAACAAGATGAAGGACTGCATAAAACCAATGGTCTTATACAGATGACTAGAGGAAAAGAGAAGTCGTATGTGGTTTACCACGCCTCAAATCGATACATATGCATAAATGGATTCAAAAAGTGTTGCTAAGAGAGCCCGTGTTTCTTCGTCGGGTACTGCCAATCTTTTATTTTATGCCATATATATCCAATTTAGCACTGTATTTTCAATACATCCTCAATAACCTAACGGAATTTAATTTTCCTAATACCGACTAGAGAGCCGAACGTTTTTCCTTTTAATACTTCTACACTAAGTCTTGAAAATCGAATTGCTAAACTTAGCAGGTTTGTTTATAAATTCCACTCATAATTTTAGTTTTTTAAAATTGTATCATCTAACGCTAATTTGTATTCACTGATAAGGTTCCGAGCAAGTTTGAAGTATTTTCAATTTTATGTCATGTCTTGTAACACTTTTAAGAACTCTAACCCTGCCTAATTACATGCTTCACTAGATATTCTCAACAAAATTATTGTTTTTATCTAATCACAGCAACCACTTAGGTATAAATTACTGCTCATTCCAACCCATTCCTGCACAAGCTTCACTTTCGTATTGTAGGACATGTTTTGAAGTTTCAAACGTTAGCAGCAGTTAATTAATTCTGTCCTTCGGAAATAGGACGTCGTCTTCGTTATACAATATCTCCGAAAGAACTAATGTCGACAATAAACAATTACTGTTCTATGCAAATGCTTACGAAATTTACAAGACAAGCTAGGAATATGACATCATGTATCAGGCACAAAATATTTGCAATGAATGCATTTATATGCAGTTCTGAAAATATCACAATTTATTGACCGCCGGAAGTTTGTTAATAGACTTTCCAAGACTTCGTTAAACGCAATTATAAGTTGAAGAGACAATATATAGATATATAGCATATGCGGGCAAACATATACAGCAAATTTCGTAATAGTTGCCAATTCCTTGCTTTTAGTAACCTGTTAGGACAGTAAATTTACCAAATAACAGCTTCTTCCATATTGTTTTAGTATCTGGTATTTGAAACACTAACAGCTACAAAGCATATAAATAATATTTATTTTCATTTTCCTTTCTTCCATTGGCCTAGTGCTATATTTTTATCCCAATTTTAAGGCAATTATAGAAAATGTAAAATACACCGTAGCACAATTTATCGGTGAGCAACTTGAGACTAGTTCCTATGTCACGTCAAGACACGCCGTTAGCGAGGCAAGAACCAATCAAAAACAATCACGTCAAATTAGCCTCGTCAATACTAATAAACAGAATTAATAACCGTAAGGCAGAACGCAAAACACTCACTAGAATAATATAGTTATGAATATAATATAACGTACATTTTTCTGATACACCACTAACAATAAATATATTATCTATGTACATTAAGTACAAACGTTATTACCCGTTTAAATAGTATGAACAAATAAGCAGTAAAAATTTTGAATTACTGTAATGTTTGTATTTATTCTTCCTCAAGATACTAGATACGCTATATAATTTTTCGTATTTCAAGTCAAAAGAGGAGAGTCAAGGAAAGTTATAGTTCCAGTGAGTTATTGGCTACGGGTAACAGCATTAATAAGCTTGTATTATATAATTGAAATAATAATGTGCTTATATAATAGTACATAAGATACGTTGAATTTACACACTTACCAAAAGTAAACCAACAAGTTATAATCGACACAAATTTTTATAAAATTTATAAGTGAAATACGAATTGTCTCCGAGGCTTGTTGTGGTTCTACTGACGAGGTAGGTACCTTGTTTCCGCATATATAAGCATATTATTATTTCATTTATTACTTCAATTATATTTATTATTATTTACACGTTGTTCACACCTGCAAAAGTTCCAATGATAGGAACGAAACGTAGTGTCGTATTGTAGTTAATAAATATTGTGTCAATTCTGACTCGTTTGGCCGTAATAGTACTCCTGTATTCTTCGAGGTATAGTCAAAACAATTATCAAATTTGTTTTTAAGCATTAACTGCCGTCAACGTATCACCAATATTTTTTTCACATTGCAGTGTTTTCTAAATCTTAACAAGTTTTTTTAAAAATGACCACATAGCTATACGTCCAGCAAAGAAAACGTTCCACTGAATCGTTTTAGTTTACATATATATTGTAATTATATGTATAGATATTACATATATATGTAAGGTAATTACAATTATTTTAAATGAAAATTAAAAAAGAAGAGCAGTACACAAAAGCGTAAAACTTGAAATTCATAATAACCAAACCAGTGATTAAAAATTGAAATTATTTTGATAAATTAATAAATTTTATTGTATGATAATAATTTTCAATTCTGACGAAATAGATTTCAATCCTAATTATTGAGAACGTAACTGAGTGGAATCTTGCTGAAATCTAAAATAATTGCTTGCTAATGTGATCAAAAGTTTCAGGTTGTAGCTGTGGTTTTAATACATAAAAATTGTGAATAATTTTATAATTAGTTGAACAAATATTTTTCAGCTGTAGCACATACTATTATTTAATTATTATACAGATTGTGCAATTTTATCCTTGGTGTATTTCTCTGATCGCTTGCAACAGAGAAAATAACTTTAAACGTAACAGACAAATCAAATCGTTAAGATACGCAGTAAATTCAACGACAGCATTGAAAAAAACACCGAACACGTTTAAACCAGTTGCGTAATATCTTAACAAGAAGCATGGACGCTGAAACGCCTTATGCATGTGAATAGGAGTGACGTTGGAAGGAGAAAGGGGGAGACGAATGAATAAATTTTTCTGTCGTCACGTGGACGATCTTTCAGACTGACATTTGTAAGAAATATATTTAATAGATGCAAAATTAAAGATGTTGACGCTTTGTTTAGCTGAATGAAACGCATTCTTTGACAAATTGAAATATGTAAAAAATATTAGCTACCTTTCCGTACTTGAAGAGTTTTTATCCTTGGAGCTGTCTGTATGCACGACAATCTCAGTCGTAAATTATAGACAATGACATAATTTTATGTGGAACGCTGTTTATATCACAGGACGACGTGTCTACATGTATTGGAACCAAAGAAATGGAGATATTTTAGTTGAATAAAAGGATCTCCGTTACATTTAGTTATAAGTTTAATTCCCTTCGATCAGCTTTATGATAATTTCCAGCCAAATAAAATTCATAAAGGTCAGTTCGTGTATAATAGTTCAATTTAGTCTTATAAATTAATAGAGCCGTCACAAAGTGTATATTTAATTCTAGTAAAAAAGCTAATTTATAGTTCAAGGAAAAAAGAAGAGGGGAAGGAACAGTTGAAGTTCATCGTGTCAAAATAAAGAATGCTTCTTACGATTACTATAAGTTTTAAAAAATGCTAATTGAAGAAAATATAATTAACATTTGAAATACTTTTTATTAGCACAATTTCACTCATAGAATTACTGTTGAGAAATTTTTAATCGAAATTATCTTACATTTAATTATAAGGAAATAAATATAAAAAGCAATAATTCATTAAATACGTATAATATATATAAGGCGAAAATATTTTAAAATTCTACAATACCTTCTTGTACAAAAATTTTATCTAATCTCTGAAAAATAAGATCAAGCTTATTTCACATAACATATTTGAAATTGTTTCAATAAATTATATATAATGAAATAAAACAGTTATTTTATGATATAACTATGAAGCACATTGAAATGAATAAATTGAAAAATACAAAAAATTTCATTAGCAAATTATGAAAAAATTATTTCTTTACATGGACAAAACATTAAGGAAGTAAATAACAAAATTTCACATGACGGTGAATTAAATATTAATTGAAATTTGGGTGTTTCATGGACGAGAATCATATGAAAAAAGAAGAACCAAAATGAATACAACAATAAAGTTGAAGTTATATCGAACGTAACTGATATAAAATTTATAAAATGGGTTTACTAAACTAATAATTTTTGTTTCTCGATCAGTAACTAATCAAAAACTACAACTATGTCCCAGAACAACAAAAAGCGCCTAATGTTAAAAAAATACGAGCCAAAAACTCATTTTTTGAAATTTTGATGAAATTAATAAATATATATTTTAAATTAAGTTTGAATATTATTGAGACTTATCGAATCAAAGCTTTCCCGGCATATGTAGTTCACAAGCATTTACCCGGTCGGAAGCCCAAGGAAGCCTTGTGAATTATTAAGACTGTTCAAAAACCCCGCGCGGATGTAATACATAACTATCAAAAGTTAAATATTAGTAAAATTACATTTATAATAATAATTCTGATGTTTAAAATTTGGAATCAAAATTTTCAACAAGAATATTTATAGGATTCTGATGAAGTCCCAAAGAGGTGATTAAACTTTTCGGTTTATATTTGTTATATATATTATAGAAAACTACATTTTTGTCACTTATTAATGTTACCATTAATTCGTACTGAGGTATTTATAAATAGTGGTTTGCAATCACAAATATAGAAAACATAAAATTTCAGCTCCTAATACTGGTAGAATAGATGAGAAATAAAGTAAATGCTAATTACTTCTGACAAGGTCTTAATGACTTGAGAATGATTGGCATAGATTTCAGATACATGAAGAAAATAGAATAGCGGATTTTATAAATATGTAAATTTTATAGAAACATAAATTTATTTATAAATTATATGAATAGTTTTGATCACTCAATCGGTAAACGTTATATACCAACTCGATTCTCATGCAAACTATTACATACTGTAATTAGTGCTCATAATTTCCATCTGGTAGCGCTATTATTTCTTGGGATGGAAGTGACTTCACATGCTGAATATTTCAAAGATCCCTTAGTAACCATAATCTGGTAAACATTTTTGTGCATTTGAGATATAAAATGAACAAAATGAATGACGCATTCAATACGCAATGCATCAGTATGTGAAATTCGAATTCAAGAACAATTTGTTAAAAGTGATCTATTTTTTGTGAACGTATTTTTTTAGAATCAAGTAAACTTATCACCCTTGTGATTTATCAGTTGTGAAGAGAATAACCTTCTTTCTTGGTAACTATTGGGAAATTTGTTCTGAGTACTCAATAAAGATACCGCCTTTACATACAATTTTATCAGTGATATTAGTGTTCAGTATACATTTTTACATCATGTAAAATTATAGAAGTTGTGCGGAAATACACTTAAAACATATGCTGTCCCAAATTGAAAGGTTTTGCAAAAAGGGGACATTCGGTAGAGATTAAACTGGTATGAAGTCGAAATATTCAAACCAATTTTCTGCTGCGAAATTCAAGCAGGAGAAAAAGTAAATCTCTGAATATTACAGTCACTGCAGGATAATTCCCACAGTCCGCAGTTAAAGCGTAAAATCATTTTCCAAACAACCGTTAAACATAACGGTTTGGATTCAATAAAACAATTTTTTAAACGACGAGGCATATTTAATTATATATTAGAAACGTAAGATTGCATTAATTAATAGCAGGCAATACACAAGAAGCTCTATTCGCTTTCATTCATATACGGCAAACTGTAAAATATACTCTAAACTATGTAATTATGTTTATTTATATAATTGATGACTAATTTTGCATTCATATGTCCGTTTTTATTTTTACAATAGTCAGGAGCCACTAATTAGTATAAGACAGCTACAACTGTAATAATACAATAAATTGTTTCTTCTTAGACTTGTAACAATTTAATCCAATTTCCGTAAATTTAAAATATTTCCACGCTGTGAATACTAACACAATGTTTCTTTATGCAAATTTCTGTAGCCAAATATTAAATAAGTTTGATGTACATGAACTTTATTTACATATATACAATTAATGATAGTCGAATTATAAAGTTTCTTATTATAATACAATTCATTTGAATTTTCAACTATAATGCTGGCAGTTTGTGTTTTATAAAGACAAAATTTCTATTGTATTGATAGTAATTAATATCATAGGAGCTATTTAAGGCTGAATTATGCTCAATTTTGCTTAGCCACTCCTTCTATTCAGTAAAGGAATTTATAGAAGAATCGGAGACGAGTAATTAGTTTATAATGTTGGAATCGTCTTTCTATTTGGTTACAAAAATTTGTTATCAGTATATTTATATTTTATGTAATAAAATAATGTAATAAATGTACGCCCTGACTCATTCCACAGTATGGGCAACAGACTGCATCCTTGTCTTGATTTATGATTTCTTTCCTTGATCTTCAATTCTAATTACTGCTGACTAACATCTGTAGAGGTTATGTATAAGCCTTCTTTCTCGATACTTTATTCCTCAGTTGTTAAAAATCATCAATTGTTTGTTCTACTTCACATCATTTTCTAAATCTACAAAAGCCATGAACGCAGGTCTGATTTTTGTTAACATTAGAATCTATTTTCGTTAACAGCAAACTCAACTCCCGTCATTCAGAAGGGCGTGAGAATAGTACCCAATGCCCAACCTACCTGATGCAGGTTTTCCCGGAATCTGTTTGGGTGAAACACCGGGTAGTATCCTTTAACTATAGCCCGGAGGCCCTAGTCAACCCTTGTCTATCTTGCTCCACATTCCGCATCCCCCCTTTTCAATTCCCTTCCCATGCTATTAAAGGGGAGTTGCCGTTTCAGGATCACCCTCATGTAGTGTGTTAACATGTTACATATAAATGTTATATATATACATATATATTGCATACATCAGTTACTAACTGTTGATAATGAAATAAAAATCTTTTGATGGACAACAGATTTTGCTAAGTGTATCAACTATAAAAGCAAAAATAAATGATTATTATTACTAAGTCATCGTGTGTTGATTTAAGGTACCTTTTAAAGTCACGATTTTTATACATATGGCATATATATATATATATATATATATATATATTTCCAGTACGAAAATCTGTGACAGCTGCTCTAAAGGGAGAATGTATTATATTTGTGAGTGGCAGCGGCTGTTTTCAGTTGAAGGACGCCTCCATCCACAGCAGACATGTTTATGTTCTTCTTAATGTTTGTACCCTGAAAATGCACCACTTTACGAAGAAACGGACAACAAATTCCCAACCAGACAGGAAATTACTGTGAGAAAGCAGCGAAGGAAGTTTGAAAGAAAATGTGGTCGTTTTGTTGAGCGCCGTAATAACGTGACTGACCGTTGCCGAAGAGAAGAAACGTCAATGGGCGAATATTCGCAATTTATTAGACAAACTAATAGAGCTTTTAAAGTCAGTCAGTGCATTGCCGACGCCGTGGCAGTAATTTCACGTTATTATACAATGATTAAGATTATAAAAGAGAAGATGAAAGCCAATTATTGCGGTAGTACGAACAGAAGTAGTTGATATTACCCATTACTAAATTTATTTACATCTAATTCTTTTCAATATATATATTAACGGTCATAAGTAATAAAAACTTAATAAGTGGCAATGAAATCAATAAAAATATAACTTCAGGACGTTTAGTTCCAGTATAAGTCCTCGAATGTGCCTTTGAAATTTATTAATAATTTATTTTCAAATTAATGAAAATAATATGAAATTTTGGTTGATATAAAGTAGCAAAATTTGTCATTGTATACGAATTTAAATATATTTTTTTGGTATTAAGCTTAATAATAAATACAATAATTACGACCAAATAGGTTAGCAAATAAATTTAATTATTACTTATATATAAATACAACGTTTCATCCAACATGGCGCACTTATTGTAAATTTTTAAACGGGTGAACTAATTACATTATGAGTAATTAATTCATCTATTTATAAATTTACCTGAAGAAATCCATGAAGGTGGATAAAACGTTTTATTTACATTAATACTAATTCAATTTATTTGCTAACTTATTTGGCAATATTTCGACTTATTTATTGTATACAATTTTTTTCTAATACTGGAAGTGCTAAATGACTTCAATGATAACAGTAAATTAATATGTATTGTCATTTTATTTTTTATTAATTAAAATAATTCAGATAATTGTCACTACTAATTATTTGCAATCTAAATCTGGTATTTTCACTAAATGTAATACTATCAACATTGCCTGATATACAATTTAAAAGAGATATAGAACCACAGTTTAGTGTTCGGAACTAAAATCTCCCTTGTGAGTTTGAGTAAACAGAATTTGTCTACATTCTCGTACCAACGAAGGATAAATATTACATTTTTTCTCATTTTCTTCTTATTATTTTGCACAATTAACGCGAAACAAAAGTTTGTTCTTGTTTCTTATCAGTTCAAATAATAATTATGATACTGCATGTGATAAATTTTAGCAACGATATGGTTTCAATCTAGCGTCATTTCATCACATCAGACGAAACATTTACGTTTTTGAGACATGTTGTCGACAACGGTTACTAGTTGGGAGGAGTTTACGCTTCCACAGATGTCGCGTATCTTGGTACTGAAAGTAAAACTAGGAGATTGAAAAAAACATTCTAACTCTTCGACGCAGTTAATAAGTTTCCCATCAGCTTTTTTTATAGCAGTTCAGTTAAACAATATACAATGAAAATTTTATGCTGTCATTCAATTCTGTTTCTCCTTCCTTGGCTCTGCAGCCCATTGAAGGGTCGACAGCGGACGGTCATCTTTCCAATGACACATTCCTAATTTGGAGTGACACGGGTTCGGTGTATCGATTCTTCAGCTGTCTTAATCCCAGTCTCCCAAACCATGGTGGCACAAACATTCAAGCACATGCCAGGATTCGAACCCGGGACCTCTGTGTTGTGAGGCACCGACGCTAAACACTACACCACTGGAGGTCGGCTTTCTCATTATCTAGTGAATAAATTTTTGTGGAAATAGTTTGATTAAACTATTTTCACTTTTACTGCAACATGGCATGTTAAAGCTCAAACGAAACGGAGACTATGAGGTTTTTATCGCAAATGAATTTAACACATCTTAGTGTATTCTGTATTTTATGCTACAGCTCTGAACCCTTTCTCTGTTGATTAAATAGTCAGAGTTATTTTTTTCGATTAAAATTTTGTGCTCTAATCGTTCATCATAATTCATTTTCATCTCACATTCTCCATTATTTGTAAATCTTATAGACAGAGGGACACTTAAAGAAGTCCTTAAAGGCAGAAGGTAGGAATAGAATTATACCTCCGTATTTTATATTAATAAATTTTAAAATATGTTCAAAAAAAATAAAAACTTTAACTGTTAAATGAGAAAATATAAATAAATTCCATTTAGTAGTATCGTGTGTATAGTTATCTCTAGACGGCATGGCGCCCTTTAAGGAAAAAACACTTCCTTGTACCCGTTTTTCTTCATGTAAACGACATCCTCCGGCAAACGTCAGCCATAGAAAGAACAGTCAAATGTCATTTTTATTTAATGAAATGTAAAATTACCTGATTATAACCTCTCAGATTTATGCTACATTTTGAGCTAGTTTCGTAGTAGGTACAGATGGTCGATGTTTACAGAAGTTTCGTGGACGAGCGACTTGGCAACATCTCGCTCCTTTGACTAATGTGTTTGCGTCACTTTGTCTCGTCTACCTGCTGGTCTTCGGTTCCAATTATCTATCTGGATGTGTAGATTTACTAATATAGTCACAAACCTTCAGGAATATGGAGCAAGTGCGCATTCGCGAAAATAACTTAAATATACAATTTCCTGTCATTAAATACTTCAATACGTTTAATAATCTTTTCGGGCGAGAGAGTCAAGGAGTGAAGGACAGGAATTGCAAAATTTGTAAGTTTTTAAACCAAGTTTCTATATATAAAATAAATTGTAACATAGAACCCATATTAAATCATTTTTAATTACGTCTCTCTTATACCTGATATTATACCTGAAAGAGAGACGAAACGTCGCATTTAAATTAATTAAAAAGCAATAAAATTATATGCTGACTTTTAGGCCGTCTTTTTACTAACGTAAAAGTTAGTAAAGCACAGAACAAAATCATTGCTACCGAAAACCGCATTGTAATTTACATACAAAAAAACACTCAATTGCATAGCACTGACCCATTTTTCTTTCACTGTCTTTACAAAAGAAAGATTAGTTACTTTATCTTACTGTTTGGAATTAGTCAGCAGTAAAAAAGGCTAAAAGTCATAACAAATACATAAAATTTATTAACATACGTTCACTACACTACACAACCTTTACGTTCCTTAATTTGGGACATGTGGTTAATTTTAAAGTATCAAGAAATTTAAGGAAATGAGGACGCCAAATTTTTCATCTTAAATTTCTTGACACTTTAAAATCCACGGTGTGTGGTTACAAATTAAGAAACGAAACGTTGTTTAGGGTCATGTACCAATGTTAATAAATTTCATATCTACTTTCTGATTTAAAAATTAATTAGTTATATGATTAACTTCAGGCAATTATGTATATTTAATAAAGACATTTGTTTTACGAATAATCTGTCCTTTCAAACAGATACAAATCATATAAATATATCAAAAGTAAAATTACTTTCATAATTATAATGCTGGTTCAAACGACGAAAATTTTTATAATAATTAATTTTATATTCATTATTATGTGGATTATGTACATGAATGTTTTATTTACATTTATCTTTATAGTATTATAGTAATAAATTTACAAAGAAAATTGAAAAAACATAACATCAAATCTTTGGAACCATTTTTTCTAGTACGAATTTAGAATTCCCATTAATTTAAGAGTGATAACTAATTCATGTAACTAAACTATTAAAATTCCTTCTTAATAATCTGAACTCATACATAAGTTAAAACTTATGAAAATGAAAATAAAACACAAAATTTATTAACTGTCTCTAGATAAAATTAATTTGATAATCATACTAAAGATTTAAAATTTTTAGTTAATGAATTGAATATCAAAAATATGGGTAAAACTGATTTGATGGTGATTTTTTGGTCTAAAAAAATTCAAACTGAATTAATAATTGTAATTATATAATCCTGTAAGTAGAATGCTGAGCGTTGCCAACAACTTGAATATTGACTTATTTAAAATGTGATATTGCGAATTGTTTAAAATTTTCATATATAGTCTAGTTAAATATAAAAGACAATACACTCCTCCTTATTGGATAGTTGTAAAAATTAGTTTTGTGAAAACAATCTATATAAGTTTTCAAAGTGAGTAGTAAAAACCTAATACTGCCTCAAATGTTGAATCAAAACAAATAAAGAACGGAGCGTTCGGTGGAAGATTATCTTCATTTTCAGACTATATATATATATATATATATATATATATATATATATATATATATAAAGTGACAAGTCTACAGATACCATTTTGATTCTACGATGAATATGATTTCACTGTCAATTTAAATCTCCGCCATTACATTTTTACTAATAAACATTAGTGACGTTATTTAAATTATTTTGAGCAAAACTTATATATAGCATAAGATATTGAAGTAGGAAATAACTGTCAATTCAAAATAAATAATTTCTACTTCCAATTCTCAAAACCAATTCCAGTTGTTTTAAGTTGTAGATTTAACAAATAAAAGTGTTGCAACTTGAATGTCAGTATTTGTTCTACTTGTCTTCAGTACAAAGTACGGCAGACTGGTCCCCTTCACGGATGTATTCTGGAAATTTCTCTTTACATGTTCTCCTACTAGATAGTATTAATTTCCATATTTTAAAAAATTATAAACTACTCTTTTTTGGATTTCTAAAACATCATACACTTCTCAACATAACCCAAATATTCGTCCGAACTACTCCTATACGTTTATTCATTAAGTTTAAACTTATATATCTAATCTATATATATTTACCGGCATTCTTGTTAGAAATTTACTGCAATAAGAAAGGGACTAAATATAATAGGAACAGGATAGCTGGGAATTGGAATAAAAGTGGCGATGAAATTTTGGGATGCAAATGCATATAAATTTCAGAAACGAGTAAAATAGGTGTTTTTTTTTTCGGGCGCGTAGATGTTGAAATGGAATAAAACGAGCTGTGTGTAAGGAATTAAATAAATTCTTTTTTATTTGAAGAGCCCTTGTATTCCCTTTCAAATAAAAAAAATCGTAAATACCTCACACACAGCTTGTTTTATTAAATTTCAACGTCGACTCGCCCTTCTTGAAAAATCCTATAGTAGAATAAAGTGTATGACGAATGGTTAAATAATGTCTTCAACGAATTTTTATTATAATGAAATGACTGATTTTAATCCTTATGATAATGATGAAAACCCCTTGGTTTTAAATCAGTCATATTTCATAAAATATTTATATTTGATCGTAAATTTTATTAAATTTTTAGAGTAGCTTTCGGCATATACGATAGTCGTGTAAAAATTTAAAAAGCAAATTAATTGAAACATTACAAAACATAATATATTTATGACATTTATACAATCTAGAAAGTAAATTTTGTTATGATTTGTTATAAATCCTAAATCTAATGTTCCTTGTTCAAACTAAAATTTTGGTATGTAACTTATTTTATGTTATATATAATTTCTTATTTTACGTGTAATGTATGTGATGCCAGAATGTGTTGGCTTACACAGGACATTTGTCGATCTTCGTTATTCGAGATTCGATAAGAAGTTTCTAAGCTTGACAATAAAGGTTCACAGTGGGTTTATTGAAATAATTTTCAGTATAATTTTTAGAAGACTCGTGGATGTATGTTGCCGATTGTATTTAGTTAGCACAGGAGCGGATAAAATTTTTTTGAACTTTAGAAACTCGAAAGTTACAGAAATGCTGTGTGTAATCCAGCACATTCAGAAATCATATACATTCCACGTAAAAAACTATATATTTCATTACTTCCATATATCAAAATTTGTTTATATTTAAAACAAATTATGACAAAATTTGATTTTTGTACGTTAATTTTAATGTGGCATTAACTGCTATGGTCTTTATCGACACACATACAGTCTACAAAATTTTAACTAATAAAGCTAGTTTACAATTACAAATAATTTGAGCAAGTCTAAAATATTGTTATTAGCATCCGTAAATATATATATATATATATATATATATATATATATATATAAACGCATAAATAAAACAATAAATCATTAACAAAAATATCATTATCTTATTTCACAAAAGACCATTGTTTTTGGATTATTTCTGAAAGAGAGCACTTCTTGTGTCACATTGCGAAATTTGCTGTTTTATTGCATGATTTTCATGAATGTTATGTTTTTTAATGTTTGAATTAATATATTATTTTCAAATTGTAGGTGCATGTAGAAAATGCCAAAAGTTCACTTAAAATTTTAATGAAATTTACAGTGAAATAATTTTGGTTTTATTAAATGTGCGATTGATTTAAAATCAATAGTTTTTTATCATTATCAGTTAAATGATATGAATTTTAGTACTATACACGTTTTAAACTGATTATAGTCCAGTTAGGCAGGAAGCCACCAGTAGAAAGTAAGTTTTTATATTTGAATTTTCAAAATATGCAATAATATCCTTGCTAAAAATATTAGGGCAGAGATTTATTGCAGTTTGTTTTACATCAATAATAAAACTATGAACTTCTTATACGCTCTCGGAATGATTGTTAAAATCAATATTTTTAAGTTCCGTCTCAGAACAACATTTTTAAGTATCACTATGAAGGTTACTCCTAATTCAACGTCCGGTTTGTTTGTTTATAATCCGAAACTAACATACGTGCTGCTGATATTACCAGTTACTACCAGATTTTATGGTATGAGGCTTTGTAACAGCGACCATTGCGACCTTCAGTCCACGAGGCAGAGACGCGCACACACGACTCTGTTGAAGAATGAAATTCTTACCATTTTCTATCTCGGAAATTCATACAACCGTATTATGGTTGGGTAGTCCTTTAATTTTATCAACAAAAAATAATATTGGTATTATCACTAAAATAACTTTAGTTCGATCGAAATATCAATTTTGAAAATATACATAGAATTTGTAAGCATAGAACGGACAATTTTTAATTGATGTGTAAAAATTTTTTACTAATAAATAATTATTCTTTAACAATTAGAGAGACAATTACATTCCTATTCCATACAAAACACGAAAGTTTCTCGTACTTCTATACCACTGTACTTGTTTTATTTGTTTCACTTCAGATCCACTTTTTATATAATTTCATGTAATCAACTTATCAGCATCGACATTATCTGCAAGACCACAAATTTCTTTTCTGGGAAAACAATTTTGTAACCCAAATTCTTAAAGATAGCGAAAGTGAGAAGCCTATCAGTTTTGTGCAACTAGTTAAAACTCGTCGTGCTATTTTCCTGGTTCTAAACAGGTACTCAAGGGGTGGTACGAGGAAGACACAAATACTCTGCAGCTGATCCAGGTACAAGGTGACGTCATTTTTCCTGGTCAGATGCTTTTACTTTCTATACAACATCAGACTGAATGTAGTGAAGCCAAAACGCGGTCAAAAATTATTTATTTGAAATGCAATTTTAATTACTTGAGACTATGTTAATGTTAAAAAAAATAGAACCTAAATGAATAGTCTGTATTCATTCGACAGTTTATGTCAACCATAAAAACGAACCAATAAAACTCAGAACAAATAATAAAAAACAATAGACATAATTTCTAAATAAAAAAAGAAATACGCTACGTTCTAAACGCGCGATTCAATGCTAGAAAAAAAGAGAAATTAATTAATATAAAATAATATCCTCTAGAAATGATTCTATATGGTACTAGACTTTAATTTCATACATTTATTGTTAACCGGCCTCATACGAATTTATTAAAGGAAAATAATGAGTTTATCCGAAGTAAGCGCTGAATAAAATCCCTTTGAATGTAAATGTACACTTCTTTCATTCCAAAAATATAATGCATTGTGGACGGATACATATTATCTCTTAAAATTTGTTGGTTGGCTCAAGTAATCATACATTAATGCTTTTTAATATCACTTTTTTATCACAGCCGTGATATGTAATGAGTTTTTCTGGATTTTCCATTAGTTTTAAATAAAGCCTAAAATAAATATTAATTAATTATTGACTTAACACTGCTTATAGGTATTAATATACTATCTAAGTATAACCATTACTGCGGTTATAATTAGCTTATTTTATGTAAAAAAGGCGATAACGGGCCAGTTCCAACAATTCTACATTTGTGTTTGTGAACCAATGATATGATGTCAGTTGTGGGTCACATAACCTTGGATGTAATTAAAGAGCATCATTCGTAAATATTTTATACTATTTTATTTCATTTTTTAACTATATCGTAATAATTTCAGAGCTATAAGACATTGAAACACTAATAAATTTTTGACTAATCGTATTTATTAGCCAAATTTAACAATTTCTCTTATTGTCGAATTTCCAATTATTATTAAATGTGTAGATATTTTGAAACATAATATGATTAGATATAAATAAAACTGTACAACAATTCATTATTTTGTTATAAAAAAATTTAAAACGTTAGTTATATTTTTTGTGTTGTATCAAAGGGGACAATGTTAGAAAATAACTAAGCAACTGCCAGTCTCAACACACTCAAAATTTTATGGTTCTAATCATTTTAAATAAAAGTTTTATCCTAACAAGAAATATTCATAGACATAGTGAGGAAACGTTTCAGTGACATGACAATTAAATAAAAATTACTTTCAATAATGTTTACAGTCATTAAATATATTTGAATATGTACACATAGTTCTACCCCTACTGCCTCAATTTAGAAATGAGTATTTTTTCATTATATTTCTAATTTATAGCTTTAGTCACATTGTACAATATAATTTAGAAGACTAACAATTATTTTACCTACTAAAAATATATAGTAATTTTTCTCGATTTGTAGGCAAACTATTCTGAGCTTTTTGAGAATTGCATTGTGCTGTAGTATTATTTTAAATATTAATAACATATTGTCTGATATTACTATCCACGGTTAAAGAAATTCTTCTTAATGATTACTAGTTTTCTTTTGTGACATGGAAATAGTTTGACATGTAACATAGCTTTGAATTTCGATGGCAAAAACCTTCAACGTTCAATTATATATTCCCTTAGTCATCTTAAAGTCGCCATTATTTCATCGTCTGTGGATAATCTCTTTTGGAGGTTACAGGAAGACAGACGTTTGAAAAATTATGAATATGACATGTAATTGTATAAATTGTTTTATTGACTTCAGACAAGCTCTTTATTCAGTATATAGATCTAAAATCATAAGAAATAGCATACAAATTAACAATATTAATAACTTTAGCAATTGATGAAAACAAGAGTTAAGGAAAATAAAAATGTCAGTAAAATTTCAATATAGAAATTGCTGCGAAACAAGGTCATCATGTAATTGCAACTGTGCCAGTATAATAGTTCAGACAATTTTGAATCTAGATCTAACTCAACAGAAGTGACGATGTATTAAGTTTATGCAATTGATTTTCTAATAATTACAAGAATTAATGGCGATATAACCAAATAATGTTTGAAGTCGCAACTCTTTAGGGCTTAGTGATATATCACAAATAAAAATACAAAATATTTAACATTCAATACGGGATTCACTATTCGACGACTTTTAAAATTAGTTACAGGGAAATATTAGATATTTAGGATCAATTGTTCATAGCAATGATACAACTGAGCACGAGGTAAAAAGAAAGAATAACTGCCTGCAAATATTTTGCTACAAATATTTATTTAAAAGTAAATTACTTTTAATAACAGTTTAACTGAATTTTTATTGTAAGACCTGTTGGAATTTATGTGAGTGAAGTCTGGGTTTTAATAGAGACTTAACCACAACTTACTAATAATTGAAAGAAATATTCTGAGAAACATGTATGTAGATCATCTGGAGAGTCCATTGAAACATTATATTGAAAATATTGCCAAAATAACTGAAGGAAAAATATTATTAACTTTATAATGTATCATGGTTTTTATAGGACGGAAGATAAAAATTGAATAGAAGGTATTTTAGTGTAATTCAGCAATGTATACGCGAAAGAAAGGAAAACCAAAATACTAATGGGGAATAAAGTACAAACATATTTAAAACTTATGAAAATTAAAAACTGTAAATTCAGAACAGAAGAATAGAGTTTTGATTGCCAAACCCTTCTCGTTAATATTGTACTTTTCAAGTAATGGAATAAGAAGGATTTTGAAATGGAAAGTGATAGCTCTGAGCAAAAACCGTCTTCAAAGTCAACATTATTTACTTCCTTACAAGTGAGTTTCCTGAAAGGCCGTTGAACTAACCAGGAACCAATGCCTTATATTTCAAATTATTGATCAGTTAGTAGAAACTAAAAGGACTTCGTTTTTATTTCAAGAAATTACTATCATACGTTACACTGAATACTTCAGTTCTGTGTAAGTAGTAAACCCCATGAAAATATTTAACCTAATTGTCTTTAACCAGCTTACATTATTATAATGTAATGGCAGTTTTCATTAAATGAAAATACATTTAAAAATTCTTTAAATTATAATATGCTACATTTAAATTTTCTTTAAATTGTAGTATGCTACTTTTAAATTTTCTTTAAATAGGAATGTTACTCTCACATGGCTGAAATCAGATAAATTACGAATTTTGCTAAGCAACTTGACCATGAACAAGAAAACTCTTTTGATTTTACAAAAAAGTAAGAAAACGTTTTAATTGGCCTCAGACAGTCATTTGCATGTCAACCTTTCTTTTAAACGTCATATATCCGCTTTGCATCATATTCCGAGGAACTGATGCAAGAGTATGACGAAATTTCAATGTGTATCAAATATAAAATTTTGCGTGTCATTTATAAAGAGCGTGTTAACACATTTTTCCAGATTCAAATATCTCATCTATTTTTTTTTCGCCAAATTGGTAGCTTAAATTATGGGCGAAAAAAAGCAACGGATCCGGCCGTTTTGCCTACCTTGGTATTATAAGTGGTGATGAACACTTTGTTCTGAAACTTTCGAAATTTATTGCGCAACGCGTTGTTTGTATGGGAATGTTGGCGCCTCGTAAGAGCAAGGTCTGTATTCTTGCCCCAGAAGCAGGAATGTCAATTGATTGGCGTAAATATTTCGCCCACTTCTTGTAATCTATTTTAGTCTCCGCTGGTCTGGTGAAAGGCTCAAAATTAAGCGGTCACGTGTTCATATCTTTCATCACTTCAATGCTATTTCAGATTTGGACGAAATAAGGCAATTCATTTAACTGCACTCATCAATTTAGTTTTCATTTACTTTTATTACCTGCATACCAAGCAATCGAACACTAGACAACGTATTTTTAAATCACGGAAAATGGGGAGAATTTTATTAAATTTTAATGTTAATTATGTTTCCAATCACATATGGGTCGGCATAGCAGTAGGAAATGGCTTATGTTTTTACAAATAAAATAACTTGTATCCATTTACATTAGAATAAAAATGGTCGAGTCTGTCTGTACCTCTGCAACAACACGAAGGCAACATCCAACCTCGTATATGCAGAATCTCAGCTATACAATTATATTTAAAACAATCACACTTTGTAATACGGGTATGTAATGTAAAAAAAATTAAATTAAAAAATAATATAAATGGATTCCTATTTAGAATCTGCGTCATTAACGAATCACTATACATCGATTTGATTCAAGATTTTCTAGTCACTAATTTAGCCTTTTTCTTTGGGGTTAGTGAAGATTTTTGTTGAAATAGACGAGCCATTTGTAAAATATACTATCTATTATTAAATTAATAATATTTTTATGGTAAAGAAACCTTAATCACTCGCAGAAAGCGAAAAAGTATAATTTATTTTTAAATCTGATGATTTTTCTCTTTTTAATTAGATTTCCGCATACAGTTGTTTAATGACATGATTGCAAAAATGTTCTCAATTTATCGACAAGAACAAAACTACGGCATTGTACTACACTTCATAATATAAAAAGCTAACCTGTCTTTTTCCGCCCACAATTTAATTTTAAAAATGCCAAAGCACTAATTGCGTAAAACAATGATTACTATTGACAGGAGGCTGAAAATTGAAGCAAACCAATTCTAAATTTAATAATAATAATAAACCTTCTAGGTTCAGTGGTTGGTTCTTTATTTTTACCACCAGTAATAAATTATAAAAATAGGCGTTTATTCCTGAAAAGTGAAATTTTCTTTGCGAGAGATTATTCCACATAAAAAATAGAAAAGGTGAAAGGGTGTCAAATCCAGTAAATAAGGTGAATATGGCAACTTTCCATACAATCTTCGCCATTGTTATTGTTATTAATAATTAGCTGTAAGAGTACTATAGCTGTGATAGTTAATAATTTACTTTACTTTAGATTTCCTGTTTTTAATTACTCGTACATCCTAAATTATCGTGACCATCACCTTCCCGAATGATTTGAAACGCTGCATTTGATTTCCCTGCATAATTAATAATCTGGATCGTAGTGATGTATTTTCTAAGGATATGTACTAACGCAGAAATTGATCGGGGTCACGACGAAAATTCGCAAAACCAATCAGAGAAGCTGCCACATCATCACTTACCGTTTAAACCAGGATTGGCCAACCCGAATGATGTTTCGGACCACTTTGGAAATGCATCATGCAGACTGCATATAAAATTATATTTCCCCATATAAAATGGAGTTGCAATTTATTTAATCAGCGACTTGAAGTCTATTGCAGAAAATAGATGTATTTTGTAAAATTCTGCTGTATTTTGCGGGTTGGCCGACCCTAGTTTCAACTCAAGCAACAAATAATAGACGGTTTACTATCGAATGGTGAAGTTTTAAACACGTTTCGAAGGGTTCTGACGGATTTTCACATTAGCTGTATTGTTTTGTAGATTTTATGAAGAAAATAGTTAATCAACTGGTTGAGATTCCATATTTACGTGCTCCGTTTTGCAAATCACGTTCGAGATTTGTTTAACACAAGTTGGTTTTTCTGGTTATTTTTCTCTGTTGTATTAGAACAACGCGTACATCTGTTTCGGTTTTATAACTCAGCTTTCAGTTCTTAAGGCGATTCACCTTTCAATTGGAATTTTTGAATCACTTGTTTAAAAGTAACACAAACTGTTACCTTAATCTGACTGAAAGGAACAACATGGTGGTTATTGGTAAAATGTTGACTGTTAAATATTGAAATATAGTAATTCTCAAAAATAAATTTGTTTATACTCACTCGCCTACCCTCGTAACTAATCTCAGTTACTTTAAAACTATTGTTATAAAACAAACTAAATGTTGTGATACACAAATCATCATTTGAACAGCTTTTGTTGGACGTACGTTATTGAATAGGACTGCATTGGGAAGATCATTATCGCAAAGAGGTCTAATTTATGGCTTTATGTACGCATGAAACTTTTCTTTGCTCCAAAATTTTAAGTTGAATAATTCTTCTGCTTCCGAATAAAAATTGAGAGGCAATCAATATAATTTGTTGTTCTAGGAGCGATGCATCCCCTTATTAATGGACATGACTTGGCAATTTTGTTCAAAACAGATGAAAGCAGTTAGGGAAACCCGTGGACAAAATGGTTCACTTTCCTGGCACGCGACTGCTGTCTGGTGAGTTCCGGAAATCTCCCTAAACCCCTTTTACTCTATTATTAGCCCAAAGCCATTCGAAGAATCCACTTACTTCCTCTAACCTGAGAAGCTTCAAGGCCGACTCAAATGTTATCCCTTAATCCTAATTCTCTTCTGCCTTACTAAATTCGATTTTATAAATATTGTATCAGTACAACCTTCCGTTTCTCAACGAGTAGTTTTACACTATAATTGTACGATAAATTAGTTATTGCATGTTGGTTTCTGTTGAACAAGTGCTTCAAATAATAATAACTAAAAACAAATTAATGGATTTTGTTCCGTGATGATTTAAAATTTTTATAACCTGTATCTTTTTAAACCTGGTAAGGTTAATCGCATGGGACATCATTACCCACTCACATTACACAAAGCAAAATAAATTAATTAAATAATATTAGAGAAATAAATTTTAAAATATATTAAATCCAATTTTATTCTCATAGAAAAAAATGTAATTAAAAACAAACATTTTCCCTTAAAATAACATAACATGAAAACATGAAGGATATAAGTATATACAATTCCACACAAAATTAAGCATCAATACGAGAATTTAATCAACCTACAGAAGGAGCACCAATTAATATTTCACGCAATTAAATATTTAAAACCAGTAAATTAAATTAAGGTAAAAATGTAAAAAAAATTCTCAAATAATAGCTCTCATAAAATATTAAAATATATTAATATAAATTATTTTAATTATATTTCAACAATATCTGTATAAAACTTTACAAAATATATTGTCAAACCTCAATGGTAACAAATTTTTAATGTACCCTTTACTAAAATATAATACAAAACTTATCGTTTCAAACGAAAACTTAACATGTTTCTCTTAAACTTGTATGCGGCTCCAGTTATTCGTTGCCCCTCCATTCAACTACAAAGTGTGGCACTTGCAAAGTATACACAATTGAGAATTATTAATTATTAAAATTTACTAATTATCAAAAAATTAATTATTTGTGAAGCATGGTTTCAGCTATTTGCCATTCATGCTCTTTATAAATTGTTGAAGATAATCAGTCCTCAGCTATATTAATTGGTAAATCAGTATTTAATATTTAACTTCAACGCGGCTAGTTTTCGAATAGTTTTTCTTATTTTCATTGTATCAGTTCAGTTTTCTCTAAGACGGGAAAAGCAAATAGCTACTTCGCCTTTGGATTTTCATCAGTTATGATAAGCAATTTTCAACTTTGTCCAAATGTCAAAAATATTCTCGAATATTCTATATAAAACGTATATTCCATAAATGAATGTTTAAGCATCAGTAATGAAGAGTTTTATTAATAGCTAATTCCTCAATTCATGGAATAAATGTATGCAATTCAAGGCTCAGTTTTTTAAAAAAGTTGTAATTCTCTCACCACATAAACCAACCCTGACGTTTCGGACATCCTTGGCTGCACTGCATAAACAAGTCTTGCAGCGCTTTTCTAAAGAGAAGCGACTGGTTTTATGGCTCGGACACATTGTTCTCAGCATTTACGCGTGCTAACTTTAATTACCTTACGCAACTACCAGTATGAATTATCGCCTAAATGAGACGCTTCACGGCACTAATGGCTCTGCAGTGACGCCACAGATTTCCCAAATGATTTTAGAGGACTGCCAAGGATAAGGTTCGGAAGAATCCAGACTTCAAGAAATTTAATTCCTTTTCGGCCTTATTCCCGTCTCAAATGAATTAATATCAAGGTTCATCAGATTATGGGTAACAATTGCAAAGTTTTCAGTTCCGTAAGTTAATTTCTTATATTGTTGTAGTGGTATTCAGTCCTAGGACTGGTCTGAAGCAACCCTACATGCTAACCGATCCTGCGCATGACGTTTCATTTCTACATAGCTACCACATCCCACATCATCCCTTACTCTCTTACCGTATTCGATGCCTCTCCCTTCTGTTCTTACCCCACACGCTTTCCTCTAATGCTAATTACATAACTAATACCAATAATACTCTTTGATTTAGTTAAGAATTTATTTAATACAGTTGAAGAGTGATAGGAAAAATTATATTTAAACAAGAAAAATGTAAGATACATCTGACGAACACCTTCACTGATTAATAATAACTTTTTAACATTGTTCTACGATATTTTTAGTTTAAATGACATTGGTATTTTAAAATAATTTTATCGATGAACGTGATAACTTTTACGTAACTCAATTAAAGTCTATTTGTAAAAAAAATCACTTTTCTTGTCGGAATTTCAAACTTTTATTTATTTTGTCACCATCCGACTTTATTAATTATTTATTCTGTGTTATTCTTCTATTGTCTAATTTAGTAATTGATAACTGCAGAAAACAACAAAAATTCACCCAAAAGAGACTTATCAATTCTGTTCAATTCCTGTTGCTAATACCCAAGTTGTAGAAACTATATATACGTTAAAAGAAAGTAGAAAAATAAATATGATATTTATCGCAATATTTAAAACAGTTTTTAAAGTTATTCCGTTTTAAATGACATACAGACACGTTAGCGTCTATTATATAAATATTATGGCTGGGATACTTCCATAACTTAGATACCTAAAACCTAGTTTGAACGTACGTGATCATTATGCCAATATTATTTAGATAATCAGTAATAGACAAATGAAAAATAAAAACAGCTTCTTCCTTATTTTTAACCTCTCTTAACCTACAAGCTATTAGATTAATCATTTTAGCCAGACTCGCTGATCAGACTAGTTTTTCATCCGTTCCTTAAAATTCCTTATTTCTTAATGCGACCTTCATATTTGAATTCTGGTTCTACTCAAAGAAAAATGATGATGTGTTTGTAATAGCTGCATGTGAATTTTGAACGTGAACTATGAGGATAATAGTCCTTTATTACTTCACTTGAAAAATGAACTCAAAAAATTTTTCCCAATTAACGTCATCAAAATACACTTCTTTGATTTAAGTAAAAGCTTTTCTTCATTATTATGAGTCAACAAGACACTTCATTTTGATATTTATATATACTTTTATCAACTTCATGAAAAAATTGATCAGATTAACGACCTGTGAGAGTCCTTCTATCTTAATGCAAACAATCTCAAAATCATTTCTGACTGTATTCAGAAAAAGCCTCTTTAGTCTCCTACAACATATGTATGTTATGTAATCATTTTGTTTTTAATTAATTCTTAACTGACTTCTTATTGATTTTCAAGGTTAGATAAAACAATGTGAATTAATTCTGACAAATTTGTTGATATTCCAAGCATGGTAGTACTGAAAATACTTTACCTATACTTCGAATATCACACGTGTTACAAATTTCATTGAGTTAAGAAATAATACATCCAAGTCTATCACGCATAAAGATAAGATAAAATTAACGTCAATAAACGATTGTATTATTTCTAAAGAAATCGTAGAGGAACAACCCACAAAACCGGAATAGTTCTATATTTTTTAAATATGAGTAAAACTTAAGGAAAACAGAAATACTATAATAAATAATTAGTAATGTTAACAAGTTTTCATTTCATTATTACATATATTTAACCCTTACTTCTTTAGCTGTTTCACCATACGACCTATTTTTCTTTTCTTTCTCACTTCGATTCATCAGCAAAATATCATATTTATAACATTTAGTAATTCATTATTTTAGACGGTAAATGTTTTGAAAATTATTTTCTTTATAATGTATGAATAATACATAATTTTTATCAAATTAATAACTTCAAAAACATTATAAATACATGAGGTTTTGAAGATGTCACACGCGTTACCTGAATGGATGAATATGTCCTTAAGGACGAAAGCGACCCAAATTTATAGTTTGAGATGATCATTGTGTAATTTAAAATGTGACTAATTTGAAAAAGAATGGCATATTTAAAGGTGTATAACCAATAATACAAATAAAATTGCTATTGTTTAGTTTCATACTTTTATATTTTTTTCGTTTAATTTGTTAGAATATTCTTCATCTATGTAGTCGGAGGTGTAATGAGTTGGGTGATGGGGAAGAAATGTGTCCTAAAATGATAATTTCTTACGATTCCCATGTCGGATATGTCCATAAAGCTGGCTCACTAAAGTCCTATTACAAAATTAGTCGGAAGAGGAAAATCTTATTTAGCACGATTCTTTATGCTTTTTTATGCCTTGTCATATTTTAGTTTATTTAATTTTTAAGAGAAGCAATTAAATGGAGTAGGATTAACTTTAAATGATTTTCGCTTGATATTAGTTGCTAGACTGGTAGGTTCTTTCAGAATTCTAATTCTAGGTATAAAATATCTGTCTATTAAACAATTTAGAAATTTTCATCCAGGTGATAAACGGTTTGACTAAGAAATAAATATACAAATACGCGATACTTCAACTTATGCTTATTGTAGTACATGGAATGGACCTCATAGCGCAAAATTGTAGTGTAAAGTTAAGTTTTGCCTATCAGAAACCAAAATTTTTATAATAATTTACTATGACAGTTGTTGTGATCACAAAATTAGTACATTTACATTACATCTTTCATCTTGAAAGATTTTGTTTCATAAGGAAGAGATTTTGTTTTTTTATTGCTATTGTCACAGTGATGGTTTCTATTTGCATGCTTTAGTGTTTCACCATCATACAACACCAATTTTTGACGAAATAGTTACTCTAATTTAGTTTTCACATACATTCTATTAATATGAAGCTAAGACATCTACTTTATAATTCATGAATTTAAGAGTTAATAAGAGTCTACGAGTTAATAACCGATTCTTAAACGTAAGTCGTTTTTAAACTTTTATTTAATTCATTCATTAGCAACATAAAATACAATTCGTCTGATTAGGGAATATCATGATTTTTAATTATAATATGTGTGCTTTTGGGGTGTTTTACTTTGCTGTTTTACTGTTTACTTTGTTATTTGCAATATGCATTTATTGGCATTTCTTAATGTGGAGACCATAAATGAGTATTACTTTTTTTTCCTTATACTAGGAAGCAACATGTTCTTATAAACATCGATTTTCTAAGTTTTCGGGCAAACTAATTTGTTTCCCGTGCTGTTTAAAGTCCTGATAATATATATATATATATATATATAATATGCAGCTGCTGAAAAAGTGTAAAATTATTAAGTGCACCACAAAACCTTCACGAGTCTGTCAACTAATGGACTGTGTCTCCAATTCTTGTTAACATTAAATAATGATAAACTCCTAATAGTTCCAAATTACTTATATGGCAGTAAGACTTGTATCTATGCAATTCGTTACGATATTTATGCGGTTTGGAATCTGTCCCTTGTTCCATACGATCCGCCTTTAAATGTGTGACGGACCCTTGTTTTCGAATAACATGCTTCAGAGATTCTCGGTGTGAGTAAGTAAGGCTATGAATAAAATTATAATATTTATGCTAATAATGTGATAGAAACAATACCGGTGAAGAGCCTTTCCTTGTTATTGCTGCTTAATTCGCATTCAAGAAATCCTGCGTAAATTAAAAGTCAGAGTCATTTTTATAGATATAAACTGTATGAATTAAAGTTTTAATTTTGATAATTCCGATATATAGTTACCTAGCTTATTGAAAAATCCCATTTCCTCCAAATCTATTTCAAACAAAATTTTATAAATTTTCTTTTCTCTTCTACAGAGCGAGTTATTTAATAGCAAAAATGATTGACATTAAATAAATGCGCAACTTCGCTATTATTAAAAGGAATTCTTACTTTATGATTTTGAGGATAGCTATATTTTTCTCTGGTTGGTTATACCTTCAAAAATGATTATACCACTGAGCAAGGAATTTTGTCCATGGCTATGATTCTACCTTTATTTGGGTCGAGCAAGTCGGGTGTACTCAGGAGGTGTGTGTTTTCCTCGTTATCTTCAGTACCGAGAAACAAGGTTGCCAAATTACACAAACGCACCCCTATTGTAGATACAGTGTTGCCATGTCAAGGGCGGCGTCTCTTGTTGGGAAATATCCAAATGGAATGTTGCCTTTCAAGTATACCTCAAGGCTTTGAACTTGTTCCACTTTGGTGCTTTTCGAATAAGCGTTCACCTTGATAATTAGAAATATAAGAACTTGGTTAAACAAAAGTGGATTCCCTTTTCTCGTTTGTAATTCTCAAAAGCTGAGTGAACACTTCCAAATTATAAATTTATTAGTGTTTTTTTACAGCAATATTTCAACGTTCGGCACAAAAACGTGTACCTTTATTGTCATAAAATGTCTAGAAAATTTAAAAAACAGTGCTTTTATTTAATAAAATCCCTGATTATCAATCTAACAAAACTCCATTTCATATTATTTTACAGAATTTATTTGAAGGAGCTTTCGGTTAGATAACTAGTTCTCTTCTTATATATTATATAATATATATCCGAAAATAATATGAAGATGTAAAAATTTCAATAAAATACTCTTAAGTATGATCTATAATTACAATATTTTTTTAATATTCTTTACATTAAGTCGTGTCTACTGTCGGGACAATTAGCGATGTTTTATATTTAAATTTCTAGTGCCTACGTATACTCTATCAATTTAAGAAGATAGCTCCTTCATTTGTATGCTGTAAAATAATATTACATGGGGTTTATTAAATAAAATTATTTCATAAATATTATTCGTATTCTAAATTATAACGTCGAATTGACAATAGGATATTATCAAACTTTACTGCAAATCTTTATGATTCTGTTTCTATTTTAATTCAAAGCCCATGTTCAACGCACTGCCCTTCATAGGACAGAACACCTTATAATTTCTCAAATACAGTTTAGTAATTCTTCAGCTGAGTTGAACATCGCTTAATTCCGTAATAGAATTTATTATTATTTCCTATCGTAAAACTTGCTCTGTTCTTAAAATCGGCTCAATCAACATTTTGTGATTTCAGGTACAACCTTCCCTAGAATTAAAATTCAATAATTATTTGTCATTTCTGCCATAAAATGCCATCTTCAATATTTGGCGAGATAGTCTTTATTCGTGTGTTATCAATTTTGTAATTTCACTTTTTATAATTTTCCCAAAATTGTTTTTTGTATGAATTGCCTTTTCATAATTTTGAATTATTATTATATTTTAATACAGTGACGCTTTTCCTGTACTATTCACACACTTGAGTCACCGAGTATATAATAGTCATTAAAGTGCGTTGTAGTATTTTCTATTAAATAATTGTTAAGTATTTAGGACAAAATTGTGAAAAGAATTCATTAAACTCTATTTTTAGTTTTCAAATTAAAATATAAAAAAATTATTTATTTGAATAAATAATTGAATATGAAATTAATTTGGGAAATTATGCATATTTCTCCAAATATGATACTTCATTGTATTTTAATATGTATAATGATTGTTAAAAATTTAATTTCATGCTAACTTTTTTAAAATCTTTCAAGATTTCAGCCGTATAAATCTGTAAAACTGTTTTTATTCAACTTTACTACACATTCCTTCAACATTTTCAGTCCCAAGTGGTTTTTATTTGATATCGCTGGAAATTCACACCCATTTCAGTTAAAAATGCTATCGTACAAGGATTACTAATATTTGCAAATTGTCTACGATTCTATTAAGTCTTACTGTTTGGCCAAAAATAAATTTAAACCTTCTTCATAAATTATTCTTCAAAGAGTGTAAATTTAATATGACTGATTTTTAATTTTCATACTTACGTATTGGATCCCCATATATTTTTAATCAGTGTTAATAATATTAAAATAAATTTAAGTACTGTTTATTAATTTTGTTAAAAAAATTTACAAATGAGGTTTTGGTCAAAGGTTTTGTCATAGTCGTCTCTACAAATACCTTTTTAAGTTTAAACAATTTCAATAACAAAATCTTATTATTTAGTCAACTTTCATTTCAATAAATTAAAAATTCAAACAAATTTAAAATGAAAACAAAATTGAAATCTATGTTTTACATACATTCAATTAGACACTAATTTATTTCTAAAAGTCCTCACGAGGAGCAACATAATATAAGTTTTTTTAATTGAAAATATTTTAAAAATTTTCTTTATAGAGTTGATAATGACAAAATTGTGATTTGTAAACAAAATCATTAAATAAGTATTTATAATTAATTAAAATTTATAATTAAAATTCATAGGAATGAAATTAATACTTAAGTATTTCCTCAAAAATTGAAACAAAATTAAAGGTTTTAATAACAATTGAATTTTAATTGGCAGTTTGTTCATAACACAAATTTTAATTTTTATATATATCTTATTTTGAGTAGAACTTTTTTAAATGAGATTGATTTTTGATGAAAAATATCTCATCTTTGATATAGATGCGACTTTAAATAAATGTAATATAAAACAATACCAATCATGGTGTTGATTCATATAATTATTTCAAAAAATACTGTCTGAAAAATTTATTACTCCAACCAAATTTTTATCGGGTAATTTTATATGTAAAATTGTGAGAATTATTCCTGAGTAAAATCCCAAGAAATTATTTCTGTACATAAAATACGAGTGAATATTTCCAAACGATTTTGAAGATTATTTTGTCGTATTGTCGGCCCTGTATTCTACCTAAAACTGTGTTGTCAGTTTCGTTAAACTAGTCGCACGTCCGTCTATACACGTCCTACTGATATATGGCACAAAGATTAAATTCGTGTCCTATTTCTATACATAGTTGAAAGATGTGTACAATTTTTTTCACTAGAGAGGTGTATAAAATATGGCCCGGGAAACAAGATGTTTCGAAACTTATCGTGGTAATAAAGTTAAGTGCATGTCACACGTGTTGCATAAGCTGCAGGAAATTTAATTTTGTTTTATTTTCCCAAACAGTTTACCTAGAGAGCAATCATTAAAGATAAAAACGTATCCTGAACAAAAATCCTACGTGCATCTCTCATATTAATGCAATTTCAAAATTTCTACGAGAAAAGCGTTGTAGGTAATACATAACTCGTGAGTGAAATATTCATAAGTCTAATTAATAAACAAGTGAATGGGTCTCCATAATACTTGAGGTTTTGTGGTGTAGTTATGCAAAGTCAAGACGATCAATATCTGTTTATCTATTGCTTAAATGAATCTATAAGTATGAATATAATATTCATACACGTTAATGTGAAGTGAGTTGAATGTTTCTATTAGAAGCTTTCCAAATTTACTCTGGAATTAGGGCAATGACCCATACTTTCTCTTTCCAGGAAGTATTCTAAAGACAGATACTTTCCGTTCAGAATACATCCTTGTAGGCGCATCCTTCTACAATTCTGGGTAAAGAGATGTGTACAGGGGCTGCCCCAAAGGATAAGGGAAGTCCAGATTCAATAGGAAGCGTAACTCAGATACTTATCAAATTTGAACTAGTCTAATTTTTTCTTGTGTTTTATATCCTAAAAAATTTTCCTGACACAGAAAAGCTTGCCTGAATATTTATATATTTAGAAATATTTACCCTCACAAATAAATAATGCTGAATCAAATTTTCGTTAGCCACAAAAAATATTCTGATAAACGTAATGTTTCACATAATTTAATATTATTAATTATTTTTGTTACCCGCGCCTTCATTCGCGGTAATTTTGGTTATCGCAGGTAACATAATATAGAGTTTATTAAATGGCGTTATTCCTAAATTTATTTTTTCCGCTAAAGTTGCAAATTGATCGGTCAGGATCTTTACTTACAATTCACTTTTATTATACAATTTCTATTGATATTTTTATTGTGTTACACTTTATTGAAATTCGTTCCTCACAAATAGCAGAGGTAATACCTGACATATTTCCACATGTAAAATTTTATTGATGTATGAAATGTATAAATGTTCAAGCGTTCAATTCGGGATGCTGTACAATTCTGTGCTATAGTAATTTTCACGGTGGAGTGAATTTGCGAGGCGAATAAAGGAAATGGTGGGAGTAATTTCTGGACAGTTGCGATTTAAGAGTTCGATCGGAAATTTGAAAAAAAAAACCTTCATTTAGAGTAATAAATTGATTTTTTAAAACACTAATAAAGTTCATTAATCCTACGTATTTAATAATACAACATTTTCGAATCGCATTTATTACCTCAAAGAGTACCGTTATTATAGTTATTTCATATATAGCGAAGGATTCAGGGAGCTGAGGATTAGAAACAGACATCGGAAACCTTGAAATATCGGAAGGAAGACGTGGGTATTTTTTACGATGCGGAAACACGTTAGCGTCCGTCTCTAATCATAGGACATCGTACCGGATCTTCCGTGTGATCTGCTATATACACAAACGTAACAATGTAGGGTCAGTTACCAGGCGTCAAAGAAAATCTGTTAATTAAGATTTTAAGTCAAAATTCTGAAATTAAAAGTTTAACGTAAATAATAAATTGCTTTATATAAAGGTCGATTTCCCACTTAAAATCCTCTCTTTTTTAGCTTTTTTATGTACAATAATTTTTTTACTATACAACCTTCCGACAGATCTCTACATTCACACGCCTATTTTTTTCCATAAAATTCGAAAAAAATTGAAACCCAAATTCTGTTGCTAATGCCCGAGACCTTATAATGCAGACACACAATAAAAATTACAAATTTGGTATAAAAATATTTTTATTGCTAATGTCCATCTTCTATCTTCATTTAATATAAATATACAAATAATAATACTCAATTTGACTCAAACACATAATAGTATGTAATATACAACATTCAAAAGTTAAATCTTTAGGGAAAATTAGTCCATAATGTGCGTGGTTGTATCCCTCGTTTCTCAAATAAATCGATGTTCTGAAATACCTATAATATTTATATACAATTAGGTTGTCTCAGAAAATGGCTACTCAATCCAGGAGTGTACTCTCAAAATGTAACCATCAAAACAAATATATACAAAACTCTTAAAAAATAGGGTATCCTATTCTTGTGGTGAGAAGAGGTTATTATAAAATGTTATAAAAACCCTACAGATTCTGATAATATTGTAGTATTAGGCGTGTCAGAAGAAGACTTGGAAACCATAATAAGTAGCATGAATGTGGGTCCTATAGAAATAGTACAACATGAGGATTAGAAGAGGGCAAACCAATGTGATGGAGTGTAGTATGGGAAACAGTGAAATAACAAAGATTGTTAGATTGGGAAGGGATATTTTTAAGCAGGTTAAGGAATCCTGCTACTTGTGCAGAAAGTTAGATGGTAGATATAGTAGAGATAAAGAGTAGGATTACACGGAAGAAAGGCTTTCGCAAACAAGAGGAATTTACTTACGGGTAATATAAGTGGGAATATTAGGAAATCATTACTAAAAATAATATTATGGATTGTGACGTTATATGGGTGTGAAACGTGGACGATAGAAGTTGTAGGTAGAAAAAGGATAAAAGCATTCCAAATATTGTGATATAGGAGAATGCTGAATATCAGATGGGTGGTAACCGAATAGGAGAAGAGAGAACAATTTGGAGGTCTTTGACCAAGAGAAGGGATAGATTAATAGGCCACGTTTCCAGATATGAGGGTCTTGTAAAATTAGCATTAGAGGGAAGTGTGTGAGGTAAGAACAGAAGAGAGAGAGGACAAGGATGGAGTATGCTAGGCAGATTATGGAGGATGTGGTAGTTATGTAGAAAAATCTTGCGGAGAATAGGTTAGCATGGACGGTCGCATCAGACCAGTCTAAATATTGAGTACTACTACAAAAATACTACACGTTAGTATTACAATAATTAAATTACTCTCAATGAGTCGGAAAAAAACAATTGTTGACAAGTACAAGATTGTTGACGAGTTAACGTTCTATTGAGATGTGTTAATGTTTCTGACGAGATTTACTTGAAGATTAATTAATGTATTTTATATTTCTCATGTCGGTAGACATATTGTGTTTCTTTTGCATCAGTTAATAGAATGTTACTGTGACCACGTGTTGGCATTTATATTTCATAAGTATTTGATAATAGACTTAAGTGCAAAAGCTCATACGGAATAAAATATTTAGAGGAATACAACCAGGCATTTTTCCCCATCATTAATTGACAAGGAATTATTTATAAAATAAATTATTTCACGTTGGAATTCGGCGTTGTGATAAGGGGTTATTATAAAATAATAGTTATTTAGGTCTGTAAGTTTAAATAAGGGCAAAAACAGTCAACAAAATTAGTGAAATATAACAAACTATAATTTAAAATAATTACACGTTTCGACAGAGTCTTTGGTATTACTTTAATACCTTTGGAGTGCTGTAAATTTTGTTCATTGTTAATCAGTTCAACCTGACGAGTGTCCATATCAGGACCGAAATATGTAGTTGTTTTTTAAGTATAGTTTGTTATTAGCTGAGGCTTTCCCGGTGTAGTTGATGCAGAAATAGTTCTCGGTTTTCCACTCGGGTGTAGGTGCGATGAAATTGCGACGTTTCGACGACAAAGTGCTCTGTCGTCGAAACGTCGCGTTTTCATCGCACCTGCACTCGAATGGAAAACCGAGAACTATTTCCGAATAGTTTGTTATGTTTCATTATTATTTTTTGTCTGTTTTTGGCTATTATAAAATGTTATAAATGAATAAGATCATATTTTACTTAATTTAAGTTACGGTATAATATATATAAGACTAGGATAAATAAATAACGCCCAAATAGTCTAGTAGCTAGTAAAGTAAGGAATAGTAAGGACTTCGCATAGACCAGACTTAGCCCTCCAACCGATACGGAGCCTGGTTATTCAGACTGGGGATTCTCCTTATTACCACGGCGGTCATCATCGTTATTGATTCGTATTTTTGTTTTAGACTGACGTAGGTGCCCATTTACGAATGGGAAATATCGCAAGCTCGAGGAAAACAAATAATAAAAGTAACCAATTACGTGGGAGGATAGGTAAAGTCGCGTACGTCTTCTTTCTAAATTTGGACCAGGAAAACCCCAGTCTGTCGGCGAGTACCTGTCGGCCAGAGTTGGGTAACTCCTAGGACGAAGCGACTACCGGCGTGCGTATGCGTACACCAACCGTAGTGGAGGGATGGCGAACTAGAACTTTCACAGTGCGAACTTGGTGCGCGAGACGTACGACAGCCGCCATTGGCCCGACGCCGACCAATGGTGGCAGCTGTTCCGTGGGGAACCCCTCCGGAGGGCCGCGCCGCTTCAAACTTCGTCCTGAGGAGCGAGGGACTCTCCGGTTAGTTCAGTGGTGGCTTTCGAGCTGGACGGTCGTGCTCTTAGCTATGTATATCGGTGAGTCAAAGTGCTGATCACGCATAACACACTCCGAATATCTAGCGATGGCAGTGCCTTACTATCAGAACTCGGGCCCTTACCGTGCCGAGGCCGAAGGATTCCCTTATATGCACCAGCAGCCAGGAACCAGTGACCAGAGCGTATCGCCGTATTTTACCTGCGCTCCTGTTCCATGGGGACATTACTATCACGGTATAGCTCCACCGGTCGGATTCCCCAGACGCTTCGGTTCGTAAAAATCTGCTGTATACAAGCGTGTACTGTCTCGTAGCTAGCTGTTGATTTGGGTGTGTAGTTTTAGGGAACGCAGAGAGAAATTGGCAGGCCGGGTCGTAAACAGTGGCCCTACGTCTCCATTCAATTGCGACTCAGATTTCTTATCGTAGTAGTAGAACGATGATTTGATTTTTTAATTTTTAACACTAATGTAGAATACTTAGTTCCAATCTCCGTTTGTAGTGTTAACGGTAATACTATAGCTAGCCTAATCCTATTGAGAACAATCTTTGTTGTATGTGTGTTAGTTGTGAACCAAAAACGCGTTAGTAAATAAAACTTTCTAACCTGAGATCTAATGAAATGTAGCAAATTTGTTTTGTATAAGTAATCATTCCAGTGAGCCAATTTGATAAATTTTCCTTCTGTCATACTGTCGTAGTTTGACAGCAGACTATTAGTATTTAAATAGTGCCGTGATTCTTTAGTCGTATAGGGCAACTTATTACGGTATTCAGTTTGTCAAAATTCATTTCTTATAAAAAAACGTATAGCATGAATTTTTTACATTGAAAGTTTTGTAGAACTGTGTAATCTTTGTGGTGATACAATTCGTGAAAAAACTGTACAGCCGTACTTTACGGGTCCTCGGTGTAACCAATATTATTTTATTAGAAGTGATGGTCATTTGACGAGCTCAATTAGGTGTTAAATATCCAGATTTGCTACATAGAAAAATGCGTGTTATTTTTAGTAGGTTTTCTTGGGTGTATTGCTGCAAGTAATGTTCGCCGGGATCCTGTTTTACATTATTGGCCTATGGCCTACTATGTTCTTTATACAGGTATACCTGTATGGAAGTTACCATGTCAAGTGCTCGCCAGATCTTGGTCGGACATGCATTTTTTCGCTACTTTTGAAAAAGTACGAGAAGTCCTGACGTGGCTTTCTGTGTTTACGTGTAACAGCTGTTGGAGCTTGCAAGACACCGAGCGAATTGTGCATGGATCGAGTATAATTTAGTTGTTGGGTCGGAGTGCGCCCGCGTGACGGTGGTAAACAGGTGGCAAGAGGGGCGCAGGTACTTATCTTCTCGTTTTCGAGAGCGTTGCGTAAGTATTTCGCGGCCCGTATGTCACAGCGGTAGTAGTTCTGAGAATCTGTCCTTGTTACGCGGGCCATGTGACTTCCAGTTTCGACCAATGGGAGGCCGGGCTAGTTTTCCTCATTCCCTCTCTGTCGCACGACCTTCGCGAGCTGCGGAGTGAAGGTGCGCGTGACGAAGGCACGTTGCCATGACTACGACCGAATGCTACGTCGCAATTGGTCGCCTTCTCAGCGAGGGGAAGTCCCGCGCTGCCGTACAATTTTCCCTACAGCTGTGAGTCACTGCGCCTTTGCCGCGTTAAGTGATAACATTGTTTCTTGTGCTCCGCCGCATCTCGTTGTCCCACGGATCTCCGACCATGGTGGACACTATGTTGATGGGTGCGTTCCTTTGTTTTTCAATTATACTTTATTGTTCATCGATTAAGTTTCTTCCGTGAAAAGCAGTTCGTACGAAGTGTCAAAATTCCTACGTTTTGCTAAATATTGAACCAGGACACCGTTGGTCTAAATCACTTTCAGTTTGGGTTGTCCAAATATTGATCGTTAGATGTCTCGTTATTCGCAATATGTTGCACAATTTAAAATAAAATTGCTTCTGTCTCATTAGCTAAAATTTTGAATATTTGATTTTAGGTGAAGCCCCACATATGAACCCGTTTGCACACCCGTACCACTCAGAGGTAAGTGTTTTGGAAATTGCTGAAAATAGTAATTAAAATAGTTCACTTTTATGTTATATTTTTATTTATTTGCAGTCGAGTGTCGACAGTATGGAAGCGTTAATGTATGACGATCAAGGGCCTATGGTTAACGCTTTGATAAATCCAGGTCAACGTCTTCAGAACACTTTCAATGAACCAATATTATCTTGGTATACACCAAATTCGTCTCCACAATACTCCGCTCCAAGAGACAAAACAAAGTCTTTTCTCGGTACGTTGGTCTTATTTTGCAATGTGTGTTACCCCTCAGAAATTGGAATTTTCACTGTCGTTATTATTTATGGTTAAAACCAAATTGAGAATGCAGTGGCATCATAAAAATGAAATAATTTGGTCTTGTGATAAATTTTGCCTTCCGCAAATAATGGCACGATTTTCTAATGTAATGTGAAGGGTATTTTAAAAGTAATAGCTAGAAATTATATAAGGAGCTCTGTATTTACTCTAAATAAATTTGTTCCAGACCTCAACCAAGTTTCTTCACATGCTTGGAGAGAGAAGGATATTAATCAATGGGAAGGTATAGACACTCTCAACTGGATAATAGAAGAAACTTCTAATTATGGTTTAAACTATGAGAAGATTTCAATGAAAGGCCTGTCTGTGTCGGGGCACATCCTAAATTCAATGAATGAAGCAGACTTTGTTCGTTGTGACCCTGAAGTTGGAAGCCTCTTGTTTCATTCTTTGCAGAGACTTAAATACACGAGGGAAACACATTTTAGCTACAACATGTCAAACACATATTGTAAGTATATTGAGTCTTGAGTAGCAAGGAAGAATGGGTATCTGACTGCTTTGTAATAGATAATGGTGAATATGTTTCAGTGCCATCATTTAATAATTTTAAAACTGGCGTGCCTGATGATGGATTGTCTCCTTTGGAGCCCATGGTGGTTCCCGTTGAAGCAGCACCTGGTTTTCCATCCAATATGAGGATACATGCTTCAGGTTAGAATTTTGAAATACTTGTTGCTGTATTAATTGTATTGCTGTAGTATTTTTCATTAAATTCCACTTTTGCTTTTTGCACTTTGTTAAATTAAGATTTTTCTTATTTTTGTTTTTTCTAAAAAAATTCCCTTGCCTTTAGGTACATTATGAACTGTAAATTCTTTTTCCAGATGCAGAGTCTGATATTAGTGAAGAAAAGGAACTTGTGAAGCCACGGACAAATCGTGTTGGCAGACCACCTGGCCAGAAGTCAAAAAAAAAACCTGGTATGAATTAAATTACTTGTACATGAAAACCTTTTAGGAACCAATTTTTAAAATATTAAAAGAAGCCCTTCATCACTGACTAATTCCAGATGTATCCTGCTTGTCAGGTTACAATGTAATTGTTCAAAATAGTGTATGAATGTGTAACAGACGAGTTAGGAGATTTGAGTCCATTTTATTAAGTTAGCTTTCTGCCATATTATATTTTTGGATTGCTTGGTTTTATATTATTGAAACTTGTCTTGATTAAAGATTAATTATACTGTCTGAAAATGTTTGAAAGTTACTTCATACATGTTGTTGTTTATGTGAATGGGTTTAATTTAAAAGAAGGGACTATTCACACTAATTTGATGTGCTTACACAATTAATTTGTACAACTAGAAAATCAGATTGTGCAGAGATGTTAATTATAATTTTTTCTTCCACAGAGAAGAAATGTGGTAGGCTATGGGAATTTATAAGAGACCTGCTGCTTAACAAAGAGTATTGCCCCAGCCTTATATGCTGGGAAAACTATGAGGAAGGTGTATTTCGATTTGTCAGGAGTGACAAAGTTGCTGAACTATGGGGTACCATTAAGGATAACCCTAAAATGACCTACGAGAAGTTGAGCCGAGCAATGAGGTGAGTGAATTGTTTACTTGCAGCATGTTGGTGCAAATTATATGGTCTTGTTTAGCTTATTTTGCTAGTTTTATTTTGGGATAGTGTTGGTAGCAAATATTAATCTTATTTTTGTTTATGGCTTAGTTAATAGGAAACCAGGTGTTGCTAACTCTTATTTTGTACATGTAACACTTGTGTGAAAGTGTTGAATGGGGTAGAGGTGCTAAATTATTGAAGTAATATTGGACTACTGTCCTTCATACTTTTGATTCCTATTGGATCTTTGTCTTACATGAAATTCACTTAATGTGCTGCCCTAGTCAGATGGGCTGAATGGTCCCCGTTGATAAAGATGTTGTTTCTAGGAATTACTATTCTTCTCGTATCCTCGTTCCTGTACCCAAAACGGGTCGGTACCCCAAGAAGCTGGTATATAAATTTGGTCCTGCTGCTATTTGGAGACCTGCCTCAAAGTGTGGTGATGGGCAAAACCGGGTAAAGGAGCAGTGCTCTTTCCCTACAACGCTTTAGCTTTCTCTTTCTCTATTTGCATGTTGCTTAAATTTCTCAGCTTTCCATTGGAGGTGTAGGCCATTAATTTTTGTCATTAAAAAGGGAACGGACACTTGCCTAATTTAGATGATTACGATTTGATTTAAGTTATTTAGGCACTTGTGATATGACAGATTGTGTGTTGACAATCTGGAGTAATGTGGGAAATAGAAATTGAACAACTTGTTTCATTGTTAAAGGGCTGTTGTCGTAGCTTAAAAGTGTCATGGTTGTTGTAGTTTAATACATGCATGTTAAAGATTCTAGACAATGACTGGTTAAACTGCACCATTCAGTGTTCTACTAAACTCTGTTCATTGTGCTAGATTATTTCATAGAGATCATTAATAAAAGATCTTATCAAGCTAATTTTACTCTAGTTTGTGATACATGGGAAAGTTAACAAGCATTTTTTGTAATTTTTTTACAATTCTATGCAAATATATTGGCCAGATTTTATGCTGAAAAGCTTGGTTCATAGTGTTCAAGGAAAAATATTTGTGCTTCAGCTTGCTGTTTAAGCATTTTTTATTCACATCTGCAGTCATATTTAATTTTTAGATATTTAATTCTGCACAAATTTATATTTTAAACTGCTTTCCTTGCCATTTATTACTACTTTTGAGTTAACAATGTATTAATGTTTATACTGCGGCAGTTGTGTTAATAGATTTACTTACGACTGAAGAGTTGTTCTGATAGTGCTGGTTCAGTTCTTAATTTTATAAATTTTTGGAGTATATTCTTGTAAACATTATGCCAGGTACAATTAAGTATGAGAAGCCAATGTTATTTGGCACGACTTGAATATATAATTATAGTACAGAGATTTAATAAGGGATAGACATTATTTTATGCATTTATAAAATAATAGTTCAGTATAATAATTGGGAATTGCTAGTCTCTTGTATCATACTTCATCTTGCAGTCCTAACATTAAAGGTTTGAATAATATTGCTTCTATATTATTTGCTTTAACATTGAACACTTTTGCTATACTTATTACAATTCCTAATAATTGTTTAGTTTTGACTCTTGTCAATTTTGCTTTTTTTTACATGTCTAATGTTACTCTGAATTTCATTTTAGTATTATTAATAGCTTCGTGTATTCAGTGCATTTGTACATTAAATAAATTTTATATTCAAATTGCAATACAAAATTTTTGAAATGCTTACATTGGATTAACAGTACTGATTATTTATTTAGGTACTATTACAAGAGCAAAGTACTGCAACCAGTTCTCGGTCGCCGCCTGGTTTACAAATTTGGCCCCACTGCAACTGGTTGGAGAACATCGAACCCGAACTTCAGGTTACCAGTGGAGTGAAGTACATAATAGCAAATACACCAAAAATGTCTGTGATTTGAGCTCATGGTAGAGTTCATCTCAATAAATTTACCTCAAAAGTTGACCTAATTAACAGCTGTGAAAGCTGAATACACAATTCCAAGGAATGCAGTCATCTTTAATTTATGAACAGTTATTTATTTTTTTATTCACCTTTGGTAAAATAGGAATGTATAGAATTTGATTATTTCCTTCAGTTTGTGGAGAAAGATGATTTTGCATTCAAAGTGAGATTTACAGTTGTTGAAGTTGTATTGTGCCTTCAAATGGATTTGTTAAAAATGACATTCCTCCAGATTGATCGATGGAGGGTATTAGATATCCCTCAATTATGCTTGCATAGCATTTGACTGAATTATTTTATACAGTTTAGAATTTAATTTTTTGTGCCATTTAGTCATGTATGTCTTATACTTTTAAATAAGGAAGATTTTATTCCATGTGATGTAAAAGTTTTAAAAGTGTTGTCCAAAGTGTTTTCTGTATTTTTTATACAAAGTGATGCCTTGCACAAACATAGTCTGACACTTTATTGGGATATATTTGAATCCCAATTAATAAAGTATTATCAACAAATTGTACATAAATATTAAATATATTAATACATTGGAATATTTCTTTTTTTTGTGACTTTCCTATTAAATCCATATTTAGTGTATCTAGCACATATTACATCTTGTCATGTTTAAGTAGTAGCCTTTATAGGTTATTTCTTTGTATGTAAATGGGTTGTTTGAAACTCCAGTAGGTTTCTGATTTAGGCTGAGAGGCATGCTGGCTACTTCAGATTTTCAAAGTGCTCAATAGCAAACTTGCGATTATTCTAAGGAAGAATGGTTATCAATTCAGTGAGGGTTATTTTGGAGGATAGTGATGGAACTGAAACATTCTGACTCTGTACATGTTGGATGTAGGAGAGCAATTTCAATTCATGAATTAATATCGAGGCAAATTCACAGGACTATTGTAAGTTCAATGTACTATCAATTACTTTCAATAAGTCTACATATTCCAGATGGGGACCTTTGTGGAGCTTATGTGTAAATCTGGTCCTGTGTGTGTGTGTGTGGGGGGGGGGGGGTAGCGGTACTTAAAGCCTTGTATTGCACTGAGAAAATCTGTATGTATTGTATTCAATGTGGTGCACAATATTGCTGAGAATGTGGGGGATATATTATGAATAATTGTTTAATTATACAAGTAGCCAAATAAGACAAAATTAAGTGATTAAATAATTACCATATATCTTCGAAGCCACCCAATTCATTTGATTGCTTTACACAAGAGCTGATCATTGATAAAAAATTCAGAGCTCTGGGTTGACAAAACCAGTCGAAGTCTTTGAATTGTTTGAAATAGTTCTCGCGTGCAGGAGTGATGAAAACGCGATGTTTCGACGACCAAGTGTCCTGTCGTCATCTTCAAGTGGAAACCCGAGAACTATTTCTGCGAGAACAACAGTGATTAAGATGTAGTATTCACTTCACTTGTAGTTTTACAACTTAATGCTGTGTCTGAGAAAGATGATAAAAGTGTTAGTCGGTGGAATTAAAATCCATCGTCGACTGCCAAGACTGAAATCTTTGAAATATTCTGTCAAGAACATTTGGACTGAGAGGCAATATTTAGAAAACCAGATTGAATCTTAGTTTGGTTCCATTAATGATTAAAACATAGTGGTTCATTACCATTTGGTTTTCACTACAGAATCTTAAATGATACTCTTTGATTGGCTCAACATTGTTAAATTCGTAACGGACATCGAAAGTATTTAATAATATTGATTCGCGTGTGAATCAGGAGACCGACTCCACAAATCTTACTTCGGGGTATCTTCACTCCATGCTTAGATAGTGCTTATTGAGACGTTTGTACATTTAGCATAAAAGAATGGAATTGATGAAACGAAAAAGAAATGGCAAGGACTAGGTCAAGACCAGAAACAGTGTTGCGGCTCCCAAAGTGAAAATTCAGAGCGATTTCGAACACAATTTCGGTTTGTTGTATGATGTTCCCAAGCTGGTTTTGGATCAAAAAATGAAGATAATGCTACTAGATGATTATTTGATGACATACCTTTAACAATACAAGTTTTGGGGAATGATGTTAATGGCGAAGGGCAAAGGTATCTTGCAGAAAAAAATGTCAGCCATTGATGTTGAGAAATTTAAAACATACTAGAGTTCTTAAATGTGGTCAATTATCATGTACATTTATACTCATGGTACCCAAAGAGTATCTCTTTGATGGTACCCAATGCCAACATTTCTGAAGTTACTCAGGAAGCTTGGAGTAAGGCATTACGTTATCTCACTAATACTGCTGAGAGATTCACTTTTTTCGAGTTTTCAGAAAATAAAGATTGAAGAATGCCACCTGAGATATATCATCTGTTTTTCGGACCATCTTCCAGCGGGCATTCCAACGGCGACACTTCCGATAGCGATAATATGCAAGCAATTAATTTTGATTGAAAAATGTATATCACACAAAATATTTCAATAATCCCAACATCTAATTCAATACCAGCCACCTCAAAATACTTGATATCCAAAATTTTACTCAAATCTAAATTTATTTCTGATCCTCCTCTTTGGAGTTCAGTAGGATTTCATATATATTTTTCTATTATGTTCAGGTTTTGAAGCGATTTAGCCCCTGTGTGCCATTCAAACATACACTTTCTTGAGGAAAGGAGCTCTGATCCTCGAAAATTTGACATCCTTGGTAGTATCAATTTAAATGTCAACTGCTGCTCGCCATCTCTCTTTTGTATATCCAAATATTAATTATTCTGAAATTGTCATCTGTTCTTACCTTGCTTCATGTGAGCACACACAAATTGGGCCCAAAACATGAAATTGTGAAATAAATACCAAAAATGAAAGAAACTTAAAAAAACATAATATGATGTTGAAAATATGTTCTGCAAGAGGGGGAATCTCACTACATTATTATGGAAGGATTACCAAATTTTTGTTTCTCCTCTAAGATTGCACAGTAATCCTGCACTTTCAACTTTATTTGACAAAAACAAATCTTCTCTGATATATTTCCAATGTTCTCCAAAAATTATGAACAAAATTTTCTCTTTCCTCTTCTGCTAATTTCACAAGACCCTCATGTCTCAAACTGTGGTTTAAGTCCTCCAAATTGTTCTCTGCTTAAACTTCTTCTTTACTCACTCTATCCACACATCTAATTGTCAGCATTCTCCTATGGCACCACATTTTGAAAGCTCCAATTCTTTACCTTTCTGTCGTCCATGATTCACACCCATACAACACCACACTCCATACGAAGTGTTTTAGTAATGATTTCCTATATTCATACTTACGTTATTCAAGTATATATGTCTTGTTAATAAAGCTTGTTTATCATAATGTTATTTAATTCAGGTTTGAAGTTTTTTTTTAGCAATATAGCAGACCTTAGAGTCCAAACACTCAATTTTATATTCAATAATATATTGTAAGCAGCTTTAGAATTTTTTGTCATTTAATTTAATGTGTGTGAATATTGTCCTTACATTATAACATAAAAAGTCAGTTACAACAATGTAATTTTGTGATCTGTTTGGTTGGCATTGTTTTCCCTGATTTTGGCACTGGAAGTTGTGTAAGCAGTTTAAATTTTTGTGTTGTAAGGTTTTATTTAATTTTTTGCACATATTTTCATTATTTAAGTAATGGTGCTATATACATTTATTATAAATAAACTATTATCTATGGAGACAAATTGTTTTGGGTAATGTTAAATTTATATCTTTTGTCAGTAAACTGTAATTATTGTAAAATTTTTCAAGCAGATAAAGGCAAATTATATCCTTTACATGGTGGGTCTGAAAGAAACACAGTTTTCAATATAATTATAATATCTAGTTCATTTTAACAAGTACATGTCTTATTAAGAGAATCTGTAAAAAGATACACATATTCCTTGCAAGTTTGACTCCCTATTTTTGTTTTTGTGAGTACTGAAGTTGGGCAGGAATTTGAAAAAGAAACATTTTCTATCCGATCTCTAGTGAGAATAAAATCAATTTACCTCCTAATACGTATATAAAACTCATTATTTTAAAAGAAATTTATTTTAAAAGAGAATTTATTATATAAATATTTACATTATATATTAGTGTTCTGTATAAAGTCATTTCAATTGAGTTTCAAGATAATTTTAATACAAATGCAAGTTTAGACAAGAATACATTACAAATACAACAATGTATATTTGTTTTGTTATATAAAAGAATACATTTACAAAATATAACAGCATATATACAATTATATTCCTCAACAACACTAAAAATAAATTATACCTTTCTTTCAAAAGGGTGAAAAATAAATCTATTGACTGAAATGAAGGGGAAAAGCAAAAAGTAATATAAAAATAAAGGTGTTAATCACTTTGAAACAAAACAGAAGTCAGAGAAATGTATAAGTTTATTTTATGGGCATTAAGTAGACTTCACCTCACAATTTTAATTTACTCTCTGCGCAAGTTATCAAGTCGGGCCTGAAGGTCGGCATCGGCATCTGAGATGCCAGCCGCAGCTGCCACAGCAGGAGCTTTAGACCCAGAAGCTGGCAATGAACCTGTTGTTTGAGGTAGACCAGAGAGTTGATCAGTGAGCTGTAATCCCAGCTCATCCAATACTTGGGTGACCACAGCATCACTAAAACAACAAAAAAAGAGAGTCTATAAAACAAAAATTAAGTAGTTAACAGCTAGATTTTAATTTGCAGACATTTTTGCAAGGTATGTAATTTTTTATAAATCTGTTCATGTGAGGAAATTATGTTAAAATTATTAACATAATGTATGGGATTGTCTTACATAGAAAAAATCCACTTATCTGACACTCTCTAGATTTAGAAAAGACCACGTCAAAACAGAAAATGTTTTAATGAGAACATTGTGGGGTTAACCTCCTGTGGTCTAGTGGCTAGCATAGCTGCCTCAAACCACAGAGGTCCCAGGTTCGAAACCTGGTATGGCCTTGGATGTTTGTGTTGTTTCAGAAACTGTGATGCATGCACGACATGAATAAAAGTTCCCCTAATAATGACCTTGCAGTTGATGTGACTTTAAAGAAATTTTTTTAAAAAAACACTGTGGGGAATGACATAAAAGAAAAATTGTGAAAATAATGACAGAATATTGACCCACGGGTGATTAACTTTTTTACTACATACAAGCACAATACACTGTACTTTATTACATTATACTGGAAATATATTTTGTAACCCACTTATATATCTCATACCATCAGTGATATTCTAAAATCTAGACTATTAATGATAAACAGCCTTTTGCATTTATCAATTAACACATGGATTCTGAATGGTACATTGAATTAATTACTTTAAATACTAAATGCTAATTCAATACTATTTTCCTCTAGCAAAATGTGGTCTGAAATCTTTCATGCATAAATTTTTAACTAATCAAACAATGTGCATATAAGCTAAAAACTTACGTTTCTTCCTCATCATCATCCTCTCCCATTGCATCATCAATTGCATCATTCATCATTTCCTCTTTCATATCCATAATTTCAGACTGTTTCTCAAATTCCATTAATATCCTCTGGATTTGGGGCAAGTTTAATTGCCTACAAAACAAATTTTGAATAAATTCCCATTACATAAATATTGCTGAACAATTCAAAAATAAGACCATGATCACACCTGTTCATATTTTGCATGGCTCTAGTAACACCCTTCATAGCTTCTGCCATAGCATTCTGAGACCTCAGAGTCTGTATTTTCAAAGAAACAGCTTGGATATTTGCCTTCATTAACATAAATTTTTTAACATAGCGCCTCGTCCGTACAAGGTCCTTGGCCATAATTTTAACAGCATCCTGCACATACATGACAAATGAACTTACAACACTGAAAATTTTAATTATAGAACAATTTTTAAATAAAAAAGTTTTTGTATGAGTGGACTGATGGAATTATTATATAATTTGGACAGGAAAGAGGGATACAGAGTATCAACACCCTTCCTGTCTCCCTTTCTTGTTCTTAGTAATTGGGTTCATTATTTTGACATAGTCATTTCCTTACTTGTATATTGATTTGGAAATATACATAAAACATAACTGAATACTAAAGAGTGAAAGATAAAGATAAATCAATAGTAGATGTGACTAGGCTGGGAAGCAGTAACAAGTCAATTTTCGAATTTTCAAGACAGAATGTTTCAATGGCATGGTGATTAGAGGCTCAGTGTCAAATTCAAACCATGGTGCTACAGTTATTAGACAGGAAGAAATGACACCGAACAACACTCTTTCTCAACAAAAGTCACAACAATGAAATAATACCTTCTTACATAGAAATGTGCAGTACTTAAACTCAAACAAAATAGAAGGAATATAAAAGTAAATTAAGCGAGAGTGATTAAAGAAAGGCAGTTAGAGAAAGTTGAGTGCAGGTTATTGTGAAAGAAGACATCTATGTTAACCAGTAGGGTGTCAAGTGTAAGTTTGTTTTGGAAGTTCATGGAGGAGGCAGAAGAAATTGTTTCTCTCTTGCTTTTCCAGTATAGGTTTTTGGGACTCACCCACAAAAGCAGCATAAATCCTACTCAGTTGATGCTATAGTCTACCAAAACACACCTGACAAAGAGGGTGGTTGCCTCCAAAATACAAAAACCCACAGACTTATCATGGTGGCTGGCAGCATTACATTTTAGATAAGCCACACCTTAGTATCTCACTTTTCTGTCCTATATAATATATATTATTATGTAATAATATATATATATATATATATATATTGTAACATGAAAAGTTACACGCAACAACGCAGGCCAGCTTGCGAGTTGTAATTGTCGCAACTCGGGCCAACAATGGGGTCTGGCGAGACTTGAGCAGTCGTCATGGGGTAGTGAAAGGAGAAGGATGTGTCGGCAGTTGCGGACGGAGAAAGACCACGCCCTGTAGTGATAATTTTTCTCATGTTCTGAAATGGATTAAAGTTATTAAAATCCACTTTTTTGGTATTTTTATTAAAAAATACCTGGCGCCCAAAAAGCATTTAAATCCTCGAATACGGAGGAACGCCGGATCTTCTACATTTGGCACCGCAGCGTTGGGGCACCGAACAACGTGGTTTGGTGAGGACGACTACGTGGTACCCTAGAATTATACGACGACTGAAGAAGTGGGAGGCGCTGAAAAAGGAACGCTGGGGAAGAGAGCTGTTCTATACATAGCTGAGGGGTCCTGTGCCCGCTGCGTGGATTTCGTCGAGAGGTGTGTGTGTGTGTATTAAAAAGCAGAGTACAGTGTGTGTTGTGTATTTTGTTAAAATGGAAGAAGTGCAGGAGGCTATTACGTGTGAAAGAGTAGATGAGAAGGCAGAGGACGCAATACTCAGGTACATAATAAGATATTTGATGAAAAATGAGGAAGTTCTTGATGACATGGTTAATAGTATTATGAAAAAAGAGGAAGTTCTTGATGACAGGGTTAATGGTATTAAGGAAATGCATGCAGAAATATATAAGGAAGAATGTGTAAATAGTAGTGATAAGCAGATAGAAAATATGGTAGAATTAAAAAGTGCGGTAGATTTTAAGGTTAAAGGTATATGCAGTGATTTTAAGATAGCTAAGCATTCATGTGCTAAGAGTGCTAAAGAGAATGAAAAGGTAAAGGATACAGATTTGGTAATGCAACCATTCTGTATGCAAAATGGTGCTCATTGCCGTAAACGGCGAAATAGAAAGAAATTCCCCCGAACAACACAGAGGAAACAATGTGTGGGAGGAAAGGTTAAGCGAAAGAAATTGCAAATTGCTATACGTGCGTATAAAGTTAAGGAAGGTGAAACGGATGTTAATCATAATGTTGAGAGTGGTGGAAGGTTGCTAAAATTAATTGGTGTATCGGCGGATAAGTTTAAGACAAATTGTAAACATTTAATGCGACAGATGAAAGTTGGTAGATATGATTGTAATGTGAACGCAGTGAATAAGCAGATTAAGGGACAGCGAAAACAGCTGATCATGGTTCTCAACAAAGATGATGTAATTAAATGTTTTTCAAATAGATTTAAGAAAAGCTCCCAAAAAATGTACAAGAAAAATTTACTTGGAAGAAATGGCTGTCATAAAATTAAGCGAGACTTAATGTTTAGCAGAAAACTTGTTTCCATCTCTCAAAAATATGCATCCTATGGTAACAGCAGAGTAAAAGAAAATTTGTATGTGTTAAATAGTTGTGATGAGTGTGGATTTCCTTGGAATCCAGGTGGAAAAACTGAATGCGGTATTCTGTTAATGTCAAACTAATAAGAACCAGATGTTCTGTTGACGTGCGTTAAACAGCTGACAACAATTAAAATAAATGTCATATGAACTGTCAGAAACAGCTGATGGCAAATAAAATTTTATGTAATAACATTGTAATTAGTTATAAGAAACAGATGTTCTGTTGACGTGCGTTAAACAGCTGACAACAATTAAAATAAATGTCATATGAACTGTCAGAAACAGCTGATGGGATGTAAAATTTTATGTAATAACATTGTAATTAGTTATAAGAAACAGATGTTCTGTTGAAAATTTGCAACGTGCGTTAAACAGCTGTTGTGCAGAGACAGTTGGCTATAGAAAAATTATGGCCAAAGTAATTTTGGATCTTGACAGCGAACAGCTGGAAAGACAGCAAACAGCTGATTACAGAGTTCTTAAAGAAATTGTTTGGGTTGAAGTTATGTGGTTGTAATTAAAGTTAAGGGTTTGTCCGTGATTGGTTTATAATAATTTTGAATTATTTAATTGAGGAAATTGTATTTTACTGGATGTTTATGCTGATGAAGGATTGAATGGTACGTCAGAAAAATTTGTAATTAATTTATGAGTGAATTTTTGTAAAACTTAATGTAATTTTGACTAAGGGCGTTGGTCAGTCAAATTGTTTACAACTGTGTTTCAGTGAGTGTCATTAAAAAATCGTACAATTTTTTAAATTCATTGGGGGCGGGGATAATGTAACATGAAAAGTTACACGCAACAATGCAGGCCAGCTTGCGAGTTGTAATTGTCGCAACTCGGGCCAACAATGGGGTCTGGCGAGACTTGAGCAGTCGTCATGGGGTAGTGAAAGGAGAAGGATGTGTCGGCAGTTGGGGACGGAGAAAGACCACGCCCTGTAGTGATAATTTTTCTCATGTTCTGAAATGGATTAAAGTTATTAAAATCCACTTTTTTGGTATTTTTATTAAAAAATACCTGGCGCCCAAAAAGCATTTAAATCCTCGAATACGGAGGAACGCCGGATCTTCTACAATATATATGACATTGTCAGGTTAAAACAATTAATAAGAATAGGAAACAGAGATAGAAAGTTGATGACTTACCTGAGGTTCACAAATTGCAAGCACCATTTAGAGTTTGAAGTTTTGAAATTTTTGGAGGCACCCCACCCCCCTTCCCCAAACAGAATATTACGAAGGGATTTCCAGTGATCAGCTGGCCAACAACTAAGCTGACAAAATTTGCTATGCGGCTAGCTTAGCTAATAAACAATGGATCCCACCATGCCACCAACTTTTTCTCTGAACGAGGGTCTGGGAAAAGGCTTTTGCAAAAAAGAAGAATTTATTTACTGTTAATATGTTGTTGTGTTATTCAGTCCTAAGACTGGTCTGATACAACCCTCCATGCTAACCTATCTTCTGCAAGCCTTTCCATTTCTGCATAACTAGCACATCCTACATCCTCCCTAATCTACTTAGCATATTCCATCCTTGCCTCCCTCCTCTTTTCTTAACCCACACACTTCCCTCTAATGCTAATTTTACAAGACCCTTGTGTCTTAAAACATGGCCTATTAATCTATCCCTTCTCTTGGTCAACGTCCTCCATATTGTTTGCACACAATGAATGAATATATATATAATTAATGGGACTGAGTCATCAGCTAGCCGATCACTGGAAATGTCTTCCTAACTTTCTGATGAAGGGGGCGGTGCCTCCGAAAATTCAAGTACTCTAAACGTCACAAGGTGTCTACCATCTATGAACCTCAGGTAAGTCATCTTCTTTCCATCTCTCTGTCCTTTCCCCATTAATTGTTTTAATAAATATGACAATGTCATATATATATATATATATATATATATATATATTCTTATTATTGTTTATTCCCCATTATGAGAGCATTCAAACAGTGCTTCTGGATAAGGACACAAAATGGTACATAATAATTGAGTATAAATAAAACATAAATGCATGTATTCATAGATATTAAAATAGAAAAAATAAAATGAAAATGCCTTATACAAATAATCATGACTTTAAGATGTGTAAAGAAAGAATTTTTCTGTCCCTACACACAATTATGGAAATCTATGCAGAATTTAAAATTAAAGTGAAGAACATATTCATTTTTTGTATTCATCAATGAAAATGTTTAAAATTCATCAATGGATTTGCCTTCATCTCAGCCACATATTTATAAACAAATGAGCAGTAAAGAAATACATATTTTTTACATTGAATGTATTTCTTCATTGGTACTGATGCTTTATGACGTCAGTAGTTTCCATTTACTCTAACTGAACTGAAGATTAACTGCAAACGCAAATTATTTTAAGCAATAGATATGTGCATATGAAGATTATTGCACAAGGACAAATATTCAACATTTGAAATTGCCAACCTATAACAAGAAGTGTCAGTCAAGAAAATACCTATTATATAATTTAGGCTTTCCTGGTGTATAGATTGTATATAAAGTTTATATATAAGAAAATACTTATTCCTTTTGAACTATTGCATCAAATTATAAAAGGTATACTTGATACAGCTAAAGAGGAAAGTTATCCTCCAAACTTAGTATGATTTTGTAATTAATTTATAGCCTTAATCATTGACAATTTTGTAATATAGTGAAAGGTTTCCCTTCCTTTTATATACATATTTGTAAAACCCATTAAATAAAATTTTGTAATTAAGTAGCAATTTTCCCTTTCTTTCACAGCACCAGTCAGAGGATGGGGGATAACTCTCCACCAGTTCCCGTGATATTTAATTAAATGTGATTCAATATTATGATGTTGAAAACTTGAACTCTAATGTGATATCAAGGGTTTAAAACAAAAAAGGATTATAATTTGAAACAAAACTTATCTACTGGATATCCAACATATAACAAAAGTTAAGACATTATGCACAATAAACCTGTGGTTGATAAATAAGAAGGAAAACGATATTATATACCATTTGGCCATCTTTTGCCATTTTCTTAATGTCCATGATTATTTTCTTTTCTTGTTGTTCCATACGAGCTTTCTCACGATCTAAATCTCTCATTGCCTTGTTCAAAGCTCGTTGATTCTTTCTTAACATTTCTTCTGGAGTCATTTTCTTGCCAAAGAGCCATTCTAACGGCATTTTGATAACCTCTGAAATAATAAGAAATACGTTTACAGAATTGACAGCAGTAAGATTTGTTTTGGTAGAATAGCGTAACATGGAACTAAAAACAATTTTGGGACTCCACAATAATTTTATGTCAATTTGAAATCTCGTACATTTTGGGGTTGGCTTAAGGACAACTATTATGAAAATATCTTATATATATTTGCATCGCAAATATTATGGAAAGCCATTAATACCTTAATTTTTAAAGTTCGAACTACTATATATTTACTCCTAAATCTTGACAAATGATTAATACTGTACTGCTCTCAAAGATATAAAACAACTGTCAGTAAAGATAAAACAAACTACGTAAGCCACAGTTAAAGTATTATCGGCATATCTTCCATATCACATGTTTATGTTTCAGGGCGAGTGTCAACTACTGAAACTTATCAATATCCGTTCAATTACTAAATATACTCAAACTTTGATTCGTAAACAAAGAAAAGAATCAAGCCTTCAATAACTGACATGAGACTAAACAGTTAACGGACAATGTTATAATTATTGAGGGGAAATATAATTAATTAAAATATGGTTCTGTTGCCTATACTGATTTCTGAGTAATATAAACAATGGCCTGTAGCGGAGGTATAATTGATTTACAATAATTCAATTTGAATATATTTGATAATTAATATCTTATGTAAGCTTCTTGGATAAACACTGTGCTATTTTATGTGCATATTAATGTTTAAAAGTCTCGATCATTTCTTATTTTTAACCTAACCTACAAATGTCACATGGTCTCTATTGACATTTCGTTGAAAATTTATAATTTCAAATTATTTGCTATTATTATTGGTACTAACGTCTTACACTTTATTTTTATTTAATTTACGATAGTTGACCTTGTAAAATTAGCAAGTGCGTGTTCTGGTTTTGTCCTTAAACGCTGTCTACTGTTCCCATAAAAGGTTGCAAAATATCAATTGCGAGCCCTTCCTTAAACTTAATTCCATTAGCATTTATAAGTCAATGCCACGGCAGTCTATTTGTTCTCTACAATGGAATCTTATTTCATAGTAATCTCTGTATTGTGGGGTTTTGTACTCTGAATTAACATCATTCACATGCTTGTTGACAATATTTGGAAATATACTAAATATTTTCTGGAAAGTTGATATAGGGAATAAAAGGAATGCAATGTGAAAACTTTGTAAAATATCAAAACACTTGGGTTTCTATTATTTCAGAATTTTTCTTCAAATTAATTTCTATAAAACATTTTTATTTTAGAATTCTCATACATCTTAATAAAATTAATTTGGCAGAAATATCGTTATTACATCGTAAAAAAAATAAGTTATTTTACAATCAATTCTTTGATATTTTAACTCTCTTCACATTTGCATTTTGAATTGTGTAACAATTTTCAAATAATTGTTAAATAATGTTTTTATTTTTGATGGTTTGTCTTTAGATGTACCTGAACTGTGCTCTGATTCTGACAACGATTCCATGGATTGGAATGAAACAGAGACCACTGAAGTAACATCTGTTACATGTTTATTTTGTTCAAAAATATTTGAAAATATAGTTGATGCTTTGGCCCATGGCAAAGATGACCATGGATTTAATCTCTGTCAATTGAGATCAAAATTTGATATGGATTGTTACAGTTATATTAAATTAATTAATTACATTAATAAACATAAAATTGGCCCATCAATAATAATGAATGCATCTGAAAAGTTGTGGGATAAAGAAGAATATTTGAAGCCTGTCATTGAAAATGATCCTTGGCTCATGTTTGGTATGTATGTGTCAACAAAATGAGAAATAAATATCAAAATTATATTTAACTATTTATATGAGTAATTATTACCTTACTTTATTTATTTTTATCAATGACAAATGAGAAGAAAGATACGTTTTAATTTTCCAAGTCAGAAAGGTCACGCATATCATTCACCATTTTCACAGTTTCAGTTGATTTTACACTGTCACAAATTATTTTTATCTCCTATAAAAAGATGTTCAAAATGTGTAGGTGAAGATATCTAAAAAGTCTATTTTTCAAATTGGTTAATAAGTTAAGAAAACTGTTTGCTGAAAATAAACTAGAAGGGTCTGATTCTGTTTCTCCAAAGTAATTACTTAGCTACGTTTGATTTTTATTTTTTGATTTTATATATTTGGAAACTGAAGAACAATTAAGTGGCTTGTTTTTATTGCCATTGATTCTATATTTTATTTTTCCCAGACTTTGAAGAAACTGAAGATATTCCGTACATAGATTCAAGCTTAATGCAAAATATGACAGGTAGAAATTGTGACACTGTAGCTGATTTGAAAAACAAGTTACAAAAAATGACAAATGAGGTACAAACTTTATTGAATTTAATAGACTAAGGAGTTTTAAAAAATCTTATATTTATAACAATTTTCAACTATGGCTAAAAGCCTATAAATAAAAATATATCAATAAATAGTCTTCATGAAAACACTGTAAACAAAATTTTATTTACCATTCATAAATTCTAAATATTTTCACTTCCTATGAATTCAACACAATCATATCCTACAGCACATTATTGCTACTGGTAATCATTCTTAGATACCTAATCCAAATGTTAATAATACAGCTTTAATTAGATTCTACATTTTTTATTCATTATTATTTTATATACAGGGTGCCCACCTGAAACAGTAAGGCAGATTGGGAGGGGTCAGGTAAGGATAAAAAGTTCAATACACAAGTAGTAGGGTTTCGATTAGGACATTCAATGCATGTATTATTTTGAGCTCTTAAGCTCATGCGTGCAAGCACAAAGTTGCTGCTTTTTATGTCATCTGCATTTTTCACACCCATGAGTTTTTTCAGATACCTCATCATTTATTGCCATTTCCACTCATTTTACTCACAGAATACCACAAAAATGAGTTCTGTGGTCAAATTAAAGATTGACTTTTAGCATGACCCAAGATGCTCAACGTGGAAGTAAAGTCTACTTAGCATCCCTTGCACTAAAAAAGAAAAAAACTCATGCAAACATGTGTGAAAGTCGATCAGCGTTTACAGGACTTGTTCAATGTTCACACCATCGACTTGCTGGCACAACTCAATTCGATGGTGGAATTTTTCAACAGCCCTCTGTAGAATTTTTGGTGTAATTTATGTAATACCCTCACAAATACATCGACCTGGACTAGTTCAGGTGGTTAGAGGAACTGCATAATAAGTGGGAGGTCCCAGGTTCAATTTTCCGTGTCCAGTCAACTTTTTCCATTCTTGTCTTCTAAGAATTTTGTGCTTGCAAACATGAGCTTAAAACCTCAAATTAATGCATTCATCAAATGTCCCCCTCAAAATCCTACTACTTGTGTATTGAACTGTTTTCCCTTACCTACCCCCTTCATAGAAATTTGGCTGTACTGTTTCAAATGGGACACACTGTATAGGTAACATATTTGAGTCTATTTAATATATCTATGCTTCATTTTTATGATCGTCTATTTCTTATTTACACTTATTCTATCTGCTTATTCCTTATTTTTCTGTAATTCTTTTGTTCTGAAGAAATCTTGATGACCAATATTATCTGGCATGTATATATTGATTTTCTCTGATAATGTTATGAAATGCTAAAAAGATCTGAGACTTTGTTGAATCTGTTTCTCAAAATTCATGCGAAGCATGAATAAAATTTAGTGCAGTAATGTTTTATTTTAATATAAAATTCTCAATTACAATTTCAGTTGGAGGAGAAGAAGTTATGTATCTCAAATCTCATGGAGAAGATAAAAATGATGCAAGAAGTAACAAAAAACTTAGTTGATGCTGAGTCACCTGTTGAAAGTGTTGAAAAGTGTGTTCATTCAATTAAGGTGTCTGCTGATGAAGGCTATTTCAGCACTTATGGTCATTTTGATATTCATCACACCATGCTAACAGTGAGTTCATAACAATTTAAAATATATCAGTTACACAAAACAGCAAATTATTATGTAGAAGTGGTTTTACTTGAGCTTTAATCCTCTATTTTTTTTACTTATAAAAGACAATAGTCTTTAAAATTTCTTGATAATTATTTGGGAACTTTTTATATAATCTAATTTTTTATGGTTTCTGTATATTTAATTAAAGAGTCTTCAAGAAAAAAAATACAATGAAAGATGACAAATTATGAAGAATCGAGGCAGGTAGCACTAAAAAGAAATGTTCTTACAAAAAGAAAAGAAATATTAAACTAATATTAGAACAGGAAACAGCTGAAGTATGAAAAGCTTTCTGACTGGGCGGACAGACTTATTTATGTTTAAAGTAATTAGAATAGAAGATCAAGAAAGGTGTTAGGATGCAGTCTGTCGCCCATGCTTTTAACTTATATATAGAACAGGCAATGAAGCGAGTTAAAACGGAATGTAGAAAAGGAATCATACTGCAAGGACAAGAAATAAAAACCTGACACTTTGCCAACAATATTGTAGTAGTAGGGGAGTTGGAAGAAGACTTGGAAACCATAATAAATGGCATGAACGTGGTCCTGGAGAAAGAGTTTTATATGAGGATTGATAGAGGGAAAACCAAGGTAATGGAGTGTAGTATGGGAAACAGTGGAATAACAAGGGATGCTATATTGGGAAGGGATATTTTAATGGAAGTTAAGGAATTCTGCTACTTGGGAAGCGTAATAACTAGGGATGGTAGAAGTATTGTAGTTGTAAAGACTAGGATAGCACAGGCAAGGAAAGCTTTCACAAAAAAGAGGAATTTACTTATGGGTAATATAATTGTTAATTTTAGGAAATCATTGCTCAAAATGTTCGTATTGTGCATGGCGTTATATGGATGCGAATCGTGGATGATAGGAGTGGAAAGGAAAAGAATAGAAGCCTTTGAAATGTGGTGCTATATGCAAATGCTAAAAATCAGATGGGTGGATCACAAGTGAAGAAGTTCTTAACAGAATAGGAGAAAAGTGAACAATATGGAGGACGTTGACTAAGAGACGGGATAGATTAATAAGCCATATTTTAAGTCACGGGGCTCTTCAATAATTAGCATTGGAGGGAAGTGTGTAGGGTAAGAACAGAAGAGGGAGGCCAAGAATGGAATATGCTAATCAGATTAGGGAGGATGTAGGATGTGCAAGTTATGCTGCAAAGGAAAGGCTTGCACAAGATAGGTTAGCATGGAGGGTTGCATCAGGCCAGTCTTAGGACTGAATATCACAACAACAACACAAAGTAGACTGCTTCTACAGTATTTTTGATTTCAAAGTTATATCATAGAATTTCTTTTCCATTAATTATATTTGTGTGGAACACACACACTATGGTGAAAGGGCTGTTTGAGTAGTGTTTCTTAAATAATTTATATTGAGACTATACTTTAATTTTCTACTGGCTGCACTTGTGGTCTTTGCTCTTGTAACAGGTTGGAACTCCTGTCATGAAATGGCAATAGTTGATCTCCCCAAGTGTAGCTGGGGATGGGTAAACTAAACTTCAGGTTTTTCACATTAATTTCTCTCTCCAATAAAATATTTTAAAATGTTTTATCATTGTATCTCTCAAAAATGACTTCAGTATTTTGTTTCTGCAAGAACTTTTAAAAAAATTCATGGCTGTTTCAGGATGTGACTCAAAATTATTCTACATCTTTCTTCTCCAATCACAATTTTTCATTTCATTTAAATTTACCTTCCTCTTCCTTCAAACATTCCAACCAATTGTTGTCACCATTTTATCTATGTGCTCTTTGTGTAAGGTAAGTGACTAATTTTCCACTTGGCACCTGGGGGTCTGATTATTAATACCCCAGTTTCACAAACACATCTCTCATCTTAGTTTTTCTATTTATCTAACATGAAATACCTTTCTGCGGAGTGAATTCTTTAAGATGCCTGAAGTGCATCTTAAATTGGAATTTTTTTTTATCGTTCAAAAATACACATTATACAATATAAGTAATTTAAATTGCCAAATGTGTTACCCAATTTTTGGTTAGGATAAAAGAAATCTATTACTCAATTCAACTAACCACTGAAATCCTCTTCATTTTATTATTATGGGACATTTATAACTTTCTAGTCTTTTGCAGTTTTCTATAATCATTGATTTTTAACTTAATAATTTCATCTGCAGGATCAGGTAAGAACTAAAAGTTACAAAGAAGCTCTTTGTGAAAATGCAGAAAACATTTCTGGGAAAACAGTACTTGATCTTGGTTGTGGGACTGGAATTCTCTCCATGTTTGCTGCTTCAGCTGGAGCAAAGAAGGTTATTGGTATCGACCAGTCAGAAATAATTTATCATGCAATGGATATAATCAGGTTACTTACCAATACTTCATTTACCTATATTATAATTATGTTTGAGATATGTATAGCCGCCCATGCCCATAGCCACAACACTAACACCTTCAACCAGTGCTTCACAGGACGCCCCTCAAAACCCTACCTCCCGACTCTTCAGAAGCTGAACTCCATCTATGGGAACTTTCATTTCAGCATGTCCTACAATCCAGATAAAGCCCTGGCCTCTATATCCTATAACTCTTCATCTTCAACTGTACCCCCCCCCCCCACAGCACCTATAACAGCACGAGCTCATTGGAATTTGTTTATGTAATAAAACCCTATGTGTGCATACTGAGTGTGTGTGTATACCTTGCTATTTGTTTGAATGGTGGTTGTATGAATGTATGTATGTATTTATGAGTGTATGTGTGTCAATATTTAAATATTGACACCTTTGAGGATGGATGTGTTTGAATGAGTGTGTGTCAAGATGGGGGTGTTAGTATGCATCTCCCCAACTCCCATCCAGTCCTTGCCTCTTCCCAGACTCTCGTTGAGAGAGAAAGTTGGTGACCTGTTGGGGTCAATTGTTTACGACCTAAGCTAGCAGTGCAGCAAATTTTGGCTGCTCAGTCGTCGGCTAGCTGATCACTAGAAATGCCTTCCTAAGTTTCTGATGAAAGGGGCAGTGCCTCCAAAAATTCAAGTACTCTAGACCTCACAAGATGTCTACCATCTATGAACCTCAGGTAAGTCTCCTTCTTTCTCTCTCTCTCTCTCTCTGTCCTTTCCCCATTAATTGATATGTATAAATATATATATATATATATATATATTTATGATGTATGACCAGTACAATTATATTGTCATGCACATTATCTGTATTTATAAACCCATTAACTTTTGTTCTTACTTGGTAGCTGCAATTATTATAATTCTAAAACTCCTATACACAGACATGCATTGTAATTAGTATTAGTATTTTGGGTGCAAAGTGCGGGATGATGGAAGTGAGGAGACCATGTTGTACTGAAACAGAATTTATTTTGGAGCTACAACCATGTGCAACCGTCCGGAGCTCAAAACCAAATGGACGAGAGATGCGCACAGTGCCTGTGGCATGGCCTGCTGCTGGAGAGGGGAGGATGCTGCCTTGCCATCTCTCTCCAGCTATCCTACTGCTCCTGTTGGATAGAGAGATGGAGTCGGGGATTTACAATAAAAAGAACTTGAAATATACAATACAATAACAAATGCCGCAAATATATACAGCAGGAAAATTATGAAGGGTACAAAAATAGTAAATGTCCATTGTTCAATTGTCTGTTCACAGTACATTTCAACTGCAATACAAATCTTCAACCTACATAGTATATCATAGTGGGAATTGTTTTTAAAAGTATCAACATACAGCACATGTTGAATGAGTGATAATGCAAATGCTGTCTGATAGCCATGTTCATAAATAACCTATAGTCTGAAATTAAATAGTACAGTCATGTTTTTCTTAAATTATTATTGTCTTTCAGCTTATTTTTGAATTTGTGTATACTTACACTCAGATTCACAATCTGCACATAAGTATCTGACAAATAAATGTGGTGGTAATCATAATTTACTATAATTTTTATTATTTGCTAGTTGATTACCAAAAATACATACATTTCAATACAGTAATGCTTTTTAATATGATTACTCTAGTTGATGTCTTAAGTTGCATAAATCCTGGTATGCAACAAACAGACCTGTTTAAGATTTTTGAGTATCAGTCTTTTCTTCTTCTTTCATTAGTTAACCAATCTTTCAAATTTATTAGGTTTAATTTTCTTATTTTATTACTTTCTGTGTAAACTTTAGGGAAAACAGATTGGATCATAAGATTGAGTTGGTAAAAGGACGTTTAGAGGATACAGAATTACCTATTGATAAAGTTGATGTGATAGTTTCTGAATGGATGGGCTACTTTCTGTTATTTGAAGCTATGTTGGATAGTGTAATATATGCACGAGACCATCACTTGACACCAGGTGGCATTCTGATGCCAAACCGCTGTTCAATTAGTCTTGTAGGAGTGTCAGATATGAGTAAGTATTTCTCTCTTTAAAATGGGTCTTGAAGTATATCATGTGTTTGCCATTTTGCAACTGTGTTTTTAATATGTTAAATATGATATTGTTGTGGTAGTCTGTGGCATAACTTGTGTTACAGAAAAAACTTTGCTCCTCATAGGAATCTTAAGAGTGCTTTCTTTCTATTAGTATTGTTCTTATCATGAAACTAAGAAAGAGACAATTTTTGTTAAATTGCCTCACTATTCCTTCAATCCCCATTTCAGTTTTGAAAAATCCTTTCTTAGTGTTTATTTAAATTGCTAAATTGCAAAAATAAGTAGCCAGAAAATGTTGTGTGCTATTTATTGTCCATTTTTGTAATTTGCACACTTAAAACACAAACATTTATATATTAAGTTTTGATTACTGATATCCAATGTATTTATTACTAAACTTCAGAGAAGTTGTGTTATAGCACTCTTAATATTTTTGTTTCTATTTTTTTCTAAAATAAATTGTATTATAGTAAGATTTGATACATATAACAACAATAGTAATAATAAGAAAGTATTTGCATTTGTTTCTGAATATTATTAATCATATATTTATTACATATTTTATGATTTCTTGTGAATAATTAACTTCTTTTGTTCTATAGTTTTCTTATTGTTCCATTTTTCAGATAGGCACAAGGAGCTAGTGGGTTTTTGGGAAGATGTTTATGGGTTCCGTATGACTTGCATGCAAAGTGAAGTAGTTAGAGAGGCAAATGTAGAAGTTGTCGCATCAGACAAAGTAGCAACAACATCATGCATCCTTTCTCAATTAGATCTTTACACTTGCAACACTGGTTGTATGGACTATTCTGTACAATTCTCATTGGAAGCTCTTAAAGACTGTGAGATTACTGCACTTGTTGGTTATTTTGATGTGTATTTTGATTTAGTCAACCCAGTGCACTTTTCTACAGGGCCTTTAGAAATACCAACTCACTGGAAGCAAACTGTATTCCTATTAAAATACCCTATTCCAGTAAAATCAGGTTAGTATGGCTAAAATTTGTATTAAAACTTAAAAATGAGCAGTTCTTATAGCAACTAAGTTTAATATCATACCTGCTATGGCATTTCACTTTACTGACATAATATTTTAGTCCTAATCTTAATTCAGTTGCATGACTGAGCTTCAATTGAATTAAATTATTCTGTTCTTGAATAATATTTTCCTTTAATAAATTTTTGACCATTTGAAATGAAGCATACCATTATTAGTTAAACAAAAATTAATTTTCATTCATTTTGAGATTTATTTAATTGGTATTATACTATTACTTAGCAGAGGATAAAATTCACACATTTTAAATAGACTCAAGATCTTATCCTCAATACCACTTGCATTACCATGTATCAGATTCCTGTCTATTTTATTTAACATAGTAATTATAATTGAATTTCTTAGGTTGAAGGTATGAACATTTTGTATTTCAAATAAAAAAAATCATCCTGAATTGCTTCGTACCAATAAAAAGTTTAACTTACATTAATATTAATTTTAAATTTAGGTTTTCATATATCATACTTATTATCTTTTGTTTTATTAAATATTTTCTGTTAATTATTTATTTAATGCTAATTTTTCAATCAGGTCAAACAATTTCTGGAAAGCTGAGTTGTCATCGGAAAGAAATTCGATCGTTAATGATTACAATCTCTCTTCTTGGAAATATACATAAATATGTTATTAGTTGATTTGAAGTTATTTTTCTCTGAAAACTTTAACCTTGGCAAATTTGATGCTAGTGTTGGACCTTTTTTCCTATTTTTACATATTACGCATTGCACTGTGAAGCAAATGCATGAACGTATTGTGACTTTCTAATCCAGATTCCACTCTTAAAATAGAAAAAAATTATAAAAGATTTTTTCCAATTACATTCAAAATAAATTATATTTCTTATTGTGGTCCAGAATTAAATATATTTAAAAATGTCTGAGTACACTGGATAATTAAATATGTTTTAAGGATAGTATGATCTACTTTTTTTTATGAATCTTGATGTTATTGCCACTTAACTCTTTGCTGTATACTTGTTGTATTTAATGGCAGCTTAGGATTAAAATGTTGATCATTTATAAATCTTTGGAACAGATGCTTCTGCCTTAAAACTTCATTCTAAGCCTAAACATTTTTCAAATGTTTTCATTAATAAGTATTCCTTGAAAGTAATTATATGCTATCAATGTTTGGGAAATTGGAAGTTTATGTGTAGTGTGACTACATTACTTTCCATACTACAATTCACATAAAAAGGACAGGAAAAGACAGATTGTGATATACAGTACAAATTTGTCTTAATATTACTAAATCTTCAAAGTTCTAGTAATTTGACAGCTTACTTATAAAAGCAATACTCTGTTAAAGTTGCTTGTTCTTATTTATATAGAATTTAGATTCATACTAAGAAAGATTATAAGCCTCAAACACTATTTTGATTCAATGGAATATATTATGCTTGCAGACCACCTTTTGCAGTTCTAATAGTTATGCTATAATGTGACTGCTCAGTGTGTCTTTTGAGAACAAACACCAGATTAAGATTTTATGTGCCTTTAATTGATCTCATGTTATATGCTAAGACTTTTTCTGTAATTGGACATGTTTTCAATATTGCAAATTATTTTGGATAAGCACCTGTATTTTGTATAAATAAAGTTAATAATAATTCATATTTTGCTATTGATATTTATTTGTAAACAAATTTAAGCAACAACAGCCAGTCTGGTCCACCCCCTAGTCTTAGTTTACTCAGTCCAACCACTGCCACCAACTGGCCAAGGAACTTGAAAACTGCATACTGCTCCCCTCATACACTGTGGCGTATCTGTTGACTCCAAAGAGTTTTAATAGGGGTGCCCTCGAGAAGGCAAGGTCTCCGACTTATTCGCATTGATCTCCCATTTCACTCCTACAATCACTTGACATAGATTGATAGATGGGATTTATTGGGACTGGAAAACACAGAACCTGCTCCATGTATGCCATCAGACTTCACAGCATGTAAGTCCATATGTGATGTGCAGAGTTCAAAAACTCCTGGTCCAACATGCTCATGCTCACCAGCAGAATTGGCCCAATCACAACCACCCAGAATGATGTTTCCACCATTCCTGGCTTACTATGCTCTGAACCAGCCCCAATAGGCAGAAAGGTTAACCAAGTCCAACCCAAGTAGAGTGACAGTTGGACTGAAGCTCATGCTAGTGTACCAGAATATTTTGCTGAAGGGTCTGGTGAGCCTCATGCTGCTCTTTCTGGGAATAAATCTCCTGGGTTCACCTAATTACTAGAGCTTGCACTTTCAGAACTCCAGGGTCCTGTACGGATTGGTAGTATTTTACATGCTAGAATGCTAGGAACAAGTGCGATCCCAGGAATTGGCATTGAAGCTTAAACTTCCTCCAGGAAAATGACAAGCTTCTTATGCCTGTCAATTGTGAAAGCTATCCCTTATGAGCGAATTGGGAATGCCAACATGGAGCTACAGTCAGACAGTTTCATCATCTGATACTAAGAATGATTGATTAGTTCAATTCTTGACACCTTAGCCCAAAGGCAAGAAGACTGCCTTGAGACAGACTCTTTTTCTAGTATCTTCACACAATGATCCTGACCCTTCACAGTACATCTCCATTATCATTTAGAATAACTAGTTCTTAACAAAGTAGCAACTGCAGCCATCCTAGTCCACACACTACTGTTAAGTTTTACATATTCAGGCCATCCATCACTCAAGAACAACCTCAAACCACCTGAAAACTGCATGCTACTACCCTCATATGCTGTGGCCTTTCCATTGACTGTGAAGAGCTTGAACAGGGGCGCCCGTAAGAAGGCAAGGTCTTCAACTTTGAGATGAGTACAATCATCAGACAGTAGAAAAAATGGAAAAAAATCATCTGGTCTGATGAATCACATTTTGAGTTATGCAGATGGGAGAGTCAGAACACATGCACGAGTACAACCCTTCAAGCTAGTGGGCTTAATGTTGATTGTGTATCCAAATGGAGATGGCTGCTTCGAACAAAACAATGCATCATGCAATGGTGCTATATTGTGTTTGAGTTATTTCAGAAATATATCAATCCAAATGATCATTTGTGCGTTGAAGTTGAAAGTGCCACATGGAAACTATCCAAAGCCAACCATTAAATCTGTTGCTGGCTGGCCAGCTTGAAGTGCAGTCCTGTTCTTTCCTGAGGAAGGAAGCCTTTCAAAATTTTACATGTTCATGACTATTTAACCTGGTGGCACCAATCATTAATTTAAGGTAAGTCAGCCATATCCTCTGTCAAGAGTTAATTGATATGACAATGCCACATCATCCTGAGTTTATATAGATCATGGATTAGCTGAGAGTGAGAATGGTATTGTTATTTTTTGCTGGATATGGAGAGGTATAATATTTTGTAGAGTTTAATTTGTTGAGATTGACACAGTTAAAGTTCTGGAATGAAATTTGTTTTTCCAGTTTAAAGGTTACCAAGTCCAAAGATATAGGGAATATCTTATTTTAAGAATGTAGACCCTAGGAAAAACTGTATATTCTACTGTAACATTTGCAAATGAAACAAATAATTGTTTTTAGCTTCTTTTTCTGAAATGTAATGACATAAATTCGTAATTTCCCTGTAAACTCCTGCAAATATATTTTTCTTGTGATGTAGCAGTGTTAATAGCTTATAAAACACAAGATTCAGTTTTATAAATGAGATCATTGTAAAATTAGCGTCATTGTTCAGTCAAAATGTTTAATTTTAATGTTCACTTACGTTACGAAATTTCCGCCATTCTAAAAACTTGTTTAATAATCAGTAAGGAATTTTTTTTATAACAGTGAAAACCTTCTTGTTGTGGTAATCAGTCATAAGACTGGTTTGATGCAACCCTCCATGCTAACCTATCTAGTGCAAGCCTTTTCATTTCCTTATGACTAGCACGTTTTAGCGTATTCCATCATTTACCTGCCTCTTCTATTCTTACCCCTCACACTTCCAGAGCTAATTAACACAAGACCCTCTTGTATTAAAACGTGGTCAATTAATCTATCCCTTCTCTTGGTCAACGTCCTTCATATTGTTCGCTCTTCCCCTATTCTGTTTAGAACTCGTCGTTAGTGATTCTATCCACCCATCTGATTTTCAGCATTCACCACATTTCAGAGTTTTCTATTCTTTTCCTTTCCGCAACTCCTATCGTCCACGTTTCGCACCCATATAACGCCAAGCCCCATGCGAACATTTTTAGCAACGATTTCCTAATATTCACACTTATATTACCCGAAAGTAAATTCCTCTTTCTCGCGAAGACCTTCCTTGCCTGAGCTATCCTACTGTTTATGTCTACTGTACTTCTATCGTCCCTAGTTATTATGCTTCCCAAGTAGTAGAATTACTTTACTTCCGTAAAAATATCATTTCCCAATCTAACACCCTTTGTTATTCCACTTCAATATTTTCAAAACACACAAAGAATAATTTAAAAGATATTAAATATTCATCTTCAATCAAAAACTTCGCGTCGAAAGTTTAATAAATATATTTTTGTACTTGAATTTTTGTAATTAGTTTCCTATCAAATTGTTTCAATAACGTATTTAATGTTTTATGATGAATTGAAAAAGGTGACTTATCAATCATTTAATGAGAAAGTGTTTCATTTTTGAAGTCCTATCGGCCGAAGCATATAGAAAATACCTTATTATCAGAAATTATACCCAAGAAAGAACAATTTCCTTTCTCCTCCCACATTTGCGAATAGAAAATTATAATTTTTAACACTTAATTGAGTAATATGCTGATACAAATAAATTCGCATCCAACTCGCAATACTGATTTCGCAACATGCTCACTTTTTATTTAATCTTTCTATTAGAATTAATATTTGTACCTCATATATTTGAAAATAGTAAGATATGATACAAATAAATAATCCACTTTAATTTTTCTTTTGCTTATTTAAGAAGTATTTTAGCGAACTTAAAAGCGCTCTTTTTTTTTGGTTAACAGGTTGCTTGGGGGTGATCCTGAAACAGGCAACTCCCCTTTAATACCATAGGAAGGGAATTGAAAAGGGGGGATGCGGAAGGTAGAGCAAGGTAGCCAAGGGTTAACTAGGGCTGTTTTTACATGGACTGTTATGGGCCTACGAGCGAGTTGCACCTTCAGGAGTGGGGATGACACCTGTAGGCAAGTTCAAATTTTATCGTAAATATTTAAATTAAAGATATATATATATATATATGTGTGTGTGTGTGTGTGTGTCTTTGATATAAATCTATCAAGGTCTGTAAATACGAAAGAGTATCTTGTAAGATACACTTTGGTATATACAGACCTTGAAATCAAAGATATATATATATATATATATATATATATATATATATATATGGTGGTGGCAGCTACGATTGTCAAAATGTCAATTATTGACTGTGAACAGTATGGTAGAGCAGACTATCGATTGGACGATGGTAAACAGTTTGTGTTTTGCGTTTTCAATTCGCGTGCAGTTTGGATTAGTGTGCGATTGGAAGAAGTGGATCTTTGTCGTTGTTTGATTCAGCGAGAGTTTGTGATAGAGTTCGTATGTTACACCTACTCGCGGCGAAGATAAATAATCCGCCAACTCCCTACTCGCCTATAAATTTTTAAGTTAACTTACCGAAATATTATGCTATATATAAGGTAATTCCAAAAAGAATTATTGTCCACCCTCCAACGACACAAACCTTACCTGGTAAAAAAACACTACGTGAAAAAATGACGAAGTAAATTAAATGTTAACTTTTGTAAGATGTTATGTTTTGTATAGTTTTAATTAAGTAACGCAAATTGCAACATAGGAAAATTAAATAAATAGTAGCTGATAATTATTTTCATCGTACAGTAATCGGAAGTATTATTTTGTTTCTCATACATGCTAAAATAAATTCCTCTGCATTTATCTAAGAAATGCATTTCTAAAATGATTTTAATATTGAATTCCTTTATTCAGTTGTAAACAATGCTGATTTATGAAAATTGAATGTAGTGTTTGTAACATGTTTTGTGAAGATTTTAAGTTCAGGAGACATTTTCAAAATTGTAACAATATTTGCAATCTCTGAAAACGATTACTGGTCTCATTCTGTTATGTAAAATGACTATATGTACCTCAATGGCAGTGATAAGGGATAACAATGTTTTGCTTCCTACAAAGTAAGGTGTGACAAGAATGTGCTATTTGAGGAAGCTGTCATTTGAGAAAAACTGACTGTTCCATAGTGGTATGAAATGAATTATTTGACGATACCAAACATGTTCAAATATGGTGTCTTATTAAGGTTGAAATATAAAAAGCAGAATATTTAACATTATTACTATGATCTTTTGTTTCAGTTTAGAGTAAAAGCCTTGTACATGGTCTAAAGGTTATATTGATAAGACTTCCAGTTTATTTACTTTCATAGTGCCATAATACTAAAATCACTGTATCTTCTTTCCAGATGCTTCTTGTCAAGCAACAGATACAGATATACCATTTTGTTGCTGGAAAAAGAAAAACTTCTCTTGCATAATGAAGATTGTTTAGGTGAGTTATGCGACATTCATTATCGTCAAATAATTTTTTGTGCAAGAGTCAATTCTAGCCTGTTTTTTCTTCTGCCATTCTCAAGCTGAAGAGTCTACTTTTCTCTCACTATTAACAACTTGGCCTTGTGTGGTGAATGTTTTATTTTTATTTTGGCAGGACTTGCACATGCTGCCACTCTTCAGGAAAGGGAGAAAGCCTTCCCGAGGAAACAACCATCCATCTGGGGTAAGTGGGCCTTCACTCTCGGCAAAGTTAACTTGGCTTGTGTACATTCAATTTTTTTTTGATATATCATTGTTTCGTAAATGTCTAAAAACAGTCATAAACAATGAAAATATTTCATTTGAATCATGTGGCATTTTTTGTGTCACTATAACATACTTTTCTTTTTGGAAATACATTATGATGCAAATGCAGAATGCAATAAATTGTTAAATGTAGTTTAAAAGTTATCTGTATTCCTCCTTTGGCCAGGGTGAAAGGTAGTTTTCTTTAATGATTGAAGTAACAGATATAATACAAAATAATCAGGTAGAGTTCCTAATTGAAACAAATTGCTAAATGAATGTGGATTAATTGTCCAAACAAGTAGTCAAACTAGAGAGAAAACAAGTGAAAAAAGAAATAACAGACATCAAACATCCATCATTTACAGATCTACTAATACATGAGGACGCCTACAGGAAATGTTATGTACTTTACAAAATCCCTTCTTGTTGCGGTATTCAGTCTGATGCAATCCTTCATGTGCAAGCCTTTAATTTCCACATAGCTAGCACATCCGTAAATTCCTCTTTTTCTCGAAAACCTTCCAAACCTGTGCTATCCTACTCTTTATGTCCATTATCCCCTTTGATATTCAACTGTTTCCTGCAGTACACTCCATGACATTGGTTTCCCTCTATTTATCCTCATATTTAACTCTTTCTCCAGGACCTCATTCGTGTGATTTATTATGGTTTCCAAGTCTTCTTCTCACTCGCCTAATATTACATAATCGTCTGCAAAGTGTAGTGTTTTTATTTCTTCTTCTTCCCCTATGATTCATTTTCCATATTCCAATTTAACTTTCATCACCTGTTCTATAGATAACTTAAACAACATGGGCAACAGACTGCATGATTGTCTTACTCCTTTATGGATTTCTGCTCCTACTGCATAGGACAAGAAAAAAGGTCACAACAAAGATACAAAAGAAAATATCTCCAATATCAAATCCACTCAAAAACTTTCTCCAATTAATTGCAAAGGTGTTGAATTTTAGCAATTAAAACTAAATTATAACACCATTGCAGTTACCATACAGACTGATAATGCGAAGCTCAACAATTGCTGTTTTCTCTAAGTGTCGCTTTTGAGTTGGTCACCCTGGTTAGTGTTTGTTGTATTTCTCTTTTATCACATAACTTTGTCTGTTATTTGGCTACTTCTTTGTGTAATTAAAATACTTTTAACAATAGATATTTCATATTTTCAATCTCTGTGCCTGTATTATGGTATTTGAGATACTTTATATCATCACATTGCAGTCATTTTCACCATCATTTGTAAGCCTTTGTCACAAATGGAAAATTTCTGTTAAATTTACCTTATAGACTAGTTCACATCTGTTGTTTGCATGGTATGAAATGAATAAAAATAATTATTTTATTCATCATTTATGGCAGTAGTATTAAAAGCCAAGTTATTTGGATTAAAGTTGAGTTTGGTTACAGCAGTGACGTCTCCACCATGCTCAAAATTGTATACAAAAATGACAAAATGTCCCTTTTTTGGTATGTGTGGGCTTGGTTATTTATAATCTAGCATTGGATTTGTCTTCAATTAAAATGGGATAAGGAAATGAAGTAAAATATATTTTCATCTACCTTGCCTTCATAGACTCTGTTGTCGCAGCTGCTACTAAACTTGTCTTGTTACACATTTCAGTGATACTTTGTAGATTGTAATTTCTTGCTAGTCTCTAGTCTTCAATTTTTAAGAGTAGTTTCTTCCCTGCCACATTTTTTGGTATTTTGATCCAATTACCAATACATTTAATGGCCTTTCTGTCTTCAACTTCCCCTACATTGAGCTAACTAGTTGTGTATTTCCTTTCCTAACAGATAATATATAAATTTTGTTGTCTTCTCCAGACATATTTTTTGCATTCTTTAAGGGGTTAATTTTTATGATTTACTGTAGTCTTCAAAAGACTTGAAATATACAAATAGACAAACCACACTTCCCCTTTCTAGATTCTTTTCAATTTTATTGTATAATTCAATGTACCCTGTTATGTTGAACTCATTTTATTACTCTCCTTGTTCAAAGCTTGTAAACTTACAATTTCTAACACTTATTCCCAAAGTATTTCTTAATATCTTCTTCTACATACTTGCAGCTTACCATCTTCTATAACACCACAAAGAAGGCAGTTTCTCCTTAAAATGTGTCAAATCCAGTTTGCTTTCCTCCTCATAATTGATCTTTTGTCACTGTGTCATGGCAACTAACTTTTTTATCCACATTTCATAACTCTCCAGGTCCTTCCTTCCATTTTCCCCGTGTCCAAGTTTCTGCACCAATATATTGAGGAACGCTTCAAATACAGTGTTTTATTGAGTGTCTACCTTATTCTGTGTATATTTTACTGGTCAGAAGTGATTATTTCTTAATGAATTATCTCTTGGCCACAGTGTTTTGTGATGTTATTTCTTTGTCACTAGGTTCCACGCTCTCCAAAATTTTTGGCCCTTCACCAGTTTCATACATTTTGTTAATAAATTTGGTTGATTTCTCCCATTTCAAGAGCGAAGGTTTGCCCAGTGTATCTGCTGCTTCATTCATTCTTGGGCTTCCAACCGGGTAAAAGTAGGCATTGGCCACGATGTTTTGAAGGCAGTCACTGCCATCTTTTTCAAGTTCCTTTAAGTCTACAGGAATGTGGTCTTCTCCGGTAGTATTATTTCTCTTTTACCGCTCTTTTCACTTCCTGCTACTTATATGAGGTCCTTCCTCTGCTCCATCTACCGGATCTTTCTTTTCCAACTTTATTTGTCCAGATCATTTTTTTTACTGTGGAGAATTCTTCTTTGACCTTGAAACCCTCTTTTCCAGATGTTCAAACGGGCTTAATTCTCACCCTGTTCCAGTTCCCATCTTTCGAGACATGACGTATCTAAACCCTCTTTTCCAGATGTTAAGTCATATCTACCTCTTCTCTGGAGTTCTATAATATCCTCAAACATTTTATGTGTTACACTTCTTGGTTGATTGGAAGTTTTATATGCTCTCCTTTGTTCCATAAACTCAAACATCTGCTTTGGATTCTTAGCAGTTCTTGCCTTTTTACCAATTTTACTTTTTAAAGAGTCCAGTAAAGCATTCTTCCTCAACTCTTCATTTCATAAAATTGCCAGTCCAAACACTATGTAATTGTTTCCTTGTCACTTTATATTCTTTCTCAGTTCTGTTTCCGACATTATTTTTTAAAATTTTCAAACCACTTACTTTAATGTATCTCAAGACAAACATAGTTAGTCTTCTTTCTCTCATTTCTGAAACTTTTTTTCCTCCATTCCAGAATCTTGTGGCTGTTCGAGACAATTTTCACTTCTACCAGGGTAACACTTTTCTGCAAGTATCTTATTATGACTTCAGTGAAGGAACCCTTGGCTTTTTTGCAACTATTCTGAAAGTTGGCTCATCTTTCCCATTTCAGAAAACCCTTCAAGCGGCCATTCTTGGTCTTTCATTGACGATATTTTTCTCTGTATTAAAAATGATGTCTAATTGGTAACTATTTTGGATGTGCTCCCAATTTCGTTGAGGAAATCTGTAGTACATGTTTGATCTGCCTTTGATGAATGGATTGCCTCTTCAGAAATTCTATCTTGAACAAGTAATTCATCATTCAGTTGAATGTATTAGTTCACATCTCTTAATGTGTCTTCAACCTCAACAGTATATTTGTTTTGAATCAGTTTGTCACCTGTGTTTCTACTACAACTATATAATATCTGAATCACTTTTTTCTAAATAACATTTGAGCCAGCTTCCTCTTTCATGGTATACCATTGTTGTTTAGATTTCTGCTAGACGAAGTCCAGGATTATAATCAGTATTGTTTTTTTTAATAACATTTTTCTTCCATTGTTCTGTAATAGAACAACATTTATGGAGTTTGTTTCTTAGAGAAATCTTCTAACCATAGTTTTTTGCAGGAATTCATTTTCAAATACCACCTCTTCCTGTGTAGTGGTATCACTTAACCCTCCTGCCATACTATGATTTGATCTGCTTTAATTCTCAGCTCCCTTCCAATTCCGTGAAGTTGTGCATCTTTCTGTTATGTCTTTTAATCACACATTTATTGGCCATTCTTTTCTTTAATGGAACAATCATGGTAGTCATCACTGGTGCAGGTCCAAAAATAAACTATCTCCAAATTATCCATTATGGCATAGTTGCAGCAGAGTTGTGGTTTCTCTTCTAACACCACTGATTCTCAGAAATAAACAGTCTCCACATTTTACCACCATGAAGTTATCTAGAACTTTTCATATTCCATATTATTGTTTTGTTTCTATTTTGATGTTCTGTGTAACTTGTTCTTGTTTGCAGACTCATCTTTGAGGAGCCTGTAGACCAGGGGCTTCAAAACCCTCTGCCCATTCGCTCCTCAAAACATTGGACTGGGAAGCTGTAGAATCTGGAAAGTGTTGACGTTGAACAGAAAAGCTTTTTTTTTTCAAGTTGGACTAGGATGATTTTTACAGGCTTGTGACCACCAGGGCATGACCCCAGCAGCTGCTTTTACCATATAGATTAATCTATATATATTTTTTAATATAGGAAAGGATTTGTAAATTGATAAAGACAATATATTTTAAAGATATAAATCTTAGTCTTTATTCCCAACAACACATGATAGTAATGCATTAAGTTAGTAATATTTAGACATTTAATTAAAAAATAAATGTATAATACAAGTGACATGATTGAGTTTTTGTAACCCACTGCAGGAAGAACAGTCCAAAGTAAAGGTAAACACTTCAAACTCCATAGCAGTTCAGAATCACTCCTGCAACAAGAAAGAAATAATATTTGAAACATTAACATGTACTAAAGCCAATAAAATCACAAAAGGCATTAACATCTACTAAATTAACTTTCATAGAATCAATTCATTTCTAAAGTTAACAAATGGAGTACAACAGTGAGTAAGGTACAAAATTTTAAGACAAATTTACAATACTATAAGAATTTGGGAATACCAATCACCTGCATCTCATTGGCATTAGTCACTTATGACTCAGGAGAATGAAATAAGGCAAAGGAAGCAATCCAGTGAATAAGAAACTTGCTATAAAATATATTTGTCAAGAATTTGACACTCCAAACAATTTTTTTTTTTAAAAAAATATGTAATGCTGATGAAATTGATTTACATTACAAAAACAGTGGATACTCTTTTTCAAGGGATATTGTTGGGTCTTGCAACAGAACTCTTACAAAGTTAATGTCTTTACAGTTTTATTCAAACCATTGGGGTATCACAAGCAAGATTCAGTCTTTTCAACTGAAAGGGAAAAGATGCACAACTTTTTAACAACCTTGCACAATTGTTTTCATGAATATACATTAATATTGACATCTCTGAGGGGAATACAGGTGTAGTGTACAGGTGAAAACTAAATACAGCAAAAAATGGTTAAACAATAAGGAAAAATAGATGGTTTTGAAGATAAATTAACAGGCTGGTGAAGACGATGAAACAAAAGCAGAATGACAAATGTCATGTGGATCAACAATTTCACTTTAAATGCAATAAATCAAGAAGTTTTAAAGGAAAGAATCCAACATCAACAATTAACACCTTGCAGCAAATTTCACATCTTAGCTGTGTGAACAAAGGTAATTACAACAGACAAATTTCTATCTGATAACATTTGAACAAAGACAGGGAAGGGATAAAAATCTCATGTGGAGGACAATGCATTTAAGCCAAATTCTTATAAATATATTAAATTATTAAATAATTTGATTGACAGCAAAAGGACTTTGTCATAGTGGATGAAAACTTACATTCAAACATTTCTTTTCCATAAAAATTTGAATATTTTTGAGATCACAGGCAGCAGTTTTCACCCAAATAAAGAATCTTTAATAACTAGTTTCTGCCATATATTTTGTTCGTTTGCAAACAAAATTATTTCTGCACTTTCACAAGGTTGCTTACACTTCTACCATCTCAGGATTAGCATACTACAAATTTCAACTTTACAAATCTAATTATTTGACTTATTAAAAAGAAAAAAAATCAAACAAACATTTGTGAAAATATATCCTTGTCAGAAACTGCTGTTAACAATGATTCCAAAATCTAATACAAAAGGATTTTCACAGATTTAAGTCAAATTACTAATTTCTTTAACCAGTCTTTTTGTCCTCTAGCAAGTCTACTATATTATTATGCATCTAAAGGGGTAGGTTTGTGTTTTATTATACAATGTACAATTTAGTGGAATTGTGAAATTTGTGATTTTATTTAATAAGAATCAGTACCAACCAACATGGCATGATACAAGAATCATTCGGAAAAAATGTTCTATATCGATATTTTTATAAAATTGAGGCTAAACATAATATGGGCCAATTAATAATATAGTTACAAGGATAAATATATTTACTTTTATCAATGGTGTGAGTGAATTTGTTAAACTTTTTGTTGATAGCAGGCCTTTCATTAAGGATGCCAGTTTGAACATTTTCTGTAAGACATGCTCAGTGAAAGACCTGCAGATATCTGCCAACAATTCATAAACCATCAGAATGGATACTTTCATAAGCAAGTACTTACAAACAGTTCAGATGCAAGACAAATAAAGAATACAAAGAACCATTGTCAAATGCAAAAATATTAAAGAAAATAGTAAATAGGAGAATAGAATGTCAGTTAGGAGAAGATTAGTTTGGTTTAAGGAAGAATGTAGGAACAAGAAGTTATATTGACCAAGTCTAATTTTAGAACAGGATAAGAAAAACAGGCCTACATGGCATTTGTAGATTTTGAAAAAACCTTTGATAATGTGAACACACTAAGGATTTTAAAGAGGACAGGAATAAAATTTCGAGAAAGAAGGATTCTACAAAACTTCTACAGCAGTAATTAGAATGGAAGATGAAGAAAGAAACCAGAAATCAAGAAGAGTAAAACAAGGATGCAGTCTGTTGCCCATGTTTATGTATAGAACAGGCTATGAAAAACGTAATATGGAAAAGGAATCATACTGCAAGGAGAAGAAATAAAAACCCTATGCTTTACCGATGACAGTGTAGTATTAGGGGAGTCACAAGAAGACTTTGAAACCACAATAAATGGCCTGAACGAGTTCAATACGAGGATTAAGAGGGAAAACCAAGGTAATTTGAGTGTAATTTGGGAAACAGTGGAATAACAAAGGGTGTAAGATTGGGAAGGGATATTTTGACGGAAGTTAATGAATTCTGTTACTTCGGAAGCGCAATAAACTAGGGATGGTAGAAGTATAGTAGACAAAGAATAGGATAGCACAGGCAAGGAAGACTTTCGGGAAAAAGAGAAATTTACTTACAGGTAATATAAGTGTGAATATTACGAAATCGATGCTAAAATATTCCCTCCAATGCTCTTGTTTATCTTTTTCAGTCATCCAGAACACTAGGAAGGCGGCAACTTTCTTTTTATGAAACACTGACATTATACAAACGTCGGCCTATCTAAATTATATTCTAAAAAGATCTTATTTTCCGAATTCAGATCCTAGGAACATTCTGCTCCATCAATTGCGAATAAAAAATTATGCATTTTTAACATTAAATTGAGAAATATGCTGATACAACTTCTCATCCAACTCGCAATACTGATTTCGAAACTCAATATTTTTAATATTCCCATTTGAATTGATATTTGTACCTTATATATTTGAAAATACTAATATATGGTGTAAATAAATAATCCTCTAATTCGTCTTTTGCAGCTTAAAGGAAGACTTCCAAGCAGACTCAAAAAGCGCTTTTTTTTGGGGGGTTAACAGGCTACATGAGGGTGATCCTGATTTTTCATGGGCTTTTATGGGCCTACGAGCGAGTTACACATGTAGGCTTCTCTATCTATTTAAGATACTGTTTTTGTAAACCTACCTGTACAGTACCTTAACCTTCTAATGTTCCATACATACCAGTTTTTAGATAACTCCGCTCTTAAAACTGGATATTAGAACACAATGATTTATTTTGTGTTCCTTGGTAGCCTTGTTTTTATTTAAATACAAAGGAAGACGACCAGTACTTTACGATTGTGTTGACACTTTGAACGGCCGTCTTCTGTTGAGAATCAAGACACTGATTTCGAGTAGAATTTAATCTCTCCCACACTCCCGACCTACGCCAAAACTTCTCGGTTCTTGCTGCGACTCCTGGAAATTAATTAATTGCAAGTCGCTTTTCCGTTGCAATTAATTTCCGAGCATCCGTTCTTAATTCAATCAACGAGCGCAGCTGTTTGAGGTCGCTCCTTCGGGTTGTTCGATTCAGGAACAAAGACAACCAACAAGCAAGGTCGCAGAGTATTCAGAGTTTACTTCTGCTCTAACACACAATTTCAGACCAGCATGTCTAACTAATAACAGTAATCTCTCACCGAATACGACTGTTTCTATGATACGGAAAGGACATTGTTAGTTACTTGACCTTATTGCGAAAAAATTGAGAATAGTTTGTAGAGAATTACTCACTTGACCCGTTAATTTATTCATTTATTTACAAAATATACCTACAATTGATTTTAAATTGCCACACTATAGGTTAATGAACAAAGAAACAGATGTAAACTGTAGCTGCAAAGCTGTGAAACACGCAGTCGCTGTCTGCATTTATGTGAACGTTTAAAATACTCTATAAAAAAGGAGCCACAATTTAATTTTATGTTTCGCCGTAAGGAAAAAGAGCAGAGGAAAGCTACATTTTCGAGGATTTAAGAAACGTATCAGAACAATTGAAGTTAGATTGTAAACATTTGAAATAAAACTACAATTTCAGAGTGAAAAAGAAGAAATGTAAAGAGTTAAAGGTACACTGGAGGAACAGAAAAGTTGCAACGTGTTCTAGAAAAATTATATGAATGCCAATTAGAAATAAGAACGATTATTGAGTAATACACTATCTTAATTGACTAATTAGAAATAAAGTTCACCAAATTCGTAAATATTCCATTATGAATTTATAATGAAATTATCGCTTTTTGTAATTGAATAATATATTAAAGTAATATTTTATCACCAATATCTTTGCTCCAAAAGTACATAAATAAAGATTTGTTTCATGTAATGCCTAATCCGAAAATAATTTAATTCAATGCGAATTATTAAAGATCGAAGGTTTTCCCGGTGTTTATTCTGAATAAACAATTCTTGGGTTTCCACCCGGGTTAAATGGAGTTTGAGCCACACGTTTCGATGGCGTAGTCTGCCAACCCAAGACTTGTTTATTCTCAATGCGAATTTCTAAAAAAAGACGTAATGAATTGAATATTATCGAATACCATTAAAGAAAGTTAGAGTTCGTTGTACGCGAGAAATCCATGCTTTTTCTGGTCGGCTTCCCACTGTCTATTCGGAAAGATGTAGAATTAATAAACTGTATTCTTTAACTCTGACACTGAAAAACGTAGCACATTTTCCAAAACTTTTCCTCAAAGTTTTACTAATTTTGAATCGTTTACTTTTTTAAACGTACAATAGAAGTAACCTTTAAGACGATTAAACCAGTCGTTCACAATTGGTTGATGTAACATTGTTTCTGTAGTGGTTTAACAGAGTTTAAAAATTTCTGTTGTCAGGTTTCGCAACAGTCGAAAATGGTAAATTGTTCATATAAGCTATACCCAACTACGTAAATCAAATTGGAACGATACACCGATTCACAAATAATTTACTGACTTGCATCGTACGAACTTCAAAACAATTCTTGGAACTTTTCGGTTAGCTCCTCCTAAATAACTTGAAATTATTCATTTTGATGTTTTATAAAAAATTAGTATCACTTTAAATTTAATATCGATGAATAAATATACATTTAATTTAATATTTTTGATGAAAGGTAGTAACTGGTGGCTTGTTGAGATAATATTTTTTGCAATTATTGTAGTTTTCTTCTCCAACGCAATATAAAACGACAAGTTTAAACAGTCAGTCGATGTCATACTAAGACTGAGATAAATTCTATTGCTAAGTGACAAATTAAAATAACGGTACAGAAACAGAAACCCAATGAAATTAATTGGAAGAATTTTAATAAACCGACACACACTTTCGGTTTATTAAAGATGTACTTCAAGGTCATCAGTAGCCTAATGTAATTAATAATATTTGCAAATGTAAGTGCAATGGAAAATGAGCCAACTATCGACTGTTTATCTTTAAATAAAGTAATTCGTGTAAACAAAACATTTTAATTTACCGTGTATTTTTAATATCGTACTCATTGAGGCAAATCAGAAGAAATATCCAAGTATACGAGAATCTGGGTGGAAGGTGCATAGTATTATTGGTCCAATGGATAAGAATTTATCTGCACGCATATGGGAATTCTGTAAAATATGACGACCCCGTATAGCCGGAAATTGATTTTATAAAATGTCTAGTAGGCGCCCGTGAGAAGAAAAGCTCGGTCCCAACATGAAAAGAATGTTTGAGTCCGTATATTGACAACTTCTCATTCAGACTTTCAGATTGCAGATGGCATGTTCCATGAATGTCTATGAAATGCATATTATGGATACGTGTGAAGTAATTTGAATTTTATTCAAATACTATCTCCAAGAAAATTCAGATCGATAATTATAAAAATACTAATTACGTATCACCAAAAAATTAATTTTGATTAGTGCCTTCTGTATATGAATCTAATCTAAAATTATATTTGTTTCTTAGCGCGCATTTAGTTTTGTCCACAAGAATGTTCTCGAGAACCTCATTTATGGAACGTTTATGGATAAAAGGTTATTAATCGTAAAAATGAACTACACAACAGTAAACCGGGTATATAATATACGAAAATAAAGAATTATTATATTTGAAGTGCTGAATCCAGGTCAAAGTTTCCAGGGAACAAACAGAATAACTTTAGCTAATGAAGGTGATAAATTTATGGCCAAAAATTGTAGAATTAAAATTGTTTATTAATTGAGTCACTTCACTACTCTTCGTTCCATTACTTGGAACCACCACAGGTGATAAAAGATTTACCTATAAATGTGTGCTATCTTATATAATACAACTTTAGGATTTTTCTCCATCACCTGAGGAGGTTCCAAGTAATGGAACGAAACAAAGAAGTAATTTAATTAATAAATAATTTTAATTTTGACAATTTTTGGCCGTAAATTTTTCACCTTCATTAATCGAAGTACAGTCAGAACAATTATAGAATTTGTTTTAATTGTAGGTAATGTACCAGGACCTGAGGATAACCGTTTTTAGGATCCGTAGGTTTTTGATCCGAAAAAGGAAAAGTTTTGAAGCGATAAAAGTGTCCACCTCGCTAGCAAAAGGTAGACATTTATTACAATCAATTAGAAACATTTATTCATATACCATACACTGCCTTTTTCCAATATAATAACCAGATAATATATTCCGTATATTATGTACAGAAGCTTAGTTTCGAGGATGTCAGGGTGTACATTTATTCCATTAATATGTGTTAACTAGTAACAATCCATTGATATGACAAATAATATTCTATTACAAACTTATGAGTAGCTCATAATTGCTATTTACAGTCATAATAGTTATACCTTATGCAAATAGAATGAAGTGACGTAATTGTTCTGGTAGGTCCTGTTGATTTAAAAGTTTCGTTATTATTTTGTTGGGAAAATGCATGAATATAATTATTCATTAGAAAAGATTCAATAAAAGTTTTTCTTATACCGTCAGTTATTACATCGTACGCTGTTGTATTATAGATATGTAGTTTTATTTTCATAACTTGGTAACAGGAACTTTTAATTTTTTATTAAAGCAATTCTATTTTAATACTTCCAGCCAGATTTTTTTTGGGGGGGGGGGGGGTTAACAGGCTACACGAGGGTGATCCTGAAACAGGCAACTCCCCTTTAATACCATAGGAAGGAAATTGAAAAGGGGGAATGTGGAAGGTAGAGCAAGGTTCCACTAGGGCCCCCGGGCTATGGTTTAAGGATCCTCCCCGGTGTTTCACCTAGAGATGAAGGGAAAACCCTATAAAATATACATCAGGTTGTCTGATGTCGTTTGGTACTATTGGGTACTATTCTCACGCCCTTCCGAATGACGGGAGACGAGTTTGCAGTGGGGTCGCAGCATTCCCTTCTCCATGTCTCCACCAGTTTTAGGAGGCAGTTGGTCGACTGATCCAATGGGATCAGCGGACAACTCTTGCCATATGCTAAGGTCTTCGACCCCTTAAAATAGGTGAAGGTGTCTCGGCATGTAAGAAGCTTGATAAATAAAAACAGAGTGCGAGGCATTCCTAATATAATCAGGTGAGCCCCGCAGTCACTCTGGGATGAAGCACCTGCGATCAAACTCCCGCGGGGATGCGGAACTTTTTTTGGGAGGGGGGTAAACCGGCTGCATGAGGGTGATCCTGAAACAGGCAACTCCCCTTTAAAGTTCTATAGCTGACATATGAAGTCTTGGCATATGACGTAACTGTGAGATGGAGCACAGATTCTTGCCGTTTCGTAGTGTGTGATGATAGGGTTGTTGCGTGATCGGTGAGATGCCAAGAACTGGACCGTAGAAACCGATACATAGACTTGGTCGCAGTAACATCTCATTTATTTCTCACTGCATGCAAACAAAATTATTTCGGTCTCTTATTGATAAACGGTACTTTACTCGCTCCTTTGTTTATAAGACGGTTACTAGTTTTCGTATGTATTTGTTAACTCTACTGCCACTACATATTTTACTATTACAATCGTACTCCCCCACGAACATCAACTATTACATCATCTTATATAAAACATCAAATAGCCTTTCTGGGACCCAATGAAGCTTTGTTCCTTTCATCTTGCCACAGCCAACGACATCAGACTGACGAACTATATCCCTAATGAATACTATTCAAAATAGACTTCCCTGGCATCCAACATTTATGTTAGACGCTAAACGCCAAAATTGTGCATAAAAGCACATACCGACCGTTTCTCAACTTAATTATTAAAACCATCTCTTCACCCTTAAATCGTCATTTACTCCAACCTGATTTCCAAAGGTTCACAAATCTGTATCCTTCCGTATGCAACATAAGCTTAAATAATTGTTCATTGATTCGCGAAAGTCTTACTGCTAACAATAGGTTCCATATTTAATATCAATAAATATTATAAGCTGTCACTGAAATAATTCATCTAGTGATGATACATAAAATTTCTCTTCATGTATTTTGATCCGCTATATTTCCATTCGATTGTCTTCTTTTTACACAATGAATAATTCAGACTAATGTTTTAATCTTCTAAATAAATGTTCCTCAGAAGAACAGGGGGACAGACTGAGTTGGCCATTTTAACAGACACAGAAAAAAATAAACTGAACGTACGACGTTTCTTCCAACCAATCTGCGATACACAAACAATTTGCTGAATCTGTTTTTAATTCGGTTTAGTAAAATACTGAGGGTAAGATTTTGTCAAAAGTATATTAGAAGTGATGGTTGAATTCTATGAATGAAATGTGGAGACTGAAAGAATGATGACAGTGTCAAACCAATTACAAATCATGGTAATTTCTACGAAATTAAGACTTATTCTACAGTAAATTGTAAGCCCGAGTTATAACTTTTGAAAGTTTGGAACATTAGTTCTGAGGTTGCAATAATATAGAAAAGCAATCAACGTCCGGAAATAACAAATTGGAACAAAATAGAGTAATGAAATGCGGGTAGTCTAGATCTGGGACAATTCTCAGCGAAAAGAGAAACCATATGATTCACCATTGGACATCCATTAATTCGGTAAAAGACTGTCAGGTGAAATCTGAAATGAGTATCAAATTAAGAGAAAGAAGAATAATAGTTTGCTGATTACAAATCAAAAGGGTGGGTCTGAATAAAGAAACCCCATGAAGAGATGAAGTAGATTATCTGGAGGGACTACTTTCTTTGATGGACTCAAGAAGTTTTTATCAGAGTTGTACATCTGACTTATTCTGCCGTCCAAAGTAGAAAGGCAGTAAGTAAAAATTTTCGACTTTTGAAAATGTTTCCCGGATAATTGTATTATAATTAATTTACAAATAAATTCATATTTCTTGGTACGAATAAAACCATTTTCAAAGAGATAAGGGATTTATGTAAATGTCTAAGATCAAAAAATGTTATCCCATGACTTCTCAAAAGAACTTTTTCGACTACTGCCTTTCTCCGTTGGACGGCACTATTATTTTTGGACTTTTTTTATAATGAACTGTTCTTTCTCGTCTTGAATCCGTGATTGGTGGTTTTTTCTAAATTTAATAATAACCAAGTATTGATAAAAACGAAACACCAGTTTTCCTGACAATGGTATCAAAGTTTCTCCTAACTAAAATAAAAGCATGCTAACAAAAGCTGGTCTTTCATGTAACGTCCATCAAATAAAGTAACTTCTACCATTCCGACAACCTTAGCTTGTAATACATTTACAACAACCAACAATTATAGGGGTAGAAAAATGCAATCAATTTTACGTATCACTGATGTCAACATATTGATGTAACAATAAATATGAGATATTTTTGTTGTATTAAGGGACGAATTTACTGACGCGACTCAAAATTCACTGCTATTTTAAGAATTTATCGGTAAAAATCCATTTCTTCGTTTGAAAATTTCCTATTTGACATTTAAACGTTTTAGTCTGATCAAGAATCCAAGCTATAGCTTAATGTATACCAAACAAGTTTTATCAAAATAAAATTTATAACGCAAATACAAGTAACTAACATGGATTTAAAGATAAAACGTTTAGCAATTATTTTTGGTCTTCACAACTTGCCGGAAAAATTGTAGGAGAGACTTCACCGGTTCGCCGCGAGGAAGCATACCTACAGTTAAAGAGTGAGAAAGCCTCGGACATTGTATGTCATGCTTAACAAACAGAAATATCCAATAAAATATTTTATAGTGAAATAATTTCAAAAAAGCAAGTAAGATTCGAACAAAATTTTAAATATATGAAATTTCCTCTAATCTAACAAACGATTATAGAATGAGTATAATGCTAGTATGAATTATTGCTTACTCATTGGGAATGTATGGGTTAAGTCGGTATTAAACGAGACTTGTTTAACTTTTTGTTCATTTTTCTAAAAATAAGAATCACTTTATAAAGGCATGAAACGTTAGTTTCATTTATTATTTACTTAATATAATATAAATATAACTTAAAACAAATAATTTAGACGTTTGGTGAATTTTTGGAAACAAATTTCCCGTAATTATAGTTTATAGATAAAAATTAAATTTAAATTCAGAAAACTCTTAACATCTGTTTTCTTTCTTGTATCTATTTTGGTCGCTTTATCAATTTTTCCTTTCGCAAAGAGATTTTATTGAAACTGCACAGTCTTTGCTAGCATATTTCCCTTTTCCCTATCAATTTCTTTCGTAATCTATTCCATTTGATCACAGCATCCTGTAACTCATTCTTGAGAAACATTACCTTTCACAGTAGCTCTGCCCGCAAGTTTTAGTTTAAGGTTATTCACCGAGACTTAATACAAGCAAATTTAAACCAAATTCGTAACTTATATGCAGCTAAATACGTCTACTGTACCAATATATACCATTAAAGAGGTAAACGCGAGGCGTTTTTTTAGCTTACCTTCTGTCGAAATGCTGTAGAAAGTATAAATTCACAGAAGTAAGACGCCAAAACAAATAGTTCATTCAGGTTCAGTCAGAACGTGGTCAAGTTGGCTGCCGGGATTTTGTCCTTTACAAGTAGCCATGTTCCACCACTATCAGCACTATCAAGTCAAAAATAATAGGGTATCTCGTTCTACCCCGCTATTCCGTTCCGTCGCGAGTTCCCCTATATGCAAGACACGTTAGTTAACTCCAGTATTGTAATATAGGCTGTATTGTCATTAGGATACAGAGTTTTAAGAAAACATTAGAACATTAACATTAGCTTATAATTTAAACAAACAAATTTTAAAAAAATCAATTCAAACAACTTTAAACAATGATAAATAAAAAGAAAATTTTAAGTTGTCAATTCTGTATTTTTAATTCCAAAAGCTTTCGGCCATGGCCATTTTCAACTGTAAGATAGAAATATTATACCTACACAAAGTTATTGCTAATAAAATATAAAAACAGTAATAGTTACAGCATCTGGCAATAATTTACCTGTACGTTTTAACTATCTCACGCACAGATTTTACCAAACATAGTGCCAGATTGGTACACGTCCATATATCTTCAGTGTCCAATTCAAACTGGTCACGATTCGTTAACATTACGTAAAATACTGTCATGACAACTTGAGTCAAATTCAAAACTAAAACACCATTCGTTAACATTACGTAAAATACTGTCATGGCACCACGTAAGTCAAATTAGTTCATTACAATAATTTACTTAAAATATCCAATAATTATTTAACCCTTTCGCGGACAATGTGCAGACATGTCCCTATTCATCAACGTAAAATTGACTGCATATGCAGTTCTGTCGGCGAAAGGGTTAAAATATCCAATAATAATTTAAACACATTTTATTTATAAAATAATGTGTAAAATACCACTTTTAAATAAATTATTACATTTCATTTATTATACACTATTAATATCTCAAACAGTTATCTTCATAAGTTCAAGCTATTTGCATATTGTACACCAATGTTGTAAAAATGTAGTAAAAAGTATATTGGAATGACTGGTATGTGTATTAAGAAAAGAAACTATCATCATAAAGTAATATGAAAACATACTCAAAAAGTAATACAGCCTGGTCTGAACACCTCAAAACTTCGCTTCATGAAGCACTATGTGATAAAGTTGAGATTTTAGATTGAGAAGAATGAAATAGGCAACATAGGTGTACATTATGCAAATAGCTTGAACTTATTAAGATAACTGTTTGAGGTATTAGTAGTGTATAATAATGACATATGTAATAATTTATTTAAACGTGGTATTTAACATATTATTTTATAAATAAAATGTGTTTAAATTATTGTTTGATATTGTAATTAAATTATTGTAATGAACTAATTTGGCTTATGTAGTGCAATGACAGTATTTTACGTAATGTTAACTAATCGTGACCAGTTTGAATTGTACACTGACGATATATAGACGTGTAAAATGTGTGCGTGGGATAATTAATATATACAGGTAAATAATTGTCAATGCTGTAACTATTGCTGTTCTTGATATTTTATTAGCAATAACTGTGTATGTATAATATTTCTACCTTACAGTTGAAAATGGTCATGGCCGAAAGTTACTGAAATTAAAAATACAGAATTGACAATTTTAAGTGGTTTTCTTTTTATTTAACAAAATTTTTCTTTACCTCAGGGTCATATAGTGATCATAATAATAATCATGAAATTAGAATTTTCAATGTAAATAAATGAGAAAATTAAATTTCGGCATTTTCTCCAGCCTGTTTCGCTGAGTCCCTATCTGTCCCACGTTCGATCTCCCTCTACGATTTCCGTGTCCAAGAAATAAGAAAGACCCCCCCATGACAGCAGCAGAAAGAATGCGACGGATGAGACAGCGTCGACTATTCGTGCGAAACACCGCAGTGCCTGACACAACTTTACAATAGATGTCAGTGAACTGAAGAAATACGACGAAATACAAGCTGATGGTACGTTTGGGAATTTAGATGTAGCATTTATAACCCATTGGCGTTTGGCGGTTGAGAAGACCCGTGTATGGGTTGCTTGTTGACCGGAAATTATTAATAAATGATTTTAAACGACTAAATACAGTTTTAACACCTGGATTTTACCGTTGAAAACGTGCTTAAACTGGTTTATTTCAGTAAAGCTCAACCGAAGCCACCAGTTTTGCCGTCTTTGGTCCACCAATTGTCTTAGTTTGGCGGGTCCAACAGACTTCACAACTTAATATATATGTAATAAATGTCATACCGTTGTCAACAATATTTCAAAAATTAATCAGAATTGTAACCAGCATTTAATTCACAAGAAGTACATCGAATCATTAAAATAAAGATGCATAAAACAATAAATAGGTTAAGGATGTGAGAGCTAGACTTTCACTAAAGAAAGAAAAAAATTACTCAAATTTTTCGAAAAAAATATATCCAGACGAATTGTGACATGGTAAAGCTCGACCACAGAAAATGTTAAGCGGGGTAAGTGTGTTGAAGGTTGGTGACCTTGACAAAGGGAGGGACTTTATTTTATACTTGAGCTATAGTACAGTTTGAGAAAGATGTGAATAGTGGATGGATCAATTAGGATTGGAATGGTTCCGGAAGTGCGATGATTAATCGCCGAGGAGTGTGCAGAAGTCTAGCGTCACATCACGTCAAGTACAATCACATGGTATATAGAATCAGTTTCTGTAAATTAGCTATTATCGGATGGACGGATGAATAGAATGCGTGAAGGAGAAGAGTTTTATAAGACGCGATGAGCTGTTATAAAAACTTAATTTGTTAATAAACATTTAAATTGTTGTGATTATTGACAGCTGAACCCATAATGATTATTGTGGCAGGTTACAGAATATGTGGTTCTAATAAATTATAATGGAATTTAGAGATACAGGTGCAACAATTTTGCAAAGAGCCAATCATATTAACAACACTTAATTTGAAAACATTACTAAGAATAAGCCATGGAAAACATAACAAATGGCACGAACGTGATCCTAGAGGAAGAGTACAACATGAGGATTAATAGAGGGAAAGCCAAGGTGATGGATTGTAGTATGGGAAATAGTGGAATAACAAAGGGTTTTACTAACGTTGCCCAACGCCGTGAAAAGAAAAAACAGATTGCTTAAGAACAATGACTATCCAAAATCGTCTTAATTTGACTACTGAGCAAGAATTGAGAAGAAAATTAGATGCTATAGGAAATAAGCTTTGAAAGAGATTATTTTATTTTAGTATTATATTTTGTATACTATTTAAGAAGTTTTGCTTATCGTTTATATGTATATTTAATTTATTTCTGAAAGTGGTTGGTTTTATTTAGTTCGAAAGTCCTTTGACGTTAGCTCATTAAATGTACATTGTGGATTTCCAACCAACAATTTTCCGTAAATTTGTTTGTATTTTTATCATGGCCATAATATAATAATGTTTTTTTTTCAGTTAACACAGGTCTTTTATGATTCTGTTTATTTAACAAAATGAGTATTCTATAAGCTTCGGGGCACCACTTTTCGGTTTTGCCTACAGCGGCAAAAGCGCAAGGGCTGAACGTAGTAGGGATCATAATGGAGCTGTTATGGATACGTCACGAAAAGAATTGATACTAGTTGCCAAGGCTTGTGTCATAGGGCAGTAGAGTCAAAGAAGAAGAAGAATCAGTATTTTGTGAAATGAAGGAAAACAGTATTCTTGCTTATGTCTTTTCTGACGAATCATGTTAGATGAGACGTATTCTACCCGAACCTCAAGAGTAATGATATCACTTTTGTAAATCATCTTTAGATCTTTTGAGACCTGGTGGTGGAAGGTACGTGTACGGAGCGAGTTAAGTGACTTGAATGATGTAGTGGGAAACGTTCTGAACGTGGTAGGTAATGTGCCATTGTCCGTGAAGACCAGACACTCGTCACTGTATAACAGGCGCGGTTCCCACAGCTTCAGAAGGACTTGCGCAGGTCAAAGGGCATCGGCTAACGAAGTGCAACAAAACCGCCCACAGAGTCACTCACGAGAAGATTTCATTAGGAGCTCTTATATCCAGTAGCAAAGTCAGCAACATAGCTGAAGACAGGAAAATATATTTATTGAAATTAGTTGTAATGGAAAATTCTCTCTTAAAAATACAATTACGACATATTTTCAGGTCGTGGTCGTCAAAGAATAGGTGATTAGAAAAATTTTGTCACGCTAATTAATAATACAAAATTGTATGATAATGAAGTTCTTTGACAAAAGTTGTACGAATCAATCCAAAGTGCTGTTAGATGTTTATGTCTTTTCTTTCGGGTAAATGGTTGGGCGATTACTATCTAATTCTGTTATCACCCTCTTCTCCATCACAGCTGATCACATCGTCATATGCTATCTATAAAGGGCAAGTTTTAAGTAGATTTTATTTACCAGAACAATTAACACTTATGTTAGTCTTTCGTACCAGTTTGTATTTATATGTTTCATAAAATTCCTCCTTTAAATATTTATAAATTTGGTCCGCTCGTTTGGAAAATTTGCCATAATACAATCATTGGGTTTTCAGCCCACGGCAAAAAGTGGAGACTTCGTGCTCCTTCTCTCCTCTTGTTTGCCGAAATAAAAGAGGTAATTGAATTAGTTTTTTTGTATTTAAAAATAATAGCAATTTAAGAGAATATTCAATTTTAATTTTAAATACTTAAAATATATTAATAATTTAACCCCACCCCGAGAAGTGGTCGCTGAATCGAAATAGACCAGGGGGTGAGATACTTAAGTTTTGGTTTAAAAATCTTAAAGGAAGATGGGTAAGTATGGTAGCGTTGCGGTTGTGGAGTCACCATGATGATTAACTACCTAATGCTTATATTTATTGCCGTTGTGCAGACTTTCTTCTCTTCTCCAAGGAAGTCGCATTATCGTTTTAGTTGTGTTTATTGATGTACAAGGCACTAATGTAGAATTAAGAGATATTAAGATGAACAAATTATCACTCCAGTGCCATATTTGAACTTTAATTCTTACACGGGTAAATCGAAGAAGTTTGACAATGTCATTGGCAGTAACGACGTTCGTATTACCGATTTCAGTTTCCCTTCTGGCACTTTATGGCTGTTCTTTAATACGTAACTCGTAATTAGCTACGTGCGACTTCGCCCTGCGTTGATCTCTACTAAACTAGGCTGCACGTATCGTGCAGAATTTAAACAATTTCCCACGTATGACTATGACCAGATGTCATTATTTTCTCTGAAAGAGGACAGTTCCCCAAATTTTGATATCGTTTAAAAGTTTCGCATAAAGATAGCTAGCATGTTACTTTACCAAAAAGTTAATATGAATTATAATTATCGTTTTCGGAGGAAAACTCAGTGGCTCACGTTTACGGTTAAATTATTACGATTATTCTGTGCATATATTTATCATATATGGGTATAATATATATTACAGATGTTAATTGAACGTGGCTCTATAGCAAGAAGTAATATTTTTATCGCAACGAATATGGCTGCGTTGAACATAAGAGCTCGTGCGACGAGGGAACGCATCGACTGACTTTAGAATTAGCTGCTGTTCGATTGTTGCCTGCGAGCACTGAAATGATGAGTAAGGGTCGGAGATCTCATAAAGTAAACTGGGGATTTAGTGGTATCGAGCCCTGAGGTTCTATTCCAATCAACGAATGTGTCTGGCACACCTGTGGCGAACATAACAAATCTTGAGCATTTTTTTTTGAAGAAGAATATCTACTGCTTACTTCGGAAACAGTTTTTTTTAACCAAGGTAAAACTGCGTAGTTTCATTGTGACGGGAAGGATTTATTTTGTTTTCTGTTGAAATGAAGCATGCACACAACACACTTTGTTTGAATGCAGGGAATAATCACACCACTGTCTGTTATAAAGTCTGAATACAGTCTCCAATTTATTAATTATCAGTGACTTCTAATTTTCTAAAATCAACATTTTTAATTATCCAATTTAATTGCGCTAAAATGAATTTAAAGAATGAAGAAATCCTTTAACCTGAAAAATTATTAAATTGGAGACAGTCTTAAGGTCTTTTTTATTATTACTAAAATATCGACCTTACGCTTTGCCGATGATATTGTAGTAATAGGGGAGTCAGAAGAAGACTTGGAAACAATAATAAATGGCATGAACGTGGCCCTGGAGAAAGAGTTCAATATGATGATTAATAGAGGGAAAACCATGGTAAACAGTATAATAACAAAGGGTGTTAGATTGTGAAGGGCTTATTTCGACGTAAGTTAAAGAATTCTGCTACTTGGGAAGCGTAATAACTAGGGATGGAGAAGACATAAAGCACAGGCAATGAAGACTTCCACGAAAACGAGGAAGTTACTTACGGGTAATTTAAGTCTGAGTATTAGGAAATCGTTGCAAAAAAATGTTTGTAATGAGCGTGGCGTTATATGGGCACGAAACGTGGACGATAGGAATTGCAGAAAGGAAAAGAATAGAAGATTTTGAAATGTGGTGCTATAGAAGAAATAGAATCGGGGAAGAGAGAACAATATGGAGGACGTTGACCAAGAGAAGCGATAGATTAATAGGCAACGTTTTAAGACAAGAGGGTCATGTAAAATTAGCATTAGATGATATTTCCTGGGGTAAGACCAGAAGAGGGAGGCCAAGGATGGAATTCGCTAAGCAGTTAGGAGAATGTGGGATGTGCTAGTTATGCAGAAAAGGAAAGGCTTGCACAAGATGGGTTAGCATGGAGGGTTGCATCAGACCAGTCTTAGGACTGAATACCACAGCAGCAGTCCTTGAAAATAAAGCCGCTTTGAGAGCAGAGAAATAGACTAACTTTGCTGCAAGTGATAAGTTATTAATGAATGACAAAAGAATCTTAGTGTAACGCAGCTGCTTGAACAATATGCGCAACGTCATCTGAACTTGATTTGACGATGAAAAGAAGAGCGAAAATGTTAAATCAATTTCAAAATGAAAAGAACTGTAGTAGTAAAGTGTTAATAGAGTACTTTAAAGGATTTATGAATACGTAGTCACGTGGCACAAATATGGATTATATTTATACTTACCGCTCTCAGAAAAATGTGTATTTTCTTGAATTTAAAAAAAAAATAAGAACAATTTTATAATTAAGAAATTTTCTGGTAAAGTAATAATGCAGTGTTCGGTCATCCGCCTTCAGAAACACAATTTTCAATTATTATTCTGTTCCTCAAGCTATTAAATACCGTATGGATTATTACTAGTAGTTTAATCGATCGCAGTATTGCGGCACTCATTTTGCAGTTAAATTAAAACGGAATGTACCTGTGAAATCAACAAATCCGCGAAATGTTAGTCGCTACCACCCCACTCCATATCGAGAATTTTGTCGATAATTTCTGTCGTAGTCATTTCCAGTGTACATACACACAATAATGATTAGCGTTAAGCGCTCAGGCAGATGTGTCACGAACTTTATAAAACTCGGATTTAATTGAATCAGGTGTTTACCTTTCAGACTCGCTCTTGTTTGAAATTGATACAAAGTATTCCTTTGACCGCTCAGTGGATATGGTTAAAATTTGACAGTATTAAATCGAAAGTGGCACTTATGTGAAAGAAACTTCCGTCTCGGGTAACATACAACTTTAACAATTAAACATATTTGACAACATGTAAATATATCCTATAAAATTTGAAAGAGTTATCAGCAATGATGCTTACACTGTTCTTTAATAATTTCAGCGCAGTAAGTAATCGGAAGTAGCAAAAATTAAATCAGTTTGCCTGGAGTAATACAATTATACGAAAGAATAAATTTACGCTTGGTTATCCAATGAAAATTTTAACAAGTGGGAAGGACGTAGAAGAGGGATTTTGAAGACAAAGTATGAAAAATTGAGAATTTCAAAACACGTAGGGGAACTCTCGGTGGAATGGGATAGCGGCGTAGAATCTGCTTGTATTGAGGCTGGGAGATAAACCTTAAACTGGGACTAGAGCACGGGGTAAAATGGGATTCTACTATATAAGTAAAAGTGTAATGTGTTCCTTCTTCAAAAAAAAGGGAAAAATGACAATTTCACATTATAAGAATAAGTTACGAAATCCTGTACCGAAAATGAATAGACTAAAAAAGAACAGGAACAGTAAAAAGGGAAGAAGGTTAGCAAAGACTGCAGTTGCAAGAGGAAATCTCTTTGCGAAAGGAAAAATTGATAAATCAATCAATCGTCCGCTAAATAAGTATAAGAAAGAAACCACAAACGGTGTTAATATTTTTCTTACACCAAATTTAATTTTATGACACTAATTGTAAACACAAAACAACCTATCCCGTTCTCCGGGGGTATTATTATTAGATTAAGTCAGTAATGGAATAAACTAATGATTTATATTTTATGAAGCGACTTTTCTTATTCCATAATTAAAAAATATATGTTAAACAATAAGTATCTTGTTCCGCCCCGACGTCCTCTTTTTTTTCAACTTAATGCACGTATTTGTTCAGTAACTATACTTTCCTAATATCATGTCATTGCCACTAGTCTGAACTTGTAGATATTTTGTCTGACTTGTAATGAATGATAAAAGCATAAAACAGCCAAATTAATTTTTATAAAATAAAATATTAGAACATATAATAAAATAAAAATTGACCCGACGTATCATTCGTTTCTTCTTCATGCGAAAACATAATAATTTTGCAAGGAGTAATATAATTTATTTTTTGAAAGTAAATAATAATTAAAATTATATAGGGAATATTTTTATGCACGTGGAAACTTTCAAGAAATAAATTATATTTCGCATTATGCAATTTTTATGTTTGTATCTGAAGAGGATTCGTCGTGACAATTTTCATTTTAGTAATATGTTCTAATATTTTATTCTATTACAATATACAACTGATGGATCTGTCTGGTTTATTATTTTATCTTAACCTATTTTCTAGAAACAAATAATAGAAATTAACCTTAATATTATATTTGCATTTTTGTCTATTTGGAGATTATTAAAGCTTACTATTAGTATTATCTAAACAGAAACATCGATTTATTTTTGAAAAGTACTTTTAATAATGAGACTGCAAATAAATTATTGAACTTAACATACTCATATATGGCTCTCGACCAAGTTCTTTACTGAATGATAATGAATGTTCAAATCGTTGTGTTTAATAAATGAGAATGTTACGTTTTATAAATTAATAGACATTATATAAATTTGTAATGTACTTCAAACTTCATTACATCTGGTTTCTTTATCATCGTAAATTTGAAACATCATTTACGACGACTTTTAATATAGAACTGGAAAGAGTTTTACAATTGTTTCAGCTAATTTAATATATTAGGAGATATAAATTATGAGAAGTAGAAATAGTCGTCAAATACCATGGAAAGAATAAAGTTATTTACCTTACAGTTCACCTGTGATTTAGATTGAATGATAAAGAACAATAAAAATGACGTTTAAAGAGTTAAGATTTTAACTGAAAATTTGAGTCAGGAAATTTATCAAATAACTTTCCACGCCACAAGTATAGCAATACTGATTACATGGAAAGTCAAAAATTAATTTATTTACGAGAAGCATTACAGTCACATCAATTTGAATAAGAACGGTTAAAATTGGCCGCAATTTAAGCTTGCAAAACAACCAACATCAAATTATTTAATGCATACAACATCAATATTATATTTTATTTTAATGTCGGTTTTCAATAAGAATATATATTTAATGGCAATTAAAACAGATATTTAATATTAAATTTATTATTGATCATAAAATTCTTATTTAATAGAAATGTTGTACTGTTATATAAAAAATTTGATCTAGAACTTTTTAATGTGTTTGAATTGTAACTAAACATATATTTTTAATATTTTATACACTCAGATCACTGTTTCCTCTCCTAGCATTTGTTTACTAGCTTTAGTATAAACTGTGATATTTTTAATTAATTTCAGTAAATTAAATGAAAACACTAATTCACAAACAAATAAATAATGCATTTATTCAACCTCCACTACGTTTCTTTATCATATTTGGGACTTAATTAGGTAAATGTTCTCACGATTTTACTTCAAAAAGTTGTACAAATTAGCTTCTTTAAACGCTTATTTCATTGACTTGATGTTAGGTATCCTTAGTTATTTTAATTACCAAAATTGCATATGGATAGTTTAAATGTCTAATAATTTAAACGATCTGAATTCTTATTTATTTTTACTTCCTACTATTTCACAATGTCAAGTGTAACGTTCTTTTGTAGATAATTTATGTCCTTATAATTATTTGGTTTTGTTGGTGAGGCAACGAGTCAGAGGACGATAATATGTGGGGGTGGCAAGGTGTCAGAGGACGAAAATGACAAAATACAATAGAGATCAGTGTTGTGTAACGGTAGCTGCGGGCGAGAGCGAGTGCCATCAGAGCATGTAAGACGAATGAGATTGTGACGCGTTTAAATATTCCTTGTATATTTTATTTTACTTGTCTAAACTAATTTATAATATTCTGTACATATTGTTACATTATATATTCTAAATATTTTTTACTATGTGTTGTACCTTTCATGCTGCCAAAATTACGCTTATAATACAGTAACTGGGCTGAATGGCATAGGAACGCCTAATAGGACTTATAACTCGCAGTTGGGTTTCACGCCGCCTTTCACGCGGCGATTCAATGGATTTATAAATATTTATACTAATATCTCCTAAACTATGTAAGATAAATGAAATATACACGGAAACTTAAGTGAACATTTATGTTTCAATCCCTGAAATTCTAATTGAAATCCGTCGAGCCGTTTCAGAGCATAAACAGATCAAGAGTATAGGCGACCCGCATTCATTGGAGATTCCAATGCTCGTATACAAAGCAATATTTGTGTATAATTGATATTAATATTATATTAATATCATTATAGAAATACACGCATATTTACGTTAATTTTTTTTAACCCTCAAATTTTCATTGAAATCCGTTGAGCCGTTTCGGAGCCTATTCGAGACAAACATACGGACATTCAGATAGACAGACACTTCAGTTTTAGTTATTGGTTTAGATTAAAGCAGTTAGGACCTAGTTTTAGGTTATATATTATTTGAATAATGTTAAGAATTATGGTTAATCTACTTCTACTTACCATGAACTACAGAGCGAATTTTCACATAGTTATTTTTATATACCACCACATTCACAAAATGAATAATTTATTTTCACATTTAACATATTACAACAGTACAATGATCTTAAAATACGGATAGTTTCAGGATCATCTGTCTGTAAGTAAATATTATTAGGTTCATCATGATTTCTCTTTTTAAAATACACCGATCACATCTTATTTGACACAAAATAACCAATAAATTACTTCATGGAGCTATAACAACAGCTAACAATTGAGATTATTTCATAAGAGCGTTCTTAAAAGTTCTTGTTAGAAATTCGTTGTAGCACCTTTCTTCAAAAGTTGCCATTACACACACGCAGCAAGCTTGTTTCCTTACGAGAATAAATTGGTGAACACATGACATGTATAACAAAACGAACAGCTTTAAACAAGAACATCGACATTACCGTAGACAGAATGAGGGGAAATAGGGTACATCACGTCAGGAAAACAGCAAACAAATATTCTTAAAAAAATGTTAACATAAATTGATAAACATTACACTGTCTTACGTCTCAGACACTAAATGAAAAACACTTCTTGAAAACTCTCGAAGAGATTGAATGAAACACTGACTATGCATTTTGTGCATTTGGACGTCGCGATATGAGAAATTCTTAATTCAAACTAAACTGCAGCTAAAATTTAATGTAGATTACATTTTGATCTGGGAATGTGTTAATCAAAATGATTAATAAGAATGTGTTTTATAAAATGAGAAAAATTGTTGTCCCGAATGTATTATAACATTTTTATTAGCCTATCAGTACTGGGAAATATTAATTAGGTTTATTATATTCTGTTACACGTTTGTAATTAGAGAACATGCGAATGAAGACTACGTACACTCCTCCTCAGGAAAATAGTGCGCCCCTTTCAGAAGGCACTCACGCAAAAGACCTTTTGTTTCTGGTTATTGACGATATAATTAACCAGAGCAATCTGTAATCTACAAGTTAATTAAAATAAGTTGCCCCTTAAACTTTGAAAATTAATTTTTACATCGACATATTTAATAATTGACAGGAAGGAGAAATATTAATCTTGTAAGTGTACCCAACCGCTCTGCCTATGCGGTAAGATACATTTTCCACAGATTACCATCCGAACAGAAAAGCATCTGTTACCAAGATAATATAAATTAAATAGAAATTTCAAATTTCTTGACGTCAAACGCACAGAAAATAAAATAGCGATGTATGTTAAATATAAAATGAAACCACCGATAACCTAGTCATAACGAGGAACACGTAATACACTCACACACGTACTATAGTTTACTGGAGCCGAGATCTTACAGAGACACCTTGAGTTGAAAAATATTCAGGAATAACCCTTTTAAATATTTATCTGATTACAGTCTTGGTTAATAATGTTCGAACTGATTACTGTCAGTGACTTTGATCATTCAACAGTAGAACCAGACATTAGTTGAGAACATTATATGCACCGAACTTTGTCAACAAGATCAGAATCACCGAGTTAACCTCAGTGGTACGGCGACACGATTTACGCTCTGGTTTCATTGGTTGTTTCATGCGTGTTATTGTTGGCCACAAGCACAATTTTTTTTCCAAATATTAGAAAATAACTACAGACGTATATTCCCATAAGAGGAAACATAAAGTGTGCTGGTATCTCATTCGTTTGACGGGAATAATCTATATAACTATGCATCTCTGATAGTGAGATGTGAAGGAGTAAGCATGACGCTTTACGACTGGGCAGTCCAATTGTGTCATTTGATTTAAATAATGAGTGTGTCGCTCGATATGATATTATTATAGACTATATCTGCACTGTGTAGAGAAAATAGGAGAGTACAGAATACAGACCTGGATGCAATTCCCGAAGAAAGGTAGTGTTGCATAAGAATGTCCGAGAAATTGTGCTTAGTTGATACGGATACTTTAAAAAGGAGAACTAGCATATCAATAACTCAATCTATCTATCACGCTGTTACACTTCAAGAAAATAGAGCTGGTGTTGGGACTATAGTGAAAATGTTTTAATTTGTCCCAACTATTAGCTTCTCAATTTTCTTACGATTTGGAGGAGCGTGACTGACAAGTGAATGTGTGGTAGCGTCGCAATGTATCGTTCCTTGTCTCTATGCACAGTGCTTTGGTCTAAAATTAAACAATTAATTTTTAAATTCCTTTGGGAGAGATGGCTTGACGTTGTTCCGAATGCCGGTGCCGTCATTGCCATCGTATTCTGAGCACAGAAGAGGGCTTGAATAGAAATGTTTAAATGTTTCACAGACAGCGTCAGTAACCAGAGAGACGTCTATTCACGTTTAGACAGAACTCATCTCGACGCGAATGGGGTATTTGTTCAGACTGCAGAGACGGCGTTGTTGTTCTTGCGCTGCGAGGGGATGCGCAAGGTGACGTGTGCGTTGTGGTGGCGGTACAGCACGGACATGGAGCGTCGCGACGATTGCTGCGTCAGCGTCTCGGTGACGGTGGAGCTGCTGTCAGCGGCGCCGTAGCGGAGGCAGCGTCCCGCGGCGTCGCGGTGCAGGTTCCCGGGCAGGCATACCGACAACCAGCTAAACGGCGGCACCTTCCTAAAGGGAAAAAATAATGCTCACAATAGACGTATACGAACTATACAGAAGAAAGTTTAAGGCCAACTAAATAAATTTATAAAATCTGTATAATAATCCCAAATAGAAATAAAGATAGAAAGGTCATACATATTACAAAAATGATATTCTTAAAGTAAAATCTCTTCCATATAATTTTTTTGAGAACGATAGAATCTAAAAATATTTTATATTTAATTTTCTACGCAGTTTCCTTTAACTGAAACACATTTTCCCAGTGTTTTGGAAGCTTCCTGACTCCGTCATCATAAAAAGTTGAAGGTTGAGTCTTTAACGGATTGAGCACAAAGAGTTCAATTACCTCATCGCTATTGAACCTTTGACCTGCTAGAGCTTTCTTCAACGATCCAAACAGATGGTGGTAAATCTGGGCTGTATGATGGAAGTTCCTCCAATTTGGAGGAGACTTTGCATTATCGTGAAGGAGGATGACGCTTCTGATTGGAAAACGTCGTCTTTTGCTTCGAATTGCAGCTTTTCTTTTGTCCAGCAGTTGACAGTAATATTCGGAGTTCACTGTTAGGTGATCCTGGAGGAGCTCAACAAAAAGAATGGCTTTGAAATCTCCAAAACACGTTGGCAAGAACTTTCCCTACAGACAATCGCGTTTTGGCCTGTATTAGTGCAGCCTCATGTTTTAGTCGCCACGTTTTGCTCGCCTGTTTCGATTGAGGCGTATAGTGATGGACCCATGTCTCATCACTATACGACTGAGAAAGCCTTCTCCTTCGTCAGCGTAATGGACCAAAAACCTGTGGCAAATATCAAAAGGGGAGTTTTTTTGATCTGGATAAAGAAGCCGAGGAACCAACCTCGCTGAGATGTTTATGAAGCCAAATTAGTTTTTGATGAACGAATGTGCACTCCCGTGATTTAGACCAACTGAAGAAGCAATTTTGTCAACGGTGAGGCGCCGTTACTGCACGGATGTTTTCTGTGATGGAAGTTCGAGGACGCCGATCATGATTTTACACCATTTCCCGACCTTCAAAGAAACCATAGTATTGATTTTTTTATTGTGTTTTAGTTCAGTTTACCCTGGAAATAAAGATATCTACTGATAGCTCTCGTTGAGACAAAGAGAATAAGCCCTTACTCGTTTTTCAAGTTGAGTACGGACTTTTCTAGAGGCTTAAAATCCCGGAAAACACCTTCAAATAGTGGAAAAGACGGAGGTTTGTTGACATTTTTACTTTTTTCAGATATATGCAGTATTGTTGTTATTAAAGTTTATTTAATTTAATACTTTTAACTGTGATGAAAGTCACTACCAAGTGTATAATATTTTATTGGTTGTTACAAATGAGAAATTACTAAATAATATGTGACACGAAATATAAAATTAATTTACGTATACATCGAAGTTTATTGTTTCTCAAGGAGTCAGTAATAGTTAATTACTATGCAAAAAATTTATATTTAAAAAATATATAGTATTACAGATCAATAATATAGGCAACCCGCATACAATGTGAGATCTGGATGCGCGTATGTGACACGAAACCGTTTATATAAAATGTTTTTCACTTTTTTCACATATAAAACTTCAATATATTTACAAAACTAAAGATAATAGGCAGCTTCGGTTCCTGAGGATCACGTGATCCAAATTTGGTCAAATTCGGACTAGTAGTTTGGACACCTACAGTTGGGACATACATACTGGCAAAGGATTTTAGATATATACGCCGGATATTATAGATAAAAAGAGTTAGGAAAAGGTTTTTCAATCGTATTGACACAACCTACAATATTTGAGTCTAGCAGTTAATTATATAATTTTTCTTACATTTCAGACAATAAATATATTACCGTAAAGAAAAGCATTCAACATCACCTAAGATAAAATTTAAAGCAGAACAAATGAATAAATTTAATATTTGGTTCTGATATAAGTAACAAACAGTAGTCTGGTGATGGAATTTGGAGTGTTAATAGTTTACGTGCAATAAATCAACATTGGTCGCGTTGGTCGCAGACTCTCCAGGCCACAAGTATGCGAAACAACGGACGTTAATTACGTCAGGACCAAAGCTCTTATCGCATCTTCCGCTTGATTGGGTCCTCTCCAAAGGCAGGCATTGCCTAGGTATCGACGAAACTTAGCAGGGGTCATCACTCCCGCCCTCCATGATAATTTTTGGAGAATTCATATCTAACCAGAATGTTTGTAATTGTGCTTAGTTGTTCATCCTAAATTAACATTACCTAGTATATATTCTTTGTAACTTCTTTATTTGCAACATACACTATTAAAAATATTTTCTGTTGTCCAACACCATCAATAATTCATTTACCCTATTATATGTTATTAATTTCTTGCTCCTTTTGTTATTAAAAAATCCAAAAACCACACAAAAAACAGAAATTGTAATTATATTTTCATTATGACACACACCATACACATATATACATTATAAGAGTTAATTTTTTAAACAAAAATTGATAAATCGGTAATTGATGAATGATTTTACAGGATGTACTAATTTATATGGTGATATACTTAATACATGACTTTCAAAATAAATAACAGACAATAACAAAAATAATATCCACCTGAAGCACACTGCGTGCATTTATAACTATTGTATATGATCCCATAATTTAATTTAGGTAGAATTATTTACTCGAAATTTTAAGAACATCGATAATAATACTGTTTGAATAGTGTGAATTGCTCCAATTCTGAAGGCCTTGCGACGCAATCGCTTTCATTAAATTAGCCAGCTGGGTTGTCTGTGATCATCCACGGTTGTAGCAATAATTTATATTAATAAGTATTTCTGTCTGCAATGACAAATGCACATGTGCAGTACTCCGCCTGCACCACCTATAAAGCTACAAACTATCTCTTTTCGATGCTGCGGACGAGTCGGTACTTTCGAACAGGGGCGTGAAACAGCAGAAAGTAAAATATTTAACTATTGACTAATTGACAACCTTACTTCATAAATCGTGCTCAAATGTTATTTTAAAGAAAACATTTAAGGATCGTAGTTTCTAAGACTTGCATCACACTGAGAACAAACAATACTGCTTTCTGTGTGGCCTGTTCCCAAAATTACCTTTATTTCAATTATTTATGAGGGAAGAATACTTAAGTGCTATAAATGTGTTGTGCTTAATTGTTAGTTAAAAATTAGTCACTAATGGAAACTATGGATCTATAGATGATGTAGCACTTGCCAAAAAATATTTGTTATGTTATAATTATTACTACTTTATGTAAGTTACAGCAAAAATTTCTGGTTGGGAATATGCAACATATAACATAAAGAATCACAACCCGTTACTGACTACGTATAATTTTGAAATTAATTACTTTAATACTGTATTAAAATGTATTGAATTAAAGACCCTTCTTAGCAAACTAAATTGTATAAGCTTGTCAAAAAATTAACTCTATTAATATCGTTTCAAGATGTAATGTAATTAAACTACGACAAACAATAGTTTTAACAGAAACGCATGTACTTGCAACTATCTCATAGGTAGAGAGTGTATTTGAACGAAAACAGCTTATTATGTTGCCCTGAAATTCAGAAGACTTTACGGAGAAAGTTTTTCAAATTTATGTTGTTATTCTCAACGGAGTGCGGAGTTTTGCACACATTTGTTCGTGATGGTCTTCATATTTTCCACGCTCATGGTCTTCGTGTTTTGACACAGGCACTAAGGGAAAATGAGAACATAAATGAAAGGGATACGCAATGTAACAGTTCAAAGGATATTTAGAAAATTGTGAAGCAGTTTCTTCCAGGGGAAGGTATTTGCACATTGGAAATTTGTCGTACGATTATAATATTTTTACATTCCCATTGGATCAGCGTGAAATTCGCTGTTCATTTATATTTGGATGAATACAACGGGCATGTCGGTTTTAAAATGAAATATTTTGTTTTCAGTTTTATTATTTAATTAGTGTATAAAGATTCTAAGTCAAGAATTGAAATAGTTATTACTAAAGTTTGGGAGGGATCGATTTTTTCATGTCCTGATCCGCCCTTTGTTATGCGTTTTAGCCGAAACCCTGTTATTTCAGAAAAGGATATTGATGAAATTTTAATTCTCATTACTTAACACTTAAAATAGCGATATATTATTTATTTAACTTTGAACGCGATGCGAGAAGAAAATAGCCAAGAATTCATAAGTCGCATTTCTCAAAAACTGCGAGTAACTGTGGAAATATTATAATTTAATTAAAAGTGCAAAACCCTAGATGTTTATTTCCTGAGAAGAATGTGATTCATTCCATGATTCAGATGCTAGAAATAAACGCCGGATCAAGAACAGACTTTAATAGAGCCAATTTCATCTCGTTTGACGGAATCTCTATAGTAAAATTGTGTGTATGTGGGTGTATTTCTTCTTCTTTTTGTGTATGCAGGTTCCGCATTCAAATCTAAAAGAATAGACCAAATTCCACCAAATTTGGTACACGTGTTCTTTGCAATCTGGAATTAAGAACATTTAGGATGACTTGACTGCCACCCCTAAGGGCGGGGGGGTGGAAAGTTTTACATGAGTAAAAACGGCCTATATTTCCATCACATAAATACATTTCTGGGTCAATTAATTTGATAGTGCGTCCTCTGATACGAATAATTTTAACCCCATTCAAAATCGAAGTGGAATATTATGAGGATGGAAAATAAAAGTAACCAGAAAACAATCGAGATTGGGTTCTAAACCAGTGTAATGTGAGCCGCTGAGCTTAATTCTGACATTAGTTCATGTCCTAAGAGGGTTTCGAAGGTGGTAAAACAAACTTCCGCATATGTTTTAAACGGATGGAATAATTTCGACTAAATTTTGAACACGTAATTCTGGATATTCGATAATCAACACCGTTGGGTGTAAGACACTTTGGTGGGGGTGGATAGGTGGAAAAATATTAATATCCACAAACCGCCACTATTTTCTTCTAATACATATTATTCAGGGTCAACTAATTTGATAGCGTTTTTGTTGAATTTGTTTGCGTATAATTTCAACCCCATTCGAACTTCAACCAGTAAGAGGGTGTAAAGCGGGTTCATAAACTTCTGTGTACAATATTAAAGGCGACGAGAAATTTTGATCAATTTTTGTAAGCATGACCCTCGAGATACGAAAAAGTGCTGTGAGAGAAGAAACAACTATTATCCACTCCCGATGCCTGTTTAATCATGTGCTGACCAAGAATTAAATAATGCACCGGGATAATATATAACTAAACACTGGGAAACGCCGGGTCCCCAGCTAGTACTGTATTGAATTATGTACATTAGTGTGTGTGTTTATTCATTTTAGTTACAATAAATTGTGATGAGTAGAACTCTCCAGCCACATTACGTAGTAAATCGCAATTTTGCTAATTTTATGTTTATTATGCATTTTATTGCATCACTTTAAATAATATTTCAAGAAGAATCAACCAGTTATGTAATTAATTCATTAATTATGTTGCAACACTTATATTATAATTTCATTCAGTGAAGTACCTAATTTTTTAATTTTTAGAATTATTTCTTGGTTAAAATACTTTTATTTTTGTTGTCCTAAGACTGGTCTGCCATTACTACTTTCATTGTAGTAATAAACAAGGCAACCAGGGTGTCCTGAAATTATTACCTGTATAACAGCAGTTCAAGTGTCGATACGGCCAACTAAAGAGTGGACGATTCTTGTATACGCGGCAGACATGAAGCTAAAAACAGCCTTTTTGACTAGTTCACGTTAAAAAAATTATATGATCGTATTAAGACAAGTTAAGTAGGTGTAGAGCTAAGACAGTAGGTGTGGGACAGCATGATGTAATGTTGAAAAGTCAGGATCTCAGGGAGTTCCGGTCCTCGCGTCCAAAGTTATAAACGTTGGATCATGAACTAGGAGGGTCGCGAGTTCTTGTCAATCCGCGAACTGAAAATTAATTAAAATTGCCACTTTAATCGTTAACAAATTGCGCAGTCGAGCTAAGTTTAAAGCTATCCATAAAGTAGATTTTGTATATATGTTTTCACAATATTGCGCTGTGAATGATCGTGTGGCGTGAAATATTGCTCGCACGGAGCCCGGATCATCACGACATCCGCCTACAAAACAGAGAGGTGACCACCATTCTAAAACGTCGCGACGTCGTATCTGGCACCCCAGGCTACAGTCTCCGCAGGATTCGCCCACTGCCAAATGTAACACGTTCCAGCTGTGCCAAAATACGCGCTCAGAGGAAACGTAAGATAAACGACCACATTACAGTTTTGTGTAATATATCGTCAATATGCCATAAATTCAATGTCAGTAATGCAGTAAGCAACGTTTATAAGAATGGTACCGAAATAAAATAGTGAACAACTCTCCACATCATCGTGCAACACGCAGCGGAAAATCGATGCAAATTAAACGTGTGATAAATCGATTGCAGGATGAATGGAACTTATACATTTTGAATCATTTTATTTTTACATAATTTTGTAAACAAGTGTTATTATTGATCAAGTCCCATGTGTTAAAAACTTGGTTTTATTATTCATTTACAAGAGATTTTTGAACCAAATTTTACATCAAACAGTTCACAGCTGCCAGGAAAACATTCAAACCTTATGTATAATCGAGTTTGGACTTGACATTTTGAGCTAATAACACCGTAAATTTGTAAGATGAAAACTATTTTTAAATAATTATACTACATCTGACAATGGCATTTATTATAAAATTTTTCCATGCTCGATAATTCCTGGGAATGAGTAGTATGCTTCACTACGGGGCTGTCACCTCCCTTCAAGAGGAAACGGGAAGGACTTATAGTTCAATAAGACTATTCTATATTCAGTGGTTCGGTTCCACACTAGTAATTTTAGTTGAAGCAAGGAAATTAAGCGGATGTAGAAAAATCTACCACATTCTATGCATGTGACCGACAAATCTAGGCAATAACCACGCTGCATAATTTGAGAATGACTTGAGGCATAAATAGCAAAATGCAAAACTATTATGTACCTAATTTAATTCTTCAGTTGAAAAATTTTAAATTATACAACGCAGTGTCTTGGAATGACTGTGGCGCTGTTCTGGAAATATTAATCTTCGCAGCCCACCTTTTTAACTCTTCCAGGCTTTTGAAGCGCAGTTTCCCGCGCAGCGCTAATCCACCCAATTTTCTTGTAGCAGTGAAACTCCCACGCACTCACGTCTAGTTCAGATGGCGTGTTTCCGAGCATTTATAACAAGGGGGCAACTTTCAAAGGCCCCCAGGAAATTCATTATAAAGGACCCTGAAACGACCCATTTAGGAGCTGAGTCATTCAATATTGCAGGCGGTAACAGGAGCGTGGGTGTGCAATATCTGTCTCTGGGTGGGGCGAAAAGAGTTGCTGTTTTATCTTAAACTATATAATGAAAATGTAGAAATCGCCGTGTTAAGTGAGGATACTGCATAATGTTTCCCAAGATATGATTATTAAGATCTAAAATTTTTAAGTTTCGTAACTGTTACGCTTTATAAATAACATTATGTCTGTAATATATTTTGAGATATTTTTCATAACTATATGAAACAAATAGTATAATATATCTAATAAAATATATATTTAACTGGAATTAACAGGCCGTTTTATATATAAAAATATTATTTATAATAGTCTTACTTAACAGCACAACGTTGAATAAAAGGTTAACCTAATGGTGATACCTAGCAAGTCCTCGGTTAGGAAACAGTTCATACATGTACAGAAATGTTGAGCTGTTAAATAAAACATGCATATTAAAGTGCGAAGGCTTTCCCGGTGAATTTGTTTGAAATACAATTTTTGGGTTTTAACCCAACGGTACCGGTCTACCTGACGTCGATGGCGAAGCTTGCTGTCGAAACGTTGTGCAAACAAACTTCGATCCGGGTTGAAACCCGAGAATTGCATTAAAACATGCATAATTAATAATACTTTAAACAATAATGTCTTGAAATTGACGTTAAATATATGTTATTAAAATAACTAAATTTTATATCAAGATGGTATATTAATAAACACAGAGGAAGCATCGACAGTTATTACATTGGCAACGAACACGCTAATTTATAACCATGAGTTTATTGGTTTCCATAAACTGTGCAGCCCATTGAGGGTCTTTGCCCAGCGGGTCGACTGAGGACTGTCATTTTCCACGACACATTTCGAATTTGGAGTGATTCGTGATCAGCGTATCGTTTCGCCAGTATTCTTAATCCCAACCATAATTATTACGTTATTAAATAAAAATTAATTAATTATTTACTACTACACAGGTAGTAGCCCAGCATAACTCGTTTTCTTGAATCACATTCTATTTCCACACATTTTAAGGTATCTGTAGGCCAAAGGCAATACATAGGATGTCCAATAAGTGGTTTTCTTTCGCTTATGAACCAGAGTATTTCTGAGTATGCAAATGGAATAAATTCTTATTATAACCGATGTAAGCAGTACCTATGTTAGGGATTATGCCCATAATCCATTAAGGGTTGTAATTACGGAACTTAATTTCTATTATCAATACATTTCACTATTCTATTTTTTATTATTTGGTAATTGGTAAGACGGAATAAATATGGGAACAGAATAATAAATATATCTAGAGTTATGAGCTGTGAAATTTTAGTAAAGGAACTCTAAATTAGACATTAAATGTAAATCCATCAATCTTATCATATTTAAGATAGTTGTAATAAATTTCAACTTATGAGGTCCCAAATATGTGGAAGAAAAGATGTTTCACTTGAACTTTCATACTTACATTAATCTGGCTATTTTGAAAATAGATAAGTAAAACAGCTTATTAATCAGAAAGAAATTCAATATGAAAAACGTAGTACAATATAGTAATACGACGTAACGTTCCCTCCACAAGAATCTCTTCGGGGGTATATTAAAATTATGAGTCTAAAAATACAAATAAACACCAGAATTTACAATATAATATATATATATATATAATACAATTATAAGAAATTATATGGATCTTTACTTACGAAATCAGGCACAAATTTGGATGTGCTCAAAGCACAAACTTTGCGACCGAGACGACAGAAAGAACTTATTAAGCGTATTGTTAACGCTCAGACTTAGACATTGAATGAACTAGACGATTTATAATAATAAATAATCGTTAATGAAATTAAATTATAGGTGTCACTTTTTACATTAATGACTCACTTATTAGATCTGATGTGAAGCTACAGTATGTATATATATATATATATATATATGTATGTATGTATGTATTATGTAAATATGCTTGGACACGTCTGAATAGTTTTGAAGATCGGATTTTAAATTACTTTCTTATGAAAATAATACTCATTTCGAACTCTAACATAACGATTGAGTTGTATGGCTGTAAATGTCATTTTGTTCGAAATGTTGGTGACTTAAAATTTACAATAAATAAAAGACGCCCAATAATGCTGACTTATTGGTCGTCTTTTTATTTATCTATTTTATTTCATGATTTTGTAAGTAAAGTGAAATTTATAATAATTGCATTATATATCATATGAAATTTTGTTTTCATTTGTATTTGAAGACATATAACAAACATATGTAAAGGTTACTGTTCTATATAAAAGTATTCCTATTAAAGTTAATAAAACTACTAATGTCCTGTTTGACTTTTTACTTGCATTTTTTATTAACTCATTAGCGACTTGCTATTTAGGTACCTAATTTTCGTTTTCACTGTAGGCTATATTCAGTCAGGGTACTTGAAAATACTCATAAACACCCAGGATTGGAATCAGGAACGACACCGTGACGCTAGCCACTAGACCACTGAGGCGGCCAAATTTTTATTGTTCATTACAATTTCTTAACATTTTAATTAATTCAGTAAATAAATTTATTCTGACTTTTTTTGGATTTATTACATTATTTTATAATTGAAATAATAGTAGCATTTGATTTTAATTCAAATTGAGGACGTCTTTCGTGAATTTAATTGACCTGAGTATGATCAAGAGAGAAAATGGAAAGAGTAAAATATTTCCAGGAATATTTTATATTTCTCCCCGGACGCCTACGTCCCCCGGCGACGCAATATCTAAGCCGAACTCGTGACTCAGTTCTGCCAATAATGTAGCTGGATGACACCGTTTCGGTATAAAAGTATAGTTACGTCCTCAAAGAAACGCGAGTCAGCGGAGCTAAAACACTTTAATTGGCTACAAACGCTCCGATGTGCCCTTTCAAATATTTGGACGAGTGGAAATTTAACTTCTGGCGATTGAATAATTGCAGACAATATTTGCGCCCCATTAACTAATTTTTAACGACAAAGGAGAATTTATTGTAGGACGAAGCTCGCCTTTGAGAAGTGATAGTTCAGTCACATTCAATCTTAATGGAGTACGACATGTAAAATATCATTTTTATTTGATTTCCACGAAACAGCACAGTTGGAAAATCAAACAAATGTAATGGAAATGCAATCAGATTGGTGCGCAATTTTTTCGTAAAAATGTAACAACCCCATTACTGTAATGACACAGCACATTATTTCGTTTCAGTAGTTCCAATACGGAAACTTAAATCCACTTCACAAAGAATTTTCGACAAATGCACTGACTCAAAGATATAGTATCTCTACATAAAATTAAAAATCATCTATGTTTTTCCAAAATATGTAGAATACACAACCAATATAAAACGCATACTTAGTTCGAAGTGGTATTTTACAGGTGCGTGTGTGTCGGAAAATAATATACCTTTAGAAAATTGACAGACGGTACACCTGAGATAAATGGTAATAATAATAGATTAATTTTGCTATGTAAGAAAGATCCAATATTTGCATTTTGTACGGCATAATTCAGGAATAAATTATGTTCAAAAGTCAGTATTTTCCTGCCTATTATAATAATTAACAAAGGTTATTCAATAATAACAGGGGCAACAACACACGTTATTTAAAGAAGGTGATGCAGAATTTGAAGATCTAATCACACACATACAGAAGTGAGGTGACTGAGTAAAGCATAGGTACTTAAGTGGATTATAAATTTATTTCTTCAGGTTAAAGAATGATTAACAACCAGGAATGAGAACTGTGTTAAATATGAACATAAAACATTGGCCAATTAAACTAAAATTTCAAACAATTAACGTGAAATATGAAATCATTGGGTAGAAATCAACAGATTTCTTCGATGAGCAGCAAATTATTCTAAAGCTCAATTAGAGCTATGGAAATCTCCTTTAAAAATATAATTTTTTGCATTATCCAAATTTAAAAATTGTATTTTAAAGTTATTGCCACGGAATAGCTGCAAGTAATCATTTTCTGAACATTTAGTTAAATTTTATAATTTGATTTAAAGATTTCTATTATTTAGAATCCTTTATATATAACATTTTCGTTAATCCTTTTGTTCAAATTGATAAAGACGTTTTAAATAAAATTGAAACACACTTTAAAATTTCACATAAGAAGAACTTGGAATATATATAACAATTAATAAGGACAGGAAAGAGAGACAGAAAGTTGATGGCGTACCTGAAGTTCACAGATGGCAGACATCTTGTAGGGTTTGAAAATCTTGATTTTCGGAGGCACCGCCCCCTTCATCAGAAGGTTAGGAAAACATTTCGAGTGACAGCCAGGGGGGCGGTGCCTCCGAAAATTCCAAGATTCTCAAACCCTACATGGTGCCTGCCACCTGTGAACTTCAGGTAAGTCACCAAATTTCTGTCTCTCTTTACTGTCCTTATTAATTATTGTAATGAACCGGACAATGTCATTTTATGACGCATATTTATAAATGATACTGAAATAAAGTTACATGAACGTGAAGAAATATTTTGTAATTTAGTTGAGAAATGGAGCTCGAAAATTGAACTCTCTTTGCTCATCGACATATCTTTGGAAATGTTTGTTTTCAAACATGAAGTACATAAAATAAAACAGTCACCGATACTCATTTGGACCAACGTCTAAGAACTGGGAATTCTATTTATGTCTCAAATTACAATAAGTTGTCTAAAATTTGGCAATGCCAAAATTGGGATTAAATTGAAATTTTGTGCAATATGTTTGTATGTAATAAATTTAAATCGTATTAATTTCTGTATTATTATTTATAAGCTATTTTCATATTTAAAAATTGTCTTTCAATCGGGAGTTCGGCGGGCAATGCCGAACTTTTGTACTTCAAAAATGTGCCCGACCCCAGCTTTAAAGCTTCTTCTCTTTAACTGTACATAGTTCAGTCACGTGAATAGTTATGACTTCTTGTAATTAGATGATTATTTTAACACCCTGAAGAAGGAAACGTGGTACGTCAAAAAGATTAATACTCAAAACAGTTGAACGACTTCGCGAGAGGCTGTGATAGAAATTTAGGCACAGTGGGGGGCACAATTTCAAGAAGATACTTCTACTAAAACCAAGATTATATTATCAACCAAGTGATTAGAAACGTAATTGAAACAGCAAACGTCCAGAAAATGTGAGAAAAAAGTTAGTGTGTTTTCCAGAAATTTAAGTTTAATGATAATAATATCAAACAAAATAAGGAAGTAACGTTTGATTTCAATTAAGTAAACAAACGAATTTATTGCGAGGAAATACACTTTAAATTTAATCTAAAATTTTTCATATCGGCATTGGTAAGCATTCTATTAGAAGACGAGAAGAGCAGATATTAACATACGTAATTGCTTACAGCCCGACTGTCGTTATTTATTGTTAGGAATACATTTACACGCTTCACAATAATTACCAAAGAGCGTGGTCATAATACGTACTGAAAAAGTCGCGGTTATAACCGCAGTGCATGCATGCAACGAATAATGTACAAAAGAAGTTCACATGTTTTTTCCTAGCATGAGTTATTCTGCCGCTTGCAGCGGAAAGATGTTAAGGGAAAATACTGCAACACAATACGTATGTAGCGTCCAGAAAGCATTACTGTCGCTGTTCTCTTGTCGTATTCATGGCATCAATAATTTAAGGTCTGGGGTGGCTCACAGGAGAGTCATCCAAGTCGTCCGTGGGTTTTTATCGCACTTCTCGCCGACCGACAAAGTTCTTGGTAGCTAATTTACTGAAACTTCGCCTTTCTTCGTCACTTCCCCCTTCTCAGAGCGATGAAGAACATTCAATAGTTTCACGCCTTACACGTTTTAATCAACTTTTGTAAAAAAAATTCGTAATGGTCTGTGGCTTATACGTAACGAAACAGGATTGAAAGTGTTTATGTTATTTAAACAAAAAAATTATTGCATAAATAACTTAAAACACAGTCATCTCTTTTAAAGCCTCGTCTCTCGTATCAATGACCTACAACCCTAATCCCATTCATTCCAATGACATTGTCGTCGCATCGGAGTGTTAAAATGTGCTAGCAAACACACACGCTAATGATCTGAGCTGAATACAAACGCAGATATTGCAGTGAACAAATTGAACCTATAAAAGGGCAGGGTGTAAAATGCGATGTCTGGTTAAAAAATAATAGATGGCTTTCTACACAAATCATTGTGTTTCAATAACAACAAATTTGCTGCAGTTTGTACGAAGATATTTTTCATCTTAAAAAATCGACTTAGTACCAACATGATATAGAGTTGCTAAAATAGCCTACATCCAGTTAGATGGTTGGTTTTTGGATAAGAATAAGTTTGTAAATATGAAGTAATCAATCGAAGTGAGTTATTCCTTGAAGTTTATAAGTTTGATTTGTTGCAGTGAGAATGATTTTGAATAATTAGTGGGAGAAAGTGTGAGGATGATTAATGAGAGTGAAAAAATATTAGTAAATGTCAGTGAAAGTAATGGAGAATGAACTTTTACTTTAAAATAAAACAATGAAACGAAAATGGACTGATTTTAACAAGGTACATCAAGAGGAAAACCTCTGGGCGCCCTTAAACCGTTAACCAACAGTGTGTGCAAATCCTACCGCCAGTCCCGAATTCTAGTAGTTTACTTACAACGAGAAAACGTACAAAATGTTAACATATTACCGTAGATAGTTGAGCCCAAGAAACAAATTATCTGAAATTTCAAAGCGATGCTTAAAAGTTTATTCTTTTCATAAATATTAAAATTTATTTATGAAAGCCATTAAAATTAATACAAGCACATTACAGTATAGTTTAATTTATTGCTTGTGTCCGAAGCGTTGGATTTCCTCATCCTTCTCTTCATTTTTGTTTTTAACCAAAATTATAAAGTATTCTCACACACAATGGTATTTCTCCTTCGTGCATATTTTTAAAAAAGTTTATATTTAGGAATAAGTCACAATGAAAGTATTTCACGAAGTATTATGTGGTTGCCTTCGCAATATGATGATACTATTCGAAATACCACTGATTTTCTTTAAAATAACCTTCAACCTTAATTTATTTTAAATACTACACAAATCGTACGATTATTATTTTTATTTTGAAAACATAAACGACTTTAAAATAGGCTCGTCCAATCCGCACGGTGCGTCTCTTAAGTGCTACGGGTTGTCCAGGGGTGAAATGCGATATTGCACATATGCAGTTCTCATTCCAGACAACCGACATGCGCTACCGTACTACAGTTGGAAAGGTTCTTAAAATTACTAAACAAATTATTCTCATTTAATTAATTAACCCCAGCGACAGCCAGACGATTTACTCGAGTGTAAAAAATGTAAACCAAATACGTTATTTACCTTAAAGTGCGACAGATGTGTGTTGAAAATAAGCAGTAAATGACAGGGTTGGCAGCACTGTTCAATGGTACCAGACTTTGGATGAAGGTCGCGACGGCGATGTTGGTCTGCGATTCGGGAACGTGTCCGTACACTTGCAGCAGGTCGAACACGATGTAAGGACTCCAGCAGAGGATGAACACTACAAAACATACAATTTTGGATAATTCCATTATAATTATATAAAAGGACAATAAATTAATCTGCGTATTCGCAAAATGTTATTATTTAATAACCAAATTTCTGAATATGTCATGCATCTTAGTTGTTATATTCGAGAAACACTAACATTAAACAAAATACCAACCAGTCAATACGTGTGCTACCTACATTATCACTCAATTATTTGTTTTTGTAAGAATGATAACATTTTAAGAGGATGGTAACTAGACATAACTGCAAAAATTGTAGGTTCACGAAAGTCGAATACGTCAGCTTTCCCTGTTTCTAAAAAATGCATTTAAATTTGAATTCTCCAAACTCATTGGTAACCAAACACAGTTCAACAACGTTTGTTAACATTTTTTTTAGCAGCTCAATATGCTACTGACATTTGAGACCCTGCTCTGATAGTTTATATTTTACGTTTTGATTGAACCACTTTGCAGTTGTCGTCTTCTTTCATTTCTCCATGTCTCACTCCCTAAATGGATAATTGAATTATTTTATTATTTGAGCATTATTTAATCTTTTCTTTCCAACCCTGATCTTTTTCAGTGCTTAGTGCACGACAAATTTGTTACTTTCAATTTTGAACTAGGGAGTCATTATCTCAATCTTTATTCCATGTAGGGATTCCTTCAGTTTATCAAATATTCACTTCACACTGATTTTAGTGTTTATTTTTGAGCCTCTGTCATCATCGTTGGAACTAACCCACCACAAACCTTTCATAATGCCAATTCTTTCAGTATTCTGTAACAATAGCTTCTCTCATTCTAATTTGAAGTGACAATTCTGTCTCTGTCCTGCGTTTGTCAACTCTCTACACGCTGTCATGAGTTCGTGCAGCGAGGGGTCTGCCACTGCGAGGAGTATCCCGTCTTTCATCACGTAATCTGCTTGCCCTCCGTGTAATTATAACGCGATCGACAGCAGCATGCCCATGCACATTTTAAACAGCTTGAGGATGTTTTCCACTATCTTGTTCTCAATGGCTTCTGACGATTGTCAAGTGCAGTTAAAAACTTAAAGAATGCTACGACAGTACCACTCACGGATACGGGTTAAAATAAATTTGAATGCAAGTGGGAAAAATTTATTTCTTAACTCCATTAATATCAATTGTGTAGGATGAAAAATAAATTTAAATAAAAAATGTGTGCATTACTTTTTGAGAGATCTTCGTATTTATTTCGTTATATTGATTGTTAGATGTTTTTCTTATGAATATTCTTTCTTAATATATAAATCGGTAGGATAAATATAGAAAATATTGTCAAAGTTAGTGTTCTTGTGGATTTCTATATGACTTGAATGTATCGAAAACAAAATCGGCACACAGAGACGATTATATATTATATCTGTAAAACGAGTTTTGAGACATTTATCCATAATATTGGCTTATACATTACGACAGTTGGAATTTGAAAAGGTGTGATGAATGGCAATGAGAGTATGTATTGGTGATGTAAGATGATTGCGTACTAACTCAAATTTGAAAAAGCATGAAGATCACACAAAACAAATCGCTAACGGGCATAAATACATCAACAAACATTGGTTAGCTCTTTTGTTTTAAAATAGACTTTTAATGGACTAAAATTTATGACGAATTCTCGTTTCATATTTTATTTATTGCTTTTATTAATAACTGAAAAATACATTAATTTCTATGGAGCTACAATGAATTTACTAAAATTATCGATTCACCTGAGGTATTAATTTCGATCACTCTCAACGTACTGGTTGCAGCTTCATATCAAAGTTGGCGCAAGGGGGATATATACAGTTACTTTATCATCAATTTCACAGCAGTGTAGGTTTCTCAAACAAGTTGTTATTACAGAGAGACTTTTTTCGTAGTAGTTGCTACGTATCTCAGCACCGAGTGACTAATGGTGTATCGTGCCACATCGACGACTACTGGACTTACGAGGAAGGAAGAAGCTGCTTTTTGGGACCTAAAGCAATGTATTTCAGGCCCACTCAACGACTTCATACATTTAGTAAATTGTGTTTTATTGTAATATCTCCTGGCTATATTAGTTTGTATAGTTTTCCTTTCCCACCTGAAATCATTTAATCATAATTAATTCATTTCCTTTATTCTAATAACGCTGAGCACACACGTTGGCCATATTTGTATGAAATCTGTTTATTTTTAATACGTAAATTATTAAGATGAATTTTATTAAAATTATATTTGTACCATTATTATGATACAATTACAGTTGACTTCGTTCTGCTTACCAAATACAATGACGAAGGTCATCTTCACCGTCTTTATTTTAGCTCGAGGAATGAGTCCTCTTGAACTGGCTCTGCGACAGTCTTGCTCGTCCATGCTACGCCGTCTATTATCTGTAACAACAAATAAATACGAACAATCAATTGAAACTAAACTTCCACACGATTTCATGGCCCATATACTTCAGAGATAAGACTTCTTCGCGAGTTTAAACCGCATCGGCAGTTTGGAGATCTAAGCAAAAATCAGGCATGATTATTTATCTTGTCCTTGTGCCGCAGCAGTGATTAAAATGCGTCTGTCAAGTTTGAAGAACAGTGAATAAGGTTAAATTGTTGTGTTGATGCATTGTAATGAGTGAATGTAAAAACCAAGAATGAATATGCTTACAATATAATTTGTTACAGACGAATAATGGACTCATGTCTGAAACCTTTTGTGTTTTAAGGTAATGACGAAGAGCAAATAAATTACTTTAGGGATAGTAAAAAAATATGTAAAATTTAATTAAACAAAACAGTAAGTTGTAAATAATAATAAACTAATCCATGTATTAGAAACCTTATTTTAGAACAGACAAGCCACAAATATAATAATTTTATGCGGACCGCGTATTAGAAACATTGAAAAAAGAACAGTAATACATTCTTCTTCTTCTTCTTCCAATGGCTCAACAGCCCCCTTGAGTCATCTGGCGTGACACATTCCGAATTTGGGGTGATTGGTCAGTGAATCAATTCCCCATCAGCCTCACGAACATGACAACACAAATATCCAAGCCCATGCCAGGATTCGAACCAGGGACCCCTGAGTTGAACAGTAACACATGGTAGACACAATTATGTGCCTATTTACGTAATGAACACAACGACGAACCTATGAAATATAAAAAATAAGTATAGAAATCTTATCCAAAAAACAGTAAAAAATAATTAGTATTTGAGAAAATCATGACAAAATTTTAATAAGAAGTTTGGAATTGTTTATTTGTAGATATGGATGTAGAAACTCGTTTCAAAAATTAATTGCCCCAAAAAATAAGTATTTCCAAAATTTGTTGTAATTTTCATATCGAGCGTGGTTAATCAGGAAATTTTTAAAAAATCTGCTAAATTTGATAATGCTTTTTGATTTTTATGAATTGAAATATATTTATCAAATCGTCGTTGGTCACTCCCCCGGTAATATTTTAACGTCCATATTACACTGTGTGCAAAAATATCAAACTAACAATGGTGTCCGCCGATTAAATATATTAAATCGAGATTCAACTTCGGTTAATAATTTTTAAATACGCATATTGTTAGTATTCCCTGGAAACTATACCGCCATTTAAAACACGTTCCTTCGGTTCTCAGTTGTCTATTGGTTCTTTCAGTGCAGCGTAATGTCTCTTTCTTGCTAATTATGTTTTCAGGAGATATAGAGAGGAACTTCTGATAGTAAAAACTCATTTGAGACGGGGGCATTATAGCTAAATATGGAACAGGGACTAAAAGTGAAGAAAGTGAATAAAATTGAGGAAAAACAACCTCAAATTTAATTATAGCGTCAATTTATTTATCAGTTCCTTTGCACAAATCACAACTGTATGAATTCTTCCGCTTCTTCTGGCATCTACCTTTACTTCCGCATATATTACTGTAAGTGTTCTTATATTTTAAAAGTTAATTATATTAAGAGGTTTAAAGTCCTCCAAGATTTTATTACATCCATTTTCAAACACTTCTGAAATCAAAAATACAAATTCAGACGTGTTTGAAAATAAAACGTTTTATTTGGTTATGTCGTATAAACAGCTGGGACAGTTACATCGAATATAATTACATATTATGGATACAATGAGGTAGATTTATATTGTGTTGCATACTAAAGTCACATTGCTATCACTGTATATCACATCCCTGCTGTTTCACTGGACGGTAAGTATGCCATGTTTATGTGACCTTTGCTCGCACAAATTTTCGATTTCATGTCATGATATATTTTGTATGTTGTAACTACCGAGATCTCCAAAATAGTCGCTCTTACACTAATATATCATAAAAGGAACGTTGTACATAATTTGATTCTCTTTTTAAGGCACTGACCGATTTCACAAAATGATCGATTATTTCCAAAAATATACCTAAGTTCAAATGAAAGGAAAACCACATATTGAAAACTCAATAGTTGAGGAAATTAAGAATACTCAACGTGTTCTAATTTGTAGGTGAGTAAACTGGTACCGTTGAAAATGAATCATACTTACCTGGCAACCATACTGCTACTTACATTAATGGCGTTAAATGGGTGAGAAACGTGGTCGATAGGAGCTCCGGAAAAGAAAAGAATAGAAGCCTTTGAAAATTTGGTGCAATAGGCGAAAGCTAGATAGATTAACTAACGAGGATGTTATAATGTATATTATATGGAAAAGGGAACAATATGGAGGACGTTGACCAAGAGAAGGAATTAGATTAATAGGCCACGTTTTAAGACACGAGGGTCTTGTAAAATTAGCATTAGAAGGAAGTGTGTTGGGTAAGAACAGAAGAGGGAGGCCAAGGATAGAATGCGCTAAGCAGATTAGGAAGGATGTAGGTTGTGCTAGTTATAAGGAAATAAAAAGGCTTGCGTAAGATATGTTAGCAACTTACATTAATTTAAAATACGAATAGAATTATTCATTCGGAAATTGAAACATTTCCTGTATTTAACATTGTAAAACTTTAATAATGAACCGATTAACAATTAAAATAAGTTATAGACCGTATTTTGCCAATAATTTATTGAATTCTCTCATATAATGTGGGTAAAGCAGAAACCTCAACGCATTACAACACAAGCGATAATTCTCGGTAGAGCCATAACAATGGCTGGAAATTGTAGATGTTAACTGATGGAGTGTGGCGCTATATGGGTGCGAAACGTGGACGGTAGGAATTGCAGAAAGGAAAAGAATAGAAGCTTTTGAAAAACAGTGCTATTGAAGAATGATGACAATCAGACGAGTAACTAACCAGGAAGTTCTAAGTAGAATAAAAGAACAGGGAACAATATGGAGAACTTAGACTAAGAGAAGGGATAAATTACTTCGTCATGACATGAAGGTCTTGTAAAATTAGCATTAGAGGGAGGTGTGTGGGGTGAGAACGGAAGAGGAACACCGATGATGGAATACACTATGCAGATTAGGGAGGATTTTGGATCTGGTAATTATGAAATACGACAATGCTTGCGCAGAATAGGTCAGCATGGAGAGTTTCATCAGAGCAGTCTAAGGAATAAAAATACAACGAGAAACTGATCAGAATTATTTGTATCGGAGATATGATAATAGATACTATGCTGTTTTCCAGAGTCGATTGCCTTGTTAAGTCTAGTTTAACAATACGTTTACTGAAAATTTTAACGATTTGAATTAATTCAAAATATATAATGGCCAAGGAGTCAGTTAATAATGAAAAGTTACACATACATATATTAAAAAAATTATAAGACATTCCGTTTCTTATAAAATGCGTGGGCCTCATCACGTGTGTACAACAAATAAACTAATTAATATGCAAAATAATTTTTAGCAAGGATTTACTTACTTCTTGTATTCTAAAATTGTAATACCGTTAAATCCTACTCAACTATGGCGATAAAATTTAGACCTATCATTGTAAAAGTTTTCGTTTCTTTGCATTTCCGATGAAGAGATTCAGAAACGCCACGTTTATAAAAGCAGAACTGAATTTCCTGCGACTGACGTCCTTTCCTTTCAGGCTGATTGCACTTTATTCCAGCTTACTTTTCCCTCGCCAAAGATCTCGAAAGAACACTAGCGAACGCTGACAAATTCAATGCAGAGCCTATTCTCGGGAAAATGCGAAACAGGCCACCCACATCTTCTGTACGTAATAGAACCTCTCACATTCTGCCAAGCCACGAGCTACGTGAGGTTTCAGATACGCTCGAAAAACTCTCAAGATGAAGTAAAATATGAGACAAGGATTGGTAAGTGTTGAATAGCAGCAACATTTGATTTAACGAAAAGAATTATTTAGCCCAGTATCAAAATAAAACTGCCAACTAATTTGAACGTTCGGATTCGAAAAGTAATACTGTTAACTCATGCTCTTTCAAAAATAATCTTGGGTCAAATTCTGTTAATGTTGTCTTTCAATAATAGGGTTGTCACTTGCAGTTAAACCTTAAAATTGATAGTTGTAAAAACGTAACAATTGAATTTCATGTAATTAATTCTTTTTTTCAGTCGGCCAACTGCCTCCTGAAGCTGGTGGAGACACGGAGAGGGGAATGCTGCGACCCCACAGCAAACTCGTCTCCCGTCATTCGGAAGGGCGTGAGAATAGTACCCAATTCCCGACCTACCCGATGCAGGTTTTCTAGGGTTTTCCCTGCATCTCTTTAGGTGAAACACCGGGTAGGGTCCTTAAACCATAGCTCGGGGGCCCTAGTCAACCCTTGGCTACCTTGCTCTACCTTCCGCATCCCCCCTTTTCAATTCCCTTCCTATGCTATTAAAAGGGAGGATCAGAAACGATACTTGTGTTGTACTGTTCAGATGTTCGTTCAAACTAACTGTCAGATTGTTGACTTATTGAAGACAAAGATTTCTTTCAAGACAGTAGTTCATCATTGGGACGAGTGTATTAAAATTCATGGAGATCATTTTCAGAAAATACAGTTTCTTTTCTACATCGCTTTGTCCCATTAAGTAGTGAACATCCCTCATATGTGGATATTTTTTCAGAGAGAATTAATAACAACAGTTTATTAGCCTTTGATTAGCTTCTTAATTATAAAAGCCGGGAGTGGATTATATAATTTCGTCTGTGTTAGATGTAGACTCTTTTCAGGACCAGTTTAAGGCCGTAGACATGGTAAGCGACTGTCTGCGGCGGGAAGAGGGGGGGGGGGTCAGCAAAACCACCTGGTATAGAATGCAAAAAGAGAATCTCCAAATCGTCTTGAAAGTTTGCGATTCTTTCTATCTTATTGCTGACGTAATAGGCCTAGAATGTTCAGTTGTAGTTCTTTAAATTCATTAATTTTGTGCTATATTGGCACACCTGCCCCCCACTTCTATATAAAAAATATACCACATTGCGCCGTGGTCACTCGATTAATTAAATAATTTGTTAGTGGAAAACTGAGACGTGTTATTTGGAAGGAGGGATTACGAAAAAAAAAACACACTAGGTAACCAAAGGGAATATAATTTTACACCTTGACAAATAAATACAATCATAAAGGACGCGCAAGGAGCAGTTTACAAATCAGCCGCTGTAAATCCGCTGTAACTCCTCGTTCGGCAATGTACGCGTCACGTGCTAGTGGAGAAGTGCTAACATGGCACATTGCCCTTAAAATGGAAGACCAGTAGTGAAACAGTCACAGACGGGCGTCAGTCGTGAAATGACTGGAGAAAAATCTTCGTCGTCAGGGGTCTGCTATTTGATCCAGGGAGCAGCGATGAAGAAGGCAGCGTACCAGCCAGCAGAAATATAATCAGATCGGAGAAATTTTATATACATAACACCTGGATCGTGTGCCACAATTTCTGCCACAAAAGCCAAAAGTTCTCGTTTATTTTATGCTCTATTTGTTCTTTGTTTTTTTCTATATATTTGGTATACAGTAAAATTATTTTTTATTGTAAATTCAGTTTAATTTATTTGAAAATCCTCAACAAAATCAATACTAATAAGATTAATAAATGTATTCAAAATAACATTAAAGGATAAATTTACATCGGAAAGGTTCCCATACAACTTCAGGGTGATGTTATTACTAACTTGCCTTTCAATATTAGTTTAGCCTAGAGTATATAAACAACAGGAATTGAAGAAAAATACTATCATATTTAAAATAATATAATGAATTGGCCAAATTTTTAATTAAATATATTTTTTATAGATATATTCTGATTCAAGTATGTTTTTCTAATTTGTATATAGTGATTTTAGTAACCAAACTGAGGCTAATTTCTTTTGTAGTGACGCCGCACATTGTGTTTCAGAATTGCTACGTATAGAGGAACGAAATCCTCACACATCTATGAGACGCCTAGATTATGGAGCGCTAAATGAGCTCCTCTGAAAGAGAATTTTTGAAGAGTGGCAAACCAGCTTTTAACATCGCTTATAATTACAGAAAATAAGTGGACTGTTGCAGTAAGCTCTTAAGCCCCGGGCTTTAACTCATTGTACGTTGGCAACTGGGTTGTAACCAGCTCTCACAAAGGCAGTAAGGGATTGAGCAGGTCCCATTGTAGATTACGACCACATCAAAGGACTTACCTAAAGTGATTGCACGCCGAAATTAAACAGATTGTTGACCTCGATTTTGCACAAGTAATTTAATTTCAGGACCATTAATTCCTTGGAGGGATTAAGGATTCTCAAAGCAGTTATTGGGAAAACAATGCCGTCAACAGGTGCTGGTGGAAAACTCTCATGGAAACGCAGTTAAAGCTGCTGAGAGGCGCTCATAAGCAAAAACCTTTGAAAGCAAAAGGTTTTCAATTATTCCATTAAAGAGCTTCGTAAATCCGTCAAAGTTACGTTAATAGCACGGATAATATATCAAGCTGTGTTAATGGAACACAGTAATTTTTGTTACTTTATGGGTTTCGCAGCGTGCAATGGAAGTCTTAACTCAAAAATAAGCAGATTATATGTAAATGGATGGAAGATTATTGGTAAGCGCATAATTAACAGAATGAAACATATTAATAAACTGAATTTTAATATTTGTGCTACATGAAGCCGTTGATTGATACAATATTGTTCTTTTAAATTTTCGCTTATATTATGCTTTATTATCAACAAGTCGGTTTGACATATTTTAAGGAGAGTTGTCTAGATAAGATCAAAGGTCTGTTTTTTTAGCTTTGTGAAAAATGAATAGTCACGTAGTCCCTCCTTCCCTATAGGTAGACGCGTGGTCCGAAATCGAGCTTCCTAACTGTCTCTGGAGTCAGGAGCCCAAACCAAATGAAACCAAAGAAAACGGAGTCGGTCAAGTATTATTATTGGTGAAAAGGGGTAATACAGGTACAATTATTTGTTAAAAAATTACTCACATTAATATTGATTATGGAAGAATTATTATGGGCTATTTAGAATATACATATTAATGTTATATGACGATGATATTAGTTGTTGAAGTCGTTGGTATAAAGAAATTGGCACACTTGAGTGACTTACAGATTTTATTTACCAGCAGGGCGTGCTCCTTTGTGTGGGGGAGTTGGGCCTGAGATCACGTGAACTGAACAAGTGTTCTAGGAGAACTCAATACAATATTCAGTGTGCATTTATAGATCAATACTGTATTTATTGTGAAATTTGTGCATTTTCATTTCATTCCTTTCGTAAAGGGAATCATCATAATTCAACAAATATATTGGTGTTAATTTATTTTTTTTAAAGAGAGAAAGCTATTTTGATAAGTAATAATCTCCACCTACAGTGACGAGGTAGATATGGATGCTTACTCTTATTTATAATAATTATGTCTGATGACAACTAATTTATAGTATAATTTTTTTTATTGTTGATTACATGCATTTATTTTTACACGTTACACTGCATTTGAGTCGTATTGGTCGTGGCTCGTGACGTCGCCAGTGATGTCATCCCTGTTGCCTTACTTCGACCACTTGAACCTCTCGTATCCTGCCTGTTTCCACTACATCCCCATGCAGACAAACAAACAATAAAGATCTAGCTTCGGCGAAGAGTATTGATGGAAAAATTATATCAAACAAATATAATTTTAAAGTACAACCCATGATACAGGAGACTGTGTTTTTTGTGAGTAGCTAAGCATAAAATAATAATTTTCAATGCTTCAATGAGAATTACATGGAGTTTCCCTTTGTTCCATATACGAATTGGAAAACGTGTTTTTCGAAAGAAAATTGTAATTATTTCCTTTTGAATAAAAGTATTATTAATATCTACAATAACAATTAACACCTGTATAAAACTTTAAAAAAAACATAAGAATTAACGGCCCGTGTAGCTGACAATTACAAAATATTTTCATTAAAATAAATATTTAGAAGAGAATAGATGTTTACGGGCAACACTTGTGACCTTGTCAATACTGAGCCCCTCTCTTCTAAATTTTTGTATTATATAAGAAGAAAGAACATCACAGTTACAAACGATACAACAACTGTTATTAGAAAATACAAGTTTCTGTTGCTCAGAAAGTAGCAATTCTTGTGGGAGGTTTGAAATCTGATTGATTTGTAAATTTAAAGTAGTTGTCTGTTATATGGATCGTTAATTACGTTATTATACCATTAAAGATTTATTTCCTTATACACGTCGCAACCATAATTCCAGCGGAATGGTTTATGACTGTCAACACCCATATTTCATAACTGGATTTCGGAGGCATATTTAAAGCACATCATATTATGAAAATACAGCGTAACAAGCAGACAAACAAAGGTGTTTGATTTAGATTAACATTTTTTGAAGTTTTTTACAGTTCCAGGGTAACTAAAGCTGCTTGATATTTCAAACAAATTACTAGCAAACGCTACACGTAGTCGCTCATATACAAATTTAAAAGCAAATTATAATCGTATTTAAGTTTTTGTTTTTAGACAAACTAAACTGAATTAATGCTTATAAAATATCTGGTGATTAGTTCTCTATGGAAAATTGATAACATTAATTCAATTTATTCAATATGATAGTAATTAGTTGAAGTTGCAAAGAAGGTGGTGATCGTAGGGATCTTTTAAAACCTAAACATGCCAGCATAAGATTTGTATTTTACATTACTGACGAATTATACCAATCGATAAAAAGTAACATTTATATCAGTAGTGTGATGAAAATAGTTTCAGGAGGTTCCATATATATTTCAAAAGTTAAATTCACTCACTTCTGTGGGAGGAGCGAGGTCTACCGGACGGTGTTAGCAGTTTGCTTTTGCTCCAGATGGTGAAGACTATAATGGTGTAGCAGGCGGAAATGATGATAGCTGGAAATATGAAGAGCGCCACTGAGACCAGCGTCATGTACACCTGCCAGTGCCAATTTGCGGGAAACTCGATCCAGCACTGGACGTGATCTGCAAACAAAAAAATATTAATCTCAGGCTTTTGTCCACATGAGTATTCTAGAAAGTGTTAGACGAAACACAACAACGTACTGATATCCTTAAACCAATGTATAACTTTTATAATTCAAGCCAAAGAGAGAAGAAGTATTTCCATGAAGCTCGGATAATGATCGTATTATTAAATTTATGAGATAAAAATGGAAAAATGCCACCAGACTCAGGACTCGAACCAGGCATCTCCCGCTTCCCGGCGGGAATTCTACCACTGACCTAGTCCAAGTCGACGTCTAGAGGTCTGATGCAACATCCCTCAACCTCTGTAAACCTAAGCTTGGATTACCTACAATCACATTCTTCACAATCTAATTTCTAATAATTTTGTGATAATGAACACTGTAAATTGATCTAAGGTGAGCTGAATTGAAGTCATAGGTAGAAGAAATGATTTAATTGAAGCTCAGATAAAGAGCGTATAGCTAAATTTAGAATTCAAGAATGTAAACAAAGTCGCTGTACCCAGAATTCGAACACTCCCCCATTCCGGGCGGGTACTCTTATCACTGAGCTATTTCGAGAAGCTACAAGTCAAAGTGTCGTATTACAATTTATGAAAACAAAATCAGTCAGAAAGTTAGTAGAAATTAAAAAATTAACAAAAAAGTTTAATCAAATAAATTTTAAACGTAAATGTGTATCAATGACTGCTTATTCGTGATGTCGGGTTTAATCCAAACGGAGAAGTCCAATAATTGCATAGTAGGTACTATCATTTGTGACCTTCTTTACGAAGCTGTGAATCTATATATTCCTGTATTATGAAATTAACTTTATTTACAGTTAACAAGTATATTACTAAATTGGTTTGTAAGGTATATAAAATAATTAGTATAAATGGTGGAACAACATAAAATTACCTGGTTACTTCATTCATTACACTTAAAAAATTCATTATACTATTATTATGAGCATAAATAAATTCATGCTGAAAATTGAAAGTATAATTTATTAACTTGTATGCTTGATTAACATCAATTTATGAAATATAAAATTATCATTCAGTATGTTATACAGAACTGTTCCATGCCTTGATAAATAATTTTTCGGAATAGCAGTCAAAACTAAGTCAAAGAACTAGGCGAAATAAGTAATTACTGTAATAATAATAGAAAATTAAATGTTTATAAACTAGTGGACTTCTTTTCCATGTTTACAAAAAGTTAGGCCGTGAGAAAGGACTTTTTACCACACCCTATAGCTATCACTCAACCTTTAAAGATGAGTTTTTTGACATTCAACATATTTTTAAGTGCAAACTATATGTTACCACATTTAGAAAATAAGAATGGAAAAATATCGACCGGACCCGGACTAATTAGTAAATCGGGTTCTGGCATCGAACCGGACTAGCTCAGACCGGTAAGCGGATGGTCCCGGTTACATTCCCGAGTCCTAACGAGATTTTCCCATTCTGATCAGAAGAAGACTTGGAAACCATAATAAATGCTATGAACGTGGTCCTGGAGAAAGAGTTCCTTTTGAGAATTAATAGAGGTAATACCAAGGTAATGGAGAGTAGTATGGGAAACAGTGGTATAACAAAGGGTGTTAGATTGGGGAGGGATAATTTGATGGAAGTTAAGTAATTCTGCTACTTGGCATAATAACTAGTGATGATAGAAGTATAGTAGACATAAAGAGTAGGATAGCACAGGCAAGGAAGGCTTCCGCGAAAAAGAGGGATTTACTTACGGGTAATATAAGTCTGAGTATTAGGAAATCGTTGCTAAAAATGTTTGTATGGAGCGTGGCGTTATATAGGTGCGAAACGTGGACGATAGTAGTTGGGGAAAGGAAAAGAATAGAAGCCTTTGAAATGTGTTGCTATAGGCGAATGCTGAAAATCATATGGGTTGATAGAATCACAAACGAGGAAGATCTAAACAGAATAGGGGAAAAGTGAACAATATGGAGGACGTTGACTAAGAGAAGGAATTAGATTAAAGGCCACGTTTAAAGACACGAGGGTCTTGTAAAATTATCATTAGAGGGAAGTGTGTGAGATAAGAACAGAAGAGGGAGGCCATGGATGGAATGCGCTAAGCAGATTAAGGAGGTTGTTGGGTGTGCTAGTTATAAGAAAATGAAAAGGCTTGCGCAAGATAGGTTAGCATGGGTTGCATCAAACCAGTCTTCGGACTGAATACCACAACAACATCTTCTAAATTATTTTATTCATTTTTCTAAATACTTATCATGAAATTGTATATTAATTATTATTTCCATCTCTTCTCGTTCGTAAATTATAAAAAAATTAAAATACTTCTTTGAATGACTTTCATTTAACAACTCCAGTCTGACGTTACCATTATCTATTTACGGTAAGAAATTTAGTAATATTTAAATACTTGTGTTATTTATTACTAGTAGCGTTAGTTTTACGCACTCATTAGCTAGGCATTACGATTCGGTAGGTATGAAGTGATGGATATTTATTTGTTACAGCCCAGTGAAGCAAACGTTCAACACTGTTGAGAAGGTATTATTCATCACGTCAGTTTTGCGGTCTGCTGGATGAATATTGGATGCATATTCAGGAAGGAATGAGAAAATTCATTGCTTTTAACTTTTCATACGTATGCACGTTGAAGTTGCATATTCCCCTTTCATGTTCCATTTTGCAATACCCAATGTAACCAAAGATCCCACAGGTATCAAAGGAATTTGTGCAATGTTCTAATTTGGAAGATAGCGACTGGTTTATTCGTTCCTCTGCGTCTAAATTTGTCCAGTTTAGTAAACATTATTTATAGTTACGACTACGTAATATAAAGTATAATACATTAAATTGAATTCATACCAATTTTTGGGACATATAAGTGTAATTCAACATAAAACGCAGTATTTGTGGATTTCGAAAGTCAATCGTAATCTATATAAGATCTATCTATTTGGATGTGGCTAAATTTTAAAAGACTCATTGAAAGTTTTTCAATGTAAATTTTCGACATTTCATGGAAGTATGTTGCCGGTTGTGCTCAGTGAGCACATGAGCATGAACTTCTGGAACTCCGAAGTTCAAAAAAATGCTCTGTGTAAGCTAGCACAGCCTGGAATCACATATTTTTCCGCGAAGAAATATAGAAATTTTGCTTCAAATTATAGGAAGATAATTATGGCAATTGCCGAAAGCTCCCAATAAAATTTGGAAGTCAAAAATTAAATAGTTTTTATTACGTGACTGATAAAAACAAGATAAACATTATCATAATTATTAATTTAAATATCAGTTAAACAAATAATTTGTAAAAAAATTCCTTGAAGAAAAATAATGATATAAAATATTGCAGCTGTTCGACCCTGAAGCGCTAGATCATGCATAGGAGAAACGACTACTAATACGCCAGGGCTGGGAGGAGAGAGAATATGACAAACCTGGAAATGTTATTTTTCAAGTAATTGAGTCAATAGTGACAAAACTAGTGCAAATAAATAGCGATTTGCATTTAATATAAGCATTTTGTGAACTGCGTGAAATAATTAATAGAATCTACCTTATTTAATTAATATTGAGACCGTTAGAATACGAGTAATGATTTAAGGCGACGTGTACGATAGAACACGAGTAATGATTTAAGGCGACGTGTACGATTATTATTTCTCGTGCCTCACCTTCGCTTAGGAAATACGCATAACACGATAAATGTATTTTTCATTCATTTATTTTTACGAATTTCAGATCAAGGAGACATTTAAAAGGAAAATTCTTTTAACGGTGATGAAAATTTCATGTTTGCATTGCGATGCGATAGAACCGGATGGACCTTCTTCTCGGAACTGAATACAATTCAAATCTTCTGTTTGTCATTCCGACAAATAAAAATGAAATTTATAGATCGTCAAAACAGAGCCCACTGGAAGTAGAAATGCCCGTGATTGCTCATCCGGAACCATTGATTTATCATGCATCGGACCGTATGTTACACATTATGGGCGCCGCTTCTCGCACGGTCATAACTGACAAACAATAAAAGCTAAACAATAGCATGCGAAAGCTTTTCCTTGTCCCATTCTTGTTCCGTCATGTTTCGGCCTGCCGGACTCCAATTTTCGAATTAGTTCCACCAAATGTTTGTTTTCACTCTGTATACAAAGTGCGCTAATGTGAAGCCGGAATTTGTACTTAAACATTATTTTAAATGTAGTAATGATTCACTTAGCAATTTACTAACGTCACAGGAGTACTATAATATTTGTGTTGTGAAAATAGAGGGAAATAAACAGTAGCTAAGTACCGTTATATGTAACAAGCACAGGTTTACGTGAAAATGAAGTGGAAAGTATGAATTATAGAAGGAAACTAATTGGACGATATTAGGTAAAAATTGACCCTTAGGATGATGCAGCACGTAACTTAAGAAAACTCACGAGCCAACATTGGTCCATTCTTTTTCTCGTTTAATAATCTCTTTTTTATAATTTCAGACTATGAGCTAATATATTTATATATAAAATATAATATTTTAATTATGAATCTGATGGAAATCAACATTAGTAACTGAAAAAAAATTAAAGCAATACTATTAAAATGTCTGTTTTTGTTCTCATTACTACTATTGATTAAATGGTAATAACTCATGATTAATTAAAAAAATTTATATAGTAAGTACTAAGTTTCATGTGTGACACTATGTTTGGCTTTCTTCAATTGTTTGATATTTCCCCAACTGAGGACTAATGTCATTAATAAAATCTATCTATCCAATATTTAAGTACTCACTACTGTTATTTAACAGAGATTATATGTTCGAGCATTTATGCAACTAAATGTTATTTTATATTATGGTTCTTGCCTTGGACGTGTTTCTCCTTGAAGAGAATGATACTAGGAATGGAAAAGACGACGCTCAGCATCCAAGCAGAGATCACAAGCGTCCGAGCGCGTCTCCCTGAAACAAAAAGAAAACACACTGAAAATGCTTTAATAATTTTGGCCATTAATAATTATATAATATTTCCGAAACTCTGTAATCCTATGATGTTTTTAGTTGTATAATCATTGCTTAGTATGTTCTGAAACGTTCGTTACATTATACCATTATTCATGTGAAGACAATGCTGCACAATTCCCTAGAATATTCTTATTTCACAAATGAGGGCAAAGTGTATTCTAAAACAAGAATTGTCAAGAGGCCGTTTTTTAATAAGCATTTTCTCGACGTGTAAATATTACAAAAATTAATTTTGATAGACTTCATAATCTGTAGCAATTCTAGCACATAAATAATAAAATGGAGTCTATACAATCATTTCTAATCACAAAAGGTTTGCAGAAAATAACTAATAATATTCTGATTTTAAAAGGGAAATAATATTAATTATTTTTGTTCTGTTCGATTGAAACAGTTTTTATTTCATATCTTAATTAGTAAAAAAATTATAAGTATTGATGATTTACAGACAATACTATAAAAATATAAAATTTAGTTCAATATTATTTCTAATATTTATCATTTTGATTACGAAAACCATTCCTTCTCATTGACTTTAAACCAATTAGTCATTTTCAACTGAAATAAAATAACAAAAACAAACAGTCCAATTTTTTCAATGTCATATATATTATCGAATATTGATTGTTTCGTGAAGTCCTTGCGTATGCATCCGGCGACTCTGGAATTGACGATACTGCATATCCGGTTGCTCCAGCGCGTGGAGGTGCAAAGTATGAGAGCCGCGATATCAACACAACCTTTCAGTGGCCCGAATTTAAGGGGAAAGGCCTTTTCCATATGTAACTAGCTAGCGGCTGGTGAAGATGGGGGAAAACCTCACCTTGGTCCACCTTCAATATCCGCTAGTTTGGATAGTAAGTTCAGGACAACCGTTGATCGCATGAACACCTTCTCTCAAGGGCTCCTAGTAATTTTCTAATTGATAGCCTTCCTTTCCTCTTTATTCTTTGTACTATTTTGATGACTGCCCTAGGCACAATAAGCTACTCTTCTTTACTTTGTGCATTTCTTGGAAACATCCACCAAGACTTTGACTGTCATCAAGGAGACAGCGATCCTTTCCTATTCACCTATTATAATCTTTCTTTTTCCGGACATCGCAAATACTGGATTCAACGCTTGGGGAAGCTATCACCCTTCTCCAATTGTGACTGTTTATTCTATGTACCCTCTTCATCGATAGAATAATAAAGAACATACCATTTTGTGTTTTTCTAAAAAGAATTTATATTTCGCGCGTTTAAACTCATCACAGTTTAGGCTGATGGGAAATTGATACACTGACCACGTATCACCCCAAATTCGGAATGTGTCACGACAGATGACAGTCCGCAGCCGCCTCGGTAGGCCTAGGCCTTCGAGAGGGCTGTTGAGCCATTGGAAGAAGAAGAAGAAATTCATCACAGTAATATTTATTTTGTCTTTAATTTTCATTCGCTTTTGATTATTTGCTTCCCGTGTTAATTTATATCTAGAAAGACGCCATAAGTGATTCAGCAGTTTCCTCCATTCCAATTGAAATTAAATGAGTTAAGTGATATAAATTTCCTGTCAGCATATGATATTGAGTTATGTTAGTATTCTATATTGCATATAAATATTGAAATTAATCGTTATTCTTATTGAAGCTTCTAATATTGGTATTTCTAGGGTCTGGATTTCAATCTTGTAATTCATATCCGTTGAATATATCTGAGGTGAATTTCAGGAGTAAGGAGGAATGTCAAGCAAAACCATAACATTCTTCTTTTACAGAACATTAGCCAATAGACTAACGCTTATTTCTGCCATTATCTTCAGTAAGCAGAGTTTAAAACGGTATCACTACAGGGAATCAGAAAAAGAAGTGATGCACCATTAATTAAATTTGAGGAAAATATTGATAGAATATATATTATATATACCACGTTTGGGTGATTCTGAAAAGATGGGAGTTCCTTAATATTTGCGGAACTTTTATTAATGTTGAAAGTTAACGTTTGAAATAATAAATTAAATATTTAAATCTTTATTCTTTTAGGATAATTTACTCTTTGTAATTTATCGTCGTTCATTAATAAAGTTTTACCTCCTCAAATGCGTTACAGAAGTTTTTATTGATTCTTATTTCAAATGACTGAAATTGTATTCCAAGTTCAGTTGAATGTTGACGTTTAATTGCTCTGTCGAAAGACGAAGTTCTGGAAGGAAATGTCATCACCTGTGGTGGGCTTGGAGCGAAATTACCAAGGCAGAGATACAGTAAGTGCTACTTAATTAAAATGTGAACTCTTGAACTTGGACTAGCTTTCAAATAGTGAAAATTATTAGCATCTTTAAACGATCATTTTACGACATTGTATATTCGTTTATTAAACTCTATTATATAACAATATTAAGTTTCATATAAATATTATCAAAGTAAAAGTTTAAAAATTGTAATAGAAATGTAAGTTATATAGTAATTTATTTGGTTTCAACTAATAAGATTTGTTTCTGTAGCTTTAAATCAGCACTATTTTCTTCTAAATTTATGCCTCATAATATGGCCGCACCCAAGTACACTTGAATTATTAACGCCTTACTTGAAGAGGATGTTTGGGAAGTTCTTGATCTGACACATAAATGGCGCTAGTGAGCATAAACGGCTTGTAATAGCCCAGTGAAGTGCATTCGGTGCGCCAGAAACTCTACCAATAACAGAAGAATCCAAAAGGGAGTAGTTATGAAAGTACGCAGATTTATGATACTCAAGCTTGATGATATTGCAAAGGTATCTGTTAATCGTTTCCATGCATTGTTTGGTTATTTAAGAAATGCCAGAACGATTACAGTAGCGTTTTAAACAAACATGCGAATGAATATATCGCAGCACTGTTTGCACGAAATGGTTGAGAATACTCTGTGGCCTCCCGTACACGGAATGTATTACTTATGAAAAGAAAGAGGCCAACGACGTCAAAAATTCGCACTTATTTTAATTTCAGGTAAACCACCACACTTTCTCTTTTTTACGTCTATACAAATTACTTTAATTATGTATACGACTATAACACTATTGTTAAGCTTTATTACAAGTTTTATTACATATTTCTTTCTATTCATAGCATCAAAATATTAATATGCAATTGTAAAGATATTTAACAATGGTTAATAATAGTAGCTCACAAAAAACCAAAAGTTAAGCATGTATTAGTTACAAAATAATTTCCATTGTTCTCGAAGGCTAATTAATTAGCATAATGTAAGGAAAGGTGCGGGTTGACAGAGATCTGACAAATACATCGCATACCCACTTTTTTCGCTTCCATGAAAATGTCTTCCTTCTTTTGCATACAAAACTGAGGCAGAAAGTAAGGAGCATCCATCCAAATATCTCTGCGCGCTCTACAGGTGTTGTGCTGGAGCAATTTGTCTGCCTATTTGACTGGCCGTCACTCAAACTCCAGTTTTTTTCCACCAAATTCGCAGTCCGCTGTTCCACCATCAATTTGTGCTTTCATCCCAACTTTTATTCGCTTCGAAGAGCAGACGCGCAATTCGGACGGGACGATCGATATGAAAAAAAGGTGGTTCGATTCGCTGGTCCATCTCTTTTAAACGCTTCTGTCAAGTTCTTCTTTAAACAGTTTGTTAACCTTATAAATAATCAGGTTTATGAAGTCAACTATGCTGTAAAGATATTTTTTGGAGTTTAATTTTGATATTCAGTAATGGAAAGACAGACTTCACACAGGGTATTTTTCTCTATTTATAAAGTTCGGATCAACTGCCTGGTCAATAGTGGCCACTGTGTTTTTAGTTACAAATAAATGACTATTCTGTATTTTCATTAAATCATGTTGATGCTACCTAATTTCTGGTCATTAACATATATAGAAAAGGGCACTTTTTTCTTTTGGTAGATTTCTTCCTTAAGAAGGGGCGTTAGGTCTCAACAGAATTTACGCATATATTCAAACAAGTAACTTACTTTCTTTCCGCAACTTAATTATGTTTTTGTTACATTCATCGTAATCCAGGATGGTTTCGAAGTTTTCACCCTTGCAGGAACTTAAGTCTGTATTGATGGTAGTTGGTGAATTGATTAACACTATGGACTATATTTAAGGTGGAATTTCGCTGATCACATTGTGGATGGATGGATCCACAGGGTGTATGTGTATGTCTCAGTCTACAGGGCCTAGTTCTTATTCTTTCAATGGCTATCTGTTTCTTTCCTTTAATTGATGCTTATTCATAAGGCTATAGAAATTTTCAATCTTTTTCTGGCGATCGGTTGGTTTGATGGTTTTCCAAAATCACTTAGGCCACCAAAACGACAAGCTATGTAGTATATATATTGTGACGCTACACTCGCCTCATACGTCTGCCTGGCCCTCATTGTCCGTCGTTTCATTCCTTCCTACGAACTTCGGATACTATACTTCGTTGCTACCATATTAAACGAGGCAAGCGGTGGTAACAGGGGCAGTTTTCTGCTCTGGCGGCCGAAAACAAAGGTACACCATTATGTATGAGGAGCGGTGGAGGGGAGAAAGCGTGTGACGTGTGCTCGATCCCAGTCGGAGCTTTCTTCTAGATTTGGACGTCGGCCTGGACATTTCCAGGGCTGTCCTCGGAAGGGAACATCAGTGCGAGTCTGAAACTGTGTACTAGTTTCTATGAAATTTAAAAAATTATTTTCTTTCTTTATTAACGTGAATAAACATTTGTTAATTTTTGTACATTGGTTTTGGTTTTCACTTATTTTGCCTCCCACGTAGCAACTCTAGTGGTCTGAACTATATTATGAAGATGAAAAGGATATATATATATATATATATATATATATATAATGAGCGTGTACATATTATTGTGAAACTTTCGCTACTTGTGTACTGTTTCTATATAATGTGAGTTTATTACAATTTTTTAAGAGTTGGATACCAATATGTTTTCAAAATCAAGAGAAATATAACTATAAAGAAAGTGTTTTCATACTTATAAGAAAATTAAAATATTAAAATAAACGAGGTAAATAATTATAATATGTCTAAGTATAACCTCTAGAAATTCGAATATTTGTCGTGTACTTAAGAGAAAATTTACATATTATATCCAAAGTTTAACATAGGCAAGAAGGAATATTTTTCATCCCCTTAATGAATCAAGATTATTTTAACTACCATAAAATAAAGGGTCTTTTTTTACTTCTTTAATGTGCTGTGTGTATTTTGGAATCGTTTAGGAGTGTGCTCATCACGATTTAACGTCAATTAAATTACGCTTTTATGAAGAGAATAATGTCGAATTAATTCATTTTCCGGAATAATGTAAATAAATAGCCGAGAAACACTTCCGCACGCATCTTATAGTATATGTGTTACTATTTTCCAAAGAAGACTACATAATATACTCACTGAAGAGACGCTTGATGTTTTATTAAATATTGTTATAGCAATACGAGAATCGTTAGATAATTATAATTATAGAAATGAGTACTTGTTAACAGTACAAAATTGTTTGTTAATAATACAAAAGTATAAAGTAATTATCATGTGCAATTAAAAACGTTTTTGGAAAAAATAATTAAATAGAAAACCAATAATTTTTCCATAAGTGTGCAGTAAATTTTTGGGTGTTGTTTCACTTAATGTCAAGTGCTAGATTAAATTTTCTTTCTGCAAATTCATTCATACAATGCAATAAATTAGATCTGTCTTCAATCAAGAACTGTATAAGTAAGGATTAAATTGGCCGTAAATTTATTTGATTTAATCAAGAATCTAATTAATGAAAGTACTAAAATTTCAGAATCTTATTAACAATTTCCATTTCATTTCCTTCTTGGCTCTACAGCCCGTTGAGGGCCTGGGCCTACCGAGTCTACTGCGGACTGTCATCTTGCATGACACATTTCGAATTTGGAGTGACACGTAGTCAGCGTATCGATCCTCCAACAGCTTATTAAACTTACAATTTAGAAATTTTAATAAACGAATAGAAGCTTAAATGTAAATTTAATTTCGCTTGAAGCTGCCAAGTCGCCTGCTCACTTAGATTTTTACACATTTCGACTTTCACTTGTTAATAAATATTTCAACCTTTAACATTTGAAGAAATTATCTGGTTAAGTCACAAACGTGATTAAAAATGAAAAAAAAATAGAAATGTAGCCGTCAATTTATTTGATATTAGTATTACGAAAAATGGACGTTACTATACTCTTGTAATAATATGTAACTGCGCTTAAAGTCTTACACCTAAATAAACTTTATCAGATTATCTCATATTTAATATAAAATTATACCATTCGAACATATCATTGCTGTAAAATTTAAGTTCAGTGAGAAGGAATTTGTAACTTATCAATAATCATTCTCTTGTAATATTCGAATTAGTGCAGGGACTTCGGTTCCAAATCTAGGAGTAATCTCTAAAGTAGAGCTTGGCTTACATCAATTTCCACTTTGACGGATCTAATGTACGAGGAGAGAAATTAATTAATATTTAAGTGGACTTACAGCTTCCGGAGAAGTTCATTGGGTGTGTTATGGCGTCGTATCGGTCGATGCTGAGAGCCACGAGGACGTACGTGGACGAATACGTCACCACAGCCTGCAACAATTAAAATTAATATTAATTTTTCTTTAGTTTCTCGTTCAGACTGTCGGGGAAACTTTTAATATTCAATTTCTTGATGTAGTACAACAAGCTATTAGGAATTAAATCAGGATTAAAGAAATATACACTGATGCGGAAAAACAGAATAACGGAATCGGAGTGGCGGTAATTACAGAAGAGGAAAATTAAATAACAAAAAAAATAACTCCAACACATCTATAACAAAAGTGGAAACTAAAGAAATTGAATAACAACAGAATACTGCCTGAAACAAAGACATGAGAAATTTTGCATTCTTTCAGATGCAGTAGCAGCGCTAAAATTGATAAAAGACAGTTCAAGAAAGAACAAAATGTTAAACAATATTAGAAATAATATTCTTCAGGCCAACAAGGATATAATACTTATGGGGATACCATGACATAAAGGCATCAGAGGCAATGAGATTGCAGACAAAGAAGATAAACTAACAGTATCCATGAGGGAAGAAAGAGAAGAAGGTTAGGATTTAAAGGAGAAAGACATGAGAATATTGTTTAGATAACAAGCCGACACAGGATGGATGAATAGAAAAAGAAAATAAAACATCCTTCCCGTCCTTATATGCCAAAACCTGTCTTGCCCATCCATATTTCATAAAACCCTTACGAGAACGGAACAAGTTGTCCTTTCTCGTATTCGAACCATACATACTAAGCTCACACATGAATATTTATTTTCTAGAGAGGAGCTTCCTAGATGTGACACCTGCAATGCACAAAACACTATAGTACACATTATTTTGAAAAGGAATAATTATTCCACACAACGCAGAATTCATCTCAAAAGATAGCAGACTAAATCATTAAATGAAGATGAATAGGAAATAATTAATGTTATAAATTTCCTTAAGGACACACATTTTCAATATGATTTAATTCAATGCAATCAGTTTAATATACAATATATACAATATTGCATTAGAAATTTGTACCGTTGGCAATGACAAATTAGCCGACCCGAAATTGAACGTTAATAAAAAATTATAGTAATTGTAATAAGGATTAAAATATCAGGGGATAATTGATGAACTTAAAATATAAAATAATATTCAGGAACATAATATAATATATTACAAGTAGCTTTTCTGGTAGTAGCCAGAGGTTAGAAAACATTATAAAATAAGCGCATACAATTACAATAACATTTTGGTCGTTTGAGCTCTAGATAGTTGTTAATTACATATAGATTTTGATAGGTCGTTTAGAATGCTGTCGTTTCGTCACATTTTCGTTATTAAAATCCAACAATCATATGTGGCAGAATAATATACGTTACAGATGATGCTGTTGTTTTAGCATTTTTCCTATTCATGTGTTTACATGGAAAAGTAAATCTGAATTGTTTACGTTTGACGACTTCCAGAACCCTTTCGGCACTGCATCCGGTTAGTTATTCGTATGGTGAACTATTGCAGACTTGTTTTATATATATTTCTCAATGCTATAAAATTGTTAAGAAGTGTGGAACGATTGAATAATAAGTGAATCTAATCCATAAATTCCTAGAATAAAAAACTTGTAGATATGACGAAATCAATATTAGTCAAATTTTTATGAATTTAAATTAATATTTAATTAAGTCACAACGATTACATTACATGAATTTTATTTGATTGTTTGGTACAATTTTCTTGTAATGGCGTGTAAAAATGATGTAGAGAAGTTATCGTTTAGGAGCCTACTTACTACCTTATGACACTTTATAAGTAAACAGGCTCGTTCAAATCGGATCAATCCTACAGCTAACTTTTAAGTTAAGCCTTGATTTCACTAATTCTTTAAAGAACAGAAATTATGTGATAAAACCCCAGAGAAAAGATTTGAATACATTAATAATATTAACATTTGAAATAGAGAATCTAAGGTTAATCTCTGTGAAAGTAATCACATAATTATAAATTGAAACGTTTTATTTATTCATATACCATTTATTTACAAAATATTATTTTCATTATTTAACAGCAAAATATAGAAAATAATAAATTTGAAATAATGTTAATAACTAAAATTGGAAGAAGCTATAATTCATAAAGATAAGTACTGTTTACTTGGTTCGACAATACGTGATTCGGTTTGAAAATTTAAGTGACGAAATTTACAACTTTCTTTTATATCTTAACTTTTTTAATAAAACTAGTTTTTCCCGTGACTTCGCTCGCGCGGAAATAGCTCATTTAATTTTGCGCTAACAAGTACAGAATTTTGTTAAAGTTAAATTCATTGAATATATAAGGCAAATATCTCAGTTGGTTTTGAACTGGTCCGCTTTCACATGTTTCGGAACCAATTCCATACTAACTTCCAGACAGACAGAAACTTCAATTATATTTATTGGAGTAAATTTTATTTTATTATTCTTTTAAATGAGCAATTACTAAATATTAAAAATTACCTGGCGTGAAAAATAAAACAAACTTACATATACATCGTATAGACGATACAAATAAGTTTATTATTTCTGACGGAGTTATCTCTCCGCTAAAAATAGGTTAATTACGGCGCGAATCCCACTGCAGCAATAGCTGGAGTGAGAATATTCTCCGTCCCTCTACCTCTTATGATGACAAAATATAATACCACAGTAAGTGCGATGAATAGTATAGGAACGCCTATAAGGACTTATAACTCACAGTTGGCTTCCACGCTGGCTTTTGCGCTCAATTAAATGGATTTATAAATATTTACATTAATATCTTCCGAACTCTGTGAAATATAGAAATAAAACATACACAAAAATTGAAGTTAAAATTCCTGTTTCAATCCCTGGAATTTTCATTGAATTCCGTTGAACCGTTTCGGAGCATAGATCAAAAGATTAGGCAACCCGCATTTCCTTTTGAGACTCAAATGCACGAATGCAAACAAATTTTTGCGTAGGATTAATTTTATAATAAATTATTATATTTATATTATATATATATCAGTATTTTAATATCTCCTGCAATATATCGAAATGAAATAAGAACGAATATTTAAGTTTTAAAACCCACAAATTTCCATTGAAATCCGTTGAGCCATTTCGGAGCCTATTCGAGACAAACATAGAGACATTCAAGCAGACAGACTCTTCAATTTTATTTATTGGTATAGATATAGATTATATAATTTATTTCAAGATGCAATTATAGATATGTTGATAATAAGTTAGTAAGTTACGTTGTGGTCATCAAAGTTTGTTTTCTGATAAAATATGTAATCTAAAATAGAAGTGATATGAACAAAACGTTTTGTCAAATATAAAGTTAAATGGCCGACTTGTAACCAACGTTGCCGACGACCGCTATTGCATATTGCGTATCACAAAAATCAGTAACGAGCTACCTGTGGTGTTGATTTAATATCACGCAGACTAATCGTGTTTAGAGATATGGCTTTCCTGAGCCTTGTTTCGGCCATTAAAACATCTGCCTATATATATTTTCGTACAATGCGAAAAATTTAATTAACGCCGCCGTCGCTCTGTCGCGCAGTGCGAGTACGATTCGTCATTTAATTATACTCCACGAATTTTTGAATGCCGCTTTGGAAAGGGAATGATTTTAACAGAAAAAAATAGTGGTTGTGAAAGAAATACGTCGTCCTAGAATGTTAGATTGAAATCAAATTATAGTTCCGTTCAAATAATTATTTTCTAAAAACTATGGATTAACAATTTTGTTTAGAAAGATTTGCTGTTAAAAGCGACGATATAAATTCTTTTATTTTGAATATTTATTTCATTTCCTAGATATTTATAATCGTAGTGATCAAATGTTTTGACGAGGAAATTATGTTCAAATAATATTTATGCTGATGGTCGGCGACAAATACGTCGGATCACATGTGGCGAGTGCTGATAAATTACAAGGCAGATAAATACTAGGCCCGAAATGCCGTACCGTCTATGAAATGTACGTGCTGTATGGAAACGAAAAGTCATTGAATGCTGAAGTCCTAAATTTGTAAGTAAATCGCTCTGAAATAAATGTTTTAAATCGGTAATTAATGTTGGTTTCACGTTTAATTATATTTATATGATTGGTTTATTTAATTTATTGTAAAAACTGTTATATATATTATTCAATTATACTCTCTTAACGTATTGAGAGGATTAAATCTGTACCAATAAATAAAATCGAAGTGTCTGTCTCTCTGTCTGTACGTTTGTCTCGAAAAATTTCCGAAACGGCTCAACGGACTTCAATAAACATTTTTGAGTTTAAAAACATAAGATTTATTTAAAATATTCGTGCATATTTCTTGTCAATATATTGCTGAAGATATTAATATACTGATATATATATATATAATAAAAATATTTCTTCACATACGTGCATGAAGTCTCCAAACAGTGAATGCGGGTTGCCCATACACTTGATCTCTCTATGCTCCAAAACGACTTATCGCATTTCAGTAAAAAATTTCAGGAATTTAAACTAGAATTTTGACTTAAATTTATTGCATGTTTCATTTCGATATCTTGCAAAGTTCATAAGATATTAATGTAAATATTTATAAATACTTTGAATTGTGTAATTTTGGCATCAAAAGAGGAAGAGGAAGGATTAGCACCGTAATTGACCTATTTTTGGCAGAGAACTAACTCCCTGAGAAATAATAAACTTCTTTGGATCGGCGATACGATGTATAAGTAAATTGGTTTCATTTGTCGCATCAGATAAGTTTTAATATTGGTCATTTTTATTGACTCCGAAACTTATGATAATTCAAAACCTACTGCTAGCTATATGGTTTGCCCTGAAGACATCATAAATAAATAATACCACACTTTTTATCTATTCGATAAATTCAACTTTGTCAAAATTTTGTACCTCCTGTTTCGTTTTTAGGACAAAATAAAAAGAACTGTTTCCGCGCGAGCCAAGTCGCGGGCATAGCTAGTGTAAAATAAAATTAAGAGGCCTCAAAATGAATTTTAAATATTATAACGTAAAGCGTTCAATCAATAAACACAAATCTCTTAAATACAGGGCGTACCAAAATGAATATCGGGGTTTTAATGCTTTGTAGAAGTTATTACGGTTAACTTACAATTATGAAGTATACATAAAATAAACGGGCAACTCAAAAAGTTTGTCCTACAAGTATTCGTGTGCGATTGGTTGTACAACGTTGTTCCCAACAGCAGGATTGGCCGCTAGGGTCCGGATAACAGAGCTTGTTTCGCATGTCCTCCAGATCTGACGCCATGCGATTTTTACCTTTGGGGGGTTGTAAAGGATTAGGTGTATGTTCCGGTACCAACCTACCTAAAAGACCTACGACGTAGGATTGAAGCTGCAGTTGCATCAATTACTCCAAGCACACTGAGCAAGGTTTGTGACGAACTTGGCTATCGACTGGATGTGTGCCGTGTGACGAAGGGCGGTCACGTTAAACATTTGTAGGAGAAACTGTTCGAGTTCCTCGTTCATTTGATGTATGATTTGTAATGGTAAGGTCACTGTAACAACTTCTACAAAGCCTTAAAACCCCGATATTCATTTTGGTACACCTTTTACTTTTGTAATAATACAAACACGATGACTCTGAGAAAGTAATATGAATATTCGGTTTTAGAATCAGTAAAATTTGATGTCGTACAAGTATATCTGCAACATTACAAGTATATCTACTGTGGTGCAGTGGTCAACGTCGCTGTCTAGCTTCTCAGGGCCCTCGAGTTCGAATACTGTCAAGGGCATGGATGCTGTGTGATTCTCTATGTTGTGAATCTCTTAAAGCTAACGCAACTTAGTTTCTAGAACCGTAAGAAGAAAGGCAATAATGCCCTTAGTAGTTGATTAGACCATATGTAAAAAAGTATAATTAATTCATATTTGATAGTGACAGAATATCTCGCTCCATTAATTAAATATTCATTTTCTAACAATAAATAACTAAGCATCGCGCTACACTAGAGTTTAATTTCGAGCAGACGCGTTCCAAATTTCTGAAGCGTTCACATCGCATTGCGTATGCAATGCGGGTTACCATGACGTGGCAGCTCGCTCACTTCACAAGGCTTTAATTGCATTAATAGACTGACACGTACGTACCACAGCCATGCACCTTCTGCCGTAGGCTTAATTACACAAATTTCCACTTTCTAATTCTATATTTACTCCCCCAGTTACTTTCATAACAAAAAAAGGTGGACGTTAAACGACAATTACCTGCGATTGTATGAATATATGAACAGTGAACTACGGAAATAGTGACACAGACGTAATTTCCTTAGGAAGAAGTTTCACGTAACAACGCACTTTCTCTTATAAGAACTAATTACTGTTGTTAAAATTGTGGCCGAGAAATGTTATCAAAACCGTTCATTATTTAATAAGAGACAAAATGAATAAGCAAAGGGGAAAATAACGAACTACAGTTACGTTATTACAGTTGCTTAAAAATTTTTTTACACGAGAAATAGAAATAATTAGGAATAAATAACGCTGATCGGCTTTAAACTACCGTATGATCCAAATTATTAAATAGTTTTCGTTTGTTGTTAAATTTAATTTAATGAAAGTAGTGGGTTCTTTGGATCACTAGTCTTGCTTGGATGTGGTCATGTAGAAATGAGTTTCATCTGATCCAATAGTTAATATAGAGAAAGACTATAAGATAATAAACCCGATAAAAACTCCTCAGATTTTTATTATTGCGTCAGATCTTTCAATGCTACTCTTCACACCTGATTGATAACCTCCGATATTACATTGAGTTCATCCAAATACAAATTGGTTGGCATGTATAATAAAATTAAACACCAAATTCATATCTTATTTTTGAACTTTGGTAATTTTTCTTAGATAAAAGAAAAAAATAGATTTACAAAATACATATATTGTTGATAAGAAATAATATATGTATTTTAGTTTCAATGATTAGATTTACAGTGAAATTTTGTACAAAAATATACACACATCGTTTCATAAGAGTAAGGAGTGAAATGCTTCGTGTCAGATGACACACTACTCCAATCAATGTAAAAACAGGATTTCCATTAAATCATGTTACAGGTATAACATTTAATAGTCTGAACTAAAACGTTGTAGACTGTTGTTTCAAGATCTCAATTAAAGACCGACCCAAACAGTTTCAGATAAGCACATGCGTGAGAATTTGTTGTTTTCTCACTTGCAGCTACACGTACGTAAAATGGCGACGGTTAAGCCTAAATAGTTTTTGTGTCCTGAAGTTTGCTAAGAGTTGAATCTGTAACTTCAGTTCGCCAAGTGACAAAAGCGATGGTATAGACATTTCGAAACAACCAGATGTTCGTGTAAGAGGAGAAGCACCGGACGCCAAAAGTGTCTGAAGAGAATGTTGACAGTGTCGGTGCACCTTACCTTCGCAGTCCTAAGAAGTCTGTTCAAAAAGACAGTCTTGAATTTCAATTGCCAACTATTACAGTTTGAAAGGTTTTAAAGGAACGTTTGCTCAGGTGTTTAACCTGGTTACAGATGGTACATTTTTAAAGCCAGATGACTATGGTGAACATTATAAATTAGTAAACAAAGGGGAGATGACTATTCATCGTGCAATTTTCAGTGATGAGTAAATTTTACATGTAAGTGGTAAGATAAATGCACAATAATATTAGAATATGTGGGTTAGAAATTATCAAAGAGATTCACCAAATGAAATGTTTTCTGTGCAGTAAGTATCACGACGCCAAGTGAACGGATCACTTTCTTTTTGCAGAAGCTTCCGTAATGGAGTGGATTATCTGCTCTTTTTTTTTCAAGAATGGCTCTTTTTCCAACTAGAAGGCGACCCTGAAAAATTCATCTGCCAACATAATGGAGTCCATCCCCGTTGTAATCGAGAGTGGATGAACAACCAACTCCTTGATCGTTGGATATACCATTCATTACTATGGAATTGTTAACCAATTTTGGAGTAGAATTGGATTTTTGGTTGAGGAACTTATCGACCATTTATAAGAAATTAGTTAACGTTAAACCTGAAGAATAATACTTTTAAAATAATCTAAATAAAAGTGTTATAATATACAATTAAATAGGTCTTTCTTTAATGGACATAAGTCTTATTACTTTAACAAAATGCGTCCTAAGTATTTGGTACATATTACTCATTTAAAATCTTCCCTCTCATTTTTGTAGTGTTACGTTAATTTTAGACATCAACGGTATAACTGATATTGTCCACATTCTACATTATATCACATTTCGTCTTAACAATCAAGCAGGATGTCTCTTGCAATTTCTAAATGTTTTAAAATATCCGCATGTGATGCATGTTTCATTTGAAACTTGTTAATTGAATATATTAAAATTGTTAGAAACAAATTGTTAGTTTGATTATATCTAATTTATTCTAATCTTCTTAAAAATTCTTGATATGATAAATATGACTCCATTAAAAGTTTACAAACATGCTTCAATAGCATTTAAAAGAAATTAATATATTCTATAATTTAATTAGGACTCTTTTATTCATTCGTGTATTACCTGATGAAGTCTCATACTTGGGACGTGTTGTCTATTTCGTATATGTTCTTTCACTGTGCTGACCTCCTGTGGCTAGTGTCGCTGCCTCACAACACAGACGTCCCGGGTTTGAATCCTGATATGGTATGTCGTCATGGTCATGGTCATGGGGACTGGGATTAAAACCGCTGGAGAATCAATACGATGACCACTTATCACTCCAAATTCTAATGTGTCATGTAAGATAACAGTCCGCAGACGACCCGGTAGACCAAGGCCGTGAATGGGCTGCAGAGCCAAGGAAGAAGAAGACTGACTGAATTTGCCATTATTGAACTTAGACTAGAGGTGGACAAAAGAAGCGAAAATTGATTCAAAGAGTAGATTCTTATATAAGAACCGTTCTTATAAACGACTCAGGACATAGAGTTACGGCTCACGATTCGCGCCGTAGAGTTCTGAACGTGACTCTTAGATTTGAATCCTTGAAGAACTCTTAGAGAGTGAGTTACAAGTTGAATCGTTGATTTAAAGGAAGATTCGGCTCTGGTTCTGAATCTAAGGACTTGTGAACGTCCTCACCTTGAATTTATCAATAATACATTTTATGTGTTAAGCTTAGCTCCTATAACAGGCATTGCTACAGATAATAAAGGCAAGAACTTAATTTTGAATTATCATTCTTACATCCTTCATTCTACATCCTTTTTAAAAATATATATTTATATTATTTTTCATAATAATTATAACATATTTTGTTTCATAATTTTGTGTGTATTCGCCCCCCCTCTCCTTTACTTAAGTTTTTAATGATTACCAAACTTGAGAAATGAATCGGATGGGATTCAGAGAGCAGAAGAATCGTTTAAATGAATGAAGTCGTAGCAATGAATCGACTGTGACAGTCTCAACAAAAATAATGAATCTTCCCATCTCTACGTAAAAATACACAAAATATCCATTTTAGGATCAAAATTTCTTTACTTCTCTAGAAATAATTTTGTCACATTTATCTTCGACGCAGGTAGATCAAGTGTTCGGAAGTTGGAACTGCCGTGTTGCAATAGTCAAAATATTTTATTGCGAACAAAAACTGAGTTTTATTCCATACGCAATTACCAATAAAATTCTATACTTCTACCTCACTTCATATATATGATTCATCGCATTTACGTGGAAATTCTGCAGAACACTCAATAGCAAATGTAACGCTCCCCGAGTGTATGTAACCTTGTTACCTGTAAATGAAAGGCACTCTGGAAACATTCAGATTCGAAGTGATATTGTTTATTAATTAGCCATCCACTTGTTTCATTCAGAGATAAAAATGTTGTTTTTACTCTATTGCGAGTAAACGAGAAATATATTTATATTGTTCTGAATAAAACTACCAAATATACCTTTTATCAGATATGGCTCAGCCGTTACAACCTTCTACAGTAACGCCCTTAAAACGAAGTTCAACTTTTCTCTATTTCAAATACAATATCAAACATTATATTAGTTTGTTAATACGCCTTCTTTAACACATTACGCCACTAATGTTTAATCTTTTACCTGTTCTTAAAGAGCCATTGGATGGATCTTGGCGCAATAATTTTATTGACAATATATTTCAATTACCTATAAGAATTCGTTTGCTCTTGTATTTATTTAATTTTGAGTATTTACTGATTCAGATTACGATAGCTAGATTTTAATTTTTTTAAAAAAGCTACCCTCGTTGTTGATTTCTAGTGCATTTATGTCTTGTTTTAATTATTTTCCCCTTAATAGTTAATTACATAAACACCGCACTGCATTATCCGTCTAAATCAAATGCATGTTGCGTGTCGATAATGCACACGAGGAAGAAGTTTCATTAGTTAATGTTTACGCATAATAAACAGCAGCAAATCGCATTAAAATATAATTTGACATCCGAAATGACAACATAAGCTAAAACTGTTTTATCAAAACAGTTGCAAAAGACTAAGCTTATACCGGTATTGTATATATTGATTATTATGTTCCTGTTATGTGTTAAAGGTAGTTGCCAAAAGAATATGGTCCCACGCAGACGAGTACCATCAATAATTATTTATAATAAAATTAACTGATTAAACCTATTAGACAAATATATTACTGACTAATTCTTCTCCATTAAAGTTAACTACAGTTTGATTATGGCATAAAATACGGTTCATCGCCAGAGATTAATACTCAACCTGAAATTAACTATACTCTTATTTCATTATGTCGGCTTCAAACTTTTTTGTGATACAAAATGGAATTTAAATAACTAAATAAAATAACATAGAACTTATATACAACAACACACGAATTTTAATTTTCGGAGTGCATAAATACTGTAAAAAATACGGCAGGCTAGAGTAGGGTGTATACAGAAACATATTTTTTGGCATAATTGTTATATCAATTATGAAATTAGTAAAAATATGCCATAGGAACGTTTACATACCTAAAATAGTAAATATATAGATACATTGTGTATCTGACATCACATATAAGGAACAATATTTAAAATAGAACAGCATACAGTGAAAAATAAAATAAAATAAATTTTTTACTTTAGGCAATGTGTACCTTTAGTGAGTCTTTGACTCGGCTCTCTCTCTCCCTCTCTCCCTCTCCCTCTCTCTCCCTCTCCCTCCCCCCTCTCCCTCTCTCTCCCTCCCCCTCTCTCCCCTCTCCCTCCCCCTCTCCCCCTCTCTCTCCCTCTCCCTCTCTCTCTCCCTCCCCCCCTCTCTCTCTCTCTATATATATATATATATATAGAGAGAGATTTGTTTGTAATATAATTAATAATTTATGTTCTAACCACGCTTCTTTGACAATTCAATTGTTTGTTCTAATTGTGCTCATTTATTATAATTATTATTTTTCTTTTTTTGGGTACATGAGGATGATCCTGAAACAGGCAAGTACCCTTTAATACCATAGGAATGGAATTGAAAAGGGGGGATGTTGAAGTTAGGACAAGGTAGCCAAGGGCTGACTACGGCCCCCGGACTATAGTTTAAGGATCCTACTCGGTGATTCACATACCAATGATGAAGGAAAAAATCTAGAAAACCAGCATCAGGTAGGTCGGACTTTTAAGTACTAATATCACGCAATAACGAGTTTCGGGATAAGAGTTTGCAATGGGGCCCAGCATTCTCGTCTCCATGTCTTCGCCAGTTTTAGAAGGCAATTGGCCAACTGATCCAATAAGATCAGCTGACAACTCTTACCGTATGCCTAAGATCTTTTACCCTAGTACGAACAACTCCTAAACTAGACGAAGGTGCGTCGACATGCTGGAACATTGAAATCAGAGACAGAACTAGGCATCCTAAAAACAAATTGTTGACACTATCACGAACTAGTCATCATTGTCGAAGTCGATACGGGGGATAGTTTTTCTCCTGCGATATGAAGGAAACAATATTTAATTAATAAGTAGGATATAAGGTGCCTGCGTGATTTTTGTGAGAGTTTATTTCTAGCTCTCGTAGGTGTATTTTCCCAGAATGGGAATGGGTGTCACCTTCGGGGATGCCTCTTTCTCTCTCTGGTTTTTTAAGATTTTCACATGCGGTGGCCACTCATCTTTGTTTAGGAGCTTATGTTCCGGGGTCGCAGACTTAGGCATACGGTAATAATTGTACGCTGATATTATTGGATCATTTGGATTGCTGCCTCCTTAACTGGTAGTCACTGAGACGGAAAGGCTGCAACTCCAGGGTAAACTCCTCTTCCGTAATTCGGAAGGACGTGACACTAGTATCCGACCTAACTGATGTAGTTATTCTAGTTTTTTCTTGCATCTCATTGAGGTGAAAACCAGGTAGGATCCTTAAACTATAGCCCGGGGGCCTAGTTGGCCTTATGGCTGCCTCCTTCTAACTACCTATGCTAATAAAGAATAGTTTCCAGTCTTCATGATAAGTTTAGCCAATATAATGATCTTTAACTGAATAGAGTACCGAAGAACCACATCCCGAAATTCAGATTTACAATACGTAGATCTTCCTTTCCTCTCTGTCACCGTTCACACACAGGAAAGTAGAATTTGTATAAATATATCACATATATGTTTCTGTGTCTTAGGAAGTATCAGTTAACTCAAATTACCATGTAAATAAGATAATTTACCTGAAGGAAGCGAATGATCTTGCAGGCAGCATTCCCCGCGTGCCAGACCACGGTGTTTCGCCACACGATGTCCGTCAACACGTTGATGAGACCGACTGTCAGATCTGCAACAATCAGAACGCACACGGACTTAAGTCACGAAAATTTAACAACTTAAAACTACGAAGTACAATAATTAAGTGGGTGTAGGAAAGTGGGTAACTTTAGTATAAATTACGGACTAGTAATAGGTGTAAATAGGCGTTCTGGTAACACTCTAAAACAAATTATTCGAGTATAAAAAATAGTTTCAATTAAATGTAATTGTCAGTTTACTGTATTCCACTTTGCTCCCCAGTGACGTATATTATTTTCTAACGTAAAAATATGACTGGTTGGAAGAAAACGAGATCATTGTTAGAAACAAACGCCTATTTGAGAGTAATCTAAAAGTTTTTTGAAGAGTTTGAAAAAATCGAACAAATTCTTGGCTAAATATAACAAGCTTTAAGATGAATATGTTGAGAAATAATACATAATTTACCCTTTATAATGGTTTATATAGTTTTTTAAAATCATCTCGCAACACCCAGAAAATACTCACGGAAAAAATTTCAATTTTACGTCACAAATATAAGCTACAATAAACTGTTTAAGGGAATGTTATGAAATCCTAATAAGGAAAACCTGAGGAAATATTGACAAACCGTTCCTGGTTCCATGAAACATAATTGTTGTTCGACGTAAGGAATTCTCATATACGTTCTGTATTGTATCATACTTGCCCCCTTATTAAGGAACGAAGGAATTTATATATGAAGGCTATTCTATCTTCTAACCTCTACTAACTGGAACTACAGACCTCAAACCATCAGAGTGGTCATAAAATCGTGCTTCTAATATGATTAATTTTCTTCTCGTAATATCACTTAATCCGGAATTTTGGGCATTTAAAATCATATATGAGAAATATTGTAGACGCCTTTAAACGAAAATAATTAAATTATATCATAGCTAAAGAATAATACGAACTGTGAAAAGTAACAGAAAAATGTTGCTCTAAAATGAAGATAATACACACACGCACACACACATATATATATATATAATACATACACATATATAATAAACACACACACACACATATATATATATATATATATATAACCGATATCAAGCACCCCTTTGCTAAACAATCTCTCGCCACCAAAATATTATGGACCCCAAGCAGTTTTTTTAATTGATATAATACAAAAATTTCACCTGTTAACAAAACCCATAATAATAAAATTATTTGAGAAATGTCTTATATTAAATCTATTATCTCTGTAATTGGTGTGAAAACATACATCGAAACTGAACAATAACTGTAATTTTTTGCTTTTAAGAAAACTTTTTAAATTTTTTGTTAATTTATTTGCTAAGTAATTCTCATATGATGAGAGGAACACAGATTGTCCAAACAATTGTAGTGCTTTTATAATTTATTTTTTGATAATTCAGAAACAGGGTGCCGGTGTTGCCCGGGCATTTATTCATATTATTACGACACAGCATTGAAATAGATAATAATAATAATATATTTATCAACATGTCATTATACCAGTATCGACAATAATATCTTTGCCTACATGTGATTAAATCAGTCTTGGGCACACCATTTCCAATAGGGAATCATTATTAAAAATTAGAGTCGTTTATCTTCTGAGTTATAACGAACAAAAAAAGAGAAGCAACGAAGTATATCGTTTTAACTTTTTTTATCGTGAGTTTCACACAAAACTTATGTTTTTTCCAGTTTGTCAGAATTTTTCGACTTTTGTTTCATTTTTTAAAAATACATATACACGGCCACAAAACAAAGATACATAGAATAAAGCAATTTCTGTTTCTGCAGAATTTTCCTGGCAACTTTTTCCATTTTTTTCCCTTCATCCTTAATTGAACTATTTTTTTTAAAAAAAATAGTCGTTCTCAAGTGATGCGCTTACCAATGGACAGCATTTAAATTTTATTTATATAGATTTAAGTTTAAACAATGGACACACAGGAATGAAGTTGAAAATGTGACGCGGAACACGTTTCCTTTTCACTCAAGTCACTGATTTATTCGTTGTAATCAATGTAAAATTAGATACTACGCCAGGAAATTAAAAGACGTTGTTATGTTGTTATGAGGAAATGACTGTTCTACAAAAAAATATTGTCGAAGATGCTCACAACTTATAATTTTGGTGTTTAAATCGAGAACAATTGAAGCTCAATTAGAAGGTCTTCATTGATGCCATAAATTTTCGTTTTGAAGTAAATTGTAGATTAGCCTAAGCCTCAGATCTATGCAATGTAAGGAGGAAACTCACCCGGGTTGAGGAGTTGATTCGGCTAACTCAGATATAGTAACCTCCCTGTAAGCTTATAACCGGTCAATTCCCGAACAAGTCGAAATTTCTCCATCCTGATCTTCTAAGTAAATGTTTAAATTAGAATTGATGACCCTGATAAAGTTTAATTTGTTTTGTGATTTTTAGAATATATATATATATATATATATATATTCTAGCCTATAAAATTATTTAATGTCTGAAAGTAAAAACGTGGTTTTAATTAATGAATATGTATTTATTAAAATACCGCCTATAACACAGGCAATCGAAATTAAAAATACTTTCTTGGCGTAGGTAATAGTATCAATTGATATAATCCTTAAAAGGTAGAATCAAAATGATCAAAATATAAAAATTCAACTGTAATCAAAGGTTATTAAAGTAATTACTGATTTTTTTAATACATATAAAATGTAATGCAGTGAATAAAGAATATTTTTAGTTTTGTATTTAAGGCTCCAAGCATCAAATTCTAAGGAAGTAATGAGAAACAAATAACTTGGTGGTGTTTCGTATTATTCAAGATGGAAGGAGTTTTCCTCGTTTTAATAAGAAGTGCATGCAGCGTTACAGACCTTTGTCGAGAGTGCATGAATTATTCACAGCAAAGCGCGTGAATACGGAAATATCTCGTTCTTCTACCACGCTTTTCAGAGTTCTTGAACATCACACTAGTGATTATCGTGTGTTTCACATTCGTTAAGGAGCAACGCATAAATCTTTTACGTTATAAATAAATTTACGGTACATTCTCTTTACTTCTACATTTAGTAATCAAGTAATTTCAATGAATTACATAGAGACTCGTTTATTTTATTGTAGTAACATTCACGTTAATGATGGAAAATATTATAATTTAATTTATTTAAATTTTGTACTGTAACAATATATTTATGAACGGGTTTATTCTACTGGCTATGAATTGAAAAAGAAACTAATTTAAAACGATTAGCAATTTATTGATAATATGCAAGTTATGGAAGAATAGACTGCAGAAATAAAACACACTAATTAAGAATACAATTCAAAATGCGCTTTAACTCTTCGCATGTCAATCAACACAACCGATGGTTGCTAAGGCCAAGTTATGCAAATATATAGTGAAATTTTCCATTGCAAAACACCTGTAACAACTACAAGCGGAAGATGTCCTTGTCAATTAAATTTTAACAAAATATATGCTAAGCTCGGGGCAACTTCGTGGAATATATGCTTCAATTACTCCTTATCGGTCTTTGACGCTGTTGCACCAATATAATTAAGTAAACAACAAACTAAATGAAATACGAGGATTATTTGAGGTATTAGAATATCACGTGAAAATCTATTTATAAAAGCGCTGAATTTAAAGTCATAACTGTTGCAAAAACCAAGGTAATGAAAAATACATTGCTAGTTCGGAAAGTAAAATAAAAGCTACATAGAACGTTATCAAAAAGACCTCCGGTATTTCTAGAAACCGTAACGATATATAACTTATAAAGAAAGAGCACCCTATACGAAATAAAGTTGCAGCATGTCAATTAAACTCGTATTTTATTAACGTTTCTCGTGATATATTAGAAAAACAAGGTATAGAGAAGCGTAACACGTCAAACGTTTGTGAAATTCTGCGCAACTCCAGAAAACTGGTTAATAACTCCCTGTCAGTAAAAACGTGAGTATTAATATAATTAAAAATCTAAAAACTTCGAAATCTTGTAACATCCATTAGTAAGTTGTAATAAAATTGCAATTCTAATGCAATTCATAATTAACTAGTACTTTTCTTCTTGTGTATTTCCCGATGATCGTAAAGAGGTGAAAGTTATAGAGTTATAGGGTTCCATTACAGACGTCTCCAATTATCGCCCTGTTTCCCTCTCGCCGATATCATCCAAAGTTTTGAGAAACAAAACATATGAGAGTTGAATATTTTCTCATAAAATTGAAACTTATTTCTACATCGCAGCATGGTATTGTTAGTGGGAAATATACCAGCACGGCTTTATACGACTTCGTGCAAAGTATTCATGACGCACTCGACTAAAGACTTAAAGCGACTGGAATTTTTTCTGACCTCTCCAAAGCATTTTATTTAGTAGATCACGATATTATACTCAGAAAATTAGATTTTTATGGAATCAGAGGAGTTCCCCTTTCTTTACTTAGATCATACTTGCGAAACAGGCGCCAAAACGTTGAGATTGAAAACTCGAATGGTAACGAGAATCTTTCGGATCGGAAACAATTACCTGCGGTGTTCCTCAAGGGCTCGGCTTTGAGACCCTTAATACACATTATATACATTAACGATTTACTTAATTATTTAGATCTACTTAATTATTAATTAGATTTACTTAATTATTTAGATCCCTTAAAATCCGTCCTCTACGCAAATTTGATAATCACGGACAGTGGCTCGGAAACGCTGCGCGAGAAAGTTGATTTGATTCTGCAAACAATTTGTCTCTTAATCTGGAGAAAACCAAAATCGTTAAGTTCACGGCAAACACAAACAGTTTTTGGAAAACATTTCAGAGTACGCACCTTTTCTTGCTGATTGACAATTTGAAATGGAGTCCCCACATAAATAAACTTAGTAAAATGTGCTTTACATTACGAGTGTTAGCTTGGGAAACCAACCTACTTACATAAAAAATTATGTACGCTGCATATTTTCCTTCTGTCATGTATTGCGGCATAGCAACTGGAGTCGTTCTCATCACGCGCTTGAAATTTATAAACTACAAAACGAACAATATCTGGAGCGGATTGGTACACCAGTTGCAAGCTTTTGTTTCGTAAACTTGGAATTATAATTTTGCCTCGTACGTATATTCTAGATATTTTACATTTTTCTGAGACAATATCAATTTATATGGAATGGCTCAAGTCACTAGAAATCGCTCTCAACTCCGCATTGAAACCCATTTTGAAACCAGCTTTCGTTATTCCGGTATAAATCTAAAGAATACTCTTCCGGCGGAAATAAAAACTTTAAATTTATTTTTTGTTTTTTATGTTTAACAGGACATTTACCAGATCCATGGAAGGAAGGAGTCAAGAAGGAAGATAGACACGAATGCAGCAACTATAGGCCAATAACAGTCTAGACGTAACATTTAAAATATTCTCTATCCTATTAAACAATAGACTTACAGAATTTATAGAAAAACACTTGTCGGATTACCTAATGGGCTTTCGGCAAAACCGCTCCACGATTGACAATATATTCATAATAAGGCAATTATACGAAAAGAGTCATGGACACGGAATAGAGTTATTTAATATGTTTATTGCGTTTGACTCAATACATAGAGACAAAATTATGGAATGCCTTAAATTTTTATAAAGTCCCAGCCAAATTAAGGGATGTGATTGTGCAAACACTAACCAACAGCAAAGCAAGAGTTAAAATTAACAATCAGCTCAGTGAAGAGTTTGAAATAACCTCCGGTGTCAAACAAAGCGATCCCCTGTCAGCAACTTTATTTTATATAGTCATAGATGTAATTATGAGAAGAATGGAATTCAAAGGAAATACTACAACACGTTTAAAACAATGCATATCTTATGCAGATGATCTATTGATGTCAACAAGAACGTCTAAAGCATTAAAAGAGACTCTTCTTGAACTCAAAAAAATTTCCCTTGAATATGGGCTAATAATTAACATCAACCAAACAAAATTCTTAAGATGTAAAAAAGGTGATATTACCCCAACAAGTATAACTATAGACGGCGAGAATTATCAAAAAGTAAAATCCTATAACTATCTAGGCTCAGTGGTAAATGGAAGTAATAAGATCGAACAAAAATTAAGGAAAGAATTTCTGCAGGGAATAGAGCATACTTTGCAAATAAAGATTAATATAAAACCAAATTACTCTCCAAATCTGCCAAAATAATACTTTATAAAACCTTACTAAGGCCAATAGTGATATATGCCACAGAAAGATGGACCCTCAATAAGGCAGAAATTCAAAAACTAATGTTTTTCGAAAGAAAGATTCTGAGAAGAATATAAGGACCCATCAAGCTAGCAGAAAATACCTGGAGACAAAGATATAACCATGAATTGGATATGTTAATAAAAGCGAATAACATAATAAATCAAATCAAATCCTCCAGAATAAGCTGGCTGGGTCATGTATATAGAATGAATGATGATAGGCTGGTAAAGAAAGTGTTTAACAATGGAACCCGTTGACATTAAAAACAAGAGGAAGACAAAAAATAGATAGAGGGATGATGTTTTGCAAGATCGTAGGATGAACATCAAGAATTGGACGGAGAAGACCATGAATAGAGAAAGTTGTAAGGTTATTATAGAGCAGGCCAAGACGATGAAATAAATCGTTGTAGCGTCTTCTGAGAAGAAGAATGTTTAACAGGATTCTACGCAAGATTTGCTGAAGTCTACTCCCTCAACTGAAAATAGAAGATTAGTATTGTTATAATTTCTCTACTGTTATGTTAATATCTCTAACGTTCCATCAAATTCATTACTATTTTTGTAACTTCACAAAGTCGATATCGCTGCAGGGTCAAATGGCTAATACTTATAATAATTAATTATTATATTTTGTCCTACGAAATTTATTCTCATTTTTTGTAACCTGAAATTTTCTCTTTTCCTTGCATGGGCTTGGATGTTTCTGCTGTTTCAGAAACCTTACTAAGTGGTAACCTACAACGATATAAGTTCCCCAAATCGTACACAGTCGCTAATGACCTTGAAGTTGATGCAACTATAAACAAGTAAAAAAATTCTCTCATCTTTCTAATTGTAAAATTTTATTCATTTCTTGTAATCATATATTTGACGTATCCTATTTTCTCGACAGAGGACTAATGAATTGATTAATGAATTAAAATTTAATATATATATATATATTCTTTGTAGGTATTAATTTTATAGTAAATTATTTTTTATTTCTTAGACAATTAGGTGAGAGTATGCTATATTTTTCTTGTATCCGCTCCTCGCTCACCGTCAACTTATTTTAAGTATTACGTGACGTCTTAAAGCCAAATCACTCAATATTATATTTAAAATAAGATATCCGTATCTTACAACTCAGCAACCTTTGGGAATCCGAAAAAATTCTAATAAGAGCGACAAGTAAATGCCTTTTTGTATAGTCACTAAAGATTTAGTTGTTAATGCTACTTAAAATAAAATTTTAATAAAGTAAATATGTATTGCAACAAAACGGGTTTTTTGCTTAGCAGAAAATTCAAGTAACGTCGGGAATCCGAGATAATTCCAGGAACAACGAACTCCGTTACAATATAATATCACCTTCCACGAAGTAACACACATGAAAATGTACTTATTATTTATAAATTATGACTATGGACCCTTAGCTCACAGTTCTCTGCGAAAGAGAGATTTCATTATTATAATATCTCAACCCTTGTTAAGTAAAGCACGTCTTTAATTTCTATTTTATTTAAATCGATTTTCATTAAATATGGAAAATTTAATATAATTAAATTTTAAAAATTAAAATTAAACCCACTTGATCAATGCAATTATTAATTGATATGCTGGCTATATCATATATATGATGAGTAAAACTAATGAAAACTCTGTGAAGGACTTCTACCAGTGGTAATTAATAATTAGACACCTCGTGATGAATTGAAGTGGAAACTCCAGAGTTAAATTGTTCATGCAGTTTATCAAGTTCTTATTCTGACGCAGACATTATCTATAGACTAAGGCCTGTGTTCGTTGGATACTTCTAACATTACTCAAATATTTGTCTAACGCAACCAATTACTTTAGTCAAACACAACAAGGAATCTTATATAGACATTATAATCGAATTTGGTCCAGTTAAACACGGCAAATGGCTATCTCTAAAAGCAATTTAAAATAAGGACTGTCAAGTTTCACTCCACATATAAACTACTAAATATGGAAAGATTTCCCGGCGAATATGTTGGGCTTCCATCGGGGTCAATTATGGCTTAGGCCACGTCGTTATCACTTGATAAAGATGGCAGTGAACGCCATCGAAACGTCGTGGCCGATACTGTCCCGGGTGGAAGCCTAAGAATTACTTGCACCACATAAATACTGTTTACATTTCAGTATTAAATAAATATGACAAATATTACGTTAAATATCGCTGACAAATGAATTTTAAGTGGACGATTACGTTTCTTCATATGGAACTGTACGTATATTGTTATCCAGTTTTCATTAAAATTAGTAGGAGATTTGAAAATTTTTTAAAAAGCAACTGTTACATTATTTTTAAATTTATTTCAATATAACTTTGCAAAATGGTTATTAATTTCCTCAATAATGTACATATTGTGGAAAAATAAGTCATAATAAATAAATTAACATTGCAGAGTAAGTTATTATCGTAAGGGAGGTGGGAGAGGAGTTTGATACTACAATGTAATTTCATCAATTTTGTTGGTAGAATCCCTGATAATGCAATGTTCTAATCTAAAATTATTCTGTTTTTAATCAAATCCCGTATGTTAACAAGAATGTAGGTTTCAAAACGATCCATTAAAAATGCATCTGTAATAAATACGTCCCACAAGAAACTATTTCGTGCGTAATGGTGCTGTGATTCTTTTTCAAACGACCGCTATCAGAATAAAACTAGTGACAATAAAATCCATTTAAATTCAAAATTTAGAAGCCAAATATTTAAAAGAAAATGTTAAATACCTTAATATTTTAAAAGTCAATATTTAGCTATGATTTAAGTCCATAACGTTCACTATACAATCATGGTAATTGATAAAATATAGACTGCTGAGAGAAGATGCTGGGTTTTGTTTTAATTCCGGGAACATCACCTTGTCTTTTGGTAGGTTTCTTAATAATAAGTTGGAAATGAGGGGGTAATTACCGAGCTTCGGGGAATCTAAATTATTCATTTTAAATTAAAAGAAATAATAATTTCGAAGTTTTAAAGTTTATCTTAACCTTGGAAATAGAAAAGATGGAAGCTGGAATACGTAATTCGAGTTGCTGAAGGTTCGATACTCGTGTATGATCACTTTTTACTGTAGTGTACTGATATACCATATGCATCGGACAGGTATAATTACGATTCACTACTGCCGACATTTTTGTTTATATTTTTTATCGTTACTAGGTGATTTTTATTTTTAACTGACTGAAAGCCAAAGATAGGTATTTAAATAATTATGCAAACCTGCAACACACGCTGATAGAAATATCATGGCATACTTCTCTAATAATGCACTGTAAATGATATTTATGCAACATTAAGGAAGGTCGTACAAGAACTCGACGTCGAATGATGACTTTTGTTGGGAGATATTGCCAGGCCATAAATTCAAAATTTAATTACCCGATCACGCAAGTGGCAACGGGACTTTCATTGGCCTGTGAGTCGCCTGACCTGTCTCTGTTTAACACAGCTCAAGCTGTCTGTCATTACAGAAGTGTGTAGGAAACATAAATGCTTGCACGTTACCGATATGGGTGACATTAGAAACACGAACAGGGATTATTATCGAGATCTATATTGATTGACGCTTGAGAAGAGGTTTAAAATGAAGTGGAAAAGTCATTTTATGATTTCAGGCAACCGAGCCAAGATTTGGATAAAAAGATTGTCTACGACTCATGATTAATATTTCTTTTTTGATTGCCAGTGAATTACTTCCAAAATTGTGATCCAGTTTCATTTTCAAAACATTTGTAATTCATAAGCGATGTATGATACATTTTTTGGAATAAAATTTACTCAGTATTAACGCTTTTTTTTCAAAAGATATAAAATTTTTAGAAAATAAAATCATTAGTTGTAAAATAAACCTAGTAAACTTAAAATAAATTGAACGAAGAGTTCTCGTAATAAATTATAAGTTATGTGTCTGAAATCAAAGAAAATTTTAATGTTAAGTACATGTTTCACAAATATTTTATTTTCAGAATTAATACAGTGCTAGATTTTAAAGAACTGAGTTTGAAGTTTGGTGACAGCGAGTTTTAAATAAATTGTATTATTGTGAATGTCTTTGCGTGTGTGAGAGGAAATTATGAGAAAGTGAAGATAGAAGAAAGAATAAAATAATTAGAACTGTATAAATGTCTGCTCGTCTTCCTGAATATCGCGAGTCATTCTTGGCCATCACATCTTGCTGATGCAACATCTCTAGTTATTTGCGACATTTTCATATTTATTGTCAGTAGTTTTGTTATATGGAGCTCTCTAACAAGCGCAATATTTGAGCATGCTATTTTCTGTGCTGTATATTCCGGGAAACTTGAAAGGTGAAGCGGAAAGAAAATATTTGCTTCTAAAACAATTTCAGTGCTTTTACGAGTGTTGAAAAATATCATTATTTACAACTAATTCATCATAAATCCAGTCAAGTTTTGCAGAAAGTGAAATGGGTAATGCCTTAAAACAAAAGCATGAGTCAAATCTGTATTTCGATAATCTTAATTGTTCCCATTAAATAAATGAAAATCCAGAAACTTTGCACTTTAATTTTTTGGAACTGATTTCTCCATTACATGGCAATCAGGATTCGATTCGAAGTTGTCTACTTCTGGAATCTATTGAAATAAAGTAATAGTTTTGTCTGTAATTGGTCTAGAATTGATTAATTTTAGTTTAGAATTAAATTTCATACATGGGTGATAAAACTATATTATTATCTAAATTTAATTCAATTTGAGATCGGTTGTCACCAAAAAATAAGCGGAACGATTTTTTATTAAAATGTTTCTCGTTTTATTATACAGCTCTAAGTAGGATTACAGTAACGTTAAACTACTATCCGCCATTTTGAGACAGTTTTTTGGTATTAAAATCATGATATAGTCTTCTTACGCAGGTATTTTCTTCGTTATACTTGACAATTGCTTTAAGACTATCCATTTAAAAACATTAAAATCAAGAATGCCCAATAAAATACCACGGTTATACACCGTTTCTGTCAAAAATCTAACAAGGGATTGAAAAAAGTAAATGCATAACGTAAAGAAAACCTTTATGGTGTAGATAATTTATGTAACTTATAATTATTTGGTTTTGTTTGGGATGGCAAAAAGTCAGAGAATGACAATGATGTTGGGGTAGCAATGCGTAACAGGACAATGACGACAATGGCAGAGAAACAAGTGAGTTCAGTGTTGTGTAACGGCGGTTATGAGTGAGAGCTGCCACTATCATTGCATATAGGAATTACGAGACTAAATAGTGCAAGGATCGCTATTAACTGACATGAACAACATTTACGTTCATATAGGTTTTTTATGTCTTAACTTTGATTATAATGAATTTAATTCTACTCTTCTTAATCCTATTCCTTATTTAGACTCTAACAATATGCGAATAACTCATAACTACATAGTCATCGACCATATATATAAATCCCACAATATTTTTCCAGCTATATTCTGTCTACAATAACCAGTTAAATCGAAAAGCAAAGAATTAAAAAACGGCATTGAATCCAAAACCTGTATAATAGAAACAAATTAAAAGGAATACGTTCTAGATAAAGACAGAGATAAGCGCAATCCTATCAATAGTAGATAAATATTTGAGTGTAACGATGACCCGAAATCTCAGGATCACGCTCAATGGAGGATGAACATTACGAACTCTACGTCAATTGTGGAAAAGAAAGGTAGACTGTTAAACATTCAAATCGTCTGAAAAAATAATATTTTTCACGCAACCTGATCAGGAAAACTAACAGCTGCTATACTGGCTATATTTGGAGCAATGTAATCCACAACCAATATTTTTATTCCACAATGAATTCAGAAGTTAACAATAGATGAGAACAAACATTGAAGATGTAGACTACACGGACTGTATAGTTCATGGATGCAGTAAATGTACAGATGTTGAAAGTGTCGCAGAGTTTATCAATGTGCATGAAATGTAAAACAAGGCGGATTCGTGTACATGTAAATGGTTGTTGCAATACATTTCCGATGAAACGGGGGTTATTTCGTTTTCCGCAAACTGACCCTCATAATTATGATGATGGAATAAGTCGTGAAATTACAATAACAAAAGCAGTTTAATTAGTTCAATATAATTTACAAAAGCAAACATCATTGACTCATTTGTGAAATTAATTTATGCAATTTAAAAAAGACAACATATTTCTGAACATGGTTTAATAGATAAAAATTATATTCCTAAGTAAAGAGAAAGATATTTCAATTAACTGGACAATTTTAACCATTTAGAGTTAAAACTAGAATAGTTTCATAATCGAAATCATTAAAAAATAAATTGCGTTATTCTTTCAGTTCATCATTATATCTTTAAAAAGTTCGGTTCATTTATTACTTGTCATCGAATAATAATCGTAGGTAATTGTTTATCGTATTATTTTAGTGTTTTTATTCCATCGTTTTAGGTACTTAAAGTCCTTTAATACACCGGAATAAACCATTTATTGAAAAATTAGATTACCAGGTAAAGATACACATATTAAATAATATTTGAAAATGTTTCCAGGTTATTATTTCTGTGGCATTTTTATTATTTGACTGGTTAGTAAAGGCCTACAATGTATTAATCATTATAGCTGTTTTACTTAGATCAATAGAAATTGTACAAGTGTATCGAGTTCAATAATAAATAGATAAAAATATGGCCAAATAAATCAGTATTTGTTATTTATTTATTCTTAAACTTAATTTAAGCAAATTTGTTAGTATAAAGTGTTCATTTCTTCAGTTTCTTTTCTTGAAAATGTTTTCTTTAAAATGAGAAATGCTTTGTTGTGCTTTTGTTGATATCTTACCTTACTAATAACAATTGATATGTTTCAATTCTTTAACTAATAATTAAGAAAAATTTAAATCATTTGTATTTTAGTGCATAAAATAAAAATTATTTAGTATTTGACTACAGTCTTTTTTTACAGATCGAATTCACATTTTTCCTTTTATGTGGTCAATTATAATAGATTACAGTCCTGAATCACCAACGCTGGAATCTTTAAAGACTGCAGAGCCAAAATAGGGAATAAATTCAGTAGTAATGTTTATATTTATAACCTCAAATAATTAATTCCAATAAATTGACTTACTTAACAAAGCAACATAAATGGCTTTACTTAAATGAGCTTTTTGTTTTCAAGTATCTGGCACTCCACAGTCCATAAATTAATTCAATAGTATAAATATCTAAAAAATTGTCTAGGTAACATTTATGAAACTGTAAGTTTATAAAGTAGTTCTTATTTTAAGTATTTAATCGTTGAAACCGTACGGTATAATAAATTCATCGGTCGAGCCTGAGTTTCTGAGTTAATTGAGCGTCATTTAAGCCAAATATGAAGCAAAGTGCTTCTGTCAGCAAAAGATTTCCCCTTGGAGACCCTAACACAATGTAAATAAGGAGTGGAGCTCTATGTAATCTGTAAATGGATTGCGTTACATTGTCCTGGATAACCCCAAGGCACCGCCTCGTGTTAACGCCCTTTACGAGCCGCTGCATTTGAGACGAATACATTACCCAGGAGCTCCTGAAGCACTACATCAACACGGAACCTGGTCTAATACTGTCTTCAAAAGTAAAATCATTACCTATAGATACTGATTTTTTTAACAGTTATAAGAAAGGAAATGTCAGATAACAGTATTATCAGATTAATTTTTTTAGTAAAAAAAAAGAAACCGTATCAATTGCTAAAGGAAACTGACGATTTACTATTCAAATAAGACTATCATTGGAAATAAGTTACTGAAGTTCGTTGAATCTATTTAGATCCCTTATGAACCGGTTCCTTGGTATATAAATGAATCGAAGCCTTAAACTAAGCTTATAATAATGTAAACTTCCTTATAGACAACCTGGCTCAATTTACAAAATTATCCTGCGGAGAATTTCTATATTCAATGAGGTGGAAGCAGTGTGTCCTACTAAATATAACTTCGATATCTATTTTGAAGACTTAATTTTCACGAAAAGTTTTCTGTCATCCCCAACGACTTCCAACGATTGTTAAATAAATAAACATGGAAAAAATTTTCGTTAACATGTGAAAAAGACATTTGCTGAACGAACTGAATTAATTAAATTTTTTCTTCACTATTTTTGAAAGATAACTGTTGCTTAATTAAGTTTAAGTGGTGGTAGTTGGATAAAATTAGTCTTCGAAATAAGTATAACTATAATTTATATGTATCATCAATAGAAACAAGAGTTTTGCAATCTATTTTTGAAATATTTAACAAATATATAACAGATCACAATAATTGAAATAATTTAACATGGGATAATTACATATAATATTGTAGTATTATTCATTTATTTTATTTTATGGACTGACAGAACGCACGAATAGAATATTAGAATCAATAAAATGAACGACAACTTTGCATGTTTCATGTTACAATCGAAGTTAATTAATTGAGGGCTATTTTATCATATGTAAAATTTTGTGCAAGTAAATTATTTTCGGCTGATCTTGATGATTGTACATGGAGGCCCAGTTTAGCAAGGGCAACAGTTATCAGCGACCTTCTTTTAAGAGTATTATAATACTCGCCAAAACAAATTTATTGTCCCAGGATTATAGAATGTATGATTAATTTCTGCGCAGATTTGAGGTCGCAAAGAAAATATCACCCTGTAGTGTAGCTACTAACGATAATATTGTGATTTTTAGAGCAGATTCAATTTTTATTGGACAGGATCATCAAGAGATTAAAATCTGGTGGGCGGAACGTTGGCAGTAATGTGATAGTGGTGCAGTAATATTATAGTTGAAATGAAGAAGAAGTTGGGCAGCTGTGTAGATGCAGTGTAAGATGATCGGAGTTAATTTTAGAAGACAATTAGTTAAATGGTCGACAGAAGGAAACACCGGGTAGGATCCTTAAACCATAGCCCTAGTTAACCCTTGGCTACCTTGCTCTATCTTACGCATCTCCCCTTTTCAATTCCCTTCCTATGCTATTAAAGGGGAGTTGTCTGTTTCAGGATCACCCTCATGTAGCCTGTTAACCCCCCCCCCCCCCAAAAAAAAGAGACGTTCAGTGATTGCCAGTTCTTCAATGGTGACAGAAATGCATTTGATTTGAGATTCGGTTTTGAACTAGCCCCACTATTCTGTACTTAAATGAGCTGAGATTTGGCAGATTATATATTATTTTAACTAGCTCCGCGATTCCATACCACGAGAATATGTTCAAAGGGGAACGACCCACTTTTATGAACGTGGTGACTGACTAGTAGACGAGACTCCTGCGCCACCCGAGCTACAAGAGCAGCAGAATTACCTGAAAGATTCCACAAATTACCAGACTATATGACCGTAAAAGTGTTAAAGTACCAAAGTATTCCCCATTTACAAATACTTCTGACGATGATATTTTGAGCCCGAAAGTTCTTAAGAAAAAGTGTAAATTGTTATGGTGTATACAGATGGAATTTCATTAAATCATGACGATAATATATTTTTGTTAATAAAATGCATATTTTAACAGATGTATTATTAATTTTACCATGTGAAATTATTAAATTTACTACTTAACTAAGAAATATTATTTTATTAAGATATTATAATATTATAATTATAATTGCTGGTGTAAAGAAAAGTACAAGTTCCACCGACAGTTAAATATTTACTGTACATTTCTCATATAATCGTTTCTTCTTCATATTATATACAATACTAACAAAATTTAACATTTGTAATAACGGATTCAGTCACTTGTATATTTACATTAATTGAAAACGAATGTAAGAATTGTATACAAACAGGTTATCTATAATTTATGCAGGTACGCTTTAATAATTAGTAATTTACCTCAAAATTTCAGCTGATAATGAAAAAAGGTTAAATACTAGTAAGACTGTGGTAATATTTATAAAAAAACAGACAAATGAATAAATGACTGAAAATATGTAATGTTTATGGAATAATTTTGGAATTATGAAATCAGTATTTAACCTTGGCCAATATAACAAAAATAATTTAATTATTTTAAAGTTCTATTATAAATAATTTTAAATAACGTCTATAACTTTCGGAGGAATTATGAGACGTATCTTGATAATTAAGAATACATCAGACAGAAAACTTAATAATATATGTTTTATAATGATATTATATTACGTATATTATGTTGAAATCTTAATGTAATAAAGAATAAATAGAACAAATTGTTCACCATTATGTTTTTGTCCTATAACCTCGATCAAATTTTTGTTACAAGAAACGATTATACCGACATAATACATTTAAGGTTCAAATACCTCGATGATAGAACATTAATTCAGTGAAAATATTGACAGTTACTATATATGTTAAGGATATTCAGACATTTAAGTTAATATGCTAATGTCCCAATTGCAGTGTTGTACCAGTGAGAACTGGTGTGTATGGTATGCAACCTTGCAACACCAAGCCGTAAATATTTTCCGATAACCCTCATTATATATCACATTCTGGAGACAAGTAATAGCTCCTACACGGGACATCAAATTATCACATACCATGAAATCATAATTAATTTTGTGCAATTTTAGAGTTCGTTAGCCAGTTCGTGAATAATGCAAAATATTTAAGCAGGGGTGAGGAGGGGGAAAGTGGGAGGACATTCTTTCAGAATTACAAGCGTTGCATACATGATAATACCTATGTGAGTCAAAATCGTTATAACTTTTGTAAGCTAGACCGATTTTTTTTTGTCAATTACTCTTGTTAATGAAGGGACAAAAATTCAGAAGTGTATTGAAAATAATTATTTTGAGAGAAAATTCATACAGGATATCACGGTTCTTATATGGAATATTTCAGTATTATTTTATATTATTACTGTCTGAAATTCGAATTTGCGTGTTCAAATCTGATTTTGTATGTTCTTTTATTGTCATATAGCTTTCAGACTCAGCATTTAAATATTTATGTGATTAAAAACAAATCAGGGATCAAGGCACAGAAATGCGAGTGATGAAAGTTCGTTAATTTAAATTTTTTCATCATATGGAACTGATATTATTTAAATAAAATTATAATTAAGCCATAAATTAGCAGTGTAAAAATAATATAAATTTACCTCACTTTTCTAAATAGTATAAAATTTCTGACGGACAAATTTAGTCACAATTTTTTTTAGTTATTTTTATTTTCAACCACAATTTTGTATTCTATTTCCTACTTCCAGCAACAAAAATAGATTCAAATCTGTATTATTATTTGGACTACTCTTTTTTATTCTTTTAATAATTTGACAATTATAAAACTGTACTCTATTTTAATGACAAATTTTCTTAGGGCATTTCAAAATTTGGTAATATAGTAAGATGAAGAAACAATGTGGAACAGTAAGAGGAAAAAATATGAGAGTGGAGCAACAAAGCAATGCGAAGCACATGAACCTTTCTGAGTCATTCAGTAGATTGAGTCATATAAATATTGTTCATTTGAACATGATGCAACAATGTATATTAATGAAGTCAATTTGTTTTTCTTCGATGAAGTACCTTCCAATGTCTTTGCAATTTATGGAGTCCATAGATACGTTCTTCCAGCTTGTGTTAGAAATCATTTCAAACCGTTTCTCTGTGTGTCGCTGTCTAATATGTTATAGAATTCCTCTTCTGTGAGAATGACAAGAAGTTTACAAAGTTATATAGTGATTCCATTGTTGATCAGAGTACATTTCTTTGGCAGGCAAATAGATTACATAGTGAAAGAGAACTTTTGGGATACTCCTCGCAACGACAGATCCTATCCTGAATTTGTGACGATAGTTAATGTTAAGGTTCCAGCTAGTCAACGAAATGCAGTGAAAGAATTGTAACTCCAAGTTGGTAAAGGATAAGTAAGTGTAAAATAATGAATGAGATGGGATTACATATGAGACAGAAAACCACGGGTTGGTTGAAAAACTTGGATGGACAACATTGAAACATCCACCATAGTCCTTAACCTGGGTCCCTACAATTATCTTTTTGGTAAACTGAAGGAATTCCGTAGTGAAAAGGGGTTTGAAGATGAAGGCTCCATAGTGAACGCTGAGAAACAGTGGTTCAAATATTCTTATTCAGACTTTGACTAATCCGGTAAGGAGGTCAAAGGAGGTGTAAGGCAGTTGAGAGGAGTGCGGATAGTATGGAATATGAAACGTCGATCCTAAGGATTATATCTACACAAACTTCTGTAAGATAGCAGAACTACAAAATTTTCTGCAAATATAGTTTTAGTAGGCGTTCTATTACTCTATATTATCTTTATATCGGAATTTTATTTATATCAAGTATTCAAAATTCAAAGTTTTTGTTAAATTTATAATTTTTTCATCAAGAAAATTAAATTTATTTAGACGGACGTCTGTAGTGTTTTTATTTTATCCCCAACGTTTTATTAAACATACTATTTAATTATTTTCTAATTTTCCCGTATTCATCTGTTCATAAAAAGTACATTTATAGCATACCTTTAAATTTCTGAAATCACATTTATACAAATATTCGACTACATTATTTCTCAGTATCTTAAGGCCAAGTAAAAAATTTGTTCATTAGAAAGTATAGAGTTTCTATACAATAATTTTCTAATCCTCAGGAGGACTTGTTCCGTGGATTACACGTCCAGCTCTTGTTCTACAATGACTGTGTAGGGGAAAATGAAATTAGGAGTATTGGAAACAACTACCAGCTGTGAAACGTTAAAATTTTGTTTTTTATGCAATTATGAATTTTAATGGTATAAATCAGCCGATTGAAACAGATAAGTTTTTATAATAGGGACGAGAAAGTTTTACATAAAAATTAAGAAGCAAACTTTCAAGTTTTTACAACTTCTTAATTTGATAATTAATAAAGAAATAATAAAAAATACGTAACTAACTCAGCTGTAGATTGTCCATAAAGATAAAAATTTATTTCGAGTACAATATGAACTTGATATGTTGTATTTATAAAATTCTGAATGGACCCCTTCTCTTCACCTTGTATTATGCAACCATGTGCCGTATCAAATGCAGTCTGGCGGTGATCGAAGATTGTGTGCAAAATTTCCCCATTAATTATATACCGATGAAATATGTCTTTTACATATTCAGTTCGTCCTGGAATTTCGCTAATGGCGGATATTAAATCAGGAAGGCGCCCACAAACCGTTTAGCAGCAGTGAAAGAAGCTTTATAGTCACGAATGAGCAGCGTTCTTTGCGCGCGATAAATTCGATCCGGTGATGAAACGCGGCATAATGAAGAAGCCGACAACGTGTTTGTGCCTGGTCTTAATAAATCAGTTTCCAGCAGGGCAACGGGCTGTGTATCAGCTATAAATATTCCGGTGCACAGCGTTCGTTCAGCTGGTACAAGTGACTCCTCCTCGTGTTTCACCGTATGATCAGTTTAATCATCTCGTAAAACTGTCTCATTTTATATCGATAGGCGTGAAATTATTGCACGTAGGATCGTATAATTTCATCAAAACCCAACGACGGCGAGTCTTTAGTATCTAAGGAAAATTTTCATGAGAAACCGAACATGAATGAAACATTGCTCAATCGTGATGTGGAGGATCTTTGATACATATTTCAAGACAAATATTTCTAATATTATGCGGTGTTAATTTTATTTTTAATATTATTATTTAAATGAATTTTAAGTACAAGTTAAATGGTAATTATTTCTTATTTTTAATTATTTTAACCCTGTCATACTGTGAGCAGACATCGTTGTTGTTTTTGTTGGAGGCAGGAGATGAGGCAGTTTCTGAAATTGTTACCATTCGCGGCGTTCAATTGTCATATACTTTGGGAAACTCGATTTATAAATGTATAATTTTTTGAAAGCCGAAAATGCAAGGACGACTGTAATTTGAGGATGTTTGAAATTGCTAAGATGGTATCTGCATCGACAAGGATGGGCGATCAGAATATAATGAGAGGATGAAGGAGAAGATTGTCTACCGGATAAGAACAGGCGCGGATCGCAAACTTCTGAAAAAATTCAATATCATAATTTTATTTTTAAGCTATGAGTGGAACAGTTAACAATAGTTATTTTCTTTTTATTTACATCTAGGAATTCTGGCGCATTTCTGATTAACCACGGATGTATTAAATCCGGTAGTTTCTTCAGTGCATTGCCGAAGCGAAGATTCATCTAGGAGATGGAACGTAATCACAGCCGTGGACATCAGGAACAAGACATTGATCCAGTCAGCGCGAGCGAATCAATGTTTAGCTCCAAAGTGTATACTATAAACTTTTGGTCAGCTCAACACATTCATACCATTGTTTAAATGCAATATAAATACAAATTTTGAGTATTTAACTGAGTAGAAATTTATTTCAAAATAATTCGAATTATAATCATGTAATTAGTCCAGTGCAACGATACGATCATATTGCTATAACGCAGTAGCTTACTTCTTGTCAGAAATTCGCAGTTGGTTGTTGATTAAAGATTAATCATATGAAATATACTGATTATTCCTCTTTCCTGCATCATTATCAAAGTGCTGTACGAAGACAAATTATGTTGGAATCCACATATGTATTGTTTATCTATTGATTCTAAATTTAGACACCAATATAGCGAATTTCTGAAAGACTACACTATGTCGGGAAAAATTGGCCTTCTTACTTTTCAGATTATAGGTGAAGAAAAATTATTTATCAGTTCTGATAACTCGAGACTGACTCGTAAAAATTTAATGGAGAATGAGATTTACTGAATAAGTAAAACAAAAATTCATTTGACTTGGAGGAAGTATATGAATGGTGCGTACCAAATTTTGTCATGGCAGGTTCTATTTTAACAGTTCGGTGAGAATTTTTTTTTAATTTCTTGACCCGAGTGAAATTTGGGCTTTTAACAGAATAAATGTTAAATCTGCGATGTAAAGAGGTGCGTAGATTTTCGTAGACATGGAAGGACGTGCTTTCTCGTACATTATTTCTCCCCGTTAAGGAACAAAATGGCGAGGATTTATTAAATTCGCGGGAAATTGAGAGATTGTTCTTTCCGAAATAAGTATGGGAGAGCAGAGGCCATCAGAATACGAGAACACCGGGGACCTGGCGTCACCGTCTTTCATCATCATCGTACAAGCATCCGAGACGGGGCAACCAAGACATCGCACAGTAAAAGGCCAACCACACTATACGCCCAATGTTATCACGTTGACGCGGTAATTTCGGTTAGTTTGAGATCCTTTTAAATTCTGAGGCAGATAAATGATGTTTCTTTGCTTATATTAATGGGGGTTTTAATTTAACGGCGACGTATATTTTTTATTTGAATATATAATATGTAATTTGGTGCAATTTTCCTAACAACAACGGTCAATTTGAGTCGGTCCATGCGGCTAGTCCGAGCAATTATAATATGTAAAGTAGTAAATTGTGTAAATAATCATCGTTTATTATTATTATTTTGATTAGTAAATAGTTTGATTACATAAATTTTGATAATATCCTCAGTATCAAAATTAATCATATTTAATACCTTCATTAAGTTGATCCCTATCCCAAAATTAATGTGGTGAATTTATTTTAGATTGCCAAACGAAATTTATTGTAAAATAAAGAGGTGACAACCACCAGTACGTCAACAGATAAGTTCATTAGTCTTTACAAGGTCAGTCAACTGATTATTCACTAAGGACTTAATTATATATTTATTCTATTTATGAGTTGTATACAGTTATGCATATTATATCTCATCATATATAGTGATGAAAGGATCGTTAGTTTAATTTTAATTCGATAAGAAATGATATTTTTAATAGTCTTGTAAAAGATTTATATTCAAGACTAACATTTTAATGATAGGTACTTAGTAATATCAAAAAAAGGACCATCGAGGAAAAAAATAAACTAATTGAATCTTTCCGTGTTACATTAATTTACTAGGATCAAGAAGCATACCGTACATAACGTTCTTAGGGTACATGAGCTGAGTACACCGAAATTGGGACGACGTATATTGTAACTGTCATATTGAGTGGTTTATGACTGTAGTTACCCACCCGTGGCAATAAAACCTGATGCGTGTGGAACGCAGGTGCTGATCCTCTCTCATGGGGAGGATAGTAACCGTTGATGACGTCATAGTCTTCTTCCCTGCTCTTTATGAGTTTTTATAAGCCTTTTACAATGTTTAACTAAAATACACTTCAGTTTATATGCACGTGAGTTTCTATATAATTTCTTTATCAGTTAGCGAGGTGGGTTAGTTAACATTTATATGAATGAATTTAAAGCTTGGTAGCAATTACAAAAAAAAATGAAATAGCATTCATTCTAAAATGGAAAGAAAATTCTATAATCAAATTGCACAGTTTCTCTTTAAATATAATTTATTATATCCTAAAAATATTTTATCTTAATTAACAATTTGGTACTGAACTGCACTTGGATTATTTTGAGCTTCACTTTGTTTCACTTTCCAAATTTATTTTAATTACAAAAAAATTCAATTAATCTGACTTAATATTATAAAAAATACAAAAATAGCCAAAAGTAAGAAATAGAAGCATTTTAAAACTAACTTTCGAGACCACTTGATTTCATTCTACAAATAATTTATATAAGTACGTATACATAGTTACATATAAATAAACTTGATATGTTGTAGTTACTTACGAACACACAAATTGTTTATCCATTTGAAAATTAAATTTTTATCATAATTGTAGAAATTTTATAAATAGTTTTGTAAATACAATGTTGTGTATAAAAATTAAGTGTATGGACAGTTAAGGGTGGCCAGACCAAGCGTCATCTTCAAACAAGAATTAAGAAATATTTTGAAACTTAAAACAACTAATAGATAAACAATCTGTGTTTAATTAAACATGCGTATTTTTTTAAAAAAACACAGAATTAATTGCAGTAATGTTAAAATTTTAGAAGTAGAAAGCAATTACTTTTCTCGATTAATGAGTAAAATGCTTGACTAAACATTTAATATTATCTTTTTAAATAAAAACAGACACGCAAAATTTAAATTAAATATATTATTTACCTGTGCGGTTGCAACAAAATAAGTTTTGCGAACTGTATCTTTGGCATTGCTTTTCCTAATTTCGGGAAAAGGAAGTTATAATAAAATTTTAATTGTAAGTAATTTTAACATACCAAGTTTATTTATTTATATTCAACCGTGTACTGTATACGTAATTAAATAATTTTTTTGTAGAAGAAATGATGAGGTCCAGAAAGTTGAGGACGAATTTTAAAATTTAAAATTCTTCTATTTCTGACGTTTTGCAATTATTTGTAATTCATTTATTTTAATTACTCTCCTATCTCATTAAAATAAATTCTTCAAAAATTTTGTATATATTTTATATAAAATGCAGAATACTAGACTAGTAATCATGATGTAAATAATTCCAAAAAAATGAATACTGAAGTCTTTATAAAAATCAAAAATTATTTGTTGTAAATTTCAACTCAGGAAAATGCTACACACAATTCATTAAGTGAATTATAGTTAATAGGTCATCTCTGGTAGTATTTACGATATAATGGGCTTCTTTAGTACGTGCTGTATGCGAGGAAAGGCCCTAAGTGCGTGAAATCTTGAGTTACAATGGGTTAATGGACGTTTACCTGCCCAGGACATCGACCCTTCAGGAATTTTGAAGGTCGTATCTCCGTCCACGAAATATGAAGAAAACCGCGGGCCAAGCTGGACATTTGATTGAGGCTGGAGTACATGTGATCCCACATGGTGGGACGCAATGGAAAATGAGTCAGCGGTAAAAGAAATCTGGAAGAAGTCAGAGGAGATGAGAGAGAAACGCAGTCGGGAATGAAAGTTTGAAGCAAGAACATGGCGAGAAGACGAGGTATCGATAATTACTCTCGAGTGAGATTTTGGATAAGGAGGATGTCAGAGAAGACGAGACCCAACAAGTGAGTAACAGAGAGACGGCAACCAGTAAGCAAAGAAGACTGACGGCAGAATGTGGCAAGGTGTCTTTACCCGGCAATGTAATCGCGGAACCAGAATTATTCGAAGGAAGAGCCAAGTACTGGAACGCGATCTCCAGCAGCCGGCCCAGGTAACCAAGCCGGAGCAAACGAAGGAAGCAAGGGCCTCAGAAACGCAGAAATATGGAAAAGGTGTGTGCCAATGACAATTAAGGCATCAAAATGCGTAATGGCTATCTTTCTACTGCACAAAAATCTAACAATTCATAAAACTGTATTAGATTGATCCTCTTGTTGAGTTAGTTGAGACATATTAATAGACCCCAAATTTGTATTTTCATAAATATTTGTTTTAATATTAACTTTAAAAAAGTTTTGTCCTTCTTTAAATTAAAAATTAATTCCCCTCCCCCAGTTTCAATTATAAGTTGTTACTGGAAAAAATACAATTTGAAAATATTGATGGTATATTTTCTACATAATTTTCAAAATTCCTCCCTTCTGTGCACTACCCTGTATAATAAGCGATTTTATTGCAACTGAAGTATTAGATTTTTTAATTTTTAAAATTATTTCCATGTGTGTAAGCTTGTGAATTATTTTTTTATGAATGTGTAGAAATATGTTATTTGAAAGATTGTCATCAATTTTGATTCAAGAGTGTTTAAATATTGAAGGTAATGACTTAGATGAAATTAATTAATTCTCAATTGCGATTGTGTGAATCAAATTATGAGTAAAATTTTTGACATGATAGAACTATCCATCTGAAAATTGTTTTTGTTTCGTAGCTGATTGAATCTAAACCGAAAGAAGAGGATTTCTTGAAAATCACACCCTCGTGGGAGTGCAGCGATAACTTACACTCGTTTGTATATATGTTTTCCACTAGTCCATACTGCTGATAGATTGCGAGTGTTCTTCACGAGCGGCAGGGGAGGGAATGTAATTTTCTCAATCACGTCCAAGCGCGCCACAGAGCTTGTCTGTGATGGATGACGCGTCTCTTTGCTGTATTGCTGTTAGCACTCGTCGTGTTCCACGGGGAGACATTTCATAAGACGAGTCGCGAGGGTGGTGGAGGGAAACCAGAGATGATAATAAGAAACGAGGGCTTTGCTCCGCGCCCCGGGAGACATACTTACACGCTAAAAAAAAAATCGGAAAATTCCAGATTTAATCACAAGTTCATGCATGTAGGTGTCATTTAATTGCTTTCAAAGTTATTAAAGAGGTATTTAATACCCTAGCAAAGACAGAAATGATAATTAGTTTTACAATTGAAATATATTATTTCTGCATCGTTCAGAATGTCAAACTAAAAAGCGAAAGACGAGTCCGTTATATTTATGACTAGCAGTAGCGTTTATAATAAACTTAAGATTATTAATTAATTTTTTAAACATAGAAATCTAATTATTCTTCCAGTTCTGAAAGGAAAACAGAATTAAATAACACGCAAGATGGTATATCACCAATGTTTAGACTTAGCTGTTATTACTTTAACATTTGTCAACCTTTTTTGAGACATATACTAGCTGAAGTGATCGGAGTTGCTCGGGTTCACGGAAATAATAAAGCAGTTAAAGATAAGTTCATTATAGTAGTTGAGGTGAAACTACATTCATAGTTCTATTCCAGAATAATTCACTTTTAGCTATAGGGGCGTGTAAAACCCCGTTTCATTTGTTTTCCAATAGCCTAAATCTATTTCTGATGTCTAATCCAATATATTTTTAATCCTAGGTTGTGTAAGGGGCGAAAAAAGTCTAAATGGTAGTTTTTTACTAATGGGTGTCAGTTCGACCCATTTCTGGCGGTCTGAGAAGAAAAGGGCATATAATAAAAACTGTAGAAAATCGAATTTCCAATCGACTATGTATCTTCAGAATTTTTCTAAACTCCTCAGCTTTTGAACTAAAGGTCTAAAGTATTAGGGATTTCTAAATTTAATTTGCAATTGTGTTGTAGCCCGAGGGTGAGGGTGGAGGGATGTGGAATTGGTCCACCTTGGAAGCAAATATATCTACCGATTGGTCTTTACTCGTTTCTTTAAGTTGAGGACGGACTTTACTAGAGGCGGGAAACCACCGAAAAATAAAACAATCAAAAGGTTAGTTAGCTCTCTCCCAACGATAGGTTAACTACGACGCGAAATGCTTATCATTTAATAATATATAGTATTATAGATAAGGAAAATAGGCAACCTGTATTCATTTAGGAGATCTCGATGCACATATTGGACAAGAAATCTATAAAGTAAATAATTTTTACTTTTTTTCACATATATAACTTCAGTATATTTAAATATTTAAAGATCATAGGCCCTTAGGAACACGTGTGCCAAATTTGGTAGATTTGGACCAGTAGTTTTGACGCCTATAGTCACAACATACGTACTGACAAAGTTTTTAGATTTATAGATAAGTTTCAATAACTGTGATGTCATTAGTGATCGAACGGTTCAGTAATTTCTCACAAACCTTCTTACATTGGTTGCATAGTTTTTTCAGAGCTTCATCCCTATTGTTTCAAACGAAGTATAATTTTTCTGGTTTTTTGTAAAACCGACAACTTTCCAGGCTAATACAATTACTAGCAACAGTTTTAAAAGTAAATGGAGAATAGATGTAAAAAGGCCATAAATGTCTCTATTAGTTTGTGCAGAGGAGGTGAAGTCGCACTTCCGATGACGCTTCAGCCAATTTGGTGAAAAGTGGAAAAATAAAAAGTATTAAAATTGACTGAGAGACTAGTATAACTATAAAATAATCAAACTCCATACATTATAAAATTAAAATAAGTAAGTACCCGAAAAACACAAGAAAATCGACAAGTTTTATTTTAAAAAGAACATAAATAGAACAAAAGAATCGTAAGGAAAACCAGTGTGAATTCTTGAAAAATAAATTACCGATTTTCGTCTGCCTTCTAATTGAAGAATAGGCTACACACGTACTACGCCAAATATGGCGTATAAACAACTTACGTTTCCTTTATAAGTGTGTCCTGGTATGAGAATTTTATAATTTAATTTTTTTGACAATTAAATATAAAAGTTAAAATATATAATTTTATACAGAATATATATAACATGTAACATAAATAACAATAGAACAAGAACCCTCCATCATAGATTATCCGTGGTCAGAGTGTCAGTTATGAGAGGAGGCAAAATTACATCACTTTCGACGAAAGTAATCACTTATAAACGCATTACTTTTCATATACATTTTCCAAAGAGCCCAAAATTATGCAAAATGGATTAAATTGTTACATGAATATCATTTACGATATATTATCCATTTTTAGAAATATACAAATTAATTGCCCATTCAATTCACCTTTATTCCGTGATTACCCCAAAATCTGTAATTATATTTTAATTTCTTGAATTTCGTTTACCAAAATTAAATTGGATTGATATATTTAAGTAAAATAAATTTAATCTCGTACAGCGGAAATTGAAATAGTTTAAAATAAAGGACTGACATCAGCACATATCACCCGAGGCACTGTGTTTATAGACTGTCCTATATCATGGAGTTGGCGATGAAACGTCCACTGTATGTGTACGGAGCTGGTTGATTAATCCCCAGGTGAAGCAAGAAGTGACTCGCTGTATAAACGCCACCTGGACACCCACTAATTGCGGGACTAGACTTTGATGTACCCCCGCGGTCGCCAGGTCTTACTGTCGATAATTGGTGGGCAGAGAGTTTCTTTGATTTCTTTAAGAATAGACTTTTGATGACAGTAAATTTATCGCTAATCCTGAAATTTAAATTTAGAATCACACAAGCCTTATCACCTAATTTTTCGCGACAATTTTAAATTATTTGACCTTTATAAATTGTGGCAGATGTCTTTAATCTTTGCATATATGCGTTTATAATCTTCATTACCGATTATTTAAGTCAATTATAGCCTATATATAGTAAAATTTTGTGTTATTGATGAATTAAATTCCTGCAACTGTATACATAATTGTAAATTAAGATAATTTAATAAAAAGCAACCATATTCATAAATTTTCAATTTATTCAACTACAAGTAGTTGTTATAAATAAAAAAGGAGCTTTCGTTTATTACAGACATATTAATTTGGAATTAAAACCCAAATCAAGAATACGTAGTCCGAAATATTCACAATACAGCAGTAATACACAGATTTCTTACAAAATCAAAAATTAAATAATTGTTATAATTTATGTAATGTAAATAAATAAATAATGAGTGTTTCAGGAAACTTAGTTCATGTAATGAAAATTAAAGTAACAACGAAGGCTTTTCCGTTGTATGTGATTGACAATAAATTAAAGTATTTAAATCATTAAATTCACAATTAAATTATTCTATATTGTATGTTTCGATTTATAATGTTAAGGACAATTTGAATTGATGGTAAATATTGACTAATGCTTTATAATTTGAGAATAGAGGAATGATTTGACTAACTAAAAAAAACTTTTTGCCCATGCGAATCAAACATGTTTCTTTGCTATGTCATTTTAACGATCGCTGATAGGATTGTGTACGTACCAATCTGCTAGCAGATAGTGTAAAAATAAGCCCCTCGTTTATCAGCTTATACCTGGAAGCACACACACTGTTAAAACTCTTCATTTACATTAAAGATATCCTCGTAACAGCAAAGATAAAAGCCAATAATAGTGATTCATGTACACACTTTTAGTTGGGTACTAGGCGATTTTTTTTTCAGAAAAACATCTCCTCTTTAAAGTAATTTTTAATTTCAACGGGTTATTTGGAACTCGCTAAAGATGTAAAATTCAACCACAGAATGAAACAATTACCAGTTCCGTAATATTTAAAAAATATATGTAATATATAAATAGTTTCTGATTATATTATAATTTCAAACATTAATTATTGTTTAATAATCGAGAATTGAAGAGAATATAAGAATACCAGTATGCCTTGTAAGCTTCCACTCGTTAATTTCGTATAGTGTAACTACAATCACAGAAAAAGTTTAATTACTTATAGGAATGAAGGTAATTATAATACGCTATGTATCAATAATATAACGCTGAGGGGGGATATGCGGAATTGAGCTAGGAAGGTGAGCAGACGAAAAATATTCAGCATGGTGTGAGACATTGACAAGTCGAGGAAGCAGAGGAGAAGTGTGGTACTAGACGGCGAGAGGACGAGAAGATAGAGATGGAGAATTGATCAGGACGTGGAAGGGAGGAGAAAGCTAGAGAGTCGAACGAATTTTGAAAGGGATGAATAAGCCGAAGGTTGCAACAAGGATTAAAAGTGAGTTTTGGTTTTTTAGTGAGGTTTTAAGAACTAGGAAGGATAGAGGAACGTTGGAAGAAAAGCTGAGTTTTCCTCAATATCGGCAGCACGAATTCATCCCATTATCTACCGGTAGAAACAGGTTCAACACGAAGGAAGAAGAAAGTTCTAGTCGCATAGTAACCTGCATCGAGACGCACAAAGAAAAAAAACAGGCTCGTCCAGTGAACGGAATCTCTGCTGCACGTGATCACACAAAGAATAATTAACCCTGATATTTTAAAATCTTCCCTTTTAATTTCCTTATTTTTTTTGTAATATCACGCAGGACCCCATTTAAGATGATTGTGTTTTTTTATACTAATAAAATTATCATATTATATCTCAAAGCAAGTAAATTCACTAAATAAATTTAAATAATACCACTAATCATTTACACTATGTATCAATAACCGCTGAGTGCATTTTGAAAAAAATTATAATGCTAAATATAACATTTCTCTACACTAATTATATAATAATCAATTAGCTAAATCTCGATTTTTCATCTTTGAAGTTTAAAAAGCAGACCGGACGAAACAAAGGTTTACCTATGCTCTTTGCAAGCAAATAATATGGTTTGAATAGCGTACTGAAGCAGTTCCTACTTTCTAAATACGACAAACAGAACAAGATACAGAAGCCAAAATGTGTTAGCACAATAAGTTCTGTGCGAACGTAAATACTTTTATTGGTAACCTCTGACCAGAAAGTTGGGTGAGTGTGTCTATATCGCAAATGTTGGTTTACCTGACAATACTGTCTTTCGAAGAAATATCGTCGATGGTAATGCACTTTTGGGAAGGGTTATGTCAGTTCTGGAAGCTCCCGGTATGTTCGACTTTAAAAAAAGCCTTCAGTTGGGTCGTAACATTAAGTTCGATGTCCAATATGCCAGTGACTGATTTCAATGTAAGAAAAAACAAATTTTCTGAGGGAGTATAGTGGGTGATTCAATGACACAGCCCTCCTGTGGCCAGGAACAGCTGCACCCGAAAGGCAGTGTGTGGCCGATCATTGTCTTGGAGCAGGGCATAGTCACCTTGTATGGCGTATGGGGGCGTACTCGCTTTATAATCTGTTTCAGTATTTCCACGTTGGTAGCGGAATTTAACATTAATATTTTTTAAGAACAACATGAGCTTTATCTTGAAGCAGAATCTCCCACTGCTCACCTTCTTGATTTTCGGTTACCCTGGACACCGACATTCCATACCTTGAAGCATGTCTTCGAAATTGAACCTAAGGCACCAGATTTCATGGAACGTGACGTGGGTATCACAAAATTTAGGTCTGAATCGGGCTTCTCGGTAATGCGATGGACCGTCTCACGACTCATTTCCACTTCCTCTGCTATTATTCGTACTGTCACCTGACGATCCTGGGACAAAAGTTGTTACATTTTCTGTAAATTGTTCGAGGTGCGTGATGTTGTTGACCGGTCAGTTTGAGGGGCGTTTTCCACAATGTCAAACCCTTTTCGGAAGCGTTCAAACCATTCATGAATACACTTAAAGGTGACTGTACGTTCTTTTCTAACTGTTGTCCGAATTTTATAAGTTTTCATGGCTATTTTTCAAAGTTTGATGCAGAACAACATATTTGATCAATTTTTGGTTTGACCACGCGCTCTATGCCTTCACTTTACATAAATTGCTGTGTACACGCAAGAAACACACTCGCAGCGCAACCGCTCGGTAATTTCAAATATATCTTCACCTGCCTGTGACGGTATTTGGCAATTCGGTGATTTTTGATCGTGATAAGTACGACGTCATTCACCTAACTTTCCGAACAGAGGTTGTATACGTGATTTAGTAAGCGTGAGCACACTTCGTGTCACAAGAAATTCTGTACTCCCTGACCTGCATACAACAAGCGAGACACAATTGGTAGTGAAAGCATATTCAACTCTTATTGGCCATTAAATAAAATCGCTTGTCTAATTACAAGATATTAGCCAAGTAACTCGCTATACGCGCACACTCTTAATTATAGTATATACCTGCCTCCTTTGTTCTTATATGCGTTTGAAATTTTTGATGAAAATGCTTAATTTACCCGTCAATATATAGCACTTTATAATGAAGTAGAAAGGAGCTCTTTATAGAACGGTTGCGTCGTTACTAAATTACCAGATTATGTTTAATAGTTAAAAAATTATACGAACAGGAAATAATTAAATTTCCACCAGGCCATCCATTATATTCGCATTCATCTATAGAGATGAACAATCTTCTGTCTGTACATGCCATGGAAATTTTATTCCCTTATCACTGAAAACGGCTGACCCCGTTTTTGATTATAAATTTTACTTAGTTGTTGCAGAACGATGTATATAGATAATTAATGAAGAGACAAAACGAATCCTGTTTTTAAATTATGAAATCATGAAAATTAAAAATTGGGTTTTCATTCTAAAGAGGCATATATATTTTTGAGGCTAGAATAAATTTTGTTTCACATTAAAAATTCAAACTTTGAGCTTAATCTGCTCAACTTATTTCCCATTTTACAAAACTTTTTTTCAAGAAAAAGGGAGAAGATAGATCAAGTAGTGGACGTGGAAGGCCAATCTTTATTACAAAGAAGATTAGTAATTTTATGAACTGAAGAACGGTTAACTAGTCAGTGTATTTATAAAATAAAGTATAGCAAATTTAAAAAACGAAGTCATGTCATGATTAAAGACAATAACCGTTAAAAAATTAAAATTTCTAACGTTTTTACGAAAATTTCCATACAACATTGTCATACTAACTTAAAGTTTTCATAGAAGTGAAAATACTCAATAGAATTTCTGTCTTTAAATTTGCTCATATGAATTCTGAAAAAATATATTTAAACCAGATTTTACATAACACAATTTGTAATCACTTTCTCCTAATTTATTATTGGGCAAATAACTCTATACATTTCAGTATATTTGAATAGTAATTAGAAGACTGATAGTTTATTTTAATTTGCATGGTACCGTTAATTGGCGGTGATTGATGAGTTTCTGATTTGTTCGGTGCACTCGCGTCAAGAGTTGTGGGTGATGTTTTACTGCTAAAACAGTTCTGGACTGTTTGGCCTTTAGTGTCCTCACTTATAAACTGCATAATCATTAACTGGCCATTTACTTAAATCTCACTAACATATAATAAAGTTCAATTACTCACGACTATCAGATTTCGTCTCTAAAATTCCCATGAATAATTAACCACTTAATTTTCTTTGATTTTTATTAGAACAATAAGTGATTCAGATTGAAAATAGATCCTAGGTCTGATGTAACATCGTGAAGACAACATACCAAGTACCTTAAAAAAATTTAACACAAGGGATATTTATGAAAAAAATGAACAAGAAAACGGCGGAAAGATTTTTTTATGATGACAGTGTACAAGAGGGTGATACAATAAATGTGTGAAGCCTAGAGTTTTATTTTTTATTTAGTACGTGAATTTAATTCTAAATAACATCTGTTATATTTAATTTTATTAACACGATTTGTGACGCCTGGGATTTATCATCAGTAGTCGGTTACGATTTTAAATAACAATTATATTTCATTTTGAGAACAGGGTTCTTTAATATTTAAACGTTATGATTTATATAATTCCTTGATTGATATTTATAATTAACATTTATATTCAAAATAACAAATATCAGGCAATGAAATTAATCTGTAAATAGAGTAAAATTTTACTTTACTTTCTCCGTTGAATATTGTCGACTGTATCCCTCGTACAAATTTTCTGTTGGTTGCATGGCGTGTTGCGTCCTCCGGTGTCCCTGAATTGGAATCGTTGATCGGCCTTTTTTAGTCTATATCTGAATTTACTCGTTAATCAGCAACGCACGGAACTCCTCGAATGATTTTGGACCTCTATAAGTCCCTTCACCGCAGTATACTACAGTTTACTTCACTTGTTGTAGTGACAGCGTATTAGTTGAACTGCTTCCACTAGTAAACTGTTCAGCTCAATAACTGTGGGAGAAACACTTCTTCGGAACTAACTCTTCTTGAAAACAAATCAAATGTGAAGAAAAAATTCGTACAAAGTCTAACTGAAGAATGCCGATCAAAGTCATACTGATGATTCCCGTCTAAAGTCAAACTTAAGAATCTCTTTCTGTTCTAGCTCCAGCCCAGAGGTAAAATAATTTCTCCCCTACTCTTATCCAAAATTGTCTGGTTTCCAGACCTATTTTCCAATTTGTTTTTGTGAGCTGTCTTTTCCAGCACATAAAATGTCTCTCCTGGGGGGGGGGGGAACTTGAAGAGCTGACTTTCCGGAATTTTCCTTCTCCCTTTTCAACACACTACGTGAGATAAAATTTTGTTTTTCTGTTGTGTCGATATTTTTTCACTGTTCCCAGTGAACTTGTTATCTACTTTTAGCTTGAGAATTTCCCAATGTTCCCTTTGTCCGTCTTCTAGCTTTTATGAAATCTTTGAATCTTGATAATAAATAGTTATATATCTAATGCCATCTTTTTATTTATTGTAAATATTTATGCCAGAAAATTATTATGAAAATCTTTGAATTGTTATTAAATTTAAAGAAATTTGCGATTATTTTTAGGATGACATGTTATAGCCTTCGCGCGTATCACAAATGGCGACTCCCCTTATAACGTTATGAATTTAATTTAATGCGTTACACGACCTTTTACGAGGTTGAATCAACGGTTGAATCTGAAAATATAGTTAAATCGGCTCTTTGGTTTTTGAACTTTGGATTGCTTAATAATATGCTTCTTTGATAGTTCTTTTTGTAAGACACTACTTTCTTATCGGTAAATATTTTTGTTTATTATTGACTCATAAAAGTGGTTACGGTCAGTACAGGACACCTAATTCTAAGACCTTTATAAATTTGATTTGCATTCAGAGCTCGTATTTCTCGGTTACTGTTTTCTGTTGTAGCGTTTATCCTGCTCGACGCCTCAGAGACTCCTAGGCTGTGGTCTGAATATTAATGCAAAGCTTGAAAGACGATTAGGATTAGAAACTTGCTCTGGAGGCCCCTGTGCATAGTTTAAGACACATCATCCTGTATTCAATATTGAGAAAATAATACTATAATCTCTTGGTTCCTGGAAGTTTGAAGTACGAAGCCTTCCGAGACCACCAAGACATATATTACGGACAGAATATTGATGACTGAATGGTAAAATTTTATGACTATTCATCAAAAGGCACGTCTTTGTAGTACAGGTAATTTATATCACTGTATCGTGTCTGTTATCTGTCTCACGGGATGAATTGATTGATTGGCTTTTCCTAGAGCAGTCTGTCTTTCTCCGTTATGGAAAGTTGTTTATCTTGTTTCTGTCGTCACACTAAATGATGAAGAGCCGAACAAATCACTGCAGCTTTCGTTCGTTTTATATCGATTCGCTCAATCAATACCCCTGTAAAAGTTTAAAGAAATGAGTAAAAGCTATCGTCGTAACCAACGAATGCATATTGTAAACAAATGGGTTTCAATTTTAGCATAATCTGTACATAATGTGGTTTCAATAGTATCCATAATGTTGTTAATTTTAGTAAGGTAATATACAAGGGTCACTCCAAACTATTTCTTACGTTAATTATCTTTTTGAATCATTTTCGGACTCATCAAATATTTACTTTTCAGCTACTTGATCCTTATGTAGTGTTTCTTTTCAACTCGATTATTCTATTCTATTCTATTAAGCTCATGTTAAAGTCTGTTTTCTCTTAAATTAGTGCTAAATTTAGAATACGAAAATCATCAAATAGTTATTACTCTTCTTAGATAAAGTTAAATAATGAAAGGTATTACTTAAATTATATAAATTAGATTATGAAGTCCAAGTAGTGAATTAAACGTTTTTATGAATTATATAAACTTGATTTGTGATTTCTAAAAAACGTGGACGTAATGGAATATTTTAATAATTTTTTCCAGTAAAAAGAATCGAAGGAAATTATAAAATTAATTGTTTTTAAATAATTTCAAATCGTTTCTTTAAATGTTCTTTGGATATTAGCCGAATGAGTGAGTTACACGACGTTTCGGCGACTAATGTATGGGAAGTCGGGGCTGATCCAGACACTTATTGTTTAACAATTTTTGTAAAGTTATTGAAAAAGAAAAATGACTTCATAAACGTATAAAACATTAGTTTATTCTATTAATTATTTAATCTAATATCAAAATAACTTAAAATAACGAATTTAGACTATTTATGGATTTTTAAAAGGTAACATAAATTTCCTTTTCAGCCCCACTCCAGGGGGAAGAACGGGATAGAATGTTTTGTATTTACAATTAGCACAATAAAATTTAATTAAAATTAAGAATAGTCTTAACAGCTTTTGTGTTTTCTTATACTTATTTTCCGTATGGCTGTACACTTTATTTTATCACTTTTTCCTTTCGCAAAGAGTTTTAGTTTTGTCTCTGTTAACATTTTTTTCCTTTATTCCGTTCCTTTTCTTTCTTACTCTATTGTTTTTGGGTAAGCATCCTGTAACTCATTCTTATAACGTGAGTCTGTCTGTTTTCCGTTTTTTAGGAACACATAATATTTTGCCTAATGCAGTAGTATACCGTTTCGCCCCTCACGCAAGTTTTAGTTTAAGGTTCATCGCCGAGCCTTAATACAAGCAGTTATAAACTTTATACGTAAATTATATGCAGCTAAATACACCTATTTTGCGAATATATGCCATTAACGAGTTAAAAGCGAGGAGTTTCGTAGATTACCTTCTGTCGCAATGCTGCAAAAATTGTAAAGTCACAGATGTAAGATACAAAAACAAGAGTTCATTCACAAGCGCAGTTATAAATTGGCCAATTCAGCTGCTAGAACTTCTCCCTTGACCAGTGACAATGGGCCAATCCTTTTGTTATAACCTCCAGTGCCATCCAGTACAAAAATTAGTGTATTCCGTTCTACCGTGCCATCTCGTTCCGTCCCGACGCCCTCGATGTGCAGTAATCTTGCGGTAATGCAATGTGAAAGTCAAGAAAGCCTTCATGGAAATATTTATCTTATGCTTTCAATTTAAAGATGATTTTCCGTTATTGACAAAAATTTATTTTAAGCGGACACTAACCTATAAAGATAGTGACCTAATCTGCTATGTTGATTTCTGATTCAGTAATTGGTTGGTATCAGAGAAATTTTTATTTCACAGATGTTACTCGAAGTCACGCAGCCCCCTTGACAAGGTCTACAACACCTAAAATTACTTTAAAGTCCTGTAGGCACTCGTCTCATTTCCCTAGAGTCGAGGGTCGTTTCTCTCCATCAGGCTACCACGTAGGATTTCTTTCTATTAGAACCGGCGGCGAGGTTCTTCATGGAGACACACGACGCCGACGCCATATTAAGGCGAAAGGCTCCAATCTTTGCAACGTGACGTCTACTTTTATCCGCATCCTATTTTTAATGACTGCTTCAAGTAACGATCATATCACGAAGTATTGTTTCGTTTGATGTAGTAATAAAATTTTTCTGTTATTGCGTTATTCACTTGTCGTAGACGATGTTATATGTTAAAAACATAATCATTTTTTTCAAACGTTTATAATTTAATAAACTTACTGAATAATATATGCAGCACTGCACAGTCATCGGTTTCCCTATTTCACTAATGTAACAGATGAGTGATGTCATAATATATATTTTATAATAAGAAAGGTATTATGTTTTCTATTTTGCACATCTACATTTGTTTATGTCTGTATATGTCTTTCTTATTCTGTATAATAATTTAAATACATTGACAGACTGAAACAAAATTTGGAATCGAAGTTCGTAAGAAACCCTAGGAAAAAGCGTAGGAAGGGGTGGGGTTATGAAAAACTCTAGCACAAACGCGAGAGGAATAAAATTAAAATAATTGTGTCAGATAGAGTAAGTCTGTGACGTCAGAAACAGAATACAGGTAAGTTCGTCGTAATTAATTCCGCGAAATATGGCGTAACTATTTTTATAAATTCTGCTAATTTTATCAGTTATATCCTGCAAAATGAACCTGAGTAGCACATGGAAAGATGATAAAAGCAAAACGAAAGCTTTTAAATACTTAAGTTTGTATATATTTTTATGTATTGCCGCGTTTTAACATGACATATTTCATGGAACCACGGCTGATGATTATGTTCTTTCAAGCTAGACTTTGGCTCAATTATATCATGCAATACGAACGTAAAGAAATAACAAAGGATGATAGAAAGACAATAGGTAAAAAAATTTAAATGAATATTATTGAAACCATTTACCAGTTCAAAAAGTGACGAAATATTTTCGAGTGAGAATTATTGAGAATGTATAGTTAATTTTTAGTTTGCATTTTGTGTGTTTAATAACTATTAAAAAACGAAACAAAATTCATTATTGTAATTTAATAAATTTGATGAATAAAGGCTGGCAAGATAATTTAAAGTGATAATTCCAAACAATTATTGGTATTACACACAATTGTATAAATATGTTCCCGGGCGTCGTCGATCACACAGAAAATAAGTTAACAAAATATTAAGACAGATTTGAGGGAGAGGCATGACTTCTTTGGAATTAATGTGTAACCAAAATATCAAAAATATTTGACAGATTGTTAAGCTCAGTGATTGATATAACACTGAAAAACAAAATAGAAACAGCGTAAGTTTCGACCCTATTTTGGTCCTTCATCGGGTGATACATAGTATGAATGAGAAGAAGGGAAACACGGGTGCCGAAGTATAGTTGGGCGTCATGATTTAGTCTATGTTTTGGGGAGCAGAATCTACGTACTTAACTGATTTTATTAATGTAATAAAATAAATTATATATTTATTAAATCTGTTGTTTTGTCTAATTCTATATTTCCACCAATTTAACAAATCTTAAGGAAACTTTGGGACAAACAGAACTGGAACATAAATTACGTGTTATATACCAAATAATTCTTTACGAGGGTAGACATAAATGGTTTTTATACTTGTTGGCGTATGACAAACGAAATTTGATGGTTTAAAGGACAAAAACTCTTTTAAAATTGCTGTCGATTTATTTTCTGCCATGCTATTCGATGCCGGTTTAAACACATAATCGCCTTTCCCCTCATTTTCAGCGCATTTCTCAATTGTTTCGACGTAACAAAGAGTATGTAACAATGGAAGCTAGATAACACAATACGCGACGTCCGTGTTACTCCGTCCTTCGTGGCAATTAATCACGATCAATCCATGAGCGACGCGATCTACCAATCGCTTCCCACGGCGCCATGTCCTCAACTGGGAATTGCCCTAAGCACGAACCTTTTCGTTTCCAGTATATTGTTCCTCTCGAGATTTCTTCATATTTATAGTTGCCTCCTTTACTTCTTCGGTTCGGGGAATTCGAAGCCTCCCGGGTTTAATATCTATCCTTCCTACTGTATGACAACAGAAGAATAATGCTCCGAAAGGACGTACATGTAATATTCAACAATAATTAAAAAATAAAGCGTTATCTACGTTCGTGACCCAAGTAATCGTAACGGAGGTACGAATTTTGAATTCTATTATGACCGATAATGCGGAAGAAGCAGATAAAAGAGAGATGATGGAAGTAATGGAATACATGAAATTATATTACTGAATGTCTATTCACTTTACTTAAAGACTATACGCTGTTGCCAATTGTCCAGTACATCTGTAAAATTTCGGTTAGTGATACTCATGGAAGCCGAGATTTATTTATTTTAAGTTACACTCAATCGACTCGATAACTGTAAATTTATTAATTTTCAAATAAAAATTCTAATACTGAACTGTTATTACAAAAACGTTAATAACATCAAACAAGTATAAATAAAAAAGTTGATTATGAAATGTATATTACATATTTAAATTGTTCTGTTAGTATCTTGCCCGGGCTATATATATAGCAATGAAGTAAATGTGATTTTTAATTTATTTGTATATTTAATTATTTTTCAGCACCAGATGCGTACATGAAATGAACGATTTGTGGTCTAATTGGGAGGAAATTCAGTTGGCGAGTGTTTAATTGAAAAATTTATATTTTCCATTAATTGAATTTCGCTTTGGCTTATCTTCGAATATAAATTGTTATTGAGCAACGACAGAATTGTTTAATTTAATTAGGCGAACGATAAAATTGTTATAAAGTGCCGTGTGAGTAGGGATTGGCGGACTATTAATCGCTGAAATAAAATTCTAATAATTGATTCGCTTATGAGTCAGTGCGACGAGACTTTAATGGCATGTGCTTCCAAAGACCTTGGGATTTTCGGTGATCGAAGAGTTCAGTTACGTGCAGTACCTGTTCACTATATTTTTTTAATTTGTAATTACAAAACATATCTGGAATTGTGTTTGAAAGTTCGCATACATGAAGCTAAAAACTGATATGTGGTGACGTTTCTTGTTGCATACTTCGACATTGCTCATACTACTTAAAGTTCACCTTGAGCCAGTACCAACGGGAATTATTTGTATTGTAAATTGTATTCTTTTGCGATCAAATTTTCGCTTACTTTATTCGAAAATTATATTGTATATTAAGAAGTATTTTCGATAAAGGTACCCGAGTGAGTATTATTGAGGCCTAGAGTGCAATAGTTTGGAAACTAACATTTACAACTTAATGCTTAGTTATTAATAGCACACGGAAAATAGTACCAACTAGAAACTAATTCCGTCATAAATTTCTTTTCAGCGTTCTATTTGATCTTAACGACATTGCCTTCTAGGAGACCTAAGATAACGTCCATAAAATAATTTAAAAATCTTATAATAATTATTCTGTTATTTGAAAAGTTCAGAACGATTTATCTTCGTCCATAACTTATTTCCACTTTTCCGATTTAATACAAAACGATGAGCTGTTATCTGATAGACAAAGATAATTTATCAGATGGTTATAATACAAAGAAAATAAATGTTAAGGGCTGCTGCGTATTATTTTTATCGTAAGAGTAATTGAGATCGCGCAAAGAATTCAATTTCTAAAAATTCATTTTGGAAACCATAATAAATGGCATGAACATGGATCTGGAGAAAGAGTTCAACTTGAGGATTGATAGAGAGAAATCCAAGGGTGTTGTATTGAGAAGGGATATTATGACGGTAATATAATTGTGAATATTAGGAAATAATTGCTAGAAATTTTGGTATGGAGTGGTCATGGAGACTGGGGTTAAGCCCTTAATGGGCTGTAGAGCCAACGAAGAAGAAGAAGTTGGTATGGAGTGTTGCATTAGATGGGTGCAAAACGTAGATGGTAGGAGTTGCAAAAAGGAAACGAATAGAAGCCTTTGAAATGTGGTGCTACATGAGAATGCTGCAAATCAGATGGGTGGATGCAGTTACTAACGAGGAAGATTCACAGAATAGGGGACGATCGAACAATATGGTGGACTTTGAAGGTATAGATTAATGGCCAAGACATGACGGCCTTGTAAAATTAGCATTAGACGGAAGTGTGTGGCGTAAGAAAAGAAGAGGGAATTAAGGATGGAATTCGTTAAGCAGATTAGGGAATATGTTTGATGTGGTAGTCATGCGGAAATGAAAAGGCTTGCGCAATATAGGTTAGCATTAAGGGTTGAATTAGACCAGTCTTATGACTGAATATCACAAAAGCAACATTGATATTTATTGAAAAGGATATTATTAAAAATGTTCATTTATATATTTCTAAGGGCTCTAAACATTGACTAGTTTAGCTTGAATTTCTTTAAACAAAAAATACATTGTAATTCATTACTTCATCTTTATGAATAGCGATAATCGCATAATTATGTAGTGTATTATTGTCTACTGTATCATTTGAAGATAGGTGCCACAATTTTTTTTGTCAGATGTGCGTAAATACTTTTTATCTTAGGCCATAAAGAAAGAGTATTAAACAAGATGAAACAGAAATCGCAGTTTCCAGAGGGAGTGAAGAATTGGGCTCACAGTTATTGTGTTTCTGAGGTCCCATGAAGTGCCAGAAGAGTCATCGAGAGTTGGCCATAAAAGCTGTGTTAAGTGCACCGTTTTCATTTCACACTACTGAAACGTGAACGCAAAATCCTGAGCAAGTTCCTCCGGCTTTCGCTATATGTTTACACAGCTAATGTGTACAATTATCACTTCTCAGAGCACAGAAACCACGCTACTAGAGAATGGCTTTGACAACACAGCTTAAAATATCTTTAAAAGGTTTTGAAATCCAACCTCGTAAATCTACTTTTTCTGAAGTGCTAATTACGGTAGCGGTTTACTGATATTTGGTGTTAAGCTTATAATAAACGGGGTAATGTTTCGAGATATGCAGTTTTTACTGGATTAATGTGTAGGTCTTTTACGACTAAACATTTACATTACAATTTGACTTTCAAACTTTTATAAAATTGTATATTTTATTTATATTTTGCACATTTACATTATTGAAAACAATATGCATGCTCAATATTTATTTTACATATAACTCGTGTATCTATAATTTAGCAAATTAAATTTACATATTAATATAATTATTTATTAATTTAATTAATTTTATAATGCTAGTTTGGTACGCTGTTGAGTGTTTCATTTCGTAATAATATTAACATTATAATAATTTAAATTAGTCGAATTGCCAAGAAAATTTATATTTTTCTGGACTAATGCTTTGGTCAAAAGTTTCATTTTATACCTATATTATAAATGTGTACACTCCCAAAAATAATGAAAACAGGCAATAGTGATTGTCGAATTAGTATTGTATATTATATTGTGCCATCTTTTGGATTGATTGGACGGCTTGTAAAAAACTAAGCATCGTCCTGAATTAAAATTTGATATAAACATTCTTTCAGTATGAGAAATATGGACATGAAATAACGCAGAACGTATGTAATGTCGTCCTAACTGTTCGTTTCAGAAGATAATTTCCCGGTTATAGTTGCATGGAATTATTTATTTAAAACCTGCGGTGTGTTAATATTGAAAGAACTTTATTTTCAACTTTGTTGAGACCAGGTAGAAGTGTCTTCATCCGGTAGCTTTCAGCCACCTTGACTCCAACAATCTGGCTAGAATATACTGCAGTCTTCTTTTCTGGCCGCACGCATCCTATTGCAAGTCTGGAGGTGTTATGAATAAAGCCTTTATGAACAGAGAATGCAATATTTGTTAGGAGAACATATGGAACTTCTGACAGTCACCTAAAATTCCAGTCTACAAACACTAATTAACACAAATGTTAAAAGTACATAAATGTCAAATGTAAACTAGATCAATGAGTGGGCTACAATTGGAGTTCCACTCGGTTCAAATAAAGTGTCATTATGTTCTTTCATTATCAACAAAACGAAATATCTTGGTAAGTATGTTAATACGATATTTTAAAATAATTGTAAGGAGCCTATGAAAATTTACCAAGGTTGCAAATAAAACCAATTTACGTATACATCGTATCGATGATCCAAAGAAGTTTATTATTACTCAGGGAGTTATCTCTCTGCCAACTTTAGGTTAATTACGGCGCAAATCCAAATGCAAAAATAGATGGAGTGAGAATGCTTGACCTCTCTCCCATGCTGCCAAAATTATGCTTATAATAACACAGTAAGCCCGATGAATGGCTATAGGAACGTCTAATAGCTCTTATAACTCGTATTTGGTTTTCATGCCAGCTTTCTCACGGCAATTCAATGGATTTATTAATATTTATATTAATATCTTCTGAACTCTGCAAGATATCTAAATGAAACATAGACGAAAATTTAAATTAATATTCCTGTTTGTATCCCTGAAATTTTCATTGAAATTCGTTAAGCCGTTTCGGAGCATTAATAGATCAAGAGTTTAGGCAACCCGCAAAGACTTCTGTTATGTGCGTATGCCAAAAAAACCTTTCCCGTAGAATGTTTTACATTAATATTTATATTATATTAATATATTCCGAAATATGTTTAAATGAAACATGAACGATGCTGAAGTTAAATCTCCTGTTTCAAACCCTTAAATTTTCATTGGAATTCGTTAAGCCGTTTTGGAGACTATTCGAGACAAATATCCAGACATAGAGACACTTCAATTTTATATGTTGGTATAGATTTAACTTGACTTTAAAGTTTTTGGTGGTAACAGTCTACAAGAGGTTTATCCAGAATATGGCAACTCCCTTTTAATAGTATAGGAAGGGAAATGAAAAGTGGGAATGCGGCAGAGAAATTAACGCAGCCAAGGGTTGACTAGGGTCCCCGGGCTGTAATTTAAGGATTCACCGGATAGATGCAGAGAAAACGCTAGAAAACCTGCATCAGGTAGGTCGGGCTATTGTATATTTCTCTCTTCACCCTTCTCAATGGCAGGAGAGACGTTTGCTGTGGTATATTAGCACTCTGCTCTCCTTACCTTGACCAGTTAAGGAGGCATCATCCAATAGGATCAGTCGACAACTCTTACCATATACCCGAGGTATCTGCGATCTCGATGTGAGAACTTTGTTAAAACAGAGCAAGAAAGAGGCATCCCCGAAGGTTCATCCCCATTTTGGGGAGGTACACCTATGAGAGCTAAGATAAGCTCCTAAAGGTGACCTGGTTTAACATTAAATTTTTAAAAAAGGTAAGAGGCTACATGAGGATGTACTAGAAACTGGCAACTTAAATAGTTTAGGAAGAAAATTGGAAAAAGGAATGCGAAAAGAGAAAAAAATACTTATTCAATATGCCAATGTTGCAATAAATAATCTTCTGGTCCTCATCAAGTCATTTTTTAATAAAAAATAGAAGAAAGACTAGAATGGAAAAATGTTGATCGAACCTAGTACTCAAACGCAGGACTTCCCGCTTTCCGGGTGGGAACTCTACCACTCAACTCTTTACCTGAGCTTTAACTGAAAGATTTCTACTCCTACTGAATATAAAATGAGAATTACATTAAATCCATGGAATATCAGAAAACTTTGATCATAAAATTTGAGGAAGATATATATTAGGTATATATGAATGGTGTAACAGAAGTGCACAAATGTAAAAGAATTTTTAGTCAGACAAGCTTTGTTAGTACTTAATTTGAGAAAAGGAAACGGAGAAATAGAGATCTAACAGCGGGACACAATTCTGCCAACGATTTCTCCAGCAACAGGTGAACAGCCCCGAATTCTGTTTGCTTACGAGGCCAAATTTTCAGGCGAAGGGCTGCTTAATCGTCACGACAAACACTTCTGGGCTGATACAAACTCGTGTGTTATACACGAACAACTTCTAAGAGACATTTTCTGTTTATGTATGGGTATTGTAGAAGATGGACCAATATTCTTCCCCTTCATGTATTTGTCTTATGGCAGTACTGAGGTAGGAAGAACGCTTTTCGAATTCTATTCCTAATTTTTTATTCTAAAATTGCGCAGTACCTAAGTGATCTTGCCAAAAATACGTTAATAGAGAAATCTTTTTTCTGACCCTCATTAAGTTTGTGCACTTAGTTTTTTTATATGATTTATATAAACATTAAACTTGTGGCATATATTATGGGCGATAAGTAGGTCTGAGTGTAACGATAAATATTATGCGTTAGTTTATAAAAATAACGACTTTAATTGAAACTGAATCCGGGCAAAGTTTCAACCGCAAGCTCCATCGTCGTCGAAACGATTTGAACACAAACAATAGTCGGTGTTGAAACCACAAAATTATATTTCGAAAAAATTACATGGTAAACCTTCCTCTCTAGTTGATACTTGTGGGTAACATTATCATGGAAGATGTTAATTTTGGGAAATATATATTACAATGCATCTTATAGGTATAACAATCATTACTAAATTTATTTTTGGGAATAACCCTAATGGAATATAAGAGAAACAATTTTACGGATGACTGTAAGGAAGTAAAAATAGATAAAACCACTGGGTTTAAAAAATACACGTTAGGAATAAATATTTATTAATTTTTAAAGATATGCGGAAGATGTTTGTGAAAAAGGAAGTGAAATTATGGTGTCTCGTAAAGAGCGGTAATAAAAGACAGTATCTTGTTTTAAATTATTACAGAAGAATGGTAAAGATTAAAACAATAAAATGAAAAATATCGAACAGGGGAGTGTTCTGAATATTTTGTAAATGATATAATCTAAGTATAATAACAGAGGATCTGGTGGACAGTAATAATGCCGGGACAGTGCCCACATTCCAAGTAACTGACGGTGCGGAATGCACTGTTATATGAAATATGAGAAGAAATAAAAACCTTACGCTTTGCCGACGATATTGTAGTATTAGGGAAGTAATAAGAAGACTTGTAAACCAGAATAATGACATGAACAGACTCCTGGATAAAGAGTTCCATATGAGGATTAATAGAGGGAAAACCAACGTAATAAAGTGTAGTATGGGAAACAGTGAAATAGCAAAGGGTATTAGATTGGGAACGGATATTTTGACGGAAGTTTAGGAATTCTGTTGCTTGGGAAGCGTAATAACTAGGGATGGTAGAAGTATAGTAGACATAAAGAGTAGGATAGCACAGGCAAGGAAGGCTTTCGCGAAAAAGAGGGATTTACTTACATATAATATAAGTGTGAACATTAGGAAATTGTTGCTAAAAATGTTCGTAATGGAGTGTGGCGTTATATGGGTGCGAAACGTGGACGATAGGAGTTGGGGAAAGGAAAAGAATAGAAGCCTTTCAAATGTGGTGCTATAGGAGAATGCTGAAAATCAGATGGGTGGATAGAATCACAATCGAGGAAGTGATAAACGGAATAGAGGAAAAGCGAACAATATGGAGGACGTTAAATAAGAGAAGGGATAGATTAATAGGCCACGTTTTAAGACACGAGGGTCTTGTAAACTTAGCATTAGAGGGAAGTGTGTGGGGTAAGAACAGAAGAGGGAAGTCAAGGATGGTATACGCTAAACAGATGAGGGAGGATGTGGGTTGTACTAGTTGTAAGGAAATGAAAAGGCTTCTGTAATATAGGATAGCATGGAGAGTTGCATCAGACCACAACACACATGATATAGACAGCGTACAAGAGAACGAAATGAGGTAACTCATAAAGTTGTCTCCCCTATAATACCCAAATTGAAAACTTATATAATTTTCAGTCCATAAATTAACGCTGTTTCGATACATGCTGTTTAATATAAAAATTATAATCTTAAGCTTTGAAATATATGTTTTCAAAATCTGGATAAAAAATTTTAGATTTACAATATAATTAATTCAATATATATATATATATATATATATATATATATATATCCTTTAACTTCATAAATATAATTGATTTTAGAGTGTGTCAGGTAATTTAATAATTCTTAATTTCAGAATTCTTAGAATACCAAAAAAATGTCAAAAACAGCTAATCCACAGTAAAAGCACATCAAAAAGTACTCAGTCGTAGATTTTTACACACTCATTACTATTACAGGGTGAGAATAAATAATATGCAACATAACTTTGTGCTATCTTTAACATTTATTTCATTCAACATGAAAATATTTCGTTTTTGAAGAGCCCTGTGTACTGTGCAGATTAAACGGGAAATAATTCTTCTGTATCAAACGTGTTTTTATTAAATTTAAACTGCCAATTGTACTATACGAAATTAAAACCGAAAATTGTGTAAATATTAGACATAAAAATACTTTTGTTCCCGACGGATTTGAACTCGGTATTTTATATGCTACTGTATCTCGTACAATACTACGTGATATGTGCAAACTGTACAAAAGGAACGTATTATATTTACTGACTTCAGCAAAATAAACTGAAAATCAACAATAGTAAAAGAAAGGTAATCAGTTCTACAAAAATGCGCGTTCAATATGTCTTGGAATATAAAACAGATAGGGAAACAGTGATCCAGGAGACAAACTGCACTTTGTTATGAGAACACTCAAGAAGGGGAATGCGAAATCTAAGGAAATGGCACATTTGTCACTAGTACGCCCACTTATGGAATATGGTGCAGCATGTTGGGATCCGTACAGGATAAGTCAAATAGAATCCTTAGATAAGGGATGTCACTTTTTTTCTGCTATTGCCACAAGTATAACTTTTTGAAAAGAACTAAAGGAGCGTATGCACAAGCACAATGGTTATCACCAATGCGTCCGATAAATTACTGTTACAATCTTTGCTACACATGATCCTTGTCATTTAAGTTTTCAATATATACAAACCGACTGGCCAATTGTTATGACTACCAGACGAGTTTTCTAATGGAAAAACTAATCAGATTACTTAAGCAATTCTTAAAGAAATCAGATGTTAAAAAGTGAATCGAAGAAGAATGAGGAATATAAATGTCTACTTGCGTGAAATTCAATGGTTTTTGATCCAGTTGGTCTATGGCTGTTTCAACTTCATCCCAAAAACACTAAATTAAATTGATACCGTTACTAAATCTTTCATTGTGCTCCTGATACCATTATTTACAAACACGTGAAGTAGTCATAATAATATTAACAATCAGCGCATATAAATATAGGGTGAACTATTCAGTGAACGATATCCCACACATTCCCGCAATTAATGAGCTTTGTTAATATCTGCTGTAATATTAACAATAGTGGAGCAATTACAATGTCCCATTAGAGGTAAAACAGTTCCACTTGATCAGTACAAATAGAATCAAATCATTATGTTATTTATGGCTGGTCTATTCCAGTCGAAGTCATTGTCAAATCAGCGATTGGTTAATAGTGAACGTAGATGCTGGATGAAGCGTTCTCGTGATTCCAGTCGGTGAAATTTGTTGTCACAACGTTTCAATAGCTGACATCAACATCTTCGGAGGAAGTGCCGAGACTATATAAAACACCCTCCCTGATTTTGACAGTACTTCACCTGAAGAAGTTGGCTATTGAAACGTTGTTAACATCAAACTTCATCACCGACTGGAATCCCGAGAACGCTTCATCCAGCGATTGGTTGTCAGCCTAGTCTAAAAATAAATGCTATTTCATTGCATCTATGAGCATAATTTTAGAAGGTTTTATTAACTTTATTGTATTATTTTTGCATATTTTGTGATAGTACAGTTTTTTAGTCGACAATTTACTTAAATTTTGTTAACCATTCACAGAGTATTTCACTGCGTATTTTTTTATTCTTTTGTTGATATTAATTTACTAAAATTATTTGTGCGAATCCGACAATTGATGAAAAAATTTTGTTTCTAATAAAACATCTAACAATACAAGTTTAAATAACAACATAAAGGGACTCATTGGGAGGAAGAAAATAATTCTGGAAACGTAAATAAGACTACGTCTTACGTCTTCATTCACTGGAAATAATGAGTTGTATGAAATTTATAGTTATTGTTCGTCTAAAACATGCGAATATTATCGGTGAAAGATGATTTATATATGTTGCCTGAACTCAAAAAAGCGAAGTCTCCAAATAATGTTTTCAAGTGAATTCAAATAATACGAGTTTTGTTTACGCCTAAGAAAATAAGTTTTAGTTTGAAGATTATTTCAAGTTAACTGGAATCGAACTCGTGGATCAATATTGATAAATATTTAAGAATAAAATAATTTTTCAGTTATCTTTAATAAATAAATCATTAACTTTCTTCCTAATCGACCAAAACTTTACTTAAAAACTGCTCAAAATACATATTTACATTGATCGGATTAAGTAAATCTTTGTTTACCAAAAATAAATAAAATACAGAAGACGGCGAGTCTGACGTATTCAAAATTGGAATTCTTGGGCTTTGGCTGGTGCAAAATGAAATTCTTCCGTATGACGCCAAGCATCGTTTCTCCTCTATGCATGGATCACCAAAGGACAGAAGCACAGGAATTACATTAAATGTTATACCGTCCAGTAATATTATTCTCTGTTCACATTGAAATATTTGACGATACCTTTGTTCAGTCAGTTGAAACCAAAATACAGCAGGACTTCAGTGTTACTCAATAATAAAATGTATCACTTTCAATCTTTTATTGAGATTTTTACTGTTTTTCTGGCTTAATGTCCACAATGTATAAGAAGAAAAATGTTGGATTATGATTTGAAACTGCCTTCAAATTTTTGTTATTTTTTCAGTCCTAAGACTGATCTGATGCAACCCTCAATGCTAACATATCTCGCGCAAGCCTTTTCATTTCCTTATAAATAGCACAGCTCACATCTTCACTAATCTAATTAGCGCATTCCTTCCTTGCCTCCCTCTTCTATTCTTACCCCTCACACTACCCTCTAATACTAATTTTAGAAGACCCTAATCTTTTTAGAACTTCCTCGTTTGGGATTATATCCACCCATTTGATTTTCAGCATTTGTCTATACTACCACATTTGAAAGGCTTCTATTCTTTTCCTTTCCTCAACTCCCATCGTCCACGTTTCGCACGAATTTAAAGCCACGCTCCATACGAACATTTTTAGCAAAGATTTCCTAATATTCACACTTATATTACCCGCAAATTAGTTCCTCTTTTTCGCGAAAGCCTTCCTTGCCTGTGCTATCCTATACTTCTACCATCCCTAGTTGTTACGCTTCCCAACTAGTAGAATTCCTTAACTTCCGTCAAAATACCCCTTCCCAATCTAACACCCTTTCTTATTACACTGCTTCCCAAACTACAGCCATTACCTTGGTTTTCCCTCATATTGAACTCTTTCTCCAGGACTCCGTTCATGCCATTTATTATGGTTTCCAAGTTTTCTTATTAGTTCCCTAATGCTACGTGTTCAGCAAAGTGTATGGTTTTTATTTCTTCTCCTCTTCACATATGAATCAGTATAAAACAATGAATTTAATTTATAAATATTTTCTATAACTACTACAGACGTCGTAGTTTCTAAATGAGATAAAACAATATCTATATAAATGAAAGTGAAAGTTTTTATGTTTGCTTGCCCCGTGAGTGGATATCCACATCGAAGAGTGGGGTTGGACAGGAGTACGGAAACTTGCATAAACGGTTTACGGTTTCGTTGAACAAATATTTTTCAAAAAGGGAAAAAGGTGGAGGGAAGTCATGTAAAATGAAAAAATCGAGACTGGTGTCAATATCGGTTTTATAGGAGTCATTGAGTTTGATTTTCAAAATGAACATGTAGGTTTAGTGTAGTACAGCCCTTAGAAGTGGGGGCGGAAAAGCAGAAATGAAATTCCGTATACAGAATTAAACCCACGACGGAATACACATGTTTCTTGCGGGACACATACATTGTATGAAGTATGACTAGTTACGAAATGTGAATTTTTGTCAAGGATTCTAAGCGTAAAACTGCATACGAACCATCAACATCGACCGAAAGGCTAAATCACTATGGAGAAATACAATGGTGTTTCGTGGGATCAATAGGGTGTGATCTATTATAAGCTGCTACTACCTGGCCAAATCGTTGATACTGAACACTACCGTCAAAATCGATCGATTTCTATCAATCATTGCGTGGATACGACCAGAGGATCAAGAAAGATTACAAAAATTTCTTTTTATTCATGATAATGCACCGCCACACACAGCAAAATCGATCAAGGAACAGATTGAGGCGTTCACTTTGGAAATACTTGCGCATGCGGCTTACTTACCACACTAGACAACATCCCACTACTATTCATTTGCAAGATGACACGCACTTGCTCAGAAGCGCTTCATTTCTTATGAATATGTTAGAAAATGACTCGATGAGTGGTTTTCCTCAAAAGAGAAACAATTTTCTTGGCGTGGCATTCATAAATTGGCAGAGAAATCAGAAAAAGTACACTTATTGATGGACTATATTTACAAAAAAAATACGTTTTATCATTTTCTTACAATAAACGTCTATTTCGTGTAAAAATACATTTAGGTTACACCTGGTATATACAACCGATCGAACGTACTTCGATAAAACTGTTTCCGATAATTAGTCATCAGTGAGAAGGTATTCACTAATAAAAAAAATATCCGCTATCTATAGACATCTTAGGTCAATTTGAACTTATTGGGTAGCCTTTGAGAAAAAGCGATGAACATTTATTTCCCTGTTATATCTTAACATCTTTACTTTTCCTGGCACAACAAGTAAAACTCTGCATCTTATTATTCTATTCTAACGATTGAAGTTTCAACTTGTTATTAAAGGATTAAAGAAGATATTATTAAAATAATGGCAAGCGACACTCGAGAAAATGTTATTTTAAACATTGGCGTATTTCTTGTCGTACAGCAAGAAGCTTGTGTCAGAATTTGGCTGACAGCAACAGACGATTGTAAAGCAGGTAACATATGCATATGAATATCCGGAAATTTCACTCAAAATTAACTCAATCGCCTCTTGCATAAAATAATGATTTCCCTGAATATTTTGCATGACTTTTTTGTACTATATACATAAACTCAAATTGGAGGTTACCGGAATCAATTGTTCAAAAATTATCAATACGTAACTGAAATTTTAAAAATATTGACGTCAACTACCACGTTAGAGAGTTTACAGAAATTTTCATTGTATGCATCGTAAAATTATTAGAATTGAAATCACAGAAAATTTGGTGATACCGGAAATAAGGACCATGAATTTTTTATGGTTGACTTACGACTCATACACGTTGCGGTGTTACCGTTTAAGTGAGTTTCCTGAGGTTTAGGCTCATAGTATGCATTCTGTTTAGTCAAAATAGATATGAAGAATACTATTTAAAAATATGTATTATGAAATATTCGTGAAGTGAATAGTAACTAAGAATATTTCCTTACTCAAATTGAGATTTATCCGACAACTGTGTAAACACAATAATTAAAGTCAGAAAATTGGTAATTTATATTAAATTAAATTCTAAAATTACTTGAAATCAAGAATTAAAACTGTTTAGTATCATTTTCGGGACTTCCCCAGGTATTACTTTATTGCGCAGGAGACGAAAATAATTATAAATTATGAAAAACAAAAAAAACTTCATTACATTGTTGAAGTTTAAAGTAATCAGAGTTAAAATAAAAAATTGTTAAAATAAATTCCAATGGTAAAATAAAACATTTGAATTAAAAAATAATAATTTACAGGTTTCACTGTAACGTTTTTGATTATTATAATTACTTTCAGATTATAATTATAAAAACCTCATTAATTCTGTTTGTTGGTGTCTTCAACAAGAACCTGGAGATTATTATATATTCTACGGATTTATATTAAATTAGGATTCCTCTCCCATAGACGTTCAACTGATGAGATCCCCAAATTGGCACGAATCTTCGTATTTAGTTTCTTCAAGTTTTATTCCGGAAGTAATTTTCGTATTTCCAGTATAGTCACAACTCTTCGGACTTTAATTATTTTTATTTTATATTTCACTATTGATAAGCACATTTAAGTTAGAGAGTTGTTATTGTTGTTGATAATTAGAGTAGGATCATAAATTGAGTCTGACTTATACGTTGTCTTTATATTCCTAACACACAATATCTGAAAAACGCTGTAAATATAAATAAGTAAACAGAAACATGGTTATTGAGAATTAAAGTATGATTTATCTGCCAACACTTGTAACTAATAAAATTTATACAAAATTATTTCTGTTTGTTCCTTCGACCCAATCTGTAACTTTTCTACTAAATTAGTAATTTATTTGTAGAATAATTATTTTGTGGCTTCCGGCTGGACGAGTCCCATTTCATATTTAACGTAATGAATTTCACTTACAATTCATTAAACGTGAACAACCAATTAGCATCAAAGCAATTTTCTAATAAACGAAACAAATTAATTGGAAAATTATTTGTTAACGTTTATTGAATACAACTGGAGTTAAAAATTGAATAAACCTCATTTTTATTCAGTGATTTAAATTTCCTCTGATTATAATACTTGGAAATATGAATTGTTTTTCAGGCACAAAATATGTTTTAGGATTACTCACCGGCGATGGCCAACTGCATGATGAAGAAATTCATGCGGGACTTGCGATTCTTGTTGAGAAACAGAGCCACAAGGACAGCAGAGTTCCCCAGAACTATCAGCACGAACAGGATCCATAGAACTGTTATCTGTTCCGTCTGAAACAAGAAATTAAATGGTATGTCCAAAACTGTGAAAAAGAAAATTCTCTCAAATGTTTCTAATTAAAAATTTATTTGAATGTAGATTCAAAACTGTCAAAAAGGAAAAAATTAAAGGGTTAAGGACTGATAGATAAACTTGATCATTTAGTACTGGTATATTCAAGAACAATCATTGAAACACGGATACCAGGTAACATAAAACAAAATAAAATTTCCTCTGTGCTTCAGGTTTATACGTAAATTATGTTAGGTGATTTTAAAGTCAGAAGTCACAAAATTATGTCCTGATAAAGTAATGGTAAATTTTAGGATGATACTAGCTGAAGTACTCGGTTGTTCCTCCGGTTCACGTAAATAATACATCAGGAATGTAATTAAATATAAGATCATTACAGTGCTTAAGGGTACACTACATCATCTATCTGTAATCAAATCCAAATATTTTCAAACCTAGGTTGTGGAAATAGCGAAAAATCTTTAAAATAGTAGTATTTTCTTTGTATAAAGAGTTGTCATTTTAATTAATTTCCGGTTGTCTGAGAAGAAAAGATCGTATGACCACAATGGCCTCCGTTTTCTATCCACAGGGACCAAAAGTTAAAGGGGCTCCTAAATTTAATTTTTAATAGTGTTGTAGCTCGGAGAAGGTCCACCTTGGACCACTGATAGGTGAGACAACGAGAACAAGCATTTAATCGTTTCTTCAAGTTGTTGCGCAGTAAGACCCTTCATTAATTTTATTCGAAATTGTTTAATGATGTAAAGGTTCATAAAAACATTATAGCTCGACGGTAGGCAGGTAAGAAGTGGTTTTTCCCTGCTGGACAGGGGACATTCCCGACATCTAATTTATAATATAATGCTAGTTTTGCTGAAGGAACATTCACACTTCAATATTTCCGAAGGACAATGTTCCCTGTAACACGGAAAATTTTCCGCGCTGGACAAATGACTCATGAGGATTGGCGGAACAAACGTCACGTGGGATAGAGTTTTCCCTTTTAGAAGGGATATACGAGTTTATCTGGGAGGCGAGAAGCCTAAAAGTAGGTAGAGTGGTTCTAGACGTTGAGAGGGCGAGGAGGTGGAGAGGAGTTGTTCAAGACGTTGAGAAGGCGAGGTGGAAGGGAGGACAGTTGATCAGGACGTGAATTGAAAGTGAGGTGTGAATTGTTGCTCTTTAGTGAGTAGGTATTGAGAACAAGAGAGTTAAGGAGAAGAAGGAGGAAAAACTGGAATTTCCACAATCACCAGCAGCACAAGGTTTATCCCACTTTCCGCCGGCAGAGGGAAAATCTACCATTTAACCCGATGGAAGAAGGAAGTTTCGGTCGCCTAGTAACCTGCACCAAGACACGAATGAAGATAAAACAGGTTCGTCAAGAGAACGAAATCTCTGCTGCACGTGGCTACCCCAATAAGTAATTAACCCTGATATTTAAAAATCGTCACGTTGAATTAATTTATTTGTTTTTAATAGCGCGCTGGACCCCTGTTAAGTGATTGTTTTTTATAAATAAAATTATTATTTTATATCCGTAAGCACAAGTAAATTCATTAAATAATTTAAATAGTACCCCTATAATCATTTCGAAGTTGAGTACTGACTTCGCTAGAGACGGAAAACCATCGAAAAAGCGCCTTAAAAATGTGGATGAAACAGTTTTGTTGACATTTTCAATTTTTTCACCCATACAGTATTGTTGTTATTAAAGTTTATTAAATTTAATACGTCCTTCTGTGACGAATGTGACTATCACATTTTATTTGCTTTAATAAATGAGCCACTAAATATTAAAATTACCTGACGAAAAAAATAAAAACTAATTGACGTATACGTCATATCTAAGATCCAAAGAAGTTAAAGACGGTAGGTTAATTACGACACAAAAGATTATAATTTAAAAATATATAGTATTATAAATCAAGAAATTTGGCAACCAGCCATGACTTTAGGAGATCTCAATGCGAGTATGTGACATGAAATATTTTTAAATAATTTTTTCATTTTTTTCACATATATAACTAAAGTATATCTATACAATTTAAAGATCATAGGAAGCATCGCGTCCGAACACGTGTGCCAAATTTGGTCATATTCCAACCAGTAGCTAGGACATACATACTGCCAAAGGTGTTTAGCTACATGAGAGTAATACGCATAGGAGATTCCTTTAAATAAAATTTGTAAAAGTATGAAGAAGAAAGTCAATTTTTAGGGTGACAGGTTACTTATCGATAATCCACGTGATGAAAAGTATCCTTTAATAGGCCAGGAAGGGATTTCAAAGGCAGGATATGGAAGGGAAAGAAAGGCACATGATATATTCACACCAAAATATTAGAAAATATAGGGGAAATTAAATTCACAGATGAAGTGGACTGGATGTTTTTTTCAGCAAGAATAACAGGTATGTAGTGTTATCGATTACATGAAATAATTGATTCCTTTTTGTACTATTTTACAAATATTTGTATTATTTTGAATTAGTCATTTTCAAGGGACGTTTTGAGACACTTGGAGGATTGTTACTAAATACCTGTATTACTGTCCATAGTTTATAACACGAAATATTTCAGTCGTTTCAATTGTACAACAGTTGCAAAATACAAAATATTTGATCTTACAAAGATAAAACAAAATTTAATTATAATAAATTATTTTCTTCTAAAAATGGATAGTTAACTACAATTCTACGCCTTTTTGATCAGATTTATGCTATCAATATTCCTATTAAACCTTTCAGTAAATGTATACTGGAATAAAAACAGAACGTTAACGATATGTAATAATTTTAGAAATTCTTTTATTTTATTTTCCAGTATTGTTATAGGAAACGGCAGGTTTGGTGTATTTAGAATTTACGCTTTCCCGCTTTCAAGTGACTATTTCTGTTGTGATTTATCCGCTTAAGCGAGGAATTCGTTTCAGAGTAAATTCCCGTACGTTTTTATTTATGGGGCCAGGTGGCTTGCTGTGGTTGTACGAGGGAGATTATCGTCCGTGGCTTAGTTTTATTGCAGTCGATGGTGTGCGTAAGTGGTGTGGGGTGGTGATCGATCACCACGGGCACGTGGCGAAAGGCATCTGGCCTCTCAGAAAACTTTCATCGCTCTGTAAACCAAGCTCGCACAATCAGAACACTCCCATTACGTATTTTTAATACCGCAACGGGGTTTCACCACATGACGACTACACTCTCGTTTATAATATTGCAGGAGCACTACAACGTAAAAATGATACGGAGAGGGAACTCTCGTTGAAAACAATTAAAACAGACATTGTGTTTATTTCAATTAGTTTCTAATTACAATTCCACACCATAAGTGTGATCGCAACAGCCTAAGGGTTATGAATTAATTAGACTTTAATTATCATCAATAAAATTGATACATTTTAATTTGTCTAGTAATTACAACTGGTGAAAACAGATTATTTACCTCATTAACATAAATATGATATTTACGTCTATTCCCGGTACTAAGAAAATAATCATATTGCGACGAAAAGGTAAATGTCTCATTTGTTAAGTTCTTTTAAGAGCTCGAACGATTGTCAGGGGGCGGTCTTGATACAGTCTGGAAATAAAAAAATTGCCATGTGACATGATGCACAAAATGTGGCTACTTATTACGGAAACAACTTTTTAATTCAGCAAATATGCACAATTATGAGTAAGTAACTGAAAAGTATGCACGAGAAAAGAATTACGTTTCTGTATCCTGAAAAATTAAAACATATACATTTATTTTCATGTTTACTCGTAACATGATAATATTCGTTTCGAGCTGTCTGTAGGTATTTGTCAAGCTAAAATCGCCGATACCTCTATAATCAACATCAAAAATTAGCAACCGCCGATATTTGCGTGCAGCAAATATTTTTCGGGCTAATTAAGATTGATATGCCTCGATGTTATTTGTACATAATTTAAACCCCGTTCTGATTGCGATGGGAGGAGTGTCTTCACAGGAAGCAGTCGTAGCGTCAAGCTCTCTCTGTCTCCTTTAAACACTATTATTTCTCTCTTTTTCGTAATTTCTTAATCTTTGAATTACTGTAGAGGCATATGCACTTACTTTATTCCAGGTATTAGGTGAGAGCAGCATATTAGGTACCAAATTATCTGGTGTTATTGAGGTTCCAATATCACTTTCTAATGCTCGTCTCCCATATGAAAATCTTGAGCAACTGAAAAACACGTGTTCTGGTGTCTCATTAACTCCACATTCAGGGCATGCAGGTGAATTATCTATGGCAAACCTATAGAAGTATGCCCTGAAGCAGCCGTGACCGGTCAAGAGTTGAGTAAGATAATAATTCACTTCTCCGTGTTTCCGATCAATCCAATCTTTAATTGATCTTATTAACCTATGGGTCCATCGGCCTTTATTGGACTCATCCCAACGGCGTTGCCATTCTTCATATGTTTTGTGCCTCTCAACCCTCTTGCCTTCCAGACCTCTGTTTGTTTGTAGTCTGCGGCACTCATCGGCCAGAATGTCTACCGGAGGCATTCCTGCCACCACACAGACAGCATCGTCCGATACTGTCCTGTAGGCACAGGTAACGCGTAGTGCACACAGCCTGTGGACGGAACTAACCTTTCTCCTGTTTGATTTTACTGTCAAAGCAGTACACCATATCGAGGCACCATACAAGATCGCTGATCGCACAACATTCGCGAAAAGAAGTCGCCGGTATTGTCTTGGACCTGCAACATTTGGCATAATTCGTGACAGTGCAGATACTGTTCCGGATACTTTACGTCTTACATAATCAAGGTGGTGTTTAAAAGACATCCTATCATCTATCATTATACCAAGATATCTGATAGACGATTTCGAATAGATTTCGCATTTTCCGACCGTAAGGGTGATGGATTCTCTAGATTTCCTCCCAGTGACAAGAACTGCCTCTGTTTTTTCTTCCGCCAGTTGCAGTCCCATTGTCCGTAGCCATTGCCCAATCACATAAATAGCCTCATTTGCTATCTGAACTATTTGTTCCCGGTGCTTAGCGACGACGACAATTGCTATGTCGTCTGCGAAGCCAATAATTTTGCTTTCCGTGGGAATCTCAAGTCTTAATACATCATCATACATAATGTTCCACAATAGGGGTCCTAGTACCGATCCTTGTGGGACGCCTCCTGTGATGACGTACTTTTCCACGCCGGTTTCCGTATCGTAGATTAGAGTTCTGTTGGAGAGATAATTCGTCACAATTCTCCTTATGTATGATGGCACCTGTAACCTGCGCAATTTCTCGAGGATACAACTCCATCTTGCCGAGTTGAAAGCGTTTCTGATGTCCAAGGTGATTATGGCGCAGTATTTTTTAGGGCCTCTTTTCCATCTCTTCCCCCGAATAGCTTGGCGAGCGGTTTCCACTACCAAATTGACTGCGTCGATGGTTGAGCGTCCTTTCCTAAATCCATACTGGCTGACAGAAAAACCATTCTTATCTTCTACTGCCTTCAACAGTCTATTGTATACCAACCGCTCCAACACTTTCATGGGAGGAGTGTTAAGTGTTGGAATGGGGACGGAGACACGTTACCTAAAAATAACACTAAAACAACCAAGACGGTGTCAAATTCGGCGTTAAGTAAGTCGATGAATTTAATTCTTGCATTAAAATTTCCGTTTAATCAGCAATTTAGCAAGTATGAGTGGGGGTGGAAAGGATTGTAACAAAGTTATCCATGTAGCAGTCTATACCAAAAATTGTACATATTAATTTCACCCCAAAACCAAACGTCGTATGGGTAAAACACCCGTATATGTGAGCCTAGCTTAAGTTTACGGTAATACTCGGTGGTGTAACCAACCGGAAAGCGAGAGGTCCTGGGTTCATCTGAACTTCAACTGATGTATTTTTTCTTTCTTTAACCCCTAGACTTATACGACAAGGGGAATTTGAAAGACATTCTTAAACGGCGTTTATTACCATCGAATGAAAAGTTTTCTGGTTCGCTCAGTTTGAAATGTCATTATCGAAGTGTAGGGGTAGAGGATGAATGGATAAATAATGATAATACGAAAACAACCCAGCCTGGTGTCAAAGGCAGGTACACTAGGAATTATCGGTAGCATTTCGCCTCCCTTAACTCGCAGGAAAATTAAATGTACCTCTTTCTAGACTTTAAGTTACTGTGCTGTATACTTACTGTACTGTATGAGTCATTATGTAAGTTATGAAGAAAGTCAAATTTCGTAAGGTTGGATTCGGCAAAGGGCATGAACACTGAACTTTCATCTTCATGGTAGGGTCTAGAGCCCTGACCTCCTTCACCACCTGCCTCAATTCATTTCTGTACATAGTCTTATTTTTTCCAATTACTTAACTGCATTGTTTTTTTCTATGTTATCAAGAAACCATTCCCTAGGTTCTCTTCTCCTTCTCCCTCAATATTTACTAAAAACACTCTATTAACACTCCTAGCATTCTCTGTAGATGACCGTCAATATTTTCCTTCCCTGTTTGATTTTAATTACAATATCCACTGGTCCAAAAAGTGTCTGCAGCTCTACGTTTGACTTTAATTTCCAGCCTTCTTCCCCTCGCACAACTCCAAAAATCTTTCACAGTAACGTTCTTCCCCATCTCAGTAGCCAGCCTTTCCCATTTGCTATCATCACCCAACCTTCCGATCCATACGCTACTATAGGAATTAATATACTCACACATAATAAGATTTTCGTATTTCTGCACTTAAATATATTCTGCAGGTCATAGTAGCATCGGTTTCCGCTTGCTATCCTTTCTTGTATTTTCCCTTCTATCTTATTATCTTCTGTTATAACCGAACCTCAATATTTAATTGTTTCCAGTCTTTGATGTTCTTTTCCATTTATTTTTATTGATGCCTCGTGCCTGCCTCTGTTGAGATCTCTCACCATCATATACTTTTTTTTATATGCAAGAACTTCCAGTCATAGTTTTCTCACCGCTCATAATGCCCTTGCGGTTACACTACATGACACGCGTATTCCACACCACTTGAACTTGGTTAAATACTGTCCCTTCTTGATGTTTTACCATTTGCAAATAACCTTCTCTAATGCCAAATTAAATAGTATTGTAGTGATCACATCCCCCTGCCCTCACTCCAGTTCCACTCTAACTGCAGTCTTTATTGTCATTATCGTCAAATTGACTAATTTTAATGGTATTTTAAACTCTTTCATGATCTTGAACAGCTTCTTTCTATTTAGGCTGTCGTATGACTGTTTGAAATCTATATAAAACTGTTGGTCATATTCAAAACTTTGTTTTAAATTTTAGTTTATTGTCGCACCAATTGCAAGTTTTAATACATTTCTCAATAGAAATATCTGGTCCATTGTAGATCTGTTTTTCCCAAATCCAGTCTAATAATTTCCCAATATCTCTTCCACCCAGTCTTCTAACCGAGAAGCTAAAATCTTGCTAAATATCTTATATTACATTTTAAAGAGTTACCCCCCAAAAATTCTTGAATTCTGCCTTATTACCTGTCTTATGTAATGGGCATATTATTCCCATGTTCCAGTACTTTTGCATTTCTTCCTTTATCTATATTTCCTTTATCAATCATTCAGTACTGCTTTCGTTTTCTACTCCCTATTTTAATAAATCGGCTGTTATGTCATCTCCGGGAACTCATATATTTAGTATGTAATAATTTAAAAATATATTTGTCATTACATCTTTTTTTTCTTTCACGTCAACCCAAGTGTTATTAGCGAACCATTCAATTACAAATCACAGCTTCGTAAGTTTCGAATTTAGCACAGTATGAAGTTCGCAACTTATATAAATATAATCCAACCACCAACCTTATTTTCAGAGTCTTTAAGAATCTTCATTCGTGGATCAAATACGTCAGTAAAGCACCAGCCAGTTTTAATTTTGAGACAAGTAAAAATCCTGTAGCTTAGCGGATTCACAATATTACTCTTTTAAATCAGGATCTAAACAACCGATGTTCCAAACACTTCAATAAATAAAATTTCAATTTAATATTCAAGATATTTTCAAAGTCACCGTTAATCCACTTACGTATTTCAGACAGGACGCGTTGCATTCGTATCACATTGGATATTCTATAAACCTCAATCTATTACGTGCCTAGAATACTTCCACACTTCGCCAAATACTAACATTGCATTTCTGAGCATATAACTATTATAAAATCAAAGTACAAGTTATAATATTAAAATATACCCGACCATTAACGGTCGCCTCAGTAACCTTGCCTTACGGACAATATGAAGTTGTGCATTGTCCTGCTGAAACATATCGTTATGAAGGCCTGGAAGTTATACAGAGCCACGGAAGCTTCTGTATGAGAAACCTGCAATAATTACACTTCTTTTAAACACATTGTAGGTGTCGCTACCGCCGCTTGCGTAGCATGAATACGCTAAAATACAATCGTTTACATATAACAGCATGTTATATCTTCAATGAAAATTTCACGTCCATGGTGTAGCAATAACAGTGGCCAATAGAGTAATTGAAGATACTTCAGCCTCTCAGATGGCTTGTATAATGAGGACAATGGTGTAGGAGTGCCTTGTCTTCGAATGACGATTAGAGAGAGTGGTTCTAATACCAAAACAATTAGACCTCAGGTTGCACGACAGCATCGCGTGCACGATCCGTGTCCTTTAACCTTATAGGAAAGTGATTCCCTTCAAACTGAAGCTAATGGGGAAAATTAGTTAATAATTTCTAAATACAGTCAGGAGGAAGAATATTTTTGATTGCATGTTCCAGGAAGAAAAAGTGAGTTATTTTTAATCTAAATAGAAATAAAAAAAGTGGAAGAGTTCAAGAATATTTCACTTCACCCCTCAATAACCATAAAAAGGTTTTGACGTGATAATTTATCACTCTACAGAATTGTTTGTACGAATAGTTAAGAATTAAAGCACCTAATGAAATATAATTTTTTTTAGAAACATAGTACGTTTTTTGTTCAATCTTCGTTAGATGTATTTCTTTGATTTAATAGTATTAAATCTATTCTGACTTTACTGACTTATGTATTTATTTTATTTATTGTTAATGTTAGGTATATATCAATTTAATAATATACGTCATTTTATTTCATGAATATCAGGAGTACAGAACGAATTAGTTTTCAAACCCCCTACTCCCCCCTCTCTCTCTGTCTGTCTGTCTCTTAGTATTCGTTAGTGTACGTTACTCGAAATGTTTTGGTTCCTTTAGTTATGACCACTAACTTGATGAGATGATAATTGTGGAATAAATTTCGATGCAAAGGTTTAAATTTTTAAATATTTAATTTTTCAGTGACCCGGAAGAATATCGAATAGGAATGTTCGTGCACTGCGTGGTAAATTCTTTGAAGATTAATGGAGTTGTCTCGAGTTTTACCATCGCGTGCAGTGCGGGTATCTGCTCCAAGAATCTGAAGGGAACAAACGGTGGAGGCAGCGAAATACACATCATCCAAGGATACGAGGAGGATGAAGATCAAAGGACAAAGAAGGAGGGCGATGGTTCGAGCCAGTAAACGAAAGAATTACTAATGGGTTTTCAATAGACAGTGATTTTAAAGTACGATAGTGTTAACTGGCCTTCATTAATCATTTTGTAATAATTTAATGTTCTAACTTTAGCTAGTGAGAAATTAAATAACTGGGTTAGAAGAAATGAAAACGACCGCTTTATAAAGTTTTACATTTGACTTAATCTACTATTGTAAAAAAATATTAAAAGTTAAACAATGATTGACCAGTTGAAGTTAAGAAACTTTAAATTGTAGTTTAAAAAGTTTAATTGTGATTTTCTGGTGAGTAGACTGGAATGGTTTTGTAACGTAACTCACGGACCAATTATTAATTTGTATTCTTGAAAAGCATCGGAAAAGTTATTAGACAGCATTGTAACAGAGGTAAATATCCCAATTTTAACAACGGAAGTGAATGTTGGCTAAACATAATTATGAGCCTAACGAAAAGACTAAAACGTTATTAGTAAAACTAAACAGTTAAAGATGTGCTATTAAATTGTTTTGTCATAAATTCTGAAATAATTATTTTGGTCTTGACTAATTCATTGCTGGTTCTAACATCATAAGCTAATTTAAGAATTAATTATGTATTTTACTAAGCCTCAAATAAGACACTCGTAATCTATATTAATAAAATAATATTTTTATATGCATATGGATTGAAATCGGGCTATTTAAGTGTTATAATTAGAGACGTATAATAATTTCAGACTGTAACGATAATATAACGACATTTCTATCGTTTCAACCACCACGTACGTCATTGAGAACAGTTTAACTAACATATAACGCATTTTTTTGCCAGTCATAAATGCTTAATAATAAAAATAAATTATAATTTTAATAATGTTTAACTTTTTGTATTTTTAGGAACTTATGAATTATTTTACTTCTTAAAAATTAGTGACTGATAAAAACATTTATAATACAATAAAAACAAAATAAAACAAGTCTCTTAAATTAAAATTCTTGAAACAAATGGAACTTCAAAAACTGAACAGAGAGATCTATTTGTGATAAATGTCAATGCTTATACAAAAGTTATCGAGTCCGTCTTCTCTTTAAAATTCATGATTCAATTCCTGCTTTACGTAATTCTCTTTGCACACAAAAGCGGTTCGTTTGTTGATATACAGAGTATGCCAAAAATAAGATCACAAATTTAAAGGGAGTTATAACAAAATATTTTTCATCTTGGAAGTTTTGCCAAAGACGCTTCTTTACGGTGCAATTTAAGAAAAGGAAACGGAGAAACAGATTTAGAAAAGCACTACTTCCTCCGCACCAGTGTGATCAGACAAATACCTGAATGAGAAGAGGAATATCTTTGGAAGTTGACGTGTTTGTGACACGCTGGGTTGCCCCACAAGTGCTTGTAAAAATGTGGCCTCGTCAGAAAACAAAATCAATTTTCAGACTGTTTGCTTGTTGCTGGAGAAACCATTGGCAGAATTATGTCCGGCGAGGATGATCAGAGGGTTGCTTTCCTAAATCGATTTCTCAGTTTGCTTTTCTGAAAATGCGTAGTAATGAAGCGTCTTTGATAAAAACGTCAACAGGGAAATTGTTTTTTTCTTAAAGTTTGTGCACTTACTTCACCTACAAACCTGCATAGAGTCGTTTAATGGTTTTTTGAAATATCAAACTGTCATCCGCTATCTATAAACTAAATCGCAAGTGTTCCAAAACCTACCTTCATGATTATTTTATTCGTTATAGTGTAAAACGGGTGAGACAGGTTTCTCTGAAGCTGTAAATATATATGAGGCTCTCTTAAATTGTTACCCACTATTACAAAAACTACAATTTAGTCTTTCCAATTTTATTAAAAATATTATCAGTAGTATAAGCATAGGCATACATTTGTGCTGAAAGCTTAATCCTAGAACCAAACACAATTTTTTAGCCCTCATATGAATGAAAGAAAACGGGCCAGTCTTAACGCATGATTTATTCTTTCTAATTGTCTACCTGTTTCACTGTTGAGGTTCAAGTTGAATACATTAATATACTGAATATTTCGTTATTAATTTTTTGTAGATACTGTCTAGTTTTAATCAGAATTACTTTGTATTTCTTACAACGAAACTAACTGAATCATTTTTAGAAGTTTATATATTTTTAGTTCCTAACCTTACTTAAAATTTATCTGTTAAACTTCTAAAATGTTGTAATTTACAACTCCACGCTCAATTTTAACAGAGTCCCAATTAATTTATGTTTTAAAATTAAGTAATATAATTGTTGTTATAAGATTTTTCATGTATTCCACATTCCTTGTTCCTTTGTCTGGTAAATTGTCCTTCAGCATTACTGGTCCTTCCTACTCGCACTGTAAAGACCCGTTAGCTTAATTACTGTATTAACGCTTTGCTAAATGGCTCCGAGTTTCCTTTGCCCTACTATTCGCGTGATATTGTAGGTGTGAGGAGGGATGAAGGAGGCGGATGACAATTTGCAAGTCCCGCTTTGTGTCCTTTAACGGGTTGTCGCAAAATCGCCTCATTTCCAGGGAAGGAGGCTCGACTGTCCAATGAGTTGGAAAGCCAGGAGCGAATTCTACCTCGGGGTTGTTGGCAATCAAGACCAGCTTAGAGAACTCGAGCGGCAGATTTTCCCCGACGGAGCCTCTGTTCCCCTCTGATTTCGCTTCTCACAAAGGGATAGGCTCTTAGAAGGAGAAAAATGAGCAACCAAACAAAGAATGAGGTCTTAATTTAATAAACAACTTCAAGCGTCCTTTTTAATGTTAAGTCTCATATAATGCCAAGAGATCTTCACACAACAATAAGTGTAATTATTAAATCAAAGTGTTTTCCATGTGGTCGTGAGACATATTCTATATATATACGGGCGTATAATTCAAGTTTATGCGTTATTTCAAGCTTTGAACACAGAGAGAAATCCTGTGGCCATTTATCAAATACTTAAAACAAGCAAAACTCGAACAATTTTATGAAAATTAAAATTACCGTTGCGTATACACAATTAAAACTGGGTATTCAAATTAAGAGCTCTTACTGTTCAAATCTAAATCAGGTCTTGAGTACGACTCAAGAGAGACAGTTCCATAAATTTACTAGAATATCTAGAAATACATTAAAATTACTGTAATTTAACGAATTTGTAAGTAAATTATTAGAAATTGAAATTCTTAAATAACAGAAAAAAATAAACGACTATATAAAATTAGTGTAGAGTATCCGATGAATGAACCCTCGCCTAGTGAATGATCATTGCCCAAATGAACTGGAATAATAAGACAAGTGGAACAATTTAGGTGCCTCTCAAGGCTACAACAGTTCCACAGGGCCCCTAAAATCATGTTTTATATTTTTAAATGTTACGTTTATGAGTAAGCCAACAGTTGGTCGTCAGCCATACCTTCAGCTACGTCTAAAGATGGGTTCTATTTCATTCTATTGTGGTGTTCGTTGGTTACACCATCAAAAATATTGTTGTTCAATCAAACAAACAATAATAATGTATTTAATTTGAATAGAACTATAACTCAAATTAATTTATAGTAGAAAACATATAAATTTACGATATCAATTTAATCATTAGCTCAGTCGGTAAAAGCAAAAATAATACTCTACGCAGCTTCTTAAATGGCTGCTCCCGGGAACGCGGGTGACGAACGATATAGTTGAAAATTAAATTCGCGAATCAGACGAGAATGGTTTGTGTGGAAAAACCGAGGTAAATTGCCGTTACCGGTTGTTAACGCCTGATGACGTCGTTCTTCGTTTTTGTTCGTATGCCGGTTGTTCCTTTCCTGGGTCACGTCTTCTTCATATTAAGATTCTCTAGTGCCTCTCCTTCAGATCAAATGTTGTCTTTTTATTTTCTGTACTTCCACCAAATGAATCTCCTTTCTTAAATGTGCAGAAACTAAATTTTATACATGTCGCCTTGTTCTGCCACTGCTTCGTCTCTCCCTGGCGTCTCTCTCCGGCAGCCTCCCTGCAACAACTGTCCAATCTAATCTCTTCCAGGCCATCAACAATGTTGCAGACGGTGACGTTTTCCCGCCGACATTTCCCGCCTACTCAGCCCCACCAAGCCATTCTCGTCTTCCGTCCTGTATACGTAAATAACAAAAACTAAATTATTTTTGCTTTACCCGACTGTAAGGGTCATGAATCACCACACTATCTATAATCATGACTTTAAGGAAACATTTTTTAACTTTATTGGAATATTTTTATATTTGTGTTATTTAAGTGTTTTTATAAGATAATTTATTGCATGTCTGCTGTACACTTACAAGGTTTTTTACATACTGAGAATTTTTAATGTTTGGTACTGAACTGACTTGCCTAGCTAAAATTTAGCGGAATGAAAATAAGAAGGATGTGAATAACTTTGAACTTGCAGGTAAGGAACAGAACGGATCAGCCTGAATCAGAGTCAATAATAGCAATATCCATTGGCGCCTCTTCTTCCTTGAAGTGAGTAGAATTTAGGATTGAAGAATAAGAAACAATAAGTAACGAGAGGTTTTAGTACATTCCAGGAACTTGAATAGAATTAGAATGCACTAGAGAAGTTCAAAGTTAAAGATTAGTAAAATAGCATATTGAACTGCAGAGCCCATGAACCCTGAAAATATTCCGCTTGGGAGGTCAAGGACCAAGTAACAACTGAAATCTTTTTCTGGGGAAATATTCCATGGCGTCCTTTGCTATGATGTACATAGCCAACACGGAGTCAAAGATTCAATTATGCAGCACAGAAAGAGGCCCTTTAGAAACTATTTAAATAAGGGATTTGAAAGCTAAGAGTTGCAACATGAGATTACTTTAAATATGTTAACGTCACTTTAATTCGAAGTCTGAAGCGGCGTCTGAATGTATTTACTCACGACGCTACATCAAATACTAAGTACGTGAAATAATTTATCAAGTTGAATTCATCACAGATATTTTCCAGAGAAGAACGAATAATAGCAAATATGGCAGTACTAAACCTGGGAGTAGTTGAGTTCCCTACAGTTCACGCCTGGGTGAAAGGGGATCTATGTTTGCTGTCTGAAATTTGAATTTAATCGACATTTAACTTTCATCTGTAGAATTATACACTTAAAAATTTTCAATTTAAGGAGATAATATATTAATTAATTATACGGATTAGGCTAAAAATTATGACTTTTATGATAATTTGGTACTAATAAATTAAAATAAACTTATTTAAAAAGTTACGTTATGGATTAAAACAGACTTATTTCTGATAAAACTTTATGAAATACGTAGTACTAAGTTATTGACGCTTGGTTTGGTATATTTTCTGGATTTATGACTATCTTTTTGATTTACTAATCTTTAAGTGTAATTGTATCTGGTCTCTTTTTTAGAAATAGAACATATCTTCCGGAGCGTTTTTACTTTTTACTTCACCATTCTAACTGGGTAGATCCGTAAATACAATCAATAAATTTGCCCTATTGGGAGCATGAAATGAAGCGAGGCTCCGATTTGTAGTTTAATTTTTTCCGGGAAATGTTTGTCTTGCAATCACAAAACTGTTTCCATCACCAGTTGAATAATCACTGAAATCTGTCAAAGTCGAACATTCGTGCCCATTGTGCGATAAATTGTATTCAGATTCACCGTTGTCACCACCAAAAACGTCATTAGTTTCTTCAAAGAAAACAACTTAAATCAACACTGGTATTTGTTACTGACGTTTGTAGTAGACATTTATAATTAAAGTTACTTGAAGTGCACGCCGAGGAGTTTCGTGCAGGGTTAAAAGGACAGAAATTCCAAGTATTAGTATTTAAAAATAGCAAAGGAAGTCGTATTACGAAACGAAGGGATGGAATTTGATTGTTAATCTTTTACAAACACAATTTCTTCAATTCGAACATAGGTCAGGTCGCGAGTTAATTTTTTTAAATATATTCAAAGTGTTGCATATATTATTTCTTAAGGAATTCCCTAGTCATATAAAAGTCATAAGCAACAAAATTGGTATAAATGTTTAAGAAATTAATTCTGGATACGGAAACCTTAGAACCTTAATTTAAGCGTTTAATTAGTTATAATGGCTTGTTGGAGCAGTCTTATTGCAATGGATAATACGATTCAATTAGCTTTATTAAATTAGTAAAATTGATTCAGTACTTTCAATAAACGTTCCTAAAATAGATTGTTGGTAGCGTAGAGACTGATATCCGATTATGTAGGTAAATAAGGACAATGATTAACACTTCGAACTCCTCTACTTGAGGCAGAAATAATAGATGAAGGAACGATTTAAGTGCGCTTGTCTACATTCCAATTTATCACCTCATAATCGATCTCGCCACGTCTCACAAAGTTAATGGTTCTATCCAGAGTGACGAAGTCGAATTTAATTTAAGCACTCTTCACGTCTCATCAGAGGAAAAAGGCTGTAGAATCATAGTTGAAGTAAGTAAACTGCTGGTTGAAAGACCAGCAGATGGTACTTCAAAACAACTTGTTTCACAATCGCTTTTTAAATATAAGAATAAAAAAAAAGAAAAATGATTAGTTGACATTTCCTGTATTTTAACATAAATCACGTACGATATATACAACAAGTAATAAGAAGTTCCATGAGACAACTGGGCTTGAATCTTAAATTCAGATTGTTTGTGGTTTATTATTTACCAGTCAGTTATCTCTTTCAATTTACTACAGTTGAGTAAACGAAATAAGTAGTCTTAATGCGCACGATAGGTAGATGAAATATGTCATCAAGTTCAAAAAGTGACTCAATGTCAGATTTAAGCCCTTGTCTATTGGTTTTACAAGAATTTAACTCAATACTTAATTTTTATTCAGGAATATAATAAATGTTTCCAATCAAGCTCAGTTCTGCATTAGATGGAAAAATCAGATTTTAATAAATAAATATAGAAATGCAGTAATCTATAGGGAGTTCGTCTAATATTTGGAAAAACTATATTGCTAAGTCGCAATGAGTTATAACTATTTTTTGTGAATTTTGATGGATTCATAGTCGGTTCCAGCGTAAATATGAGACAGTGCTGCTTCGCAAATCTTTCCCCATTGACGTAAGGAAGCACTTGGGACGACTTGCACGTAACGCTGTGTTGTTAAGATGCGAACTGCGAGCGCCTAGATATGGCTTATATGTCTGCTATTATTGGGCGTGACACGCGGCCTGCATGCGGCTGCTTCGTTACTGTCGTTTCTTACACCCACTCTGACGGCTTCAGGTCCTAAACGCTACGACGATCCTATTGTCAGTCCCATGATACCATCGTGATACACGACTTCACGAAACTTCTACGCTCCAGCTACCTTCCCGCAGTGGCTGTAATCTGTGATGGGGTACGAGCAACACCTTTTTAAAGGAGTGTAAAAAATCATTTGAATGTTTTACTTATACAATTAAATAAATCTTATTAATGTAATATTGCCACACTGTTTCTTTGGGAATATATTCAATATCCTATAGCCGATGTAAAATACGTAAGTAATTTTTGAGAGTATTGCAGGCAATATAATAAAAGGAGATTCAATAATAGTGGAAATAGAATATATATCAAATTAGTGTAAAATATATTAAAACTTTTATCAAACAAATATTCACGTACCAAATTTGAATAGGTTTGATTAAGCATATAATCGATGTGAGCTATAAGTGCGTCATGTCTGTGTTGAAATTTCGTCCTCTGCATTTATTACAGTAATTCACTTTTAGTTAATCGGTTCAAAATTATTTTCTGCTCTTTCCTATTTATACTTTCTCCCTGCTTTGTTTAGTGTTACAGATTTCAGTTTGTTTTAAATACATTGTTTCCAAAATTAGGTACTCCTTCCGTTATTGGCCACTCTTAGAATTTCACAACGATAGATTTGATATCTCTCGAGTTTTTTTTTCTGAACCAGCCAATCTTCGGGAATGATTGAAAATAAAAAAGTATACATACCTGAAAAAATGGAAAACGTCCAATAATTTAGTAAAATTAAATTTAAGGATTATTAATTTTTTTTACACTGGGCAAACCAAACGACTTTTAAATCCAAGAATAAAGGAAATCGGTAAACAAAATTTTTATGAATTATTTTGCAATATCCTTTATTTCTTGTGTTATTTATTACCGTAATATTTGTATGCTATATTTACGATAATAACATTTTTATTATCTGATAGATGTTTTTGATAATTTGTGAAACGTAAGTCTTAGTGAAGCAGCCCTAGTTAGTAATATTAGTTTTCATCCATGATATGCGTGTAGTTACATTTAGGAAATTTGTCAAAGGTAAGATTAATTTACAGAATAGGTAAATTTTAGGTATTGGAAAAATTCATTCCACGTTAAAAGAAAATTTTTAATGAAATATTAAAATCTTTACACGTTAAAAGTTAACGGAATAAAAGTTACGCTTAGCATTATCACTATAAACTGAATACAAAAGTATTTCACATTAAAATGAATGAAGATAATGATTTCTTCAACAATTTACATTAGACTGGAGAATATATTTGTACGAACAAAATTAATCTCGCTGTAAATAAATAAGTTTGGCATGGTCCAATAACATTCTGAAACAAACCGTAATATTTAGTTATTTAAATTTGGTTTACTGAAATGTGTAGATCATCGATACATTTTAGTTACAGTCTGAAACTAAGATTGGTTTAGGAATAGTTTTGTACAGCATTCATGTAACCCATTCTTAGTTTACAATTCCGTAGTTTTGTAAACTCACAACTTCTCCGTCTAGGCAGTGAATTCAATGTGAAGTTGTGCCTCGTGAGCTCTTCAATCTCTTTCAGAGGGATTCATATCCGGCGAATGGTGCCATCTGCATTGTCGGGGAGTGATGGATTGCCAGAGTCGAGTTCAAAGCACGCTCCTACTACGAAAGCAATTTAAACTGTTAAGTAGCTCCTACGTAATTTTAGCCGCAACAAATCTCTACGATGACAGTTTCGTTACGTGGGAGCATACAAATGCCAAGAAATGCTTCCAAGCGTCTCAATTCATTCCGTCGATGAAACAAAGGGATGCAGTTTCTCACTACATATGGTGTACCAAATCAAAAATGTGACTATTAGCCATCATAAAATTATTTTTTTAATATGTATATATATGTTGAATTAAAAATTATTTTGAAAAATTGAAGAAAGCGAATACAAAGTTAAGATCTTATCTTTGAAATGCTCACAACTGTAAAGGTTATCTTCTATGTAAATAAAATAAAGTAGAATGTTTATACGTATGTTTGTCCCTACATAATTAATCCCATTTCGATAAAAATTTGGTGAGTTGTAGTGTTCACCTTAGAAAAACATCTATTGAACTTCTTTTTTATTTTTTTTTATTGATAATAATTTACTTGACCTGTTTTCTAGATTCAATAACAGGTTGTTTAACAATATTTTTCTTTTGTTGGTACATTTTTTTACATAGATATAAATATGTATGAATACAATAATAAAGTATATGCGTATATTTAAATTTGTTTTAGCATGTAAGATCATCATCTTTTTTTTTTTTTTTGGTTAACAGGCTACATGAGGGTGATCCTGAAACAGGCAACTCTGTTACACTAGTTTTATTATTATATTATTTTCGTGGAGAGACTGAAGGAGAGATTCTTAATTTCTTTGTCTCCTCATCCTTTCCACCTTTATACATTTTGTTTGTGAAACAACTCCGGTTTTCCGGTTACGACCACGTTTCCGGATCTCCATGACGCGTTCGTCGAGTAGTTGTAGGTTCAAACTTTTTTACTAATTTTATACTCTAATTATTTATGACTGTATTTGTATTAGCAGAGTTATGTAATTTGTTTTAGATAATTACTTGAATAATCTTACTATTACTATAATTTATATTCTATTTTATGTTATGATGTCTATATTTTGGTCCTTATACTCATCCGGTTCCTGGATTTGAATGTCCGGTCCGATGATGAGTATATTAAGTCTTATGATGTAATATTTAAGATTCTATATTTTTAGTCCTGTATTTTGTCAGTTCTAAAGCTCTATTGAACTATGAAATATTTGGGTTCCTTCCTTATTCAGGTCGAAAAAAATCCCACTCTCCTGACTGTTTCCGAACCTACCTATCAGATGTCTCGCGATTCGCATGACGAATAAATATTTTCTTCCGCTAGGCGCCTCTCGAGTAGATTCAACGAGACAGTGTATATAGATCTTGCAACAGCATAGAGAATAACCCTCACGAAGCCTGTATAGCGATATTATTATAGATCTATTAAGCATGCTTCAATTTAATTAATAATTTATTTAGGTATATGTCGCAGTGAAGATGGTTGAGGAACATTATATAAAGTACGACCAAGTCGCACTTCCTCAAATTAATTCTTCATCTACCTATACACAATACTGCATGCGTAGTTTAATTTTGACATTCAATATTTAAAATTGTACCTGGAACACTGTTGAATTTCCCAAAGATTCGTGAGTACTTTTCAGTCTCTCAAGTTACCGAGGGTATATTGATCACTGGGGGTAACGAGAGTATTTTCGTCTTACTTAACGTTCCGCAGAATTTATGTACATTTTACCAGACATTTTAAGTTACTGTGCTTATTTGGAGTACCAGTCTAAGATTCAGTAAATCATTGCTGTGAGTTTGAAGAAATTCAGCTCTCATACGGTAGAAGTCGGGAAAAAGCACATTTTAAAAATGTGACGCTCTCGATAACGGTTTAGTTACGCGTTGTGAAAGAGATTACTGCCGAATTAAATACTATAGCTGACTAATATTATGGTATTATCAGACAACTCGGGTTACCCAGGTAGTTTAATGTTAAAGTTCAAATAGTTGTAATTGTTATAGTTCAACTATTTTTTCGGAATTAATCCAAACACCCATAGATTTATAAAATTCAATTCTACTTTTTTTAAATGAACGTATTTTGGTCCAAAGCACTCAGGAACAAAAAAGATACCAGTATCTGCTTAACCTATCGTGATGAAGTTGACATCATATTTACGTTCAGAAGAAGTAATACTATTTGAAGCACATAATTTCCATTCTGAGACAGAAATTTTTTTTTGTTCTTGTGTTATTGGTCTAAGGTATGTAAAATAGTGAGCCTGAGTTCGCTTCCAGAGAAAAATTTACCTTTGGCTGCATAAATTACAACACGTGAATTATCTCACAAGTATATTAAAAAAATACTAGTTGAAGGGCCCGCCGTGGCTCACATAAATAATAAAGCAGGAATGTAATTAAAGATAAGTTTATTACATTACTTGAGGATACACTACATTCATCTCTTTTAGCAGATGGGCGTGTGAGCACTTGTTTGATAGATTTTACAACAAAATAAATCTATTTCTGTTTTCATATCTAACCTATTATATATCCTAAGTTACGTAAATGTCAAAAAGTCATCAATACGGTAGTTTTTTTTACAGAGAGGTGTCATTTTGACCTATTTCCCGTGGTCTGAGAGGAAAAGGTTACATGACCAGAGTTGTAGATAGTTGAATTACCAATCGACTGTGTTTCATCATTATGCAGCAAAATTAAAACCAGTTATTTAATAAAATTTAAATTACTTGAAGGAATTTTACTTCCTGGACTGCGTCCAGCAACGGTATTTAATATAAATGTGAGCGATTTTAGACCGTTAAAGTTAAACAATGAAAAGTGACAAATAAAACTCAAGAGCTTTCAAATTCAACATCGTGATTCATTTGTTACTATAATTAAGAGCATTCCCCAATTTTTAAACATTTAGCATAAGCTCAGAAAATAACATTACTCTCATTGACAAGTCAAAAATATGAAAAAGGTATTGATATCAAGTAACTACTGTAAGGAACTGTCCAAATTTAACTGTATATTTTCGTTTCGTACAGTCATATACGACGTCACCTGATTCATTCCCTATGTTCTCGAACATTAATATTAACGGAAAATAAATGCTGCAGAATTTTCAGGACTACTGGTTAGTCATTAATGAAATTATTAGCGAATGGAAAGAATAAAATTTTGAATTTGAAGGTAATAGCATTATTATATTCCAAAGGGTGCAAGGATTAAAATATAGGCAAATGAAATGATATTTGATCATAAATTTACTGGCCTTAAAATAGTAAACAACCTTAATGAATTCATTATTTGAGACACTCAATAAAGAAGACATAACAGTTGTATTTATTGAATTAGCAAATATAAGTCAATTGTCTATTTCAATTTTATTCCTGTACACGAGTTAAGATTAAATTTAATGGAATTGAAAAGTAATAATTTTTTCTGGGAGCTTTCTGAATATTATTCTTTGACTTTCTCAATGAAAATAAAATGGAAAGTGTTGTTAATGTCTCCAATTAGCAACCCTTCTATTTAGCAATACGAATAAAGTTTTGCGTGAAGTTTAGTCTTAAAGGAATTTAATTAACAAACCTTTTCATCGCGGTTTTATAAAAGGAGAGACGGTATAACAACTGAAATTTCATTTTATTTTCGAAGAGTTAGATGAAAGAAACATATCTAAGCATTAGTTCCAATGGTAGAATTTCACTCCCGCATTCGGAATTACGCCTCATTATAATACCACATTCCGCGTTTTTTTTACTTTATTCCTCTGAACAATGAACGGGGTGGAAATGCTTTCTCCTCCGCAGGGGTGGCGAGTATTATGTAGAGGCATGGCCGTTGGCTCTAAGCCCTGCTCCATTAGCGAGCAAACAGTCCTCAGCCTTCAGCTTCCCCGTATCGTCTTCAGGCTGCGCTACCCGATGCCCATTACGAGGGTCAAGGGCTCGCCGTTGGACCGCGCCACTGAAATGTCGCGTCTTGCCTGCGCACAACAGAAGACTATTGCCTACTGCTACCTATAAAGTGGAAAGATGATTTTACCTTATTCGATTTCATTTCATTTAGAATTTTTGCACTTTGGCTTCCTTATGTGAATCAAAATTTCAAAATTAAAGCTTGAAAAAATACTTGAGGAATTCCAAAACTTGATGGCAAACGTTAATTCAATAAAAAAACTGTCTATAATTGGTAATAAATATTAGTTAATTTAATTACAATCTATACCAATAAATAAAATTGAAGTGTCTATCTGTCTGGCTGCCTGTCCATATGTTTGCCTCGAATAGGCTCCGAAATGGCTCAACGGATTACAATTAAAATTTTGGGGTTTAAATAAAGGAAATTTAACTTTAATATTCATTTATATTTCATTTCGGTAATGATTACAACATAATATAAATATTAATTCTACGGGGTCGTTTCTTGAGTCTCCAATAAGTAAATGCAGGTTGCCTATCCCTTGCTCTGTTTATGCCCCGAAACGGCTTAATGAAAATTTCAGAGATTGAAACAGGAATTTATCTTAACAGAATGTGTATGTTTCCTTACGATATATTGCAGAGTTCAGAAGATATTAATGTAAATATTTATGAATCCATTGAATTGCCTCACAAAAGGCGGGGCGAAAGCCAACTGCGAGTTAAAAGACCTATTAGGCGATCCTATACAATTCATCCTACTTACTGTGTTATTATAAGCGTAATATTGGCAGCATGGGAAAGAGAGGGACCGCGAGCATTCTCACTCCATCTATTGATGTAAGCATGGGATAACGGGCCCTGTGCAAAACCAACTGCGAATTATAAGATTTACCGTCAGCGATCATAAATAAATGAAACCGTACTTTAGTTCTTAGGGAAAAATAAAAAGAGCTATTTCCGTACGAACGTAGTCGGGGGCATTGCTAGTATTAAGTAAAATGATTATAAAAGCAAAGTGTTTTGTTATAAAATTTATTGTTTGCTCATTGTTTAAATTAGTGTAACACCGTTGCAATAAAGTATTTTACGCCGAAAATTTGCAATTGTTTAAACTATAACTATTTTTACAAGTTAATATTTTGCTCTTAAGTATTTTTTCTTAATAAATATATTTTGCAACCTTTTTATGAAAACATTTAACAGGACAAGAACGTTCCTGAACAAATTTGTTCATTCCTTAAGTTGCGTGACTATCATTTCCTGAGTTTGTTTTTAAATATTTCTTTCATTATATACACTAGCAGCTTCCTGGCTTTTCTCACGTATTTATTTATTTTAACCTAAAAGAGAATTCATTTCACGCTTATAAATTGGTCAACGAGTAATTTCATTGGTAATACACCCACCTATGCCGATTGGGAGTAAGCTTCAAGCTAACCATAATGATATACTGACAATTCCTTATCATTCTCAAGAATTCTCCTGCTATACTACATAAGAGATTCATAAATTGAGGTAAAAATTCTTCCTGGAGAAATCCAAAATGCAAACGGTACATTAAAGAATAAAAAGCCAAGAGGGAGAAATGTTTGTATTGACCTCCTTCAAGTTTGCGCACTTCTGTTACAGACTATTTTTTAATCAAATCGCTTGTTGGTTCAGAGGCATAAATAATTTTACAATGAAATTTATGTTTTATTTTCAGAAACGTTGTTGTTGTGTTAAATAATTATTTTATAAAAATTGGTCTGGCATTGTAGAAAAATAAATTTCATTGATATTTAAATTTACTTAAATAAAAAAATGTGTAGTCGATTTTCGGGAATGTTAATTTGTTTATTCAGAGGAGTATTATAAAAACAGTACATTTAATTTTAATAAGTGAATTACAATTAATATGAAAAACTAGTACTAAAATGACAATAAGCAATACGAGATAAATAGTTTAATATTATAAATTATTTAATGTTATTTTTAAAGGATTAAATTTATTTACCAGATCTCATATGAGCCGTATGGTGATTACATTTAATAGAGTTCTGACAAGACGGGTTGGAACTTTAAACTTAGCTGAACTTAATAAATTAGAATATTTTAAGAAATATCTAAAAATACAGAACAAATAAACTTATAATTAGGTTTACTACAATCATACAACCAAAGTAACTTCAACAAAAGTTTTATAAAAATATAAAAAGTATTTTGTATTTTTTCAGTAAGACCTATAAATTATTTTTCGGTCACGTATCTTGTCTATACCAATACATAAATTTGAAGTATATTTCTGTATGCTTGTCTCGAATAGGCTCCGAAATAGCTCATGAAAATTTGAGGGTTTAAAAACATGAGATTTAACTTAAATATTCGTGCATATTTGCAGGAGATATTAATGTGAATATATATTCATATATACATCACAAGTTCATGCGAGTTGTCTATACTGTTGATCTGTTTCTGCTGCGAAGCAGTCCATCCATTGTTGAAATAGGATTCACGCCGTTATTAACCTACTGTTGGCAGAGAGCTAACTCCCTGAGAAATAATAAACTTCTTTGGATCGTCGTTACGATGTATACGTAAATTGGTTTGATTTGTCTCGTCAGATAAATTTTAATATTTAGTAATTGCTTATTTTTATTGGCTCCGAAGCCTGTTCTGTTCCTGTTGTTTCGTTTTTAGGGCAAAATAAGAAGAACTATTTCGGGGCGAACAAAGTCGCGGGGGCTAACTAGTGTGTTAATAATTTCCAACTCTTAGTCAGTGAAGTCCTTGGTGAACGGTCGATTTTATCGCGGAGTGGAATCGGCAGACTCCAGATGCAGTTCGTAATGGACACGGAGATTAAATTCCATGACATCGTCCCGTTCGGTTGGGGAATTCTCCCTCCCTGCCAATTCTGTTAACGCAAAAGCGACGTAGTTACGAGAACGGAACTCTCAGAGATTTGACAACAAAAATACTTAAGAGAAATGCTTGGACTGGAAGGAAGAAAAATTGTTTCATCCACAGTACTCTAACCGTCAGACTGTATTGGAAGTTATACACTACCATCTAATCAGAGATACAAAATCATCATATTAACGTTTTTACAATAACAGAATTAGACTATTATAAAATTATCACTATTTATTGGGATTTTATATTACCTAAGACATGGATAGAGAAACAAAGAAAAATAAACTCGGAGTTACATACTGTAATGATTTTTTGAAATTACGGCAAAAGTGAAATGTAGAATATATAATTAACCTGTACAAAAGGTTAGTGCAACGAGGAATGTGGATAAATGAAATAGTATAACAATACAAGTTATAAAATACGCAGGACTTGAGCGTCTGTAGTCATATAGCTTATATATTAATGCAAAAAAATCGTTAGTTTCATTGCTTTTACAGTTTTAGTGTAATATTTTTATTATTTTATGTAATATTTTCAATCATCCATATATGTAAACTTCATAGTAAATGTAACCCTTCACTGAAATGGAGAGATGTTGAATCGGTCCTTGGGCGTCGACTCGGATTAGCTCAGTTGTTAGGAGAGCCGGCTGGACATCGGGAGGTCCTTGTCTTTCTTCTAAAATAACCTATTGAAGCATTTCCACTTCCTTAGACAATATATATATTGTAGCGGATTCCGCGTTCCTCCGTATTCGAGGCTTTCTAATTCCTTTAGGGCGTCAGGTATTTTTCACAAAAAAACACCAAAAATAGATTTTAATAGTTTTAATTCCTTTCAGAGCATGAGAAATAATTATATCTGCAGGGCGTGGTCATTCTCTCGTCGTCCCGCCGACACAACCTGATCCTTCCGCTACCCCATGATGACTCTTAAAGTCTCGCCAGACTGCATTGTTGGCCCAAGTTGCGTCAGTTCCTCAACAATTGCAACTCGCAAGCTGGCCTGCATTGTTAAGTGTAACAATATAGTTTTTAACAATGTATGTACAATTCACACATCCAATAAAAGTTTTGATTATTTAAAATTTTAAAATAAAAAATTAAACAACATTTCGTATTTTATATTACCTAAAACTAATGAAACGCAATTCTGGAATGCTTACATCAGTTCGAGGCCTGAAAGATCAACCGCTCAAGCGTGTTCAGGAGACAAATGATTAAATATTCAGTTAGATCTTTATATTATTAAATTTTAATTTAACTTTTATGTACTGATTCATTAAAAATGATAATATGCCCATGCATATAAAAATTTATATGCATAATTATTATGAAGTAAGTAATTTTAATTTTGTTCTGAGTTTTCTGTTAACTTTTTTTGAAGATGTGTCAAAACATTCTTGGCACAATATCTTAGTACATATACCCAAACACTAAAAATTACTGCACTTTTCACAGTACATTTGAGCCTTGTGGACCATGCTACAAAGAAACAATGGTTTCTCTCACTTGTCGTTCCTTCTTCTTTATCTTCATTTTCCGATTCATCCGACGACCCTTAAATATCGTCAACATTTTAGTCACATACATCGTTTTCTAAAATTACAGGAATCTCTCCTATATGTTGAGAATTCTTCGAGTTTTTTACTCTTTTACTCAAATTGCAAAACCGATCTTTTCCAAAAATGTTATTAAAGAAGAAATCTCAATAGTAATAGAAAATAAATATTTATATATCAAAAGTACAATTATTTAATTCTAAATGTGAATATACGCAAACGATTTCAACGAAAATAACTCAATAATCACAACGTACTGCACCAAAGGGACGCAGCAAAAAAGATACGCGAATGGGTGCAGTTAATCCCCGGGAACTACGCTGTGTTTCTTTCTCCTTTTCTTCTAGAAACTACGGCCAATCTGGAATGTGACGTTAGCAGACCATTGTAAACACATCCTTCTGAGAAGTAAATACTAAAATTCCGATATTACTTTTATAAAACGTATGTTCCACCAATTTATATTTGATATTCAAGATGTATTAGTATAATCGAGTACAAATACGAAAAAACTGCATTAGCAATCATTTTTAATGAATCATGAATTAGATTAGTACATTAATAACTAAATCATACAATTAAGGCAAAACTTGTCGTTTATGTAATGCAGAAATAAAAAGTTTTGCTAAATATTAATCCGATATTTCACAGTTCAAAAGAGATTTCAATAATAAGTTAAATTATAATATTCTTATATTCGGTAAGTGTAATAAGCAACGTGAAGAAATCAGATTTAAAAATTTACTATCCGAAATTATGGCAACTTCACAGAGAGTAATTGTTTATAAACTAATTTAACTAATCAGAAATATAAATTACAATAAATAATTATATTAGTCAATAAGTCATAAAATAGGTATTCAATATATTGCTAAGTTCAAAAATGACATTTGCATTGAAAATATGTATACAGAACAGACTTTGGAAAACGTGTCAGATGAGAGAAATTTTTCTTTATTTCTTTCTCCGTAGTACTCCAGCGTATTTAGCATCTTGTCCACACTTAAAGGACGAATTCCGGAATTTTGGAGTGGCAAATGGTTTATATTTCCATTCTCCTGATCATGACGGATTAGATCCCGAGACTTCTCTGGTGCTAACCGGGAACGCTAGCCACGTTACAGTATGTTGGCGAGAAGTACGGTACATTAATAAGAAAATAAAGGAGCCTAAGTTAATAATGTATAGAATATAAAAAAATTCTTGATATAACTGAATTTAAAATAAAATTATTCAGATTCTAATAACTGTAGTAAATTTCAGAAAAAAACATGGCCTAATTTCCAAAAGGTGGTACATAATATGACACGAAAAGAATCAGTAGCGTTTACAATTTCCAAATGATGAAGAAACATTAAAATATTTACGAATTCCATGGAGCATTCACAATGCAAGTAAAAGCCGAAATGTGATATATCAATGAATAAGTGAAACGTTCCCCATTAATGCATATGTATCATCTGATGAAGTCCAAACATCGAGACGGAACATTGTGTGTGTCTATTTCGTATACATACTTTTACTGTCAATGTGATTACTGAAGATAAGAAATCATAACTTATTGGCTAATATATTTCTTTTGTTATTATTGAATGGTATATAAATGTGAATTATAATAATTTGTGAGTGCAAGGGAATTCATGCAGTAGCTGTACCTGTCTTAATAGATTAACACAGTTGTTTCACCTATTCCATCAGACTCCGTTACTTTTTTAGAAAAAGAGACTCCAGTGATTTAGGATACTGTAAGATTCGAAGTAAGCAGTTAAACGGTAAACACATTACAGCTTGTGTTTTAGGGTTGTTGTCCGCCCCACCTAGTGAGGCCGTACTTTGACAAGGTTGATATGAAGATTGAGTCCAAGTTTCTGGCTAAAGACACGGGAATGTAAAATACCTAGCCAAATCTACCACTACAGCGTCGCGTGTTTTGTTATTAAATTAATTTAATTTATAAATTGTAATTCACCAATTATATAGTGAAATTTCGTAATATGAGACAAAAATAAATCGCAAAATTCTTTAAGTGGGAATAATTGCAAATCGCAGAATTTAAAATGAGATTACAGCAGCTGTGAAAGCTTCTGGTCAATGAAACAAAAGTAAAAGTAATGAAAATAGGCGCTGGGAATTCGGCAAGAACCCAGAATAGCGCCCACATTATGATTCCACCCAGAGCACAACTTATCGAAACGGAGGAAAAATCGATGAAGAAACTCGTAAAATTTATTAAGTGATCAATGACATTCAACCAATGACACGAGTTCAACCTTCCAGGAGAACAGAACATTCTTGGCTGACGCTTGAAGCATTCCGATTTTTTTTGTCTGATTCTGTTTCACCATAAACGAAAGTTTTGGAACTCATATGTTTCTTTATTGTGGGATACTTGAACATACGCCGGACGCAAGTATCTTGCGAACACCACGCAGTGTCCTTTCCCCTGACGGGAAGCAAGTAAGCAAACAGGAAATGGGGGCTATAGCCAACTGCAAGTAGCACGAAAAATTTCCTAAACTCTCCACTCCGACATAACTCTTAACAACAACGAGACGTCGGGAATTGGACATATCTAGAAGCAACGACAAACAACGCAGTGGTTTTTCTTTTTTTGAGTGACATGAGGGTGATCTTGAAACCAGCAACTCCCTTTTAATAGTATAGGAAGGGAATTGAAAAGGGGGGATGTGTAAGGTTGAGTAAGGTAGCCAAGGTTGACTAGGGTGCTCGTGCTATGTTTTAAGGATCCTACCTGGTGTTCCACCAAAACGAGATGCAGGGAAAATGCTAGAAAACCTGCATCAGGTAGGTCTGGCTAATGGGTACTATTCAGATGCCCTTCCCAATGACGGGAGATTAGTTTTCTGTGGGGCCGAAGCATTCCCTTCTTCGTGTCTCCACCAATTTTAATAGACAGTTGACCGACTGATCCAGTCAGGGGATGACTCTTAAAGTATGCCCAAGGTCCTCGACACCAGTACATATATCTTCCAAAATATATGAAGGTGCTTCGACATGTGATAACCTTGAAAAAAAACAGAGAGAGAGTACGAGGCATCCCCAAAGGTAAGCCCTACAATTAATCTGGGGAGAAATAGCAACGCAGTGAATAATTCTCTCGGGTTAAAACTGTTTATGTTGCGCGTTAAACCCTTGAGTGAGAAGATTATATTTTCTCTCTATGGATGCCAAAATGTATTACATATTAAATGGAAAGTTTAGCTGATGAAGAAAATTGATTCTAAGTAAATGAACATCTATTAACTTATTTTATTAATTAATGAAAGGATAAATATAAACTAGATCACTGACGCCCATGAATCAAACAATAAACTAATTCTGTAATTAAAAACAAATTATTCATGAACAATTCTCGGGTTTTCAACCGGGTAAGTATAAAGTTTGAACACAACGTTTCCATGGCTTGCTCTGCCATCTTCTTCAGGTGAACTGACGGTGCCGAGTCACTAGCAGGGGTTTTTATAGCGCTGTCAGGGTTGCGGCTGCGGAGGGCGCTGATTGGCTGTCAGCGTGGCTGCGTAACCAGTATCTGTTCTGAATCTCCGTTGCGTCTTCGGACGTGGGTTCCAGAGCGGGTGAGGGATCGACGTGTTGACTACCGGCCCGCCGGCTAATATGGCTCCCGTATTCTTTATTCCGTGTTCGCAAGCTACTTAAGACTGGGTCCCACGCTTTACTTAGTTGGAAACCAGTGTCCTTGTTCAGGATAGGGTTGTGGATCCTGATTTCCACTGACTCCGAGAGGACGCTGTTAAACCAACCTCTAGGTCGGTCGAGGATCTTGGTTTCTTCAAAGTTTATTGTGTGCCCAGTCATAAGTGCCGGCGGGCCGGTAGTCAACACGTCGATCCCTCACCCGCTCTGGAACCCACGTCCGAAGACGCAACGGAGATTCAGAACAGATACTGGTTACGCAGCCACGCTGACAGCCAATCAGCGCCCTCCGCAGCCGCAACCCTGACAGCGCTATAAAAACCCCTGCTAGTGACTCGGCACCGTCAGTTCACCTGAAGAAGATGGCAGAGCAAGCCATGGAAACGTTGTGTTCAAACTTTATACTTACCCGGTTGAAAACCCGAGAATTGTTCATGAATAATATACACCGGGAAAGCCCACGTTCTCTTAAAAACAAATTAGTATTTCAAATTGTAATACAAATGGTTCTTTTGTGAACTCAGTGGTCGCTGACATATAATTCTGTTTAAAGACTTTAATTTGAAATATGTGAAAAAATTATTTATAATAGATTGAAAATTAAAGTTTTTTGCGTTGAATTGTTCTGACAACGGTAATAATTCAATATTAATTTATAAATCAGTATCATTCAATACAATTTTTGACTCCCCAACTTGGTCGAAACGTTAATTAAATAATTAATTATTGTAACAATAATTTTTGTGCATTACAGTGGCAACTTTGAATAGATTCCACCAATGCGTATGTGGCTAATACATATCATTTGAAACCCTTTGTGTTTACATCAGCACGTGGGGTGTAGATTACGGGCCTAATTAACGTATTAGCTATTGTTGCGTGCTCAGGTCTGAGCTCCGGTGTTTATAATCTCTAACCCTGTATCTAATTACGCTAGAGGCAAGGTGGTGTAACAGTATATTATATCTCAATCTATATTTACTACTTATTTAAATTTTTAAGTATTTGTATCGTCAATCTTGAGTGGTATAAACACTTATCATAAAATGTAACATATTTTACCTAACGGATAAAGTCATATGCTATTTACTCGCGATTAATTTACTTACATGTAAACTAGAATACACACTTTACCAGTCTACTACCACTAATTAGAATTAAAGGGAAGTGTGTGAGGTAAGAACAGAAGAGGAAGGCTAAGGATCGAATACGAAAAGCAGACCAGAAGAGGGAGGACAAGGACGGAATACGTATATTTATGCACAGAGATAATACAGTTATATAATTTACTAATTGGCTCAGTATCGTGTAACATACAGAACGCTTTTCGACAATGACTGTAGTTGGCGTTTATCCGGAACAATTGTATCTGCGTAAATCTTTGTATTAATTAATAAGAAAAAAATCATGAGTCTGACGAACCAAATAATATTTTAATTTTTTATTTAAGGACATATATAGGCTGAGTGCAAGTCAACACCCTACATCAGTGGATGACTGGAAAATTAACAGTGAGGCTATGTCTCTTTTTTGTTATGGAATTTTATTTGTTTCTTGTAAAATTGCATTTTTTTGTGGAAGGCTATCAAAAAAGCGTACATATTCACATACAAATTATGAGCGATCTAGTCAGTTCAGGAATAATTTGGATGATCATGTTTTGGTCGGTCAGTACAATTTCAAGTTAGTGAATATGTATCCGGAGAAATGAGTGTAATTTATTATTTCACATATCAAATAAATTGTCAAATAAAATTTTAACGGCCAAATAAATTTATTTCTATTTATATATAGACGTATATATTCTGAAAATCAATTAATTATTATTATAAAGCCAGTTCTACAATTAGCAGGAATAAAAATGTGCAGCACGTTTAACCCGTACCGGATCTTTACGCTTCTTGAGTTCTTGATGGACCATAATTTATCACAGTGGTTTAATAACTGGAGGAGTTATGTAGGAAAAAATTATAGCTGGAGGTGGAGCGGTATTTTGCAATCCAATTACCAGCGGACGTGGCGGTAGTCCACTTTGAAAGCGACTTCCTCCCGCACAGAATCTGTTGAACCACCTGTTGCGGGACATCCGGACAGCTGCGTCTATTAATTAAAACAGTTTGCATTGCAATTACACTGCGGTGTAAGTGCGGTCCTTTGTACAACTGGTACCGCACCCGGGAGTGTAATAATGCACACGGATTGTCGGCGACGGCCACAATAATCAGACGCTATATTGCCCCCTCTAGGTATATGTACATTGGCTGCTGTCTTATGTACACAACATAACAGTAGCAAATCATTAATTCCAATGCAGCTGGAGTGAGGTCTGATCATATTGAAAGCAAATCAATTCGACAAATATGGAAGTACGACTTAACAAAGGGGTAGCGTCAGTAAACACGCAAACTGATGATAAAATAAGTGATTAAATAAGACACACGACAAGTAGAGCTGTTAAATTTTTCTCACCGATTTTTATAGTACAAATACTTTAATTTCATTTATAGAACTCCGAAGCCAGATGTATGATGTGGCTGTAATCATCCCACACAATCTATTCTCCGTCTTCAGAAGATGGCTTATTTCACCAACTCAGAGCACTGCAACAGCCCTGCAGCTATTATGATGTTGGTGGAGTTCAGGACGCGAGCTTATTTAGTTAAACTTATTTAGCCTCACAGAGATAACAGACATTGTAATAGTAACTATGTAATTGTTTCGCTGTTTTCGCTAATGACCTTTAAGGTTCATGCGACTATAAACTTTAATAATAATAATAATAATAACACCAAATATCCAACAGGGTTGCTAGTATGATCATAGGGTCATTAGGAAGCAATGGGAAAGAAATTCAATGATTGACATAGAAAAATAAATGACTAAATAACACCCAATGAGAATTTTCCAATATATGCCGGGAAGAACATTTGGACATTGGATTGATAAATTATACCGTGTAACACTATCTACAATCAAAACTGACCACCTTGATCGTTGTGCAGGAGAACGTCAACTAAATATCGTGGAAGTGTTATAACCACCATTAAAGTTTCTTAAAAGGTTACTTAGGACGTCATAGTTTTGTCCTTAAAATGCTTTGTTGAAACTGCAATGATATTGATATTCAACCAACAATGGTGTTGGTGTAATATTCAGTTCTAAGACTGGTTTGATGCAATCCTTCCTTCCTAATCTATCTTGCGGAAGCCTTTATATTTCCCCATTACATAATATATTTCATCATTGGCCTACAATTACCTCTAAATGATAATTTTACAAGAACCTCATGTCTCATAACGTGGCCTATTAATCTATCCCTTTTCTTTGTCAAAGTACTCCAAATTGTTCTCTCTTGCCCTATTCTGCTTAAAACTTCCTGATCACTAACTCTATCTACCCATCTGATTTTTAGCATTCTCCTATAGCACAACATTTTAAAGGCTTCAGTTATTTTCTTTTCCTTCCTTTCAGTTCTTTTCCTTTCCTATCATCCACGTTCCGCATCTATATAACACCACATTCCACACGAATATTTTTCTCAGCGATTTCCTAAAATTCTCACTTATATTAGCGGTAAGTAAATTCTACTTTTTTTGTAATAGCCTTCTTTACCTGTGCTAGCCTACTCTAAGTAGCAGAATTCCTTAACTTTCTTCAAAATATCCCTTCCCAATCTACCACCCTTTGTTATTCCACTGTTTCCCATACCACACTCCATCACCTTGGTTTTCCACTCTATTAATCCTCGTGTTGGTACTCTTCCTCCAGCACCACGTTCATGCCATTTATTATGGTTTCCAAGTCTTTTTCTGACTCTCCTAATACTACAATATCATCCGGAAAGTATATGGGTTTTATTTATTCTCCTTGCTGTATAATTCATTTTCCATATTTTTTTATAGTTTTAACTGTATTAACTGTATTAATCACCAGTTCTACAAACAAGTTAAACAGTATCGGCGAAAGACTGCATCCTCGAAAAAACTAAAATATGATGGCCAAAAGTCAATAATTCAAAATAATTTGAATTTATATTTAACAAAGTGTTTAAACAATAAGTACTCTACTTACATAATCAACGAAATGTGACGAAAATTAGAATTAACCTTTTAACATAAAAAAATTCACAACTTCCCCAGTGTTGAAATCAGGCAAACAACGCCACTAAAGCAGATCAAAAAACGTACATTGTTGTAAGTGAAATTTTAAACACAAGAATGAAACATTAAAAGTTTTCACTATGCAATTATTGAGCGTAATAATACCGACGAATGCATGGAATTTAACATTTGTTTTTACTATTTTCATATATATCGAATTTATATTAAATCCAATATTCAGTATTTCGTTCATCAAACGAGGATAATAATTAAATTCAACCCTCTAAAACTGCTATATTAATGCAATCAGTTATTATTCATGTTTTGTTAAAGCAGATTTCTTTAAATATGCAGTTTTCGTTGATTTTTGTTTGAAGCTTACGCTTTGTTTGACCAATGTACCAGGCCAAATGCCCAATTTTATATGAAAGAATTATGCTTTTACAAATTATGTGAAACAAGTTTAGAAATTTTACCAAAAAAAAGGGGTTGGAATAAATTAAATTAAAAATTTTGGTTATCATACTTCAATTTTATTTAATATAAATCAGATTAGGCTCCCTATTTCATTTGAAACACTGAATACAATAATAAATTTGTACATATTCAGTGAAAGAACTTGTTTATAAGGTGGTCAAATTGGACTCAAAGAAGTTACATGACATTTTATTATCTAGTTATATGTCAAAGTTTTTTATGTTAAAACATTCAGTATACACGTAACTTGATAAAACGCGAATGAGTCATAAGAGGTTATTTAAATGTTTGTTTTTCAGTTAATTCATTTTATATATTTTTTTTGGGTAACAGGCTACATGAGGGTGATCCTGAAACAGGCAACTCCCCTTTAATAGCATAGGAAGGGAATTGAAAAGGGGGGGATGCGGAAGTAGAGCAAGGTAGCCAAGGGTTAACTAGGGCCCCCGGGCTATGGTTTAAGGATCCTACCCGGTGTTTCACCTAAAGAGATGCAGGGAAAACCCTAGAAAACCTGCATCAGGTAGGTCGGGCATTGGGTACTATTCTCACGCCCTTCCGAATGACGGGAGACGAGTTTGCTGTGGGGACGCAGCATTCCCTTCTCCGTGTCTCCACCAATTTCAGGAGGCAATTGGCCGACTGATCCAATGGGATCAGCGAACAACTCTTGCCATATGCCCAAGGTCTTTGACCCCAGTACATATACCTCCTAAAATAGGTGAAGGTGTCTCGGCATATGAGAACTTCGATAAAAAGTACCGAGAGAGGGTGCGAGGCATCCCCGACATGATCAGGTAAGCCCCGCAGTCACTCTGGACTGAAGCGTCTACGAGAAACTCCCGCAGCGCATCCCTCATCCTTCATTTTATATATTTACATTCACATTCATATAGGATCAGGCTGACTTGCCAAAATAGATTTTAGCTGCTTCTTTTTCCGATTAAAATTGAGTGATTTCGGAAGAAGATACGGGGTTCTAAAAAAAAGTAGGTATTGAACCGCCTGTGAGTGTAAAGCTGGGAGTAGTTTGCATCTATCATGATATGTCTTAATCCTTCCTAAAGTCTTGACACTGACAGATTTTCAAGGGAGCCTCGGTCGCTTAAATTAAGCGCGGCGAATTTCTAATGCTCCGGAAATTGGATTGCGCTCACCGAGATCAGGTGTGTTACAACTCCCACGGGCGGAGGCGGAACGAATACTCATTTACCTCAGGATGCAATCTTTACCTCCCCCAATTCTTCATCTCTATGGAAATGTATTCACCCTTGCCACCTCCACCTTATATACATTTTTGTTTTGCGATACCGGAATCTCCCGCCCGTCGTTTTGGCCACTAATGAACGCTCGCCATTGTCATGTGAGGGCACAAAATTGCGAATCTGAACTTTGTCCTTACAACTCCCTTGCACTGTAACAAAGACAACACAAAAACATAACCGTACGCACTGCTTCGAAAATAAAGGAAGTTATTAACGGTGATTCATTAAATTACTTAAATTTAATAACTATAAAAATAGTGCTATCATTTACTGATTTACTGTATGTTTCACTAACATAATTTTATGTTTATGAAACCAGTGTACATGTAAATTACATTGACAATGCGACAGAGTATTTCATGACTACTGTAACTTAATCATTTACTTCCTTTTGTGAATAAAAAGAGTAGATGCTGTAATATGTAAGATTTATTATGTTGAAAAATTTATTTAAAGTTGAAAGGTTTTTTGAAATGAAAAAAAAATTAAAAATATTTTAATTTTTGGCAAGAATAAATAATTTAATGTTCCCAATTTTATTTCTTACTTGTTCTCTGCTCGTCGTTGTACTAGAATTTAATTATATTAGCCTGATGCCTGAACCTGGTTCCGAAAAGTTATTTAAGTATAGTATTTAATTCAGAATTCAACAAAGTGATTTCCATAACCCCGGAATAATCTCGATTATTTTTATGAAATTCTCAACACACACTCCTACGTCTGCAATCCTCCCATGCTAAATTGATTAAAAATTATATTCAAAAAACATCGGATGAATCACTATCAAACTAATTAAATCCGAATATTTGTTATTCGGCGCAAGCAACTGAAAGTTTTGCTTGTTTTCAAATTTCACTCCTATCCACTCCCGCCTCTAAGGCTGGTGGTTGTGTCTTACTCCCACAGGGTTATTTTCGCGTTACAATCATACGTACGAGACTGGCAAGAAACACAACTGGCATAATCAATGTCAAAACTAAATATTTTGAAAGGATCAGCCTTACCAACGTACGAAAGGTTTAAATATGAAAACTGTTGTGGATGCATGTGATTAAGAATCTGACGATTTATAGATAAGCAACTAAATTCGAGTTATCTTCCATAATATAGACAAACTTGAGTTTGTTGAATACAATTCCGGCAAATACTTCCAAACGTATTGTAGACATATAGATAAAAATTACGTAATTCATCGATAATTTATTGTAAAATTTAGTTAAATATTTATTAGTTTTTTCACCGTTTTTCTGAAAAAAATGGAACAACCCATAATGGTGAAAATTACGAAAATACACGGGAGAAATTTATTTTATATATATATATATATATATATATATTTAGGAATATTAATATAGTCAAATGTAAACTTTAAAAATTGTTTAAATAAATGAAAGAAATCAGGCGGGATGGAGAAGTGAAGAAATATTTTAACTCAAATAAAATATATTTTATTTGTAGGTATTAGGCGCTCTAGAAATAAAAGTAATAAAGGTTGAATAAAATATAATAATAAAAATAAAAGACTTTTAGTATTGAATAAACTTATTTCATAAAATATTTACAATAATTTTTATACAAATCCGAACTTCGCCAATGGTTTCTCAAAACCGATAAAAACAAAAGAAGAGACATGGACAATTACAGAGTTGATAAATTTCTGTAGTAAAGTCAAAACTGAGATATGTAGGCAATACTGTTCATATTGTACTGAACTTTCTAAATGTTTTAATTCAGTTAGATTCACTGTTCGTCAGAATATTTATAAACTTTCTAAAGAATCTTGGAAAAGAGTATTCTTGTTTTAGATATTTTCGCTACAGAATTGAACGCCTGTGAAGCCTAAATACCTAGAGAACAAGATCCAGAGTTAGCAATCGCATAGGAATTAGATTGAAATAATGACAGTAATCATTAATTAAATCTTCAAATCGACTTGTGATATATATTTCAGTGTATAAGGTATGCTACTAAATTTTCGCAAAATACGATGATTTTTCACTTTATTTTATATCCATTTTAATAATTGCAAGGACACTTGTAACAAAAAAATTTCATCTTCGGTAGATGAAAAATATACTTCTCTGTCGAAGTTTTCGATTCAACTTCAAGTCTGGACGATCGGCTTTCGACCCTGCGAATCGAAGCGAAAACGAATCCCATAAATAACGGTTCAATTTCGTGGTGAAATGACGCTAACCCGAAGACTTTCGTTCTCCTTTCAAGAACAATCCTTCCTGCACAACTTCATAGCATGCTTGTCCAAAGACCGACGAGTTTCCAACCTCATTGCGACAAGTATAAAAATCTTTCTATCCTCTAAAAAAATCTTAGTAACCTACCATGATTTCAGTTAATTACCCCTATTTACATTAAGCGTATCATAACAGTGGGTATAAGAACGAAAGTAATACAAGAACCAATTATTGAACAGAATCTTACAGCGGATGTCCTGTAAAATAAATTAATAGTAAAATTGCAACGTATTCTAGACTGCTCAGAGCAGTTTAACAGGAACAAGTTTTAGAGTTACCCAAAAAACATACAACCTACAATGTTCGAACAGTAACTCAAGGAAACTAATTAAAATGCCTGGAATTTTAATCGAAGAGATACAGTGAAATTTTTTAGGTGACTTGATAGTCTAAACGCAATTGTTTTCAACGAAAGACGATGTCAGTGGTTGAATACGATGATTTTTGTTATGTGAAGAATTCATCGGTGATGAAAACAAGTTTTGGCAACAGTACTTGATTTTAATTTACATTTATATTGCTACGGTTATTAATAATTGTACAAATACTTAACAGTATTAAGATATTTAAATAAACAAATTCTTATAATATCTGTACAATTACTTCAGTGTTCAATGCTCTTTATTAATAATTTTATGAAATACATCTGGTATCATGCTGCGACAAAATATTTGCATGATATCATAATTACTTGTGTCATGGTCTGAGTTGTGTCCTGCGATGTTCAGTAACGCAACTCCCGACTCTAACTGGCGCCAGCAGCACACAGGTTAATAACGTACGTTTAGATGTCAACGACTGTCTTTTCTGAAAGGAACTGCGCGTAGTTTGTCCACGGCTGCCCTCTTACGATGTAAATGTGTCAAAACAAAACAAAAAATACTCTTAGATGCAATATCCTGCAATAACCCTTGGTTACATGTAACATATGCTAAATACACAGAAATTAAAACCATCGTCAAGCGTTGCTGCCTCGCATCACAGAGGTTCCGGGTTCGAATCCTGGCATGGGCTTGAATATTTGTTGTTTGAGAAACCATACGGAGAGACCCCTATATGTATAAAAGTTCCCCTAATAGTGCACAGTATTTAAAGGCCATGCAGTTCAAGCGACTACATACAAAAATAAAATAAAAAGCCCTGGAAGTTACTCTTGTGTCCACAAGGACTTGCTCAGCCCCAAAAGAATATTCCAGCAACAATACAGTCCTCTCAAAGTAATGATTCTTAGCTAGGCAGACTAACGCAGCCGTCTCAGTAGTCATTCGGAAGGGCGTGATAATACTCAATGCCCGATCTACCCGATGCAGGTTTTCTAAGGTTTTCCCTGCATCTCTTTAGGTGAAAACCGGGTAGGATCCTTAAAATATAGCCCGGGGGCCCTAGTCAACACTTGGCTACCTTTTTCTACCTACCACATATCCCCTTTTCAATTCCCTTCCTATGCCATCAAAGGGGAGTCACCTGTTTCAGAATCACCTTCACGTAGCAAGTTATCCAAAAAAAAGTTGTTGTGGTATTCACTCCTATTCACTCTGATGCAACCCTCCATGCTAACCAGTCTTGCGTAAGCCTTTCGTTTCCTCATAACTAGCACAACCCACACCCTCCCTAATGTGCTTAGCGTATTCCATCATGGCCTACCTCTCCTGTTCTTCCCTCTAATGTTAATTTTACAAGACCCTCATGACTTAAAATGTGGCCTTCTCTTGGTCAACGTCCTCCATATTGTTCGCTCATCCCCTATTGTGTTTTGAACTTCCTCACTAGTGACTATCTCATTTTCAGTGTTCGCCTATTGCAACCACATTTCAAAGGTTTCTGTTCTTTTCCTTTCCGCAGCTCCGGTCGTCCACGTTTCGCACCCATATAGCGCCACGGTCCATATGAACATTTTTAGCAACGATTTCCTAATATTCATACATATATTACCCGAAAGTAAATTCCTCTTTTTTGAGAAAGCCTTCTTTGCCTGTGCTATCCTACTATTTATGTCTACTACACTTCTACCATCCCTAGTTATTACGGTTCCCACGTAGCAGAATTCATTAACTTCCGTCAAAATATCCCTTCCCAATCTTACACTCTTTGTTATTCCACTGCTTCCAAAACTACATTACCTTCGTTTTCCCTGTATTAATCCTCATATGGAACCCTTGCCATATATTATGGTTTACAAAAAAAGGTGGTCACATAACTACAGGAATTGGTTTACCGATAAAAGTTAAAACAGGGTTTATATAACAAAAATTTATTGCGCTGGGCGTAATCCATCGTAGATAATGAGGGCGATTGTACTGATATATTTTTAAAAATTACAGAAGAATATTTTGCAGATATTTTATAGTCAATCATTATCTTACACCTCAAACTACTTCACAACATTATCATGCACTTGTCGTAACGGGTGAACTTTTTTGTATACTTTTGTCAAAGAACAATGCCGCCTGTGACGAAAACCAAGTCTGCACTTAGACCTCACCGCGGCACATTTTCACAATTTTCTTTGAACTGTCAAATCCACTTCCTCGCCATTACATTTGTCATTATTGCTTCCCTTACACCTTATGCATTTGCCGATGAATTTTTGCTGGAATAACATTCATTGCATCAAGAAACGAATCACTGATTTTACTTTACGCTCGGCGGGTCCTTAAATTGTTTTTCACATTTAGAAACGCTGTAACAAAAGTAAAACACAACGTGACGATGTTTCACCGCTGTATCTGGCTTATGACGACAGGAGGAATTGATTGCGCATGTTCAAAATCGTACCTCAAGCACTGCAGAGGTAAAATATTTTTATTTATTTATTTTAAGCTGCTTGAACCTTGATGTTATTCGTGACTGCTAAATTTTGCGTCACATATTTACATATATAATAAAACGGTATTGACTTTAAACCGGCCCTCGTAGTAATGAAAATATCAATGGGGTTTACAAAGGTAAGTAAATATTTGATCCTACAATTCTCCATTGATTTAAATGAATAAATAAAGTAACTGGAGGCTTTTTTATCCTTTGTCCATCTTGCACTTTCCCAGTTATCTATTCATTTTGTACAAAAAGCTATGGGGGTTTAAAGAGTTGAGGATTGTGAAAACTGAATGCAGTGGCAAATGTAATATCTTCGGGCATCGACGACACAGACTTCTTGGTATTCTTTTGCGAATACTACAAAACGGAATTTAGGGCTCAATCAATAACTATATATGATAATGATTAAATGCGTACGTTTTATTAGTAACGCCATTTAATGAGCCAAATTATATATTAATCTTGATTTCAAATTTATTCAATTATGTAGGATCTTTCGGCATGGAATAATAATGTACATTCCAATAATAATTGTTTTGGGTTAACAGGCTACATGACGGTTATCCCGAAACAGGAAACTCCCATTTAATGACGTAGGAAGAGAATTGAAAATGGGGATGCGGTAGGTAGCCAAGGTTTGCTAGGGCCCCCGGGCTATACTTAAAGAATACTACCCGGTTTTTCACCTAAAGAAATAAATGGAAAACACTAGGAAACCTGCATCAGGTAGGTCTGGTATTGTGTACTAGACCTCAGTTCATACACCTAAAATAGGTGAAGGTGCCTCAGTATGTGGGAATATATATACAAAATTATATGACAACTGAGGGTATGTACAATAGATTTAGGATTGAAATCATGTTAAAACCAAATTTGTTTTTAAATGGTAAAAATTCCATACTTTTTTTTATAAATTTTCAAATAATTTGTGTTTTTAAATTTGTAGATGACTATGGCGTATGCCGAAAGTTCCTGCATAATTGAATAAATTTTAAATCAAAATAAATATATAGTTTTGGTTTATTAAATGTTGTGACTGATAAAACCTAGGTATTTCATCATCGTCATATGAATTAAAAACCAGTTATTTAAAAATTTAAAACATTCCTAGCAGAAATTATCACAATAAGTATATTAATGCGTCTGTTTCAAAGCTTTAATAAATTCCTAATTAGTGCTAATAAAGTAACTAACAATATGAATCTACCTCGTTTCAAATTATATACTACCCCATATTTTTATACTGTCCTTTTAAAATAAATCATATACCATATTTAGTATTGTTTCATTTATAGCACACAACAACATTAGTTACGCAATTAATATCTAAATTATAACATGAATGGCATTTTTCTGAATGCATATATAATGGTACGAAATGAAAAGTTTTTACAACAGAATAATTGAGAATTAATTACTCCACCAACATTACAGTGTTTTTGGTGTGAACAGAGTATTCCATTTTACTCCATGTCCTTGGTGAAATGAGTATTTCATAATGTTAGAAGTTCAAGTCTTGTCCTCACAGACTTAGATGGTCGCATTTATTGCAATGCGAATCTTTAAATAGAAATCCTCCTTTGAAGGGAGGACGGTTGGTCCAGCATGTTTCGCGACAATTAGTGAAGTTGTCGATTGTTGCGAGCGTTCTTCACGGCTCTGCTTTGTGCCCCAATGGCCGTGCGGTAACGAAGCAATTAGTGGGCCGAAAACCACGACCATTGTGCCTCAACGGCCACAATTGCTATTTTCGACCTCTTAAAAGCCATCTTAGAGGTTCCTATTCAATCTAGTCTTGAATGACAATCGCATGAAACAATTTACGTTTTATGTTATGTGTAACTGGATTATTTTTCACGATGATCTTATAGGAGTAGGTATCAGTAAATAATGCAATTTCCTTCAATAAATGAATAATACTTTTTACTTCGCCTAAACTTCTCGTTCGAGAACAAAAACATTTAAAGGAACATTCAAAAGTACACAGTTGTGTCCAAACACATAGAAGTTAAAAATCACAATTTCGATTGGCAAAATGTGTAAATTTTAGATGAAGAAAATAATTACTTCTCGAGAATTATGAGTGAAATGTTATATATCAGGTGCAACCCTCATGCAACCAACTTTAAAAATAACAGGAATAATTTGAAGAAAATTTACGATACTCTATTGTTGTAGTAGTTTCACGCTTTAATATTCTTCTCCATTGTTACAATTTAAATGGCGAAAGAACTCATTGTTATACATCATTTCGGCCGTAACCGTCGCTGGAGATGGTCCAGCGCGGCACCAAATTCTTAACATGTAAATTCAATAATCTTTTCTACTGAGGGAGTCAAGGAGTAAATAAGATGTATTGCTAAATTTTTAAGTTTTTAACCGTGTTTTTTATATATAAATTCAAAATTGTATCATAGAACTCAGAATTAATTTATTGTAATTATGTTTGTAGTAAGCCGGAAGAAGTTAATAAATAGTTATATATTTAATACTAACTTTTTTGTCCGTTTTTATTTATTGTAAGTATTTAATTCAGAAAACTATGATGTAATTTAAAGTAACGAGTAACACAGTGTGTCTTCCTCTGCTATCATCAATCGTGGAGAGCTGACATTTCAGCATTAGTCCATAAGTTAGTTCTCAAACAAATAATGTTGCAGTACTTGCTATATTTTAAATTTTGAACATATATTACCCAAACATCTCGTATGCAGATTCAAATTTTACGAGTCTCTCATCTCAAAATTTTCTATTAATATTGAAATGGCGCACGTCAAAATTAATTAACCCGGAATTTTAAATGTCTATACAGCTTTAGGCTGCAAAGTCATATCATCGAGTCAGGTACACAATCCAAACTTAATTTTTCAGTATGATTGTCTTTGATTGAACTGTGTACACACAATTGTGGAACATAATTTGTAAATATTTTCTTCCGCTACGCCTCAAAATAAAACGATGTTGCTCAGTAAAATCACAGACATGATCTTAATAATTCAAATTTTTTACCACAGTTATTTTTTCTTATACAATCAAATAAATGTATTTTTCATTCCTTTTTCATTGGAACCAAAACTCATACTTTACCCCTAAAGCTCTTTCATGAATTATTAATCGTTAACCTGATCTAAGAAAGAATGAAACTTTTTATAAATCTCTCTTCCCTCTCTCTAACACACACACACACACACACTTATTAATAAAGTAGCCGCTAAATTATAGACAAAAGTTTAGTTTCCTAGAACAGAGAAAAAAATTCTCTCCGGGAAAATATTATCTATGAAATAGAATCGGATGTGTGTCTTGTATGTCTGCATATTTGTATATTATGAATAGTAATTTAATCGCATGGAGTAAAAACTTGACACATTCTTCAAAAAACAGAGAAAATCACTGAAAGCAGGAAGGAAATATAGTTAAAAAATACGCGAATGTTTCAATATGCGTAAGTCTCTTACGCCAGACGGATGTAATACAGGAAAAATTCATCATTTTTAATTGCGCGCAATATGGCGGCCGTTTATTTATATAATGCCGTTTTCACATTTGATTAATTACTGTAATACGAACACCAAGAACACACGGAAGGGTGATAAATTTAACATATGGCTATGCTTTCAAACTCGACCTTCATTCAATTATATCCTGGAATATAAAGTTCAGTAAATATCAAAGGGTGATAAAAAGCTATAGACAAGTGACTCCGTAGATTCTATGATTTCATAGATTCGTGCGAGAATTCCAAACAATGAACTAAATTACTCATATTTATATATTTTTTTATTGAAGTGTTGTCAGATATTATTTTTTATACTTGCTTAAAACACTGAATCACGAAAAAAACTTACAGATTTAATTTTTCTACGTTCGTAGGATTTTATAGTTCGCCTTTCGCAAAGCGTTCTGAATGAACTGACGCGACGTTGTTTTTCAGCAACACGGACTAATACAAATAAATACATGATCCCCGGAAGAAACCAAGCTTTGTTTTAGAATATCCTGAACTTAGCAGCAACAAGGATTATAGAAATACTGAGTGGCATTTATGGAACATCTAATTTTGCCTGTTTCTTGACCACTTCTCTGTCTACTTAAACAGATATCAATTTAAAGTTTAAATAATTACATAAAAAATCCGACATTGATAGAAAACATTTTTAATCTTGATTTTTATTTATATCTGATTGATTAGTATAATTATTTGACTCAAGTTAGTGTTGAAATACGAAAAAAACTTCACTGTAAATATGAAAGTAAACGTTGAGTGATTTATATTTTTGCAATCGGGTATATTGGCGATGTATTACTAAGATAGTTTACCTCTATATTTTTTTCTATATACTAATATTTCATTTACGTTCAGTGTTCTACCTCGGAGCAGTTCTCCGTCGCACAACCCTCGCCTCTTTGTGCATATAAGAATAGGCTATGAATATCTTTAACGAAACTCTGAGATATGGGAAGTAACTGTGTTCCGTACTTCGCGTGCACAAAAAGAAAACAAGAAGTTGTTTTGCTGTTTTCGCCATGGTCCAGGACATAGGACAGGACAACATCTGATTGGTCTCGTCTCCAGAGACGCGTTGGTAAAATACGAAAGACCCCAGTCCTCACAAAGCTAGCAGCGAAGTCTCAAACACGCCACGAAGAACCCACATGCTAATAAAAAGTGGTTCTATAACTCGTAACGACTGGATAATTAAAAAAGTTATTAATCACATCTCTCTTAATTTAAGTTATTACTGGAGAGGATTTAAATTGAAAAAAAATTAAATTAAAGGAGCTTCATTTTAATTTATGAATCTCTACATCGTAGCACCAGAACACAGTTTCCTCTCTCTTCTCAATTTATATCTGTCACTACATCTTTGTCTGATTCTCCGCAATCTCTCTTGTATGGTATAATTATCTACATTCTCAATAATTTTGTGTAACGTTATACACGGTCAAAATACAATTCCAGTATTTTTTTAGAGTTGTAATAAAACAAGCACACTAATTTACTTAAGTCAGTATATAATAAATAAGTAGTTTATCTGACATTTAAATAAATAATTAAATGAATTACAACAGCCTATTTGTCAGTTTTTTAATTTTATTTAAAAAATGAAATATACTACGTTTCGTCTCCCATTTGAGACTTCTGAAAATTACAATGGATTATATTAGGTTATATGTTCCAATATTTTTAAAAAATACAATAGATTGTTATAAAATTATAAAATTTAGCTGTTGATGTACTTTACTCCAGGAGTCCTCCTGCAGAAATACAGGGAAGTATTGCAAATCCGGTTTAAGAGGGTCGGCGTGAAGTTCCGTTAATAATTTAAACCAACAACGGACTACAATAGTAAAGAATCATATATACTACTAAAGTTGTTGGTATTGGTGTTTATATTAACAGAATTAATGATTGTTCTAATGCAAAGCATCTCGCTCATTATTCTTGAGAAATTATTTTGTCCTTCAACATGGTTCCAATCCGTTTGGTGGTTTCTCATTAGTATGTGTTTGGACAAAATGGAATGAGTTTATGAAGTGGTTTTTATGTGCTTCAAAATGCAGATTTTCAAAGATGTTGCTTGGCAATCCAAGCAATTAATTTTATATACCACAATATGCTTATTTAAAGTTTCAATTTTTTCTTTCAAGTTTTTAACAAAATTAAAATTATTATTGCTTTTAAAAATAATCTTAGTATCAAATTTTCTTAATCCTTCTATTAATTCGTGTTGTAAGCAAGACATATAGAGAAATATGAAATTAGAAATTTTATTAGTGTCCTTAATGCCATGTGAATTTCTACTTTTATACTTAATATTGCCTAATCTGATCTTATAGGTTTGTTAATAAATTTAGTAGGATACACAATAAATAAATGAATTTATTTAACTTTCGATACATAACTGATGTGATACTTTTCATGAGGTAATTTGATAACTTTAACTATTGGACTATATGCGTAGTATATATAATCTTTTAAATAAAAATAAATAAAAAACAAGAGGTTGTTATAATTCAGAAGTATATAATAGTGTATTTATTCGACTACATAAATTTAGTAATCTTTTAAAAAAGTAGCTAAATATAATTTTAATAAGATTCTTTTACGATTGTTGGAAGATTTAAATTTTTACGAATATGAAAGGAGCTAATAATAAGAATAAACCTAAGATAAGATGCGAATGAACATGTTGACAGTTTCATCTGCATAACAATCGAGAATTACGTTTTTTGACGACTGCCGGATTCAATGTGAAAATGTTTACTCAACAAATTCTCCCGGAGTACATTTATTCAGTATTACCATACTTGATTGAAACGCGGACATTCAATGCACTCATCAGAAAAACTAAGCTTCCCTTCCTGACTGAACAAGAAAAACAGCTTTGGTTTTAATTGGCCCTGAAAGGCTATGAATGAAAATAGATCCATTATGGTTATCTAAAGGATAAGGGCCTTCTCGTACAGTAACTAAGTCCCAATATTTTCTTGCTTCCCTGGTTCTAATTTTAAATGTATGCATCAGAAGTACTACTATTAATAATAAAGTAGCATACATTTACAGAAATTTCCCAGTTAGTAACTGGACAATTAACGAAACGCTAACATTTCAGTTGTTAATCGTTACGACAAAATAGCAGATTGTTTAAAAAACAACAACCGACAGGTAATTACAGGTAAGTACAACTATTACCAAAGAAATCAATTTTACTCAAACTGAAATATATTAAAGAAAAATCATTGTGGTCATTAAATGTTGTAATAACAAAGGGTGAATATCAAACGAAAAAAAATTTGTATGGAAAACAAATTATTTAATTTATTAAACGAATTTATCTTAATACACATACTTTGAATTTGACAGATAATGTCAAGACGTAAATGGTCATTTATTCAATTTTTTAAATTAATAACATAGTGCCGCTGATATTTTATGCAACATTTTTCACTGCAAGACAGAAACTAACACACATCCTAATACTGATATGTCTTTCCTTTCTTTCTCTCAGAAAGCGCTGAATTATTCATCTTGATTCAAATGTTGTTGCGGTAATCAGTCCTAAGACTGATACAACCTTCCACGCCTCATTTTAATGCGCAATCGTATTCATTTCTACATATCTACCACATTTCAAATCGTCCCTTCTGCTTAGCGTATTCCATCCTTGGTCTCTTCTGTTCCTACCCTGCACACTTCCTTCTAATATTACAAGACTTTCATGTCTCAAAACGTGGCCTATTAATCTACCCCTACTCTTGTTCAAAATCCTCCAAATTGTTCTCTCTTCCCCGTATTTTCCTTATAACTTCTTCGTTAGTTGCCTTATCTACCCATCTGGTTTTCATCATTCTATATCGAAAGGTACTTCTATTCTTTTTCTGTCTGCAACTCGTACAACATGTACGTTTCACATAACGCCACACTCCATGAGAACGTCTTTAATAATGTTTAACTAATATTCATATATATTGTAGCGGATCCGTCGTTCCTCTGTATTCGAGGATTTCTTAATTCCTTTAGGGCGCCGGTATTTTTCATAAGAACACCAAAAATTGATTTTAATGGTTTTAATTTCAATCAGAGCATGAAAAAAAAATTATATCTGCAGGGCGTGGCCATTCTCTCGTCGTCCCGCCGACACAACCTGCTGCTTCCATCACCCCATGACGACTCCCCATGTCTCGCCAGACCACATTGTAGGCCCGGGTTGCGTCAGTTCCTCAACAATTGCAACTCGCAAGCTGGCCTGCATTGTTCATCGTAACTTTTCATGTTACAATATACTAGCCGTAAATAAATTCCTCTTCTTTGCGAAATCTTTTATTGCCTGTGCTATCATACTCTTTACTCTACCTTCCTTAGTTATTAATTTTCCCAAGTAGCAGAATATGTTTACTTCCTTAATACATCCCTTATCAATCTATCACCCTCTTTTATTCCACTGTTTCTCATACTGTACTCAATTACCTTGGTTTTCCCTCTATTAATCTTCATATTGAACTCTTCCTCCAGGATCACGTTTATGCTATTTATCATGTTTTCCAAGCCTTCTTTTCGATATTGATTATTTGTCATAGGTACGTCATATTTAAAACTCTTCCCGAAACGAATCAGTTATTTCATAAAACAAGTCTATTATTAACTCCTGATTAGTCTTACAAATTACATAGTCAACAAACCATTGTTTTAGAATAAATATGATGTGTTTAAAATTAGAATGTTTTGGCAAATTCACTCTCTCTGTGTGTGTGTATGTTGCAGTGTTTACTGAATCCTCTGGCGATACACAAACACAACATGTGCGTTGTTTATTGTTTCTCATAAAATAAATATTTGATAAAATAAAAGTCACAATTTGCAGCTCGCGGATTTTGGTGGATTTACTGGATGATGGACTAAACATTACAATTTACTCGTCACATATTTTTATCTTTTTCAAGTTGCAGCCACATTTTGCAGTTGACACGTTTCCATTTCGACTTCAACGTGTCTGAGAAGAGGTGAAAGGACTTTTAACGTAACCGTAAGCGACAGATGCCAACAGATGATGCGTAAGATATGCGCATGTGTATGAATGACATGTAAAGCAGCGCAGGCGAGCCGTATATCGAAAAACGGATGTACCGAAAAACTCACGAAATATAAAAACTTTATTAGGGATGCAAACTTTCTATAGAGCTTTAACATGCCTCTTTCTTTTTGGTTAACAGGCTACATGACGGTGACCTTATGATCAACAATAAAATGTAAACTTGAACAGTTTTACCTGAAGGAAAAATATCTCACGAGGAATTAATAACGTAACTGTTAACAGCATTGCTATTGTTTACTAAATTAACAACCATCAATATTCCGTGAACACAGACACGTCTTGTGACGGACTTACGGCTATTAATATAGGCAAATCTGTGAATTTTACCAAATGCTAAAGTAACGTATTCAACAAAACAGAAAACGCTAAATGAAAAGCTTAATACCATAAACTACCACATGAATCATAAAAGTAATTTTAAAATCAGTTATACTTCCCGCGAAACACGCAGGAACCACATTAGTAAATAAAATTGACTTAGATACCCACATTAAACGAACAGGAAATTTTTAGTACGGGCAAAGGAGCGTCAAATAAATTTAAAATGAGACTGTGGTCCTGAAGTTTTTTAATTCAATTGGAACCAAATTATTAAAAGCGAAAATGTAATGAAACAAAGCATTAACATTTTCTTGCTTTAACTTTCCAAGTATTTTTAATTTCGACATTAAGATCCGAATCTCGAACTCAGACACATTTATGAAATTCTGATTTCCTCAGAAAGTACTATTTCATCTTTCCACAAAAATATAAAGCGTAAAACTTTTATGTCGATAATTCGGTAGTAGTTCTACATCTATGTATATTCTACACACTTTCTCTGAATGCGCCATCCTAACGACTGACAAGTGTTCGCTATTCAGTTTTTTGTGTATACCTTCGGATAATTTTCTATTTTATTAATCAGGATATAAATTCGTTGCGTACTGCCAACATCACTGCGCTATTTAATCACCGGACGCCAGTGACGATAAACAGGACATAGGAATGCAGCGTTGGTTTCCTGCGGCTAGGACACGTAGACGAGAAAAGTCAAGGGTTGAGTTACGCTGCTAACCTACCTACACTCTAGATCGAACCAGTACGAGAGGTGCCTAATCTAGGATAGTAATTAGTGGGTATCCCACTTTATTATAGTCAGAACAGAAAAGGGCAGAAGCCTCCGAAGCCTTTCTGAGCTAAGAAGACATCAGTCATTGTTCATCTCTCTTGCTGGCATCAGGCTCAGTCTTCATTTTTCATTAAATCTTCAAAATGTATTCTAGTGTATTTCATTCCGTTCAGGTTGGCAAAAGAACCTTACGTCCTGAATCTTTCTATCGTCTTTCCTGAAATTCTCCTATCTTCGGTCACTGAAGAAGAGACAACGGAAATATTCTGAGTCCACCTCCCTTTCAGTCTGATCAACTTCCGTTCTTGGCTAAGACTTAAAATTTGAACATCCATCTTATCGTGTTTTTCAAGGTTTAGCCAGGTCAACACATTTCAAGTTTGAAATGTAGCTATTCTTCATCAATTTCTCTTTCTTTTTTGAATGTATATATATATATATATATATATATACTTTTTATATAGGTACGATTTTATTTAAAACGTATCCAATAAGCCATGCGTTCAACTTCCAGATTTTGAAGATACTATCAATGATATTCTAAATAATAATTTGATATAGAAGTTTTACTTCCTGTGAGTAATTCACCAAGCACAAGCTTTTAGTATAAATGTTCCTACTTGTAAACTGGATACATACTCGGCATAACATCATAACTTCACTCTCAACTAATAATGTACCAATAGTAAAAAAGATACTGTCATTTTTCATAATATTGGACGTGACTTTATCAAAGCGAAATCATTCACAGCTATACATGTTTAATCTCACAATTCTGCCACTTAGGTCTGTAAATATCTAGGGTGAGAAAATTTTAATTTACCATGCTAAGGTCTCGTCGATCAAGGAATTTGTCCTATTCCAGAAAGTCAGTATTAGTTTATATTTTACCTGACATATTTTAATTAAAATTGTCACCTGTGCATCAAAAAGCATGGGGCCAGTTACCTCGACGAAGTTTAGCTAAGTGGTGCGGCGGAACTCGCCTTCGGGTTACGGATTCAGCGAGATGGAAAGTGGAAGGAGGATGTGGCAATTATTCGTCCAGGAAATTGCTTTTATTCTACCGGGAATAGTGAGTCGATATCGGTGTCTGTGTCTGTCTTCCACTAGACTTGCCGGAGCAAGCCGCGTGATATTTGCTCTCTGATTGAACATCTCTCTCTCTCTCGCTCTCGCTCTGCGTCTACAAAACGTAAAATATTTCCCATATGTTGTTTCCGGAATGCTAGAATGGTTACTACAAACATTCGTTTCATAACGATGATTGCTAGTTACGTATTTAGCACCACCACGTTAAGGTATCTGCTAGTTTTAACTAGGCTTAACTATCTAGCACACCAATAATTTTTTTAACAACAAAGTTTACGTTGGTTTGAATCAAAGTTAAGAACTTTGTAAAGAAAGGCGAGCATTGTTGGCGCCTGTTAGTCAATCGGACGTTCGGATTGTAAATTAATAGAAATGTATTTGAGTGAGTAATAAATATAAATGTTTGTTTTTATTATTTTATTTCTCATATGAGTGCATCTACTCTACATCGTATAATATAATTCACTTGAGTCAACTGATGTTGAGGATAACTTTAATAAATAATTATTAATTGTGAGCTGATAATTATTTCAATGGAAAAATCATGTATTTTAACAGTCTGATCAAGTTTTCTCACAAAAAAATTGTATTCGGATATTCCCTGAAAGTCAATGTATGCCATAGCTCACGTCACGCTAGTCAGGGTGTGCAAGTAACCTATATTGTAAAATTAGTAGCTGGCGCCCATTAGATGAACTATCCATAACACCTTTTGAAAAGAAATAAATTGATAGAAAGGTAGTGAAGAATATAAGCATTTATAGATATGATATATTTTATCAGATATTGAAACTGCTATAAAATGGTTGGCACTACAACTTATGAAGGAACTGGTAGAGAGTTATCCCCCATCCTCTGATTGGTGCTGCGAAAGGAAGGGAAAACTGCTACTTAATTACAAAATTTTAATTAATGGATTTTAAAAATTTATATATTACAAAAGTGTCAATGATAAAGGCTATAAATTAATTACAATGTCGGGAGGGGCTTAATCATGACATATTAAGTTTGGGGAATAACTTTTCTCTTTAGCCCTTATGAATTGTCATGAAGGTTTCTACCTATGATTTCTTATTTAATAGATATCTTTGACAAAACTTGAAAACATGACACAAACACTTTATCCTGTAAATAAATAATAAAAACGAATAAAATATTGAATGTGTTCCTGCCAAAATTGTCAGTTAATATTAGGTACTGCGTAATTTTATATAGCTAAACAGTTTAGAGTACGATTCTAAATTTTGATAAAAGCTAATTTTTTTGTCATTAATAACGGGTATAAATAGAAAATAACAATTAGCAATGTTAAATCTTCAATATTATTACGTCATTACATAGAAAACGTAAATGATAAAATATTCAGTAATACATTTGTTTATAATTTAATTTCAGCCACACATATTATTAGCATTAATTAGAATCCCACAGTTTCTAACCCTAGAATGTTAGTATAGTCTGCTATAAAAATACAAATAGAATAATAAACATAATCCGACTTAATATTATAAATGAAATACTCAGAATGGGCACAAGCCAAAAATATAAGAATTTTAAATTTTGATTCGACACCAAATTTAAAACTCTTTCTGACTTTTGGTCACTCTTTTCATTTTATTTAAAAATTAAAATACGTAATTCATTATAAAACTATCGTTTTAATGTATCTAGTACATCGTTCTGAATAATTTGAAAAAAAAAGTATATTCAATTATTATTCGTTTGTTTTAAAGATCCAGTCGTCTATGTTAAATATGATTTCAATACACATACAAGAAGAAAGAGAACACAAATATTATCATTATGAAACTCCAATGTTACTGAAACTTTCTGCCAGTCCAAGATTCTGCATTTCATCTACAATTATAAACATTACAAAAGTGTCAATATTATCAGAAGTAAACTTTTTGAAGCAATGGGACAGTGAAATGTATTTATCCCTTGTAAGTCATATTCTTCATATTTCTGTTCACCGTTATCCCGGAGTCTTGCAATGACCGTTTGTCAGGAAAGGTACACCTTCCGATGTATCCAATTACTTTTCGTCTAAAATTCTCCATAATATTAGAAAATTTCATTAATCACAAAAGACGGTTTTATGAAGGTATAGTACCTAATGGCATATTGCCTATGGAATCAAAGTCAAATTATTCCTCTTATACCTCAGCCAGATATTATTCCTCTTTTCTAGCAGCCGGAAGAAGTAGTTCTCATAAATTTGGCATCTAAGCTTATGAACAGATACTTTTTTATTATTTCTTCTAGGAATATCTTTTTCTCTATTTTAAGATAAAATTACGGCTCCATCCTTAATAGCCACTCGAGACTCTTTTACTGTCGGCCTCTTTTGAAACTCGCCGACAAAGGAAACTATTGTTGGGAGACCACGACACGAACGCGGAAACCTAGGCGGGCCATTATGGCGTATCGGTGGTAGTGGGTTGCGTAGGTGTAGGGTCTCGAACACGCTACCGAAATAGTGCTAGTGAGACGCCACATGAATTTCTGTTTCGATCACGGCAGTCGACGGCGAGGCGCGAGGGAGTGCAGAGGTTTCATTGAATTAATTACTATGTTCTGCAGATTGATCCAAATAAACTTTTGGTAATTTTAGTTCAGGCCTATCACACTATGTATTGCCTTATAAGTTGTTAAACCTAAAAAATTAAGAAACTACGTAACAAACCTTCAGCCAGCTTCTGAAAACATCTTAAATCTGGCGTTATTCGTGCGAAATTGTTTATATAGAACAAACGGCGCTTATAAACAACAATTTACACGAGTTATCAACACGATCTTGAGTAAAATTCAAATAGCCGTGACTGCAGAATTCCAACATTCCATTTTACTGTTTCAGTTTCGTGCCGTCCATTTCTTATATAACTTCTTGGATATTTCAAATAATTGTAGGATGTCAAACCCAGTATTTTAGCAACCTCTAGAGTGATAAAAGTCTACAGCTTGTTTTGGGAATATTCCAAGAGTTCAGAATTAATGCAATTACTTGTGTAACAAACATAAGTGTAATGAATTATGTAGATATTAACGTTTTATGTGTTACTAATTTCCTTCGATATTATGAAGAAAGTTCGTATACAAATTCTTATTTTCGTTTATAAAATATGTAGATTAATTTCGAAAACATTTAATTGTCGGTTGGAATTCAACGAAATTTGAATGCGTTTTTAAATCTGTATGTGAGACTCTGCGAGTGTTTATATTTGCGGAAATTAAAAAGTAATTTCCTGTTGTTTTTCCCTGCTGTTCCTAAATTGTGAGATGTGCTCACTTGTACATTTTAGGTTAATTGCCGGGACCTTTAAAGAGGCGATGATTCTTGGCTGAGGTTTGTAATACTCAGAGCCGTACAGGTTTCATTTTATTACAGTCAAGCCTCTCCGGAAACATAACCTTTTTTCTTCCTCCTAATATGAAGCGAAATCTCGTGGTGCGCGGGTGGGTCTTTATTGAATAACTTAATTACTTGCAGCTAAAAGGTTAATTGCTCTGGCGGCGTGCGTTAGCTTGAAATGAAATAGCCATTGTGCCTTGAATAGAGTAACCGCATGTGCGCCTAGGTACCGGAGTTAATTACACCAAGATTTCTCAGACACGATCCAAAACAATGGACCAAAAACTGCGTGCAAGAGGAAATTAGTCCATGCGCACTCCAATTTCACGTAATCCAATTCTTCAAGCTTACGCTGTTGAAAGTAATAAACTTCATTATATTACTGCTTGCTTAATATGGTTCCATCTCTCGTGTACCGTCTCTTCCCTTATACTTATCCAGAAATTTATTACTTCAATAAGAAATCCCTGGTTCCAAATATTCATTTAAGCATCAGAACACACATTATAAGAAATTTAAATAAAATTATGATGCATAATTACACATTGTCTGTCATTAAATAGTTAAATTTATATATATCCATTTTAAACAACACAGAAGTTTACTTGCAGCTGGTAAAACATAATTAATCTCTAATCTATTTTGTAATATTATATCTAGGAATACAAAATATGAAATTTAGGGAATTTAAAAAGCCGACAGGGGTTCTCCGCTTTCCGACCGGATACTCTTATCAACAGAGCTATCCAGAACGACTCAATGTCCAAATGAAATCAATCATTTCTATATCAAATATTTATTTATAACCGAAAAAGTGCATGTCGTTTCCCGGGTATATGTTTATATTAGTCGAATTCTCCTGGAGCAATAAATAAGCTGAGTACCTTAACGCAGTCTAAATCATCCATGTGCTTAAAAAAAATCTAGATACCTTAAGAAAGTAAAAATGTAACTAATTCCTAAAGTACATTATGCACAGATTGGAAAATGATTCCGTTCGAATATTATAATCTTGAAGGAGCTTTAACGTAGATATATATATATATATATATATATATTTAAATACAGCTTCAGAATTTCAGAAAAATTAAAATACATCTATTTCAATATATTGAAAAAAATTAATATTGTATTTAGAGAATTGTGGTAATTTAAACTGCTTGTGTACAATTTTGACAAAGTTATATATGTATAAAAATCATAAATATACATTAGTTTTAGATTGAGTGAGATTGTGGGCAGAAACTTGAAACATATTAAATAATTAATTGAACGAAGGGGACACGTAATTCCGCCAATAAGACCCCAGCCGTGGTTCGAAACAGTCCCCAACACAGCCTGATGATGACAGAGCACGTGGTCGTCGAAACGTCGCGTTTTAATCACAGCTGTACGAGTGAACTATTTCTGCATATGAAATAACTGATTTAATTTTCTGTAATAATAGTTTTCTGAGACTTCTTTATTTATATAATTTATTTATAATAGAGAATTAATGTAAGAGTTTTATGAGAAAAAATAAATTATTCAATAAATAAGTTAAATCAGCCTCTTTGTCAGCTTTTTTACTATTTAAATAGTAAATATTTCAACGTTTCGTCTCTTTCTTGAGACTTCTTTAGTAAAAATTTGGCTGTACATGGAACCTCACTCCATGACTCCTTCGGCCGAAATTTTTCAAAATCGAATTTCCAGGTGAAATATTAATATCGTGCTAAAATTTGTGTAATACACATAATTAATATATCTATATTACATTTTTTATATGATTGTCCTTCAGTAGCCGTTGTTATAATGTTTCCCCAATTCGTTACCTAGGTGACTAAGCCAGTTGTGCTTAAATAAAAACAAGTATATAACCTACAATTGGAGAAGTTTGAGGGAGGTGAGTAAAATATTTAAGGGAGTTCTGAGGTAATATTTTATTTTCTTGAAAGACATGGAGAATTCATTCTTCACCTCAAAAAAGAAATCTGAGAATGACGTGGAGTGACAGAAAAAAAAATCTCGCTAATAGAAAGGGAATTAGACTTGAATAAGTGTTATTTCCGTTGTTCAATGAATCTCTATTCCTGAACAGAGCAAAGATGCAAATACACTTAATGTAAAGTCTGAATTTGAACAAGTACGCCAAGCTGTTGGTTTTTGTGAATTATTTGTTGATGTAGTTGATGATGAGGTTTGTCCAGGCCACGGTCTCTGGAAATTGGCGCTCAAACCAATTCCTGTCGTAGCCTCTGGCGTCGGCAAAATTACTCTTTCCATCATCTTTGCAAACCCCGTTAAAACAAGTCCTTAATTGCAGTAGGCGGTGCGGAAATTAATATTTTAAGGGAGAGACGGTTAACTGTCCTCTCTGAGATAACATCGAGTTTGTAACTATACGATCTCCATGAAAATTTCTTGAAAAAAATCGAAAATAATTTTTGTTAACTTTCATGCTTCATCATGTCTCCCCCGTGGGCATTATTGCTGGGTCCTCTGTTAATCATAACATTTGCAGGATATTTTTCTAATTATTTTAGGTTCCCGTATGAGCCTTATCTCTCCGTTTATTGAAATTATATTTTTTGTTGCTTTCATAATATAATGTACGTAAAATCAGAAACGAATCCTTGATTTATATTTCAGTTGTATTCATGTATGCTTTTAAGTCACCTTTTTTCGCTCCGAGTTTCTGAAAATAAATACTATTTTTTTTTGTAATCGGAAACATTTTAAAAAAGCTCAAGTCTTTTTATGTTTTATATGTTACCAGTGGGCTTTATATTATTTATGTACGTACTTTTTTTTGCGACACCAAAATTTTCAAAATTATTAAATGATGTTTACAGAAGTATTTTATAGTTAATAACAGATAAATAAAATCGAGTAAAATATGAAAAAATTCAAAGACCGTATTTCGTCATCTTGGGAATGAATTGGAAAAAATCGTGACTTAACGTTAATAAATTAAGTTACTAGTCCAGCATTAATTAAAATAGAGGAACCAGGTTGATAGTTGGAAATAAATATAGAAATATGCTTAATCTTAAAAATTACTTGCTCCGTTTCATGTCATATATATATGGCGAATTTGCAATAAATAATCTATTGATTAATCCTTTGAATAATTTTATAGTAAGGACTCAGGTTTCATCAAAACTATTTCATTTGTAGATTTGGATATTGATTTCAAGTAAATCTCATTGTTCGATGCTATTGTAGTGGAAATGAAATCTATATCCATATAATAAATATGAATGTATGTTGTAATGTTTATATATTCTTAATAGAATAATAGAGTAATGGAAACAAAACTTGGAACACCCGGAGAAAGACACTGGGCGTTAATATTGGAGAAAGGGTGGGTAAAACCTCTAACACGAACTCGGGAGGAATTGTAGTTAAAAAATATGCAAATTGTAACAGCTTGCGTCAGCTTGAGACATTAAAGTAATAATGAAGAAAATCCATTTTTCGAGCAATATGGAGTATCTATTTTTAGTCACACATTAAATCTATTATACCCTTCAATATGAGCAGCATGAACACGTATACCAATGATTAAAACAGATAGAAAGATTTTTAAAATTCCTACGTTTAAATACTTCCGTTTATTTATAACCGCCGTTTAGCATGTCATATTTTACAGAACCACGGTAGTTTGGCTTTTTCCCAATCATAACTTCAGGAAATATCAATGGGTGATAAAAATCAATAAGACTTGTAAAATAATATAATTTAATATATGTGTAGCAATTTAAAAGCAATGGCGAAATGATAGAAAATATGAATTCTTGAAAATAGGATACTACGTACACATTTTAAATTTTGTTTAATAATGATTGCATTGACTCGCGAAATTTTTACAATTGAGAATCCTTGAGAAATTTAAAATTTTACATATTTAATAATAAATACCAAAAAGTTTTATCATTATAATCTAATAGATTTGACGATGTGTAAAAACTGACTAAATAATTTCATATTAAAATTAAATAATTAATGATATTTTACACAATTAATATTTCCATTCAGAAAAGTGAGAGGATTACATTTCTTTTACATTTGATTTATACAACGAACCATGATTTAAGCTTGAAATCTACATGTGAAGGATATGAAATTACGCGTTAAGCAAATGGATTAAAATAAAATGACACATGAGAAATAATTTTTTCTTCACAAAAGGGGGAATATAATTTAACCTCTTGGTCAGCCAGATATTAATAAATTCAACCATTGTTATTAATTAGAAAATTTGTTTCCTTTTAATACAAATATTTATGGGCTCAGTTAACGCCCTTAAAGGCCGTATACAGGGCAAACCTTAAGATTTTATTTATTCTCCTTGCTGTACGATTCCTTTTCCCTATTCCGTTTTAACTTTCTTCGTCGCCTGTTCTATACATATAAGTAAAAGAGTATGGAAAATAGACTGCATCCTTTCTTGATTTCTCCTTTCTTTTATTTCCTTTTAATTATACTCTGTAGATGTTATGGAACACTCTTCTTTCTCAATATTTTATTCCTGTCCTCTTCAAAATCCTTAGTACTATATTCGAGATTTTTTCTAAATCTACAAATGCCACGAACGTTGGCCTGTTTTTTCGTATTCTGTTTTCTAGAATTGGTCCCTACATTCTTCCTAAAACTTAACTGATCTATTAGGCACCAAGTGAAATTTAGCTGTTTCGCTACATTTTGGGGCCAATGAAAGTGGATATGATTTGAAGCTATATTCTTAAAAGTAATATAAGGTCAAATTCTCAATGAGTCATATGTGCAGAATGTTATTACCAGGACAAAAAGGTATCGCAGAGCAAACTCAGTTTAATGTGAGTATTGATTTGTAGAAGTTTCGTTAGCCTCTTCCAAGGAAAAGTTTGTTGCCTACGGTAAGTTTTAAAATAAATGTATTATTTGCTCGTATTTTCGTTTGCACACTCACCAACTTTCACTGAATAGTTCATTATTAATTCTTTATCTTTCGTTGTTATGTACGTATTTCAAGGTATTTGTATTTTTAATACAGAGAATTGAGTAGCAAATAATTTAATCCATTATTTAGCATTTAAGAGCCTTCAGTGCTGAAATTCACATCTGCACGTGAATTTACAATTTGTGTTTTCATTCTTTTTAAATCTGCACTTAAATTAAAAATTAAGACTCGTCTGTTAATGTCCATTAACGATTACAAATTCGTCACTTTCCGATGTAGATAAATGATATTTATAAAATTGATTATTTTCGTCTGTGTAGCTCAATGTCTCTCTTTCATATTGATGTTTTCAATTTTAATGCGAAGTCTATAACCTGGAAAATTGCTAACTGTACAAATTTTCCTAAAGACTAATAAAGTCTTCGTTGTCGCATCCAATTGTAATGATATTTTGCGAAACGGCGAGGTGTAATGGACGTAATTACCAATACTTCTCTGTGACGTTTAATGAAACCAAATTACATTGCTTAAATGAAGCCAATTTGCTGCATAGTTGACGTGTTTATCTAATATTAGCAGCGAGTTTCATTTGGAGCTCATAACATTAACATGCAAACAATTTACTCTTGGGGAGTCAGTTATTTAAGGATATAAACAAAAACTGTTTTACTGCTGTGAGCTATAAAAGTGTTTTATACGACGTTCGATTCCTTGATAACACATTGGGTCTTCTCAAGAAACATTTTTAAATAATTATGCTTAAATAAACCTTCTTTGAAAAATTAACATATATACAAATGATATTTTATTCAAAATTACTAGGTTATTTCCCAGGTTTCATAACTTGTTCAAATTTTATATTAGGCAGAAAAATAATTATTTTTTCTAGATAATAAACTCAAAATACCCTTATTTACTGATAATTAAAAGATATAAATACATTAGGTAAGAATATATAGAAAATGTTTTGCGTCTTGTGGTCTGATTCAACCGCCATGCTAAACTATCTTGCGCAAGCCTTTTCATTTTCACATAACTAATACATCCCCAATCCTCCCTAAGCTGCTTAGAGTATTCCTTACTTGCCTCCCTCTTCTTTCTGGCCCAAAACACTTCCCTCTAATGTTACAAGACCCTCATGTCTTAAAATGGGGCCTATTACATCCTCAACGTCCTCCATATTGTTCGTTTTTCTCCCATTTTGTTTATAATTTTCTCGTTAGTGATTCTATTCACACATCTGATTTTCAGCATCCTTCTATAGCGCCACATTTCAAAGGCTTCTTTTTTTCTGCAACTCCTGCCGTCCACGTTTCGCACCTATATAACGCCACACTCCATACGAACATTTTTAGCGATGATTTCCTAATATTAGCACGTATATTACCTGTAAGTAAGTTCCTCTTTTTTTGGGAAAGTCTTCCTTGCCTGCGCTATTCTACTCTTTATATCTACTATACTTCTACCATCCCTAGTTATTATCGTACCCAAGTAGCAGAATTTCCTTACTATCCCATCCCAATCTGACAGCCTTTGTTATTCCACTGTTTCCCACACTACATTCCATTACTTTGGTTTTCCCTCTATTAATCCACATGCTGTACTCTTCCTCCAGGATCAGGTTCATGCCATTAATTACAGTTAACAAGTCTTCTTCTAAGTCCCCTAATACCATAATATAATCGGGAAAGCGTAGGATTTTTATTGATCTTATATGAGGCAGAAAAGGAATAATTTTTTATTCATAATAAAATCAAAATACCCATATTTACTGATACTTAAAGAGCTATAAACACATTAGATAAAATTATATAGAAAATATCTCCGTGAAAATTTCAATGTTTCAACTGCTGGACGGAGCAGTATCTGAATGATAGAAATTTCACTACTGTTACTATAGTAGCTTCAATATCTTAGGGTAATAGGCTACATGAGGGTGATACTGAAATTGTCAACTCGCCTTTAACCTGCATCAGGTAGGTCGGAGTTCGGGGACTATTCTCACGCCCTTCTAAATGATAGTTTACTGCGGGGTCGCAGCATTTCTCTTCTCCGTGTCTCCACCAGTTTGAGGAGGAAGTTAGTTGGCCGACTGATCCAATGTGATCAGTGGACAACTCTTACTCTATGCCCAAGGTCTTAGACCCCAGTACATGCATTTCTCAAAAAAGTTGAAGGTGCCTCGGCAAGAGAGAACCCTGAGAATACTAGAGAGAGGAGGCATCTCTTACATTGAGCCCCGTAATCAAAATTTAGTAGTTCCAATTACAATACCCATTATGTATATATTAAGGAAACGCAAATCAATTTAACAGTCCCTCAATACAATGGCTATGGATTCCTCGCCAATCTCCGTAATTCGGATAATTTATTATCAACATTTTCTCAAGCACGTTCTTGAGTAGAACCTATATATGAACTTTCAAAGAAGTGGGTTGAGTGGTAGCATATACTGTGATCAATCAATTTGTCAGTGTTTCAAAGAGTTCAATTTTAATTTATTTCAGTAGCCTGTAATCCCTCCTACTGACTCAAAGAGTGGATTAAATTAGAAGCAGACACAAGACACAAGGAATAAATAAAACTCGAATTGAACTGATCAGTAAGTTGTTGAAAGGAGGGAAGTAATAAGCGATGGGATAAATACAATACATTTATTTTAAACAATAGTAGGACCGATAAAGCGTTTTTCTTATCATATTAATTCACGTTAATAATGGAAAGTAATTTTGTAATTTGTACGTAATTCTCATTACAAATAATTGTTACATAAAAATTACTTGAATATGCTAATGGTTTAATATAAATAAAGTCTTTCACTGACATGTTTAGAAACAGATTTTACTCACCCTAGTACTCATGAATACTGTTTTATGCACTTATTCTGATACTTCGTTTTTTCCTGTCGCTCAATTGCTACAGGTTTTTTAAAGAATTCCTGCGGTACAAAGATACGTTATGACTCCAGGAATCATAATTATCTGGTCCAAATTAGTACGTTTCATTTCTTGAAAAGATCTGCGTCCAAACGTCTTTCATGTGGCTCTGAATTTTCATGCAATACATATAGCTTAAACGAGTGCTTTTAATTAAGATGTTTAGATGCACAATGATAAATAATCAAGGGGTTTAAATAAGTCATAAAATATAATAAAAATCAAAATTATTTAATTTAAATTTGATTTTAAAATTTATTGAAATTTGTACAGAACTTTCGACTCATGCCATAGACAAATTATACCGTATGGACTCACTTGAAATGCAATGTAATATTTAAAAGATAAGTTCTAGTACGTTGCTGACTGTGGCTCAAAAGTATAAGGGTGTTGAATTTGTAAACTTTGTGAACTCTAAAGTTTTACAAGTGCCCTGTGTGAGACGACACATTCTTGAATAATTTACAATCCACGGGAAATATTAGAAAATTATATACCAAATAATATATAAAAAGTTAGATTGACTAATTGAAGATCACACACTTTATATCGTCCAGTAATAAAGTGAAAATAATAACAATATCGTGTCCCTAAATCTCCACTGTAATTTTACAATCATCGAAAATATTTGTATTTACCTTATATATAATATTAATATAAAGTAAATACGTGGTATTTGAAATAAAGAAATTTTACGATCTATATTTCACCATTTGCCCTTTTAATAACTACGTTTACAAATATTATTCCTTTTTCTCGGAATAATTGCACAACAGATAATTTAATTTCTGTGTTGATACGGAAACAAACTATTTCCAGCAAATTATATCATGTAAATTTTTGTGTGTCAACAAACAATTAATTTAACTGATGGACAAATTATTTTGTACGTTTGGGAGTAATTAATTAAGACTACATGAATAAACAATATATTTTACAGGGCAATATTTGACTATAAAATATAACGGTCATTTACCTATAGGGGCAACAGTAGTTAAATGATTGTCAACTACGTTATTTTAAGTTATACGTAGTTTTTGTTTTCTTCAGTTTCACTTCCACATGACAATAAAGTTTCATCGCGACATAAGAATAGGATAAACTATAAACTGTCTTCCATATAAACAAAAAATCATAAAACATTTTGCGTTGAAGCTTACTAACGTTAGATACTACTTTATACAGTATTAGTAAAATATTTGACAAATTTTAAAAATAATTCTATAAATATTGTTCATAGGTATTTTACGACTCGCAACATTCATTATTTGATTTAGAAAGTGTTACTTCAAATATTATTCTATATTGTCTAATTTAAACACTTGTTAAAATGATTTATTTTTATGTATCGTTATTTTTTTTATTCATGCATACACTGAGAATGTAACTGTCTAATGAATTACAAAAGTCAATTACAAGAATACTTCGCCACAGCACATCTTCTAGCAACAGCGGAAACTAAAGCAATAGAATAGTGCCTTAAACAAAGACATGAGAAATTTTACATACTTTCAGATGAACTAGCAGCGACAAAAGACGGTTCAAGAAAGAACAAAATAATATTAGAAATAATATTCTCCAGGCCAACAAGGAATACAAGGATGTAATACTTATGTGTATACCATCACATAAAGGCATCAGAGGCAATGAGATCGCAGGCCCTCCCTCTTCTGTTCTTACCCCACAGACAATGCTAATTTTACAAGACCCTCGTGCCTGAAAACCTGGCCTATTAATCTATCCCTTCTCTTGGTCAAAGTCCTCCATATTGTTCGCTTTTCCCCTATTCTGTTTAGAAATTCCTCGTTAGTTACTCTATCCACCAATCTGATTTTCAGCATTTGCCTATATCACCATATTTTAAAGGCTTCTATTCTTTTCCTTTCCGCAGCTCCAATCGTCCACCCATATAACGCCACGCTCCATACAAACATTTTTAGTTATTATTTCCTAATGTTCACACTTATATTACCCGTAAGTAAATTCCCTCTTTTTCGCGAAAGCCTTCCTTGCCTGTGCTATCCTACTCTTTATGCCTACTATACTTCTACCATCCATAGTTATTACGCTACCCAAGCAGCAGAATTCCTTAACTTCCATCAAAATACCCTTCCGAATTTAACACGCTTTGTTATTCCACTACTTCCCTTACTACACTCCATTACCTTCGTTTTGCCTCTATTAATCCTCATTTTGAACTCTTCATCCAGAATTACGTTCATGCCAATTATTATAGTTTCCAAGTCTTCTGTGTCCCCTTATACTACAATGTCGCCGGCAAAGCGTAAGGCGTAAGGTTTTTATTTAATTATGTATCTCTTTAAATTTTCTGAGTTGATTCAGTTAAATATGTAATCTCGTATTTGGAATTGTACCGTCAACAGTTACAGACTAGTCGACCCGACGATTAACTTTAATCAGAAAAAAAATTCTCTTAAAAACGTTAGGGTAATTATTGTTTGTAATAATTAGAAATTGTAATTAGAAATATTGAAGGATTTTGTGGTTTACCATGTACGTCATCTTGTGAAATAGAAGTCATTTGTTATATGTACTATATCATAGATGTTAAATTTTATATTACTCGCGACAAAAAATATTGTATATTATTTTTAAAAATATATAATTTTAAATCATTTTCACATATTTTCTGGTATATGTTCATTACAAAGTAATAAATTTCAAATTTTAAATAGTTATTTGGGTTTGAGAATGGTTATATTGAGGAAGATTTCTTTCGAAGTAAATAGAAGAAGTAACTGAGTGTTCGTTTCTCTAGGTCTGTTTAAGGGCCACTGAAAATTTATACCAAAATGTACTGAAAGATTCGGAACACCATAGCTGTTTAAGATGTGGATAAATACTTGGCTTAGACATGTAGTTTTCTAGTTATTAGAGCATATATATGCAAGTTCTTTAATGTTGCTCAAATTAAACTCTAAATTAATTAATTACATTTTGAATTTTAATTCCCAAAAATAATTAAAAATCTTCTAAAACATAATCAGAGTAGTGTCGAGAAAGAATTTCCTTGTTGTGGATTCGTCTCAAAGCGCTGAGTTCCGCGCGTGTAAGAAATGTTTTTTTGTCGACGACTTGGCCGATACTTGTTGAGTTACGATTACTATTCAGGGGAGAGGGTCCCTGCTCCGCCCTATTTGTCGCAAAACGCGATTCGTCCTTTGTATACAGGACTAACAGCTGTTAGCACACCGCCAACAACTGCGGGTCTATTTGAAGTGCAAAGTGACCACTACTAAGTACTCCTTATGCTAACCTCTCCCTACGTTCGTGCTGCCTTGCGGCTTCACTGAGACAATGCGAATAATGCATGTGCACCAACGTTGCAAAACCAAAAACAACCAAATACTAAAACGTTCAGTTTCTAGATATTAATATTACTTTTCAACAACTATTTAATTTTTACAGAAACAGATCCCTTGAACTATTCCAGTTTCTTCATTCCTGACTTTTTACAGACTGCGTTTCATGTGAAATAGGAATAAATGAAACAAAAATCAATGAGTTTTTACATCCATTAGAAGCAATTAAATACATCCCATAGAACCAATAAGACAAGAAAGCGAGAACAATCTATACCAATAAATAAAATTAAAGTCTGTCTGGAAGTTTATCACGATACAAATCAACGAATTTCAATGAGAAATTTACGGATTGAAACAGTAACTTTAATTTTCGTGTAGGGTTTAGAAGAAAATAATATAAATATTTGCAAATCCAATGAATTGCTGCGCCAAATCCGAAGCAGTTCAAAACCAACTGCGATTTATGTTTGCCTTCATGCGTTCCCATACTAATTATCCGATTGCCGTACAGTTTTAGTGATAGCCTTGATCATCCCACAGATGTTTGCTGCCGATATTTGAAAATTTAAGTTCCTTCTTCCCCCCCTTCCAGGCCAAAAAGGTCCTACCCTTAAAGACATATAGAGATTGAAACTGGGTAGATTATGGCCTCACGTAGCCTGTCAAACGAGATAGTTAAATTTCTGTAAAGCGTAAAACAATGCTTAAGTTTTACTATCTTTTTATTTAAGTAAGTATATGCTTAATTAAACTTTATAGGCTTTATTAATGTGGTGCTATAGCAGAAAGTTTAAAATCAGATGGGTGGTTAGTGTAACTAACCTGGAATTCCTAAACAGAATAGGGGAAGAGCACTTTTACGGACTTTGACCAAGAGAAGGAATAGGTGAAAAGACCACGTTTTGAGACATGAGGGTCTTGTAAAATTAGCACTAGAGGGAAGTGTATGGGGTGAGAACAGAAGACGAAATCAAAGGATGGAATACGCTAAGCAGATTGAGAAGGATGTGGGATGTAGTAGCTGATTTGAAATGAGAAGAGGTTGCGTATGATAGGTTAGACTAATCATAGGAATGATTACCACAACAACAAACATTTCATTAGTTAATAATAACCAAAAAACATTTTATAAGTTGCAGTGCAGATCGAATATATATAGACAAGGGCCACAAACACTAAATTTTATTTTTCTTAGATATGTATCTGTGCAAATTATTTCAGAGTTATCAGACCAAATAAACGGTTCAAGTATCTTCTCCTTATTAATGTAAATGACATTTAAAGTATTTTTTGGTCTTTATATGCCGCATACAATTTTAAACGCGTGGTAAAATTTCGACCAAATTTTGTACACCTTTCGATTCGATCCTGACGCAAGCGAGGACAGTAGGGGTAAGACACTACTACCACCCGTGCGGGCGGGGGTGGAGAGTACAGAAATTTAAAACGTAAACGGCAAACATGTGCATTCGAATAAATAATTTTTGCGGTTAGGGAGATGAATAATGTCTCTCTCAGTGTTATACACTTGTTCAGGCTTTTTAAAGATTACTGTACTTATATAAGTTATCGGTCGATTTCTTAACTCTATTGAGATACATAGCCATGGTGGTTATGATGAAATTCAGATCTCATAAGGTTGAGGGCGTTAAAAGGTAAATTTACAAAATGTGACCATCTCCGTGATGATTTGATCACATGTTGATAAAGAGATTTTTGTTGAATTAAATATTGTAGCGGGTTAATCTAAATGAATTCCCGGGCATCGCCAGGCACCAAGTATTACTTCTAAAAAATTTATTTTCCAAATAGTTGGTGGCGGAAATATTTTTAACCTCTACAACCTGGGACATCAGACAAAACGTAAAAGGGTACAGTTCTTATGGACTATTCATGTGCGTTCACCGACAGAAAAGCTGGATAAAACTATTTATTTCAACAATGGAGACTAAAATATTCTTCTAAAATTAATCTTTACAAAGTACTTTCCTATATGTGGTATTTTATTTGGAGAAAAACCTTACTCAGACTTAATATTGTTTTTGAAAGTGGACTACTCATTCAGAAATGAATGGACAGTGTAACTAATTTACACAATTGCACAACGATTACTTTTCAATGATGTATTCAGTTTGGATAATCATAAATTACATATTATAATTTACAAAATTAATTTTTTGAATTACTTGATATTACTGTTTTTCCTCCTTACTATGTATGTAAGTACGTTATTGATTATATTAAGTACTTGATCGATTCACTTAAATTATCAATCTTCTATAATGAATTTTTAATTTCCTATTTTATTAATTTTGGGATTTCTTATTTGTGCATTTTTCATTAGTTTTTATTTCAATTATGATTACTTGTGGAACGAGATGTCGTTTCTGAGGTAAAGAAAAAGATAGAAAAAAAAATATAAATGTACATTTATAATTATAAATTATGGTACTGAATGAAGTTTTTGTTGTGCAATAGATTTCAAGATGTTTCCTTGAGAATTAATAGTGTAATAGACAAGCCTGACTTCAAGGACGTGGAATCGGCCAAGGGTTCTACTAGAATAAAATTTTCAGTATAAGATATAACTAACATACACAATGAGGTCATTTTTCATTTTCAATGTTATCGCTACAATTTTTGTAATTATATAGAATAAATGACGTTAGTGGCACTTTGTAAACTGGAGAAAGTATGGCTCATTTTGAGTTGTCTGACGAAACAGTCTCTTCATAAACAGCAGACGTCGTGCCATCAGGAAGAACAAATAAAAACTGGGACTTTAGTGCCTTCGCGGAAGAATGTTTGGCGAAGCCATATTGGGGTGTTTTGTTCCCCGATAACGACCTGGAGTTGCTTTATGTGGCACGTGCTGTCGGGACATAGCGGATCTTAATGTGCTGGTTTTTTACGGTCTCCTGTTCCTTTGCACGACGAAAAATTGTAATTGCTAAAGCCAAATTTATGGAGAAATCAGTTTAGGAGGTTGATTACATGGACTATTTTTTGCGACAAATGAACCATTTTCCAGTTGTTAAACCTGATAACTTTCCATCAAGCTTAGAAGAAGTAAGATGTGAACTTAATCGCCCTTTGTATGAAGTAGATGTATCAGAAGCGTTTTTAAACTAACCTGGAAGTTTTGCATCGAATCTATTATACAGTCAGAGTTAAATATTTAAGAACCTATTAATTTGATGAAAATTTATTTTGCCAAAAAATGTACACTTGATTAAAGTTACAGAGATCCTAAATTTAAATCATATGAAAATGTATTTATTACAATAGTCATAAATTTGATTGGAAAACTGTTAGAAATCTAGATGTAGAATATAAATTAGTGGCCTTGACTGATGAGTGAAATATTACATATCAGACCCAATTATTTGGGTACTAATTTGAAAACGGGAGGTCCGGGGTACAAATCCCTGATTAGGTCGAAATTTTCTGTTTTTGTCTTTCTTATAAATTAGCTATACACTCGTGCTTGAACTTCAATTGAATCATCTCTACCTCTTTTGACATGAAAAATGCTATTAATAATTTAAACAACATTTATGATTCCTTATTATTATACAATTTTAACAATCAACGTAATAAAGTTCTCCATTGTTAACTTTTAAACATCAACAAGGAGCTTAACAACCGTACGTTTATAACAATAATTTAGATATGAATGTTTGCGCGATAATAAATATCCTTTTACAGCTCTTGAAATTAAAGTAATTAATTTTCCATAAATTTTCATAAAGTTTTATTGTATATAGGCTGCATCATGTTCGCAAAATCTGATTTTGTTTATATTTCTTTTATTTAAAATAATTGTTTCGCACCTGAAGAGGTTCCAATGAAAGGATATTGCCATTACTAAATACTAATTTTTTCTCGTTAAATTTAATTTTGTTTCTGACTAATGAGTCTTTTGAACATTTATTTTCTTCAAGAAATTTAAAAATTTAAGAGACTGATAGTGGATTAATTTACCTCGTAAATATATCAATATTTTGTCTATGTAAGTTATAATAAAGCAAATTTTTAATTGTTTTTAAAAAAACTATATTAATTTTTTAATATTACTCCTACAACTGACGTACATATTTTTAATTTAGTATGTGAAAACATTGTTCAAATATTTTTTCATTTGGAGTAACGATTCACAATTGTATCCTTTTTATAGGTTGTTCGTTATTATGTTTATTGCACTTTAATTACTGCAAATGTTTTAAATTATTATGGTTATTTTTATATAGATGAATATGACGTCATACAGAAAGCATACTCTGAATAGTATATTATAATTTTATTTAAAAAATGTAATGTGTTTAGTTTTTGTATTCAGTCCTACGACTGGTGTGATGTAAAAAAGTAAAGATATAATAATTTATTTTATTAATTTCAAACATATGGTTACCTGAATACATTGTAAACTCGTGCATTTTAATGATATATATATATAATTCATTTCTACGAACCTCGGATCATTTAGTTGGTCGCTGCAGGAGGATAGTGTTCTAGCGGCCGCGAAACCAAGGTATCCCGTGACGTAGAAGGAAAGGTGGAGAGGAGCGAGCGTGTGGCGTATTCAAGACCACGACAGCTCTTCCATCTGGATTTGGATGTCGGCCTGGTTGGTTGTGACCAGCACTGGGCCAAGGGCTACCCTCGGAGGGGAACAGCGGTGAGTCAGTAATTGTTTACCAGCTTTGTAGTAGTTTCTATGAACTTTTAAAAGATTCTTACCTTCCTTTTATTCACGTTAATAAACCTTTGCTAATTTTTGTATTGTGTTTTTGGTTTTCGCTTATGCCTGCTTGCCACATGCCATCCCGAGAGGTTTAAACTAAATTAGGACGACTATAAGCAGAGTTTTGTTACCATATATATACTGAATATACCAATCGATACTTCGTAACAGGAGTCATTCACTGGCTTACTCAAATTTAAATACTTTCTATTCTTGATAATTCTTAACTTCAACATTCTAAATTGGTTTGCTAGATTTTATTTCAGTTTAGTTCTTTACGGGAAACCGGCACTCCTTTTATAAATCCGTAAATTTTCCTGTATGGAACTAAGCCTTCGGTATACAATGTAAGATACGAACGAAAAATTTTTTGCTGCTGAGCTATAGTATTTTACTATGAAATTATGTTTTTTTTTCCAACGAGCTTGGTAGCATGAATTTTGAGGTAATACAATAACTATGACTTTCATCCAGTATAAGCTTTCTGAATAGCGCGTGCAGCCTTGCTCTGTCCCTTATTTCCGCTAACTACTCCCACTTTTTCATGCAAATGTCCAGAGCAAACGACTGAAAATTTTGCTGCCCTTTCCCGCTCCTTTGTTTTCAATGATTCCATTTGAATGTTTGTATACGAGTCACTACAAGCCGCCCTGCATTTTCAATACTCGCCTCTGTAAGGGTAAAGTACGCTACCTCCTTTGATTTTGGAATACACCTTTCAAAATTACTAATATTAGTTCCATGGCTTTCGAGACGCGAAAATTACGTGCTCAACTAAAACTAATTTCAAAATATTTGCAGCTGAAAGTCCTTGCCTGTTAAGAGAGAATAAATTCATTGTTTTAGAAATAATGTGTATTTTTATCCCAAAAATTGATATAGTTAAAATGTTTCCTTAGTTGAAACGTACCACATTGGTTTATCTTTCTCTGAACGAAGAACCCGCCCACTAAAATCCTTACTACCGTTTTACATTTTCTGTCAGATTGTTTATAAATAAAGTTTCAGAACCCGAGTTTCGAGATATTCTCGTTCTTCTATCCCTGCACCTGTAATAAGTGACTGAGTTTTTCACATTTGGAAATCTCTTAAAACTGTTTAACATTTTTACTGACACATTTTATAATATTTTCATTTCTGCGAAAATAGCATGTATACTTCAAAGAGTTAGCGTATATAATTTCAAGTTTAAGCTTACGAGAGCAGTTTTCTCCGTAAAAATGAGATTTTACAAAATAATTGTATTCATTAATTAACTTGAATTCTTGGTGATGTCATGGCCTTATGGGTAGTCTTTCATTACTGAAATATTTTAGAGTAAAATAATAATAATTTTGATTGTATAATGAAAAATTTTATGAAAAAGAAAACGATAGTATACTATCTTATTATAAACAATACTTATGTAAAATTATTAATTAATTAGATAAATCGGTAGAAATAATTCTTAAAGATTTGCTTCTCATAAGGATCTGTGGAAAATGAAATTATTCTTTTACAGGTATTTATAATCCGTTTTTCCTTTAATTTGGCCTACTTCACCAAGTAAATGTGTTCCAAGGGATACTTGTGGGAGTTCTCTCTCCCAGATATTTCTCTCCAGTTTGACTGCGGGGCTTACCTCTGGTTTTTTCAAGATTTACATGCCGAGGCAGCTTAATCTATTTTGTGATATGTATGTACTGGGGTCGAAGAGCTTGGGAATACGGTTAAGAGTTTCCCGCTGATCCCATTGGATCAGTCGGTCAGTTGCCTGACTGGTGGAATTACGGAAAAGGGAATGCTGTGACCCCACATCAAACACATCTCCCGTCATTTGGAAGGGCGTGAGAATAGTACCTACTAGCCCGGTCTACCTGATGCAGATTTTCTAGTGTTTTCCCTGCATCTCTGTAGGTGAAACACTGGATAGGATCCTTAAACTATAGCCGGGGGCCCTATTCAAACTCTTAGATATCTTCCTCTATGTTCCACATCTCCCCTTTTTCAATGCCCTTCCTATGATATTAAAGGAGAGTTTCCGGCTTCAGGACCACCCTAATGTAGCCTGTTACACGGAGAAAAAAAAACAATTGTAAAAGAATAACATTTCTCTTGTTGGGGTAATACCCATATTCAAACGGCAAATAGTCGGGACGAATTCAGATTTGTGAAACGTAAATGACTGACCACGTATCACCCCAAATTCGGAATGTGTCACGCCAGATGACAGTCCGCAGCCACCTCGGTTGGTCTAGGCCCTCAAGAGGGCGGTTGAGCCATTGGAAGAAGAGGAAGAAACGTAAATGGCGAATCTTTATCAATGTTAGAAATTTCATACAGACTGCAATTAATCAGTTCTTCGTAGATAGATGTCCATAGTTAAATTTACATTTTTAATGACTGTGCTGGTCTCAGTTGCACATCTACAAAGTAAACGACAGGTAAGGTTGAGGTGAATCTATACCTGTCCCCTGCACATGAAAATCCTCAGAGGACGAAGTTTATAAGTTGATATATTCCAGATGACTGACAGGAATTCATTATATTTCGTTTTTAGAACTGAAAGTTTACTAATTCTGCCTAACCACCAAACAATTTCTTGTTTATGTAGAAGAAAGTCCATCGTCAGACTCGAGAAAGTATTATTAAGATAGCTTTTATTTCAGTAAATAAATTGAAAGGTTCACTAAATATCCCAATGAGCTAAGTAAGGGATAATAAATCCCAGACTTCTCATGTAAAATAAATTAACTTTCCAAAAGTAACCTTGCCAGTACAGCGATCCACGTGAAGCCTTATCGGCGGGCTGATCCAATCAGAAATTCAGCAGTTTTAATGGCTAGACGCTGTTTTTCTTATTTTTCGGTGAAGAATACCCGGAAAACTCATCCTAACGCTTGAATTTCATCAATCAGGTTTTTGTTTTATTCCTGGCTCGTGCTTATTGTAGGCTGAGAACGGCCTTGGACCGACTGAGTTTTGAAGCACCCGGAAGGCTCCTATGCATTCCAATGTTCCGCACGAAGAATCGATGTTATCGGTCGCAATTTCTTCGCTCCGGTAATTCTTGCGCAAGGTGCAGCAGACATCGCATCTACATCCTATACACCTGCTACTGGTTCACTCCCTTCTTTTGTAAGCATTCATCGTTCTCTCTTCAGGTTACAGCAGAGAGAATTCAAAGAGCGAAAATCGTATTCGTCTACAAACAGGAGATTTTTAAGTCCCATAGTAGAAAACAATATTTTCTATCACTGGATAGTGCATAATTTCACGCTGGCAACTTGCTTTTAATGACTGATGCTTTGAGTGATTTATAATATCAGATTACAGTCAGTGTCGTAACGTGATTTTTGTGTTTTCTTTGTACAGACGGACAGCAGTTGACGCTAACAGATATGGCACTTTAAGGCTGAATTCACGATTCCATGAGATTATGTGCGTGGCGACGCGGGAGGAAGCTAAGGTAACAGATTTTCAAACCGTTCACACTGCCATCGATGACGAACGAACCCTTACGAGAAGCACGATACGACCTCAATTTTATTTGCATTTCCCGCAGACGATTAGAACGAAAATGGACGTCACAACCCACAGATTTGGGATCGACTAAACTAGCTGAGCCACAGTAGGGACAGTACACTGCAAGCAAGAAAGAAGGCTTGAGAAGAATGCAATTATCTTAAACTAAATAATCTCTTCGTTCAGTTCGTGAACCCGACAACACCTTTGGCTTATCATAGCACAGCTCTCAAATCAATCCACAGACACCTCAACAATTATCAGTATTTACTCTTTCCCAAGCATCTAGCAAGAAAGGAGCAAATAACTTCCAGGGAAAGGGGCAACCACACTAATTTTTCTCCAGCACAATGTAGCTTATGATGAACATAACCATGGACCACATCATCTTCTACTGCCCCAAGTATCACAAATAGAGGAGAGATATTATCAGATTGTATGGACCAAAAAAGTATCACATCTTTGAAAGAAGCAATTAAAAGAACTTTACAATTTTTAAAATATATCAATATTTATGAAAAAATATAACTTTTCACCTTATGTAACTTATTTATCATAATTCTATGTTCTGTTCATATGTGCTAATGTAATTTGTGTTGATCGCTAATGACTTTATAGTTAACGCAACCTAAAATAAATTAAATAAAAAAAACGTTGAAATTGGGTCGAAACGGAACATCATCGCTTTCTATAACTGTTTCTCCAAGAATAATCTGCTAACCACGTACTTAGGACTCAAACCCGCTTTCCGGATAGGTTGTATACCACTAAGCTACTCCGATTCGCCGTCCCGCCCGGAAAGCGGGAGGTCCTGGGTTCGAGTCCTAGGTACGGTCGAAATTCTTCCAATTTTGTCTTTTTCTATATTTTTCAATCGATATATTAGGAGACAAATAAGTAATCTATAACTATAACTGTTAAAAGAGCCGTGGTTATACAGACACTTAGGCTTCTGAAGAATGCAAGCACAATTTAATGACGTTTAATTTTAATCATCTCACACTATTAGACTGACGCTCACGTACGCAGATGGATTCACTGCAAGTATAAGAGAATATACAGACGCATCCCCCCTTTTGATAGAAGAAGGGCGCTGCGGGAGTTTTCTCGTAGACGCTTCAGCCCAGAGTGACTGCGGGGCTCACCTGATCATGTCGGGAATGCCTCGCACTCTCTCTGGGTACTTTTTATCAAAGTTCTCATATGCCGAGACACCTTCACCTATTTTAGGAGGTATATGTACCGGGGTCAAAGACATTGGGCATATGGCAAGAGCTGTCCGCTGATCCCATTGGATCAGTCGGCCAATTGCCTCCTGAAATTGGTGGAGACACGGAGAAGGGAATGCTGCGTCCCCACAGCAAACTCGTCTCCCGTCATTCGGAAGGGCGTGAGAATTGTACCCAATGCCCGACCTACCTGATGCAGGTTTTCTAGGGTTTTCCCTGCATCTCTTTAGGTGAAACACCGGGTAGGATCCTTAAACCATAGCCCGGGGGCCCTAGTTAACCCTTGGCTACCTTGCTCTACCTTCCGCATCCCCCCTTTTCAATTCCCTTCCTATGCTATTAAAGGGGAGTTGTCTGTTTCAGGATCACCCTCACGTAGCCTTTTAACCAAAAAAAAAGTAGAAAAAGTGTACTCATTGCCTACCTATTCATGTCTCGTGCAAATTTTACTTGACGTAACAACTTTTATCACTGGGAAGAGGCTATTGTAGATGTTCGAAGTGTCCAATACCACACTGTCTAAAGTTAGAATATACTAATAGATATCTGCCGTATGTAATTCTTATGAATTATCAGATCCCTTCACAACTTTAAGCAAACTTTTAACGAAATTAATCAGTAAATATTGGATTTTTTCTTCATGAATTGTTTTTACAAACAGTTTTCCAGCTTCTAACCGAGTGGAATTGACGTAGCGTGATTTTCGATGACTAGGGAAGATGATGACAAAACCAGTCATCGAAACGTCCCTCGACGTTAATTCCACTCGGTTAGAAGCCCGAGAACTGTTAGTACAAATTAATCAGTAGTTCGAAATATTTAACCCAGTTTTTTGCAACTGACCAATATTATTAATAAATTCAAATCTATTAATCTAATTTGAAGTAATATAATTAAAATGACCATAGTTATTTGTTTACATCGTTTAATAGATAGGTAATGTTTCTATTATAACAAACCCGATGAACATTTTAATAATACACACACACTGGCTTAGGTCTCTTTTGTTCGGATATCTATAAAGAAACCTCAGCTGTAGCAAGTCTCAAGTGTACTGTTTAGAAAGAGCACAGGATCTGTATTTCAGTCTACTCCATTCCAGTATCTCCTAATCCGGTGCATTGCCTTTTCATGTCCCTTGCTTGGTCCCGGAACAACAAATTTCGCTTATCTTACCTGTACGTTTTTTAGGATCACTTATATAATATTCTCTGTAAGGATCTAATCGGAAATTTTCGTATTCCAATATGACATGAAATGCTGATAAAATTTTTCATATTTGAAAATATTTTATTAAATTTATATTGAAATATAATTATAAGTCATGTTTACAACGAACGTCGTACAAAACAAAATGTTTCGGAACGTTCCCAATTGTTGGTGCAATATTTTTTTATAACTAGTGCAAATTTTGGAATTCTTAGATACGGTGAAACTACGTCAACAAAAGAAGTCTCTATAATGCACGTAAAGGAAAGGTAATATTATTGTGTAAGAGAAGACAGTTGTATAAAAATCACCCGTCTATTATTTGACCGATGAATGGCCTCAAACGCAATATTATCGGATTGTTATTATTCCAATCAAGCCTTTTTTTAATCTGTCATTTCGTAATATTTTTCCTATATACGAAACGAGAACGCTTTTTATCTCACAGAATTTATTACTGAAACATTCCTGCGAATTTAAAAAGTTCGGCACACAAAGCGAAGACCAACAATTGTTTGATTAAACATTTTCACATGTAAAAGGCCAACGTGTATAATACCACTGATGTGATTTTTTGTCGTTCTTCTACAATTCATTTATTATTTTCAAACCTTCCGCCACTTTTTTTATCCAAAATTAATTTTAATATATACGAATCCGATTTTGGTGCTAATAGTTTTGTCGCTGACGACATTTCAATTTTTATTAGTAATCACTTTGATTTCTTATACTTCTACAGTATAGTACGTAAATCCTCTGAATATATCCAAGGATTTATTTTTAATGAAACTCTTATAGAAAGGTTGCAATTATTAATTATACTGAATCGTTTCCTTAAGGCGATTTTCTTCGCAATTTATGTGAGATTTGTGGTAGGACCTCCTATAAATTTTCTTTCGCGTCCGACAAAGAAAATCGTTCATTATTCATGCTTATAAAACGAATAGAAACGTTTAATTATCTTACGTAGCGCTTAAATAAAAATTCATCAAATATTCCTCAATTTAATTAGTTTCATGAATATCGTTTTTAAAATAAAGTAATTAAATTAATCCGAGAATATTATAAATAAAATGAAACCTTTTCGTCCCCCAACATAGGAAGTTCATTTATTTGTATTCAACTATGTATATTTAATTACATTTTTTTGAAAAAAAACAGAGATGGACCCTAAAGTTCAGGGACGAAGCGTTTGCAAATTAAATTATTCCATTTCTGAGTTTTGTCCATTTTTTGTATTTTATATATAATATTATTCTTAATTACATCTAAAATTTCTCCTGGCATTATAAGTTATTACATTAAAATTTATTGACCTGAAAAGGTAAACTTTAGAATTTATGTGATCATAATCATAATCATTGTTCGTAAGCATCGGCAACAACGGCTTTACAATATTGCAAAGACCTCCAATCCGACTTCACGTTGATTTCGTCCGATTATCTAACAGGGGGTGGGACGGGGTAAACATACTTCTGCTTAAACATTTAATGGACAGAACAGTTTTCATAAAATTTGGTTTCCATATTCCCCGCGACCTAAAACTAAATACTTTGGAGATAGGATATCACCGCCATGAGTAATTACCGGAATTTTTATATGCAATAAAGGGTCATATGTGGGTCAAAAAAATATTTAGATCAATAACTTTATAGTGTTTACCCCATATAGGTGTATATAATTTCAACCTCTTCCAGGGGTGGGGTGGGGGTGGAAATGATCTATATGAAAATAACAAGTAAACTATTGAGTTAGGTGTCGAAACCTGTGTAATGCGAATCGCTATGTTACAATATGGTATTTAATATATGATTTAAGTAAAAATTCATCCCTTAAGTGGGGGAGAATTTTTATTCTGTCAGAGTAGTAAAAATATTTTTAGCCCCGCTATTGTACCGGGAGTATTTTTTATTCTGTTAAGATACTGGGAGTATATTTGAGGTTTATATTGTGAAGTACTCGATTTCAGCTTATTCATGTGCTGAACAAGTCAAATAATTTATCGGGATAATATAAATAAATACCCTGGCAACGCCGGGTCCCCAGATAGTTAGATATAAGCTAAAGTACAATTTAAATTAAAGTCAATGTATCTTTATAATAAATAAATTGTTAATGAAAACAGAAGCTGCATAACTCAAAGAATATTGTGGTATAAGCTCAAAAATAGGAGATATAATTGGAAAATAATAAATAAGTCAAAATGATATGGTATATAGTTCTGGGAATTGTTTGAGAGGAATCTCAGAAACTTTGGCCACCCCTTGTTCCTGCAGTTTGAGGGAGTTGCTCAGCAGAATTCTAATAAACACCAGGACATTCTCTTTAGACTGAGGAATCTAGTAAGTATTTGTAAACTTTATAGTAAGCAGTGATCAGAGGGTTGAGCGCAATCACCAGGCAAAGAGAATTTCTTCAATTAAATTGTAATAAACAGCGCAAAAAATACGATTTTATTTTTGAATGATATTAGTGTGCTGTAAATAAATACTAAAATCACAACTTATGGTTACTTAATAAAAAATATATTAACTACAATTTTTCTAGAAAATTTTTCAAGTTTTCATTTTGTACATGGACTATGTTATTGAGGTAAATTAATAGTAATAATAGTAGCAGTGGAGTGTTAAGATACAGCCGAGTTAATTTTAGAAGAAATATTATTTATTGTTAGAAATAGAGGATATATAGAAGTAAATATCGGAAGGGAGAGGAAATAAGAATTGGTTAATGTTAGGGTGACTAAGGGAATGAAGAATGGTACTATTAAGTAAAAGCGTTCAAAATATTTGCATGATACCCATGTAGGTATAGAAATACTCGGTTTCGCACAATAGAAATTCTCGGAAGAGTGATGATTTTCATTAGGTTGCACTTTCAATGAATTTTCACAAATTAATTAATATATTATAGATTTATCTTTGGACACAAAAACAATACTTATATAATATATATATTACATATAATAATTAATACATTAAACGATATTTCGTCTTACTGAAGACCAAAGATATTTCTCTGTAGTAATTACTAATGGATATATGTTGCTAGGGTTTTACATTGATGTAAGACGAGGAGTGATATTTAAAGTTACTTTATTAATTTTTGCTATAACAAGTTAGTATTAATAAACCAAATTATTTTTTCGCGGCCTCTAGGTAATTGTAAAATAAGCTGCTATTCGTCAAAAAAAGTGAGTTTGATTTGAAACTTGAAGGACAACAAAGATGATTACAACGACCCCCCTGTCCATTGGGAATTTTTATAGCATAACCGCATAATTTAAATGCTGTTCGTTCCTTGATCCTGGTTGAGCAACAGTTCATCGACGACCTCCTGTGGTGTAGTGGTTAGCGTCGCTGCCTAGTATCACAAATGTTCTGGGTTCGAATCCTAGCATGACATGGATGTTGTGTCTTTGTGTTTTCACACTGTGAAACTAGAGGAAACGAGTTCCCCTACCGTAGTCGCTGATAACCATTGTAGTTGATAGAGATATAAAAAGCATATCATTAACAGCTACGACATTGATGAATTCATGCAAAAATTTGGTCACTATTCTGTCATACTCGATATGGCTTTTATCAATTAATTGTTTTGTTAACTATTTAGGATTTCCGCTACTTCAGCGTCGTGCGGAGGGAAAGATTCCTCTGGCCGCAGATAACTTTCGAGGTGGAATTTATGGGCGGCAGGGCGACAGATTGTCCAGGGTCACGCTAGCGGTAAAGCGTCGCCCAAACCTATGCATCTGCTGCTACAAACAGTTAATTATATTTCAGGAAGCAAGACTGGTTTCTCCAATTCGGATTGCTATTCCCAGGCGGCGTTTCTGCACTCGAAATTTGATAGCAGAAAAAGGACAGCCATTTGTTTGCATAACTGGATCTTCAAGCTGAGAGCACGCTTCGGCCACATGAATCCGTCGCTTTTTATACAACTACAACGACGACGACATCGGATGTAGAAGCTTTTGTAAAGTTGTCAACCTCTCGACGGGACAAGTTCGTGAGTTGAATACCAGGTCGAAAAAAGCACGGAGATATACGGGCATCTAGTTTTCGGTGGCAATAAAATATACGTACGATAAATAAAATACCTTCTAAAGAATTCCCCGTTTAGTAAATCCGGATAGAATGCCGACAAATAACGGTCTAAAAGATGACTTTGATTTGATATTTATACAGTTTGTGGAATAAATGTAAAGAGTCATGACATTTTAAAGAAACAATATTGAAAGTGTTAACCTAATACATTGTAACAATAAGATGAATGAAATAAAAATATATTCAATTGAAAATTTATTGGTCATATGTAAATAATCAGTCAGTAATGACCACAAAATATTATGCAACTGTAAATATTCTTTTCCATTATAAATACTAACGAATAAGAAGACGAAGACGTGAATTGAGTATCAGCGAATATTTCAGACTAAGAGCAATGAAAGTATAAGCCAAGAACTATTAAATAAACTTATAATTAGTGATAGTGAGTAATATTTAGAATTTCGTATAGTGAAAAAATAATTATAATTAATACATTGCTGTTGAGTGAAAAGAACATTCACTGGCCACACGAAAGGGATTAAGAAAAATTCACTACGGTTTCTCATTAAACCCTAACGTCACTATGTTCAATCTGTTAATATTTTTTACTTTACTTTTATATTGACAGCGGCAGCTCAAAACTTAATAAGACAAAAATTAAGTATTCCATCTGTGTAAACAATTGAATAATGGGGCAGGATAAATTAAACAACACGAACGTTAATATTTATATTCCATTAATAATAACGAAAATTTTATTTTCCTGCTCTACTTGAAAAACTAATGAAATTATCGGCTACATAAACATGGAAAAACCATTGGCACCATTTTCTTAGGGAATTGTTGGCTTAAAATACCGCGTTCAAAATATTTGTGTAATTACTTTGAGGGACTCATTGCTCGAGTACATAACCTCTACCTTCCGGGAATTTATCTGCTCAGATCTGCGTCGCCGTCTGTCTGCTTGGACGATAATCATGGCCAAATGTATTTTCCAGGAAGACGACAGGACTGCTTTACGGTCCTCTTTGAACCTCCTCTCATGGTCCGTAATCGAGGGTCTCACTGACGTCTCCTACACTAGTTCATTATTGGCCGAACAATACATTACTGACTCCCCTGCTACAAAATTACTGTATCACGTTTCCTACATCACTGACTAATGTACATTTATACTTTACTACGGTATTACTGTATCACTACTTCTAGATTATTCCTGTACTGAGTAAGTATTTTTCTTCCTTCAAACCTGCTACCACTGTCCTTTCTACAGATTATCTCGTCATTCTATTAGCCTATCAGATTTTTAACTCCTGGCCAATGAGAAACAAATCCGTGCTCTAAAAAATCTCAACATTGTAATACGTCACACAAAGGGCCATGGGAAAGCTTCGTCCAGAGGATACCTGCAATCAGGAAAATTAATCGTACGTGCCAAAATCATGGTAGCAGACATTTGATTTTGTCAGATAATTACAAATCTGAGGGCTGTCTGAGCCATAGCTATTCCCATTACATGTCGTTGTTGTTGTGGTGTTCAATCCTCCATGCTAACCTATCTTGCGAAAGCCTTTTCATTTTCCCATAACTAGCACAACCCACATTCTCCCTATTCTGCGTAGCGTATTCTATCCTTGGCCTCCCTCTTCTGTTCTTACCCCACACACTTCCCTCTAATGCTAAGTTTATAGGACCCTCGTGTCCTAAAACGTGGTCCATTAATCTATCCTTTCTCTAATTCAACGTCCTCCATATTGTTCGCTTTTCCCCTATTCTGTTTAGAACTTCCTCGTTAGTTACTCTATCCACCCATCTGATTTTCAGCATTCGTCTATAGCACCACAATTCAAAAGCTTCTATTCTTTTATTTCCGGAGCTCCTATCGTCAACGTTTCGCACCCATATAACGCCTAGTTCCATACGAACATTTTTAGCAACGATTTCCTAATATTCACACTTGTGTTACCTGTAATTAAATCTCCCTATTTCGCGAAAGCCTTCATTGCCTGTGCTATCCTACTCCTTATGTCTATTCTACTTCTGCCATCCCTAGTTATTACGCTTCCCAATAGCAGAATTCCTTAACTTCCTTAAATCCGTCAGAATATCTCTTCCCAAACACCCTTTGGTATTCCCCTGTTTCCCATACTACACTACATTACCTCGGTTTTCCCTCTAATAAGCCTCCAGGACAATGTTCATGCCTTTTATTATAGTTTCCAAGTCTTCTTCTGACTCCCCGAATACTACAATATCGTCGGCAAAGCGTAGGGTTTTTATTTATTTTCCTTGCAGTATGATTCCTTTTCCATATTACGTTTTAACATTCTTCGTCACCTTTTCTATATATAAGTTAAACAGCATGGGCGACAGACTGCATCCTTGTCTTACTCCTTTCTTGATTACAGCTTTATCTTCTTGATCTTCTATTCTAATTACTACTGCCTCTCTTCTGTAGAGGTTATATATAAGCCTCCTTTGTCGATATTTTATCCAGTGTTCTTCAAAATCCTTAATAGTGTTTTCCTGTTCATATTATTAACCCCTTTTTATCAATCTACAAATGCCAAAAGCGTAGGCCTGCCCTGTATTGTAGTAGTCAACGTTTTTGCCTCTCATAAGATAGGTCCTGGGTTCGAAGCATTGGCTATTGTGCGTTCTCTTTTGAAGTTTGAAACTACAGATAACGAGTTCCCTGATCGTAGTCGCTAATAACCATTGTAGTTGATGCGACTTTAAATAAAATGATAAAAAGTAAAGCGAATAAAATAAATCAATACCAAATAATTAGTTTTGCCTATATTCACTGCATAATCAATGTCACAGAATTGCGTTCGCACTTTACTAAACTCCCACCTTCCCTAATATCTCGAAACACTTAACAGTACTATGCATTATACTTTATTAATTGGTATGATTAATCACTGTAAAGTGAGCTTCAGTAATGACGTCTTTCTCGGTATTTGATTGCAAAACGTTAACAATGAAAGGATTTATACATCATGCCATTATCCTGCATGTTGAAATTTTAATTAACGTAAATAGCTCAGTATGAAAGATGATACCTATAGTGTCATTGCAATTTATCCTGTGGTCCTGTTGTTGCTAAAGTGTTTATATTTTTCACTAAGACGTTTTCAATTGATCAATCGTCTGAATCTTTCAAATAGAAACAGGTTGTATGGGTAATCTAATTATTTAATTTCATTGCATTAAACTCAACATATCCTGACCTGATTGATTGTTTTTTTTAAAAAAAACTTGCGCTCTTTTAAAGATGCTTAACAGCCACTCTGGGGTCAAGATTGGATCTGTGCAGATCTAGTTATCAATAAATCAATTAAATTAAAGTACCGGGTAAAAATCTTCTTGAAGAAAGAACGAACCGTTATGGTACATCCTTTCGAATTGTGGCGAACCTTTTAAAACCTCGTTTCTGTTACGGGATGGCATGCAGGAAGATTAACGAGGTTAGTAAATTATAATTAAGCTCGCTGATTAATTAATTACACTAGCCCGCTAATGGTGCGTCAAAGTATATTTAAATTTATGACGCGCTTAAATGTTTTGGCCTTTTATTTTCTTTTTATGTGCCATGTTATGACTACGTCCTTTGCGGATGTACGTCGAAGATACGCTTTGTGATGGAACTACTACCGACTCCAACCGTGCTTGTTCTCATAAAATGTCACGAAGTTCATATAAATATTTCGTATTTTAATTTACGAATTATATTGTAACGTTTCGTAGACGACCACATTATATATTTAATAAATGAATCGAATACAAACAATTTTGGTGCTGAGAATGTAAAACAGACATAAATAAGGTAATAAATTATTTTAGCTCCTGGAAGAGTGTTTTTCAGTAATATTCGGATTAACTGAGAATTTTTTAATTTATTAATTCATAATCAGGTAACGATATGGAACAAATTAAATATTCATTTCGCCTCGAAACGGATAATAAATATTCAATATTCTGAAGCCTAACATTTCTTGTATTGAACACTAATCATATATTATATTTTTATTTGTATAATCAGTTGATTCATTAATACAATCTCCATTTATATTGTCCAGTAATAATGTGTTTTAAGCATTTTCTTTGAACTAAACTCACTTAAAATATAAATCATTGAGTTATAGTTTACTATTAAAGACCATACCCAATAAAATTTACGCTATTTAATAGTTTTAAAGAATACAAACTATGACAAAAAATTCATTTTATACAACAGTGCCCGGAGATGCCTAAGTATTTATTTATTTTAGCCATGAAAATAAATTAATTCAATAATGTTCTCTTAGCATGAGATTTAACTGGCATAACTCCTTGATGGATACACATCTACCAATACTGTTTCGGGAATGGCTTGAAATTAACCACAGTCACAACCGACGATGCATTAACCGAGTTAACATTTCTCCCTGTTAATAAAATAATCACGTAAACTTAACAGAGCCGAAAAGAATCGATGCCGTATAAAGAAAAATATTCCCGGTGCTTAAACTGTGAATACATTATCTCGCAATCCTAGAGGGAGTCAAAAATGCAGGCAATTCATTAAAGAAATCAAAACTAATCCCATTCCCTTAACATACTAGAAAAATTATCTTAATATTGGCTATGTACCTTAAGTGCATGACAAATATTTGAAATTTGTAGGACTTATGCAATAAAATCTTGAACCTACATAAACACGAGAGATTTTGAATTTTTGTGTTTTCTTGGATATATGAATATACTTTCCCTATTGCTACATTTCACCTATTTCTTTTAATTAGGCATTAATTTTAAAGAACCTAATAAGCTCAAATTTCCGTTCGATTAACTTCAATTCTGTCAAGTGTGTGGACTCATAAACTGAAAAATACAGTCTCGTTGAATATACTAGCTACACACCTGGCATTATAACTTTGTGCGAGAAGAGTTATATCTGTTGAGAAGTTTTAAAAACTGCCTCGGAGTGACCCTTCTTGACCTGAAACGAGAGATTTGAGGAACCAAATCTTCAATATATTATCAATAAACTTCTCTGGGTTGATCACTACAATTAACCAAAATTTCATTGCAATCGAATTAATGTTATAGGAACGCATAAGGGGTATAATTTGTTCTTATTCATTGACTGTTTCATTTGATTGCGATTTAATACAAAATAGTTAGAATGGAGTTGAGTTAGGTGACATCTGCGTGGTTCTTCTTTTTTTCAGGTCTAAAATTTTATAAAGACAATATTGATGATATCTTTCAGTGTAAGTCATGTTCTACCAAAAGACTATTAAATGTAAACCGAATTAAGATATTTGGAATTTACTTTGAAACCAAATTGTCATATGAGAGTCATATAAATTACTTTGTTACAGAATGAAAGAAACGATTGAACATCATAAAACGATTTCTTGCAACAACTGGGGAGCAGATAAGAAAATATTACTGATAACATAAAGACCTTTAATTCGTTCTGAAATAGATTATGGGTGCAATTCCCAAGACGTAATATACACCAACATTGTTGTTATAAATTTTGTACATACAGCAGCCAGCAGGAATATGTCCAATAGTCGCCAAAAATAATAATAAATACAATTAAATATTACAGTTCCATAAAGAGTTTTCTTTCTTGGACTGTATCCAGAGACGAATCCGTGAGTAATATCTGTTTAAATCCTATGACTTTGAATTCATTTCAAAGTGAAATACAGAGGAATTTTAATTGATTATATCTTTACCTGATGATGAAACTTTGTTTATAATGTGTTAAAAAATATAAAATATTACGACTTTTAACCTGACGTTTTTGTGTATCACAAATTATTACATATTATCTCAACAAATATATTTAAGTTAAGTAAATATTATCATCTTAACGCTTTATTATAATTATAGTAATATTCAATTATTATATTATTAATTGATGATCTTTATTAGGCCATTCGTTGACTTATTCCTATAATTATAATACATTCAAACTCCAATATTTATCTTATTGCTACAAAAGTTAGTTGTATAGCTATGAAAATTCACACTTACACCAGGATGTCACAGAAACCCCGTCAGGAAGGGCCTTACCTAAAATGAAAAATTCAAAATGTTTACTATAGAAAGACTATGACATAAATGGGTATTGAAAAAAGAAAGAAAAACTATTATCATTGTAATTAAATAAAATAAATCTTACATAACAATTAATACCAACAGTAGTTGCATATAATCTATACCAATAAATAAAATCGGCGCGTCTGTCTGTCCGTGTGTTTGTCTCGAATAGGCTCCGAAACGGATCAACAGATTTCAATGAAAATTTCAGGGACAGAAACAGGAATTTTAACTTAAATCTTCGTGTATGTTCATTTCGAGGTCTTGAAAAGTTCAGAAGACATTTATATAAATATTTATGAATCCATGGAACTGCTGCCAGAATTGCTCTTTTGGGGGGAGGGGGATTAACAGGTTACATGAGGATGATACTGAAACAAGCAACTCCCCTTTAATAGCATAGGAAGGAAATTGAAAATGGAGGATGTGGAAGGTAGAGCAAGGTAGCAAAGGGTTGACTAGGTCCCCCGGGCTGTGGTTTAAGGATCCTACCCGGTGTCCGAATATTGGCTCCGAAACGTATGATAGCTGGACCTGTTCTAAACCAACTGCGAGTTATAAGGTTTGCCCTGAAGCGATCATAAATACATTATGCCGTACATTTTATATATTCAATGAATTCATCTTTATCAAAATTCTGTACCTGTTGTTTCGTTTTTAGAGCAAAATAAAAAGAACTATTTCGAAGCGAACGAAGTAGCGGGGGTTAGCTAGTTTTCAAATAATTCATGGTACATTGTTGGCTTATCTTTGGTTGCGTCTCATTTCCTTTCTCAACTATTCCATTTCGAATGCTATAATTAGTAATTTCTTTTCGAATCTTTTGAAGCTGCCGTTTAGAGCCCAAATTGGTTTACGTTTCAAGCAAGTTTGTGATACACGCAATTCCATAAACTTCCCCTACAATTGTGTTGTGTGTTCCAATAATAGAGATTTTTTTAAAGCAATTATCCATTCTAATTTGTACATGTAACTTGCGGTTATTGAATTGTCTGTGCTTGATAATAATAAACATAGAAAAGTACAGATAGTCCAGTTCAGTAGCAGAGCATCAAAGTAGGAGAATTCAGAGCATGACTGCAAACAGTTTGGAAAGTTTTCTCTTTTGAACATAGGAAAAGTTTTATTTTTCATGTGTGTAGTGCTCAGTGTTGTGCGATATTACAGGGACAACTTTGCTCTGAGTTTTCATCATAGCTGCAAGAGACAGCCCGAGGGAATTGTCTGAGTGGAATGGACGCGTTTTAGCAGATTCCTGTGGCGTTCTCTTGTGTCCGGCTAATGTTAGGAAGGCATACATACCCCCATGTATCCCCACGTATCCCATGGATTCCATCCGACACACGTGTGCTCCAACTAAAAGGAAGTATTCCCTGCGCTACATGTGAAATTCACATCTAATCAGAACTTGCGAATATTCAAAACATCGGAAAACAGAACAAAGGCCGCACTCGTGTACTATATTCCGTTCCTTTAGAGGTGTGGATAGAAATTTATTGGCCGCACACTGCATGTATCAGATGTATTCAATTTTTAATTTTTTACTTTTTCACCCCTAGTAATTTCATTTTACGGGAACCAAACGCCGTTTGCAACTGCAATTACTTATTATTTTATTACATACCTGTGTGTGTATTTACATATTTTATAAACGAATAAATTAGCTAAATAAGTCCGCAATATATTTTAATTAAATAATACCAAAATAAAATTAAAAAGACATATCTTTACCTTTTAGAGCCTCTTCAGGTACAAATAAAGTTTACTAATCATATTTGAAGAAAACATGATTTATATTTACTAAGTACAAACCTCGATCCTCACCACTGATCTTATAGCAAACCCCTCCTTAATAATATGCAATGTATATTTTCCCCCCTAATATGGCACATTGTAAAAAGGAAATATGTCATCTAAAATAGATAGGTCCCCGCTATACCTATTTGGGGATGAAAACGCAAGAAATAAATTGAGGGTCTAACGTGACTAATAATAAAGCGGAGGCTGCTGATGAGCATAACCTGGTGTTTCTATACACGGGAGAAGGGACCCATTTCAATGCCATCTATAGACATAACATGCAGCACCCTCAACTTGGCTGATAAATGTGAATTAAATGTAAATGACTCGTTTTTGACAGCGACTACGTTCCAATTTGGGTAAAAATCAAAGCAAACAAAAATACAATTAGCCATCAAGCACCAAATAATAAATGTAGATACTGCATATAAGACTGGTAAAAATTTAAGAATTAAAAGTAATCTAGCAATTAATAATCCACAAAAGAGTCAATGTATTAATAAAAAGGTGAATTTTGTAGTTAACACTAGCAGATGAATTACTACACAGAAGAAAGCAGAATTCCACACCAAAAAGAAGTAACAAGTCATGGTGGAACGAAGAATGTAAGCAAAGTCACCAGCTATACAGACACAAACTCAATATCTTTTAAAGGCGACCAACAACAGTAAATGAAATAGAATTCAACAAATCTAGAGCCATGTTTAGAAGAAAAGTAAAAGGAGCCTATAGAGAAGTGTGGTTGTAAAAGATGAGGACCATAAACCCAGCAGCGAGGTATAAAGAGTTATGGAGTCTGACCCGAAGCCTAAAGGGCAACAAAGTAAAATCAAAATTACAATCATCGATGACGAGCACGGATCCGAATAAAATAGCAGAACGTCTCGCAAAAAGTTTCGCAGGAACATCAGTGACAACAAACTATTCCATCTCCTTCCGGCAAAAATTAAAAGCAAAAACCCAAAAATAAAAGCTCCCCAAACAGGAAAGAAAGATCTAATAGGCGAGATAGATCCTAAAAACTATCGACCAATTGCGTTAAACTCCAACGTAATAAAAATGTTTAAGAAAATAATAGCAAACAGAAGTCAACAAAGTAATATACCCCAAAAAATTTGACTTCAGTAAAGATTACTCTCCTCTTGCAATGTACTCCCATATAGAAAATTACATAAAAGAAGAATTATCCCAAAATCCCTTGCAAAGCATATGAGAAATCGTGGAGGGCCAACGTTATAAACAAACAAATCCTATATGGCATCAAATACAATATACTGTATTGCATACGAAATGTAATAAATGACAAATACATAAAAGTAAGGACTGGATCAGCAATACCTGATGAAATCAAGATAGAAAACGGTCTCAGGTAGGTATAAGTTTGAGCGTTATCCTCTTTCGAGTAGCGTTCAACGAGTTGTGCCGTATATTTAAACCCCAATTGAAGCTCTGATACGTAGATGAAATAATTCTTCTGACAAAAGGGAATAATATCAAAACAATTACTTCATGCAACAAGCAATCACCGAGGCAACAAAATGGTTTGACAAAATCATATTCCAAACAGGAATGAAGAACTAAAAAAGTTGAAGGAAGAGACTATGGAAAGTAATTAGGAGAAAACTTAATGAAGCGAGACCTTTGGAATTTTTCGAAGACTATGATTCTAAAAAAATAATTTCACCTTAAGGACTATAAATATTGAGAACAATTCATTCAACTTCTCTCCAAGCTGCCATCATTGTAACATTCAGGTATCAATCCCACATCTAATTTTTGAATACCGTAACAATAAAGCAGCCAGAAAGAAGTGGATAGGAGGATTTCAGCTGCTCCAGCAAGGACCTCACAAAATTCACAATAAGTACTTTTTGAAAGAATATAATATGTAAACATAAGCAAATGTCAATTAATTTATATTTTTTGTAAATGTGACAAATATTGTCCGTCGTTAAAGTCAAGCACGGTAGATGCGACTTGATAGAAAAAGTTTATTTTTTTAAAAAAGGCAATATCTTACAGTATTCAATCAAACTACACCTCGCATATTACAGCTTCAAACTCCACAAAATAGAGAAAATCTCCTCATCAAAATCAGTAATATCCTTCCTGGACACAAGGATATCGAAGGAATCTCCACTGCTGACCAGAAAACTAAATTCGAAGCAGCAAATAAAAATAATTTCTGCGACTTCGATATCCAATTCCCGCCTAACATTTCGCTTTTCTACAAGAAGAACTAGCTTCATCCACATACTTGGGAAACACTTATAGCCCGCTATTGACTTTCACTACCAATGAACAGAACCTCGCCTTCCCAGCCAACCTGTTCAGAAGATCACAAGTGATCCTGTCCATGATTAGAAACAACAGTACTAACTAACTTCTCCCAAAATGTCTCATCTTTCAGATCGCCTGCTGTGTTCAGCCCACTACACCATTGACCTTCCATCACCGCCATCAGAAGATAACACTTCGGAACCCTATCATCCTGTGTCATTTCATTTTTCAGCCAAACTCTTTCAACTTCCTCTACGATACATAATATTGAACAATATATGACACAGAATGAAGAGTTCTGGGAATTCCAGTCGGGTGATGCAGTTTGTGGACTACAAACTAAATCCCGAGAACTCTTCAGTCAGCATCTTCGTCGGGAAAATATACGTTCTCTATAATATTCTCCAATGTAACCCATGATTTGATGTGATTATTCTGTAGTATCCAATGGTGCCACTAACTGGCGAAACTAAACAGAAACAAATTTTAAAAATTGATTTTATATATATTATATTTGTAATACAGACATACAAACCAATACATATTTAAAAATTTGTAAGAAAAAGTTATTAAAGTGTACACCTTGCAACAGAAATGAATGTTATAAATTGCTGATCATAATGCCGATATGTAAACTTAACATTGCTGAAAAGTTACATGAAATGATAAAAATAATTTAATACAAGGAATCATAAATTATGTATATATGAATTAATGGATGAAATGATCAACCTTTCTCACAGAAATTCCGAATAATATTTACATTCTTTATATGTAAATCATAGCATTTTGGCTATCAAAATAGTGATTATATAAATAAATAAATATTTATTGGATCTAATGTTCAGTTCCAAATAATATTTACATTCTCATCTAAAATTATAGCATTTGGACTATCAAAAGCATGATTATATAAATAAATATTATTTCTTTCCTCCTTAATTATTGCCAAATTTAAATGTACCCTCTAAAGGTTAAAACTTTCCCAATCTCTTCCATACCTACAACATATAACTTATGTAGTCCATATTATCTAGAAATTATTTTGTAAATAACTATGTTTGACCATGTAAAATGTTAATTGCGGCTTTAATATTTGTAACTATGTTGAAACCTCTTAAAGAATAAAAAAAGACTAATTCCTTAGATATCAAGCAAGACAATAAATTAGTATATAATGCTTTCAAAAAGATAGAACTGTAAAATTCAATATTTTCTTAAGGCCTATTTCTGTTTCATTAACTTGTACTATTTTCTTATGTAATTAAAATGTATTAGAGATAATCCAGCTGGATCAATAATTTATAATTTAAGGAAGAAAGATAAATTTATATTATATATATATACTTCTTCTGCCGTAATTATACCTATTTCATTTTCACGCTCCATATATATGTGTATGTATTTTATTTTTAGCTTTCGGCTTAATTGGTCATTATTTCCTCTGTTAGATTAATAGTAGCTGTGATAGATTTTCAGAAAATTAAATTATGGCCGCACCATAGAATTAGAGCCGGAGGCAGGTGAGGCTGACGAGTGAAAATAAAATAGGTATTTAATTATTAAATAATTACGACTGAAAAAGTAATTATTTTCATGAAAAAATTTGAAATTCCACAGTCCTGATAAAAGAATAATACATTTTTCTGACTTGTAGAGGTTTCCTCATGTTCCTTTTAGATTTTTTATACCAGATCATCTGACTGTTACATCGTTATTTTAACTAATATAATTTAACATAAATTGAAAGAAACGTCCATCAATACTTTTAGGTTCTCGTATATACCTACAAAAGTTTAAAGATAATAGTGGATGAATAATTAGGAATGCATAATGACTGACTCATGATAGTTTGTTATTCCATAGGTTCTCTGGCAAGACGAACAATATCATCCAGAAATTTATTACGCGTTGTTAAGGTATTGTGCGTATTGATTTAGTCTGCAGTAGACGTAGTCTTTTCATTTTCTCGTAATGAAGTGGACTGAGCATCGGCCACTTGAATTTTGAACTGTTGCAGTCAAACGTTATTTATTCACATTGTGTTATTTCATCATGATTATAATACGCGTTATGTTCAATTTAAAGACTTTTCCCCCGACGTTTGAAAATATATTTAGTAATTCGTTAGAGCTGATTTTTGATGAAACTCGGGTGTCTACGGTAAGTTTAATGAACAGGAATACGATCGTAGTAAAGGACACTGTTGTTCTGATTTTCAGTCCTTCGACTGTTCTGATGCAACCCTCCATGCTCACCTAACATGTGCAAGCCCTTTCATTTTGGCATAACTACAACATTCCACATCCTCCCTAATCTGCATAGCGTATTCCAGCCTTGACCTCCCTCTTCTGTTTCTACACCCCACACTTCCTCCTAATGCTAATTTTACAGGACCCTCGTGTATCAAAACGTGGCCTGTTAATCTATCCCTTTTGTTGGTCAACGTCGTCCTTATTGTTCGCTCCTCCCTTATTCTACTTAGAACTTAGTAATTCCGAATAGTGTAACACCGGGTAGAAACCTGAAAACAGCCAGGGTCTCTACTCAACCCTTGGCTACCTTCGACATCCCTTCTCTTCAATTCTCTTCCTATGCTATTAAAGGAGGGTTACCTGTTTCAGGATCACCGTCATGTAGCCTGTTAACCAAAAAAGGTATAACATTGCATTATATATATTGTAACATGTAAAGTTACAGCCCTGACAAAATCCATACAAACAGGAATGTAGCTTACAAGTTGCTCCTTCTTGGACGAGTGGCACGTCAAACTCATTCCGAGACGTATTGTTGTCGGAGTCATATTGTCGTTTTGGCTGACGAATGCTTTTCGTAGAGTGCAGTCGTTGGTGGATTATTGTAGGGGAAAGACGTTTTTCGTGGAGTTAAGGATGAGTCAGTGACTACGCCCTGCTTCTATTATCTATTCTCATGCTCTGAACCTGAATTAAAATCTGGAATTAATCTTTTGGTGTTTTTCTGAATAATAAATACCTGGTGCCCTAAAATTTCTTAAAACCTAATATCGAGGAAGAGCTGAGCTAGATCGGAAACGACGGGATCGGCTACATATATATATATATCACCGTGCCAACATCCAATGGCCATGCACGGATAATCGTCGTTCTCGATGTAATCTAATTCTGTGGCTGTGTAACTTTTTTCCCAAGAATTTAATGGCTCGTTTAGACTTTGATTAAAGTCGAGCTACTGCTTATAGGTTTCACAATATCCCTATTAATAGTAGATAATAGGATGCTAGTATTAGCGTGAAGGAGATACTAAGAACCATACTATGTCTCGAAATACTTAGGTTTTTATGCCTTCGAATAATCAAGGACTATGCCTTCGATGCAAAGTGATCGTAAAGAAGGAAGGGTATACTGTCTCCCATTCAAACTAAGCGCCAGTAAGCGATAGTCTATAAATTAAACACAAACACACGGCATGAAAAGCGATTGCGTTCAAGCAAACAAAGACGGTGTGGTCAATACAACAACAGCATTTCGCAGCTCTGTTGACTGCCATTAGCATAAAACGGTGCTTAAACTACAACAGCTGAATCCCGCGTCTAGTAACAGAAGCTTTGTTTAACGTCGAACCTGTTGATACTTCACCAACAACGTAAATAACATTAAAGCAAACTATATTACTGCTTTACTTATCTTGTCTGGCAATTAAATACTAAACTAATAACCATATACAATTAATTTTTTTTATGTTTCCTATTCATTGATCTACGTTGTTGCCGATATTTTTGCGGTATAATTACATATTTACGTTTTTTGATCATAATAACAAATTCCATATACTTAAGCAGGAATATTAGTTTAGTAGCGGTTTCATATTATCTTTGGCGTTTTATTGACGTCCTGTGTCTGTATCGAATTTACGACCTTTACGAACAGAAAAGCGAACATTTTAGTTTCGAATTCAATTCCCGTATTGCGTCTAAACCATATTTTACCGAAAAAGCGTGTGTTATGGTAGAGGCATCGTGTTCACAGCGTTCTGTATCGAGCCCATCAGAACGCTCGTTTATCGAATCATTTACTTACGACTTTCCACTCGGCCGAAATAATTGGGTTTGTAAATCCGCTTAGACTTAGTTCAGGTGTAATTTCAGGTGAAAGAATTTAATCGACAATTGATTAAACGGAATAGAGGTGTATTTTACGCTAATGGTGGAGTAAACTCGAAATTAGAACAGCGATATTTCGATTGAGAGCGCAACGGGAATCCAACGTTCACGTGAAATGCGCAGGCAATCTCACCGCTTTAATTCTCTCTTTGTGTACTTTGTGTCTTCCTAAGTGGCGTATTCTATATAAGGGCCTCGATGGGACGCTTCGTATTAGACGTGTCAATGCCCCTGTGTCGTAAGCAATTTGCCTGCTCGAAAAAATTTATGTTCAGGTGTGGGCATTCCTTCGCCTAAAAAGTGTTGTGACCCTGCCCTCTTAATGAAAAATATAGCTTACGTGCAATGCATTCAAAGCGATAAAAGAGGTTTGCGAATAACATTACCTTAAAGTTGTATCAACATTTTTATAGTACTCAAGTTTTTAAACTATAACTTGTATACAATTCTTACGTCTATAATTCGACGACAATTGTGGTTAATTAAATGAAGATGTTTACATTCCGGTTACAAATATGTCTTACTACACCTCACGATTCATGCCAATATAATAATCTAATAAAGCTGAGGTAGGTTTCTGAAATGTTTGTTACGTAAATAAAATGAAACGTTTTTTCCATATCATAAGTATGAAAAGTAAAAAATGTAACAGGTGAGTTTTTCTGCAAAATTAAGAAATAAATTCTTCAAAAAAATATCAAAGACTGGTAATTTTAAAGTTCAGATTTAACAATGCTGCCTCCTCCAGTCCTCAAAAAAAATCATTTCAATTAGAAATTGTCGGTTCTCAAATCAAACAAGGGGCTTTCAACCCTAATTGGATCTTTTCGGGTCTGTGACATCGAACTCCAACAATATGAAAATAATATTAATTCAACCGTCTCCTTGTTCCGCATCTCCTTTTAAAAAGTCTTAGACGCCAAATCACTACTTTAATCATTAGTTTTTCGACAATTGTAGTTTGGACATTGCTAATTTACAGAATCCATTTACATTTTTTTTTTTTTTTTGGTTAACAGGCTACATGAGGGTGATCCTGAAACAGGCAACTCCCCTTTAATAGCATATGAAGGGAATTGAAAAAGGGGGATGCGGAAGGTAGAGCAAGGTAGCCAAGGGTTGACTAGGGCCCCCGGGCTATGGTTTAAGGATCCTACCCGGTTTCACCTAAAGAGATGCAGGGAAAACCCTAGAAAACCTGCATCAGGTAGGTCGGGCATTGGGTACTATTCTCACGCCCTTCCGAATGACGGGAGACGAGTTTGCTGTGGGGTCGCAGCATTCCCTTCTCCGTGTCTCCACCAATTTCAGGAGGCAATTGGCCGACTGATCCAATGGGATCAGCGGACAACTCTTGCCATATGCCCAAGGTCTTTGACCCCAGTACATATACCTCCTAAAATAGGTGAAGGTGTCTCGGCATATGAGAACTTTGATAAAAAATACCCAGATAGAGTGCGAGGCATCCCCGACATGATCAGCTTCGGAACAAAATTGTACCAAACGCTATATCTATCGGCGATGTGTCAAATTTCAGTTCTGAATAAATTTTTTTCGGGGTGGGGGGTAACAGGCTATATGAAGGTGATCCTGAAACAACCAACACCCCTTTAATAGCATAGGGGGATGTGGAAGGTAGATCATAGTAGCCAAGGGTTAACTAGGGCCCCAGGCTATAGTGTGTGGATCCTACCCAGTGTTTCACCGAATGGTGATGCAGGGAAAGCCCTAGAAAACCTGCATCAGGTCGGTCGGGCTATTGGGTTCTACTCCTGCGCCCTTACGATGACGGGAGACTGGAACGCAACAAACCCGTTTCCGTGCCTTGATCAGTATTGAGAGGCAGTTGGACTCTTACCGTATGCCGAAGGTCTTTGACCCCCGTACATACACTCCTCAAGGTCGTCTCAGCCTGCAGGAATCTTAAATTAGTTACCTTGGTCATGGGCCAAGGGGGAAAGGGAAAGAGGAAAACCGGGAGGGAAAGTTAGCCCTGACGGACTTGACTTGACAGAACTCCACCCGGCTCCTTCCCTGTAGATATGCTCAAAGCTAGGGCATGATCTAGGGGCTAATATACCCGGCCTGTTCAAACGAACTGCGAGTTATAAGGTTTGCTATAAAGTTTCCCCTTAGGCGTTCATCCGATTACCATGAAATTTTTTGTGTTTAGCGCTTTTCATCCCAAAAACGTTCTGTCGCCCTTTTTAAGATTTAATTTCTTTCCTTTCTCCTGAGACCGAAATTTCCAACCCTAAAGAAATGTAGAAATTGAAAATGAATATATTATACCCTGACGTGGTTTTTCGAACCAGATATTTAAATTTTTGTTTAGCGTGAAATATTGCTGAACTTTAACTATCATTTAATTTAATTTTCAACATATTTTAATATGGTTTATGAAATTGCGACTCGGGCGCTCGAGACGAATTTTTCTTTAACTAAGCCACTAGACCCGGACCTTACCACTCAATTTAATATGGATATTTACCTATACATATATTAGGTTCCTTCCTCCGATTCAGGACAGATTATACCCTCACACAGCCAGCCAATCGAGATGTTTATCAGTGCCAGGGAACTCGAGTGCGGCGGTGGCGACGACGTAGTTCACGAAAAACGTTTCAAAACTATCCAAACTTAAAATAGTTTGTTATATTTAAGCTACGTCGCATTATTTCAAGCGCCACGCCGAAGAGGATATATCTGTTAAGCATGATATAATAATCAATTTAACTAACAGTTATCTGTTGTTGTTGTGGTATTCAATCCTAAGATTGGTCTGACGCAACCCTCCTTGCTAATCTATCTTGTGCAAGCCTTTTCATTTCTGCGTAGCTAGCACATCACACACACCCCTAATCCACTTAGTGTATTCCATCATTGCATCCTTCTTCTTTTTACCGCACACACTTCCATCCATGCTAATTTTACAATTTAAAGTATCCGAAGAAAATATTTGTGTATTTAGTCAGGTATAATTTCGTTCATAATACAAAAAGAGATATTACGTAGCAGAAGTCTCTTGTCTTAAGTTTTCTTTAACTCATAAAATAGTTTCATATTTGTAAATTATGGATGGTGGCTTTCATATTTTCCATTTTAAACCACAAAAGTATAACAAAATAAAATAAATAGATGTCACTTTCACCTTTATATCTTTTATTCGATATTTATATTGTAATGATTAAAAAATTCAGAACTTACCATTTTTATTAGTATTTATACTTGGGCAAACATATCTCTTTAACAAAATATAATTTACCACAGGATATTTGACATGTGAATTATGTTTCCATTTTTTATCATACAGAGGATGACCCAGTAAGGCAGATAAAACGCATAAATAAATTATTGCACTTTAAAGAAGCTTAAACCTTTATAAACGTATGTATTCTTTAGTCTGTAACGGTAATATATAATCAGAAAATAAAGTTAATTAGTATTTAATTAATATAAATAAAATGTCTCCTCCAACTATGTGAACTATATACAATGTATAAACATTTTGAATACATAATTATTTTTAATATGAAAAGTAAATTTTAATAAAATAAAATAAATAACAGACTTAAATTTTTAAATGGATGAGCGATTTACATAAGGAGTAATTTGGTGTCGCAGATTGTCTCCCACGACGATTACAGCCGAAATGATATGAGTGATATTAACGTCGAGTTAAATACTGTTGCGGTATAATATAAATACGGTGATCATATTATTTTCTGGCGATCCAGAAAGAGGAGGGCGGCGGTATACGGAAAAGAGGAAAAAACCTAATTATGGCAGCAGGGGGGAGGGTGAGGAGCAGGAGTTTTGATTGAAGGTCGCGGCATTGTTGTTGAGACAGCATTGTTATTTCAAACACAGGATTGTCAACATGTGTCGCTTTTAGATTCAGTTCCATTCAAATTCGCAATTCACTAATTAGATCAAATTAATGGCTTTATAATAGATTTCTACACGTAACCAAAATATACGTTATAATAGGGCCAAGTCTAGTTTCCGGGGACAAAGCCGAGAATACGCCACACTGCCGAGGACAGAGGTTTGAATCCGGGGACTGACCCCGGAAACGGGAGCGGAAAACCTTAATATAATTGAATTCCCGGGCGTCGTCGGGCACACAGCTAGTTTACAGTAAAAAAAGAATCAGAACGGAAAGCGTAAGAAGACTGAGTAACAGTATAAGTGGATAAGAACTCAAGTCAAAGGGAAGTCTTGATTAAATTTCAATTTATGACCCCCGACAACAAAATAAATTAATTAATTTCCTTTCCGGATGTGTAGACTTCCTATGAGTAGACTACGAAAGCAAGCCACATAAATGGTTTAACAATCAGTAAGTGACTGAATTTGAAAGTTCTGTGGAACAAATTGGCATGTCAGTCGAATAAATTTACTTTCACAGGCGTTTAATAAAATGCATTTCGTTTTGACGATTGGAACAACAGTTCAGAAATAAATAAAACAATTTTTTTGAGAATATACATTAAAATTTGGTAAAGATTCTGGAATTTTTAACTTATTTTCGCGAAATAGCTTTTATTATTCTACTAGTAAATTTAATTGGATTGAAGCAATGTCCCAAATGTTGACTGAATGCCGGGCAGCATATTTACACCAAGGTTCACTTGCTTGGTTGGGGGAACTGATCCCCTGCGGTGTTGTCAAATTAGACTGATTGCCGATAATTGAGCGATAGGAGTACCCGGGCATTTCGCTATGAACTCACCACTTGGATTAGTCACCGAGGTACAAGCTGCCTTCCAACTACTACATGCGTTCAGTGTTCTCTAACTTAAAATAAGAAAAACTTGTAATTTAATTTAGTGGGAATTCTCAATTGAAGCCCAGTAAAGCATGTAGTTAATTTTTTAGAAGAAAGACAAGAATGGAAAAATGTCAAACGGACCAGGGAATCGAACCCAGGACCTTTTGATATCAAGCCGCATGCTCTACCATCTGAGCTAATCCGAGTCGATGTACAAGGACCGGCTTAAGACTTCTCCATTCCATAAACCTAAGCTAGTATGAGTTGGTAGAGCGTGCGGCTGGATATCGCAAGGTCCTGGGTTCGGATTCCCTGGTCCGTTTGACATTTTTCCGTTCTTGTCTTTCTTCTAAGAAAAACTTATATTGTATAGTTCGTAAATGTCCAAATTCACACTTCTATACGACATACTTGTAATATTTATATGTTAAAAAAATCCTTTGATAAAGTAAGTTTATATCAAATCTGATAACATCAAGCCACTTCTCATCGGAGCTATAAAAAAACACTCTTTGTCCAAAATGCCCGTTATAATTGACAAGGCAAAACTCGACAATGACCACGACGATCATTTGCGTCTTCTCGCCTTACGTGAGCAACACGGAAATATGTACATTGTGATTTCGCGATATGTTAAATTTTTCACGTAATGAATAATCTAGATAAAATATATAGATAGAAGGAAACGAGTCTCTACTCCCGGTTTGACTAATAATTTTGTGAAATGAATGGATGTGACGGGAGTGTTTTTTCTTCTTAAAATCCAAGTTCCCAACGGTCAGTGAAGTGTAATTGAAAGAGGGAATATTTGTTTACTCAAATTGGGGTATTTAAGAAATATTCATAATCTTCTTAATTAGGAAAGAATCGGTTGCATGTTTCTCTTTCACAAACGTTGTCATAAACGTTCTAAGAAATTACACTTCTGAACAATACATACAAATAGTCAACGGGTTGATTGAGAACTCCAAAGTCAAGGGATGTACTATTGAGAATCACATGCTGGACTCCCTTCTTGATTTCTTGCCTGAGAACCTCAGCCCAGTAAGCGATGATCAAGGCGAGCGTATCCATAAAGCCGAAATTCTAATTATCTGTCCTTCAATCTCTATCGAAATCTTTCACAAAATCTCCCGCTCTCCATAATCTGTCTCAAAGGGATGGATATTCACCAATAACATTTATGGCTACACTTGGGGAAATACACCAGTTGATGCCGCCAAATCTCACCAAAATTGGCAAACACCCCAGGCGCGCCGTGATGTCTATGTTTTATTGCCCCTGGCTCACATACTGTCTCCTTTCTTTTGACTCCGCACCGCCGAAGTCCGAGCAGATGTTCTTGACCGTTATACAATAACAAGTTATTCATTTACCCCACTTGACATTCCATACAAATAAGCCTTTGAAATGGACAAAACGAGATGTTCGCAATAAAGGAAATCTAAACCGAAAAGGAACTATTGAATAAAAACAATTCAGTGGTGCCAATCCAAGGCTTTATACACCGACCAAATACATATGTGCAAGGAAAGAAAAAGGACTTATAAAATAAAGAAGCCATACAAATTTAATGGTGACGTGTAATGAGTGAAGTTGCGAAACAAATAGAGGAAAACAATAGACTCTATACTTAAGCAATAATATACCTGTTTGCAACGTCACACGTAGGTAGGCGACGTCCGAGGGCGCTCCTTCATTAGTCTAACAAGAGCTAAAACATATTAATTGGAACTCAGTTGCCACAATCAATAAGTTTTTCCAGTTTCATTTTACTTTGTATCATGACGGTTTCAGACTACTACTTTTCTTGTTGGAATATTATTACATTGCAGCAGAACCCAATATTGAAGGTCCACGTTAAATATTAGGCTTGTCAAAACTATTTAATATTTGAGAAGGGCTGAAAATCTCTTAGTTACATGCAACTGACAAAACATGTCTGGAGTCACGAGACAAGTGAATTGACGTACCTAACGCACACAGATTCCCTGGGTAATCGGGTTTAATTTTATTTCCGTCCGGAAATCGAAATTGGAATATTTTCCCGAACAAATGTACAGAAGAGAACATCCTTTTGTTCCTTTAATTTAACGAAGATTCAGTCGGAAATTTAACGACTGCAACTAAATGCTTTAATTAGAGGGTCGTAGAATTTTGCGAGGTAGCTAATTACCGGGCGCGGTAAGATACTAAAGTTTCGGCGTTAATTTGGCAGGAAAATGAGCATCTTAAGAGAGACCGCAACGCAGATACGTCCAGAGAGCCGTCAAAGATTTCCAATTAAGGCTTTCTCCGCACTCGACTCCGTAGTAGTAGTAATAATACTGACATTGTTTGGCATTTCCGCGGACTATAAAACCAATTTTCTAGAACATGTTAAGTGTCATAGACAGAACATGAGGTTACCCTGTAATTTTTTAATGGTCATATTAACTAGTGAAGTTACTGAAACCCACAAATAAAAGCGTAATTCGTAAAATTTCAGATTTAATTTCTTTTTACTCGGGGAAAAAAAAATCTTGTAGAAATTATGTACTTTGTACTTGGTGCTCAGTGGTGAGTAATTACTCTAAATAATATGTTATTCATAGCAAATTGTGTGCTGTGTCCTTTAGCAACATATAAGTAATGTCATAAGATCACTTAAAAATTAATATTAAATAAACTTTTAGTGTTCAGTAATGCAGTAAATTGTATATACCACACTACAAATTCTGACAAATGCATAGGAGAAAAACTTTAAAATTTAACATCAAACGTATGAATTGAAACTTAAGGTCGTCTTGTAAAGATAAAAATGTAATATTTCTCTTATCTATACTGTATGATATATTGCAGTAATAGTCATAAGCGGATTTTGAAAAATAAATTGGAGGGTTACGGTCTTCCAGTTCAAACATTTCTAATTAGGTAGGTCTGATTAATTCAATTGGTTAGAATCGACTGTCTCGTCTTTCGCAACCATAGAATTTGGCGGATACGATTGTGTTGGGAGTGGAGTGGAAGATCAGTTACCAGCTTTTTACAGTCATGACGTGAGAATTTATCGTTCAGATAAATAATTGTTCACCTCCATTTTTTTCTGATGCAATACATTTTTTTTACAACTTTATTTTTAGTCGCATCAACAATATTGTCATTAGGAACTTATTCAATTTTTAATTTAAAGTTAAGATTATACTTTAGACTTTTAATTTTCTATTGTATTATATATCATTTACGAAATAAGTAAAAGAAATTAAAAATTTATATCATCAATGTATTACATGATAAATATAGGAGCTGTCGGTCCTTATAACACAATCATATGCGTGTCTTTAATTAGTTTTTAATTTTCTATGTACAACTTTCACTTTATATTTCTATATACAGTTTTAAAATTCATTTTTACTTGTTAATATTGTAGATAATTTGTCTCATATTTATTTGTCTCATATTTATTTATATATATTTATTGTTGGGGTGACAACGCGTCAAAGGACTACAATGAGAAAAAGACAAGCGAGTTCAGTCTGCATGACAGCCACTGCGAGTGCATATAAGTCTTTTCAGACTAAATAGCGAAAGTGCCGCTATTTTCCTGTGTTAATAGTCTGTGGTCATCCCGCTATATACAATTTCATTTTACAATTCAGGGTACAAATTACTTATTTTCAGGAACTTGGTAATATTCCTTTGTGCATTTGCCACTTTCACAATTTTGTTGATGTCGTTATCTTTCTTCGTCAAATTTGGGGTAGTGCTGTATCAGGTGATAAGCTGTGTAATGGATATTGCACAAATTACATATCGTTGGGGGACCTTTAGTTACAATGTATCATAAAGATGTGTCATTCTTGTATGTCGACTTTTTAGGGGATTTCAGGGCTATCCTGAAACAGGCAACTCCCCTTTAATAGCATGGAAAGGGAATTGGAAAAGTTAGAGCAAGGTAGTCATGGGTTGACTAGGGCCCCCGCGCTATATTTTAAGGATTCTTCCCGGTGTTTAATCTGAAGATATGCAGGAAGACACTAGAAAACCATCTTCAGGTAGGTCGGGCTATTCGGTATTATTCTCACGCCCTTCCGAATGACGGTAGACGGGTTTACTGTGGGGTCGCAGCATTCCCTTCTCCACGTCTCCACGAGTTGTAGTCAATTGTTTCATTATGAGTTTTGCTGACTTAAAATGACTTCTATTCAATGACCGTGCAGGTTTTGCACAGACTTTTATCCATATTCCCTTAAAGGCATTGATGTGCATATATGATTCACTGTGGATTAGTTTTTGGCGCGACTTTTCCATGGTGAGTCAGCGCAGTTGTGTAGTGGTTTAATATCTGTCGGTACATATTCAATTTGGTGATAATTTGTAATTAATGGGTAGGGGTAGCTTTCAATGCATAATTTATACACAAGGTATCCTTTCAGTGTTCAAGGGCTGGCTCTTGAGCTTCCGTGGGGTTGTTACTATAGAGCTCGTAAGGAAACAGCCTGTTGCTATTCTTAATGCTCTATTATGTACGGCGTATAGTAGGTTGTCACAACTAAAGTGCAATTCAATTCTCATCACACAAAAAATCCATAACACAAATATTGGGAATCTACTTTCACCTCGTCTGAATATCCTAAAAGTACTTCTGGTAAAAATTGGGGAGCAGATAGATTTATTCTACTTCTCATCTAAGGAAATCTAATTATAAACTTATTTGTATTTGAAGGCGATGGAAACATTAGGAAATTTAAATTAACATTAGTTTAAAAATGCATGTTTCATAAAACCTGATTCTTCTTCTTCCAAAACGCCATTCAATGTCTGGTGTAAATAGCAGAAAATTGAATAAAGAAACGTTTAAATATTGATCAATCAGTATTAAAAACTATCTGTATTTTGGATGACATTATTTCTTTCAAATGCCAAATTTAATCAAGGAAATTAAATAATTTCATTCTTCATAATTCATAAGGATCATGGCTGTATATGATTTTCCTTCATTAATATACAAAGAGTATGAACATTTATTAAGTGTAATAATGCTATTTATCTACTTATCGTTTACGGTGGTATATTTCTATTCCAGATTCAGTCAGTCTCTCTTGTGATACGCGGACACGATATTGCGAAGTGTTGTGACTCGCTTACGACGAAGGACACATACAGGCAAACAACAGCTGGCTTTATTAAACTACCAGCCCATGACAGGTGAGATATCAGTTGACTGACTCAATACTGTGGCTGGACAAAAGCGGAAAGAAACGTGATGTAGACTTTTGCTGGTGCAAATATACGCTATTACTTACAACTGACGGAAAATTGACACAAGACCCCTCAAAAACCAATTTTTTAATATTTCTCGGAGAAGATCAATATTCGAGTTGGAAGAATTGGAAGTCTAGATCTGAGAGTGGAAAGGAGAAGCTGAGGCCAAGGAATTAAGACAAAGAGAAGTTGATAGTTAGAGATAGAAATGGTTATATAATTAAACTCAACCAGGATATTCCAAAAATTGTTAAGAAAAATTAATTTGACGACGGCATTACCGATACCTGCAACAAAATAAATGGATCGAAGAATTATAAAATTTTAATTCCTGTAAATTCCTCTAAAATTATGGAGCAATTCAATTTATTGTTCCACTAAAGTCACGCACTGATGAAGGATCAACATTACAGTCTTAAATATTTATTAAATTGTGTTATCCCTTTAAAGAAGCAGTATCATGGATGTTAAGAATAGTTTGCAAAACTAAGAAACAGGAGATTGTAGTAAAAAATATAATTATACCTATACCAAAGAGGACTGGGGCTGATAGGTGCGAACAGCGCATGACAATTAGTTTAGTATCTCATGCATACACAATATATATATAATTGGTTAACAGGCTACATGAGGGTGATTCTGAAATAGGCAACTCCCCTTTGTATTAACGAAAATAGTATATAGGAGGCTGGAACGACAAATAGAATGCGAGTTTGGAAAATATAAGATTGGTCGTAGGAATAATGTAGAGGCAAGAGAAACAATATTGACTTGCGTATAATTTTAGAAAACAGAATAAGAAAAAACCGGCCTACATTCGAGGCATTTGTAGATTTAGTAAAGGCGTTTGATAATGTGAACTGGAACACACTATTAAGGATTATGAAGAGGACAGGAATAAAATATCGAGAAAGAATGCTTATAATTAATCTCTATGGAAGGCAATGAGCAGTGATTAGAACTGAAGATCAGGGGAAAAAAGCAGAAATAAAGAAAGGAGTAAGACAAGAATGCAGTTTGTTACTAATTCAGTTTAAGTTGTGTACGAGGACGATAGGAGTTTCTGAAAGGAAAAGAATAGAAGCGTTTGAAATGTGGTGCTATAGGAGAATGCTGAAAATCAGATGGGTAGATAGAACCACTAACGAGGAAGTTAGAAACAGAATAGGGGAAGAACAAACAATACGGAGGACAATGACTAAGAGAAGGCCACGTTTTGAGAATTGAGGGTCTTGTAAAATTAGCATTTGAGGAAAGTGAGTGGTGTGAGAACAGAAGAGGGAGGAAAATGATGGAATGAGTTAAGAAGATTAGGGAGAATGTGAGATGTAGTAGCTATGCGTTAATGAAAAGGCTTGCGCAAGATAGGTCAGCATATAGGGTTGCAACAGACCAGTCTTAGGACTGAATACCACAACAACAACGTCCCTCTAAAGTGTTTTCATGGTGATATCTTTAATAGAGTTGTGATCGATAGCATAGAGTTGATTAACCTCATTCCGTATCCCCGACTACGGTTTAGTCGGTCGCGAAACCAAAGATGTAACAGTTGTTTGTATGTGAAGTGCCTAGAACACTAAACACCTTTGTACCATTAGCCCCGCTCAAGTAGACCGTGAACTGTAACGTAAATCAGCTCCACATCGTCATGTATTCCCGACAAGACAATAGTGGATAGTTTGTTACATGTCAAATTCCCGACTTTACATCAGCTTGAAGCACTTTACGGAGGTTAGCAGCAGATGCTAAGGTATAATTCGCATCGTCAGGTAGATTTACTGTATAAATGGCGTTGAACAATTCTGCAAAGGTTACGAGGGCCAAGGTGTTAACAGTGAAATAGCCTCGAACGTGCAATTAATTACTTGTCAAGTAATATCTTCCTGCTTCTTCCTTATGCTGTGGATGTAATCTCTACCTTCACTGAAGCTCGCCTATTTAGCCCTGACTAACGTAAGAATAAATTATAAGACACGGGGGAAAAGACAGCCAAATTAGTCGTATTTATTAAATAAAAATCTGTATAATTCAGGGCTGTGGCAATCTGTACCTCACTCGTACAGGATTCTAGTTGACAGAACACGTCCACACTTGCTTATTATTACCCATGTTTCCTATTGCAGCGGGGAACGAGCAATAGGGTTTCTTTGTTTCGTAAGGTTGTTGAGTCGGTTCTGAAACAAGCTAGAAACAAAGAAAGATGTGAGAATAGATTCAATTTTCTCCCGGTAGATGCAAACGGTGTTTTCGTGTTACGAGCTGAAGTGGTATTATAACAGGACTTTATAATCTATAGTATAGATAGAATCACTCGAAAAGTTTTGCGGAACACATATTCAAGCCCCGCGGAACACAGTTTGGGAAACCCGGCTCTAAAATGATCGCTCCCTGGTGAGTGTGATATTCTGATAAATGGCAGTCAATCCTAACAAAACCAAGTCAGGCTTATACATTAAGAAATTAATTTAAAAAAGCAGTTGTGTCATTTCAGGAAAAGACAATTTGTACACAGATATAGAAAATGCTCATTTTAACAGAGATTGTCTACTCATTAAACAACGTTAAAAAATATTCGGGTTTATAACTGAATACCATTAGCGTAGAGCTTCATCACGATCTTCATGCGTAGTGACTGTTTGGGTTTGTAGATTATTACCTACAGGCTTCTGTAGTTTCTAAAATAATATTTTTGTAAGCAGGAGTTCAGGCTTAACGTTAAATACTGCGTGGAATCCTGCCTTAACATGTATTACTGCTAAGGAAAGTAACCGCACAGATGGAAAGAGAACACGCAATTGCGTTGTCACACCGAGGTTGACGCGTAAGCAACAAGGAAGGGGACAGACATTTCAACAAAAGAGCTGATGACTGAGCAAGTCATCGAAATGTTGTTCTACATGAAGTTTTGCTTAGTTTTATGTTTGTATAAACAATTCTTACACTGCAACACTGTCACCGGAAGAACAAAGTCAATTCTGGGAATTTGTACCAATTTCTGGTACTTTACGCAGATTCATAATTGTTGGAGTCTCTACCACGTGGTTTCTTAATACAGTAACGATTCACCTTGTCCCATTACACAGAACTAAATATGAGAGTAATCTGGTTTCCAAATGTCTCCCACGCGTTTTCCCAAGTGTAACTTACAAAATTAATGCTATATCGTTTTGACATCAAAATAAAGGAGCTTAAAGTCAGATTATTCTCGCCATTAAGGGCCTCAGTGGCAATCCTCCTGTGGTCTAGTGGCAAGCGTAGCTACCTCACAACCCAGGAGTCTCGGTTTCGAATCCTGGCGTGGGCTTGGATGTTTCTGTCGTCATTCTGGAGATTCGATACGCTGACTACGAATCACTCGAAATTCTGAATGTGCCATGCAAGATGACAGTCCGCCGCCAACCCGGTAGGCTCTGGCCATCAAACGGGCTGTAGAGCCGAAGAAGAAGAAGATGAAGGGCCTCAGTTCATGTCATTATTACACCAGGATTCCATTCGTAGCCGGATACATCAATATCTGCTCTGGGATTCAGACAATTTTATAGTTTTCTTAATATTCATTTTTATTCGTTTCCAAAAAATATATAATTATAAAATTTAAACATAGGTACCATTATATCAATTATTTTGGTAACCAAAGATTCTGAATTGAAGCCAACTGGTCAGGAATGGTAGAAACGACCGTGTAGTGGGAAAGGAAATTAATACGCCCTTTAAAATATTTATCATTAAACCATTATGCTCATAACATATATAGGAAGAAATTGAGTGTGGCTCCGTGACAAATAAAACAACTAAAAAGCACAAATAAAAAAAACAATCAATCTAATACATTGTAACATGAAGTTACAGCTCCATCCCTATAAGCAGCTAAGCCGTTCGAGACTCGTTGTCGGCCTTGTTTGAAAGAAGCCGACAGAGGAAGACAATTGTTGAGGCCGTGATACAAGCGCGCGACAGTGAAAGGGCATTGAAATATGAACAGTGTCGACGAGGCGTAAGGGTGGGTCTGTAGGTTGAGGTGGTGGGTCTCGAACACGCTACCAGAATCAGTGGAAGTGTTACGCCACACCAATTCTGTGCTTGTTTTATATTTTGATAGTCCACGTCAGATAAAAATACCTGCCTTGTTACATTTTGTCGCGAAGTCAGTCGACGACGAGGAGCGGCGGAATACGGAGGGTGCATTGTATTAATAGTCATGTCCTGTGGACTGATTTCACTCATTGCTCAAATTAAATTGAATTTTTGGTAATTTTAATTAAAAATTACCTGGTGCCCAATCAATCTAAGTAAACCAGTAATCGACGTGGGAGCATAGCCGACATTAGCACCAAACTGTTACAATATTTACGTTTCGTCCACACACACACACACACACACACACATATATATATATATATATATATATATATATATATATATGAAATGGTCGCGAAGACCGGGATTAAGACTGTTGGAGGATCGATACGCTGACCAAGTGTCAGTCCAAATTCGGAATGTGCCATGCAAGATGACAGTCCGCAGTCGACTCGGTAGGCCCAGGTCCTCAATGGGCAGTAGATCCAAGGAGTACGTAAGTTATATATATGAAAAAGGGCGAATTGAAAAATAATTATTTTGTTAGCTGACATATTGGCTGTATATTTTTATTCATATGCACTTAATTGCGAGGTTATTGATTTTAAAACAAAATACTGTCCACCCAGTTTTCATCAGAAACACTACAGACTTTAAAATTATTCAAGTCAAGCACTGAGATAATTTGAAAAATTGTAGTTAATTTTACACGGTATTATGCACTCATCAGAATCAAATTATGTTAGGACCTTATAATTAGTAATCCAAAAAATTCTAAAAGAAATTTCTAACAGATAAGGAACGACTAGAGCTTAGAAATAAATTGCCGGGGTGTTTCGTTTAATTTAAACTGGGGCAAGTTTGGAAAGGTTTCATCGCTTACAATAAATATTTAAATCATGGAACTGCATTAATTTTTTTAAATGAGAGATTAGGGTATCTTAACTTTAAAAATTACAGGCAGCTCTTTTTTTCCCTATCTTTAGATAGAATTTACTCTGTTCATTTCGAATTATTCTGTATAACTATTATTACACTATTTTCTTCCAGTTAGTTTTGAAAATTATAATCTCGACTGTTTATTTAATTCTAGATTACTCAAGTTTCATAAATTTTAAATTAATTATAATTTTTGTTTATGTTTAAAACGTCAGGTTTGGATGTTTTTGGATCTACTTATTTTTCTAACTTTAGATTCATGTTTTCGTTAGTTTCTCTGATAGCTTGTTGACTACCACCAGGCGAGGGAAATACAGTTGGCTTGTCAGAGTCAACATCCGCGGAGCATTGGTTCGAGTCGAGTGGCAATCTGCATGCAAAACGGACCACGTTGTTATTTGGCCGTGACGTCGCCACTAATAAGGACATTTCAGTGTCAGGACAAAAGAGCGCGATGTATTAGTAACACGACGCGGCGGTGCTCGTTCGCAAGTCGTCATTCCATTCGTGTTCACGTCTGCGAACTGTCATTTCACATCGTCGGGAATATTGCTGGCTGCGCAAGCGACCGAAATCCACGAATGAATGAACAGAAATATCCCAGTTCGTCGCAACACCACCACAATGGTAGAAGCTTGTATCCTCAAATACTATTTTACGAGGAAAATAGTTGCTGTAGCCAGTGATTAATTACAGAAATAGGATATCAAATCCGTCTGCCTCAGAGAATAATAGAAATCATTAAGTCTCAACATCGAGATACTATGTACGAGATACGACATCGAAAGATACGATAATAATTTCTGAAGGAGAATTCATTGAGCAAAAAATACAAGGACTACCAAAGCTCGAGATATAAAATTGCATTCCAATAAAATGACAATTTCTTGTTTCTTATTACGGATAAGTTAAATGACTTGACCGTTTACACGGCTGCCGGTATTTAGGTTTGCGTATGTTTGGATTTGCCTGAGATTAAAAATAAGTTTCACAATTTTCCATTTTTTTTACGTACAATGAAATTAATTCTAAAATTTTAATAGAGTTTAACTTAATTTGCGACATTGAACTTCTCTGTTAAATGTTGGCGATATGATAATTAATAAAAATGTGATAATATGTAGTCATAATGCAAGTTCCATCTACGGTGTTTAAAACACATCAGGTACTGTAACGGTCAAACACATCTGCGCGGACTTTGGGCGGTGTGAAGTCAAAAGAAAGGAGACAGTATTTGAACCAGGGGCAATAAAACTCAGACTCCGTGTCGCGCCTTGGGGGGGTTCCCAATTTTGGTCAGAGTTGACGGCATCAAGTGGTGTATTTCCACAATTAGAACCATAAATGTGTTATTGGTGGATATCCAGCTATGCCACTTTTGTTTTATAAACTTAAGAAGTGGGGAGAAGATTTTAAAAAGGCTGGCAGAGAGATATTGGGACACATTCTTGGAGAGGAGATTTTGCATAGGTTTTTTGGAGAGGCAGATTTGGACAGATTTTTTGAGAGCAGTGAAACGGGAGAGATTGCAAGACAATTTTGGTGGTGAGATTTCAAGAAGTTGATCGGCATTCTTGGACAGGAAAATCTAGGACAGGAGGATAAACGGAAATTCTTCCTGAGCCAGGAAGAATAGCAGCGGTGGCTGTGATCTGGAAAGAGGACCACCCTATTGGGAGGAAGGAGCTGGAATATGCACTAAGCCGACACGGTAATTGCCTCTGTTACTCTTTGCTGATTTTCTGTACTGCCAGGTCCGAATAGGTGTTGTATAAAACAGTCTGCTCTATGATACCATACGACCCTGAGTGTAGAGTTAGAAAATTATTAGTTTTAAGAATTTAATTTGTATCATTTTTTGTGTAAAAATGTTTGTAACTTTAATTGTTTAAGAACGGCCGGCCAAATTATATAAATATCAAAAATTGTAATTAATTATGTAAATATGTTTTTTGGATCAAGTAAATTATTATCTTGTTTTATTATAAAGTTCATTTTTAATATAGAATTAAATAATAGATGCCCACGTATTCGTTACAGGACGCAAATTAAAAATGTAGTGATATACGAATGCGATGTATATATTGGAGCCCCGTGAAAAGTGACTGTGTTTACGAGTATCTTCGAGGGCCACGCGTCCACAATGTAGCATAAAAATAATTCGAGCGTAGCAAGTGGCGTCCTTGGGCATTTAACGATCTGCCTAACAATAGAGACGAAATCCATTAGCCTGAGTAAACTCTACGTATCACCCGGGAAATTTATTCGGCGCTTTTGTTTGAGCCTTCAGAGCCCATTTACAAATGTTTCCCCTCTCGGTGGCCTTGGCGGAAGAATGGTTTCGGTGTGTGATGACAGACGCTAAATCAGAAACACTTCTGGATTACCTCACAGGGGGCACAGGCACTGTAATCATCAACGTCCAGCCCCAAACAATCTCTGAGCGTGATCGAGACGTCTATTTGTTCAAGGGCGCCTTCTAGACAGGTATCAACAGTTGCAATCAGGAAACCTGACCAGTGATTACAATAACTGAACAGCACTCAATAACAGATTGTACAAATTAGTTTAACGGAAGTTTATTCTCTTTAGGTAACATTGATAAAGTTTTCTAAGACTGAAGGTGTGACAACCGGATTAAATTACACGTGAAAGGGAAAGAAGCCTGTGTTACCTGTCAAATCGTATATACAAGTATTATTTCATGGATGGTCGTCTCCCTTGCATATTTCTATGCGTCATAGACTTCTATTTGTTCATCATTCTTTACTGCTGAACACTGTCAGAAAATTACTTTTTGTCTGATGATATCAACAATATTAATAAATTCTCCCTGTGTTGACTGCCCGTCATCCTGAAACATTGGATCACAAATTCTCTTCCTTGCACCTTCTAAATATTCCTTAAGCACTATCGTGAGCTTTACTTACACATTCCACATGTAATAATCCTATCCAAAATCAAGTTCTCGCTGTTATGAGAAATAAAACGTTGATGACGTCAAAATGCATCATAAAGCCTCACGTAAACAAATTTTTTCCTCTTTCTCTCCGGGTTCAAAATCGTGCTTTTAATTGCAATCTGGCAATTAGTAAATCGACAAATGAATAAAGTTTAGGTACATTGAAACAATATATTGAACAAAATTATACTTCTCCATGCCACAATACACAAGTGTACGAATATAGCATTTTTGCCAATTTATGAAACAATCATACAATCTTTCTACTCATTCGTCTCCAAACAAAATAATTCTCTCTGCATATTTCTCCTTAACCAGTACTTTCCTACATAATATTTTCCATTCGGTACGCAAAGAATGCTCGTCTTCAGCTAACATGATTATACCTTCTTCCTTCCTCTCAAAGGTGATCTTTCTTCACGTACTACGCAAAGATGTTTCTTTTTTTCATTGTAGTCATACTACACACTTCAAATCTCTCATTGCGTATGTCATTACATCATTCTCCCTGCTAGCACTTCAAGTCTTCGCAAATGAGATACAGCAATGAATTTTGTACACATTGCTTTCAATTACTACAAACGTTCGGTTTCTGTGTAATAATGGAACTATGATGTTAAATAATACAGATGTATTCCTGACAGTATAAAATGAAAGTATTAGTAGCATCCTGAAAAGGAAACCGCTTCCACTGGAATTGTGCTTCTCTGATAACCCATAGTGGTTTCACCGTGAGACTACCGTTTAATTTTTCTGTAGTTTCACTGTATTTTTCAATTGATTTGATCAAACAAAATTTTTAAATATGTTGTTCTGCTCCCCTAATCTTTAATTAAATTAAGAAAAAATTGAAAAGAGTGTCTCATGGTGAAATAAAACGAAGGTTTCAAAATATAAATATTCTAATTAGTTTCTTTATTCCAACGCAACATATCTTACGTTCATAGGATGAGTCTTTATGAATAAATAAACATTCTTCATTTTGTAAACCACATTCTCATTGAAAATGTGTTAGAACTGTAACAAGTAATTAATTCATGGTCGTTTCAATTAATTAGTGTTCTGCATAGCTAATTATTTAAAATATTGTAGACTCGCTGTGGTAGACTAGCGATCAGTCAGTCCTGGAATTCTAAAACGTAGATAGTTGCGGACTGTGGCTTCTTGAATAGAAGTGTCATGTCGGCAGGACTGCTACGATTAAACCCGAAAAGAAGAAGGCATACACGTCTAAAAGCTAGTCAAGAACTACATGAAAAGAAGAGAGCGGGTAATTTAAATTGCCGGACAGTAAATGAGTTTAGCTGAGAAATAAATTATCGGAATGAAGGTCGCGGAAAAATAATTCCGGCCTAACCGCCTCGAGTATTGATTGGAAAGAATCGGGTCCATGAGGCATCGAACCAGAGTTTAGTTTTGAAATAGCTTGACGTAAATTCGTAACTAACATCTCTGCTAGGTTAAACATTGTCAATAATTTTTCACGCACAATTATATAATTGTACGAATTAGTTTCTGTAATACATATATTTATATAATTTTTATAAATATTTACTGCTAATTAATAACTTAATTTTTTTGTCTAAATTCTACAGAAATTATGCTATCCGAGTAATTCAATGATAAATAAATACGATTTTAAATTACAGAATGTTAGTGGATTTATAATAAAGGTAATAGCTATCCAATCGTCTTCTTTTCTGAGGAAGTAAGAGCGAAAGAAGTGATATAGATCACTTATATGAGTATTGAAAACAAAATGTTTAGTATTTGATCTTCTCACATGATTCCAAATTTAACAGTCAGACTATATTGCTGGTATTATTATTTTCCTAATAGGAATATTCTTCTGGGTAAGTTAAATGTGAAATATACGAACATAATAAATATCGAAGTTGATATTCCAGATTCTTCCTTTTCATTGGTATGATTGCCGTTAATATACCTATAATAATATTATATATTAAGAATGGATTTATAGCCACGACTGTATAAGACTATAAAGTCGTTTTCTTCTATTGCACTGACGCTTGGAATGAATGTTGATATCCACCATAACTTATAGAAACGGGATATATATTTTATACGCAAAAAAATATTTTTCGTTACTTAAGCTGTAGTTTGATTCATCATATCGATTGTATTCATGGAATCCTTTCTTCGCAACGTTGAATTCTAAGATTGTGTATACTTCTTGTTGATGATGTTGAGCGGACAGGATTCGCATCCTGTTCTATGAATATAACTGGCTTAGGCAGATGGTCGTGGAGTCTTTGAAAGCCTTTATTATCGCAAGTGGAAGCCTTATAGGATCAGGTTAATACTAGGCCCTATGTCTTTTACAACACGAATTATCAGTTACCCCAAGTGAAGCAATTGGCTTAGACAAGTATAGTCCTCCCTTCACCAAACCTGCTTCTTAGCACAGATGACGATCTCTTATAGCATGTGATTTCTGTCAACCCAAATTTAATTTTGGAACGCATCTCCAAAGGCAGCAATCTCAATTCCTGCTACCAAACGTCATTATTGACGTCCAGGGACCATATGAATGAACAATTTCAATTTTATATTAGACTTTTGGCTGTTTTGTAATTATAAAATGAAGAATTGGAAATGGAAACAAATACATGTTGATAGAATGAGTGAGTTTGCTAACATCTGAAGTGATTGTTTTGAAAACTTAAGGTGAGAATTTAAATAATAACTAAAATGATTTCTTCCACATTTTTCAGCGCAAAGTTAACTTTCCAAATTAATCTGGAAATATTCTCTCTCTACCATACACAAGTTTTTACTAGCTCTTTAAATTTCATTTGACTCGTTAACGGTCATTATATTAGGTTAATGCAATAAATCTCTTTTATAAAGGAATTCATTTATTCTAGTATTAGACCATTGTTATTACCAACATATAAAATACCATGAACAATAATTTCTTATTTGTAAATAGACAAAACCAGTCTCACTTGTTTATTATTTAATTATATCAGGAGCTTCTAATAAGGCAGACAATCATCTTAGCATAAACAATGAAAATAATAACCACTATATGTACTATAATCAAAAACATATATTTCAATACATCAGACTGCGTTACATATATAGAGCAATTACATAAAGACATCTGGCATGTAAACAAGTCCTGGGATGTGCGTACTAGCATCGATACATCCATGTAAACATTTTTCGACAGCTAGATTAAAAGGCTAGTATAGTACGATATATATATATATATATATATATATATATAAAAGACCTTGACTTATAACCCAATATATTGTAAGTATAATGGAACTAATAACATTTGCATAATATGCTCCGATTTCAGAACCCTCATTTTTAAAGTTAACCAATTTGTCACGTTCAAGATTAATAAAAATTGCCTTAGAAAATCTACGTTCATATCTGTATGAATTAGTATGCAAAAGTTTTCATTTTTTGTATTCAACCGCACGCTGATAAGACACTATGTTCGAAAGCTCCTGATGTATAATTAAATAATAATCAAGGGAGACTAAATTTGTCAATTTACAAATTGGATAATTAACATCAGTCTGTTTTATATAATAATTATAACAATTTCTTATTTTGAAAACATATTTTTAATCATATTCTTATGGTAGTTCGATTTCAATATATATATTTTTTACTTTTTATATTTTCGCGCCCAGGATTGCTTATGGAATTGGGAATACTGCATCGACCTTAATCTCACATTTGATTAGATTAATTTTTTATTCTGTAAATAATTAATTGCCAAATTAAAGTGTAACAATACATTACTATTTTTGCACTTGGCAGAACCATTTTGTACTGTTCATCGACCCGATTATTGTCATACATAAGTTAATTTTTCAGACGCACTGAGGAATCCTAACATATCCACCAACTGATTATATAGTATAGACAACTAATGTAAAACCTTCAGAACAAATTAATTATATATGTTGTACATAGGCGAAATTAATTAACTGGCGATTATTATGTAAACGAATAAAATTCTCGTGTCCGGATTGGCTAGAACATTGTACGGCGAATCCCAGGTAAGGAAAAGAAACAAACGGCCATCAGTGGTTTTCTTTAAGAGAATTAGTGATGGTCAAGAAAGCGCTCAGGAGCTATAAAAATCTGCCAAAAGTCCCTGGTCTCACAATTGAAGCACATACACTAAACACTCCACGGAAATTTGCCGCCAAGAATAATACTTGTCTCCAGATTTGTAGGATCACGGATTCGATTCACATTGGCCAGTATCATCCGGAGTTCAAAATCTGGTGGGTGGAACAGTCTCACCGAGGTGTCAAGATGACCTGCAGAAAGAAGAGAAGCAGTAATGGAGCAATTGGACAACAAGATGATACCGTGATAAAAGAAAAAACTGGACATTGATGTAGTTGCGGAGTAAGATAGTTGTACATTAGTTTAGAAGGAAATATATTGACTGGCGGAGAAAAGAAGAGAATTTCAGTGTTTCGTAGTTATTCAATAAGATATATAAGAATTGCACTTGAGAGTAAGCGAATGAAATGCTAGTTGAACTAGACCAGCACGAGTATAGGTTCAAAGACGACCTCACAAGCAGTGCGACTCTATTCCTGGACCGTGGGGACTATCCAACAGATACGACATTACTGCGTCGCCCGAGCTACCTGAATAGCTGAATTACCTAAAACCCTTGAAGTCGCCAATAAGGTATTGAAACAATATGCCCGCCAAAATTTAGTATAGTTGCAGGATCCCACATTTACAAATATTTATGACCACAATATTGAGTCCGAAATTCCTTCATAAAAAGATGAAATTGTTTTATTTTTTTATTCACTCAGTACCTGTAGAGAGAAAAATTACCCTAACAAACCATATAGCATAGCCTTATTTTACTTCTCTGCAATTCATTCTCAATATTTACTCGCTCTTGAATTTCTTCTAATATTTACTCCTACATTTGCCGCTGTCCACTGAATACAACCTACCTCAATCTTACTTTAATCTCTCACTACCTTTTTATGAATCGAACTGCTCTCTCGTCACCACTAATTTTCAGCTGCCCTTTCCGTCCACCACAATCTTCGACGTGGATTTCTTTCTTCAAATTCTCGTCCTCTGAATTAATTTCATACGTACTCTTCAATTTAATTAGACAGAAAAGGATACTTTCATACTATCTACTTAAACCGTCTGCCATTGTCTATAGAAAAATTAACTGCACAAAGCTACGCAAAGAACTGCTTATTTTTAGAGCCCAAACATTTTCTCTTAAATGTGTTCGCTAGAATGGATTTCACACTGGGAAGTTGGTCTCGTACATTGAAAAGCCTAACGGCTCATTCCAGCACTGGGAATTAATATATGTGAATATGAGAGTCTGCCTGCAGACAGTGTTCTTGGGAGCAATTATTCACATCGACAACTCTATATGGCAGTATTAGAAGCGGTGTGACGTTCCGCTACAGCAAAGCGAGACGAGTTTTTCAACCACGACCAGCACACCTGGCATCAAACCAGAAAGTCCTGTACAGAACAGATGAAAATTGTTCAAGCTGCGTATAGCTCGCATGTAATTACGACTTTAAGGCATCGCACGTCGACATCTCATCACTCACCATTTCAGACGGCACGAAGAAATACGGTTATAAGCGCCGCTGCGCACAACGGAGCTCAAAATATCAAAAATAAACCATTAATCATATTTACATCTACCTACAAACACGGTGAATTGAAAGAATAAATGTAAAACAAAAAAACAGTAAATCAATTGGAATGACGCAAAAGGAATATTAAGTAATTTATAATACAAATAGAGAAATAAAATTTGAATAACTATTAGACAAATAACAGCGTTTCAGCTTCATGAATGAATTAATGCCCAGTGGTGCAGTAAAATATTGAATAACTATAGTCTATTTAAAATAATAAGTCCGAAAGCCGTTCAGGTGCGAGAGGGTTGAGATCTTGAATCATCCAATCACAGCAACGCTACTTGACGAGTCCCCTACATAGAAGGCTGTCATTGGATGATTGGAAGTCTCACTCATTTCGGCCCATCGGACTTCTTATTTTAAACAAACTGTAGTTTTTATTAATGCATAGCTCACTTTATTCACTAACTAATACTTTGACCGATTAAGGAAATAATTTGATGATAAAAGGTACAGATATTCAATAATATTATATGACCTAAAAGAGGTTTCAAGAATGTTTGATGACTCAATAGCTTCAATAAATGTAAATATACTTTAATAACACATATTTACTGTACCATATGGGAACACAATCCAGACAAATTTAGGATCTCAAATTGACGAATCTGATTGTTACGAACAGGAATGTCAGTAGAAAAAGTTACGAAACAGGTAAGACGAATATAATCCTAGAAGTAATGACGAAAATCTGTTTTCTTCGTCCCCACAAAATAAATTCTTCCCAATTTATTGTGAGAATGTATCAAAAATAAATATTCGGATATGTATTCCCTTGATCTTCAATATTTATTCAAATTTAGACGCTTCAGTTTTCATTTCTCCGTAATATCGTTACTTATGTGGAATTTTGTAATTCCTTAATATCTTTGATAATACTCATAAAATGATCAGGTACTCATCTACTGAATGACATTTTAATATTTATTGTACGGCAAAATGAAACTGATTAATATCAGCTGAATTTCCTACTGAAAGTTGACGGAACCCGCGTAAATTTTCTAAATTAATTCATTTTCTACTACAAAGAGTTTAACTCCTCGGCACGAGTGTGTAGCGTTTGAAGTTTCAGGCCACTGTTCTAGTGCGTACATAATTTTTATGGGACGATTCATTTTGATTCAATTCTATAATTCATACAAAAAATTAAAAAACCTCTTATATTTTTAATTGATATTCGTAAGAAGCGGATTAATTATTAACTATGTACCCTGTTAGGAACGTTACTAGAGGTTCATATGTAGCTGTTTAATGAAGAATTACAAAATCGCAATACGATAATATCGCTACCATTATAACGAAAGTAGTCCATATAAAATAAATTATGGGTCATCATCTTTTCCTTCTACGAAATATTTAAATACACGGTACCGTAAAATGATTGTTAACGTAGACTGATTATACTTAACACTTCTATTCTTTCTATGAGTCCGATATGCAAATATAGTTAATCTTTATCTTTTATACAAATATATATATATATAGTCTGATAGGTTAATGAGACAGTTTTAGTCTTATTTATATTATTTTTTCTGGTATAAATATATAGATAGATAAACCTTTATTTTATATATTTTAAACATTCCCCCCGGACTTGGCCGATTGCAATTTAATAAATCTACCTATTTAGCTAATCATAGTTGACTTCTTTATTTTCTTAAAAATTTTCCGTTACTTTTTTAGCAACTTTACTTGTGCGGACATGAAATTATTTTCTTCCTCTACAGTTTAGAATCGTAAAGTTAATATCAGGCAAATGAATTACAACCCCCACGGAGCGGTTTATATGACATGGTGATAAATTTTTTAACGTAGTACCAACTCCCTTTACGGCTTAGACTCATCACTTGCTTTGTTCACAACGGTAATGGCAAGCTATCACCGCAGCCGGAAAAATTCCCCACATATGCCATACTTCCAGACATCACTAAAAGGAAAGTATTTTCCCGTGTTATCTGTCTGTATTTAAGGGAGAAATTTGGCCTCTTGAATGATTAAAAAAGTTTTGCATCCTCTGGAGCAACTTCTAGCACAGCTACGACATTTCATTTACAAACAATTCCAAATATAATTCCAAAATAAAAGTAATAAGGGCAGGTAATCAAATTATATATTACCATTAATTTTCCTAGTAATGATAATGTAATTAAATAGTCAAAGCATTACTTCAAGTTAAATTAATCATTATTAATTTGGACTAGCTATGCCCGCGACTTCGTTCGCGTCGAAATAGCTCTTTTTATTTTACGCTAAAAACGAAACAACAGGTGCAGGAATTTGATAAAACTGAATTCATTGAATATATAAAAAGTACGGTAGCATTTACTCATTATCGCTTCAGGGCAAACCTTATAACTCGCAGTTGGTGTTGAACAGGTCCCGCTTTCACATGTTTAGGTGCCAATTCGATACAAACCCACCAGACAGACAAACTTCAAATTTATTCTTTTAAAAATGAGTATTTACTGAATATTAAAATTTACCTGACGCGACATATAAAATCAATTTATATATAAAATGTATCGACGATCTAAAGAAGTTTATTATTTTTCTGCCAACAATACGTGAATTACAGTGCGAATCCTGTTGCAACAATAGACGGAGTGAGAATACTCGCCCCCACCCCGTCTCTCTCTCTCATTCTGCACAAAATTACGCTTGTAATACCACAGTAAGTGGGGTGAATGGTAAAGGAACGCCTAATAGGACTTATACCTCGCTGTTGGTTTTCACGCCTCCTTATGCGCGGAAATTCAATGGATTTATATAACTATTTACATTGATATCTTATGAGATTTGCAAGATATCGAAAGGAAACATAAACGAAAATTTAAGTTAAAATTCCCGTTTCAATATCTGAACTATTCATTGAAATCCGTAAACCGCTTCGGAGCATAATCAGATAAAGATTATAGACAACCCGCATTCAATTTTTGAGACTTCGACGCACGTATGCAAAGAAACCTTCCTGTAGAATTAATATTAATATTTATATTATATTAATGTCTTCAAAAATATATTTAAGTAAAAGAAGTGCGAATATTTAAGTTCAATTTCCTGTTTTTTTAAAACATTCTTAATTGAAATCCGTTGAGCCGTTTCCGAGCCTATTTGAGACAAACGTACAGACAGACACTTCAATTTTATTTATTGGTATAGATAAAAGTTGTGTTCAGAAGGACGGAAAAATGTTATGTATTAAGATTTCTCGGCTTGACTTAACTTTGTAACGTCTCTTTGTCGTCCATTATTCAGAATTGCTTCATTATTAGTAACAAGATAAAAAACAAAACAATTATGTGCAAAACTGATATTCACAATTAAGTGTGCGGAAGAAGCATCACTTCATGTGGTCGTGACTACGTGTTAGAAAATATTTTCGTATGTTTTCCTCTTGAAAGCTGAAACAGTTATCGTTTAGTCCTTCTCCTGGCAGAAGTAAAACGCTGCCATTAAAAGTTTCCTCACGGCCCTGGGAACTGAAGGAGACAGGGCAGTTTCCATCGTTACAGCTGTTACAGTTAGTTTCTCCTTCTACGAGTTGCTCACAACAAGCCACTTCGTTCTCTGTTCCTTCGTCTGTCCTACGATTACTTTTACTGGTAGAGTAATTGCTACGAAATAGAACACGCCACTAGTTCGATTTCATTCACTTTTGAAGATGATAAGTCAAACTTAACGACTTATCAATCTATTCAATTCATATCTTTAAGTTCCTTTAAATTATTATGCTATTCTATTTGTTAAAACATTAATCTCTGTTGGTCTACATGTGAGAATAAACCAATTAAGTTACTAACCCCATTGTTGTCATAGTTACAAATATATATATATTAAATAATATTTAATAAAAACAACCAGAAGAGGTTACAGTGCATGAATTAAATTTTAGACTCTGGTCCTCATAAACATGTTCATGTGACTGGAATATTACTTTACTGCCCTCTATCCATCTTTATATTCTTATTATTCTAAACGAATGAAGCCGTTACCCTGTCTCAGTTGTAACATTCACCAAGTAAAAATTCACGCTATGTAACGCATAGAGTGGAAGACTTTATTTTCGGCACAATAGTTCTACTGTTCACACACTCATTCCTTCTTCGACATTATCCTATATCAAATTAAAGCGTACACTTCTCCTTTCATTAAAAGATCACTTCAAGGTTGTGTTTTAATGTCTCTACTGGAAACTCACATTGATAAAGAAATTTACAAATTGAAATTATTATATTTCTGCTCGTTTGATTACGGACCTCTCTTTATTGGTACATAATTAAAGTTCACTTTTAGTTCTTTCTAACTTACACTTAATTAACATACATTATTTATTAAGTACAAGTCTTTTTCATTTAAAATAATTTGTCCTTGAAACTGTTTATGGAAATTTAGAAGATAGAACAATAAATAACAGGTCTACGTAAATTGAATTTGTATATTTACAAAAAGTCTTTGATAATGAAAACTGGAACATACTACTAAGAATTTTAAAGAGGATGGGAAAAAAGTATCGAGAATGAAAAGTTAATCATAACCTCTAAAGAAAGCAGTCAGTAGTAATTAGAATTGAAAGGCAAAAAAAAAATCTTCAGCGTATACATAGAACAAGCGATGAAGAAAGTTAAAAAGGAATCATACTGCAAGGAGGAGAAATAAAAACCTTACGGTTTTCTGATGATGTTGTAGTCTCAGGGGAGTCGGAAGAAGACTTGGAAAACATAATAATTAACATGAAGGTGATCTTGAGGAAAAGTATAACATGAGGAATAATAGAAAGAAAATTAAGGTAATGGAGTTTAGTTTGGGAAATAGTGGAATAACGTAAGGTATTAGGTTGGCATAGAATATTTTGAAGGATGTTAAAGAATTATGCTACTTGAATAGCATAATAACTATGGATTGTAGAAGTATAGTAGACATAAAGAGTAGAATAACACAGGCAATAAAGGCTTTTGCTAAAATAGAGGCATTTACTTAAAGTTAATATAAATATGAATATTAGGAAATCATTATTAAATTAACAAATGTTCGCAAGGTTCTAAACGTGGACGGTAGGAGTTACAGAAAGGAAAAGATAAAAGCTTTTGAAATGTGGAGCTATAGAAGAGTACTGAAAATGAGGAAGCTCAAGACAGAATAAGAGAAAAGAGAACAATATGGAGGACTTTGACCTAGAGAAGGGGTAGATTAATTGGCCAGGATTTGAGACACGAGGGTCTTGAAAATTAGCATTATCGTACAACGAACAAGCACAGGTTAGGATACGATGGTAGGAAGTGAGCGAGGGGGGATTAGAATCCTCAAAAAAATTGTGATTGTAGAGGGATGGAAGTAGAAGAATTTAGACATTCCATTTAAAATTATTAAATAAACGTTACAACTTAATGACTACAGATAACGAGCGAGCGCAATTCAAATACAAGAACAAACCAAGCAGGCTCGCTTATAAAGATTGCTGAATACTGGGTTTAGTTTCTGCTTATATATGCAGTGGGTAATTTCCAAAACCTAAGATTAAATAACTATATGGAACTACTTAGAAATTTATTTTCTAGTAGTTCAAATAAAAATACTCTATTATTAAAATTGTTAAATAAATATTTAACTTTTATAAAGTTTTTCTCCCCCACTACATAATGATTGACGTAAAATGCTACCAAATTTCTCTGCTTTCTTTATATTTATTTAGAAAGTCCACGTATCAAAAACATACGAGATCAGCGAATAAAAAAATGCCATAATTAATAAGTAAATATCTGTGAACAGCCAGACTTATGAAGAAAATATTAAAATTAAAATGTATCTGAATATATTTCTGACAGTTCCTTACCTATTGGCACGAGACTGTGGTATAAAATTCCGTAACGCTGAATAATTATATTACATCCCAATTAGCTTCTAAGCTAGTGAACTTTTTCAGAGTTCAGGATATTGTCCTCCCTAGCGCAAAGATTCTACATCGTGGTGTCGGACACTCAAAGGAAAACAGCTTTCTAGACCGCTTAAAGACCGCTTCCTATAATAGCTAATCTAGTGCACTAATGGAATTCCATTTCCTAGAAAGACTTTCAGGAAATTGTTTCTTAGGCTGCTCAACGTGGACCAATTAAAGTTCCTGCAGCAAGTGGCAATTTTTAAGGCTCTAGAATGAGAACTCTTTGTATGGTCATGCGTTTCTTTGACTTTAAACCTTTTGCAGTCCTCGAGACTTCAAGAGAAGGACTCTCTTTGAGGTCTCGTATTTCGTTGAAGTATATGAAAAAACTGCGGCCCCTTCGGGTTCTGTCTCACAAAGAAACAAGCAACTTACGCAGTTCACTGCTATCTTCATTGTGGTGCTACTTAACATTATTCTCGTTGAGCCGGAGAATCTACTTGAAATAAGTATTTGTCGAACAAGTAACTATTTGCTGATATTGGCTGCAAGGCGGAGGTCACGATGAAAGGCAGTTAAGAGTACAGGATATTATATTGTAATGAATAAAAATAAAATTTATAATAAATGCCAAATCTTGGGCGGTCAAGTTATAAAAGAATTACTCAGGATCCTAAAAAAATTTTTTCTTAGTTTTTATATCAACACCAATATTACACTATGATCTTTAAAATTTGTTACTGTGACCTTTTTAAAATAAATTTATATCAGTGTTTTATCTTAGTCTTCTTGAAACATTTTCTTGCTCTTCTAATTTCAGACTTTATGAATATGGTTACCTTTAATTTACACCAAGTATAATGTCATTTGCATACATACCCTTCTGGTGAATTAATAGTAAAAGAGACACAAAAATATTAATAGAATACCAAATTCTATGTATCTGGAAATAGAGCCCTTTGCAGAAATAGCCACCGAAAATATTTAAACTAGTGTCATATTACTACAATATTTTCCGTTTTCTTATCTTTACGTAACCAAACTCTGTGCATTTCCATTAGACAGACAGCAGGATGTGGCTGTCAAGAAATATTGCCATAATAAACAGAATGACATTTGCAGGATTAAGGTTGCGTTCAATTACAAAGATAAACTGGCATAAAATAGGATTTAACTAGTAAAGTACTCTGAATATATTTCTGACAGTTCCTTACCTAGGTTCACGCGTGGCTAAATTTAAATTGTAATTGGCTATTCTCCCATTTTATTACATTGAGAGAACGGAGGGGGTGGGGTAGCCATCGAAGCTTTTCAAATCTCTAACGAAGTCAGCCTAAGGTCGGACTTCCTTCTGCAAACATGGCTACGCTCTTGAGTTCTCTTCAGCTCATTAATCTGTTTCTCATTTATTCACCTTCATCTTCGTTCTGATTACGACGTCTTAGTAAAAGAACATCACGTACCGCATATTTCCTATGATTTATTCTAATTCTCCTTACTTCGATCACTGAACAAGAGACGACGATGGATCAACTCCCTTTCAGTCTGATCAATTTCTATCCTCGGCTAATAACTTAAATTTTAACATCAACCATATTTTTGTCTAACCAGAAACCATTTTAAGAGAAACCTTGGCTCCCAATTTTAATTTTTCTCCTTAAAACGTTACAAATATTATAATCTTAAGAATTCCTCAATTCTGAATTTTATTCCCCAATTTTTTTGCGATCTGTCACTTAAAAACTTACCTACCAAGAGTACTATACTATTATCGATTTCTGTTTCGTTTAATTTATCCAATAGGATATCGTGTGCACTAAATAAAAGGCTAAAGTAAAGTCTAAGATTACCACACCTGTTTCACCACCACTGTGTACTTCATAAGAAACTCTTGAAATAATCATATCTTTGCATGAGAACTCTCCCAGAAAACCATGTTGACAGTTGACAGTTTCTGAAGAGAGATAAGTGCAACCTCGGATACATCGACCAAAGGATATTAATATTCAATAAATTGGTGTCCTTCAAATGACGCGTCAGAGTATATGCCAGTATGAATTGTGAAGGTTATTCAAGGCATGACTGCGGTCCAGAGAAAAGTACATATTATTGAGAACGAGCGGTATGTGTTTGTTTTGCTAAAGATCAGCAGAGGTCACCACAGACCAATGTAAAAAGAAGACGAACAAACAGGTAACAAGCAGTAAAACCACCCTTATAAGTTTCTCAGATTAACTAATAACGTTGATTCTGGCAACTCACAGCAAGTAATTAGCTGCAGACGAGTTTTGTTTCCTCCGGGGATAACTCTTTCACATCTGAAGTTGAAGGCTTCGAACTTACAATTAGCCTGCCTCCAGGGTCTTGATAACAGGGAGCCGTCACGGTTAAATATGAAGATTGTTTATTTTGTGAACCGAAATGGCCTCAGACTATTTGTTTTCCCGTCTAGCAAGTCTGTCATTGTAACTCTCACCTCACTCCCTCGTAAACAAATCGACGGAGAATCCCACAACCGGAGACATCAAGGCAACAACTCTGCTTTGACGTACAGAATCAGGTGAAGAAGACTGCAAAAATAACCAACTTACGGGAGACTTCGGCGTCTATTTTCGCAGTCGCTAAGCCGTATCCCAACTTAAACGACATTGAGCGAAAACGCTATCCAATGAACGATCCGAAACTTTCCTCAACGAAAACATTCTTTCAATATACGAGAGTTCTATTTATCTGCTCTGTCTAACAGGAACCTGTTTGCTATACGGGGACAAGTCGAATTATGCGTATTACTAATGATATTATTAATGAAAAAATGAACTATATCGGGTAAGATAATTAAATTACAAGTGTATAAGTACATAAGTTTACAAAAATTTCACTAAATAACTCAATAATTGTGTTTCTCATCCCATATAGCAGGCAAAACGAATTTGAAGATGAAATAACGGAAATAAACACAGTAATAGAGTACTTCAGATTTTTATATCATTATTTATATTCGCCACAACTGAAATGTTGATAAATAGTAAAGAAAACGCATAGAATCGATAGACAGAAAAAAAAGTTTTAAAGTATGTTTCAGATAGTACGACTCAAGAGAAAAATACAATTATTTATCCATTTCTAATAATAATACATATTATACTAACATTGATGGTACTGACATTTTTATACTTTCACTAGTTGAAGACAAATATCTTTGCAGTCAGGTGAAATCGTAGTTCAAGTTTAAAAAGCAAGAAATATATACCATTCCGTAATAAATATCAATTTTATTACAAATTAGCATCAGTCATTAAATATATTACTTACACGGAATTTGTTATAATACTCAAGTTACCGTACAAATTATTTCAAACACTATACAAATAAAATACATAAATTAAATATTCGTATAAATAACTATATATATATATATGTTAGAAATTAAAAAATATCAGTTCCTTAAAGCATTATTTTACGAATAGACATTCGTAAATTAGGAAGGTAACATACGTTGATTTATATATATATATATATAAGAATTATGTTTGTATGTCTGTACCGTACGCGATCCCATGCCAATTATCCGACTGCGATGAAATTCTGATGAGTTGTAGTGTTCATCCCAAGGAAGCTTTCTATGTATCTTTCTAAGATTTTGGTTCCTATCTTTTCCTCTTTATGATCAAAACAGATCCCTCCCTCTAGACAGTTTAAAACCTGTTCACCAAATTTTATGCGATTCTCATGAAGTTATCGAATTACGTTTTTCGCCTTCCGCGAGATATCTCGCGAGTATATTCAAAGAGAACAGGCATATAAACCTTCGGGGAGGGTTGGGTGGGCGGATGTGACGGAAATTTAAAACGTGCATAACCTGAAGGTATTTTCAGCTAGTAATTAATATAAATATTTTTCGGGGTTAGTGAAATTAATATTTTCAACGACGTCGCTTGTGTATACTTTGAATTCCGTTGGCCTTGAAAGTACAGAATCTAGAGGGGTTGGGGTGGAGGGGTGTTATATAGAAATAACTCGAAAATAATCGAGCATCGTGTCAAATCCGGGGTTGTGGCAGTCACCGAGTTCAGTTTTGACATTTAACATGTGACATCTGCAGTAGTTATGCCCCAGGTTGGGGTGTGTGAGGAAGGGCTGAAAGTCTGTTGTATAAAACCGAGACTGGTGTGAGTGTTCTTTGCTATATTAGTGTACGTGGAATATTTCTGACTCTCTTACGGTACCGGTTGTATTCCTCAGTTTCTCAAGTACCAAGCGTATATGTCACTCTTTACATTAACAGGATAATTTTCCCTTGCCTTAACGAACGGGCGAGTTAATTGTACATTTCGTCCTACTTTTTAAGCTACTGCGCTCATTTCAGGTATCCATAAATTTCTTGACTTCATTAAGATACTGCAAGTCATTGCGCTGGTTACGATGAAATCAACATCTATTCAGCTCTCGTAAAGTAGGGAGTGTTTAAAGGTAAATTTTAAAAAAATTTGACGCTTTTGCTGACAGTATAATCCCATGTTGTAAATACTGTAGCGGGCTAATATAAATGAATAGTCGGTCAACGCTGGGCACATATCTGGTGTCTATATATGAAAAAGGTAATGTATGTGTGCTACGTAGGCTTTATGTACCATGGAACGATCAACTGAACTGCAACTTTTAATGTTTCCTATACCATTTATCTAATTGCCATGAAAATAAGGTGCAATCTAGTGTTCACCTCAGAGAAGGTTCGTAGCGATCTTCCAAAGAGTTATATTCGTTCCTTTCCCCCTTTCAGGCTAAGAAAAGTCTCTCGCTAAAAGCACATAGAACTTGCAACGGGACAAATTATATACTCACGTATAATGTCAAGAAGGATGATTTTATTTATATTATATATATATATATTTTAATATCCTTTTCATGGGATAATACATGAATTTATTAATTGAACAAATTTTAATCAATTTGAAAATTTACAGTGATTACATGAACCAATATCTCAGGGGATTTTGGGTCTCTCGAGAAGTGGAGTATGCAGTTACTGAAAATAGAAAAGAAATCATTTAAATTTATTCAATCAGCACAATGAGCAAGTTTCACAGCTTTTAAGAACTTACCCACAATTACTGGGCTTACAAACATTCAACTTCACGAATGTTTCCGCGTCTCGCTGGCGTCTTGCAGGTTTTTTACACTGATGAAGGTAGTATGAACCAGGTCCAACTCATCACTTGCTCTCTCCTGTCTCTCCGCAACTGCTCGCTTCACTGACTGATCCGTCCTCTCCGCAATTCATCTGCTCTCTAGACTCATCTGAACTCATAGACTCATCTCATCGATCCGTCGTCCGTCCACTCCCCAACTCATCTGTTTCCCGAGCCTCCCAAGGGCTCCCCTTTTAAGTTCTCATCCAGGAGTTCCTCACCATCGGTTTTCTCACACAATTCCGGGGTTCCCCATCGGGGGTTCACCCGCTTTCAGCCAATTCGACATTTTTGTTGGCCTCGCTTGTCGCGCACAAAACTTCTTTCGTTGTAGGCCGAACTGCGCCTCTCAATGCCACGATATAACCAAAATCTGCGTTTTTTCATTACAATATATAAATGGATCGCCGTAATGTATGTACGCGTATAACTATCAAACGACTGCACCATAATTATTTTTTTGTGTTCGTTATTGTCAGGACAAGTTTAGAACAAATGGAAATTTAAAAAACACGCACGAATATGGATTAATATCTCATAATATTAAAAAATTCCACGGTAAGCTACCTTATACTGAATCTCCAAAGTGAATGTGGGTTGCCTACACCCTTGATCTGTTTATGCTCCGAAACGACTCAACGGATTTCAATGAAAATTTCAGGAATTGAAACTGGAATTTTAACTTAAAGTATCGTGAATGTTTCATTTCCATATCTTTCAGAGTTCAGAAGATATTTATATAAATATTTATAAATCCATTGAATTTCCGCACGAAAGACTGCGTAAAACTCAATTGCGAATTAAAAGTCCTATTGTGCGTTTCTATGCACTTACTATGTTAATATAAGCGTAATTTTCTCATTCCATCTATTGTCGTAAACATGATAAAGCGGGATATGTTCAAAACCAACTGCAGCTTATAAGGTTTCCGTGAAGCGATCATAAGCTCAACCCTGGACAGGACGGACGTGTTTAATCAGAATTTAAATAATGACATTCATTCATATTCAATTACTGTTCCTTTGGCTGCAGCAAACTTAGTGTTTTTCGTGTTTTTTAATGTTTTTATCGTCGTGTTCATAATCTACCGTCGGGTTCAGGGAGAGACGACAAAACAGACGGTCAAACGTAACAATCACCTATGAACGTTTGGCGTATAGCTTCCGAACTAGTCCCCTAGGCTCATATTTTAGACGAAACAGAATTATTTGGGATCAATTACTTTTATAATGTTTTCCCCCACAATATTTGTGTATAATTTCAATCCCTTGCAGCATGTGAGGGGCATGGGTGGAAATGAGTCATACGAGTATACAAGAAAAATATCAACCTCGGGGTCGAATCTGGTGTTAAGAGGGCCCACTGTGTTACATTATGACCTTTAATATACAGTTTGAGTAAAAATTCATCCCTTAAGTGGGAAAGAAATGTTATCCTGTCAGAGTACAGAAAATATTTTTAGTCCTGTTATTGTACCGGGAGAATTTTTGACTGTCGAGATACTGGAACTATATTTGAGGTTCATATTGTGACGTTTTCGATGTCTCTGTGTTGATCAACAATTAAATAATGTACCGGGATAGTAATAAATTCCCGGGCAACGCCGGGTTCCCAGAAAGTCTTAAATATGACTCACATTTAATTTAAGTAATGTTTCTTTTCAACTGTTTTTCACGAACGTCGTCTTCGCTGCCGACTTGTAGTATCTTTCAGTTATGGCACGTCTGAGACTGATTTTATCACGCATAGGGAAAGAGATTTTCTATACCATTATAATGACACGTTAACCAAAATTTTATTGTCGTGCTAATATAAATAACTAGCCGGACAACGATTAAAGTGTTGTTCTTAATAATTATTCATTCAGTGAAGGTCATTTTTTTAAACTAGTTAATAGCGACACTTTAATCCAAATGATATATCAATCTCGGATGGGGTCTTATCTTTGACAAATTTTGGTCTCGAAGAGCATTAATGTTAATTAACGAATCACTAATGAAGGAAGTTTAAAATTTCTGTATTGTGTACTAATTAATGGAACGTAAAGGTTTATACAGTAGAAGTCCAAGTTACGTTGTTATACGACCAATTCACAACTGTCTCCACGTAAATGCTGTTATTCTTGAAGCTGTTTCAACATCCTTTTCCCATAAGAGCAGCGCATTCACATTCGTCCAGAGAATTTTTAACTCTACTCACGTACCATCGAAAGGGAAATCTTCTTCCAGACTCCAGAAAGCAAACGTAGAATAATTTTCTGAGCTCGTGTGATATGTGCCGCATAATTCCTTCAGAATGCAGAACAGGAGTTGGATATGAGAGGGAAGCCAAAGTCTTTGCCTCAAAAATCAGAGAAATCAGGGATGTGGAGCACACTGATCTTTAAAGAAAAGTGGATTCTCTAAACGCTCTAAAACATGGCGAATAGTATAAGGTTTATTGTATTAATTATCTCTGTTATTTACAGTATTAAACTTTTAAACACTTCATTCTGATTTAAACCGATAATAATAATAATAATGCCATTTCTTGTAATACCTTAAAATGTAATTTTAAACCGCTAGAAGCATCTGAAAATAATCTTCGATTGGGGTTATATTAAAAATCTGATTTCAATTCATAACACGTTCAAAATACTAAAGGCAAAATTAACTTTCTGGAAAGACATATTGTTATCTACGAAATTAATTGTTTAGATTATAACGCATTATATATCGGACAAACTAAAATAGCTTTAAAAACTCGCATTAAGGAACATAAAAACATCAAGTTAGACATTCAAAAGGACACAGCTGTGTCCAAACACATACAAGTTAATATTCACAATTTCTATTGGCAAACTGTGGAAATTTTAGACGAAGAAAATAATTACTTCTCGAGAATTATGAGTGAAATTTTGTATATTAGGTGCAAACCTCAAGCAATCATTGTTAAAAATGACGCGAATAATTTGAACAAAATTTACGATACTCTTCTGTTGTAGTAGTTAACGCTTAAATAATCTTCTCCATTGTTAAAATTTAAATGCCGAAAGCGCTCATTGTTACTACATCATTTCAGCCGTAACCATCGCTGGAGATGGTCCAGCGCGGCACCAAATTCTGCACATGTTAATTCAATAATCTTTTCGGATGAGGGAGTCAAGGAGTAAATGGGATTTATTGCTAAAATTGAGTAAGTTTTTAACCATGTTTTTATGTATAAATTAAAAAATGGTAATATGGAACATATATTTAATTTATTGTAATATTATGTTTGTAGTAAGCCTGGGGAAGTCTCAAACTAGAGATGAAACGTCGCTTTTGTTAATAAATAGTGATATATTTAATGCTGACTTTTTGGCCGTCTTTTTATTTATTCAATTCATAACGTTTTATTTGATGAAATTGCTTCATAAATTTCAATTAAATATTCCATTAATGTAGTTAGTTAACTGACTTCGTATTTGTCGTAACAGTTCATTTTTGAAATTGGGAACTTTTTAAACACGGGAGCAGAAAAAGAATTTAAGCTAAAATGCGTTGTTGTAAGCGGAAATTTGATGAATGCTACGTGGACTCCTTGGAAGCAGCACGTGTTCTTATTAGCGCGATATTGTGGCCAGATTATCTCGCAATTAGATGGTATCTCACGCTGAAATTCGCGTCCTCGCAATCGGATTAGAGGCCGCTGGAGTCGATTACGGGGACAGATTGCCGGGGTTAAAAGGCTCTCGCCACCAGCCACCAATTAAGCCTACAGGGGAAAGGTCACAGACAAACCAAAACAGACGCAATATATCCTCCGCAACCGCTAAGCGAATTTAATTTCAGCAGGGGACGACCAATTTCATTCTTCAGAATTCAATCAAATTAACGTTGCACAAAGCTCAGCTTTCCCTCTCACATTCCGCGCACTCTTCTTGTGCAATTAGTGAAATTTATTTTTGTCGACAAAAAAAGTCTGTATCTGAGTTCTATGAGTTCGTACTACGAGGCGCCACCATAACAAAAGATATTAACTTCAAAAAACAGAAATATTCAGTCATAGATAAGTTACCACTACTAGATATGTAGAATTACGCACACAGACTCTGAGTCAACTTCAGTTTAAGACTGAAAATCGTTGCTCAAAGGACGTATGTTTGTTCTTATTATTGCATATTCTTTTTTTATGGTATTCAGTCCTAAGACTGGTCTGATGCAACCCTCAATGCTAACCTATCTTTCTCAAGCCTTCTCATTTTCACTTAACTACAACATCCCAGATTCTCCCTAATCTGCTTAGCCTTGGCCTCCCTCTTCTGTTCTTGCTCCACACACTTCCCTCTAATGCTAATATAAGACCCTAATGTCTTTAAAACGTGGCCTATTAATCTATCCTTTCTCTTGGTCAACGTCCTCCATATTGTTCGCTCTTCCCCTATTCTATTTTGAACTTCCTCGATAGTGATTATATCCACCCATCTGATTTTAAGCATTCTACTAAAGTATCACATTTCAAAGGCTTCTATTATTTTCCATTCCCAACTCCTATCGTTGACGTTTCACATCCATATAACGCCACACTCCATACGAACATTTTAGAAACGATTTCCTAATGTTCATACTTATATTACACGTAAGTAAATTCCTATTTTTCGCGAAAGCCTTCCTTGCCTGTGCTATCCTATCATACTTCTACCATCCCTAATTATTACGCTTTCCAAGTAGCAGAATTCCTCAACTTCCGTCAAAATATCCCTTCCCAATCTAACACCCTTTGTTATTTCACTGTTTCCCATACTACACTCTATTACCTTGGTTTTCCCCAATTAATCCTCATGTTGTATTCTTCCTCCAGAACCACGTTCATGCTATTTATTACAGTTTCCAAGTCTTCCTCTGACTCCCCTAGTACTACAATATCGTCGGCAAAGTGTAGGGTTTTTATTTCTGTTATATTCTTATAACAGATAATAAACGCGTTGAACGATAGCAACAAAACTGGTTATCTGGCGGAGAAAAAGTGTAGTAAAGTGAAGGGAGATAGAGAAATCTGTAGCATGAACGTGTGACGTCTCCATACATTGACACAATAATAATACAGGGAAATCAGTAATATATAATATTTGTTCTATTATATCCTGTATAATACGTTCATATGAAACATGATAATAAACAAAAAGTATGTATGTATCCGTTTTATTTAGAACCACCTTTTAACGTGCCATATTTCACAGAAATTCGGGTTATTTCACACTCATCTTTTTCCCAATACAAGCTTAAGAAATATCAAAGGGTGGTAAAAATCATAGGTAAGATTTTTAATAGTGATAATTTAATATGTTTGTTTCCATTGCAAAAACTCGGGAATTAATTGTAATGAGAACTCATGAGCTTCTTATGTGTGAATTTTTGTTTATTTGCAATTATAAAGATTAATTAAATAATTTCAAGTGACAATTGTTGTTAATCTTAGGCTTTTTGTATTTAATTTTTGTGTATTAATAGAAGTTATACGATACCAATATATCTATATAATTCAATATATTTGGTTGACGATGTGTTACGTCTGATGATATAATTTTAGGTTATAAATTCAAAGAATTAACGACGGTACATATAATTAATATTTTTTATTTTGAAGAGTTGGTTTTTCTTATTTTTTTACATTATTTATTATACAGTAGAGCAGTGGTTCCCTACCCTATACCCGCCAACACCACCATAGCGCCCGCAAACCGTTCTATATATGCGTGCCGCTCATAAAAGCCGCCGCTGCGCTGTGCGATTGTTACTTTTACTGAGTGTTTTTACATATACGATGTTTTTACCTTTTGGAAAGTAAGAAAAATTTTGTTTTTGGTTAAACGTTTATTTTTACAGTAAAGACGTATGTGCCATATGTAAACATGAGTGAAGTAAGATATTCGCTAAAGATCGTCGCAATATCAATGTTAATAAACATTACCAATTTATTTTAAATAAAAATATAAGAAACGATTGTCATATGTTAAAATTGTACTTTTTTAATTAAATTTTTTTTTCACATTTTGTGTATTTGTTACTAATTTTCAACTATAAATATAGATTGAAAAAATTAATGGTACCCGCCGCCTGACCGGCATCTTCAGTGCAAAAAAAAATTTGGGGATGGCTGCAGTAGACCATTGTTCATACCTTGAGCTTCCTCAGCCAGTGAGTGAATTTAAATTTCGCACTACGTAACCCCTTTTACATAAATTTGCGTGACCCTAAATTCCGTTCTCTTCAGAATCGCCTTTTGATTGCATTGTCTTGGCAAGATTGGGGTATTTAAAAAAAGGGATGATATTTTACCTCTGTAACGTACAGGGGTACTTCTCATCGCTTGTATTCTTAACCCCCTTCGTGTACTTGAAGATTTTTTGAATCCATTAAAGTACTGAGGATATTTTCAATCACAAGCTATAGTGCTTATTTAATGTACTAGGAGATTTCTTGATTAGATAAAAGTACCGTGAATCATCATTCTGGTTATGATTAAACAATCATTCTGTCGTGATAAGTACTAATGACAATGTTAAAAAAATTATTCCCGGATGCCGGTTGAATTGATTGATGACAAACAGATTATTGCCGAATTAAATATTGTACCGGTATAACACAACACCGGGATTCCAGATACGTTAAAATATGTAACGTTTGTGATAAATCAATACTAATTAGATAAAGAATTTGGCAATTAACAGACGATATTAATTGTTACTTTCATCAAGTGATCGTGTGTCGTTGCGGCTCTTGCAATTAGGAAACACCTAACGAAAGCAACAAAGATATTAGAAACGTTGTATGTCATTTATTTTATCACTTAATTTTTGTATTATAATTGACGACTTATTTATCTGATTATTCTACATAATTTACTTTCTTAAAGCGGTTGACAATCGATTAGTATTTCTACTCAATCACTGAATTGCATTGAAAACTGAATTCCAAGCTGGTTTTAATGCGTTATGTAAACGTTGTATATAACAAATTGTATACTTACATTATGAAACTGTTTATAAACTAAACGTAAAATGCTTCACTAGACCGTTTTTCATAAGTCATTTAAGAATATTTTGTAATTGAATAAGCTTTATTATTTACTTTTCGTTTTTTGTTTCGGTAGTTATAAAGTAGCGTGTATAACATAAACCGCCCTTGCACTAAAGAGAAAGAACATTGCTTCAGCAAAGAGACTATTGGGGTTTTCTCTAACACAAAATTTCTCCTACTAAACTTTTATCAACTTCAGCACCTGTGGCAACGCCGGACGTAATGAAATTCCTTGTAGCCTCACGCGGTTGTTTCGAAGATAAATGTAGTCACTACCTTGTGAGTGTAATCATTTTTCTTGAAATTTATTTTAGGTAGCACAATTTTTTGTTTAAGTAAGAGTTTTTTCTTTCCCTATGTTTTAAAAAATTGGGTTTTAATTTTTGTTTTCTTTAAAATAAACATTGTCCACCATAAACTGCCTATCTTTAACGCTAGCTTCCCCGAATCGGTTTTTGTCCTATAAAATATGTTCTGGCAGCTTTGTCGCGACGGAACGTATATATATATATATATATATATATATATATTGGGAGAGTTGAAATCGACAATATGACTTCCAGGGTTTTCAAGAGTTAAAAATGTCCGATTTAGCCCTCATCTTCACATTTATTATTTACTTAAAGGTACGTACCGTTTTTTTACCGACATCGTCCTAATATTAATTAGAATATTATTTAAATACATTTACTGGTATAAATGTATTATTCCATGTAAACTTCAAAATACGGTATCTGTTTCTTTTACACGTCATGAATTTTGAAATTAGATGTTTACAGTAAATTATAATTCCCGTAGTAGAATCCCCGTAAGTTCCGTACATATAAGAACAAAATAGCTCTTCGGTCTGATATAAGATAGTTAACGTCCACATTAATATTAGAGCCTAAATTATAAAGTAAAATGCTATTTTCACAATTATTAAAAGATAATGATTTATCTTACTGCCACACCGTACATCTAAAAGCATGCGAGGAATTTTTATCTTCAGTTAAATTTATTGTACGTTTCCTTTGCGCTTGTTGCCAGGTTCTCGTATCCAATTGGCTTCCGTGGATTACGTTTCCGTCACCTTAAATTTGACTTCCTTCCAAATTTTGCAGTTGGTTATGATTCATAGTTTCATTAATTATCTTCTTAGCCATCCAAGTTTCTTTATTAAGAGTTATAAGACTGTCGTTTGGGCGTAGACTAAGTAACTAAGAGTTACTTCTCAGCAAAATTATCTCAGCTACTGTAATTAATCTTATTTAAAAAATACATTACTGAAAATATATTTTCATACATAGTAGTAGCAGTAGTTGGCCATGAAGTGTAAATTTTGTGAATATAGGATAGTACTATTGAACAGGGCTCATCATTATTTTGGTAGACAATGAAATAGTCAAATTACAGACAAAATTAATGCATAAAAAACTTCTGTAATCCTTGTCACCAGGAGAATCAAAAACGCAAGCCAAAAGCAAAAATAAAACGTAAACATAATATAAAAATAAAGACCAATACGAGTTTATAGTCCTTATTGAGAAACATGATATTAGACATTGTAAAAATAATTATGGAATACTTGGTGTCAATATATAAAATTTTACATTTTTTCGGATCAAATAATTCATTAGAATTGATAATATTTTTGACATTTCAGAATGATATTGAAGATGTGTTCTTTGATAGGTATCAGATATACAAACGTCATATATTGATTAATATTTTATATTCAGAACTATTCGATCTTCAATTATTTGAAAAGATTTTGCTCGAAAGACGGCCAAATGTAACTGTATGGGAATAAACGCAATAAAAAACAAGGTCGTCACATTACAAGATGACGGCAACAGTTTTAAAGTCGCTTTATATTTCAAAGATAGGCTTGCATAAATTCAGTTTTAACAAGATTTGAGGAGATTCGTAACCACTGCTTGGCCCTGACATTGGCTTCCCTCTGCTCGTTGCCGATGTAAAGCAGTAGTACAGTGGACAAGTCTGAGACCATTATGAGGAATGGTAAATCAATCTAAGTTTGGTCTTCCATCTAGATACATCGCTCGGCTCCTGAACCCTACAGTCTAGTAGTCTTTTACTTTTCTTATTAAACATCATCAAATTCTTTAGATCTTCTTATTTACAATCAAGCACCGAAGCTTTCCTATTTCCTTTCCTAAATTCTCTTCCTTTCGTGCGTTCTGTGTTTTATCATTTACGCGTTTTATTACGTAAAGGTCTGAGTAAGAAATATGTTGTCCGTTATAAAGCTCTTTCTTTTTCCTATGACATTTATATTCCTCGCCTATTTTTACCACAAAATTATCTCGTTTGTTTATTTCAGAATGGGGACTCTTTTGTGAGCATCTTTTTGTTAGTTTTACAACGAATTTCATTATATTGACGTCTCTCAAGTTAGTTTTGTTGTAGTTTAATCAGTATACGGAGGGAAAATTAATTTGTTTTAGAGTTTATAGGTTAAAGTAAGTACTCATGCAAACGAAGATAAATAAATCCGAATCGAAGAAGTAATTACTTTTCACCTTTAATGGGAAATATTACTGCTTCATATATACATAAAATTAATATGTATCAGAGCTCTGTTTTATTCGCACTGAAAGAAGGGATTTATTTATTACCTCATTGTAAATATAACGCTGATTGAACGATTGGCAATTTCGCCGGAGCTTTCCCACATGCGTGTGCACACATCCTGTATTTATTAATCTTACAAATTGAACTAGGATTGTTGGCGAACTTAAAATACACAAACCATTCTGTCTAATAAGAACGGATAGGAAGATGAATGAAATGTTTACTACGACGAACAACTATCTCCAGTTTAAATAACATCTGAAACAATTTTATATCAATTAGACGTAGAACCAGCTTCCCCTTTTATACCAAAATGCGAGCACCACTTTACTGATAAGATTCAGGTGAAATAAAATAAGATTAAATTGATCCTTCTTGTGCTATTAAAACGAAATAATTTCACTGGCGTAACGTAAATATAAAAATGTACACATGAAATAAAATTCACGAATTAGCGGAAGAACGAAATGAAATTTTGTACATAACACCGTAATTGTTATAGCACTTTTTTTGTTATGAAAGTTCAAATTTTTAGTGTTTAACCAATACTTTATAATGGCCCGCAGTTAAATTTACGATATTCTCAATGTTATATATCTATCAGATAATATTTTTTATTTTAATGTAATAATATTTATGATGTGATGGGTATTAATTATTTAAAGTCCCTAGGTTAGAAGACATTTTGTAACAATTAAATAGATTTTTGGAATTAATATATATAAGAGTTTAAACATCAAGAATAAAATCTACATTTGTTGTTTTTATTGAAGTCAGATCATAAAATTCATTAAGTTAATATTAAATAACATTTTCATAGTTCTGATCAAAAATCACATTATATCTGCATCATAACAATTATCATTTGTTTGATTTGCTAATTTTTATTTGAACTATCTAAACAGAATGACTAAGGTATTGGAGGATGAAAGTTAGGTTTTCAATAATCATTTCGTCCGTCTTCACGATAATAAGGAGACGACTGGAGTTCACACAGATCTCTATAGGGAGGAGAGCGATCACAATCGACAAGTAGATATTCGTCTCGCATGATTTAGAGTGAACTTAATTTGCGATTGCAATTCGTATCCTCGGGTTACGATTCTCCATCGCATTTATTTCAACTGCAGCATCGGTACTGAAGAGCATAACATCTTCGAATTTTTAAATACAAGTAAAAAAGATTAATTCCGAAAATAATGTTTTGAAAGCCTCCCTTGAAGTAGTTATCGTGAAACATAAATTATTCGACTGAAGTTAATTAACAACTTCGTTATAGGCAAAAAAAGCTTTAAAAAACAGCCACTTATACAATGCCTGGCTTTTCCTCACATAGCGAGAAATACAATTGAATTAACTCTGGCATTAGAGAAAAGCAAAACCCTGAAAGGAAAACTCTCGTTGCTTTCGAAAAGCGGCAAATAGTGTTATTAATTTACTTGCTGCCTATGCATCTCTGAATACAAATAATTTTATGTAGTTTTATAAATCCGTATTCATTTTTTTAATTCACATACATGAGTTTCATATAAGTTCTTTAGAGATTTGTTTAATTTTATAATTTATATTGAAATTTAAAGCCCAGCGTTAGCTACAGACAGAAACTCATTAATAGAAAATTGTGAACTCAATGTTGGTCTCTGTAATACGAAGTAGAGTCAAAAATATCCTTAATGAAATAAAAAAAATTAGTGTTATTTGAGAGAAATTATTAACACACACAAATATGAGGTATAAGAGCGATGAAAATCTTTTAAATTAGAAAATAATTAGCGACCCGTTAACAGACAATTGTAAAATTTTGAACAAGATATTCAAACTTAATCCTAAAAAGACGTTTCAACCAAAACTTGTTAACCTTGTCATTATTCATAAGAAACTATTTATGTACTATCTGTTATAAATATTGAAAATGACAAGTGTTGCTCGAAAGGTCTAATTAGTATTAAGTTTTAAATTCTTGTTCAAAATTTTTGGACGTTGGGATACGTATTTTCAGAAACAGTAGCATGATGGCCGTGTCCTTACAGACTTGCACCATAGAGGAGCAGCCAGTGGTTATCCGTTTTTTGGGTTACGAGGGCGAAATACCAACAAACCCTGACTGCAGGATAAAGATGCTGTACGAGGATTCTAGTGTGTCGCTTCCTCAGGCTTATGAGTGGCACACGAAGTTTCAAAACAGAGTATAAACTCTGATTGATGAAATGCACTCCGATCGAACCGCGCTCTGCCAGTACGCCAGACACTATCAATGCAGTGGACCGAGTGATTGTAGAGTATCGTCGAGCAACAATCGATTATGTTCCTGTAGAATTCAACAAGTCAATTACAACCGTAACCGTCTTTGGACGCAGTCCACTGAGCAAAATTTTCCGCTTGTGTATAGCTGAGGAAGTCCACAAGTATAGACGAAACGTATAATATGACTTAAATAATATTTAATATTGTTTTCTGACCAATTGGCAGGAATTTTATTTTTATTTGACAACGTCAGATTGTGGACTTATAAAAAAATTAATATTGTTAAATTATTATTGTGTTAATGGAAAGCAAATATTAATTCTTTAAATAATTAAATCATTAATTAATTTATTGAATTAGTTATTAGGGTATAGATTTACAGTAAAGTAATCGGCCACATAGTTAATTGTCAATGTTTTACTTTATGTTAAATGTATTGCAATTCTTATAAGTACGATTAATAAACATCTGTTAACGTAATAAAATTTTAACTCATCAGCGTTGTGCTAAACATTTTATTTAATAATTAATAATGATTCGGAAATAACAGATTATCAATTTGGGAGGAAAAGAGTTTACACGTCATTTTAAAGAATTAACGCTAATATGAAATTATATTAAGTTCATAAAAATAATTTCTGTAACAATAAAGCTGTTCGAAAAATTCTATGCAGAATTCCACAAAATCTACGAGTAGCCACAAAACCCGAATCAGTTAATTGAACATCGTGACGAATCCATTTTCAGTCAACATTTGGATTGAATATATTTCATCACTAAATCGGCCATCTTGGTATGTTTTTATCTGCAGTATAATCTAGTTTCTGAGTTTTGAACGAAGTATGTTGCGTTTGCATCTCATGCCTATTCACATTATTATCTGTCATAAATAACGCGAATTCTTCGCAGAATGACAGACACTCTCCTCTAATTACATCCGAAAGACCTTATCTTTCTAAGTTACTCCCGTATATTTTAAAATGAAATGCAGATATATTGAAGTCTTCTTTACAGATTTCAAGATCCTGCAGACCAAATTAAGATCTCGTTAAATCGTAGACTATAAATTAATGTTTCACATAATTTAGCCTCACGTCTCTACTCATCAATTAACTACTAAAGTTAGTTGGGGACTAGAAAAAAATAAAGTTTGCAAGTAGTAATCGGGAGCGAATAAATTGTAACAAGGTGAGCAAATAAGGCGATGGCCAGCAAGCACGCTGACAGTTTAACAGCCTGCGCAGTCGCGCCGAAGGGAATCGTTTCGCCGAATGTGGAAACGATATATCAAGCGTCACACCGGCCGGGTTCATAAGGTTGTCTCTTATAACCAACATATTGCTCTCTGCTAGACTTATCATGCTCATTCACATGTAAGAATCACATTTAACTCCATTCCAGATTCCACTGAAGCTGATAAGAAGAGTGACAATAAGTTTGACCAAATGATTTTGTATAAAAGCATAAAATCGTTGGCACGTTAATTGCCAAGTACTTTTCTCGTGAAAATATTTTGATGCTTTTATTTCAGAAAATTTCTTCTATTTGTCCCATTACAATTATTAATTTTCAGATATATCGGCGGGCGCTGTCTTTCAGTTATGTTTACAAGTTCTTAGAATTGTCAAATTCATATATTCCGCCATTGCTGTTCATTATTCTCAATTTCATGGATCCCATATTTCTTATTTCTACTTCCCATCAAAATAATCTAATGCCTTCTTTAATTATGTCTCCTGTCAACCAATACTTTATTTTGAACGACTGAAACAAACTTAAAACGAAACTGATTCAGTGACGTCTTGTAAGTGTGAAACACAACTAATGACGCAATTTGGTGAACAAAATTAAAGTCAAGCGGTCTGAGAGAAATTGAAGGTTACAGACAGGTTATTAAAACATAGACGCTGGACGTTTTTTTCTAAATTCTCTGACTCAGTGACATCTGACTGTAAGAGCAAACGTAGTGTTTTCCCTGAAACATGGATGGAGTGGGGTGAATGGCTCCTCCCAAAGGCGAATCCTTTTTATTAGAGAGGATCGGGTCTAAGACGGAAAAATTGTTAAAAACTGAAGACATTAAAGTGTAAGAAGTTGGAAAATAAGAGATTGAGGTAAGTGGATAATGGTGATTGAGAGAGAGAGATCTGTAAAATAGTCATGAATTGGTTTATTTAAGGCAAAATGCATCCTCTTGTCCGTGGCGTCATATAAGAAGGTGGTTAACAAGTAAGTTTAATGAATTTTTTTGGTACTAGTACAACACATATGCCCATACCGTGGATCCAGCGGCGAGTTCCAGGCCAAGCTGAAAAACGTAACCTGTTTGTAACGTTTTTCCGATTTCCTCGTACTGCCAGTTCCATGTAGGGTTTGTATCTGTATCTCTGCTCCTAATAGATGGCCCGAAAATGCAATCCCAATCATGTGTTTAATCGTCAATTGGTAGGACATTTAATGCTCATAAATAGTGTATGAAGTATGTACTGTTAACCATAAAAATTTCGGCTTTGTAAATTAAAATTGATTCAATGATTGTATTTTGTAAATTAATAAATGTTAATTAAATGGATTTTCATTTTTGTACAATAATTCTAAATTTAAAACAAGTATTCATTTCAGTCCGTTATGCAAGTCCCAATAAACCTTACTGGTTTTTTAAACATACAACTTATTTAACATGAAATGAATTAAATAGTCAATTTACAGTCAAAGTTAAGTCATAAAAACAAACCAGCCACACAAAGTTTTTGCCTCCATTCTGAAATAAACCAATCAGATTACGCTGCGTTAAATGTAGTCGAGGAACAAAAATTGTGATATTAATGTAAGGAAGGACAAAAAATTTTCATATTTATTGGAACTTATATTTAAAGGAAAATATATTTCTTACAATGTCTTCCATCTTAAGAAAAAGAACTGCAAAATGAAGCATGCTTTGTGTCTTTCACATTTTGGGAACCCTACAAATTTTATTAATAAGGACATAAACGATAGAGTGAACAAAATCAACTAGCTAACTGCTACTCGCCCCTGGACACCCGAATCCAATTTCTTTCTCGTTCTACCTTATTACAAATTTATACTTCCCAAGTTTGTAAAGAATGTCAAATATCAATCATTTAAAATTTGATTAAGCAATTTACTTAATTGATAGAAAACTACAATGACCATTTTGTGCCCTTTACAATATATGCTACTCTGATTGTAATCCTTGCTATATGGGGCAAACGAAACGGTCATTTAATACACTATGGAACTCTGTTTGGTAAAACCTCTAATCTCCAAACATATTATCAACTCTTAACAATTTTTAATCGTCACCTGATTTGTGCCGTGTGTCATGCTAACGATTTTGTAACACCTGAGGATTAAATGTTGTAAAATTATTGTGATGCATTGTTTTTCATTTCGTCTGTTAATAGACTGTTTCCTTATTTAATTTGTTTCCCTTTTTATTGTTCAGGATTTAAATTAGAGATCATGTAAGTTGATACTGTAATTCTGTATTTATGGAAAACGTACCCGTCCCATTGATATTCTATACTTATCTGATCCAATGTAGTACTTTTTGTAAATCTATCCTCCGTTCGTTACTTTTCTGCATTCGGTGACAAATAGTTTCGTCCTGCCTTATATTATTCTTTATAATTGAAAGAATGCCCACACACTGGGATTTATTTATTAAACATAGCTATATTTCCTAAACATCTGTGGTCTAGTGGCTAGCGTCGCTGCGCCACAACAACACAGAAGTCCTGGGTTTGAATCCTGTCATGGGCTTGGATGTTAATGCCGTCATGGTCCTGGAAGCTAGGATTAAGACTACTGGAGAACAGATACGTTTTACTGCAAATTCGGAATGTGTCATGTAAGATGACAGTCCGCAGTCGACCCGGAGCCAAGGAAGATGGAAGTTATATTTATTGTAATTACATGTATATTCCACCGGGAAAACCTGACTTTGTGGATTAAAAAATATATATTTTTTTGATCAGTACAATCACACAACCTCGGAATTTAAGTTATGAAATCTCTTATACAACTGATGCAGATAATATTTGATCATTGATCGTAAAATATTGTAATAAACGAAAATAACAATATGAGAACGAAGTTATTATTGAACTAAAACCTTTATTATTAGTCCTCTATAAAAATGTTCACAAATGTAATAACAATTTGACTATGAACTTTTGTCCTTTTAACGGATATATTTTCTCATCCTTACTTCATACTGGTGACCTGACCATGTTGTAAGGGTGAGATCAATAAATCCGTAATGAACGAAAGTGTTTCGTCCTAAAGGTTATGATCAAATTTATGTTATTGCATTTGCGAGAATTTTTATAGAGGACTAACAATAACGGTTTTATTTTAATGTATTATTCCATTCTGTAAACTGTTCGCTGTATACTACGAGTTAATAGCGTTCTTCTGGTGCAACTGGCACTTGTAATAACCCGCTCGGTCGAATCGACGAGGCAATAAATAAAGACCTCATCCTATCAGAGTTATCGCAACCACATCTACCTGCTGCGCCTCTTAGCCGATATTAAGTCCTTATTAGCCGTGAATTGCCTTGAGCCTCGTTGAGGATTCCCAGGAGCTCTCAACTACAGTAAAATAATGTAATACCAGTAAAGACAGTCAGTACACATTTAAAACTACATATTGTAACATATACATTTTACATGTAACCATGCTAATAATTTCTCTCTCTCCCCCATTTATTTATACCTATACTAACTGAAGTACCCAGCGTTACTCGGGTTGCCGTAAATAATAGAGCAGGAATGTAATTAAAGATTAGTTTATTACAGTACATTCTTAGTTCTGAAGGGTCATTACACTCTACTCCAGAGGGATCACTTTTAGCTAAAGGGGCATTTTAATCTTACGTTGTGTAAATGGCGAAAAATCGTTAAAATGGTAGATTTTTAAAAGGTATTTGCAATCGACCACGTGTCCTCAGAATTTTTCTAACATCCGTAGCTGAGGGATTCAAAATTGAGTTTTTATTCTGTTGTAGCTCAGAGGGAGGGGGAAGGGGGTTAACCTACCATGGAAATAAAGATATCTTCTGATAGGTCTCTGCGAGACAAAGAGAATAAGCTGAGTACGGGCTTTGCTAGAGGCGGAAGACCACCGGAAGAGGTGGAAAAATGGAGGTTTGTTAACATTTTCACATATATACTGTATTGTCGTTATTAAAGCTTATTTAATTTAATACTTTTGCCTGTGATGAATGACACCATCAAATTCATAATATTTTTTACCTGACGCGAAAAATAAAATTAACTAACGTAGACATTGTCTCGACGATCCATATATCCAACGATAAGTTAATTATGTCGCGAAATTTTTACAACTTAAAAAATGTATAGTATTACAGATAAAGAATATAGGAAACCCGCATCTACAATAGGAGATCTCAATACATGTATGGAACAGGAAAACCTAGACGTGAAATGTTTTTCACTTTTTCACAAATATAAATTTAGTATATTTTTTTAAAAAAAGATCATGGGCAGCTTCGGGCCCAGAGGAACATGTGTGTCAAACTTCGACGAGCAGTTTTCACGCCTATAATTAATAATTTGAATTATTTAATTACCACTTGAAAGTTAACTCCACCCAATCCCACCTTTCCGATTTAAGTTTTAGTTCACGTTATTTATCCTTCCCTACACTTTACTTCGAGTAGTCCCTTCTTTTATAACATTCAATTGTTTAATATTATTCTTGATCTTCCTGTAAGCGCTATTCTGCCATGACGAATACTTGCTGACGTCATTTAGTCACCTTATTTTTTTAAATCAAAAACATAAAAATTATTTTTCCCCCAGATGTATGGCAGTTTTATATTCAACAGGTTATATATACAGTATATTTACTGTTAAAGTAATATGTACCGTGAGTAGTGGATAGGTAAATACGTGTTGAAAGAGAACTAGGGGATATAAAATATTACGATTTTGCACAATATTTAAAGCACAACGTTATGAACTGCGACAGCCGTCCACAGAATCGTGAATCAAAAGACTTCCTTTTTGAGAAGTATCTCCCTTAAGCTTTTGCTTACATCACCAAAAGAGTTCCTTGGATGCTTGCTTTGCTAGTCTTGCCATAAAACACTTAGTTGCCGGTCGGATGCGTGCCATCAAAAAGAGTCTATTAATGTTGGACTTGGTGGAAATGTCTAGAAATAATGTGCTTTAGGTTGGAACACGGCAAGTTGACTGCGTCAGAAACATTCCAACCTTCTCCCCCTTTGTGGAATCAGCGGCGCAGGAATTCATGGGCTGGAATTTAGCTGGATGAAAAGTGGAAAATATTCACGAAAAAGAAAACCCTCAAGGGGAGAATGTTTCGATGTATAAAATTGAGAAATAATAAGAAATATTTATATAAATATAAATCATTAAAAATATTTTTCCTACAAGCTAGACGCATATAAGATCATTCATGGATTCTAAATAATGCAAACATGGCTACTAAATTAGACAATTATGATGAATGTTTGTTATACTGTCCAAAATATTAGGGTTTTAGATGCATATTTATTACATAATAAATAATAATAGGCCACTTTTCGAATCTCTTTCCACATTTGGTTTCTACTTCAAGACGTGACAGAATAATTATAATTATATTATGACTAGGTGTGAGATCTATCGTTTCTAGTTTATCATAGTAATTTTCAATCTATAAACAAATTTTCATTTCATGATATATGACAGTTTAATTCAATAAATTGTCTGAATAATTAAAAGGAACTCGCAACGGATGACTCCGGTAAACTTTCATCAATTTAATGAAAACGAACTCGATCCTATGAACAAATTTCGGCGAAATTAACTAAATATTCTGTTAATATATTTTTTTACCCAAGATTGTTTAATGAGTCTATTTTATTTTTCAAGATGTAATATCTTCTTTTTCGTTGCCTCTGCAGCCCATTCGGGGCCTTGGCGTACCAGGTCAACTTCGGGCTGTCGTCTTACAAGACACATTCCGAATTTCGAGTGATACGTGGCCATCGTATAGATTCTCCATAGTCTACCAAATTGCTAACAAATCTGTAGAATCCAAAGATACATGTAAATACTGGCTGTTGAAAGAATGACAAAATTGAAAAATGCTTTTGGTAAAGAAATTAATACCCACAGTTGAATCACGATTAAACGCATCTTCATAACTCCAACCAAAGAAGTAGTTACATTTTTCTCTGGACACGGACCAAATAATTCTAAATTAAAACAGTTAAATTGAATAGAATCTTCTACAAGTTCCTTCTGCAAACAGGAAGATGAAACATTGTATAGGAATGTGATTTTTGGCATGACACCTTTCAGGACTACCCAAAACTGGAACCTTCAAAAATTTTAGGATGTGAGGAAATATACCAATCATTTATATTTGCTTTGAAACAATTTGAATTTTAAAAATAAATAATCGAAAATATTAACTAGACAACTAGATTTTACTCAAATTAACTGAAGGTTTTTTTAGGGCCGTGAATATCCCCCACTATCCTGCATATAGATTCATAATTTATGAACCAATATAATGAACGGGATACCTCAACTGGACGCATACGTTAGGGGGCGAGGAGTGGAAACCTTCGTAACCTCTCTGGGTAACCAGCAGTAAGGTTTTTTTTTCTTCAGATCAATTTTCCCCTGATAAGCTATATTTAGCATATACAGGGTCATACGGATTATAATGGAGTCTAAAAAAATCGTAATCCCAGCCTCCATGACCATGGCGTTAAAACATCCAGGATTCGAACCCAGGACCTCGGTGTTGTAAAGAAACGTCGCTAGAAGCTAGATCACAGGAATTCGGCCAAGATGTAATACATTCTGGTTTTCATATTTATTATTTTAATATAGGGCTATACTGTGGTAAAAGTAATACCTCCAGTACTCTAAATCTATCTCTGTTTCAGCTACTGAACTATGTGTGCATGATATACGGGTAACCTTACAGTACCGATGTAGTGTTTTGTTTTTGGGTGATGAAAGCCATGTATCCGAAGGTCAAACAAAGAGTCTTTATTGAATTTTTGACTCCATAAACTTAACGCACCTAAGGGAATATATAGTCGTTTAAAGATAGAGTATGGTAACGTGCGGTTTTGAGTGAAGATAATTAGAAACGTAGGATAAAATCAGCATCAGCATTCCCATGAAAATCTTCAGCAGTTCATTATCTGCATAAGCTGTAGAAGCCGTATAATAATGGTTAGAATAGTCCTTTCTACATTGCCTACCATCAGTTTATGAGCCACGAAGCCGTGACACGTAGCAGTTTATTTTACTTGGCGGATCGGGACAAAACCAGCTGCCATCCTGTCGTCCCTCTGTTCCTCTGTTCCTCCGGCAAATCTACTGGGAGGTCTTCCCAAGCACAATTAGCAGCCTAATAAGACACTCCTCGCTAGACAGTCAACGATGTAAGTTTAGAAGTCAGCTCAATTAGCAACGGAAGGATTAATAAAATATTATTTAACTCATTGTTTGGACGAACAACTATGACATCAACATTAATAATTATCATATATTATAAATATAGTTTCGAGATAATTTCTCCAAAACTATTAGAATACATTGATGAATTTACAACACATGCAGTATTCTTTTCCAGTAATATTGTTCTCAATCAAAAGAACGCTAATAATAAATAAACGAATAGACTGGAAGAGTTGGTACCGAAACCAGAGAGGAATGTATACTGAAATAAATAAATAATGAATAAAATAAGGTAAATGTTTAGTAAACACAATAATTTAATGTCATCTATAACTTCTACAGAAGGCAGGCAGCTGTAATTATAATTGAAGGGCAAGCAAAGAAAGCAGAAAGAAACACAAGGATGCAGTTTGTCATTGAAAACATAAATTCATTTTCTAAAATCAAAAAAACATGTACGAACAAAATATGCGAGATTCCCCACGAATTAATAGGAGTCAATCATTGTTATTGAGAAATAAGTTTCGAGTTATTAATAGCGTAAGACAGTCGTTCAAAACCTGATCGATTCATGGCTGAAGAGAGAGCACTCGTCTGTCAAAGACCGAGTCATTACAGTTCAGCGGTACTACAAATCGGAATTTTCCATTTCGACGTTGACTAAAACCTTTATATTTCTCGACTGAAAGCAATGTATCGCTGTTATCTAAATGAGCTACGAACTATTTCTAGGATTTTGTTGTTCTCATTTATTGTCTCTTTTCACGCCATTAATAAAAGGCAATGGATCAATATTAACGCATTACATTTTTATATCTGTAATTTACTCAACTAATAGCATTTGGCTAATATAAACCAATTCTTTCCTATACAACAATTCTTTTAATAATTCTTCTTCTGTTATTATTATTTATTTTAAGAAACATGAACCTTGAGGTCATTAGCGACCGCTACATTTTTATCTCACATATTCACATAGTTGTTGTTCATGCGGTAATCAGTCCTACGACGGGTCTGATTCACCTATTCTTATGCATACGTTTTCATTTTTACATAGCTGGCACATACAACATCCTCCCTATTACATCCTTTCCCTCCCTCTTCTAATTTTGCAAGACCCTCATTTCTCGTATATGGTCTATCCCTTCTCTTGGTCAACGTCTTCCATATTTTTCTCTCGACCCCTATTCTTCTTAGAACTTCCTCGTTAGTAACTATATCAACCCGTCTGATTTTAACTATTCTTCTATAACACCACATTACAAGGGCTTCTATTCATTTTCTTTCTTCAACTCTTACGGTCCCACGTTTTGCACCTATATAACGCATCACTCCATAAGAACATTTTTAGTTATGAATTCCTAATATTCATGCTTATATTAGCCCTCTTTTTCGCGAAAGCCTTCCTTGCGTGTGTTATCCTACTGTTTATGTCTACTATACTTCTTCCATCCCTAGTTATTACGCTTCCCAAGTAGCAGAAATCCTTGACAATATTATTTCTCTTAACACTACATTCTTCCTTAAACTAAACTGATCTTCTCCTAACATGCATTTTATTTGTCGTTCCATTCTCCTATATATTATTATCGTTATCTAATAAAATATATTTAAGAAATGAGTCTGAAGACTTCTCAAGCGATGCGGGTGATTTGAGTTCCATTATGATTTACGTCAAAGCAACCAGTTTAAATACTTTCTATATTATAAAAAAATCATTATTACTTATCCTTCCAATATATAAATAAACTGTAACGGCTTTAGTTATTCAGATTGTTCGCGCTGAATTTAACAAATTTTTACTTAAAAGAATTTCTGAATATTTCTACAAATTATGACAGCGTATATATTTATAATGTCATGCGTGTTTTGGTATTCCTTCAACTTTAAATAAGGACGGGAAATATGTAGGTAGCAGCCTGATGCAGCATAGCGGTATTTATTTCTGAAAATATCAGCGATGTCAGGAGCATGCAATCGCGTCCGCAGTCTTGAAATGATGACAGTGCAATTTGGTCGGCAACCGCGAAAACGTGAAGTTTGAATGGAAACCGGTCAGAAATTCCAACGCTTCTCTTAATTAAATTCGCTTGAGTAAATATTGATGTTTTAATTCCATTGATCAGTTTGGCTCAACGGTTCACAGAGGTTTACCCCCTCGCTCGACAGAAAGGAAAAGTTTATTATGCACCTCCTCGGTGGCTATCAGCTCAGTGGACGAGGAACATAATTCCAATTATAGTCTACGTGAAATTTTTCCTGACTTCAATATCACACGTTATTAGCAAATCATTATTCTTATGGATTAAAAATAACTCAAAAGAGGAATTTAATTTGAGAAGATTTGAGAACTACATTGGAAAGAGTTTTTTTAATATGTCTCATAGTTTTATTGGCAATTGCCGGAGGAATTCACAGAAGGAAAACGAATAACTTTCTAGTGGAAAATATAATGAATCTTATGTATTGCTGACAGTTTATATAGAAATTATGGCAAACTTTAAATAATTATAATGAAAATTGGAAACTTAATTTGACCAAAAATCAGAATTCACTATCAAGTACCTCTTGAGTTCATCCAAAAAATAAATAAATATAATGGAAAAGGCAATAGTAGACTTAAAGACTAATGAATAAATAAAACATGGTTACTTATATAATTATACAGCACACTTCTCAATTTATTCAATTTAATTTGTCTTTTATAAACTGCACATCGCAATTTATTTGGTTTAGTTTAATTTAATTTGTCATTTTAATGGTACTTATCTACGTTGAGTGTTTTCCAGCTAAAATGTGTTGCTACTACAAGTTATTAAATTATTATTTTATCTCATTATTTTAAATCTTCATCTAGTGTAAATATCTGTGCTAAAATTTTTGACTGATACATTTTCAGGTAAACAATTCTAGGAAAACGATTCCGTTTAAAGATACCCAGGTTCCCGGAAACCTAGTTTCACCCTTACAGACCCAAGTAGCATTTTCGCCAGTCAACCAGAAAACATTTAATAGATTTGGCTTAGGATGCTGAAGCCAGTTTCCAGAAAATAGGGGATAGGGGAGAAGAGCTAAGCAAAAAATTTGCACAAAATGAGATAGGCATTCTTGACTGAGATTTTGACCAAAGAGGAACGTGGAAGAACGGAGAGCGAAGCAGATGACATTGTGGCTGAAAGAACTGGGCGTTGATTTAATTCCTTACTGGTAAGCCGTTGGAATTTTTCTTCCTGGGAGTGTTGCTACGATAGGTTAAATTTTGTTTTTGGTCAAAATTCCTTTTTTTAGTTTCCAACCTAAAATACGGTAACATGGGGGTATGAATATTTTGTTGATCAGCCGGTAATATATGCTTTAAACTTAGTCTACTTTTTTGTTAATATTTTAATTTTGTTGAATAAATGTAAATTTGTAAAAAATAATTTTGATTTAATTTATGGACCACGTGCTGTGCCACGATTAACAGAATGCGATATGAATTTAAATAAACGTTTCAACAGAACAAAATTATACTTCCAGGGGCGAAATGTGAGATAAATTTCATTCAAATACATACCAAATCTTAAATTATTCCAACTGATTTTAAACGTGAAAGCTAAACTTTTAAAGTTTCAAGTATATAAGTTTTGAATCATAACGTCACCGAAAAATGCAAGGAATTTATTTTTTGTGAATGTTTTTTCACATTAAAAAATTCATATTCGATCTTATCAAACGAGAATTATAACTACATTCAACATACAAAATTAATCTAATTAATACTGTTATTTTTTTTAAAAAAAAAACAGATTGTTCATTCAAATGTTTTAAATTTGCAAAATGTTTTTATTGCTCGATCGAAGCTTCATTTGTTGAACTTACATTCCAAACGCTCAATTTAAAATACAATATTATCCTTATCCAAATTATACAAAATACCTTTAAAATTTTTGATGAAATTTAATTATAATATTATGATTTAAATATTATACTAATATAATAATTGGCAAATAGGTTGATTAATTTAAATGGTATGTTTTCTAAATACGATAAAACGATGTAGCTCTTAATTTTTTATATTTGAGTTTGTATATTAATTATTACAAAAATTTGAAATGTCAGTTTTAGTTATTTAAATTCATTTAATTGAAATCTATTTTAACGCAAAATTATAGTTGCTTTATAAATTTTTGTCTATTTACCTGATGAAGTCGACAAAAAGGGACGAAATGTCGTAAATATATCAAATAAATATTAATTTTATTACTGTATTTTTATTTATTCTTCACTAAAATGAAGACAATTTTTTGTATCTTTAACGAAAAAACGGTACGGTTCTGCATAAACTGATTGAAATATTTATCTTAATACCTCACTCTTCAGGTATGAAAAAAAAACATTCTACACGGTAGCTGTCAGTTTTCCTTTAATAATATCAATTATCCCACAAAAGTCATTAGTTTTATAGTATAATATCAATTATCCCACAAAAGTCATTAGTTTTCTTAATTGCCTATGCAACTGCATTTAATGTTACGTATAGGTAATATAAGTTTTACTCTACTTGGGAATCCAGAACAAAATCAACAGCGAACAAACTTGATTTCGCAGGAAATAATTCAGCTTGGTCTCTAGTAAATTCAGTTCATCGTGGCCAATTGCAGCAAAACGATTTCTAGGAACGTTACATTAGCTTCACTTCGTTTGCCGACTCCGTGCTCAGTAGTCGTCCTATTGTGAATCAGAAGGCTGGACTAATAGAAGTCCGTTTCTTGCCTCACTTCCGGCAGTCATGCTATACGAGGAACTTGCTGTAACAGTTGTTCTATTTCCAGAGCCCGATAAAGCATAGTCTATGAGTAATTAGCGCTGTGCCGTCGTCGAGATGTTTGACAATGGCGGGCGGTGTCCTAATTGGCGAGCGTCTGTCCCCCATAAAACAGACGCACGGCAGAGCTCTCTATTAGTGCCGGGTCCTGCGGCATGTAAACCAGCCGTATAAACATGTCGACCAGCTAATGAAGCAGTCACCGCACAATAGGGGCCTCCGGAATGTATGCCGTCACTCACCTGCTCCACTGTCCGTCGCGTCCCGTCCCGTCGCGCAGCGTCCGTCGGCGGCGCTAATCACTTGCTGACTTCTCAGCACGAATCTCGGACGGTTCTCGTCTCCACACTCTGAATTTCGTAATAGTGGGAAACAACTTACAAGGAAAAGTCATTTATTTCAGGATATAACGTTTCCCTCCCTCAGAAGATGAGGAAGTCGAATGAAGATTCCGAAAAAAATACTTTGGGAAGAAATTGTCAATACTAGCATAACTTTTACATTCGTTTGTACAGCTCCTGAGATTATACATATCACATTTAGATTCGCACTAGGGAAAGGAGAGGGGAAATGGAAGGATTGTCATTTCAGGAGGTACTTACCCTTCAAACGGACTGATCGAACGCTACTGTCATTGCTAGAAACATTAATTATATTAATACAAACTGGATGTAGAGACTGCCACAACGATTTTTATTAAATACCCTATATTTATTGCCTATTACATTTACGGATGAGTTCCTTAGCATACAAAATATCCTGAACTGACAGTAATATATTTCCTAGCACCAATGTTTTCAGAATTTCTCTTTCACTGTCAACTTTTGTTTACAAAAATTGGAGTTAAAGTGAGTTCCTGTCTACTCCACTAAAATAGTGTAATGCGAAATGTATTGACACAAGACTAGCTAAATCTCCCGAAATGTACTAATTCTATTTCTGGTTTTAATTTTCTCGTTTATGTATTAGATTTTCCCATACGTATTTAAACATCATACTGTCGTATTTACCTATTTCTATAACTATTTTCAGGAAAAGAAAAGCCTTAGAAATACGGTGCTATAGGCGAATGCTGAAAATCAGATGGATGGATGGATGGATGGATGGATGGATGGATGGATGGAGTAACTAAGTAGTTCTAAAAAGAATAGGGAAAAAGAGAACGATATGGAGGACGTTGACCAAGAGAAGGGATAAATTAATAGGCCACGTTTTAAGGCACGAGGGTCAATATTTAGCGACGATCATAAATTTGACAGAGGATTCTTGTTCTGAAGCCTCTGTCCCGTTTTAGCCGCGCAGATAAGCGGGATGCAGGTAGCTGTTTGAGTTTAATTGATGCTCACACATGGCAAAGCACGCTTGCATATTCATCCCACAAGACCAGACTGCATCCCAGCTTGATGTTTGATGTAAATAAGGACACTCACATGCGGCCTTCTCATATGGCTGAGACATCGTCGTGTACAAGGCGGAACTCAGTCTTTGTGCTCTAGGAAAGGCAAAGATGAATCTAACAGAGTCGTCGAGACAGTAAATATGTACTTAATATTCATTCAGAATAAACAAGAAAATGTTTTGAACTTACTTAATGTTAAAAACATCAAAGATCTCAAGTTTTATTATAAGACCAGACGTTTACATAAAAGTAAGTAAATAATTAACAATTGAAGTTTAATTCAGTAAGGTATACATGAGGCTATGTAATCAGCCTGGGCAAGTACAATTTATCCTCTTTGTTTACAATAGCAAAGACGAAGAATTAACTCAAGATATTTGATGTGTCAACTTCAGGCCTTTCTTTGTTAAACTGGGATCACTTTGACTCGCTTTATCTGTCCCATATATATGGCCACAACTATAATTCAATGAGGACTCAAATGACCTGCGATTTTTCACCAACGGCGGTCAATCAATTTCTTAAATTAATTTTATAACTTCCCCTACGTGTTAATCATAATCAACGTAAACCTGTTTCTCACTTTTGTATTTAACGTATTATTATGAAACACTGTAATATTTTACAATTATTCTATCGTAACGTCCTTTTAGTAAATGTTCTGAGTTCAGAGTGTAAGAGTGAAAACTTTGATAAAACTTTCCCGATTTTGCGTGAAAAGCCGGAGCTTGGTGACACCTCAAAGATAAATACGAAAGTCAACTAAAGTTGTTCTGTATCGGACCGCGGGTAATTAGAGAGGTACGACATAAAAAGGTGCCGAAGTCAGGCTTACTAATTAGATACGAAAGTCTATGCCAAAAAAGAAATTAGAAACACAGCTGCCTCTTGGAATATTCATAGCAGGTGCTGGTGGAATCATTAAATAAGCCTTTGTACCACTCAGGTGCTATTTCCAAATTATTTGCAGATTAGAAGGGAAAACAACTCTTTGCTTACTTTAAGCAGCGGCCCCACAAAGTTGCACGTCCACCCCCTCCCATGATAAACGCAACACCTAATATCACCATCTCTGAAAGACTGACAGAATAATTCGCTGCGAGGAATTTTCGCGATGTAATATCTCGTTCTTCAAAGAGAATTTTTGACGATCTTCATGTCCTGTGGATCTGCAGCTTTACATTTTTCATGAGAAAATGTTCAAGCAAATGTTTTACCGCTGGGCTACAAAATCATTATTCAGAATTTTCTTACAGAGTTTGTCATTTTGTTCTAGCTTATAGTCAAAGACTGAAGAAGACTCCATTGTTTCGCAAATAATACCATTAATTTCCCCTGTGCGTCTGTCGAAACATCTGAGCAATTATACAGCTGCAAACGTCTTGCAGTAGTCAGCTAATTAAGTTTCCCGATAGAATATCGTCTCTTACATTTACTGTCAAGTCTGCCGATTCGAGAAAGGGAAACAACATCAAATCCCTTAAGTAAGGGTACATCTTGCGGGCCAATTACGACTATATCGCTTTGTCCGTGCGTGAATCCAATTGAGAACAAAGAAAGATTTCCAGAGAAGATTACAAAAAAGAGCAATTTCTTCTTAAAAATGGAAGGCAGGAAAATGTTAATGACTCGCGTATTTAACACCGACTTCCGCGGATATATTTATAGTCATTTTAAGGGAATGATTGTATACGTCGAGAAGATAATACACGTGTTTCAGAACGTTGTATAATATTGTGAAAAAGCGATCAGAGATATCTCAGCACTATCAAGATCTTTGACTGCAAAATGAATGGAAAATAGTAAATTAATAACTTACGAACTCAACTAATTGACTGTTTTCTGTTATAAAATTTGTTCGTGAAACTGCAATTCAACGGGAAAATTTAACGTTTACCAGAGGCACAAAATTTGTGTTGTTGTTGTCGTGGTTTTCAGTCCTAAGACTGGTCTGATGCAACCCTCCATGCTGACCCATATCCTTGCTAATCTGGTTAGCATATTCCATCATTTTCCTCCCTATTCTGTTCCCACTCACTTCCCTCTAATTCTGATTTTACTATACTCTCGTGTCTTAAATCGTGGCCTATTAATCTATTCCGTCTGTTAGTCAACGTCCTCCATATTGTTCGCTTTTCCCCTATTCTGTTTAGAATTTCCTCGTTTGTGATTCTATCCAAACCATCTGATTATCATCATTCGCCTATAGCACCACATTTCAAAGCCTTCTATTCTTTTCCTTTCCCAAACTCCTATCTTCCTTGTTTTGCACGCATATAACGCCACGCTCCATACGAACATTTTTAGAAACGATTTCCTAATATTCTCGCTTTTAACACCCGTAAGTAAATTACTTTTTTTTCGCGAAAGCCTTCCTTGCCTGTGCTGTCGTCCTCTTTATGACTACTATACTCCTACCCTTCCTAGTTATTACGCTTCCCAAGTAACAGAATTCCTGAACTTCCGTCAGAATATCCCTTCCCAATCTAACACCCTTTGTTATTCCACTGTTTCCCAAACGACAATCCTTTGTTTTACCTCTATTAATCCTCATATTGAACTCTTTCTACAGGACCACGTTCATGCCTTTTATTATGGTTTCCAAGTCTTCTTCTGACTCCCCTAATACTACAATACCGTCGGGCATAAGGCTTTTATTTCTTCTCCTTGCAGTATGATTCTTTTTCTATATTCCGTTTTAACCTTCTTCATCGCCTGTTCTATATATAAGTTAAACAACACGGGCGACAGGCTGCATCATTGTCTTAATCTTTTCTTGATTACGGCTTTCTTGATCTTCTACTCCAATTACTGCTGATGTCTTCTGTACGGGTTATGTATAAGCCTCAATTCTCGATATGTTATTCCAGTGTTCTTCAAAATTCTTAATAGAGTGTTCCAGTTCACATTATCGAACGCTTTTTCTAAATCTACAAATGCCATGAACGTAGGCCGGTTTTTTCGTATCCTGTCCTCTGAAATTAGGCGCAAAGTCAATATTGCTTCTCTTGTCCCTTCATGCTTCGTAAAACCAATTTGATCTTCTCCTAACTCACATTCCATTTAACGTTCCATTCTCCTATTTACTATTTTCGTTAATATTTCAATGCACGGGATACTAAACTAATTGTCCTGTGCTGGTCGCATCTATCAGCCCCTGTATTCTTCGGTATGGGTATAAATATCCTCACCACGGGGAGGTTTGTGTGCTCCAATGATCCGAAGAGCTATGCTGGTGGGAGTTTCACTCCTGGTAGGGCCACCCAAGCCAGACAGGTCATAGGGTAGGAGACAAAGAACAGTCCACTGGTCCTCCAGGTTGGGGGTTGATCATGCGGCTAACAACACCATATCGGAAAAACTTTATCGTTACGAAACGCAAAGATAATAGCCGGTTAATGATACCCATGAACGAACTATGCAAGAACATGGAAAAGGAAAATGCTAACGAAAAAATGATATGTACATTGCAACCTGGAATGCCAGAACATTAGGGTTGTCAAAAAGATCTACAAGGGAAATCCAGGTGGCGGAAGGTGCAAGGGGAGACAACAGAAACGATGGTTGGACGATGTTGAGGATGACCTACGAAAGATGGAGGAAGCGAGCAGAGGATCGGAAATATTGGGCTACGGTCGTCACAGAGGCCAAGGTCCTACGTGGACTGTAGCGCCGAGGAGTTAGTTATGGGTATAATTATGTTTTTACTAAAATCTTCTGGTATTCTTCCTGTTTCGTAGATTTCGCAAACTATCCTGAAATTTATAATTTTTTGAATTAAATTTGATATATAAACAGAGACAAATTCGTTTTCAGCTAGGAATATTTTTATATTTGTTTTTAGGGAAGTTGTAAATATTTGCATGAAGACAAGATTTCTTGTAGCAGAAGGTAAATTTGTCTCCCCATCGCTTCCGCTCATAGTAATTGTTCGGACACAGCGAGATGTTGGACGGTCCCTCTTCCTGTTGCCTTCCAGTCGCAATTTCCGGAACTGTGCAGTCGTCTGTTGACTTCTCCTACCCGCAGCAAAATAGTAGTGCGAATGGCACTGTGTTTCTCAGTCTGTTCAGCTCTAAGGCAACTTCCCCAGCTATTCCAGTCGTACGGATTTATTTCTTCTGTACACATACTGTACTTGAACTACAGAAAAACTAATTTTCTTCATGAGTACACATTTGATATTTATTTGATAACGCTTATGCCGTGCATAAAATAGCACTTCCCGTCAACAAATGCCTAACGTGTAATGCACATTGCGTCCACTTTCTCAAATCAAATATTCTTTTGCCCCTCGTGGTCTTATAAAAAGTAAATGCATGAAAAAAAAAGTACGTTCACTTTATGAAATAACTATCTGGGTGCCTGGTGTTGCCCGGGAATTTGTTTATATAGGCCCTGAAAATGAAATAACTTGGTCAACACATTATTTCATTGTCTCAATCTCTTACTGACCAAATATCGACCCCTACCGTGTGATGCCTAGGATTTTTTATAATTTAGTATATGAATTTAAATCTAAA